>CM072869.1:6670000-7998125 GCA_036937835.1 Pampus argenteus
ATGCACAAGGTTGATTTTTTTTTTTCTATCTTGTTTACCGGCATTGAATCAGCTTATGCCAAAGTAGGTGTACTGGTGCTGTGATTGCTGTGTTTTCTGTATGCCAACTTCTTCACCAGCACAAGTGCAAAGCGCTTCAGACGGTGAAGGTGCACAAAAGACGTCAACAACATTTTGTAGTTTGTAGTACACAAGTTAGTATAATGTGTGATTCTTACTAGTAATGTCATCCACAGCCACTTGTAGGATGCCTGAGGGTCTTCCTTTTCAGTTGATTAAATCCCTATAGCCACTATATGTGCTCTCTCACCCCGAGTTTGTACTTGTGTTTGCCTTTGTGTCTGTGCATTCACTTGTGCGTATGCCCAGTTTTGTTAAAATAGAGACCAATGTGTTGTGTTAAAAAAAGGGGATCTGCCTCCATGCTAACAGACAATTGAGTCCTTTTTGAATGAAATGCCAACATTTTTCACCTAATAAACAGAAATAAGCAAACAGATGGCTGTTACTTCAACAATAGAATCCAGCATCTCCAGGCTAAAATGAACCATTGTAAGTTGCCTTTAGAGAAATAATGCCCCAGTTATTTTCCTTAAAAACTGTATTTTTTTGGTAGTATCTTGGAGGTAAATATTTTAAGGTCTTTATTTGAAATCCCCATGTAGAACATTGCTCTATTTATGCAGAGGCATTCGTCTCAGTACACTGTTAAGTCTCGCATAATGAACTTGACTGAAGGCACTGCTGTTCAGGCTCACTTTGTGCTGTCCTCCCTCACATATATTGTAGAAAACTGAATGTACTCCCTCCCGTTGACAGCGGAGATGTGTTATTTTAATTGGATGCAGAGTGTACCTACTGCTCCGTTCAAGGCTGCATTGTTCACAGTTCGAGCTTGTCCTTCATGGGCTGATGATTTCCATTTTAGGAAGATAATTTTGAACATTTCAGTTGAATTTGAGCTTGGTTAAAGTCAAATATATTAACATGGCATAACATGGTATGTATTGTTTACTTTTAGATTCTTTATCTTAGGAATACCTATTTGGGATAAAATGATTAGAAAAAAAGTACAAACTTTCTACGAAAGCTTTCAACCATATCCGATGCTCTTCCTCTGCAAATGGAACTTGCTCATATATCATCATGTGTCATGCAATGAAAATTGTTCATATTTAAGGGATAGATTATTATTTATGCCTTTACCTGACACTGACCTAACAGATAAGCATGGAAGTCTATCGGATACAGTCAAAAACTCCAAGAAAAGTTAACAAAAGAATTGCATCTGTTATTTTTAAAAGCATCATAAAAATAAATACATTTTCTGTTCAGTATACAATAAAAATGAATCAGGATAATAAATCAAAGCATGTGTTGTAGTCCTCACTGACACTGTGTGTGCTCTCCAGTGTTCCAGTACCTGCGCAGGAGGCTTCCAGAGGCGAGTGGTGGTCTGTCAGGATGCTGACGGCCGCAGCAACAGCTACTGTGACGAGAGGGTCAAACCTGCTGAGTCCAAAAGCTGCGACTCTGGGCCCTGCCCTCTGTGGAACTATGGTGTCTGGGGAGAGGTGAGGTCAAATTAAAGGCTAGGAGCACAGTTGTCATTATTATTTTATTAGTATTCATTGTTAGCCTTATTACATTTCCCTGACTCTTCTTGTGTTTCCTCCTTATCATCTCTTTCTGTCTTCTATCTGTCTCATCACATACTTCCATAAACAGGCGTTGGTTTAAAAGAACTGCTAGTTGGGCCTCAAATTCATAGGAAGTCAGCCCTGAAGTATATATTAAAAGTATCCTGAAAATATGTTTTGCGTGTTTGCCTCAGTGCACCCAGACGTGCGGGGGAGGAAGGAGGACTCGCCTGGTGGTGTGTCAGAGGCCCAACGGCCAGAGGCTCAACGACTACAACTGTGACATCCTGGACAAGCCGCCGGACATGGAGCAATGCAATCTGCAGCCCTGTCCAGGCTCTGCCTCCTGGCAACGTCGACCATGGAAGCCGGTACGATAGTACTACCTTGTTCTCCTCCAACACTTTATCTTCCTCACTGAAGGCGCGGCACTGTGAGTAGACATGGTGTGTGCTAAAAATACTTCAGACCTGTGTGCTAAATGTGTTTTTAGCCTAAAACTGAGCGTTGGGTATCTCGCTCTACTGTTAGCTATCCAGTTCTAGCCCACCCAAATGGGCCCCGCAGTGGCATGGCGCTGATTAAAATCAATAAAAAAAAGGAAAAAAATACACATAAACACAATGCTGCTCCACTTAGGGACTCATTAAAACCACATGGACCCCGTTTCGAGCATAGGCTCCCAATTAAAACCTATAAATCAGGACAGTGTTGTCAAACAGTGCCATATATCTGTAGAGATGTAACACTAGAAAATATTTATTTCATATATGAGGCGTGAAGTAAATGTTCTATGGTGTTATTGCTGTCTTCACCCTGTATCCGAAGTACACAAGTGTATATTTGTGTATAAGAGTTAATATTATGACCTTTATTGAACAGCAACAAATGACTGTTACTGTATTTTGTATATGTATCTTTGTACAGTGTGATTTTATTTTTCAAGTAGCTAGTTTTCGTTACTGAAAATTATATTTAATATTTTTGCTGGTGCTCTTGGTCAGACCTCTCGTATCTCTCTATGAGTAAATACAGTTTGTACAGAGGAAAATATTTTCAAATCATGTTTCATTCGTATTTTTGATAATGTGTTTGTTTGTTTTTTTGGTTTTTTTACTTGCATTGGATATGCAGTTCAGAATGGCTTCATCTCTATTAGGTTAAAAATATATTCAATATCATCTATTATAGTCATGTCACAGTAGACACCTTTTTCTACAAAAAATAAGAACCAATCCCAAATATAATATTCAAAAACTAAATTTAAAGTAAGTGGCTTGAAATGCAGAGTGATAAAAAAAACATTATAGGAAAGCATTTATTTAAAATATTGATTGTTATTATGAATTTTCAGTAAAATATATTGTCTGTCTCATATATACAAATAGGAAAATGGGCATAAATGCTGAGTAAACTACACTGTAATTACCATTTGTTGTGGAGATGTGGCTTTTAAAAAAATCTGATCAGCTTCTGTGTCGATCAAAACATTTGTTTTGAACGTTGGGCTCTTTAGATGAAATCCTAACTTCATAAATCCGTCTGACAAACACATGAACGGAAACGGCAACCGCATAGTGATATCGTGATACTTTGGCTGTGATTATGATAAGGTGCTATAGAATTTTACATAATATAAAGTTGCGTTGTCGGTATCGTGAAGTCAGTGTGTTTTCCGGGCTTAGAATAAGTTTATTTATTCTGTTAATGGTAGATAGCATCAGTGCATTTTACTGATCATAAAACTATCAATGCAATAAATTGAGGTTAGCGCTGAGTCGTTCCTTTTCAGCTTTCATCATTGTCTATAAAACAAACTATAGCACACAGATACCTCTTTATAAAATTCTAGTCATTTGTCGTGGTGTCACTCTTTATTCCTTTTGGCCAGTTTTTTTTTTGTATTTCTGAAGGATTTTTTTTTTTCCAAATGAAATTTATTTATTTGTTTACAGTAGATTTTAATTGTTGCAGCTTTAATGTTTTGTACCAGTTTAGATTGAAATAACACTTTACTTGAATTATTTGTCATTATCAACACGTCACTTGAACAACACTGGTTTGAACTTTTTTGTTCTCTGCAACCATGTGGCTTGATCGGTGATCTAAAAATCCCTACTCTTCTTCAAATTAGTCGCATACATCTCCAGAATCTAGGTCAACATCTGTACATGAAACATGATGTTACTGGTAAAATCTATTAGTTCCTGGCAAGAGCATAACTGCTTGATATAAATCTGCAGCATTATGGTGTATCAGCCGGTATAAAGAGCTTAATTTAGCTCAACAATATCCAAAGGAAGCTGCTCTTATTTCATGTTTCTATTATAGCGTTGAGTCCAGTTCATATTTTTTGTGTGCAGTGACATCTTATCCAGATAAACTTCCAGCCCTCCCTCACATCCACCGTACTTTTTGCCATATGCAGTCTGTGACTCTTGAGTCAGGCAAGCAGAGCAGCTTTGCAGATTCAGGTTCCTGTAAACAATTTGTGGTCAGTTATAAAACGTGACGTGTCAGAACTCTGCATTGCATTTTGGATAAGGGCAATGTGAAATTATCGTGACACATATTTCAGGTGAAGTGTTGCAGTTTGGGTCTGTATTTATGTCCTCCTCAGCGAGGATGTTTGCAGTCTCCTTTCTATGTTCCGTTCTCAGCCAAGACTTCTACTGCAACCCAGACTCCTTCACGGCAGTTTCACTCCCACTACTTCATTTGTTTCAGCCCTGTAGTTGCCAAAATCCAGAGGGCAACTTTGCTCTATTTTGCATATTTTCGTTCGTTGTTTTTTTTTTCTCTTTCTTCTTCCTTTTGTTGTTTTGCTATTTATTTCATTCACATGCAAAAATACATAAAACATGTTGAATTAGCCTTTTTTCCCCACTGTAAAGTTGATTAAAGAAGCATAACTGTGAAATTTGTGTTGTTTCTAAATCCAATATTTTACTAGCAAACAAAATACAGTTCAAAATACAACAACTTTTAGTAATTGCACAATTAATGTTCAGGGTTTTACATAAATATATATATTCTACAACCAAAATAAGACACAAGACACTGCGAAATACTCAAAATACATAATTTATTTCATTATATACAACAGTTATTATCTCATATACATTAGCTTGATAGCACACTAACATGCACTGGAAAATTGCATGTTCATCCACTGCAGTATATAATGTATAAGCGAGGTACTGTAAACAGCTTATAGTAAAGATAATTATGGGATAGTTTGCTATTTGACCCTTAATTGACTTTGTCCCATTTGAAAGTCCTTTCAAGTAATCCTTGTAATAATTCTTATTCTTTAAGGGCGTACTGGAAATCTTTTTCTATAGTATCTGTAGTACTTAACATACCTCTGCATAATTTAGTATAAAAACACTGCAGGCCTTTTTTTTTATGAGTTATAACATTATATCCCAGGAGAAAACATACACAGTCCAAATCAAACTTTGAAGGTGGGTGGCACATCTGTTTACCATTGCATTAATGGAGCTCTCTGTAATGCATTTGGCAGGAGACCGGCAGAGTATTACTTTTACTACAACAATAATTGGTATTAATTCATGCCGGCAAGGGTTGTTTGGCTGAGCCAGTATTTAAAGAATACTGCTGATTGAATTATGTATATGATATTGTTTCCGGAGGTCATTCTTTGATGGAAAACACGTTAAAATATCTTTTTTAAAAACACCTGAGTTAGAAGTAATATTAGATGGTATCATCAGATAATAACTGTAGACCTTAACGCATGTATCAGACAACCAAGCAGTTTGAAATAAACCACATTACTAAACTTGTCTATAAATAATCTTTTATTTGCCGTAAATTATATATCTAATATATCTCTATATAAATTCATAACCTACAAGTGTTGTTAAAGTTTATTAAACCTTATTATGAGGATGATGTGATAAAGATACCTTGATCCATGTGAATAATCCCAATAGATATGAGTAGATATTACAGAAAGCCCTCATACCATATTTAAATGCATCAATAAGAGTGATGCAACGTTATGTATTACATAACATTGTTAAAATATTTCTAATAGCTTTAGAGGGTTCTTACCTTATGTAATGGCCTCTTCTGTAGGTCGTATTCCCAAAATACCTGCATGTTTCTGCACTACATAGACAGACTTGGACTATATGTACAATATCAGTCAAATCAGTATGAAGCAGTATTTCAGAATTAAAATGTGTAATTGTATCCTTAAAAGTAAAATGTAATTTTGACACAAATACCATTACTTCTACGCATTTAGGTACTTTATAGTCAAGCCATTTCTTTTATAGGCTCTGTTTTTCTGCTTTGACTAAATGGCTTTATTAATGATAGTATCCTACCAGCTTGACAATATTCACAAGTATATGTTGCTTTCTAATGAATATTTTATCATGTTCACACTAATTTACAAAAAAAAGGATAATAATGATGCTATTCTCAAATTTACCAAATTTGCTTCAGTTTATAAAACATCCTCTGCAAAACCCGTTTGTTTTTTTCCTTTTTTTAATCAGGCATCTCCAGAAACTAAACAAGTGATTGTCAAAGCCATATTCAGTTTCTAAATACAGGTCATCAAAACACATTTGTCATGTATTCAAAAGAAATGACACGGAACAATTATCACATTTATTGCAGAAAATGAGAACAGGAGACACATAAGTAAAACACAAACTATCAGGAATGTAAATATCATTAACTAATGATAATTACTTTAAAAAGCAGCGTCAATGTCAAATGGTGTGCAAGGAGCAACAGTACGGCTGTGTGTGATGAATTGGCAACCGAGGCACCATTTTAGTAATTTATGCCTGTTTGTTGCTAACAAAAACATACCGTTTCCTGTCGAGAGTGGGTTTCCCATGGAGGGTGGTGGGGGGGTTGCAGTTGAGCGTCTGTGAACTAATCATGCTGCTTCAAATGAAATCCACATGCACAACATGACATACTTGACTTTGGCCTGAGGGCAATGGGCAAGAACATTCTCCAAACCTATCACCCTGGGGTCAGATGGTCGTGACATCATCGGGTTTGTGTTTCCTGATCCTCCCCATATGCCAGTCGAATGTGAGCGATCGAATCGGAGGTCCTTGCGAGCATGGTTCTTGTCATGGCTTTAATTTAAATCTGAGTCGGGGGGGGGGATAATGTTTCATTTCGGCCTTTAAGAGAAAGCAAAAAAATAAATAAATAAATAGTTCAGTTGATAATTTGCTGGTTAAAAGTCAAGCACTGGGGCCCACAGATTTTGGCGAACCATTAAGAGATGGGAGGCAGAAAACCAGATGCTGCGAGTTGTTATCTGAAGATTCAAAATATTTGGATCACAGTACGGCTTGAAAGACTCTTTTAGGTCAAGCAGTTGGATAGCATGAAGAAAAGAACATGTTACACACAACGTAATATAGATTTTTTTTGTTAGTTTTTTGCCAGCACTTACATGAACATCCTCATAATTTATTGTAGTATAGCGAAGGAGCTACAAGAGGCTACAAGAGTTAACTCCCAACCGCGATGATTTTGTGTTAGCCAGTGGAAGAAGTTAAGAGTAGAGTCCATCTAGTTGAGAGTAGATGTTGTTAAGCTAAGAATGGATGAGACCAAATGAGAGGAGTCGGGGCGTGAAAGTCTGGAAGCATTTAGGTCGGTCTAGCCCAGGCTCATCGAATGATGGGGAACATGGCCTCACTTTGACACAGGTAGATAGCGTCTGTTTTTCCTCAACTTGCTGGTCGAGTGTTATGAAGTGGTTTTAGGCCTGTAGGAGTCACTTCTGGAGACTCCACTTAAGCGTATATATATTCTTCTCACACACGGCTCCTACCTCAGACTTGATGGGGCCCCAGGTCCTGTTTAGGCCTGTCGATGCTATCGAGATGATGGAGTAAAAAAAAAGAGTTTGTGGGACTTGCCATCTCTGTCAAATGAGAGCGAGGCAGTGATAGATTAGGTGTAACCATTTCAAGTTACACAGGAGCTAATAGTCCTTTATTCTAAATCTGCATGGTAATAACACACACACACACGGCAGTTGTGGAGCTTCAATTGACACCATTAAAATAAATGATGTATTTTCCTTCATTCTTGTATCACTTGCTATGTTTTTTTTTTGTTTTTTTTTTTTTGGAAATGCAAGAGCAAGATCTTTCACTTCACTGAGCTTGTCCATACTTCTACGCCTGCATGCTGCGGCAAGCTGGTTGCTATGACAGATTAGAAAAGCAGCTGGGTAACATTTAGCAGGAAGAGGGAGTTAGACTTGGATGTCCCGTGTCAAAGGTCACTACTTTATAACTCTATGGCCGGCCTGCTGTTTGTGTTCTTCAAGAATTTGCTGTATTCAATCTTTTCTAGGGATTCTTCTTTCTTTCTTTTCCCTCATCCGAGCAGTGCTGGATGTTTCATTGTAACATGGTAATGGAAAAAGCTTTCAGTGGAATGTTTAGACAGACGAAAAAAAAAAGAGTCTGTTTTGTCATTTGGTTTTGACTTATGGTCGCTTGGTATATCTTCTCTGAGTGGTGTTGACTTAAAAAGGAAACTGTGTTGAAGAAACTGTATATGCCTACTCAACCGGGTGTTTATTTAACTCTTTGGAGATGGCAAAGTCGTACTTTGGCACGGAGCACAGAATATGCTGTTTAGTTTGAAGCCGACTATTCATCTCCAATCAGAAGCACAAGCTCGAGCTCCAGCTGACAGAGACAGGAAATAATTTCCACACCATACAATCAACTGCATCCTGGGATGAATAATATGTCAAAAATCAACTTGTTTGCTGTACCTTTACTATAAAACAAAATATGCATTTGAATATATTTGTGTATACTTGTTTTTGTTGAATTTCTATAGCTCAAAAACGTCTTGTAGGATCGATTGTAGACAAAGTTAGACTGAGATGAGTTGGACATATAACTGTTAGGATTTCACACTGCTTCTGTGCTTTCAAACACGTCTGGGTGGCTATTTTGTCCCGATGGATAAAAAGATCTATTACTCTTGACATTCCTGTGCCCCATGACATCTCTCTTACCAGCTGTTCCCATGTCGACAACATGTGTTGTTTTGACTTCTGTCTTTGAAAACCTCCCTGCAAAACAAGACCATGAACAGAGAAGCAGCCTGAATGTTCTTTGACCCTTTTATGTTCCTCCCTCGTGTGTCTCCGTGTTTTTTTCTGATTTGGAGTTTAATCTATGAACCAGAGCACTATCAGTTCCTGACTATCGCGTACTCTTTGCTTAATTTGGTGACTAGATTGTATTTTGCGTCATAGATTGAGATTTTGCAGGAGCACGGGCTGACCTATAGAGCAAATAGCATTGTTTGAAGATACTGTTTCTCACAACCTTGACAACGTGTAGCCCAGGGTATAATTCTAGACTCCCTTCACGCAGTCTAAACTTGCAAGTTTGTTCTTGCTCGGGGGTCAACACTGAGCTCCTTTGAAGAGTCAGTGTAACTACAGTTAGCATATGCTTGGTATTACCGTCCTCTTGCATTGCGAGTGTGCTGCAATGTGATTGGAATTCAACCTCGGCGCTCACGTTTTAAGATATGGTCCCACTTATAACCCCCCACATATAGGATACATAAAACAAAAATAAATAAATAACTTTTAACAGCCTTTCTTTTATACTTAATGTATAATTTCATTTGATGTAAAAAGTTGAAATAAATCAGTAAGTTTGTCTGTAGTCCTATGGGCACATATTCACAATACATTTCATTTTATTATATTGCACAACAATCATCACAGTGGCTAAGAAACAGGCTGAAATTAAAGAATGAAGCAGCATTTTAAACAACAATGTGAAAATATATATAATATATAATATTATCTTCATCACTGATCTGTAAAAAAATCTGGCATTTTGGAAAAAAAATCACATTATGATGCATAAGAACGTCTTTTATTTGTTAGATCGAACATAAGCCAGGGTTTACACAACACGGAAATCTACTTTTATTACAAAAAAAAAAAAAAGTTTTATAGCGTAATTATAGTTCTTATAATAATAAATAACTCACTGCTTGAGGCCATTGTGATCAGCAATACAAATAAACGCACGTTTGAACACAAAGCGGTTCTGATCCGAGCCGAAGTGGTTTGTTGGTTTTGTGGAATTTGCTTTCTCGCTGCAAGGTGCTGTACAATATTTGCTGCTTTGATTGCCATATTGGCTGAGTGACAGATATTTCAACTCTGGACAAGTTTCTCTTGGATGTCTTAACAGTTTCCATCTGTCCTATTGGCTTACCTGTTCACAGTCAAGTAGTGGGCGGGGTCATCTTGAGGTTGCTGCCTGCCAGTCCTAAACAAAGACATTGGTGCTCAAAAAAAAAAAAAAAAAAAAAAGTATCTAATATCAGTCTGATTATCCTGTTAGCATTTATCTGTAAGACATCATATTTAATTAATTTATTGATCTATAATAATCAAAATCATCTCTCTCTTTTACGAATCGACTGGATCTGGTTTAGTGCTCATTTATGTGATTTGTTCCAGAAGTGTGAAACTATCAAATCAAGAATGCTGCTCTGAAGCCATTTAGCAGAATAATTATATGATTATATGGTTTTAAATATTAATTATGTCTTTCTCTGCAGGACATTTGCTCTTCTCGGGGGGGAAAAACTCTTCACAAAAGCTGTTTCATTTGGCTGGTTTACAACTTTGTGCCACACTTAAACCGGTTGAGTCATTCCATTTTATAGTAATCCACATTATGCCTAGATGAGCCTCACTGGATTATACTAGATTTAACCCACCTAATCATGTGAAATTAATTGCTGGTACAACTTGGGAGGCCAAATCTGTCCCATGTGATTTCCCTCTAACTTATGTGTTGTCTTTCTGTAAGACATTTTTAATTTATTCCAAATGCTAAAGACACTTTAAACAAACAAAATCTGTTTAAATTTGACATTACATATGAAAGAAGTGCAAAGTAACATTAATATAACGTCAGAAAATGCTCAGTAGTACGCCAGTTTCCAAAGGAAAAAAAAAAAAAAGATCTACATTAAAATGGGACATTCTCCAATTTCACACACCGCTATTTTTTAAGTAGAAGAGAAGAAAGCTGCTAGACAGTAAGTTACCACATTTGTAGCAGCTGAAAGTAAGCGATAAGTGGAATAGTCTTACCTGAGTGGGTGCCGGTGAGTGAAGCAACCCAGCTGTCGATCGGTGAAGCAGAGGTCCCTGAGTCCTTGCCCTCTTCTTGCTCTCAGAGGTGAAGCTGTCCTCTGGTCCCACGCGCTGTGCCAGCTCTCTCTCTCTCTGTGTTACCAACCCTGATTAACTAATGACTGACAGATGAGGTTGGCAGGGTAGAGGGAGGAGCACATCGCCATATAGTGTCTTTTCCCCTGCCGTTAAAATGCAGATACAGTTCGGCTGGGGCAGCGTAGCCCGTATGGCTGCGATTTCCTTTCTTCCTCCCTTTTTTTTCTTCCTTTTTTTTTTTTTTCCTCCTTCTTTTACAGCAGTAAGGAGGGGCTAGCCCTCCTCATCATCCCTTCTCAACATGTTTGCCTCTCCCTGCTCTCGTCTGAGGCAGAGGGAGTTCTGTTATCATTTTTTTTTGAGTTGAGTGTGCAGCGGGTATGTGAATCTACCTTGCTCAGGACCAGTCACTCAACATGGCCCAGCTTTGATGTTCTTTGTCAGCTGAGCCGGCCCTGTGTTTAAAATGCCTTGGTAATTACAATGTGTATGATGCATGTGTGTGCAGTGTCAAACACTGCCCGCACCACACTTTAGAAGAAAAGGCTGGAGGTGGCTTTGTTTGAATGGTCCAAATGGACACAAAGGACTGTGAAACTCAAAACCTCGATCACTAAATTTATTTAACAGTGGGGAAAAAAAAAATTCCTTCAGCGCATAGAGAAGAAGCTCAAGACAGACACATATACAAAATATAGGTTTTTTTTTCTTTCCACGGTCATCTGTAGTATGATCAGTACCATGAGCATTCAGGGAAATTGTTTGGTGTTATGCAACATTCTGAGATCATAATTAGAGGACAATGCAATATTATGTTTATTATCTGGACTGGAAAATATGCTAAGACAAAATGCAACTCTCCTTGTCTCGTGTATTCGATTCCAGCACCCCATTTTAGGGTGGCTTTGTATAGGGGCGCTCACTCGTCAAGCAGAAATAGCCGGCACCCTAATTGCTGTCTGGTCCAATGGGGACAGAATACTCTAGAATATTATATCTACCAATCTCAGGCAAAGGCCCTTTTTTTCGGGGCTTTCATCAGGGTGTCTGGTTTTTATTCATTATGGTTTTTTTTCCTCCTCCTTCATCGTCATCTCACTAGCTATCCTGAAGTATTTCTAAGAACCTTATTGGTACCAGATGACAGTCGTAGCCGTGCGCATGCATCTGTGTTTCACTCGGCATCTTCTCTTCCGCTTGTCTCGACCCTCTACCATTCACAGCAGCTCTAAAACTAATGCCTCTGTTTACAGGTTAAATAGTTGGCTGCATACCATCGGCGTGTGAGTGTTTGACAAAGGTTTTTTTTTGGTGAAATTCATTCGGGTTGTTAAGCTGAAATTTGTTTTGCATTGTTTTCACTTGGCCGTAAAATGCAACAAGAAGGCTGTTGGTTGTACGCTTCTGTTGAGGTCTAAATCCTGTATATGTAATACTGAGAGAAACATTTTATAATATTCCCATGTTTACTGTTTCACTTTTTTCTTAAAGGGTTAGTTCGCTCAAGAAACAGCACCCTTTGTTACCCTGAATAATCTAGTACCTCACTATCAACAGTGCACCGTGTAGCACTGTGTCCTCATTTAGTAGATATTTAGAGATACTGTATGAAGTTCACCAAGACTAATATGGCCTCTTTTCTCTTGTTCTCCACTTAACACCCATCCCCCTTCTCCATCCTCACCCTCCAGTGTTCAGTGAGCTGTGGTCGGGGGACCAAGCAGCGGGAGATCGCCTGTGTTTATCAGAACCAAACCAAAATAGAAGAGGAGCATTGCAGTCATCTTCCTCGGCCGCGGACACAGAAGGCCTGCCGGGCCCCGGGATGCCCCAGTTGGAAGGCCAACAGGTGGAGGGAGGTATGTGTGTTCTCTTCTGGCTCACACAAAATAGCCCGGGCCTCACAGGGACCACGCTTACTGTAAGTGCTGCTAGCAGCTGAAACACAAACACAGCAGAAAGCGTTCCAGAGGTTGCAGATGGAGGACATGTACACACAGAGCACCTGTCCAATCACCATAAGTTTATTCTTGTTCAAGAGCAATGTGTCATTTTCCTCAAGTGTGAACTAGACACCACAGGCTGGATTTTGCAAAACTGTTTACGAAGCGGTTTTAAATATACAGACAAAATGCTGAAATAGTCGACTTAGTAGTGACGTAGTAGTAATCTTCAGCTTTATGTATCGACCACACACTGTCTGTTTTTAAAAAACAATTTTGGCGCCACACAAAAGCTTCTTCACGCACATAACATTCTGCACTAAATCTTTAACAATAACTTGTTTGTGGCTCAACTTCACCAAACGGTAAACATCGGAGATCCAGTGTTGCAGCTGATGCAGTCGAGCTCGACCTCCCATACAGATGAAAGCACGGTGTTAAGAATGACACAGGACCTGAAGCACAGCAGGTTTCTGTACAGTAGACTGGTGCAACCAGACACTGGCAGTTCAATAGAGGACATAGAAGAGTCGCCGGGTGGGTGCGGTCACAGTCACTGTGGAGCCGACCACACAGCTATGGTATCTGCCACCATGGGGCTGTTGCATGTAGCTGTGACACAGTTTTGACTCAGGGTCATACAGGGGAATGCTTTGCTATGTTCTTTGCCATAGAGCAAGAAGATGTGTGTTCAGAAACACAGAATACACACATAGAAATTGAAATTTATGGCATCTCAAGGTGGGTAACATCTATAAAGTCAGTCTTTTCTCACACCTTTTCCTGATCATAAGAGCATCTCCGGTATGATATCTTTCCCTCTTGCCAAGTAGCTGTAAAATCCCAAAAGGTCCACACACAGACCCACGCCTGCCTCCCACCCACAACAAGACTCCTGCCACTCCCCACTCTTTGAGGGTGTTCTCCACCCCTCTCTCACTCTCTCTCTCCCTGCTGTCTGGAAGCAATCATCTTCCTCCACATACCACCAGCAACCATGAAATCCTCAACTAGAGCATAAAGACATGTTTTATATCTTAATATCCATGCATGTGACAACTTTGAAACCTCAGCACCCACTGTTTGAGTTATTCCACAGCTACCCAGCCCTCTCGGTCACCTCTGATGGGGGTGTAATGTTAGTTGAGCGGAGGGGGTGTGGATTGCCCTCAGAGACATAAGAAACATTCTCCTCTTTTTAATGGCAGCTTGTTATCCTGATCACACATAGTTACATTGTAATATTGTAAATTGCAATAAGAGAATTGGTGCAAAAAAAACCAACATATTTTCTCCCATCTTATAATATCTGCCTCTGCCCTGATAAAATACGGTAAATGCAATTTTATTTGGCATTGAAAAACTACATCAAAACAGCAACATCTCTGTATGAAAACAGTGCCCCAGTGAAAACAGTGAAAACAGGAACTACTTTATATCGCTAACCCTTTAAAGTCTGGAGCTGCTTATTCAATACTCGTATGAAATCATGAAATAGTGTAATTTTTCCATCTATAGTTTCACGATGTGCTCACCATGAAGGAGCTCATAGTGGAGCTGTAGGTCTTTTGTAGGAACACAGAATCAGGTTTCTTAAGATGGAGCAGTTATCACTGACTGTAATCATTTAAACAGCAGGTTTCATTTTCAGGCCTTTTTTGATTTGAAGGTCATATTTCCTATGGTGCTTTTTTTTGTGTTCTTTTTCCAAACTCAAGGACTCGACCCTTCACGTTCAAACCACACAGTCTGCAATGATAACACGAAATTGCAATGAGAAATGAGAAACACAAATCCATCTGGAAGTTTTCGGAAATTTGATACACGCTGTAAAATGCATAGAGTTTCTGACTGTGTGAAATTGCCGAGGCCTTTTTGCACGGTTCTTTGAGGTCTGTAGGAGAGGTAGACAGAAATCAGCCTGATCAGCTCAAGCCTTACAGAGCTCTTTCTCAGTATGCAGGTATGCTTCTCAAAGCACATCAAAGAGATGTTTGAGATAGACCTTTGTGTGACCCCCCGGCTATACAGCTCGCGGAGAAGCAACAAACTGGCTTTAGATTTATTCATGTATGTACATCGTTCAGGAGCATTAAATCAGCAGCACTGACACTGCAAACCAAACAAACACTTTAAAATGATGTCGCGTTAAAGTGGGACTGTGTAACTTTTCCAAGAAGAAATAAAACAATCATCCTTTTTTCAAATGACAACTTTACTTCAGAAGCAATAAAACGCACACTTAAAAACAATTGAATACACTCAGGGGCTTTGCTGCTACAGCTCTATTTGGTCTAGTATGAGCTTAAAAGTAAATGTAGGTAGATTTTTCTGTTTAACTGACATTACTGAGTCATTTTTCCAACACAGGTGTGTCACAGATTAACATTTCAGTGGTTTTAATTCACTCCACAATGGATGCATTTAGAGAGCTGAATACTGGATGTATTAAGATGTTGCCCATGCAACCGAAAGCTGCTCATCCAGCACATATGCCAACAATAATCTCTCTTGGTTTGCTTCTTCATTGTGCAGCCCAACTGCAAATTCAGATTAATGTGTCTCTCCCCGAGTTCGCTGGTCTGTGCTTATAGACTTCAGAAATTACACCACGCATAGAACGTTTCACAAATATTAATAATAGGAGAAGTAGTATTTGAACTTAGAGTTAGAGGAACAAATTCTTATCTTCAAACATGTATTCTGTAATGGTGGTCTTTAAGGAAAATGGTTTTGGACCGTAGGGGGGATTTCTCTCTCGCTGCAGTATGACAGCTGGCCACTGGGACAGATTAGCAGCAGGAATACGACATGTGCATTCCACTTGCTCTCAGTCAGGTCCCCTAATGATGAAGTCTTTAAGGTAACTGACTCAAGAGAATCTGAGGAAATGACGGGAATTGAAAGGGCTATTATTCTGTAATAGCCACTTTGTGGTCACTGCGGTGATAAAAAGTTTTGTAGTCTCACTTTAAAGGGGTAACCCAACGATTTAGTACCGAACTTCTACAAAGTTCCATAAAGTGTGAGGACTCACAAGAGATATACTGACCTTTAGTCCCTAGCATGCCGCAAGCTCCAAAAAACACTGCATCCCGCATTTCCCATAATGCAATGCAGTTGCATCTTTCATTATACCTCCCCCCCTGCTTCCTAAAAAGCCCACTAATTTAATTCCCACACCTTCAGTTTGAATTGCAGACTTTGTGGGAAAAATTAGAAGTCTCCAAACTTAAGATCCTCGCAAAACACTTTCACAAGCTAAGGAGTGCTCCTGCTGACACGTAAATTGAGCTTCAAGTGTAAAATCAGCGAAGTGCCCCTTTAATGTCAGCTCTGTGCGGTAACATACTCCCCCGTTCATTGTCTTTTTCTTAATCAGATGTGTGTTCTGTTTTTATCAGTGCTCTGTCACCTGTGGAGTTGGAGTTCAGAACCGAGACGTCTACTGCAGGCTAAAAGGCACCGGGAAGATCAGAGAGGATCTATGTGACTCTCACACACGTCCTGCTGTCATCCGACCATGCCAAACTGCAGAATGCACCCATTACACTTGGGTCGCTGGTGAATGGGAGGAAGTAAGTAGAAACTCTCACCCCCCCACCACTCACCCCCCTGCTCTCCCAGTGTGAGACAGATGTTAAACCATCTTATTAAGTTTTTTATTGGCTGAGATCTCCGCTCTCTTTCTCTGCATCATTAAATGGACATACTGCAGGTACTCTTGTGCCCTTCTGTCAGTCATGTGGGCTTTGATGATAACCATCAGTTGGTAAATCATATCTCTCTCGAAGTATTGATTGCCATCATTCCTTTTGTCCTGCTGAATATCACTGTTCTGTGTCACGCTAGCAGACAGTGTTTTTTTTTTTTTCCTTGGTTCATCTTTCTTTAATGTCCCGTGCTTTGTCCTTGAAAGTGAGGCATGAAAGAGAGGGGCACCATGTAGGGACTTTGCACTTTATTCTCCTGCTGCAGGAATGTTTGCAGTGTTCAGATTCCTGTCTGTGTTGCCTCGAGAACTTACAACCTCCTTTCTTTAGCAGTTTGGCCCTGAAATCTTTTTCACACACACACAGCAGACTGTCTATACATAATTTTTTTAAGTTAAAATATTAAACACTAAGTAGTCATTGTCCCACAACACTTTCTACTTATGCAAGCCACTACAAAAGGACATGTATCCATTTGTGGCCATCTGGAGAGCTAAAGAGGCAGAGAGAAGGGGGTCTAAGAAGTCAATAATTTTGCTGAAAGTACAACACTGCCCCCCCTCTGCCAGCTTGTCTCCTCTCTTACTAACCCTCTCCCTGTGTTTGATTTCCTTCCAGTGTAATGCAACCTGCGGAGAAGGCATGAGAAGCAGGAAGGTGGGGTGTATGGGTCCAGGGGTGACACCTGCCCAGGATGATTATTGTGAGCCATCATCCCAGCCTCTGTCACACGAGCGGTGCAAAGGAGCTCCCTGCCACTACATGTGGATCACAGGAGAATGGTCACGGGTGAGAATAAAATAAGAAACAAAGATTGAGCTTTGTTCTTCTGCGAATGCTGCTAATGATTATTTTCATTATTTATAGCCACATTATCTGATGCCTCATCACTTTGTTCCAGACTGAAATAACTATTGGATGGATTGCCACGAATGTTTGTGATGACTTTGTTGATCCCTTTGCTCGAGCACCACTATCAAGTTGATCTTTGTGGTTTTAAGTGATATGTCTTAACAGCTATAGGAGGAATTACCATAACATTTGATACATATATTCATGCCACCCTCCGGTTTAATTATAATAAACTTTAAATCTAATGTGACCATCAGGTCAAAATGCTAATAAGCAAATGTAGTGAAAAATGCTAGTGAATATGGTTATTTGTGGTATGTTATTTGTTATTTTATGTCAGCATGCTGGTGTTAGTGTTTAACTCTATCCATCCATCCAAAGTTTCAGCACTACATGCATAAAAAATCTCATTAATAAGTACCACTGAAGCCCACATAAAGGAATCAACGTCTGTATTCAATATTACTACTGCTCTAAGCAAACATTTACACATGCCAGTGTTATTAATGTCAGCGTGTGTGTGTCTGTGTGTGTGGCTCAGTGCTCTGCCAGCTGTGGTGTAGGCTACCAGCAGCGTATTGTCTCCTGCTCCATGATGCCCTCCTCTCAGGCTCCGCGCCTGTATGCTGCCCAGTCCTCCTCTACCAGCACCCACTGCCCAGAGCCCCATCCTCCTGGCACCCGGCCATGCCTCCTCAGGGACTGCCCACACACATCCTACTGGAAAGTTGGCCCATGGAGCAAGGTGAAACAGAAATCACTTGTTAGCCAGTGAAAAATCCAAATCGCTATTTTCGTAGATTTTAAGGATCATTTTACGGTTTATGTGAAAAATGCTGATAAATCTCATTTGTGTACTTTGGATCTGGTTGCAGCTTTATTTGTGAAACTATTTTGTTACTTTGTGTGTGAATGTTTTTTGTACATTTTTTGTGTTTGTACCAGTGCTCCCAGACCTGTGGGGCAGGAGTGATGGAGCGCAGTGTGGAGTGTGTGACCTCCAAAGGCCATCTGTCCAAACACTGCCGTCCTTCAGAAAGACCAGGATCTCAAGCTGCATGTCAGGACAGAGAATGTGAGTCCTTTCTTCCTTTTCTCTTTTTTTCCATGTTGTACCAATCAGGAATGTGTGGAGTAATGATATTAAATCAACTGTGCTGTGTATGGCAACCAGCGTATCTGATTGTGTTTATAGAAACTCAACTTTTTACTTTGTTTTAACACATTAGGCAGGACAGCAACCCCCACTTAAATAAAGCCTCTTGGAGTGATTACTTTGTGGAACAATAAATAGGAAGTCAGCGGTTTTCTACAAACTGTGATATGGACAGTCTGTCAAAATGCCTCAGGAGTGTTTGCTGGGCCCAAAGCTGCCTTCATTGTGAACTTTTAAGCATTGCAAAAGCCGGCTGCAAGCCAAACTTTGCAGGTTTGATCCCCACATTTCAAATGTTTCGGCACATTTGCTTGCTCATTTCAAACTTGGCCTCTGCCAAGTCATGCACTGAATTGAAATTAAAATGATATGCTCGAGTGACAGCCAGTTCTGTTGTCAAGTATTAATACTAATCAGCTAATCAGCGTGATATGGCCTCTGCGGCACTCTGGGAAAGCAGAGGAGGTAACACAAATAGTTAGACATTTACATCAGCTCTCATTTACGAAGAAAATAGCCAGGTTACAATCTTTTCTCATAGTTGTGTTTATAGTTTATTTAAAAGAAAACAAAATGATCAATTTAATGTTAATGCAGCAGTGTAGTAGTGAGGCAGAATATACATATGATTGAAGGGTGTATGGGACATTTAACTATAAAATGACTTCTGCACCCACCTGAACTACAACATGATGGCTCCATTAGTTTTTGCTCTTTATGGCATATTGTTGACAACAGATTTATGTCAGTGGCAAACCTCAATGTCAACGATTTGTCTCTTGTTTCCTTTCATATTTCTTCTCCTAGGCCAGTTGTTCACTTCCTGCCGTGAGGTCCAGATGAGACAGGGTGTGAGGATTGATGGGGAATATTATCTCAAAGTCAAGTCCCGGATCTTACAGGTGTGTCTGTTCTGTCAGAATCGCTCCAGCACACTTCATGACTCAATCTGCAGCTTCCCAACAGGCTCTCATCTATTGTATGTGTTTGGCTATAGATTTACTGTGCCGAGATGCAGACTGATTTCCCCAAGGAGTATGTGACCTTACGCAGCGGTCAGACAGACAATTACTCTGAGGTGTATGGGCACAGGTGCGTGTAATCTAGTGGTGATGGATACCTACTTGAGCTTTGGATACAGTTGTATAATGTGTAAAGAGTTATTGTGCTTCCTGTAACACTAGATGCATATGGTGTTTTAGGACTATTCAGATATTTATGTCTTTTGTCCTAAATAACTCACTAATTGTTCTTACACCAAAGGTTGCTGAACCCATTTGAATGCCCGTATAATGGCAGTCGAAGACAGGACTGCGACTGCAGGAACGACTACTCAGCAGCAGGATACACACTCTTCCACAAAGTTCGTCTGGACCTGAGCTCCCTGAGGATAATGGGTGTGTAATGACTGTGTGATTGCCTTACATTGTCTGTTGTAATGAGACCACACATCAGTGTTGTTATAACCCTCAGACTTCTCATTCTGTAGTGTTTAATAATGCCTCGGCTGTCCAAATGCAATACGGTGCTACTTTTTTTTTTTTTCTGCGATTTCTCAAATACACGTCGACTTGAAGAAACCCGGCCTCTCAGTGTAAACACATGAGCATGAGAATAAATGCATGCGTACACATATAGACATGTGTTGCCTGCTCTCAAGCACAGTCAGACTGAAGACACAAGTGTGCAATGCAAGCACACACACACACACACACACACACTCATGCATGAAATCGCATCAGTATTAAACACTCACTCATACTAGCATGTGAGCATTCACACATTCAGAGAAAGACACACACTATTACACACACATCTTTAGGCCATATTCCTCTGCTCATTATTACAGTCAGCTCCACCTACCCTGTTGTGACCAAGTATGTCTTTGATTAGAGTATGTGGATTAGTGTGTGTGTGTGTTTGTGTGTGTGTGTGCGTGTGCTCAGACGGGAAGTTGGATTAGAACCTACATAGTCATCCTCCCATCCTCTTCGTCCGGTCTGGGTCCTGACAGCACATGTTCCCACCCTTCGTCTGCATGGTACTCATTTGGGTTTCAGGCAGCTTGAAGAGAGCTGGGGGGGGGTAATGAGTTCAAGATGAAGGAAGGAATATGAAGAGGCACTGCTTTTGTGTGCCTTGTGCATCCCGTGAACTATATAATCATTTCATAGAGGCGATGTGAAAGGAGTGCAGTGAAAAGTGCTAGTCGTAGGGCAAAAACTAAACAGCGAAAAACAGGGAAACAGTGTTCAGATTTATTTACTGAATTCAAAAGGAAAATCAAAGATTTTATATGCATAACCAGTTTACTCTTTGATATACTATAGGATGTATAAGCAGGCTTGTGTTCATAAAAGCTGTTTCTTTTTGTGTCACGTTACACGTCAGGAAAATACCCTGCTTCACCAGCTCAGAGGTTAATACATTTCTTTAAGTTGTAACTCTTAAAAGTGACTGCGTGTTATTTGAAACTAAACCTAAATAGAGTTGATAAGGGTCTTCAGATTTGTTACTGAATGCAGATTTGAATTCCAACTGTGTGAAGCTTTTACAAACAAGACAACATCTGGCAATGCGACAGTGAAGTGACATCGACCCTGCAATGAAATTTAACTGCATAAACTACTTAGTGATATTCTGTGTGGTTATTTACCTAACAGCAGCTGTCTTCACTCCATGTTTACTTCTGCTGTTGCACATCATGACTCTAGATTTGTATCTTTGCTGTTTAACAGTCACAGACCTCCAGTTTTCCCATACTCTTCTTGGTCGACCTGTGCCCTTTGCTACAGCCGGAGATTGTTATAGTGCAGCCAAGTGTCCACAGGTTGGTGAAATACTGGTCACCGTGTGTTTCATGTGTGTTCTGTTCCTGCTACAAATATTCGATTGAGCAAGGAAATAGCTTTTTAATGCTTCATTACTCTGCTTGAGATGCTCATCACTATCACAATGTACTGTATCTATAGTTGCTATTTAAGCCACAAATCTCCTTCCAAAAAACATTTCTAGTTCTTGCTCAACATTCCTGGTTAAATACCTGCTTAGAAATAATTAAGGTCTGATGTGTGTTCACAGGGCCAGTTCAGCATTAATCTGATTGGCACTGGCCTCAAAGTTGCTGAGGCCATGAAATGGACATCTCAGGGCAACTATGTTACTGTCAAAGTCCACAGATCTGAGGTAAGATGCATTGGATGATGCTATGTGGCTCTTAAAGGACAAGGTGTTTAGTAAAGCCACTGATGTATTAGTCCACACACAAAGTCATTTTCTACTGAATATATAAATCTTTAAAAAAAACATCTCAAATATATATTGTTTCATAAAGTTTAAGTAACAGCTGGGTACTGTAGTTTTAACAAATATTAAACATTTGTTTGGGATGATTTTCAGCCACCAATTGATACAAAATTAGCGCACTAGTGAGTATTTGCTGCACCAGGACACTTTATGTAGCATTGATTCATAACGACATAATAACTATGTTTGTTTTATGTATGTTTATTGTAATGATAATGAAGGAACATGTGCGCGACAGGGTAGCTCTTTTATGACTTTTTAATAGTTTTGATGCAACAATGGAATAGGATGTATTAAGCTACACAGCCAAAACTTGATTTTAAGATTACAGTAATTCATTCCTGGTTTTGGTCTATTCATGGATAATAAGAAAAATATGCAATATGATTATGAATGTAGTTTTGCAGGGGCATAATTGTGTTTTTTCGTGTTGGCTCTTGTCATCTGAATTGCTGCGTTGTATTTCTGTCTGATTCACTGAAGAGGAATCCCAAGTGACATTTATGAAGTTCTGTGAAAAGTTGCCCTTTGCTCACTCTTTCCTTTCTCATTTGTCCCGGCCTGTAGGATGGAACAAGAATCTACGGTCGCTGTGGTGGTTTCTGTGGGAAGTGCATTCCCCAGGCTCACAACGGCCTACTCCTTCAAGTCCAATGAGGGCCATGCAGAGACCAAACCCCCTAAATCATCCTGAAGACAGTAGCCCAGGAACACGCAATAATAGTGATTTGTTGGACCCCATAGTCATGTGGTGGAAGAACATCTAAATGTAATCATCCTACAATAACATCACCAGTTCGGTTCCCAAATGGCAGCTAAAACAGAGGAGACATTACATACTGTGCAGTACTACAGGGCCTCTGACAGCTCCTTCATCTAAACTGCTAACTGTAAAGAAGGGGGGCCAGCTATATCTGCTTGCCAACAGTGTTGCAATGCAATCAAACACATCTGTGCATGTTCAGTCTATTTACTGTATCATATATAAAGGGATACAATAATTCAAAAACACTGGTAAAGCAACTACACATACGGTAGAAAGCTAGAAAAACTAATGAGATATTGTCATCCTAAAATGGGAAGTTTTCCTTATGATGTTCTGCCACATGATGTGTGGTCTGTTGATAAAAAATAATTTCCAGAATTTTATCATGAGGTACCTAGAATTAATCTTACTGTATGTTACCCTATTTGGATTATTTACATATATATATATTTACAGGTTCACTGTAAGCATTTAGTTACCACTTATTTTAATGACTTCGGTGAAACAGTATAGAAAGTAAATATACTGTATGTGTTAATAATCATTGCAAGACATTTGAGTGGTATGTAAGAGATGGTTGTGCTATTGTCTTATGTCTGCCATTGAGCTGATTGTATCTGTGGTAAATAGGAAGCCGCGGCTAGTTAGCTTAGCTTAGCGCACACGGACTGGAAATGGAAAAACGGCTCCTGTCTTAATGTAACAAATTCAACTTACTGGTTCCTCTAATGCTTACTGATTAACTTGTAATGTAAAAATGGTGCGTTTATGTGCCTGACTGTCTCTTGGTCCGGTGCAGTAACTTCATGGAGCGGACGCCTGCACATAAAATGGATATGTCCCCCTTGTTTTCAGTCTCGTTTGCTAAGCTAAGCTAACTGGCTTCTGGTGAAAGCATCATATTTACCGTACAGACAGGAGGGTGCTATCAATCTTCTAACTTGGGGCAAAAGAAGCGAATAACCTCATTACCCAAAATGTCAAACTAATCCTTTAAGGTTCGAGACTTACATAAAGAGTAAGCTTGCAACTAACTACTGAAATCCCTCCAGACCTGCCTTAGGTCAAAGGTCAAACTTTGATCCGTTAGGAGCCATTAGAGCAACTACAGATGATTTTAGTTTCCGTTATTATGTATTTCTAGAGTCTGTTTGCTGTCATCAGTTATCAGGTAGTACTATTGAAAAACCGCATAGAAAGTCTACTGACCGGCACACGTCTGTCACATAGAGAGAGATAAACACTAGTACTGTGAGAAAAAAAGGTGAAATATTCTCTCTCTCTCTCTCTCTCTCTCTCTCTCTATATATATATATATATATATATATATATATATATATATATATTTGTCACACAGTCAAGTTCTCATCTGTTACACCGTGACACAGTATCAGGTGGGATATCTCTCCTCACACCCTTCAGAGTCCCTACTGTAGGTACCTGCAACACCTACCTCTCACAAACCATACTCTACTGAGATATGTGTTGTAATATATTTATGTTTGACCATATTTATTCTGTAATGACTTGTAGATATGTTTTGTGTTTTTAAGGTACAATGACTATTACCAACAGTGAAGCAATTGTCTGTTTTTTTTTTTTTTTTTTTTGTCCTTTGTCTGCTTTGCTAAAAAGTTAATCTACTACTATTTGTAGTGTATAACCACTAACCTTAAATGAGGATATTTTGAACGGTGCTTTTGAACTACTGGAATTACCTCTAATCTTGAGAAGGATAACACTGGCTTTGGGAATAATACTTGCTGTGGCGGAGCTTCAGTTCTCTTAACGGCAGATGTAGGATTTGTCTATAAAGCATGTCATGGTCCACTTATTAATGTAGCTGAAAATCTAGCTTCAGGGTTGCCAGATATATCAGATAAACCACTACATGAAGAAATCCCTCGAGTACTACTTCACTCATCATGACTGACTTTCAACATGACCACTACTACAACTCTGTATAATTATGCAACCTAACATGCTACTGGTACTCTGATGTTAAGCTTTAACCAAAGTTAGAAGATAGATGCAGAATTGTTTTTTTTTTCTTTCTTCTCAGATAATGCAGCTTCTTTTGATTTTTAAAGAATGGCTGAAAAAAAATAAAATAAAAATAAGTCAATGAGCAGCTAGAATACCTTTGGCTATCATTCATTTTTATGATGGTCAATTGTGCTATGAGGTCTGTATCAGAAATTTAAAGAATACTTGATGCACTATGTGCCATAAATTTTTGTAGAAATGTAATCCTGTTTTTGTTTTTTTTTTGTTTTTTTTGTTGTTTTTTTGTTTTGTAATAACCGTTAAGAATTGTAACTTATGATATAAGTGTATTTTTAATATTCATACTTGAATTGTAAACAGCGTGCTAAATATTGAATGGGCATTGGTACTGAATAGAGAAACAGTGTGCTTGTTTGCCATGCTTTATCCAAAGATGTTTTTAAGAATCATATGTACCTACAGTATGTATGTAGCCTGTATAAAAAGAAATGAATGATTGATTCTGGTGCTATGGTTACTAATCATACCAATACTGTATGTCTTGCTACGACTAACACTGTTAAAAAATAAATAATAATTATAATTAAAAAAAATGCTTTTCAGCTGTCTCACAAGTTGATTTATGTTTATTTTATTCAAGACATGTTGGCAAGATGTACATAACATACGTCGAATAATAAAAAAAATCTAATTTTCTCTTTTTTTCTAAATTTCACAATATATCAATATGCAAATGATTGTATGCCTTCTGATGTCAAATTCTGCACATCACTTTAAAGGTCAAACATCCAAGTCACGTGAGTCTCCATCGCAGAGAGGCCATTTGGTTAATGAAGAAGGGCAGCAGGTCAGCGCTGGCTCAGTGTTTGTGTTTGCCAGATCGTGAGGCCATGTGGCTTCACTCAGTGCTGCAGGTTGCATTTCCACAACATGACTTTCTGGAGTTCAGTTCCACGTAAGAGACACGTAAACAGAGCAAATACCTTTTAAACCGTTTCTCACTAAATTACACTCTTAAATTTTGGATGCAGATGACACTGTTGTCAACTGCCTGATGATTCAGTTGTTATGTAAAATCAAAGAATGAGGTAAGTTCCCAATAATCTTTACAAATTTCGCAGAGAGATGCAAAGAAATTATGTCACTAAAGTGACCCAGTAATAAAAGTGCAGGTACTTCAGCAAAAGTCAAACTGTTTATATACAAGCCACTTTTATAGGGCTCGTTGCACAGAGATAGCTTTGTACATTAAATGAAAACAGATACTGTGGTTCCTCAAGAACTGCTTTGATTTCATGCCAAAAGCCTGCCTTGGTTCCCTAAAATCTAATCTGAGGATTTGGAAGAGACCTGAAGCATGACAACAGCCCCCCCTTTTTAAAAGCAGTTTCCCAGTGAAACCAAGCTGTGCTGAGGTCCTTCCAAACTCTCAGGCTATATGGACAAGTTTGGGAAAAAAGCATCCCTGGCCTGTTTGTTGTGAGCATAAACCAGGCTTCTTTAATGACTGAGCTGAAAAACACAAACCTGCACTGGGAATCCTCATAAAAGGAGACTAATGATTGATGTTTACCATGTACCACAGTCTGCTTTGAGGTAACAGCACAGACATTCCTGTGCAATCTGCAGCCACAACCTGCTCCAAAGAAACCACTATCCAGAAACCACTACGCAAACTGGTTCGCACTGACAATACTGACGTTGATCTGATATATTTGCAATCTGTATGATCTTTATTACAATGTGTGTAATGTGTTATTCTGTGCTTGCCTATTGTAAAATCCTAAAAGTTTTACAATCGTTTTCCCGAAATTTAATTGAAACGTATCCCATATCCACGTACATTTCTGCATACATATTTATTGGTGAATTACATACTAAAAGATAAGCATCCACCTAATGACACAAAGAAACATGTATTTTTTTTTTTAAACTGTGAAAACAGTGACCCCTAGTGTATCAAACAGGCACTGTCCCTGTCAGGCACAAGTGATGGAAAGACATAAGTCATGATAAATAAATAAATATATACTGTATATAATCATGTTATTGTTATTATTTAACTCTTGAATGTTACTTTTTCCAACGGATATGAACTATATGAACTATATGAACTTGTGTAGAGCAGCGTGGACAAGCTTATAATTCAAAATGAAAGTTTTATATGTCAAATGCACAATGGTCATTCTGAGCAGTGAAATCCTTGTGACTATGTAGTAGCAATTCATAATAGGCATAAAGATAAATTATTTATTTTTAAGATCACAAATAGTGGCAAAAAATAATAAATATGGCAAGAATAGCAAAAATATACATAACAGCAAAACACTAGGAGAGTAAATATGAAAACATATATAACAGTAAAAACATTACCATAAACAATAAATACATAATCAATAAAGTCATATAACTAGAAACAATGACAGCAAACTCAGAGACTGAAAAGAACAATAAGGACAATATATTAAAATGATGCACCTTTACTGTTAACCACTAGATGGCGGTAAAGCATTATACAACCACACTGGCCTACTTCAATATATATTTATATATATATATATAGTATATCTATGTTCTTGTCCATTTATGTCAACTGAGTGACTAAAGTGATTTGATACTCCAGTATGAGTATTATGTGGTGGATTTTACCCTCTGACCTTTTTCCCTAAGGTACATGTTTGTACCACAACAGTGACCAGAGACATCCAGCTTCCGTGTTCATCTGTCCTTTCAATGATTATCAGAGTGAACATTGTTGCAGTAAGAGAAGTCTTGTATACCTCACACATACACACATAATCCCCTCCCATCCTGCACTATCTCTCTCTCTCACACACACACACACACACACACACACACACACACACACACACACATCCTATATTGGAACAGTTGGTCTTGAACAGTATCAATTTTCATCTTTTGATGCACTATGTCTGCTTCAGAAATCCACGAAAGCCTCACACACGATTACGCAGTTATTTCCATTGCCAACTGGGCTATCAGTAGTTTGAGGGGGGAGAAGCCGTTGGCACTTTTCCTCACAGTCTTTATAGACCGTCCTGTCAGTTTGACTGCCAGCTTTTTTGAAGGAAATCGTGTCAGCTTTGACTTTAACTGGCCGAGACTGAATGAGGTCATTTTTAGGTATTGTGTTACATGTGTAGAGTGTCCTTTTTGTAACAGCTGCATGCGATGTGTGGGGGGACTGCAGTCTCGGTCCAAAGCTGACCATCTATTCACTACACATGGCTGGGTGGTATGCTGTCAGAGACAGGCATGGTCCCGCTGGAGGAGGTATGAAGAGGGCCGGGGCGGGTGGGGGGGTTGATGTTGGACCCCTTGGGGTCCACAAGTATGTGCCAATAGCTCGTAGGCACATGTGGTGTGGTGAAAAATGGACTTGCATTGTTTGATCCGTGAATGTGAGACTCCGGCGTGAATGACACATTACGGCTAACAGACACGCACATTCACTGAAGGATTTTCATATCTTTTCACGGATCTTTTTTTAAGACCCCGATCCAATAGTGCAAGATATTTCTTGGCAAGTCATATTTTGTAACCATTACTGAGGTTAAAGTACTCCATTTGTTACACAACCAAAGTTGTAATTCCCACAGTGAACACAGAAAAAAAAATGGCCATAAAAGCCTGCCGGCAGTCATTTAGGGAAATACACACAATTTCAACCAGTGGCAGTGTTTTTGTTGCAGACAAAATACTTTTCCATTGTAAAACTTGCTGTTAAGTAGCCTGGAAAATGTTGCTGAGTGTCAGCATAGTTAGAATGAATGAGGCAAAGGCCAGAGGCGGCAATAGATGTGAGCTGTGCCGAACACTAGCAGGCAAGACACTCGATAACGGCAGAGGGAAGAAAAAAAAAAAAAGCTCATTATTTTTAACAGCTTAACACTCCAATCAAATGAGCTTTCTGGAGATTTTTACACACTGTTGTGGCTCACGTCACCAGGGTGTATTAAACCTCTAAACAGAATGTCGCCTTTGTTCTCCTGCATTTTACACTAATAAGAGGCCTGCGAGGCATACACAGTGCAAGCCAGTCACACACACACACACACACACACACACACCCCTGTCATGTGATGACACAGACAACAAGCAACTGGAAAAAAAAGAAGAAAAAAACAGAATAAAAATCCCACATTTTCTTTCTTGTGGCTTCAGCATTTTCGTGGTTTCATACTATGTGCAAAAAAGAAGCGACATACTGTATGCGTTCAGTGGAAAAAGTTTGCATGCAAGCTTATGAAAAAGACGTTAGCAGTCACGAGGGAATCGGGAATTCTTGTCAAGGTAGCTCAGAATAGATTATGTCCATTTTTCCATACTCTTTTTCCGTCTTCCTGCTTTAGAGGACAAGATGTTTTTGTTTTTGTTTTTTAACTGAAGAAGGAAAGCATCAAAATATAAGACATTGAAATGTAGCCAATATTATAAATCACAAAAAGCATGAGGCAGATATTAATGTCAAATATATTCTCTTTGTGTCACATGAGCTAATGTCATCTCATTTGTGAACTGATTTCTGCAATTATACTATTATAAAATGGTAGATTGGATATAGAGATATTCTGGACATTCACAGCAGTAGCAGAGAGAACAAAGAGGGTATCAGTGTAATCTAACAGCGGTAGGTAAGAGCATTTGGAAGTGATTTATGTTCCGTTTTGCACTGATCCATAACCCTGTATTTGACAGGGTTAACTCACATCAATCACTTCTTTGAAGGTCCGCCACTCTTTTTTTTTTTTAGCGCTTTGACTAAATAATAGGTTCTGGTTTCTCTTGTACCCAAGAGACATTAAGACTAGCCCTCCTCTGTCAAAGGAAGATCACAATCTAAGGACAAGAGAAAAATGGGAAATTCCTCTTTAAGTATTTTGTTGCGTACTCTGTAAGACAGTTGTAAATCCAGTTGTGATTATTTATTTTTTAATTTATTGTCTGCATGAGGGTGTGATCATGTTTTACTCACAAGACAGTCCCACGAAAGGACCCTCGACCCCTAACAATGTCCTTTTCCCAAAACAACCCCGCCCTCTGTCTACCTGCTCTAATTAAGAAAGACAGTCTGTGCTCCTCTCTAGTGTTGTAGTGATTTCCTGTCTGGACCACAGACTACAGTGAATTTATTTTTAATTGTGTGTGTGTGTGTGTGTCTACTTTAGTCACACTCAAATATGCAAATATGCCCACAATCACACGCACAGACACACACACACACACACGATTAAATTATTAGTGTGGCAAGAGAGGCACTCATTCCAGTCTGTCTCATGCTACTGCTACTCAGACACAGACAAAGCTCCTTCAAAGAGGCAGCCAATGACAATCTTTTTATCGCACCATTACTTCTAACAAAGCTCTCCAACTTCCATTTACACATCTGAAGATATTTTACTATATATAGCATATTCTATTCAAATGCACATCTGTATTGTGCTTGTAATACTGGACCTTAAAAAGAGGATTTGGGACCCATCGCTGAGGGAGTGCTCCTTTAACTAGATTAAATAGACACTTTTATTTCACACAGCTCTGCGTTTTTGGCTTCTGACTTGAATTTAAAAGAGTTGGAACAGCTCGAAGTTGAAGTAGTACAGCAGCTGTTGTTACTACTGCGAGATGAATGTGAGAAAAAGGCAAATGAAATGATTCACGTTTTTTAATTTATAGTCTATAAAACATTTGTCCTCCCTAGAAAGAACTTGAAAAAAACAAAACACATAAAGTATTGGAATATGACAGTTAGCACCTGTGTGTGTGTTCCAAAAACCAAAACCAAGCATAGCATCAGTAACTAGGCAGGGCAGGTCTGCCAACAGGGTGAAGCGGTAGACAGGCAGTGAGTGGTAGCCAGTCCTGTATATGAATGTTTAGGGTAATTTTATTAGCTCGGTCCTGCTCTTTATGTTATTTGGCCAAGTTTGCTTTCCAGGAACTAAAGCCAAACGTGTAACTGGAGAGAGAGCTTTACATCTCCCAAACTCATCAGTTAATCCTCCCAAAATCTTTTCTCTTGTAAAAGTGAAACATAAAATATGAACAGTAAAGCACAACTAATGGATACAGATAGTTGGGCTACTGGTAAAATGTTGTTTAAATGCTGTTAGTAGATATAATTACCACTAAGCCTTATGGGTGCACGAGCTACTAACTTACGGTGGCCCCCAAAGATAAAAAAAAAATACAAAAGTAAAAACCCAAACAATTGCAAATGCACTTCAAATAAAAAAACACATGAAAAAGTTGAAACATAAAGAATAATTACCTTAAAATCAAAAAGTGCAACAACTACTAAAACAAATGCAAACACAAGGAGAAATGCAACAAAACCCACTAAATCCAACTAAAACACATACAAAAGTGAAAACACAAACATACGTCAGTTTTCCTACTTTGTAAAGGGGGGAGCTAGACAGGCATAGCAACAGTAACTAAGGGCAAATAAAAATTGATAATAAATGTCTGGATGTTTTTGAGAGCAGATGGATAGAGGTTTGTTATAAATGGCATAAAGTGAAATGTGCACCAAGGTCCAGCGTGTTCCCTCCTGTACACGCTGTAGTTCCTCACTGCCCATGAGTGTGAATGGCTGGCATGTGAGGGCTGTATTTTGTACAATGATTAACATTGTTGCCTTAAAAAAAAAAGAAGCTGTCCTTCACTTTCTGAGAAACTGAACAAGTATCTTGAGGTCAGAGTCTGTCTGCTGTGAGAAATGATGTGCTCTATTTGATTTCCCTTGGAGTAAATCAAACCGGGCGGCTGTCCTGAAAACATCTAAAATAAACCAACCAATAACGTGGATTCTCAACTTTCATGTCAGAATACTGCAGAACATCCCGCATGAACATCCCGGACAGTGTTGAATGAAATACAACGTGTCCGGTAAGAAAGATTCATGAGCTTTTTCACATGCCACGATGGCAGCAGGATTTTTTTTTTTTTTTTTTTGATTCAGTTTTAACACTCCATATGGTACCGCAGCTCAGCAAAGTACACTTCCCAGCTGCTTGTGACACATTTATTGGCATAACGTGCGGCATCAGTGGCCACTTTGGACCAGACTGTCTCTCAGTTGCCATAAGGACAAGATCTGACTCAGATTAATTGGCCAAGAAGACTTTGTTAGACACATGATTCGATGTATTATAATTAGACGTGCTCGGTACAGTATTTGCCCTTGTATATCGAGCTTGTAATTTCTCCACTAATTATAATACAACATATAATACAGATTGTTAGAATCTCATAAATTTCTTTTGTTATACTACATTTTTATTGCTTTGTCCTCTATGACCAGTCCTGACTGCTGAAAATACACTTTAATAGTGGCTTGTTATAAATGGCTCATACTTTGTTCCTATTATTGCTGGTTTTTAAGACAAAATCAAGAAAGATTAATAATGACATGCATCTCATACAATAGCACTTTAATCTTTTATTTCTCATTGAGAGTTATTGTTGGCCTTGCTCAACTTTAATTTGTGTGTTGTTTCTGAACAATTCACACACACACACACACGCTGTTTGTTTCTATGGCAGCAATAAATAACCTGAAAGCAAACTTTTTTTTTTTTTTTTTTTGTACCAAAAGCTCTTATCTGAGTACTTTTCAAAGACGTTTGAAGAAAGCGAGGCCACACAGACGGGCCATCGGTGGTGCGTTGATGCTTTTATCAGATAGACACGGCATAGCCAAAGCAAAACTTTGTGTTGTTAGCCCCTCCGTCGCACCTTTACACCTCTCTCATCTTGAACTATTGTTGCGTGGCCCTTCACTTCACACACACCGTTATCCCAGCATGAATCCACACACACACAATAAGATTTAAGGGATCCTTTTCTCTAATAGCAGATAGACCTGCAGACCAAGACAAAGGCTTCAAACTATCCAAATTATCTCTTCTGGGTGTTCCTCAAAAGGTATTATAGCTATCTGGGGGAATCATCTTAAATGCATTTGCCCTACATGTCAAAGCAAAAAGTCTTATTGTGCAAAACCATAAGCAGCAGGGTGCTGATTTTTTTTCTTCTTCTTCTTTTTTTTTTTTTTTTTTGCCAGGTTGTAATTTAATGTTGGCACACACACACACACACACACTACATCTACAAGAATGTTACATAAATGTTTGATGTTCATATGAATGTTGAGTCTACACACACAAGATGCTTATTAGAGCCGGTGTTGGAATTTTTCTTCCATCTGATTTATATCAGGTGCATGACCATGGATGGGTAATTTGGCTGATAGAAGCATTTTTATTACAGAGCTCTGGTTGTGGTGGAAATGATAGGCCTGCTTTACAGCATTTGTGGACTGGAGTTTACCCGCTTTTCTTTTCAGCTTTTTCCCCCTGGGATATTTGTTTAGACTGTACGGGAGCTTCACCTGGAATTCGTAGCAGCGCCGAAAAATGGAGACAAGTTCTGAGATACACCTGGTGAGAAATAGCAAACAGATCAAACAAGATTAACCATCCTGTAAGGGGTCCCTTTAGCCACTGCAAACACAATCACATTAAGTGAGGCAATATAAGATTTGGAGTGGTGAAAGACTAAAAGTAAGTAAAAGTGATTTTGATAAGACCTAAATGTGTTTGTCTAACTGGTCAAGTGTTGACTGTAGTATCAGGGGAACCTGGGAACAGCCTGATTTCTACAACAATGGTAACATAAGCCTGTTTAAGAAATATACTTACAGTAAACAGCTAGAGTGCACGGTTTTCAGTCGCTGCATGCTCATAATACCAAAATGAATATAATTAGAAAGTTTACTGTGAGGTGATGCGTATTACGCGCTTAAAAATGAGTGGGAAAGTGACACAACGGGGATTTAAGGTGGCTTTAAGGCAATTTACATTAAACAGCATGGTTGGTTGCACAAATAACTCCGTGGATATCTTTATATTCATCCAGGCAGTGTGTGTATTTCAAACTAGACAGAAAGCAGTTGATTTTTTTTCCCCTCCCTGCCACCAAAAACATAGTGTCATACTTACACTTCATCACTGTAAAGTTACCAAGAAAATAAGACTTTCTAAACATTTCCCAGGCCGGCAATGGAGTCGGCAGTGAGAAGTGATTTTACTAAATTTTTTCAGACGAATCATATCTATAATTATATTATTATTATAAATATTTTATACGTATCGCGTAAGCGTTTATTTATTATTTAAAGGGGTACATCATGAATCATACACATTTTCTGGTCTATATTTATATTTCAAATCCAAAAGAATGGAAATTATGCAAGTGGACAAGGCAAAAAACAAAGACTACTGTGGTCATAAACATGACAAACAATATGATGTCATCACGAGGAGGAAACAGAGGTAACTTTAACAGCGAATATATACAACGCATCTCATTACAGTAGTTCTTTGCTGCACTGACCTATTTACGCCGAGAGAAATGATGTTCTGTATCACGTCTGTGAACGCCGGTGCTGTCACATTCCTTCACTGACTACAAATGGCAGCAGTGCTCCTGTCTAAGTCTGAAGTCTGACAAAGGGCTGTTGTTTTTGCAGCCTTTTCTCTTTTCACACGCCAGCCCCCTTTGGCTCAGAGCAGCTGCTGAGGCATTAGAAAATAAATTATGGGAATATTTGTTCTCCTCGCTGTCGATATGGTCTGAACATTGATTCTGTCCATCTCTTCTTCCTGCGTGACCTCTGAGTTTCATTTTCTCGGAACATGATATGGTATCAAAGTGATTTATACATGCATTCTTAACTTACTGCCACCGAATCTGAGACTCAAAAAAAACGAATTTCTCATTAGGCTTCGGCAGAGTTTGTTTTAAAGTGATAAATCGTGAGTTTGACTTTCCGAAAAGCAGAAACCGTCGCACATGCATGTTTGGATTTATACTCCATGATATCGAAGTCAACTTATGAACTGTTTTAGAAAGGACTTAGCAACAAAACACAAAAATGAATCCAAAAAAACCAATCAAACCTTCAACAGCGTTCAATCTCCCAAAGCTTTGTTAAAGGAAAACATGCAACTTTGAGTCACACATGAAGAAATTTGTCAAATTGTTAGCCTGCAGATCAGACGTGTTGGAAGCCTATTTGTCACGGTTTCTCATGGAATCAGCCTCTGCAGGAGTCTTTTCCATCATGTCAAAGTGGACAACGATGGAGTATTTGGCAGGGGCGTAAGGAACAGAGTGAGATACGGCTCTGCTTGGGAAATCCGGTAAAAAAAAATAAAAAAAATCCTTTTATAAACAGGGATTCAACAAGCCATTTTTGTGTAACCATGACAAGGAAGCGCACACTAGGACAGGTCCTGCTAGGGCAGGATGTGCTGTCATACAAGCTTTAGGTTTACACTTTATTTCATCCAAAAATGTCAAGTGACCTCCTTTCCCAGAGTTTACTAAGCCTGTGCAAAATGTATGTGAGCAACATGTTATACTTTTCAGGTTCTTTAAGGACTCATACCAAAGTCCTTAAGTTGCTGGTCCCCACTTTAATCTCCTGTGACTCCAAATGTCTGCTGATAAAGATGTTGGAAAATCCACCCCGCCTTCTGCATCTGTCCTCAAATTTCAACTTACTATAGCTCTAAACCGTGTGCCGAGCTGTTGTTTGTGCATATTATTCTTTTAAATAACAGCATCAAATGAATTGAAGCTAAAATCTAATGTGTCATGTTAACAAATCTCTTCAATCACAGGAGTTGGTCTTCAAACTCAGTTCACACTCAGCCTAGTCATAATCAGGTTTTTAATACATGCACCTAGTATTTATACCCATTGACTTCCAGATAACTGTTCATAACAATGTGAACTGAAAGGTTTTTTAATTTCATTTTACAAAAATAAATAATGTTAGTTACATTAGAATCATTTCATATAGTCCGCTCATTCTAAACTGCATGTCTGGTTAAGATAATTTCATGCATAAAGCCCAAAATAACGCAATAAATAATAACTCTGAAACATTAAACACACAGAATTGTGCAAACAAAGTATACCCACACTGGACTGTGGTGCAGATGTTTCCTAGCCAGCAATTTAAACGCTAGTCTGTGACTATATGCATAGATATAAAGAAACGCCTGCGCACCGAGCATTGCTTTAGCCCCAGACATCCAGTGTCTGTGAGGTGCTAAATCTCGCTGAGGTCTGGAAAGTACCCTGCTCCCATTAAAAATCAGTGCAGCCTGATTCCTCAGCAAATTTGTGAAATTGATTTGGTGTGTTGCAGCCAGCCACAGAGTGTACAGAGCCAATCCACAAATTACATGTCTTGTGTGTAAAGAAAGTAAAGTGTGAGATGTATGGAAGAGAAGAATAAATAGGACTGACAGTTTCTTGTGAATGTGATTCTTAATGGGACATTTGAAAAGTAACTTAACACCGTTTTAATACAATCTTATCATATGTCCGCCAAACAGCTTAAGCTTTCTCCTTATTTTCCACACTTTTAAAGGCTTTCCTTTTCGACAACATGGGAATCAGAGTCACAATAATCGCTATTCCAGTCTCAAGAGTAATCGGCCACATTTTCATTAAATCGGGAACTGATTGGACGATTGTGGTTTCAACTAAATTAAGGTCACCGCTGGTTTGTACATTTTGAGTTTCAGAAAAAAAAAAAAAAAGACCTGAAGTCAAGGAGTGCCAAGTTGGCTCAAGAATGCTAATAGGTCATAATCATCTCTGTGTTTTCAGTCAAATCTGATGAAAAGGGCCACAGTTCTGGCTGACCTCTGATTTTCTGATTTGGTTTGTACTTTCCCCCAGACTTGGCAGCCTATGACAACAAGAGAACTGGAATAAGAATGATCTGACATGAGTATAAATACCTTTCATGGGTAATTGACCCTTTTCCTGGACACACACACACACACACACTCAACATCAAAAGTGTATATCCTCTAGACTCCAGGAGCCACTGATTAAACACATTTCACAAGTATTTCCCTTCCACTTCAAGGGTTGATCTGGCAAAACCATATGAGATGTGTTTCATTAAGTTGTGTCATGAAATATAGTCCCTTGTGTGTGTGTGTGTGTATACGTGTGTGTGTGTGTGCTGTATATGTGAATATATGCGCATGCGTGTTGATGCTATCTGTCTGTCTATGCATATCGTGCACATTTTTAGCTGGTATGGGGAAGTGACGTGAAGCGTTTCCAGCTAAATCTCAGTGTTTCTCAAGAAAGACAAATGGCATTGTTCCAGGAGCAGATACCAGCTTTAGTGCCAAATCCCTGCCGGCTGGACTAAAAATTTCAGCCATGTAAAGAGAGCAGGAGTGGAGCAGGACCTGACAAAAGATGACATTGGCTTGTAAGTTTTAGGCAATGACGCTCAGGGGGATTCTATTATGTGGCTGTCACACAGCATTAGGCGAGACAGCAAACACTTTCATGTGTGGATTACCATTTTACCCATTGGAGATAATAGATATTTGCCTTTGCTAAGCCATTCCTCTATTGATTTTTTTTTTTTTTTTACCCCCTTTTAATAACTTCTTGCAAGCAAGCAAATTTTAATAAGTGCAAGAATGCTGACATGTAAGAAGCAGGAACAAAGGACAGTTTGTTTGACACAAATAAGCAGCTTATTATAGTGTTCCATAATAACATGAGATATATATATGATGTGTGACAATTTATTTATTTCCAAACAACATAAACATACATACAGTGTGATTATAATGCAGAAAATCAAACTGGATTAGTCTTGCATTTACCAAAATATACATGATCTATTTTTTTTTTTCAGGTACATTTGCGCTGCAGTTCAAGAATTAATAATAAAAGAGATAATCAACATAAAAAACTGATGTTGAAAGTTTTTTTTTTGGGAAATACAGACGTTGCTGGCCCAACTTCTCCCTCCTTAGCTCACAGCACATTATGATTAAGTGTAGACACAGATAGCGCCATTGTCAATATACTGTATCTATAAATGCTATTGATAAATTAAAACACAATGTGGATAAATAAGACATGTTTTCATCCATTTTTCTTGATTTTATTGAAGCTGTTTAGTCAGCAAGATAAAAAAACAAACAAAACCTTTGTCTTAGTTCCTGGAACATTTGCTTTATGGGAAACGATGTTTCAATAAAATTTCAATAAAATGATCAGTTTTCAGGGAGAGCAGGTGAGACCTCAAACTGAAAGCAGATTCAGACGTTTGGTGTCTGGGGACCCTTTGTCCTCGGTTTTGGCACCGGTGAAGGTTGTTGATCTTCGGCAGCTGTGGGTAGCAGTGGAAGGCTCTGTTCAGTCTGAACTTCGGGCTCAGAAACACTCTGGGCGTAGGCTTGGAGCTCGGGGGGAGTCGAAGACTCCTCAGTCGGGTGCATAGTCTCATAATCTGGGCTGATGGAGTCAGGTTCTTGCTTGTTTAATGAAACCATCCTGAGCTCACCTTTATCCCTGTGTCTCATTTTGGTTCTCTTGCAACATAATACGATGATGACGATGAGCAAAAGCAGAATAAGACTTGATCCTCCTGCTAGCGCTGCGGTAACGATTTTGAACGTAAAACAAAGCAAAGGTGGAGGTGATGGAGTTTTACAGGATGGATGAACACGGTTACTCTTCTCCTTGCTGACTTTGTTTGCCACACTGCATGTAAAGCTCCTCTCCCCTTTCAAATGTGTCAGCGATATGCTCAGTGTTTGGTTGGTTTCGCTCGTTAAAGTGTTTTCGTCTAGGGTCCAGGAGAACACCAAACCCTGAGGTTTAGCTACGTGGCAATTTAGATTAACAGCACCAGACTTGGAATCACAGACATAACTGATTTGAGGTTTTGGTACCTTGTCCATCATACAGATATGAACAGTCAACATAGTAGCCATTGTACCAATTGAAGGGAACGCATGCGCTTTGTAAATCCCAGCACTTGAGAATTTTAGGTTCTTCAGCAAAAGAGATCCATTCGCGGAAACATCATCTGGCTTCCCAACAGACACTTTGCCTTGCTGTCTGAGGAAGATGATTGTGTTATTATGAGTCCATTTCAGGTCTTCTGTGCTCGCTCGTCCTCCATGGACCAACGTCAAAGATTGCCCGACTGCAGCATAATGGTCACAGATGTCCTTGTCTGCTGCTGAGAGTTTGATGAATCCCGACAGAATGATGACTCCAAGTGTGGCAGCAAAACATGCCATGATTTTGATAGTACGTGCTCCAAAAAAAAATTTGCTTGAGCGTTTAATTATTTATCATCTGAATAAGTGCAGTGAAACAGAAGTCTAGTCCATGACATCCACAGCCCTGGTCAAGAAGCACTCAAAACTTAGGAGCCCCTTAGGAGAAGCGAATCTTCAGCAGGAAGGAAACTCTATTAGTCAAGAGTCTACTTTCAGTTCTCTAAAGACAACAAAAAAAGCTCTGTCAAAGTCATGTGACAACGAATATTTTCTGCTCTGTGAATAAGCCACAGGAATATATTTAGAAATATATGACTTATATACACATTACAAAACCTGATGGAAGGTCACGCATAATAATTATGGTCAAAACATATCTGAGGAATCTTATGAAACTTCTATTTTTAATGCACTTGCAATATAGGTAACAGGTATATTTTTGCTCCCTCTGTACACTGTATGTTGAAAATACTATTTAGAAATAAAACTTGAGAAATAAGTCAAATTATATAAATATTCAACCAAAAAAGAAAAAGAAGTATAAATCAGACCTTTCACAGATTTATTGTCATTCAGGTATTTCCCTGCTTGCTTTTTGGATTATTTGCCATGATTATTGGTTTTCACCCGTCAAAGAATACAAATGACTTTCATTTTTCTGCCCTCAACTGGTTTAGTCGCGGCTGCCTTTTCTGATAAAACAGCTGAATAATGAGAGGCCACGGCTTCATGTGATTATCTGCTGCAAAATGCGCAATTATTTAATTTAATTGGCAATGCTACAGAATATACACATATAAATACAACTTTTGTTTGAAACAATAACCCGAGACTCCAGCCAAACCCAGTAATAGTAGTGCTCAGCGGTTCTAATCCATCCAAGTCTCCAAGTTGCACATAACTTAAGCTTATTTCAGCTTGCTAAGGGGTTTTTTTTATTCGGTGAATCTCGAACTGAGTTGACATTTTTTTTCACGTCATTTATAAACAACTTGCCATTGAAATGTACCCCAATCATCATAATCAAGTGAGTTTTCTGTAAACGCCCTGCAGCGTTTCCAGTAAAGCAAAGATAGAAATACCCATGTCATTCCATAATTCATCTACAACGCTCCAACATACTACTAGAACTGCATTGGCTCAGGCTCACGCTAGAATGAATTCATTTCGCACCCCACAACTGTAATTTTATACAATTAGCAGTGATTCACAATATTTCTGTAACTCTCAGCACTTTCAGAGATAACCGCAGCAAGAAGTGCAACACCTGTTTCTTTTAGTCTCACCGCCATTCTCACTTTTTCCTACCCTGAGGGTACAGATTGATGTAAAAACGTTAGCTATTTGAAAGGGGGGCGTATTGAAAGTTGAACGCAATGAATTCCTAGTTACGAATGTTGAAAAGATTATATCCTCAAGAATTCTCCCCGTCAGCTCACAAATAGGAACATGTGTGTACTGTGCTTGCATGTGTGGGTGTGTGTGTGTGTGTGTTTGTGTGTGTGTGTGTTTGTGTGTGTGTGTGTTGTTGAGCTGAAGGCAGCAGGTTCATAGAAACTGGTAAATAAAAAATAAAAAATGCAGAGTCGACATATGGCATGCTTGTGTTTTATATCATAGTGCCTGTTCCCATCTCTCCACCTTTTTGATCAATGTCTGCAGTACTGTACCTGGCAACAAAAATTGCAATGAAAATTGTCAGCTGGAAGAGTTTCATGAGGCAGCTTTTTACATTCTGCGTTTCAGCACCCACTGCAGCCGGGATGCCAGTAAAAGATCAGTGCACTTCAGAGTATAGGCTGTTATATAATGATCCATTTGGATCCTATTAATTGTATACATATGGATTTCACTGAAAACAACTCATAAATCACCAACCGTTAAGAGGAAAAACTACAAGGAGCCGAAGTACTGGGAAAGTTTTCTTTTGGCTTGATGTTTCATTATATATATATATATATATATATATATTGTGTAACATAAAGCACTTCGCTGGACGCTTGTGATTGGGCCACGTCTGTGATCATCTCCATCTGTTAAACGTAAACAACTGTCCTGATTCTGTTCACTTCTGCTGTCTTCGTTGTGTTTCCTCTTCTCATTTCATTTCATCTGCAGGAGTTTTTCCTCATACTATAGACGGCTGTCACGGATGGAGAAGAGGATCTGAACTGCAGCAAAGACGAACATGTCTGATGCCATAGTGACATAATAAAGGTGTTTTTAAGTTCAGTGTTCAACAGCTTCAGCAGAAAGTTATTTTAAAATTGGAGGAAAATATTGTTGGTGCACTTGGGCGCTTTAAAGAAACCAAAGTTGAATCCTAGATTACTCTTAATGTGTTTACTATAGCTTATGGTTCTCCCCTTCGATCACTATGATTTCATGCAAACAGCACCATCTCTGATGGATATCAAATCAAATCCAACCGTTTTATCACCCCTTTTGATTCCCTTCTGTAATATGCCCTCTTAATTGGCTACAAAGTAAGGTCTGAATCGACTGAGCATGGGTTAATTGGCCTCAGTTCCTGGTCCCTCAAGCTTTCAGGCAGGGAGCCCGTCTGCCTAGCTGATGTTTAATTCAGGGGCCCAGATGGAGCTGTAACAGCCTGGCTGTGAGATACTTCGGTCACACTTTCACCAGACGTGGCTGTGGCTCTGGAGGCCCCCGGGGGATGAGGGGGTCTGGGTGGCTCCTCCTACTCTCCAAAGTCAATGTAATCTGGGTGGCAGTGATTGCAATAGAATAGTCCTAAACAAAGGATTTACACATGGAGGCTACAGTAAGTCAGTCTACACAGAGCTTTCGTATAGAATATGACTTTAGCATATATATATATATATGCTGCAGACCCTCTTCACAATTGAGATAACAGGAGTCTAAAATCAATGTTTTTGAACCATTCAATGTTTGGAGGTAGTGACCCAGAAGCTGGTGGTACAATATTTCTTAATATTTCTCAAAGTTAACGGACATACAGTATGTGCATACATTAACATGTGTAACATAATTAACCTTATTCACCGTTCAACACCAGAAGCAATCTCATCAGCCAACATAATAATCATATTAGCCCCATTCATTAACATAATACTGAGTAATCCCTCACAAAGCTCTATCCCATTAACCTTGTAATTGTGTTGTGGACTATATGAGAAGCTGATTGCTTTAGAGCAGAAGTTGTGTGGTTATCATGCAGCATGCGTGACAACAGAAGTTATGTTTGTTCCTGGTAAATGTGACCTCTGAAGTTGGATCCTTGCTCATCCCGTGTCATTCAGGCCTGGAGCGCCGTCAGCTAAATCCAACAGGGACATTTTGCATCCCATGTGAAAATGTTTACCTCCGCGTTGGGTAGCATCCAGGAATGGAAGTTTTTCTGATCATATGTTTGGTCTGCAGTCACTACAGAGTATTTGGCATCTTGCTTTGGCATAGTGCTTTTTGTGTTTCACTGACACTGTGGGAGTTTGTCATTATGGCTGATTTAAAACAAGCTCTCCGCATCCTTCGCACAGCCAACAGAAGAACAAGGAAACAATTTGTCACACGTTTAACTCAAAAGGAATCTTTTTTATCATTTTTTATTTACAATCATATCCTGCACGGCTCCATTATACTTCCCCATTTCCCCTTTGGCTGACACAGAGGCATGTTTAAATGCTTTTACAGATCACAGTAGAGGCAAGTTAAAGTCACTCCCACTACTTCCCCAAAATGGTTGTAGAGACAAAAGCCAGACCTTTTCTTTTGACAGAGTTCAAGAGATCACAGTTTATATTTCCTCTTGCATTACACGGTTCTCTAAATTGTCTGGTTTTGGTGGTGGCGATGGTGGTGGGTGGGGGATGCTGCGCTTCAAACACATATGAGCTGGGTTTTATCATTGTTGACTCCCGCGGTGCCGGCCGTCGAGGAGGAAGCAGCTTATATCATCTTTGTTTTGCTCGGACCCAGCTGTTTTTGCTCACCGGGTTGAGCAGCTATCTGCTGATGCTGGTGAGGATCTTTGATGTGCACAGAGAGGCGCTGGATAGAGGGGAATCACTCTGGCACCGATGACCCCCAAAATCTACCTCCCATCAGCCTGTTGGAGTTCAAGTTTAAACAACAGGGATGGATTGTTTTTGTTCCCCTTGTCCTTTTTTTTTTTTTTTTTATGGCTGCAGGGCATCTGTTCTCTGTTGTCCTCCCTTACTAGCCAATGAAAACACTGAAAACTCTCCATTAGGTTAATGCACTTGTGTACAATAAAGTCCAATCAGAAAAGCTATGTTCCCTGCAAGTTTTGTGAGCTATTTTTTGGGGTCCATCAAAGCCGACTCTTGAATTTCTGTTAAGGCAGTTAAGTTGTTGAACAGAATGAACAAACACTTGCTTTTCTGAGATTTTGCCACTGATGAAGTCATTTGTACTTGCCTGAAGGTTATCCTGCGGTCTTTGGTTTGCTTTTTTATGACTAATCAACAGTTAATCCTCCACAGATGAAACACCCCACTTGTTCCAGGTCCTTTTTTGTTTTCTGTGTGCTAACAATGCTGCCAAACCTGGATGTTATGATAAAGGCCATTCAGCTTTTTATGCATCTTTATTTACGCTTTTGAAACTGTTTTTTTCCCCTTCTTCTCTCGACTTTCTTTATGGATTTGTGCATCATTTCATATCTTTTTTTTTAAACACAAGTGGTCCCTGCACATCAACAATCTCCATATTTTAATTTCATAATTGACAACAGATGAATGTCGAGTCGAGTTAGTCTCTTAAACCATTTTTCAAAACAACAGCACTATCAGTGATGTAGATGAAGGTTTGTGTTGAAGGATGTGGGAGTAAATCAGGAAGCATGTGATTAAATGTTTGAGTGTCTGCTTAAGAGACTCTGTTGAACAAGCTAAAATACAGTGTGTGACAGACTGGTCAAAATAGACACTTTACCTCGCCGTAAATCACTGCACAGCTGGACGTGAGACACGGCAGCCTGACTAAGTGCAATGAAAAATGGACAATTTCATCGCGCCGACAAGCCACAAGAACACATTGTCAGTTTTATTTATTGTTAAGGTCTATTGCGCTCAAGAGCCTGGGACTACTGCTCTGTCAGGCCGTCTCTGTAACAGTTAGCTGAAGAATCCCACCAAAATCTAACTGTGGGACTTTACACAGTTTATAACGCGTCTTGCTGCTCTTTAGAATTGAAAGGTAATTAAAAGTCAAAGTGATTTAGGCCAGTTTGAGATATACAGTATCAAAGCAAAACCCCTTTATTCCAGGAAGATTTTCTTTATCTATTTTCAGGTTATATTACTAGAGCTAAGACAAGTAGTGTTCTGTTTAATTAGGAAAAACTAGTGTAACGAGTTGCACCTGGTGGCAGATTTCCAGCACCTGCCTACTAATTGGGAATGGAGTTTATAAAGAAGTGTCGTGTTTGGCGGTACCTGTGCTTTACTGTGAACATAACACATGCACAAATCAACAACAGCACACTCAGACAAAGGTAAAAATGGCTGTAATATAGCACAATGACAGATTCTTAAACAAAGACTGCGGTTGTGGGAGTTCAGGCTTCATGATACTGCAGGTCTGGCAATGTCTCTTGCTATATCCGTACATGCAAGCCATTCATCATTCTCATTCCTCTCTACGCTACTTCCGCCTGGGTTAGATTAGCTCACATGAAGACAGCCATATTCTCTTCCCTCTTTTGAATAGCTTAAAGTCTTTTGATGTGGGTTCAAATGTGAGAAGAGAAGTGATGAAGAGATCAAAAACCTACTCACATCCATGAGATAAAGCCATCGGTCACGTCTGTCAGTTGAGTAGATCCGATAGAAAGGTATGTTCGTGGTTTTGGTGATAAGGTTGCAGGGATTTGGTGAGTGAGACGAGACAGTTTGGCTCGAGCAACACTCGGGTGTCGTCTGAACTGATCGAATCCACACTTTATGCTATTTGCATACAAGAAATTCCTCAGCAAAGGGGATGAGCCAAAAAGGAAACCATTAATTCTGAAAAAGGGATTGTTCTCCTCCCTGCTCTTTTGAAGTGTTTGGCCAGTTTCTGTTTGTCTTCAATGAGAGGATGACAAGGATGGAGTCAGTATCAGATTCAACATCGTCCAGCCTCTGTCTTACTGCTGAAAGAAAACCAGGCTTTTGTCTCCAGGTTTTTTTTTTTTTTTTTTACAACATATAATTTTTTTTTTCCTTCAGGACACCCTTTAACTAACTAGCAACATTAGACAACTCCCTTAGACGTAATAACGGTCTTTTTTTTTTTTACAAGTCATTAAAATGTTCCAGAAAATTAAAACTCATTTTCATATTTCTCTGCATGAAAATTGCGAAGTATTCCTGGAATTCAGATCCCAAAAAAAAAATATAATTAAATGCTGAGGCTGAGTTTGTTTAACAATGGGAGCAAAAGAAAATCCTATTCCCTCACATAGCCCTGCCAAAGTGTGCACACAAACCTCACAAAAATGCATCTCGTCTCAGATTGTGTTTTTATATTTACTGGCTTTTTACAAAAACAGTGTCCTGTCTTTACTGACCAGAGATTTATGTGATGCAGACCTCGACTTCAAATGACTTTTGAGAAGGATATGGTGACCGGTAAGAAGAGGTTATCCTCTTTATTAAGCCACGACACTTTCATGTTCATCTTACAGCATCCTGGTGTGGTGCCTTACAGGCTGTCTGTGGACTCAAAGAGAGACCAAACGGGGGATTTAATGCAGGAAGAAAGTCATTTTGTCAGTTTGTAATCCTCATGCTCTTTTCTCACGGGGTTGTAATTTGTTGCAGCATCAACTTCGCCAAACATTCCTTAAATATTGAAGCTTTTTTTTTTTGTTTTTAGTAGTGGGTAAAGTAAAAAAAAAAAAAAGACAAAGAAATGGCTTGAAAGAGGATAGTCTGTTGGACCTTGGCCCAAAACAAACAGTAGGATAAGAATAAGGACTCAATGGGGAACTGGTACATGGATTATAATATATTTTATATATTTAATAAAGGTCAGCTAGTCTTTCTGCAAATATATTCCATCTTAAAACTTCCAAAATGTATGTGTACAAACATACATCACAGCCACATCTCTTTTTTTCAGTAGCTGATTTTTCACTATAGCAAATAAACTCAGCTTGATACGTCAAAGTGATGATATTAATCTTTGTGGAGCATACGGAATCAAAACAGCCAAAGAAACCAGACGACACATGACAACATTAACGTGATAGGTGAAAACCTTTTTTTGATTATTGAGTTATATGCTTCAAATCACCAATCAGGTTAAAGATAACGATTCATTTTGATTAGAAGACCAATAAGAGTTAATCTATCAAATTTATTTTGTACATAAACTGTTTAAGATATGAAGTATGTAGTGATCATACAAAAATCTCCTTGATGCTCAGTGAGGACATTTTCTTATAATCCACTTTTCCCACCGATGAGTCTAATGAGGTAAAAAGAAAAAACTGGAGAGAAACCATCGACTTTGACCCTCATACTCTAAAAGAGACAGTTGCAGACAAAATAAAGTGTTTTTCGTGGACAGGGGAGTGTAAACATGAACACCGAGCTTTCCCCAACATACGTCAGCCCGCTGTAGAGCCTGAGGGTCAGACGTAAAGAATTGAGTGGGTTGTACCTACAAATCACAGAGATAGTGGGCGCAATTGTAAATCTTGTGGATGGAGTTGAAAAATGTGACTCCATCTGCCCTGCAGTGGAATGTAGCATCGTCTACGATAAGGGTGAGGTCTCGCTGTAAAGCCTGAACATGCCATGGGGGCAGAGGCCTTGGAACCGTTGCTGATCTAATGATACGCTGCACTTTTACTTTGCACGTCTGCCAAAAGAAAGAGAGAGAGAGAGAGAGAGAGAGAGCTGGAGAGGAAGGGAAAGTATGAAAAAGAGAAATCCCCTATTTAGAAAAAGCATTATTTGCAAACATCACTCCAGCAACACACAGATAAATATTCAATGGGATAGGATAGTAGAATAAAACTCTGTGTGCAGCAGAATTATTTTACTGTAGCTGCAGACATATTGTTGTATATATATAACAATGTGTGTCATATGACCTGTCTCTAGAGTTCAATGATAATCTGGGGATAGAGGGTTTATATGCTTTCAGCATGCTGTGTTTGTGATAACATTCCCAAAAGCCTTAACAAAATATCACCTACAGTTCCAAAGTCAGCCTAGAGCGACTGAAAGTAAGATTGGTGTTTTTCTTTGGACAGAGCTAAAGACTGCAGCTCACAACGCAATCAAATTTGGCATGTTTGTAAAGGCTTTGTAAAGTAATGTCGAATACTTCCCTTCAAGCAAATGCCTCTGTGCTCATTACAACTCAAGGTTTCTTTTCATGTGGTGGTGGTGTTGATGGCAGATGATGGGAGCTTTGAATTGGGGACGTGACAGATGCAGTATAGAGAAGTCATAGGACATTGTTGGCCAGTTGGAGGACGTGTATGTGGCTGTGGTCATTGACTGCTCTGTTTTTATACCGCCTCATATATATACATGCTGGACACACAGCCTGTCCTGCACTGTTACTATTCTAAGATGCTGATGGCCGAAATGCAAACTCCTGGCTTCAAGATTTAGTCTGCTGCTGGAATTTAGCTTTCCGATTTCCAGTTGACTCAATACACAGTCAAGATGCCAAACTAAAGGTGTCCATCTAAAAAGGCGAGTGTCTGCCGTATTGTGTTAAATCATACAAATGGTGATATGGCACACTCCTCCAAAGGTAATCATGGTGTTGCATTCATGTTGTTGTACACCATGAAAATCCCCCATCTTTCCCCAGACATGACAACTACTGCAAATTGTTTACTCATGTTAGGAGCAACTTTTCTTTATTTACCTCCAATTTTGTCAAACTGTCAGCCCTTTTTGTGGTTTTTGTGGCAGGCCAGGGTAAAAAAAAAAAAAATAGAGCTATTATTTATATATTTCCTGCCACTCAACTCCCAGTCTTTGTGAGTTTAACCAAAACAATGTGAATCTGCTTGCAGCCGATTTGTTTCCTGTTATGCGCAATATAAGCGCTCGGGATGGTGATCAATGGTGCTCAGCCAGCTGAAAGTAATAACTTCAGAGGGAATGAAAAAACATTGTAGGGACCGAATAAATGTGGCAAAAATCAGACCCGAAGAGAGTATTGTTGAGTGCTGCTTATTCACTGACAAACACTGCTGAGTTGGAATTTTTGTCGGCCAATTTCAAAGATTTATGGGAGTACAGATCTTACACAAGCATATTTAACAGAAGACGCATGCTCTGCAAGCTGGTTGATTAGCAAGTCTTGAACTCAACGCAGCTGGTGGCACGTTAGGATCTAGTCCACGTTTTTCCATGATTGCACTGACCCGAACCACCGAATTAAGACCAGCGTAACAGTGACCTGTCTCTCACCACTCTAATAAAAGTCAAACGTTATCAGGCTTTCAACAGACGCTTGGCCCTGCGATCCTTTCCACATCCCACAGGTACATTGACCCTGCTCTGACCTTACAGACATTTGGTGAGTAACCCTAGTTTTCCTTTAGGACTGGGGTCAAGAGATCAGCCTGTTGATTTCATGCTCCAATTTAGACTGTCACACACAGGTTACAACTGGAGACAGCCAGAGAAGTAAATGTAAAGCATTGTTGTCCATTTAACAAGGTTTCTACGCATAAGCTAATTGCCTGCGAACCCTAATAAAGTCATACTGCATGTAACTATAGCTTACAACGAATCTAAACAGTTAAGCAATTAAAGATGATGAGGCAAAGTACCACTGGAAGAAAAGCTAATACGTAAAACTTCTACATAGCTGTTACACTATTTGCTTTACTCTGCACACGTCTCTTTGAGTGTTTTGAAGCGTGTAATGTATATAGATGAGACAAATGAGAATGTAAGTCTAAAATTTTCTTTGTAAACTTCCAAAACACTGAATTTACTGCCCATTTTAATAGTGTTTATGGTGTAATACATGTGGTCAAATCATTCAGGAATGAAGGGAGGTTCAATACCGGGGTAGCCTATACATTTTACACGCAGTATATACATTTCGGAGAGATTCAAGGACTGGAAACATTCCTTGAGATCAAGCTGCAAGAGAGAGCTGCAGAAGATAGAGCTCTCGGTAATCTTTGTGTTTAAGATAAACCAAACTGTTATTTTAAATTATCTTAATGTCAAAGTTAATGTTTTCACTGCAATTCTCATATCTGTATCTGTACTTTTTTTATATATATTTTAAGATATAATGTATCACTTCAAGGATTACTTTTTGATGTTAATGTATACATTTACAACCTAACACAAAGGTTATGCATTGAAGAAGGAACATTGAAATCGCCAAATCAACAGAGCCTAGTATCCGTTCTATATTGGACTATCCTGCATCTTATGAGTTAGGTTGGACTGCATTGCAACATTCAGGGTCAATGCAGGAAGGAGCGAGTTGGATGAGTTTGTAGTACGTCTGACTATCATGCAGGAGGCTGGATTTTGCACATGTTTTCAAAAAAAGATTTTTTTTTCTGTCACTGAAGCCAATAAACTAATATTTCTAATTGAAAAGTCTGAAATCTTGAGATCAAGACTCTCGTCATTTTGGTTTTCATTCATTTAAAAAAGTGAACAACCCGGGGAGTTATTATTTTTATTATATACTTGTAATTAATCAATGAGTTCAACCAATTTAACTCAGGTTTTAAAGGGATCACTACCAATAACTTACAGTAACACTGTAATAAGATCAAAACACTCACAACTAACTTGGACCAATTTTAGGTTAATAGACTGTCCCATGGGTAAATCAATACGAGCAAAAAAAACAAAACAAAACAAAAATAAACATAAATCACCCTGAGAGAAAAGCACAGCAGAGAGATAGCATCACATTTGATTCAGATCTGAGCGCCTCTCTATGGACTTAACCGCCAGAGGCTTGCAGCCTCCCACTTCGGCCCACCCTGGTCACTTCCTGTTGGGCCACTCCTCTCTTCTTTAGTTGTGGGGGATGCTGGATCTCAGTGGAGTCGGGCAGAGTTGTACTTAGTCAACCCGTGGCTTGGCGTGATTGTGGCGGAGCTTGGAGGAGGTGGGTTTGATATTATCAAAGGTTTTGGTTGGTCGGGGTTGGAGGGAGCAGGGGGGAGGGGTTTTGTCTGGAACGTGGGCATGCGGCCCTTTGTCTAATGACCCTCTGTCGGCTGGTAATTGTTGCCTTGGCTTGTGCTCAAACCTTTGTGTGATCCAGGAGCCAGTAGTCATGATCAAAGTTGTTCTTAACCTAGCAATACCTTAATCCCCTCAGTAATAAACAAGGCTCGGTGTCAGAGGCCGATCCAGTTTCACTGTGGATTAAAGCAGCACCCCCAAAGCTCCAGCTTCTTTATTGATATCCTGCATTGTGCCTTTAGCCGGACAGAACGTTGGAACTGAGGATTAACTTGCTCAGCCTGATCAGCAATCAAGTCCCACCTCGATCTGAGCCATGTTGGCGCTGTCAGTTTGCCACTCGTGTCCTAATGACCAGTGATGGATACTGTGGTTAGCGGAGGGACTTCTCAGCTTCACACAGAATCCCTCTTATTGACAAGATGAATGGAGCTATTCTCTTGTATATCACCCGAGATATAGTAGGACTCCATATCTCCAGTGGGATTAGAGACAGATCAAGGCAATCTCATAAGAACTTCAACAAGCCACTTAGTCATTCCACAGATTCCACTGATACCTGCAGAGGTACGTTATGGTAACGTAAAACACAGGTACGCCACATAACAATGTATTATATCAGGTTTTCATCTGCTTTGTTTTTATTACGATTATTATTTTGCCGATTAATAGACTTCAGAGTTCAAATTCACTGATAATCATGATGACTTATAACTCGTTTAATTACTAATAATAAAGTTTGTGATAGGGTTGTTTTTTTTCTTAATTTACGATGACTGGACAGATCACATATAATATAAAATTGTTTTCCACCAACTGGCATAAATATTTTTTTAGTCTTTGACAGTCGGTGAAGAAATCATAAATCTTACAACCGAGTAATCACACAGACACCATCACAAATGACTGGAGTTCTGTGGTCAAATCCCACAAATCACACCAATTGTTGCATATGAAAATAAACATGTCTCGTGCACACTTGTACTATTTTACGTGCAGACTCAGTTGCGCTGATAAGACAAAAGAAATCCTGGATGTAGAAGCGTGGGTCATGTGGACTGTAGGGAATTGGAAATGAAGTTAATCAGTTTTTCCTCCATTTCAGCGGTACTCCAAATCGCTACGTCTCCCTCAGGTGACACACGAGTGACACCTTTTGATCACTGATGTGCAAGTATGTTTTTCAAAAAAACACACTGGATCTGAAGTCTTAAGATTCAAATCTTTACACGTCACTCACTATGAGTGTATCTGTTGACTGTCAACACCAATGGATAACGTTTAACTGCTTCAGCAGAGATGCTCATTGGATAACAGAAAACTGGTAGCACCGGGCAGATGGAAATACTTCTAACTGCATGAAAGCGGAATAAGGTAGTGCTGATAGGCAACATTCACATTTATACAAACACCTTCTTTTATGAATACAGCTTGAAATTTCCTTCCTGATTCCACTATGTGACTCTATAAAAAAATGCTCAACAATCACAGATCTTCCAGTGTCCCTTCAGTCAGTCCTGTTTTTGAATAGACGTTCAATGTATTTTTTTCTTTTCACCAGTGTAAACATGTTATTGTGGGGACGGGGCTTCAGCAAACTCACTCACTGGTGATCCGACGTGATTGACAGCGGTGGTGTGAGCACAGGCGCCAATTTACGACCAAATGTCACACAACTATTCTGACTGTCGCCACACTGCTTCTCTATGGGATATGTGGTCTGTCTTTGTCCTATAAACCAAATTTGGTTATTGTAATATGATTTTTTTTTTTTTTTTTTTGATATCTCCCATGATACAAACCTCTGGTATAGATTATCAAACAGTTTTCAAGAATATATTTTTTTAAATGAGGAGCATGTGAACAGCAGTGTCAGCAATAACAGACAGATACAGATAGATGATATGAAAAATAAGACACCATATGTATAGATAGAGACGTACTGTAGACAGTGTATGTGTCTCCGTACCAGCCACAGCACTGGACACCTGTTTCCACTTACACAACATACCAGTATCCACTTGCTTAAACCAATAAACAGTTTGAGTGAATTATTGTACTGTAAAAAGTCAGAGTAAGACGAGTCAGCACGCAATTTTCCTTTTTAGCGTTTGAGAACGTTAATAATTTTCCACTTTTCTGATTGGAGCTTTTGAGTCAAAACCTTTTCTTTCTTTTTTTTTTTAAGATGTTAAACTGTGTGCATTGTGGACATGTGAATAGTTACTGTTCACCACTGAGACCAATGAATCATAGCGATGAGTAACAAACCACTTTTTATAGAAAATGCATATTGATTTAGCATGAATGCAAAAATGTTGCCATCTCTATTCTGCTTTTAGTTAAATCTAAAGTAGAAAACACATCATGTTAACATCATTCACATTTTAGCAAATGTATGTAATGTAAATGCTTTTTGAGTGCCTGAAGTTCTTTGAGTTTGGTTCCAACCTCACAAGCCGCTGTCACAACCATTACTCCAGAACAAAGGGCATAAACAGCAATCTCTTTGGTATATTTCTGTTTTGAGTTCTTATGATTTATTATCCAGCTGCCCTCAAATATGTTCCAACTTGGCAGCGACTTCTGCTGAGGATTAGCAGCAGCCGTGGCTAACAGGCAATTGAATATTTATATACTGCTGAGCAGCAGCAAACAAACCCCCCACCCTAGCTCTTTTTGAGGGTCAGCAGTGTGAGGCTGTGAAATCACTCTCTATTTATGCGCCTGTTTACATAACTCTCACAATATTTTCACGGTGAATGAATGCAAATTCTATCTCAATCATGACCTCGCTCAAAGGTTAAGTGGCGACAAAATGCATACACAGAAAGTGCAGAGGGACAAGTCAAACAGTCTGTTCTTTCTACATAAAAGGGCTTTGAAATAAGGGTGGTCACCCTCTGGCCATAATGGCCTCTTGTGCCGGCTGCAGCCAATAAGGGGCAGTAAGGGCAGCATGTTGTTTCCAAACAGCCACAGAGCAGGGATCCTCCTCTAGTCCCTAACCTGAAGGTGTGCGTATTAACTTTGTCTGGCTAATCCTTATGCCGTAGAGAATAGAGGAGGATTAAGACTTTAACCCCTTCAGAGAGAGAGAGGAGTCCCATTCTGGAGCGGAGAGGGCCCTTGGCCAGCAGCTCTCTGCTGGAGCTCCTCGCGGACTCATTGTCCCGTCACGAAGGCCAGCTGTCAGTGTCCTTGGGATGACGAGATGAATGAGGAGCCCTTGAGCAGTGCGTCTGCTCCCTCTGTTTATTGAGGGGCCTCTCGCTGTGTAAATCATGACTTCAGGGCAGAACAGGACTTTAATGCTGTAAAAAAAAAAAAAAAAAATCGAATTTCTTTCTCATCTATGAATGAGCCTAAAACTTACAATGCAGAATCATTCGTTGTGTCTTTATTGAGCATTTATGTGTCTCCACATTAGCTGCAACAGCAAATTTGTTTAGGGAGAAACAAATAAAATAACATAATAAAGGAAAGGTTTTTAATGAACATATCTGCAAAGTCATCAAATAATTATGCCTAACATATTGTGTTACACATTCAATGACAATAACTTTCATTTGTTGTTCCCTACATTAGCTACTCTTGAAATAAAAATGCCCTCGAACAGTAGCAACCAAAACTATTCATGTTTGTATGGTTATTTTTAGGCTCTTAGTGAAAGTCTATGGTTTTTGGTTGAATATTGAAAATGTCAAAAGTGACTTGAAGCATTTACTCTTTTAACATTTAACCAAAATCACAATTTCTCCCTTCATTTAGTACTTTTGTTCTCTAATCCTAATCACACAGGACTCCATTACTACTGCAATTTGAATATAGAAAGAGGAAATCGGTTATCAATAGGGGTGTGACGAGACACTCAGTTCACGAGACGAGACACTAGATTGGGTTCACGAGCTGGTCACAACCTGTAAACATACAAAAAAAGGAGGAGACACTGTTTCATTTTAAGCGGTCACAAGCTAAATGTAGGGTAACACTGCTTTATACTACCCAGGTATTGCTGTACCTGCACACAGATAGAGGCAGAAGGAGACAGGACACATTCACTTGACTGTGAGCTGACTAACTGCTGGTACACCTGCGCTGTTTATGGGGGACTGGGAGGGGAATGTTAACAGTGAGTCCTCTCATTTTGGACTGTAGGTGGTCTGGTCCCCACACCTGCCTCTGGATCCTGGGCCTGCCAGCCACACAGCTGCACCACAGCACTGTCACTCACTTAACACCATGTCTTAACAGCGTTTCTGCATCACAGGTATTCACTCCCTTGGGCTTTCATGAAGTGGAACCTGCGGGGGGACTTCACTGAGTGATCAGTGATCAAAACACACACTCACTGATAAGGGTGCTGGGTCACCAAGATGAATTGTTCCACTGGGCTGCTCTAACTTAGGGGGCCAATCAGTGAACCAACAAAGCTAATGTGTAATGTTTCGCTTCACCGCTGTGCAATTGGTGGTCTTCTTCTCCCTTACCTCCTACACGCCTTGCTTGACTTTTCTTGCTGTTCTACATCTATTGTGCTACCTGAGACCCCGCATGAGCCTGCGTGATCAGACGTCTCGCTGACACACTCTCAGGTTCAATGTGCGGCCAAGAAATACCACCAACGGAGAAACCTGAGGATTTCTCACAAACAGATGTCCTGAGAAATCCCTCACTTAGACTCCCACAGTCACCCTGCAGTCATCCGAGGCTGTCAAAGATTCCATTGATGGTGTAAGCTTGAGATAACAGTAAACTGTCTGGGATAGTGGTTGACGGTAAGGGGAGTGTCCATTTCATATTGTTGACTCAGCTCTTGCTAAGCAGGATGAGTGACAGAGGAAAGGCGAGGAAGCAGAGTCCAAGACCAGCTGTTTTCCTGATGGTTACCGCAAAAGGTCTGGACTCTGTGGATGATCCTTACCCATCCTGACCTGGAAGTAAGTTTTGCTGTCAACAGCTCTTGGGAATGAACATGTTCATCCCTTTCATCTTGGAAGTCTCTGGGCGTTTGGCAGCACCTTCCCATCCAAGCATCGTTCAGGGTTCAATGAATCAGCAACTGTTGCCTGTTGGGGCGGCGGGGGGAGAAGTAAGCTGATATTGCATGTTACAAAGTCAGAGATTTAAATCTCTATTATAATTGAACTTCCTTTTCACATTAACAGTATAATAAATAATTGCCTCTACATGACAATAAATGGTCTTCACCCATATGCAGTCACCCTTCCACACATTTCAACTTAACTTTTTCTGCAAATTAACTTAAGAGTGATATCTTCTGTAAGGTTAACCATGATAGCTCCCCCATCCCCCACACTGCCTGCCCACTGTTTCCAGTGCAAGTGCTCTCCATTTGTCTCTGTGGATCAAATGTCCCAGCGACTGCTCTGTTGATCAGCGAGCCTCCTTATAAGGTCTGAGCAGAGAGAGCAAAGCCTTGGAGGAGTCCTACCAGCCCTTTCCCTTTATTTACACAGTCTCTGGGTGCACAGAAGCATGGAAAATCCACCCTATCAGACGTCCTGCACAAGCTCCAGGAATATCTTCATTGTTGAACATAACCAATCACTGCAAATTGTGTGTGTCTTCATTTATGCACCAGACGATGGGTAGAATTTATGTTGAACTGTTAAAGACGCACTATGAAGTCAATGTTTTCATTGCTATTCCATTAAAAAGGTCTGTAAACGTATGTGTGTGGTTCAGTATTTCAACTGCATATAAAATGTCTGACGTGCTGCCAAACACCACTGAACGTCTTCCATCATCATTTTTTAAAAATGTTTTATATATTACACTCACAGAGGCCATTACAGCGCAGATAAAAATTCATATTCTGTCTAATGCAGGAACGACAGTGTCCCTCATAGCATGTGAAACTGGAATTTCCTGTGCTGGAGGGCTGTTAACCTGAATCTTAGGGTTAATCTGTCTGGAAAAGGTAATATGATTTTTTTTTTTTTCCTGCTTAGATTTGGACATGTGACTGGTAGAATAAACATGTATTCAGAGAGGGCCTTGTGTGAACAGTACCTGCATTCAGACCAGCAGTCTCCCTTTGAGTCCCTTTGAACCACTTTGGTTAACACATGGCAACATGGCTTTGTACTATTGACATTTATTTTTAAGGAATTGAAAGAAAACTTTTTACATGCAAAACATGCAAACGAGTTAGATTTGAACTGCTTTGTTTTCCACCACAGCTGTTATTGATTTTTTTTTTTTTTTTACCTGCTTTTTTTTTTTTTTTTTCTTCAACCAGGCATTTTTCCAGATCCTCTATGGATAATTAACATACTTAAAGGCTCACACATGCTTAGTTTATTAGTAAACCGCTAATGGAACTTGAGGTAACAGGATTGTGGGACTTTGCCGCAGTAGCAGCTCATTTACCGCGTCTTCACATTTTCATTATCACAAGATCCTAGTCTAGCTTCAGCCAATTAAAAATGATGTATGGTTTTATGTTAGGACAAGTGCTGGCTCTCAGAAAATACGCATCCATCAAGCTAACAACACGTCCATTTACTATTAAGGCTGAGAATCAGGCTGACCTGATTGGTTGATACAGCTGCAGCGCTGAGACAACTGAAATCTGAAGGAAAATGTTGTGCGAGAGGGATGACGTTATTGTAATGGGGTCTCAAGTTACATTTAATTAAAAATGATCTTATTCTACCACTATTTTTTTTTTCTTTTTTTTTTTTTAATGTTTCCTCATGTTCTTCATGTTTTCATTTACCCATTGCAACATTTTATGTTGCAGCCATTGCCAACACTGACATTCGATTTTTAAATTAAAACAAATTCAGAGTGACTTTATTTCTTGCAGGAAAACAAATTCCTCTGTGCATTTTTAATTTGGCCTCCCAGACTCTTCCTCCCCGTCATGAATCACCTGCTCAAGAAGAGTCACAATCTGTGTGTGTGTGTGTGTGTGTGTGTGTGTCTTAAAAAAAACTGAAAGATTTTGCAAATGTGAATTTAAATTGACAGAAACAGACAGTTTCTCTGTACCGTATTTTATATACTCATTATTTTAAGCTTTTCAAATTTAATGAACATCAGAACAGGATCAACATCTTAACTAAATCAGTGAAGCCAGACAAATATATTCATGTCCCAGAGGTGAATTATCATGACTGGGATGTTTGTCTGCATTGTAGAGACTTGGCTTGGCTGCTGAGCTAAAGGTCTCAGACATGCAGTTATACAGATAATGAGGGAGTGGAGCCGGACAGAGCACAATCAGACCTGTGTGTGTCTGTGTGTGTGTGTGTGTGTGTGTGTGTGTGTGGACACACGGGCAAAAACAGTGCGTCAATCCAGCATCAAGGCTGGCAGACAGTAACGGCCGCTGCAGTAACTGACAGCAGCCTTCAGCAGTCAACAACACGCTAATGAACGCATGCGAGGAGGCACAGAAGCTCCAACAGTCAACGCTGCAGTGTAATGATTTGATTTTCTGTGCATTTTTTTTTTAATGCAAAAACATTGTGGATATCCACCAATAGTAGCGAAACATTAAAACACCTACAAGTTGTTTTCCATTAGAAAGAATCTCTCTTCTTTAAGCTTTAGAAATGAAAATGACTTTTACGAGCCCCTTGTTTATGCACTTAATGTGGGGTAAACCTGTTAGAAAAATGCATGCGTGTTTCTTTGTATGTCTGTTACCTAGTAAAAAATCAGCCAGTTAGCCAGTGAGCAAAGCCCTGGGGCAGGCTGGATAATTACTGGCGAGTCATGAAGGCCAAATGGAATGTTTACTTTACCCCGGGGTCAGCAGGCGTTATGAGAGCGCTCTTCAAAAAGCCTTGACAAGATTTGCAATGGGCCACTTTCTTGTTGCTGTCCTTTAAAAAGATAATTAGCTCTTCACCATAGATCACCTTAAAAGCTTTGCTGTACTGTACGTGCACCTATAACTGAGCTGAGACTCTTAGATTAATGCCGTTTGTGTGTTAATGTTTATCATGTGATTAATATTTTCTTGCTTTGCTGTGACTTATTGTCGTTGCTGCTAAATGTCCTCTGTGTTGTAGTTTTTTTTTTTTGGGAAAAAATAGGCTGTAAATTATGTTCCAGGGGCAGGACACAGGTAAACACTCGGGCCATAAACAGGCTTTGTTTGACAATCCCGCCCATGCTCTATGTAAACCTCACAAATCAGCTTGCCGAGTATGATCTTTCAGCATAACTGTCAGCTATTGTGGCTGTGGCCTGGCCCTGGGCTCTTGACCCTTGACCCCTACGCACAGAGTTCACTGAGTGGTGAACCTTGTAACTCTGAGGGAAGACCCTCCGTGACTGGTTGGGAACCATGCAGGTAGACGCCTCAAGGGCGCCAACGGGAGACTTCAGCTTTCGAGCCAGATCTCAAGTCTTTTACACGTTCAACATTGCAACAAGACTTTGGAATAATCAAACAGGTTGACCTTTCTTCTGTCTGTCTGTGCAGGGAGTGTTGCTTGCTGAAAAGCGAGCCAATTCGCGCCCTAAGATTTTTTCATTTGAGCTCTGATACAACTTCCCATCTCAGCTCAAGTCGATGTTTTTATTTATGGGAGAATATTTTGTAGTTGAACACAACCCCCTTTTTCACTGACTTATGTACTGTGTTCATCCAAGTTACAGCCATATAAAACCTGAAATCAATCTATTTTTAATTAAATTTAGGCCAGTAAATAGCTTGTTCCACAAGAGCTTACGACTTGTTCGGAAAGTGTCAGAATGATCTTGTTTCCTCGGCTGAGTTGCTGTTCTTGGCAGTAAACAACCCATCACTTCCAAGCCAAAGTCTGTGCGGTTGTAATCACCCCCCACCCACCCATCAATCAGGAGTTGGCGCTTTTGCCTTCAGCTTGTTTTCAACAGTTCGTCCAACTTATAGAACCAAGTGAGTATATTCACTTCACTGCTCGATACTGATGTTTTTCTTTTTGTTTGTTAGATGTGTTACTAAGCGTTCGCCTGGCGTGCGGGGGAAAGTTTCTTTCTTTAAATGTTTTCATAGGTTACATTTTGCACTCTTATCTCCTATGATGTAATGATATGAGTCACTGTTGACTCCATAAACAAATTAAATACATAAGGGTTAATTTACAGCCACAATAAGGTAAGATAAGATCTGTTTCCGCATGGCAAGGTATAGGGGAAGTATGATGGTACAGTAGCAACCAGTTCAGGGGATTTCATGTGAAAGCCCCTCTTGTTGCCTTTCCTGCTGCTTAAAATCCATGCGACAGAGATGTCTGTTGGGATAGCTGCGCTGCTTCCCACCACAACAAAGCACTGCGGGGCCTCCTGCTTAAAGGCCAATACCAGCAAAAATTGTGCCAGCACATATCCGCTGGAAACTGAGCTGTGAATCATATCAAGATCCTTGCAAGAAGAGGATATATTTAGTTCTCCAAATGCTCTCTGGAAGAGTGACCGGGCTCAGATATGAGGAGGAAAAATGAAAAGCAGAGACAGGCTTAAACATAAGTAATTTAAGGGTCTGGCAGAGTCAGTGGCCTCCAGTAACCTGCTGCTGGTACAGTGGAGGCTTGTTCAACTCATCCGCAAATCACACCATCAGTGAGAGGAAACGGAACAAGGAGCGTTGTTTTGAAAGCCTGTCCCGGTCGGGGCTGTCTGTGTGGTGCTAGAATCTCAGCTCCTCGTCAGTACAGCACATCTCTCTGGTATGAGGTCATCTCTGTGATCCAGGGTGCCATAGGGGTAACTCCCCCCACCGTGCATGCTCCATCTGGCAATGAGATATGCAGAGGCATCCACCTTTTTTATCCTACCAGTAATCGTACAAATCACTATGTAAAATATGCTTGTATAACACAAACACATGTCAGCACGATCCTGACAAGTTTATGACTTCCCTTGTATTAGTGGTGAAAGATAATTAAACTGTTTTATTTTAAAGGGATATGATTACCTGTAGAGGGGTTTATTTTTGAAGGCATCTGGGGGACATTTTTTTTATATTATGAGCTTTTTCAGGATTTTTTTTGGATTTTTTTCTAAATACTTTGTGAAGAATGTGGACCATTAATGGACCATACAGAAACTTGGCCTTTTTTTTTTTTTTTTTTTTTGACACAACACGTTCAGCTCAATCGTCTGCAGAACGTCTGGCCAGACTCAGGATGTGCCAGAGCCTGCCAAACTGCTTCCTGTCGGCTGCCCAGTCCCAGAATGTCAGAAAAATGTCATCCGGATGAGAGGAAAATGCCATCATAGTCATTAGTATCAACATGGAATAACAATGTTATGCCTGATTTAATGATAAAACCATGATGTGTGTGTGTTTTGTGAGTTTTGGCATGGCGTGGTGGTAAGTGTTTTTGTTAGCTTTATTTTGGAAGCGGAGGTTTAAATCCTGACCCCAGGTGGTCTAATAAGCAGGAGAAAACTTAAAAACGACTTTTTTTTTTTTTTTTAAATGTTGGCGGAAGGATCAAACTGAAGGCGAGTTGCCTAATGAAAAGCTAATAAAAGAATGTGTGCTGAAGGAAGTCTTGTGTATCTTCCATACAGCCGGTACTCTGATCGGGAATGTTGTTTCATTTCCTTACCTTCTGAATATGACTGTAATTACAGGCCTTGATATTTCCTGCTCCAGTTTTTAGTGCTAACAGACTGATAGGGCCCCTTCTGTGAGTGAAGAAATCTGGTTCATGGAGCTATTTTCAACTGTACACTTGGCCACTAACTGCCCTAATGGCCAAGATAAATGTAGATTTCTCTGATATATGAAGGATTAGGAAATATGTGCTTAAAAAAAGCTTCACCTAAAGTTTGTTTGCCTGCCCTGCATGCCAGAATTTATACTTCATCTTGTGCAGAAGAAGCAATGGAGCATATTTTTGGGCTGTACTGCATAATTGAAATATATTGGGTATCAAATGAACAGCTACAATCCAGGTGTGTTTAAAAGTAAATGCTAGCACTTTTTTTTTTTTTTCGGGGGAATGTTAAGACTTGAGAAAACATTTTCTGTGCACCTAGCGAAAGGTGGGGGGAATGAAAACAACTTGGGAATGAATGCAGGGCCTCAGAGCGCCGTGTCCAGCATGCGCTGACGAGAGCCAGAGACCAGACCTAATCCACACTCCCGACTCGAGCGAGCACAAGCACACGCATACATGTGCCATGCAGAAAGTGCCTGCTCATGCACATACACTCTAGAAAACTGCTAATGCTGCTCAGACATGGTGAAAAAAAAAATGTGACACCAGTTATTCACGATCATTCACTAATGAACCAAGCAGGCAATTAAACGTGTTGAGTGGTGGAACATTTATGCATATTAAGTACTTTCACTTCACATACCTTTTAGTATGTTTTGCTGCTGATACTCGAATGCAAGACATTTACTTGCAAGTAGTACTTACAAGCACTTTTTCATTGTGCTGTACGCAAATGTTAAGCGACGGATTAAAGTTCTTTGCAATGTCTTGTGAGAAACTAAAAGATGAGTTTAAACATTCCTCCAACAAAGTGAACATCTGCTAAAAGTTTAGTGGTTTTGGAAAGCATTCCAGCAAGGTGATGCTCAGATGATGACACGCGAGGAACTGGAGTAGCCTTTGTTTCCTTGCGGGATGAAGTCATGAAACTCTTCTTATTCTTTCTCCATTTTACACCCTCTAAAGGACCAGACAAGAGTGTATCTGCCACAGGCTACTGTTAAATGCTCCAAGACTCAAAGCAAATTGACATGCGGTACGTAACAAACTCACTCTTAGAAACCAACTTTTCATTTTATGAGACCGCTCGCTCTCTGTGGGCCTTTCAAATTGTTTCTCTTTAATAATAGCAGTCTGGCTGTCTGGGATATGCTGCAGTGCTGCAGTGCATGAGTAGCTAGGACCCGGCAAGACCAGAGTGCATAAAGCATCCACTTTATTCATCTGAGAAAGCTGTCTGTGGGTATGAGTGGAAGCTCTGGCTGGACTGCAAGCGCACTGGTTGGCCTTAACCCATGGATGTTGCTTCCTTTTTGGTATGCAGCTTATGATAACCTGATGAGTTAAGGGTAAATGGTTCAAATTTCTACCTAAATGTTGGCAACTGTTGATTTTCTCACTATGAATACCTTCAGATTCTTGAAACAGACATGTTAGAGCAGCCCGCTATTTCTTTTAAGTATCATGTACTTGGTTATGTACCTTTTCTTCTTCTTCTTCCCACAATAAGGCAGTAACATTCGTGCCTTCATATAAAAGTAAGCTGACTCGCCTCATTTCAATCACTGAGCAGTTCATTAAAAACCCTCCCTCACATGGATACACAGGGAATTCCTCTCCTCTGAGTTCTGTTGTGACCTAAATAGAAGACCACACCTACGAAAATGGAAACATGAGCTTTACAGAGCACATGTAGGAAAGTATATTCCCTCAAAGTGAAACCATATGACTCACTCATGTTTTTAGCTACAACATCGGCAGTCACTGGGAAAAGGTGTTGGGGAACGCAGAACTGTTCTCAACATGAAGCTGACTGAAAGTTTATTATGGTCTTCACACATTTGGGAAAGCTGAGCTTCGGTCCTTTTGCTTCTTCTGAGTTTTTAATACTGTATCCCTGGATCAGGGTGCGAGGAGAGATTGGATTCAGACTACATTTTTGCCCAATTACAGCCATGAGTTGGTGTATTTACATAGTTCTCAAAGACGTTGAAAGGTTACTGTCAAACCTTGTAGAGGGGCAAAGCCACTGTGGAAGTTCAGCTATTGCATGAGCAGATTTCACAAAACGTAGTCAGTCTAATTGATACAGACATGATGTATGGCGATATGCTTTTACACAAAAATTAAAAGTCGTAAAATATATATGCTGCTTATTGTTGGATATATAGATTTTAAGTCTGTAGCATCAAACCATCCTCTTTTTTTAACTGCAGAGTAAAAAGGAATTTGGCATTCGGTATTTTTTTTTCTCGTTTATCGTACACACGCATCAGTGCATTTGGGAACAATTGAGTCCATATTTTCCTGTGACAATTCTCTCGCCATTATTCATCGGTGGCGCTCAATTTGTCACGTTGTACTCCCATTCATCTATTAATGTCTGGCTGCAGATGCTGCACAGCCCCCTGAACAGGGATTGCCTGGTTTCCCTGCTCAAAGTAGACATGGTCCCTCATCACAGCTCGCTGAGCTCACATCTATTAAGATACACCATCTGCAATGCAACATCTCTCTTATTTCATCCAGGTTTTTTTCCTACAGTTTCTCATCTGGCTCATTTTGAGGGGGAATGAAAACTTTGACAAGCCAGCTTGTCTGCTGAGAATGGTTTTTATTACTGTTCTTCATTTTTTGCAACTAAAGCCAAAGACAGTGGTCAGTGTTACCAGTACTCTAACATTTCTGGTTCCATACATTTGAGTTTGCAATACTGGAATATAACTGACATAACCACTCAAGTTAAAGAAAATTATATATTTTTTATTTTTACAACCAAACCCTGGTTTACAGATGCTGAAAGTGTAAAACACCTTACTTCATGTGCACCAGAAGACATGTTTATAACCACTACTTAATCCCTGTGTTATATGAAGAAACACAGACATTTCTATAAATTAAAAAAAAAAAAATCACAGATTATGACTTTAAAGCAGCAAGCCACACACCAAATAAGTCTACCTTCCCCTGCCTGTACGAGCAACTGAGCTGTCAGGGGGAGGATGGATGGGCCGAGGGCCTTCGCATGTCAAAAGCAGAAGTTACTGTAGCGTGGAGAGAGTGTTTGGTACACCCTCAGTTGACCCCCCATCCCTCCCACCAACTCCAGCCGAAGCTCCCAGACACAGACAGAGGGTGCGAGTTGTTTGGACACAGCTGGTGGACAGGCTGCGGGCTCTGACAAAGGTCAGATTGAATCAAGCATCACTGGACCGGCCACTGGAGCCCTCTCTCCGCAAAACAAAAAAAAACAAAAAACCCATAAAATCCTCCTTAGGTTGTTTGTTCATAATAGCAGAATGTGTTCTTATGCTTGATTAGTATGATTTCCTGCAAGTATGACACCGTTTTGACACTTTCTTCTTCATCGTCAAACCGTTATAGCACATAAAAGGCGAATGTTTCCATATAATTCATGTTAACTTTCTTGCACCACTTGAAGTGGTACTTACTATTTGAGGGGTTTGCACCATTTTTGGGTTATTTCAGCTGTGGTTTGTGCTCAGGCAAAAGGGTGTAAATCCTCAGAGCATGAACCCAACATAAATCTGTACAGACTGTCAGACATTGTTGTGTTTCCACCAGACACTGCACACTCGATATGTGTTTTGAATTTCATTGTGTACAGATATCTTGCAGCAATTGGTGCAGCAAGGGTAATTTTACATCAATCATACACTAATAAAACGACACCTTGTTAATTCATAAAAAAATACTCTATAACTCATTGGCTGCTACTTTTTTTTTGACAAACAGACATCGTTAGTACTTTTTTGTATTATTTCTTCACAGTACGGTTCTGGTGGGATCCTTTGCAAATGTTTATTTAACAGTCTGCAGTATAGTCATTAGGAAGATTTTACAAGAGGCATTCAACTCTGCTGCATTTAGTTTACAATCAGCATTTAACATACTGTCTGCCCTATTCTCTTCTCTTTTCATTTAAACACACACACACACACACACACACACACACTCCTCTACTCTTCCAGCCCAGAGCAATATTGCAAACATCTCCTGCTTGTGCAAAGGAGGCGGTCAGATGGCCATGTGTGAGAAATAACAGTGCAGGAACAGTTTGCAGAGTGACTCACGTCTCTTAAATGTCACTCGTGACACCGCTTCAGTCCACTCATCGTTGTCTCATTCACAGTGACATCTGTCTGGCACTGTGGTATCACCATAATAAGAGACTGGAACACATCTAATTTTCCACTGATGCCGTATTGTTGCGTTCAGCAGAGTTTAAGTGGCCTGAGGGGGAAGTCAGGACTAGCTCAAAGTGAAAGAGTCAGCTTTTATGTATAGCTTAGCGACTGTAAAGATGTGATTATCACTGGAAGGGTTAGTGCCCAAAGTAATTTAGGTAATCTTAGATGTAAGGTGACATCAGCTGTAAAGCATAAATACCAACACTTCTTTTTTTTCTGTTTTGTTGCTGGTAACCTAACAAAGTTTAATATTTCATCTCTTCAAGCTCTGTTTTGAGAAAACTCTTTCCGGCCACTTTTCTTTTCTTCCGTTGTTTCACTGTGATCACCAGCTAGTCAATTTGTGTTAGGCGGGTAGTGAACAGTGAGTTTAACAGAGATTTATTTGCTGAAGAAGGCCGTCTGCTGTGGCTGGAAATGAGTTTAATGAGAGCACATACATACATACCTGTGAAGTTGCTGTAAAACAGAAACAATGAGCTGAGAAACACTAAAACATATAGAGCTCAGGTGAACTGAGGTTGGTAATAATGCTCTGCGGGTTTGTCACCATGAGTCCTTTTCTCATAGTCATTATACCAGTTTTTGATGTAAAAAATCTTTACAACCTTAAAGCAGGTAAATGTAGGTAAATGTATATTATCTTTCTGTTTGTATTGTTGATGCATATGTTATGTTTTAAAAGCTCTGTATGCAAGTGATGCATTCAGCCTATACACCTGCTATTTATTGTTTCCTGACACAAATTCTTCCCAATAATGGTTTCACACTAAAACTTCAGTCTAGAAATACAGTTTCCCTTCATCTAAAACATGTTTTTGAATAAGCTGTCGCCTAATATAACCCATAACCAACAATATGTATGGCCTGACAATCTTCATACTGAAATGATCGGCCCTATTGTCCAACTCAATTGCTGTAGTAGTGTCAACTGAAAGAGGATAATTTGTCTTCTTCATAAAGTGCCTGCAGAAAATGTGAACACACACAACTAGCTTCCTCCATCTTATTTTTCTCTGTCAGGGGCTTTTTTTTTTTTTTTTCCAAATCCCATCCCATTATGATGATGACAGACTATATCTACCGTTGAGGGACACCGCTTCGACACGCCACCGCCACCTCCACCTCCACCTCCCTGCCCTGGATGTGCGTACGTGTAGTTTTGTGTGTGACTGTGTACGTAATCCATAGTGGAGTGTCTCAAATGCCTGATGCCTGAAGCAGGAAAAGGAGGGCGATGACACTCTCTGTTGCTCCCGGGTTTTTGCTCGGATCACTCTACACCGGTGTGATTGTGCAGAAGATAGTGAAGGAGTGTTGGGTTAAATTGATGGATAAGCACTTAAACAGGAGAAAGAAAATGGTTGACAGATATGTATACACAGACGTTAGGCTACACCACCTGAGTGGCAACACCTTTTGTTCGCTTGACAGCTCCTCAGACTTTGCTATAACTGATCTCCAAGTGGCCGCTGCCTCTATTATGTGACATTGTATGACACACAACCTCAAGGTCACTGATTCCCAGTGTTTCAGTGATTCTACAGTTACACATTGTGAAGTAGCAATGCAGGGCAAAGATTTAGTAAGCATGCATGATTTTTGTTAATTCTTAAAGGTTATTTAATTGGTAAAGGTTCTGCTTTTGTTATTACCATAAGTATTTAACTTTTGGACACTGATTGTGTGCATTGTTGTGTATTTAATGAATGACTCATGCAGCAATGCAACAGTAGAGCTGACCTCTGAATGGCCAGCTAAGCAGACGAGGACCAACATAGACTGTATACAATCGCAGTTTGAAACAGGCTGAGATATGCACATTCACTGACTACTTTGCAATGAGGCTTTTAGAAGTGCTGTCTTTTGTTCTTCAGTACAATGTTGGCGATGGACATGGTTAAAAACTGCCCCAGTATGAACACAACGGCCCTAAGACTGTCTGTTTTTAAAAGGAGATGGGCATTAGTTATAAACTACCTCAGTTAATCCTGTACTTATTGTTATTTTATAGGTATATACATATATAGGTAGATAGAGGTGTGTGTGTGTGTGTGTGTGTTCTATTTTTGTTATTTCATCTATGTGTATGCATATCAAGTGAAGTCCAATCTCAAGGGGATTTTGTTTTGTAATGTTAACTGCCTGTTAAAGGGATAGTTAGGATATTTTGACGTGTATGAGGTCAGTCAGTTTATTACCTGCAGTAGGTTCTCTGTTTATTCTCTGTGGAGAAACAGACATGAGTACCAGCAAAGAAACTGGTACCAAAGCAAACCAATATTGTGGTCAGGGTTAACAACAAAACATATTTTAGACAAATAAATAAAGGCCCACCTAAAAAAAAAAGACAATATCAGTTCATGTGTACGCTATATTAGGAAATCCTTTGTCAGAGTGTCATACTCGGAAAAATGACAGGAAACATGAAGAATATCATTCACTGGCAAAATGAAACATCGAATAATTAGGCTTCATCCACAATACGTCAGGATTCAAACAGAAAGCAAATTAATGATAAGTTCAAACCTGCAGTCTCTGAGTAATGGAAAAGCCGTGTTGGAAAGACTAAAACCAGCATTTGATTGATGCATTTCATCAGGCGGTCACAATCCATCAGCTTCCTCAGTCACAATCACCCGCATGTCATTTCCTCAAAAAAACATTTATCTAACTTTCTTGCACATGGCAGCTTTTGCAAATGAGTCATGAATATTATAATAGTGTTTGTCTCTGAACGTCACAGCACACTGGCTGTAAATGGGCCGGCATGACCCCCGACTGTGTGTGTGTGTGTGTGTGCGTGCATGTGTGTGTGTGTGTGTGTGTGTGTGTGTAGCCACATGCACTCCAAGACCCTCCAAATACAACTTTAAAATACAACAAGCCACATGCAGGATCAAAAGGTAACTATTGTTTCCTTGGATATCAGATTAATGTAATCCTCTGACACAGGTGTTGGATTGTTTTCCAAATTTCAAGAGGTTAAGTGTGTGTTTTTGGAAGCTGATCTCAGGGGAAAGTCTCTTTTTTTTTGGCTAATTAGATGGATCCAACCCTCAAAGGCCACAATTTGGCTTCTTTCAGTCTAAAGAAGTGAATTCTCTCTGGTGACACTTTTAACGAGCACAATGTATAATAGAAATCACACAGTGGAAATGGTAATGATATGCTGTGACAATGATAATAGCTCGATCACTTAGAAAGGCACAGGAGCCATGCACGCGTGGTCCACCTTCCTTTCATTGTCCCCACCTCATTAAATTCTCGGTAAGTGAGAAAAACGCGGATCGTTTTGAAAGCAAAGACGCCCGAATGAAACCAGATGATGTTCACGAGGAGAGCGTCTAATTAGGAAAGCGATGATTGACAGGCAAACGGTTGTGCATTCGATGCCAAATTTTGTGTGAGTGTGGTTGTGATTGAATATAAAACAGACAGCCAAAGGGATAGAAACTGAAAGATGCAATGTGACGTGTCACCTGCCTCTATTCTGGGCTCCTTCCTTTAAATCACGCATCTGGTCGTCAGTTGTTTATTTGGCAAAAGCACATCTAGGACACTGTGTTCACCACCATCGAAAATGGGCAAGGCACTCAAGCATTATGAACGAATGAGACAGCTAAGAACTATTTTCTTTTTCAAGTAAAGGTTGTCCTTACCAGAAAAACAACGGCATCGGTTTTTTGGTAAAATACCACATGACCTCTTTTTAAAGAAATACCTACGACAAAAAAAAAAAAAAAGAAATTATATGATGAGCTTCTTCAAGGGTAATTCTGGTCTCTAACAAACTGAGAAGTTTATTACCGTTTACAGAGTGACTTCAATTTTATACCGTATTTGCACATATTTTCGGTTACTCAAATAAAGTGATTTAGAGAATTATTTTGATATTAAGTTTGTTGTTATAGGTTGTAAAAATGTAATTATCCTTTTAAGTGGCTATTTGAGGGAAATTCATGTGAAAACAAGCAAAAAAGGGGAATGAACCAAGCAGTGAATGATGGGGACAGAAAAATGAAATAACATCCAGTTGGCTCCGCATACTGTGTCATGTGGTTGCTGCCGCTGAGAGAGCTGAGATGGATTAACACATTTTATTCTCGCTATCTGTTCTTACCATCAGACGCCTGGGTGGTCGTGCATTCTGGGTAATGTAGTGTAGTTTTTGAGAGCTGTGGCTTGAGTTGAATTAGTCCTCTCTTTAGACTCATTCAGCCTGTTTCTCCCCAGCCCAGGGGGGGATGAAAGGTGACACCTCCTGCTCAAAGCCTTTGCGTTTTATATACTGCTCAACATACTTTCAATTCACCATCACCATACGATCACATTACCAAGGACAATCGGACAGTTATGCGTGTCTTCTATATTTAGTTGAGTCTTCTCCTTGGTAATGCCTGTTTCCATCTTTCTTTAACTCTCATTGCCATGTTTTCTACTCATGCTATCTATATTACATTTGTGTTTTGCTGCCTCTCCTTTTACTCGTCCAATGGTTGTTTTGACATTTCTGCTGTGTATATCCTCCACAGGCACAACCATATGTGGCTGACCCTGACCACACTGTGTTGTCCCCCAGGCACGGACCCATGTTATTATCATCCAGAGCAACATTCGTAGAGTGGAAAAGGATTGTCAGGACCACAACTACACCAGTTTCACATTAGGACTGCACATAAGAGCTGCAGAGGGAAGCACACACAAATCCCTCATCCTGGCTCAGCGCCTGGTCGGTGAAATAAAACAAAGGCAGACAGCGAGCCCATGCAGGGATAGGTCTGCTGATAAAGATCTGTCAATGGCGCATTTCCACGGGACAGAAATTTGGAAGAAAGAAGGGAGGGAGAGAGGGAGGGAGGGAGAGTTTAAGTGATTATAGAAAGGGGTGCAGAGCAAGGCCCTCTACTTTTCAAGAGTTGCAGAAAAATTCCTACTGGGCATCAACAAACAAGCATTTCCAATTGAAACACGTTCCTCTAAAGCGAGTTGCCTGTAGTGAGGAATTTAGGGAATGGGGCAGATTCCTCTGAGAGGCTGCTACCTTCAGACTACCTTTCCAAGACCACCCCCCTAAAAAAAAAAAAGCACACACATTCCCCCATCAGCCCATCTTGCAGAGGTGCCGACAGAATTGTACTGGCGCAACCCCAGGTTGACGAATCTCAAGATACTGATCTAGAAAAACATAAAAAATAAAAAAAACCTGCATGGAATCAGAGCAGATTCCACGAATCGGAGTGTCACAAGTTGAAGTAACGTGAAAAAAAAACATTTGCCTGCTAGTGCTGATACTACAGCAGGAGCAGGATTGTAAATCCTGAAAATCTTTTTCAGCCTCTGACAAGTCGGTAAAAAAGTAATGTGCTATACGTAAAGTGTCGCCCAGAAGTGCAGCTGACCTCATTTTGTTAATGTATTTTTGTGGCGGAACAAAGCTGTTGATGGTATTTTACTGAAGCAATATGACCCGGCACCGAATTCCACAGGCACACATTCAATTACAGCCCAGTGCTGCTGAAAGCTGCACAGGATTGCAGTTGAAGATGTACAGCCCCTGTTATGAGGGAAACAGACACTATCCACCCGGTCAGCCCTTTGCAAATGGTTCTTATTGCCAAGTAAAGAGAGGATAATGTTGAAAAGGGATTATATACAGCAGGGTAAGAATTTATACAAATAGCTTCCAGTCAACATCTCTCAACCACAGCGATTCTGAAGCGTCTGAAGGTGATAATTTCTTCATCAGTTTCTCCTGGAGTTGCAATTATGCAATCAGACACCCTCATTGTATCTGTACGTGAAAAATTTCCTACAGTATAATTTCAGTCTTCCCAAGTTCGATTAATGCAGGGATAACTGCTGTGGGAGAGATCCCTTGGGAGGTGTTGGTTGCAGTCAGGGGTGCTAAAAGAGCAGAGTGTCAAAGTGGTACAACAGTGACACAGAAACCAAAAACACTGGAGCCAGCGACTTAGTTCTTATTGGACAAGATCTGAAAACTCAGACCGGAGAAAAGATGGAGCAAATACGGAAAGCATCAGGAATCCTTAGAGAAGACAGAGGGGAAGAGGAAGGAAGGAAGGCATTATAGAGCCAAAAAATAAAGTGGATGAAAGTAGAGAGGAAGCAGAGTTCCTCTTATGTCCCTTATCTGGGTAACATAAGGAATCTTAATAGTAGTGCAGGTTGTGTGCTCTGCGCTATCTCACAGGCGACAGTAGAGCAGCCTGGGGAATGCAGCATGCCTAAAGGAGCTGCAGTTCAACACTGGGGAATTAATAGTAGAAGCGTTGCGATGTCTGGGATAAGAATGAAAGGCTGAGGGAGGATACAAAGATGGGAGGAAAAAAAGCAATGAAAACCAGGGTCTGGTCCTCTGACAATTTATGTTTGTGAAAAATTCAACATATCACTCAGACGAACAAAGATGCAGAGCTCATCAGCCAAACTGTGTCAGGAATAGGGAAGATAATTCATTGAACTCAAATCTGTTTGGTGGCATGGTTTACTTGAACTCTCTGTGTTTGTCTTTCCCCCGGCTCCCTGGTTTTCCTGCCTGGAGTCCTACAAACTTTCCCCGTCAGCAAACCTAGAACTGGGAAAGCATTGTATACGGTCAACTGGTGCAATACCTCAGTCTTTCCTCCTGCACGTGCACATTCCCTTCTGAAATGACCTAACTTAAAGCCGCACAAATTGGCCAAAAGTCAAAGTCATAGTATGCAGATGCAAACGCACCACCTCTGACTTGCTTTAATTTAGCTTAGACGATTATATGACAGATAAACATGTGTAAAACTGACTTGTTTTGGGTATGTACTTTAATAGCAGTTATTTCATCATAATTTTATCATATCTTATTTTAAGGTGGAAATATAACTCCATTAAACGTTATGCTTCCTTTGGGATGCCCCAAAATCAAAAAAAAAAGAAAAAAAAATCAAGGATGCAGCTCTTTCACAAAGGACTGTTGGGGAGAAAAGTTAAAGTATGATCGCAGATGGCGGATAGAATAGCAGGAAAACTCATTAATTTTAAATAACTGCTAAAAGGAGCTTCTCCTGCAAGTGTGCGAGAGCAGAGGAAAGGCAACCAAACGTCAACTGTGATTTCATGTGCGTTTTAGTGTAACCTCAGTAGACGGAGCATGGCTTCAAGTAATAGTTCATTATTATAATAAAACTTTTGGAAATATGCTTATTCACTTTTTTTTTGCTCAGAGTTAGAATCAAAAGGCTGATAGTCGCTCTTATTCCTGTACAGTAAATATGAGGCTGGAGCAGCAGCCAGTTAGCTTAGTGAGTGGATAAAAATAATAATTTTATATACATAATGGCAGTGCATATTAAAAAAACAACTTACTAATTAATGCATTATGTCTACCATATCTTTATCTGTACAAAAAAATAACAAGTTGGGGTTTTACAGAGAGTTATGTTCAGTATTATTTCTTGGCCAGGGAACTATTCCTTAAAAACATTATAGTATAAGGGCTTCAGTTTCTATCCAAAGTGGAACAAAGACTGCATGTTTTCCTGCTACTCAAATGTGCTTTAAATGAAAGCACACACCAAATGGCTGAAGGATTCCCTCCTCCCTGTCGACCATAACAAACAATGATAATACCAGCAAACCCCAAAAGAGAAACAGGGATGGATGCCAGCAGATATCATGACACTGCCATGAGCGGCTGGGTACTACTTCTACCCTGTAACAATGCCATAATTAGCATGCAGCAAGCAAAACAAGCCTCCTCTTGTTTCAGTGGCTATTTGTAGTTATTTTGGAAGTGCTACAGCAAGAGCCAATTAGAGACTATACAAAGGCTTAAGCGTGGCATATCAATTAAAATAGTGTGGTATTCAAGAGAAATCCTGACCAACAAGCCAAACAATCAATTAATTGTTATTGTAGCAGCTGATGTAGGCCCTACGGAAAGTGGAAGCCAATCAGGATCTGACTCCCGCATCGTATCTCCAGCTCACGCATTAACTCGTTTGTTTTAGTAATGTGATCCCATTTGTCAATCTGTGACAAGCTCTCCTACAACAAAATCGAGACAACAGGCTGAGTAAAGTTGGGCCCTTTGGGGCTCTGGGATGACCAGTGGTCCCTAATTGGTTAGCAGTGTTTGAGCATGGACAGCAGCCAGGTGACTGGTCAAGAGGTCCAGCTGCTCCCCACCCCACCCCCCACCCGCCCGCCTGGTCCCGCCTTTGCCTTCAGCCATCAGCCTCTGTCCCGGTCACTTGTTTGTTTGTTTTCCTGCCTTTGTTTGTACTAGAGATTTCCTGTGTAAACTCAAAGAAACAAGATCCCTTTTAAAGAAAGAATCCCCTCGCTATGTGTTTAATTTTTTACCTCAATGTGGATTTATTTTCTCTCTTTGCTTGAGTAATGTACCAGCAACAAGCAATTATCAGATATCCAAAAAAAAAAAAAAAAAAATGGCATTAGAGGGAAATGAAATATGTTTCGGGGGCCAAACACTGATCTCTTTATCTCATATATTCCAATATGCAAATATCCCAGTAGGTTACAGGAAGTCATAACGTGCATAATGGAAAAGAAATAATAATCTAACCATGTCAGCTAAATCAGTTTACGCATGCATAGTAGAACTGAGGCCAAGCAAACATGTAGGTGCACATAAAAAATAGAGCAAACATAAAAAGGCATCCCACTTCATTAAGACCACGCTAACACTCCAGCAATTATCCTCAACCCACCTGGCAACCAAAGCTATAACTACATTACTGTTGGTGGCTTGAGGTGCTGAATAAAGAGCCCAATTACTGCAATTTCCTGCTAAAAAATCAAACTCTAGAGGTAAAACTTATTCTCCTGAATGTATGCCACTGTTTCACTCCTCAACCGGATGCATTTACACTTCCTGAGTATGAATTATAGATGCGGTTGGGATTCGCTTATAGCTGAACGCAGAATTCCCTGAAGCTTGTAAAACCGGCCTGACTTTGAGACGTGCTCCGTTATTGTTTCTGTGCAGCTGTACACACATATAGGTTCACATCAGAAATTTCCCTTTTAATAATTAATAGAAGAAAGCTTCCACTGAAGGACAGACGTAGTGCAAGACAAGAGACGGAAGAGTGCAAGGAGAGACAAATAAAGTGGAAAGTGTTGCAACCTGGATCTCCATACGAACGGTGAACAGGACTTAATACGAAGAATCTTCTCTAATTAAAGCAGATTTGCTGGAAGAGCTCCTGTTGCAGAGGTTACAGTGTCTTAAGCTCCTAATCTTGTTAGAGGGATTGCCGATTTAAGCATCACATTCACCGCTGCTCTGTCACACACAGCACGACAAATATGAAACAGCTGTGATGGGGGGGAATTAATTGGTTTGTTGACCGATTTGATACCCGGCAATTCACCGGGATTACATTTGATACAGGGCAATCAGAATCAAGTTCTATGTTATTAAAATCAAAGATGCCACATACTGGAAAGTATGCTGAGCATCTTTATGGTCTAAAGCCATGTAAATGATGCTGCTTAGAGTTGTTTTTTTTTTTCCTTTTACAACAGTACCATAAATATCTCATTAGATAGAAAGACTTTAACTTTCAGGTCTAGCCAGTTAAACATTGTGGTTTGAGGCAAAAGTCCTCCTCAAAATAATTTACAGAAACCTGACATGCACAGCCCATTTGTTTGTAAGTGTCCTCCTTCTCAGATGTTTTGCCGTATTTTATGTTGCCTTGCTTTAAGATAATGCTGTCAGTGTGGCATTTGGGCTTTTTGTATCTTATTTTGATACTTCAGTGTGGTTTTGATATATGAGATATATCTCAAAATACTACTCTTACGATTAGTCTGATTCTCAAAATGAAAAAAAAATTACAGACAGACAAAAAGACAAGAAAGAAAGAAAATATTTTTAGATTTATTTAGTGCTTTGTGGCTGATGCGGTGATGTTATGGTTTAAATGAGTACAGGTGATACTTCGTTCCTGATTTCTATGGATTATCCTCATATTTACAGCTCTGATAAGGAAGATACATACTAAGTGGTGATTATGCCAAATATTGACATCTTTTTGGATCTAAAGATCTGGTGCAACACGTTTTCTTAATGCCAAGTCTGTGCAAAGAGTGACTGATAGGTTTGATCTTGCTAAACCTGTTCTTACTTAAGATACATTTCCTCAGTCACATCTATGTGGCAGTCACTGAGGGCATAACCCAGGTCAACCAAAGATGTAGCGTCTGTTCGCATGAGAGAGAGAGAGACATGAAGGTCAAAGGGCATGCAATTAAATCGATGCATTTGTCACATTTATGTTTCACGTTTCAGTGTGTTTTTAAAGAGACGGCAGACTTTCAAAGATGTTTTAAGATCTTTGATTTCCCGCAACAACAAATGAACCAGAGTTGTTTGAGGCCACGGTGTCACTCTTGATGTCATGGAAAGGCCTTATTTGGTTCACAGCAGGTCAAAGAGCTCTTTAAAGGAAAAAAACGTGGTTGCATTTCGGTTTTATCAGCACATTTGAACATTCGGGCTGATTCTTTGCAAGCAAAATTATATCTACAGAAAACAACCTTTTGTGTGACTTTGAATGACAGCACAAACTGTGCTTCATCACATCTTTTTATTATAGTATTATGGCCGTGTGCTGATTTATGGGTGGTGGCCTTTTCTCTTCAAATCTTTGATCATCCTAGAACATTTTGTCTAACTCAATAGACAGCCGGGCAAAAGCCTTTCTTTTCAAGTCAAAGCATATAGACTTACCTTTTATGGCTCACTGGAAATGGGAGTTGTGTTACACAGTCTGTGTGGGAGAACATAAAGCACATTGTTAAAAAAATTTCATATTGGTGGCAAGAGGAACAAATAGGTTCGCAAAAAAAGATCATATTTCTAAGCCTGGTGATACATTGCATGCGGGGATGGAGGCGCTTAAAAAGGTCATCTGTGCACATCAAGTCCCTTGTCTGTTGATGGTGGGAATTATAGTATGGTATGAATTAATTATTATTATTATTATTATTATTATTAATAACATTATAATTGGTAGCACAATGGTTTAATTGGTTCATATACAGGCTAGACAGAGGAAAAGGTTCATATAGTGGTAAGTGAAGCCTGTAGGTAAAGGCAACACAGGGAGATTAACTAACTTGGTAGTTTTCAAGCACTTAAATTACGCAAACAGTTCTCTTTAAACTCCCCACTGCAGCAGCAGCAGCAATAGTAAACTCACAGGAGCATTTGTCCACTGCTCCCAGCTGGTCCGTCTCTCCGGGATTGGTGGGGGGGGGGGGCTGCTTGTTTAAGCCAATAGGCAGGGAGCAACGCTAATGTCATTTCACTGTGACCACTGAGAGGAGCACCATAGCGCACCGTGCGCCAAGCTGAAATGACTTGAGATGTGGTGACAGCGGGGGTGAAAGTCAGACCAGACCTCTCTCAGCGCTCCTCTCAAATGCAGCCAGCATCAGGGGTTTAAAGCTTATCGCTTCGCACAGCTCTCGGTTGAAGCTTTGCGGCGCAGTGGTGGTGGTGGTGTTGGTGTTGGTGGTGCACCACCCTCTCTGGACTTTTCATCTTATGCCAATGAGACGCAGCGTGAGTCGCTTTTCGCACTTCAGGAATATTGGTTCTGGATACTCTGTTTACCACGACTGAGCACTTTGAGGGTGAGTGGACCAAATCGTTGTGTGTTTGTTTGTTTGTTTGGATATAATGTTCACAAGTGTGGACAGTTATCTTAATAATGTGCGATTGTTTTATTGAAAATGCGTAAATTTCGATCGATTTTGTGATTTAATAATAAAAAAAACCAAGCAGCACGTTGAACAAGATATATGGAGAAAACAACCTATAAAACTTCCATCAGTTGAATTGATATTCCATAAAGTATCAACCTAAAAAAAAGTCATGAAACTGGCTTTAATGTCTCATCCTCCGATGCTGCTTTGAGCTTTTACGCAGACACGTTTCACTTTTCCTGCTCGTATATTCTGAACAAGCCTCGTTTTTTTGTTTTTGACGCTGTAAAAACTTTGGTTAGAGTCCGTGGGTCGTGTGGGTGTGTGGGTGTGTGTGGAGTCCCCGGGGCCTCCAGATGTATGGACTCAGCTGTCGCCTGTCACTTTGGTGACAACTGGTCTGCGCTCCGTGACCGCTGCCTGTCCGCCACTGTAGGGCTCCAAAGCTGTCAAGAGTGTTGTTGAGTGAGGGAGAATGTGGTCACACACACACACACACACACACACACACACACCCGGGGCCATATACAATATGAGAAGTCACTCTCACTGGCTTCAACTCAAACCAAGAGGGATATGTTGAGGACTGCTTGACCAAACAAAAAGAAAAAAAGTGCAAAAAAAAAAGAGGGAGTTTAAGGAGTCAGTTACTTTATACTTGTTTCCACCATAAATCAACTGGTTTAGAGAATATTCTCAAGTTAGTTTTTATTCCCTTTATACTTGATCTGCATTGTTTCCAGATATCTTTAAGAAAAATCATGAAACTGCCCAAAACATCTAACTCAATGGCTGCTTTTAAGACTGATGTCTGAAAGCTGCATTAGGACATTTCTTTCTGTGCACTCTCAGCTCAACTGTGCAAGCTGCCTGAGTGAATTAATCACTCCTTACGGAGCTCTCACAGAGCTAAACGTGCCATAAAGTGTTTCCTTTGCAGGAACAATGACACACCCTCGAGTTTCAAACATCTCCATTCTCAGCTGTGATAGAAAGTGCGAAACCTACAAGGCACTGGAGAACAGTACTTCCAGTTATATTTAACCAAGGCTGTCTGAAATAATATTTTGCTCTTGATAGAGCACAGTAAACATCACCATAAGCCATCAAGTCCTGTGGGTTAGTCCTCCTGGGGGGGTTGACAGTATGACAGACCCCACTTGGCTCAGTCAGAGTGCAGGAGCAGAGTCAGACTGGCCTGAAATCTGTCACTATGGCCACAGCTGACAAAAACAAGAGTGCCGCTGATCCCAGGACATATCAGCCTGAAAGCCTGTCAGCTAGGTGAGAGGAGACCCGAGACGAGGCATGGTCTTTATTCTGGACACATTGGTTGTGGAGGTTATAGGTTATTTGAGGTATTTCAGGACAACTCTTGAGTGAACGTGGGTTCAAATAAACTGAGTTATACGTGGGATCACTCTGGAAGATTACCGCATCATGTCAGCAATGCCAACTTCAGAGTTAAACTCACCAGGTCAAAATCTTTCTGTGATTGTACTGGAAGATATTTTAACATCAGGGTCACTTCAGTCCATGATTACAACACCTTTAAACACACTCTTTAGATTGTTTTTTCTGTGGGACACTCACCGGTAGAAATGGACTGAGTGAAGTATTTTTTCAGTGTAAGCGCTGTGGACAGAGATAACAGGGAGGACAGAGCGCAGAACCAAGGTGGTGGTGTCACCTAGTGGCCAAATTAGAGGTTGACTGCATCAGGAATCAAAGAAACTCCATAAAAAAGCAGAAGCAGAACTATTTTACATTTACACCCACAAAAGCTTAAAGTCTTTTTGTAGTTTTATATAGTCGGGTCCAGATGTTATACACATAAAGCCTTTCACGGTGATTTAATCAGTATTATCAATAAGTATTGCAGAAGACTAAATGAGGGCACGTAGGCCTACATTTGAGATTCAGCCTCAAATGCAAAAATCAAGTGCTTGTTGTTGTCAATGATTTAAATGTATCGTACCGTAAATGTTATTTAAAGCAAACACACAGTATGTCTACTGAAATCGGAGGCTTGTTTTTCCACAGCTGCAGTCGTTTTAATGTTTAGATGATCTAGCAGGCGAGGCATGTGTTCGGGGGACATGTGAGCTAAGCTTACTTTCAACAATCTGCTGCAAGTGCGAGGTTTTTTTTTTAATATTAACGTTATTTTTAGATTAAATGATTTACAAGGGGTGTTTTTTTGGAGCGGCTCCACGTGTCATACATGCCGCCTGTTTCACTTCCAGAGCCTTGAAGTGAATCAAAGGTACCATTAATAAAAATCAAAATACTTTTTGTAAAGTGTTTTTTTTTTTTTTCTTGGTTTGTATGTGAATGTGAGATGGGGAAATAAACTTGGCCTCTATAATTAATTTTCTTGGAAACAGCAGTGGAAACAGGATTTGATTCTCCTCAGCCCAATGTGATGTTTATGAGTGCTCGTTTAATAAATGCCGAATATGTTGGTGGTTTATTGTAGTACCACAGTGAATTGAAAAAAAAACTGAATTTAGGGCTGTTTTCTGTATGAGCACTTCGTAACGCACCTCTTAACTAGAGAGGTTTTGCAACATTGCATTAGTGCACTGCCAGAGTGGCGGTGGTAGAGACAAATCACAGACATTGAAGCCAACGTCAGACATAAACAGTGGGTGCATGGCGTGTGTTTGGGCTTTTGTCCGAGAGAAGCAGATGGACAGAGACAAAGTGTTCACCTATGTGTGTGTGTGTGCGTGTATGTGACTGTCTGTAGGTGTCGGAGAGTCTATGCTTGTGTGGCAGACACCCAGCTGAGTGTGTGAATGAGCAGAATATAAGTCCCGGTGCCTGTGTGTATACGTTTCCCACTGTTGATTTAAAATTCCCAGTACCAGTGAAATGTACACAGAGGCCTGTTTGTGCAAAGCTAGAATGAATCACTCTCGCGTCCGTGTAAATCGCCCTGCAAGCCAAACACTCTGGCAGCCTTTTATCCCCAGACGTGGTCCAGCTCACCGCAGCAGAGCTAAAAGCAGAGTGGGACAGGGCCGTGTGTTGTCAGGAGCTGTCAGAGGAGGCCAGTCTTTCATTGCTCTACATGGGGAGATGTGGCATGAAGTAGGACTGCCATAGACAAACTCCAGAGAGCAGGGCCCATTGACTGTAAACTGTTTGTGGTAGGTTGGCAGGAGGCTGGATGAAATATGGCTTGTTTTAAACGCCGGTGGTCCCTGACTCTGTGGCCAGTGGGCCTGGCTGAATGGACGGCGTCCTGGATGGTCAAATTTAGGGCACTGTTACATTGCGGTTGCAGAGAGTGGGATAACCACAGTGGATACCGCTGTATGTGGGAGAGATTATAACTCGCCTGCAGCAGTGGCACACATTGGATCCACATGCTAAGCATTATTCCAAAGTGATTAAAGGTAGTTACTGATTTAGCGCTCCCAGGCACAACTCTGTTTATTAGGAGCTGCAGGATGATGTTAGAGGAAAACGGGTTTGGCTCGCACACTAGAGTTTAATGCCCCAGTAGATCTCTGGTAACCACACGGCATAATTGTGGCGCTAACTATCAGACCACCACGATGATGAAAGTCATACTCGACGCACATGCTTCATTATCGCCACCATGTATAGGCATGATGTTCTGAAGAAATACTGCACGATAAACTACGAAGCTGCTTATTATCAACATGTCTGACTTTCATAAAGCGGAATAACAGTAAAATGCTAAATGTCAGCAACCTTGGTGATGGAGGTTTTTTGGAAAGTTGTTCTGACCCAGTCTGACTCAGTAATGCCTGCAGGAAGGCATGTTTTTCCCCTCTGTCCTCCACATCTATAGGGACCCATCCAAGCGGTCGCAGCAGCATCACAGAGCTAGAAGCAAAAGAAAACATATTATCCTGAGATAGTCATTAAAAAGCCCAGTGCATTTCCCCCGCACACAACAGGGGATTCAGTTAAAGCTTTCCGGACCCCCGGCTAGAAATATGCAAAACACACACCCCTCCTCTTCCTGTGGCTCTTGTCCCTCCTGCCCTGTTGGCATTGTCTCAGGGGTGGAGTCAGTGAGCATGGATGATATGGAAAAGGTCAACAGGATTTAAAAATGGACTCTGCAGGGCAAGGGATTTTTTGGACTAACAACAAAGATATTTCCCAAGATCCTTCAGAAAGATTACAATTACAGACTGGGGAGAAGTTATGGAGATTTTATTTTATTTATTTATTTATTTTTAACATTTACTAATCAAAACTTTGATCCAGTCATATTTACACTGGCATTAATCAGGTTTGGAAATAAATCCATGCAAAGAGTACATGAGTTTGGCTATATTCCCAAATCACACAGTGCTGAATTAAATCATAATAACTTATCAAGTATCTCCCAAAATAAATGTAATCCCTTTTTTTTGTACGCTTGGTGAAAGATTTAAAGTCCTCTTCTTTGTTTGTCAGTGGAGGAGTTTTTAATGTGTGCTTATTCAAAGATAATTTCTTCCTTTGATCTTCAAACCAATAATAGTGAGTGTGTATATGAGTCTGTATATCATATCAGATATACACTACAGCATCTGAAGCATTAAATTGGCTTCACTCCAGAAGTGTTGCGCATTTATATTATTATTATTATTATACATTTATAGTAGCTATTAATCATTAGGGTTAGAGTTGGATATTGAAAACTGGGGAAAAAAATTGGAATTTCTAAGTTTATTAAAAAACAAAAAACAGATATTTCCTATAATAAATTGCGTTTATGGACTTATGAATTCATCTATATCACAGGTTATGCATGCTTTAAAGTACTTGTATAGTGTTTATAATATGGCAATGAATACAGTCCATCCAACATGATAATGTGTGGATATGCTCCAGAATCTACAAATATTTATATTATATTTATTTATATTACCTACATTTATGCTTCAGTTAAGTGTAATACAGCAACCAGTCAAGTTTTTCAAGTCATGAGAATATTTACATTTTTCTTTATTTTAACCCTAACAAATTTAAGTGCAAAATATTTTGATTTTTATTTCTTTATTTCTTAGTCGAATAACAATCCAAGAACTAAGTTTCAGTAAAAAATCACAACTGGAAGCAGACACTGACTGACTTGATAAAAAACACACAATAACATAAATCTAATCAAGATGATGTATTCATTTCATGAAGAAAATAAATATTAAGGAGAGATAAATTAAGGTAAACTGTGTAGTCACAAATAATTCAATAATGCAAATCAATTGATCAGGAAGTCGGCAGCATCACTTTTTCTGTAATCAAGTGCTATTTTTTTTATTATATTTGTCACACAAATTGGTTTGTGATATTGAATTTGAAAATGTTCACGTTATAAATCTACTGAGCTATGGCAGGTATTATTAACTTTGCTATCACATGAGTTACGATTATCATTTGTTGCCTGAAATTTTTCACATATAATTCTTTTCTTTTGGATGTGGTCACACATCACAGATGAAGATAGATGTTATACAGATGGGTCAATATTGACAAAAGGCTAACATTTCTGGCAGCGCAGCAGCCTGAGGCCCACAATGGCCAACACAGAAACAGTTCGTTTGGCCACAACAACCTGACAGCAGCTCCTAGTGAGAGGTCGGTTCAAAGAGTCGGCTTTTTGTTTGCTAAGCTCGCACTGTCTTCCTGTTAGGGGCTGGGCTCCCAAAGAAAACAAGAGCAGTGGCTCACCAGATGTGTACATCTGTGTGTTTGTGTATTTACTGTCCGTAGGCCAACGCACACACTTGACCATTTAGGGAGATCAACGGATGTTTGTTGATATTGAAAGAAAGGAATAAAAACTTGAAGAAAAGGCGGTTCAGATTGTATGTATAAGTATGTATAAGTGTATCCCCACTCTGCCACTTGTTCCTTTATGTTGGCCTGTGTGATACTGACTGAAGACGGTTGGGTGTCATTAGTGACCGCAGTATTAGCAGCTCCAGAAATAACACACTGACGCTGACAGAAACAGACGTATTACATGCTAGGTTTCTAAGAATAAGCTCTGCTCTGGAGGACTGGTATCCTTAATTTGGGAGAGTGATAAGGCAGCCGGCTGTGTCTTTTTTTTTTCCACACATTCATTGTGCCAACACACACACACACACACACACACACACACACACACATGCGTACATGCATACACACAGATCCCAGGCACTAATGACCCCATGTTTGGCCTGGATATCTGGAAAACTGACTGAAGCCCTAGATCTGAATACACACAAATAATCTACATAACAGCCACACACTCCAGCTCATGCGTCTATCTTATCTATCACAGACAAGTTTTCTTTCCATTAACATAATCATTCAACTTGTTGCCCAATACATGCGACCATTCTGGTATATAAAAAAAAAAGTATATTACAACAATTTATTCAAAAGTATCACAAATATACATCAAAGCCACAAAGGGATATATATAAATAATCAGGTCTATTTTCAGTTTACCTCTATAGAAGCATTAAGTCAAACAAGTCCAGATTTGCTCTCCTCAGTGTCCAGTCGGACATCTCACAATGAAAGAAACTACTACTCAGCATCTTCATGTACATTTGAATGTGGGTCACATGAAAGGGTGAAAGGGTCAACCACATCAGAGCAACAGGGAGCCTTACAGCCTTTTTTTTTTTTTTTTTACTACCACCTTAATGACTTAAATTGTGTCCAATTAAGCAGAGCTGGATAGAAGCATCCCTGCTCTCCGCCGTCAGAGTTGCCTCTCTGTGCTGTGGCTCTGGAGCATGTGTTTAATTAGAGCGCTCTAAAAAAGACTGTACTGGAGTATTTCTCCAGGAATGTTAATCATTAGTGGGATCCTGACTGAGCAGCTCTTAACTGTATCTTTGGATTCCACGGTTTGCCTTTTGAAGCTGTGCAGCTCAGGAAAATGCTTCCACGTGTGGAAATTGACAACTTTTTCTTCTTCTTCTTTTTTTTATTTTTATTTTTTTATTGCATCATCTCCTTCTATAACGACTTGCTCGTAGCACTTGTCCCCAAGTATTGCCTGTTTTTTGTTATGGCAGCCTCATTCATGTGTCCATTCAGCCCTGGGGCTGGAAACACAGGAAATAGTTTTGTTGAACTTCGAGGAAAGCCCAGATGTGTGAGGTGTGAGGTTTAAGTGGAGTGTGTATTTGACATTTCTGAAAGTGTGAGGTCATGAGCTAAATATCCAGTGAAGTTTTTAAAAGGCCACAAGTGTTGAACCTCGATTTTGGCGCTATTTCAACAAGAACGATCAAGCCTTTTCACGGCATGGGAGTGAAAGAATGGAAAACATGACAGCAGTTTTATTAGAGAAATAAAATAATATGGTGAAAACTGAGACATGAATACGTTGGTATAAAGTGTTAATAGAGCATGTTTGCAATATTACATCTATATTTACCCCAGTTTGTCCAGGGAGACCACACATGACATGGTCTACCCTTTGCTAATCCAGTGCTTTTGTCAGTGCAAGTGTGTAGTGTAAGAGCAGCCCATTCATCCTTGGTACACTCTGTGTGTAGACAGCCACAGGCTTTTGTTGAGTTATAGTGTCCTCAAATAAAGGGGCTTCCTCCCTTTAACAGCCCCAGGAGCTCTGCTGCTCCACTTCCCATTGTTCCCAATGAGGTCCAGCTTTTACAACTAGGTGAGAGGGTGTCAAATTGAGGGTAAAATATGACCGGTCCCAGTCGTACATCTCTGCGATGTTTGGCCAAGCAGTTAGACGGTGGTGTACATATGATAAAGTGAAAAAAAAACAAAAAAACAACCAGTGCACTGACACCAGGCCTTGTTCAACAGAGATGTATGTATAAGGCAGACTTTATGTAATGCAATACAGGGTTACTTCATAGAAACTGGACATTAATGATGCATTACATCATACATGACACAACAGTGTTTCAAGCAGATAAAACAAAGCGGGATCATTCAAACACAGAATAAACACAGACAATAGGCGGCTACCACATAAAATGCCATGGATTTAAATATTGTGTTTGCTTAATTGAAAAAAAAAAAATCATTTTCATTTTGATTTTTCCTCTTCGGCGCTCTTGAGAAAAACATGATCTTTTATACAAACCTTGTCATCTTAGATCTAAGCTTCACCCTGGAGCTGCCTCCAGTGTGTCAGAGTGAAACAGTAAAAGGGGTTATGTGAGGGTTATAGGGCTAACAAGCCTACAGTCTGACCTATGTTTGTCAGCTAAGTCAATATCAATGCACTGACTGCTCCACCAGTTGACCTTTTCCTCCCTCTTTTCAAGGCGTAAAAAAGGATTGTTGTTACAGTAGAGTGATAGGCTTTTATTGGCCTTTATAACAGTCTTTTGTTGGGTCTGTGTCCTGCTAATACCCGTTGGCAAGTCATTTAAACCTTGAGAATGCCTACTTTTTATAAGGTAGCTCACACAGTAGTGAGAGCTATTCTCAACAAAAGTCATCAATGACACAAGTTAGAGACTGACCTTCCCTTTGCCCTTTTGGTACCCCGATTTATGACATGTCTTAGAGAATTAGATTTGACTCGTTTGAACAGATCACGTTATGCTTTAACTCGTCCCGGTAACAATCTTTCACATCGCTTACTGTGAGATACAGCGTTCAGCTTTGACTAGATGCTTTGTTTTATGGGTCCCTTTCTTCAAGGACGTGTTTGGACCAGAGAAGAATGTAACTTTATCGTCGGGCGTTGGTTCTGATGATGATCATCCCTGTCCTGTCATTGTCAGGGCATGCTGGTCATGGACTAACTCGCCGCTAGCACAGGGAGGTTTTTTTTTTTTTTTTTTTTTACAGCGGTGAGAAGGTGCAGACCAGGTGTGAGGTGCTGTTCAGGTTGTTGCAGCTATGACAGGGGAATGGGCCGTAAAGCCCAGGGGCCATAGATTTATGGGTCATCTGGTGCTCTCTAAGGTCAAGGGTCAGGGATGCATGACTTGTTCGTCTTTATATTATTCAACTATCCGACGTGAACCTTGAACTGTGCAACCAGTTTCTAAGTATAGTCGTACAGAATCAAGAGCGAGAGACTAAAGATAATCCATAGATGCCTTCAAATAGCTGTCCACACCTTAGTTCATTGTCAAAGGCCTTTGTTTCTCCTTTATACTTTAGTCCTCACATTTGAACTTCAAATCTTTGATTGCCTTAATGAACTTATAAACTTGCTACTTAACTTTTTTCAAAATCTGCTACTATATTAAACTGAAGAGAAACTCTTTGTGTATAGACGCTATGTCTTTTGAGCTTCAAACGTGTCACATAAAACACGGAATAAACATATTTAAATTTTGCAGAAATCAAGCACAACTGTGTTTACTCATACTGGTATTGCTGAATAGGCTTTGCATCTTAACTCCAGATTAGTTTACCATCTTAACTTTGCATCTCATGAATAAACCCCACACACACACACACACCCAAAAGGCAGGATGCTGTGTTGTCCATCCCCTCTAAGACTTGCTAATGGAGCAGGGTGCTGAGTCTTTTGGAATTACACAAAGGCCTGAAGTTTGCTGTGAAAGGATGCCTCTCCTCCCTGGCCTTGGCTGCTGTAATGGCTTTGTCCACACAGCCACATACACCTCCAGTACATGCACCATGTAGGGATTAAAGCACATCGGCTTTCAATCATTTCCAGTTAGAAGCTAAGTATCAGAATACCTATCATAAGTGTATTCTATCATATTTTTTCTGCCATTCACTATCCACGCTGTGCACATAATGATATGGATGTGTGTGTGTGTGGATGGGCAAAAGCTTTAAAAAGCCAATTAGATGTTGTCAATCATGCACAGATGAATGAGTGGCCAAAATTTAGCTTTTTATGTTTTATGACCTGCATCCAATTGTCCTGCCATAAAAACATTTAACATATCAGTCTATTTTTATAGAAATTCACTGCTTGTGCTACAAAACAGCGTTAACCACCATGAACCCTGTTAAATCAGCCCCTCCTTAAAAAAAAAAAAAAAAAAAACACAATCAAAAAATGCTTCATGCATGTGTTCAAGTTCACAGAATTACATCCTGATGTCATCTCTACAAAATTAAACAGCTGCTAAAATGGTAATGAAGAAAGCAGTTCTAGCTGTTTAATAGATTATTTTCTTTCCAGTAAATTGATCTACTGCTTTGTTTGAAAGTCTTAAAGTATGTTAACCCTCTACAGCAAAACCTTGTGCTAAAAAAAGGAGGAACTTTTAGCGAACACAGTTTTTTCCACTAGAAAGATGTTCTTTTGGGAGAAAGTAACACTTGGATGGATGCAAAAGGTGCAACTGTCCAGAGATTGACCTGAACCATTCACTTTTGTTTTCTGAGGCAACAGGAAGAGCCTCATGTTCTGACATTCCTGCAAAGGTGAAGGAGAGACAGAGGTCAACCGTGTCCTCCCCGGGGAGTTTCACTGGATGGGTGTATATGTACATTTGGTTTTATTGTACATGCTTTAAATTAAGCTCCTGTCCTTCGTGTATACGGTAAAAGCACGATGATATCTAGGCAATTAGCCAATATTAGCCATGTAACATTGATGTTTGTCTTTTTTTTTTATCAAATTTATTTTAAGTTGAACATTCTGGTTATTAATGTTTGGGATACACTACATGTAGTTGGAGTTGGGCTGCATATAATGATTATTTTTGTTCTTGATAAAACTTCTGATTATTTCCAGATCCCAAGTTGACATCATCTTTGTATTTTCCAACCAATGGTCCAAAACCCAGATATATTGAGTTTACTTTCTGAAAAAGCAAAGAAAAAGCAGCACATTGTCACATTTGAAAAGCCTGGGAACGTGATCATATGGGTTATGTGAGGCTGAACAAAGATGCTGTATATGATAGGAAGTGATTGTTCATAGTGGGATAAATGAAGCATCTTTTGTTCACTCACTCCGACAATCACTTTATGATCATAAAGTTATAGTTACTGAACAGCTCCCTGTAACTACACGATTTTAACGCACATGAGAAAAGAGACAAACTACCAGAAAAACCGAAGTCCGTCTGTAACGTTCATCACCTTTCCCACATTTTTGAGCTGCTGATAGGGGAAGGAGAAAGAAGAAAGCTGTGTGAAAGCTGTTGTGGATGTAGGGCGGTTAAGTGTGGTAAAAACAAGCTCTGCCATCACTGATGTGCTACTTAAAAGCACAGATCCTGTGAGCCAGACATGTACCGGTGGTTCTCATTTGGAAGCATATGTTTGAAGTAAGAGGGGAGGGTCACCGGAGGAGAAACGCCTCGTTCTGCCGTACCCTGCCATGACTGGCTGCTCTGAGGTTAAGAAGGTTGGGTTTGGGGAAGGAGGAGGAGGAGGAGTAATGGGTGAGAGAAAGACAAGGGTGGGATGACCATCTGGTTGAGCTCTTCCATGTACACGCACACGCACACACCTCTCTCAAACACTCTCTCCCACACAGTGTGAGAGACATCTCTCTGACTTTTTAGAGTCTTAGCTTTGATATGGGCTGTTGCTGCGCTGACAGCTCTGGTAGAGAAGGCTGACTCCTTCTGTCCTGGAACTGGAGCTCTGAGGATCCTGCGTAGATATGGAGCCCAGAGGCTGGAGAACAAACTAGGCTGGATAGAGTGATAAGACCCTTTTTCCTGCTCACCTCAGGAGAGTTGGCCTATTGAGGTAAGACCGCCAGGGAAATGAATGAAGATGATGTACTCTGATTTCTGGGAGGAATATGTTTTGGTTGTAGTGAGGCTGCAAGAAAAACTGCTTGAGGAAATTGAGATGTTAAAGAATTAAAGATCTATTAGAGCTTCTTTGACACTGATGCAGATTTGTAAAGTTAAGACATGCACGTGAAACCTTTTATTTAGGTTAATGAGGGGATACTTTAATTATTAATCAGGGTTTTGCATAATTTACAAACACAGAACATCACAGGCCTAGATGGAACTTGATGATATCTTTGCTTCAAAGTCTGCCTTCACACTGCGAAGGTACCATGAGTTAAATTTTATTCTCTGGTATCGCAAACTGAATCTGGGATGCAAATGTGTTGTGTATATGTCTGCTATGTGTCAGCAACACGTGTGTTGAGTCTTCATTCACTCTGGCCAGTGCATGCAGGTGGTCTCTCTAGTGTAGACCTCTGTGAGGATGTCACTCCCATCCATTTGGTCTTGGAAAAACACTCCCATGACCACGAAAGAAGGCCTCCATAAGCTGTCCAAACTCCAGCCATGTAGCACCTCAACACTGCAGAAAACCAAGTTCCTGTCAGGTTCACTTGTCATCAGATTTCTCCGCAGCATGTCCAACTTTTGCATTTTCAAACTCTGCAAAAAAAAAGAAATGTCATGAATGAACGTCCTTAGTTCTTGGTTTTATGATGCTTGGGGATATGTGTATATGCAGGGAGAGCATTAATATGTGTATTTTTCTAGTCAAGATATATCTTGTCTAACATAAAAAACAGATTCGTCTGAGTCCAAGCTCAAGTAAAGAAGAAAATCTTGTTTTTCTCTTCAAGTAGAGCGTACCCTGCATCGCTGAGCTTGCAGGAGCCAAGTTAAATATGTTGGGCCGGACCAAATTGACGGGGAGCACTGTGTCGCGTTGTATGCATGTCAATCATCCACTTCCTAGAGGAATATAGACAGTAATTTAGACCAGAAGCTGCTTATTTTTCTTGTGCACTCTCAAAGGTTGTTAATCCAAAGCTCCAGTATCTGGTTTTCGGTGGGGATTCGTTGTAAACTCTTTAAAAATGTCACTGACTGCTATATTTATTGGTCAGTCGCAGTATGAGGTCCCGTGAGAGGTTTGTATTCCAACAAAGTCATAAATAACATTACACTGTACTTCACACATGATGCCAAGTCTGTACAGTACTTTCTTAGATCAGTGGTTATTTTGTGCCTTAATGAATCAAGTTTGCACCCACTCATTCACTGAACTCCTGGAAAACAGAGCCTGTTTGAATATAAGCTTTCTGTGTAACGGGACTATAGGATTCATTGTGCACTTTTTCTAGAGCACAGGTCTCTTCATTCATTCAAAATATTTCACCTTCCTTGACTTAAATTCCCTCCTTTGTGGAACAAGACACATTAACATTTTCATATATGTCATTCACCCCATTTGTGAAAGCACCCCCACCACCCTCTGGCCCTGTGTGGGTAGATCAGTCAGATATGCAGGCCTGAAGCTCCTAAAGCCATGTTAACAAGCACCTTTACAAAAGAGTGAGGGGCTGTTAAACATTCAGGACTGCAGGGGTCTGGCTAGTGTGGGAGGAGAGCAGGACAGGGGGAGTGAAACTGTAAAAAGGGGGAGTTAAAAAACCGTCTCACAAACCATAGGCCCCTTGTTACGAGAAAAAACTTTAAAAGCCAACACAAGTGATGAGTCAGTGAGTTGGGAAGCATGATTAAGTTAGTTGGCTTGGCGCTTCTGTCATTCAAAAAAAAAGTTCAGGAAATGTTCTGGGCAAAGTCAGAGGAAATGAACTGCATGACATTCAAAGGGAAAATTAGCAAGCGAGCAGATGTGGTTGTATGAGAAAGGGGACCTTGTCTACACCAAGACGTGTACATCGTGTATTCCTCTTTGCAGACCTGGCTGAAGTTCAAGCCTGACATTCCTGTGAGTCAGGTTTGGCTGTGAGAGACATACTCATAAGAGACTTGGCCAACATGTGAAAGCAAACATCTTTCTAACAAATGTAGTGCATGAGTGAGTCTGTGCCTGATAAAATGTGTGGCTGTGAAGTCAGAGTCTCTTGGCTCCTGACTGAACCTGCCTATAGTTAGCTATCTCCCTTGTGAAACCCAAGCTGCTCTCAAACAAGGACACATTTTTTGCTGGTTATTTTGGGTCTCATTTACAAGTCAATAGATGCAAAAAAGAACAAGAGAGCGTCTGATTTCTCGCCCTACTGTCTCATCTGAAGACAGGTTATCTGGGTTTGAGGGCTTTAACTGTCATGTATATGGAGATAACACACCACATTTCAGGAGAAAAAAAAAGAAGACTTAAAGCAAGATAAACAGGCTCTTGATGGGACAAGCCATCAGTAGATTCCTTCACAAAGGTACCATTGTTCAGGACATCAGAAGCGATTTAATGGGACATGTCATAAGCCAATCCGCCTGACTCGACACTTTGTGGCACAAAGCAGTCGCAAATTCCCCCCAAAAAAAGCCCATGAATCCATTGCCACCACTATCCATCACACTTAACTCTGATGGTCTTTGACTGGGCAGGCTTGAAAAGGGCATGCCAGTCGTAAGCAGTGGCAAGGCCGCGGGGAGATGAGCCGATATGAATAGCCAGTAGCCGCCTTTACTGTCATGCCCTGTGTGGAGCAATTAATCATCCACCGGAGGGTCTGGCTAACAGCTATCTCAGAAAGAGTCGTCACTATACAGAAACAGGGTATACACAAGCATACAGCTGACTCTGACACTGACAGGGTGTTTATGGCGCTGGATGTGTGGACCCGCATAGAGTATATATCTATATATCTTCCAGCCTGCATCCATGTTGGCTTCAGTATAAATGTGTGCATTCCCCAATCATGTATGCATAGGAGCTGCACACTCCCAGGGGCAGCCAGGCATATATATCATTCCAGGAGAGAGAGCGCAGATTTTCAGGCCCCTTTACTGTCATGCCTGTTTTCAAAGGCCGCACTCGAGTGTGTCTGGTTTTCTCAGCTGTCTCTCCACGGCCCCGGGTGCCCTTGCTGGCCATAGGGGGTGTAGGCACAGAGGGAGGTGGGGTAAGGGACAGGCTGCTGGACACTGGCTGGGCTCCCATTTGATCTCAGCTAGAGCCATTGGCTTGTGAGAAATGACCACAACTGGACACACATTCATCATCACTATGTCTGCGTAGTCCTGCAAAGCTAACAGCAGCTCAAGGAATACAATTAGGAGGTTTCAAGGAGTGATTTAAATAGTGATTAATGATAACTCTTAGGTAGCCTAAACAAATAGCGTTTCTGAATTGATTTTGCTTCACAAACTTAGTGAACACTGTCATTTCCCTTTGAAGAACAAAAAGTTGTCAAATTGCAAATTTACAATGCTCATATACTAGTTGAAGTGAGGCTTTGCAGCGTTTGAAAGGACAAATAACACATTGTTCCTCTAAGAAATTAAAAGTCTAATTCATATGCATTAACGTACTATGTTTTGCTGCTATAGTTTTACAGGGTCTGGCATGACCTTTAGCACTGTGGTTAAGAAAAATGTAGCTGTTTAACAGACATATTACTGAATCGGTTCACTGACTTGATGACTCTTCTGTAATTGTGCTGCTGTTAAGTTAAGTTTAGTTATTTAAGATGGCCACAGTAGCTGCTGTTCAGCAAAAATGCACATATAGTATGTTCACTTTAAAGTTTTTTGTATTCCGTCCAGCTATGCTTTGATTTATTGTGTTTCTATCTTTGTCACTACTGCAGTACAGCAGTGTTTGCACAAATGTGGATCTGTAAAAATGCATTAGTGACCAGCACACATAGGTCAACACTGTGCCAGTCTTTGAAGTCCCCTTCCATATTTTTCTCCCTTCTGTTGCGTTGTCAGTATCCAACCGAGTATCAGTCAACCCTATCCAGCCACTTCCCCCTCTATCCATCCCTCCCTGTCCAACTACTTCACCTGTCTGGCATTGCTCTGTCCATCTAAAAGATGAAAGGATAATCAGACATTCACTGCAGCAGGTTGGAAAACAAACAGGGCCAAAGAAAAAAGGAAGATGAAGGGAGAAACCAGGCTTGTGGACATTCCCCATATGGTGGTCCTGTCCTAATGCCAGGCCTGTGTTTATACAGACCTCAGGCCTCAACTGATCAAGCCAGCATCAGATCCCATGTGGTGGTCCCTCTTGAGACGTAGAATGACATAGCACCTCAACAGGCCAAAAAGTGATGACTCATTCAGTTGCTAAACTCCACAGATAAGGCGAAACCTTAAAAATGTTAACACCCAGTGTCTGGCGTTGTGCTGTGAGTTGATGGCAAATTAGATTACAGTATGGGAAAGAAATGGGAGATCAATGCACAAGGCTGGATACATATAACCAATTCTGCATTCACTGTGTGTATATATAAATAGCTAACTGCTTGTCATTGTCACCATGAGATCGGTCGTCACCTCATGAAGCTTTGGGAATTTCCAAGTGGTCTCTATATCGCCAAAAGCCACATGAAGTCACATGTTTAACTGTCACCACAATAGCAGTGAAAGGACATAGTTCTTTTTTTATTAGTGTCTTTATGTAGTAGACTCATCACCAGAAGTGAACCAAGAAAAGCTTGTTCAGATACCATAATGGGCTTTTTAAGGGGGACTGGAGCCCTCATGAAAGAGACAGTGATGGTGTGATTCAGCTGGTGGTTAACATTTAGTGAAATGGCAATGACATGAAAGAACCGGATTAGGCGGAGAGACGATATCATTATGTGGGGATTGGTTGATGTAATGGCTTGTTAACCAACATTTTGTTGTTTTTTTTTTGTCTATTTTAATCCTCCCTCCTCTTTCTTTCCCCGTTCCCATTCCTCTATCTTCTCTCTCCTTTTGTCCTTCCATTTTTTTTGCTTCGTCTGTCTAGTGAAAAGAGAGTCTGATGAGCCTGGTGAGTGCGGCAGTGACGGCGACTGGCTTCCAGGGTGGGGCCCGCCAGCGAGACTTGATGATGATGGACCAGAAAGTCAGTAAGCTGACTTCTGGCTTCCAACGCAGCTCCACCTCTGATGATGACTCAGGCTGTGCACTAGAGGAGTACGCCTGGGTACCACCTGGCCTGCGGCCTGAGCAGGTGAGCAAAAATATGACTTTTTATAGGATTAATGAAGCTGCTCTGAGCTGATCTTAAACAGGTCTGGGCAGTTTGGATATTTATGTCTTGTACTGGTTCACAAATCATCATTTCAATGGTGTATCCTCCTGATGGAGAATAAAAGCAGCTCTGACCTGATTCTAACTTCCTTCTAGCCAATTTGCCTGGCCCAGATAAGATGATGCTATTCAGAACGTTACTGAATAACATACCAGCTAGGGTCTCTGGATAATGGCACCTATGGGACACACAGCACATTTTTATAAAACATTTAGCTTGGCCCCTGCGTTTGAGGCAGACTTGTCAGGCTCTACCATGCAGCCACTTACAGGCAGGATGTATCTACTTTTATTTACAAACTGTGGTGCGGCGAAGTCTGCTTGTGATTATCTAAGATCTGTTCGGAGGAGGACTCACTGCTGTTGGCAGGATCATGAATTGAGAGACCGTCTTTTAACAAGCCGCCTTCTCCACAAATACAGGCAAAGGCTGTTAGTTGTGTCCGCAGGGCAGCCAGTGTGATGTGGCATTTTTCCCAAACCAGCTGCGTTTTTCCTCTTCCCTCCACATTTCTCTCTCTGTGCTTGCTGAGTTCCTCTCCTCCTCTCTGTCTCTCTCCAACCCTGCTTCCCCTGTTTAACAAGACACATGGAAGCAATGAGATGGGTGATGGGCAAGAAGAGAAGGGGTTCACGGTAACAGAGTAACACCTTAAACCCCAAACATTCAGGGTCTTTTGTTTGGCAAATGTATGGGTCAACTGTAATGTCTTTACTGCAGCCATTTCCCTGAATGGGCCGTGTATTATGGGACATCATTACAGTTAAGAAACACATAGGGCCTGGGTGATCACTGACTGTCCCCCAGCCCCTATGGAGCTGAATGAGGGGGTAATAGTGGCATGAAAATGTGCATAATTTATGGCGGGGGGCAACGTTGGGTTGATTGTCAGGGTAAATTGCTGTTGCCCCACCCCCTCTCCCCTCTTTAGACGACCCAAGCTGCAGGAAGTCCCCAAACACACAAGATAGGCACATCCCACCTCTTTATCTGGCTGGCTGTAATGGCCCCTCCCTCATAAAGTTTAGTCTTCAGTGGTCAGCCCAAAGGGTCAAAGTGCCACCATGACAGGCTGCTTTGTCCTGCCCCTATAGAGACAAGCATATGACTGGAAAAATACAACCCTTAAACTGATTTGACCTGTTGACCTGTTTTGAGTTGTTTATTACTAATTTATATACCAGTATCATCATCAAGGATCATTGCTATTATGTGCTGTTCCTTGAAATGAAGTTGATTCAGGAGTTAAGAAAAACTCAAACAAATACTTTGATTCCACAAAGTCAGTCTTCCATACAGGATACACTGAGCTGTCCCAGAATGTGTCTCATCACAAATTAATGTGTCGGGTCTGCGGCTCCTTGGAAAGAAATTTGTTCATAAATATGGGCTGTTCTGTCCAAGATCATAACTATAATATATTGCTGAGTGTAGACAGATGAAGATTTGAAATGAAAAAAATCCAGCTATATGTTCAGACTGATAAGCACACATCACATTCACATCAACACATTCTATTTTTCTTGTGTGGCAGTATTATTCCCATAAAGTTTCATGTGAACCTTTTAATTAAAATAAAACATGTTGGATAAATCTGGATTTAAAAAAAAAAAATGTTTTTCAGTACTAGCACCTGGACATGATTCTAAATCTATACAGCATTTCTTTGCCTCAATCTTGTTTCTCCATGTCATGATTTCCCTAGGTCCAGTTATATTTCTCCTGTTTGCCTGAGGATAAGATCCCCTATGTGAACAGTCCTGGCGAGAAGTTCAGAATCAAGCAGCTCCTCTACCAACTGCCACCACATGACAATGAGGTAAGAATATTGTGTGTGCATATGCATTGAACACATGTATGTTCTTCTACATTTCCACCACGGCTGCAGCAAGGATCCACTTCTATTTTTGTTTGAATAGCTGTATCTGTTGCCGCCTGCTAAACCCACAGCATTAACAGCCTCACTATCTCCATTCTGTCCCGCTAATGTGAGCCCCTGGCATTCATGTTGACATCACACTGGGGGATTTTTGTTCCACAATCTTGTAGACATGTAGTGTGGTCACAATGTGACTTTTGACTTGATGATTTTATGATGTTTGCCGGGAGCCCCCACCAGCTGGATTCCTGTCATAGTAGTGGTTTTTACAAGGACTACTCAGCGGGAGAGAGGGATGCTAGTTGAAAGAGGCTTTATGTGATGCCACCACCACAGTGGCACCACAGTTCAAGTTAGCTGTCTCCCTTCCTTTGTTGCCCATCCTCTTGATTTCACTCTAAACACAGTCCTTGTTTGTGTAAACGTCTGCTTTCCCTCTTGTTAAGGCTTTGGGAAACATCAAAAAGGTCTCTTGTAAAATTGAGGTTCTCAATCAGGGACTGTGGGTGGAAATATGTAGGGGGTGTTGGAAGGGCAAGCCGGGGTCAAGAGTTGCCTTTGTTCAGCATGCTCTGGTATGCACTCTGCCCTCTCTCATACTTACCTAAGTTTATAACCATTATTAGTGGCTGACAGTCTTGCAATAGGATCTTTCAGGGGCCATAATAGGAAAGGGTCACTTGAAGAGAATTCATTTCACACCCAGCAGTATATCTTAGCTATTAAACCCTTTAAAATGAGCAACTCCCATTTCTTGATTGAAAACTTCATCTTCAACTATCACCTTCCTTCCCAGGTGCGTTATTGCCAGTCCCTCAGCGAGGAGGAGAAGAAGGAGCTACATATGTTCAGTATCCAGAGGAAGAAGGAAGCGCTGGGGAGGGGCACAGTGAAACTGCTGCCTCGTAGCCTTCTGAACAGCATTTGTGAGCATGTATGTTCCACATCTTGCATGTATCATTAACAACTATTCAGGAATACAACTAGGAAAGAAAAACCAATCGGCCACTCTGTGACTTCAATCTGGGCTGCCTATTTATATTTAGAGAATATTCTGAAAATACAGCTATTAAAGATGAATTCTAATAATTCCATGTGATCTTCTTTGCGTATTGCAGTGTGGTGAAAACATCAACGGTGGAGAAATGGCAGTGTTCACTTCGAGAGCAGGTCCTGGGCTGTGCTGGCACCCCGCATGCTTTGCCTGCTCCACATGTAGTGAACTGCTGGTAGATTTGATCTACTTCTACCACGATGGAAAGATTCACTGTGGAAGGCACCATGCTGAGCTACTCAAACCTCGCTGCTCAGCGTGTGATGAGGTAAAACCACAAGAATGAAATACTGAGAGAAAACACTGTAGTGGAGGAATAACACTCAAAGTCTTAAGTTTATGGCCTTTCAAAATTCCTCCAGGATAGTGATTTATTGATTTATTTTATTTCTCATCTGTCTTGAATAAATCCCACATGAATATATAGGCTGATGACAGAAAGGAAGTCAAAAGATTGCTGTGTTGTCTCATCCAGTGTACATCTTGGTCTACAGATTATCTTTGCTGATGAGTGCACAGAAGCTGAAGGGCGTCATTGGCACATGAAGCACTTCGCCTGTTTTGAATGTGAGACAATTCTGGGGGGCCAGCGCTATATCATGAAGGATGGACGACCATACTGTTGCGGCTGCTTTGAGTCTCTCTATGCGGAGTACTGTGAGGCCTGTGGAGAACACATTGGTAAGATGATTTTCTTGATTTTCAAATGAAACACCAGTCATGATTGTCTAGCCTTCAGAGTAGTATTGCTAACCATTTCAACATTTCCCATTTTCCAGGTGTTGATCATGCTCAGATGACATATGATGGGCTTCACTGGCACGCCACTGAAAGCTGCTTCAGCTGTGCCCAGTGCAAGAGCTCTCTCCTGGGCTGTCCCTTTCTGCCATACCAGGGCCGTATTTACTGCTCCAAGACCTGCAGTCTTGGGGAAGATGTGCACGCTTCTGACTCATCGGACTCTGCTTTCCAGTCAGCACGCTCACGTGAGTCCCGTCGCAGTGTGCGCATGGGCAAGAGCAGTCGCTCAGCGGACCAGTGCCGACAGTCGCTCCTCTTCTCGCCTTCTGTAAACTATAAGTTCCCTGGTCTTAGTGAAAACGCTGACGACACCTTGACCAACAAGCTTGCCCATGTGAACTTATCTGATGAGCATTTCTGGAGGGGACGCAGTGAGGAGACCGAGGCACCTGAGGACCAGGAGGAGGAATGGGCTGAACATGAAGACTACATGACTCAGCTGTTATTGAAGTTTGGGGAACATGGGATCTTCCAGCAAGCCAATGACTCCAGACCCACAGATTTCTGGATTGCAGAAACAGATGCCAAGTCGAAGCAGGAAACCTCCAAAGCTGGCAGTGGCAGTGGAGGAGGAAGAGGAAGCCTGGCCAGTAAGAAGTACCAGGCTGACATGTACTGGGCCCAGTCACAGGATGGGCTAGGAGACTCTGCCTATGGTAGCCACCCAGGCCCAGCAAGCAGCAGAAAGATCCAGGAGCTGGAGCTGGATCATGGAGCTGGAGGAGGCTTCCAGGGAGATGAACCACAATGGTACAATGATTCCTTGGAGTGCATCACTGACGAGTTCAAGAAGGCAGATCAGAGTGTCCGTGACTCCATGGACTCATTGGCTCTCTCCAATATTACTGGTGAGTAGAAGTGACATGATACAACCAATGTAGTATTTTATGTGATAATGTAATAACTGTGTGTTTAAAAATATCCTCTATTTTTTTTCTCTCCTCACCAGGGGCCTCAGTTGATGGTGATAGTAAAGATAGACCTTTGGTATATTCCCTGCAAGGCTTTCATGAACTTGAGACAGAAGACTGTGAGAAAACAAGTAATATGGGAACCCTCAACTCCTCAATGCTACACAGAAGTGCAAATTCGCTGAAGAGTCTTGTATCTGAGCAGGAGGAGGTGGAGGAGAATGTTCCAGAAGAGGAGGTACCTTTGCCAGAGGACATACCCAAACCCCATGTCCCTGCACTCAGGAGGACACGTTCACAGTCTAGGCCGCAGCAAGTCAAATTCTCTGATGACGTAGTGGACAACGGCCACTATAGCGATCTCCCAGTGCGCCAGCCCCCTATGAGCGAACGGACTCGTCGGAGAGTGTACCACTTTGAGGAACAGGGCCAGGAACTTCAGTCTGGGCGCCACCATCACCACCACAGGAGGCGTCGCAGTCGCAAGTCTCGCTCTGATAATGCTCTTAACCTTCTGCCAAAAGAGAGGGCTCAAATCAGCTACAAAATGGACCATAGAGGGAATGCCTTTGGACCCAAGGGGCACCATGCCTTCCATGGACACCCCACTCCTGCTGCCATGTCAGATTACCGACTACAGGGCCCAGCCATGGGGAAGTTCTTGGAGCTGTATGGGGATGATGATGACTGGTGCTCCACATGCTCTTCTTCCTCCTCTGATTCTGAGGAAGAGGGCTTTTTCCTGGGTCAACCCATCCCTCAACCCAGGCCACATAGACACTACTACACCGACGACTTGCCCAGCCCTGTGGCAGGCATGTCCTCTCCCCCTTACGGCCAACGGACTAAATCCAAAAAGAAGAAGGGGCATAAGGGGAAAAACTGTATAATTTCATAGACATTCATTACTGTCTTATCGTCAGCTTTGGGTAATGCTCTGCCACTCACCTTTGCCTCTTTTGTCCATGTATGTTTGAAATGCAATAACAGTCTGCCTGCTATTACACGCTTCACAGCACTCAATTTACTAAGGTGTTTGTGTAAGACACAAGTCCTTATTCTGTTTCCTAAGTGTAAGCCTCTGTAGCATTACAAACTGCCGGTAAAGTATTTCAGAGTAATGCATATTTATAAAAGCACCATCTAGACTGACTTTATTTAACATTGCAGATATTAATGTATATATTGTAGAGTTAAAAAAAACAACCAAAATGGCTATTTTTATACCCTTCAGTTCATGACATGCTTTGTACCAAAATGGATTTAACATTAAAATATTGGTAGAGCCATTTTTTTTCTTTTCAATGAGGTGTCACAAATTTAAATTGACTGTGAGCCAAGGTCTTCAAATGCGTTTTCTTATCACTAACATAACAGAAACACTGTGTGTATGAAAAGGCCGGGTTGAGTGGTGTATTTATGGGCCATTTTGTATTGTAAACCAATAATTGTAATCTGTATAAATGTACAAACTGGAATATAAGGCTAAAATAGATGATAATTGTAATAAAAATATCTATATATCGTGATTTGTGTCGTTTTGTTTCCAGCACCAAAGCATACAATGGATATTAAAAACAAGAGAAAATCTCAGTTATTTCAAAGCTTTGACTTTATTATTTAATCTGAAAATCTTAGAAAATAAGAAAAAGGCATGATTTAAACATAAACAAATAAATCTGTATAATGTATTTTGTATAAAATAGCGCTCGTTGGAACCTTAAAAGCTGATCCCAGAATATTAGCATTGCAGTCAGTGTTAGTTGCACTTGCAGCCTCCACAGACTTCAACACAAGTCTATACATATTAATGAAGATTGAAGTTTCAATATTTGACTCCTTCATTCTGCTAGTGCTCTTAATCTGTGGGACTGGATAATCGGCGGAGTGAATGATCAAATATTTCACTTTATTTCAGATGTAATCTGTATTCATCTGAATGTAATGATATTCAACAGTTTGTCCTTAACATAATTCATAGTAAAAACACGACAATAAGTAAACTTTAACTGCTCAGGCTTTCATAGAATTTTTACAATGTGCCTTTCACTCCACAAGGCCACTTTGATTTTACTCATAATACTATATGTATTTCAGTAACAACATATTAATTTTAACAATTATCTTTAAAAATGACTCTCATTTAGGAAATAAAATCAGATACTATTTATTTGTTTTAAAAACTTGATTAAAACCTTGTCAAAATAGTTTTTGACCTGGACATTTTTTCCACCTGCCATCTGAAGATAATTTGTAGATTTGTAGACTCCATATTCTCACTTCACTGGTTTTTCCCCTTTAGCTTGCTCTGAGGTGTCCGGCTGCTCTAATACCTCGTCCAGCTCCTTCACAAAGTGCCTAAGAGCATCTAGACAGCGTTGCTTGATCTCAGACAGGTTTTCATCCAGTGGAGCCTGTAGTAGATTATCCAAATTGGGTTCCTTGGCCACCAACATCTTCACGACTGTGCGAAATGTCTCACAATCCTGTCTGTAATGCTGCAGATAACACAATAATGGTAGGAATGTCAATATTCATAATGATACAAAGACGTCCAAAGACAGTGCTGAACCTTTTTGAATTAGCATGACAGTAACTAACTACCGTAATTAATTGCTATACATTAGGCTTGAGGCTTTCAGAATAAAGGTCATTTCTATCTATATAGTATGATGCACACTTAAGGATTACTCAAATATATATATATAAAAAAAGAGAAAAAGTTCGACCTTAAGCTAAATATAATCGTTTTGTTTTCATAATCATAATTAAAAAATAGACTTTTGTTGTTTAGTGTTAGTTCTTGTATTATATACCTGTTTAATCAAATTTAGAGGTGTAGACACTGTTAAAACTGCAACAGAGTTTATACCTATAAGTCTTCAAGTTACAACATTATGCACTGTATTTGATGATGTGATGGTTGATTTTCATTTATGCATATTGAACCCTTTTATTTATAAAGAAAACGTGTAAGAAAAGCTGCATCGCAAACAAGCACTTCTACCTCCTCTTATATTGGAGACAAACTGTGAACTTAATGAACCTATTCCTGCTAAATTGGTGAATGTCATGAAACAGGTTGTGTGAATGTGTGTATGCCAACCTATTCAAATACATCTCCGCCCGTAACACCACACTTTCACACCACATTGTAACATGCTCTCATATGCCCCTCAGATTTTACTGCTGACCCAAAACTGTTGTTCATTATTAGTGTCCCAGGTGCAAGCTCACAACACCTCTATCACCTGGAGAGAAAAGGCTTAATGTGGGACCCTGCACTGAAGCTGCCTACAGGTTTAGGGCTACACCAGCCTGTCAAGGAGCAGTCTGGGACAACAGGGTCCTCCGGGGCTGGGTTAATGCAGGCCAGATCACCTCTCCTCTCTAATTAAGAGTTACTGGGGTAGCCTGAATGCTTTTCTGTGTCTTAAAACAACCATTCAGTAGGCTAATACACAAAAACAGGCAAAAATGTGTGGCCATAGAGGACATACTGCTCTATGGCCACTCCAAGAAAAAAAAAAAAAAATAGATATTTTAGAGGTGATAATACTTTATATGTTAGGATCTGCTGTCAAACAGTCATCATGTTTACATGAATGTCAGGAGATATGATGACTTCCTTCAAAGCAGTTATCTAATTAAAACAGTCCCAGCTTCCTTAGAGGTATTCATGTTCGGACCACATTTTAGGAATGTGGGCTGCGCAGGCTTTAGTTGTCACACAGAATTAGTATCTTATCTAACATTAACTGTCCGTTAAATACTATAAAACACAAGCCATCAGCTTTAGTATCTGCTGAAAAAAAAAGAAAAAAAAAAAGAAACTGCCTGTCAACTTAAATCAGTGTCCGGTCTTGAGCAGAATGTGAGGTTAACCAGTTAAAGGGCTTTATTCCAGCCTTCTGTCAGTTATGGTGAAGTTTGAAACCACAACTTCTGTTTCTTTGCCTAGATACACATTACATAGTGTGTATCTAAGCTAACTCGTAACCGTATATCCATCAATTTGTATCATGGTCACGATAACCTTTGTCAATTCAGTTTATCACTGTCACACGACTGTATACAGTGATGAAAAGCGTCTGTAGTACTGTACTACAGTAGATATACTACTTTGAAACGTATGGCTTTCATCACTGAGGGAGAAAAGAAAAATATCCAATGTAAAAGTGTGAGTCCACAATAAAAAAAAGAAAAGAAAAATGTGAAGTCTGTATCACGATGATCTTTATGACCAAACTGTGAGAGGGAGCTCAGCTGGGTGGGTCTTTTAACACACAGAAAAGGTCAAGGAAACAAAAATAATATGACATTCAGCTCGGAACAATAAAGATGGAAATAATTTGCCACATGGGAACGACTCACTTGTTTTTAAGCTAAACGAAAGGACCCACGTTAAAACAAACAAAAGAAATACTGATGGGGAGGTTACTGAGAGTACCTGCTGGGGAGAAAAAAAAAACAACCAAATGAACAATTTTATTATGCGCCAGACTGAAACAAAAGAAGGCTGCACGTAAAAATAATAAAATTACACAGACACACAATCTGGAAGAAGAAAATGAAGGGTCTTCATTTGATGCTCTACCTGATAATTACAACACAGTTCAGCAACAGCTTTGCCTCCAGCCCATAGACGACTTCAGTTCTCCTTAACAGCTTTTTTTATTTTTATTTCTCTCCCTCCTCTACTGATAATTTTCCTGCTGAACTAGCTACAGCATGTTCATATCGGTATTAACCCACATGTGTTACAGCACATGGAATTAGAAATGCTGTTTGCTCCAGTTTGAGGGGGGAAAACACACCAAAAATTACGGTAAGATTAAATGACTAACAGCTATGAATATTGCTGGAATACAGGTTATTATCGCTGTCTGACAACATGCTTTGTACACACACACACACGCACACACGGCAGGCAAGCTGACAGAAATATCCCAGACTGTGGGATATGTTTGGACTCAGACTGATGCTTTAATGTCTACAGATCATGTCGAGCGAATTCGCAGCCCCCCACATAATGATAGTCCTCGACGTCAACCACGAGGAAGTGAGAGACTCACGACACGTGTGGCCGGCTAAGCTCAGGGTCAACTTCATTCAACAACACAGGTTTCCTCCTCTGTCTTCATACTGTACATTATGAACTACCACATGTCAGGCTGTTACATTACACAGCCTAAAGTTCAGGTGGCTTTTTTTTTTTTTACTATCTCTTATGTGCAGATTTCTCCTTTGTACAACATTTTCACTATGATAAGCAAAAAATCACTTCCAGGTTTGACAACGTGAGAGGAAACGTGGGCTACAAACATGTGGTGAATGTCTTGCAAACCAGTACCCCTCTAATCACCTCAGACTGATTATGTTTGCCATCTTTCAAAACAAAACCTTCCTAAGCTTTTCCCCAAGCTACAGCCTTTGTTGACAGTGATTACATTTTCACTTCATTACATCCTATATATACACAGTTTTACACACTTGAAAGCTTCAGAAAAGGATGAGGAGAGGGGTGGAATAAGTGGCCTTATAATGAACTATGAACTCAAATTAAGAGCTTTCCCTTAATAGTAATGCAGCTTAGAGGACTGTAAGCCATCACATGACTATGCGTGCATGTAAATTTGTGAGAGATGAAGAGCATCACTCCACATTTAGTACTGAATGATCGCAACGTGACTTCAAACAGGCTGTTATTTCTGTAAAAAAACTGCTCCCATGTTAAATGAACAAACAGGAAGGGTTGCTTTTGACCTGAGCGTGCTCTGTGTGTTGTGAGAAAAGGTTACAGGGAGGTTCTGTCTAAATTCCTTCTCTGGAGTGGGAGCTGTGAGCTGATGTTTAAGCCTGATACTATGGGGCCACACAGGACGGGAGCCCCAAGAGAAACAGCAACACTAGGGGTCTCAAGGAGGAGCCTTAAAAAGCGGGCTTCTGCCCAAATCGGATGTTTGCGGAGGTCCAAATTGCGAACATAACGACAGGAGTGTGCGCTGGAATACCGGGCTGGGGGATGGGAAGTTAGGGGTCTGAGTGAGATTATACATACATGGCCATTTAGTGAGGCACTGTTTAAATGAGCGCTGATGCAGGCAGGGGTCCTGCATAATAAAGGAAGTAGGGTAATGACTTGAGGGCTGGTACACATTAGGTGATATTAAAAGAGCCATTTTAATCACTCAAGCTGCAAACCGGACCTCTTGATGGAGGGGCTAATAGCTGAAATGGATATGTTTCATTTGTGCTGATTGAGATGATGAATGGACTCTGAAAATCACTCCCAGGTACTTAGCTAGATTTTGAATGGATATTTTCCTATGTTGTTGTTATGTTATATGCTCATTTGTTCTGTGGTCAATCCTCAGAATAATAAACAGACCAGCTTCTCTGGTCATATGTGATTTCCCAGAAAAAAAAAGGGAATGAGGTATTGCGATGAAGGTTTACAAAATACAGCATGTTTTTTTATTATGTCTGTAATTAAATTATTTAACAATTAGAAACACGACTGGAAGTGACAAAAATGTTTAACAATCCCTGCGGTGACAAAAATCAATTTTCAACCTGACCTCGCTGAAAAACAGAGAAACGGCATATTGAGGAAATTAGGAATTGAGTTTTTGTGGTTGCTGAGCAAGAGTTATTTTACAGCTTCGGATTGGTCCAGTTAAGGAAGTCTGAGCCTGATCTGCTCAGGTTGGCAATCAACAGCAAGGATGGATCAGTGTGTGTGTTTAACTGAGCCTGTGGCAGATGTTACAGTAAAGACACAGTAGAGGTTTTTTTGCCTCTCACCACGTCTGTAGAAGCAGTTGGAAATGGCAGGGTGAGCGTATGTGTGCTAATGCCAGGAGACGTACCACACCGTGGGTGGGCCGCCTGCATCCTGCAGGGCAATTCCTGCCCTGCTTTAACGGGAACAGATAAGTAGTACTGTAGTGCAGAGCGATGAAGGAGAGGGAAGAAATTGCAACTCCAAAAAGCAGTCCGTGAGAGGCGTCACAACCTGAGGTGACGAGGACTTTTCTGCTGATTCATCCTTCTTGTCTACACCAAAAAAATGTCTCTGAAATACAGTGTTTCACAAATGTTGCAGGCCAGGGCACATTTATATCAATGCTCTACTCCGAGTCAGAACATAATGCCAGCCTACGATGAATCACCTCGATAATAGGGTCAGGCCCATGCATGTAACACAGGGCACTCGGTGAAACACTGCAAGGTTAAAACTGATTAGGAACCTTGATTATGGGCCTGGATTGTCTCATCACCTATACAAAATGAACAAACTTATCCTAACATAGTATATGTATTCTTTAATTATGTAGTGGGCCACTTTAATCTCTCACCAACCACCCTGACATGTGTTCATGACCTGTATAAAGCATCCTGACTCTGGATACTTAGAGGGGGCTGGTGTGGTATACAAGAGTGAATGACAGTATAGTATAGTATAGTCCAGTATTGTATAGTAGAATGTATATATATACTAAGACCCACTGATTCTAATGGAGAAATGTTCACACCGAACAGAGACAATGGAAACAGGCTATTTTATGACATTTTAAGAATTTACAACAGTCGGGTTGTTTCATGGTGAAATTCTTACTACCTTCTCAATTTCCAGAGCCTTAGCCTGAATGGCCTCCAACCGGCGAGCCTTGAAATCTTCCTTTGGTGTCGGTTTTGGCTCCATGCTGGCAGCCACCACCTCCTCCGACTCGGCTGCAGATGCAGCAGGTTTTTCCTAGCGGGCCAAAGGTTAAGGGTTAGAGCTGAGGTCACCAGGTTTAGAAACTGGTTCTGATTTCAAAGTGATTCAAATAGAGACGACTTGCGGGTGTTGAGTTCTTGTTTTTATACATGACTCATAATGCATGCCGCATGTCAACAGTAAACAGACCCACAAATACACCAAAACTTTGCTCTTGCAAAAATTGAATTGAAAATTGAATTGTTCTGTTCACAAGTTATATATATAATTAAAAAAAATGGCAATGATATAAATCTCTGGTGATGAAGTCACGCTTTTGTTTTTGTTTTTGTTTTGTTTTTGTTCATTATTAATATTATAGTCCAAGCGACGTATTATTATGATTGACCAGGTTGGATGTGTTTCATCATCCAATATGGAAAAATATGATTGTATTGATTAATACTAGAAAACTGTGGCATAGAATTGCAAGCTAGCAAACCTCATAATTCTACCATTTAAGTAATAATTTCATCCCAGGAAGAAAGTAGGAGGAGACACAGGTTGCCCTCAAATATTGATTTTACCTGAAATCCTGAGCTGTGAGGAGACCCTTCCGCAGAGCTGCTGGGAACGTGGCTCGACACATTGGGCTTATCTATACAGAAGAGTATCATGAGAAATGAAAAGTGAGTTAACAGATAATCATCCTCAGAAAATTATATTTAACAAAACCGTTCTGACAAAACTATAAAAATAATTCATAGACTACCACTGCAATATTTTTTGTAAAGTTTTGCTCGGTTTTAAATTAACCCTGAGGCAGCACTCTGATGGTCAGTGGGATCTGGGTCTGGGATTCATGCCACGTTAACTGTAGCATCCTTGGTTCAAATCCGGACAGAGACTGTTGTTGTATTTGATTACTCTCTCCATACACATGTTCCCCAGCTCTCCAATAACTGCAAAATGCCATACAATGATTGATTTTTTAAAGAATACCCCAGTAAACAATTACTTTCTACTTTCTAGAAATCAAACAACACTCACTTATTGTGAACAATCATGAAGTCAAGGCTCTATGAGGCAGCTGAAAATAATAAATCACTGTGTTTTTTTTTTTTTTAATACTCCCCTGTTTGAGCCTCCCACACAATAGTGGTCGAGGAGTTCAGCTGTGCCTAAATTGAAAGATTGTCCTCTGCTGGCTCCTATGTGTCTAGAAAGAAACAAATATGGGCAAGTTGTTTGTTTTTAGTGAAGGAATCTCCCATAGTGATTACAGTAAGTAAAGATAAAATATGCATCTTTAATTCAAGTCACTCTGGAACGCTATGGAGTCCCCAGATGGCACTCTCACCACATCCCCACCAAGACCGCAAAAAGGCCCGGAAAGGCAAGATACTCCAGTCTAGAGCATACAGACAAACAACAGTGTTAAGCTCAGGCTTAACAACAAAATAATCACACATTGTTCATCAATGTCTAAAGGCAAAAGGGTTTATAGCTGTACTGAAAGGCCTTGATGTCTTGATGCAAAGGCACTCAATTGTACCAAAGGTAACAAAAATATCTGTATATGCACCTCTACACCTGACCATCTGCTGTATAAAGTGAGTAAGCTTCTCAGACCGTCCATTTTAAACTTCCTCTCTCAATTTCAGGGACATCAGACCAGTTTTCACACCTGTCCCCCTGCTGCCAACTCACCTGAACCCTACACCAAGCCATGCAGGTGGTAGCGGTGCCGATGTTACTCGCCAATAATAGTCATCATCAACTAAGAATCCGTAGCCTAGCATAATCAGACCAATTCGCAAAATGCAAATGTGTCTTGAACCTCTCAGTTAATTTTAGATTTCCAAGGAGCACAAACAACAGGTGCCAAGTAAAACGCCTCTGGGCACGTTTGGATCTACAATCAATCAGAGCAACGAAACGCGTGACATAGCACTGAGCGTAAATTAAACTTTTACCAAAACATGTCAGAAGTATGACAATCACATCGATTTTTAAGCTTCACGTGTAGCTGTTTGTTCTTCTTTTAGACAAAATATACCGTCCAGTTTGTTTAATACTGTCACAGTAGCAGATTAGAACAGACTGCTCCACATCACCATCAGCCATCTTGGTTGTTTACATATATGCCTCAATGGCACTCCACTGCACATCATCATATGTCATCATATCAAACCTGCCCCATATTAGATAAATGGATGTGATTGGACAGGTCTGGGTGGAAATCAGTCCAAAAGGGAGCAGGGCCAGACGCAACTGCCAGAGCAAATAAAACATGAGCGTGCAGATTCGTCTGGTTCCCAGGCTAGCACAGAGCCCGTGTGTGCGCATGACAAAGCTTAGTATACATACCCAATCACCAAAACCCTATTTCTGTGTACTCTGCTGCTGGCCTAATTAGTATTCCAGATGGGGGTGGAGGTGGGAGGTACAACTGTTTTCTCACTGGTTTATTGCATCTTCAAAGGGTGGTACAAGGAGCTAAGTTTTCAGCACAATAATATATATATATATATATATGCATCTTAGAAATCAATGCACTAGAGACAGTACCGTCCACACTTCTTCCCCCTCGGTCTCGCTTATGTCAGGTCTCTTTAAAACAAGCATTTGTAACAATATGAATCTATACATTTAGCTGGCTCAGCGTTGCTAATTAAAGTTCTAAAGGCTGTAAAAGTCAAAAGGAAGCATGTAAAATGAGGGATCCGAAGTGATTGTGAAGACATTGTTAAACCACCACATAAACTACTTTCTCACTGAAGAAAAAGGTCAGGCTCCGAATCCAAAGCCAAACCACCCCAATAAACCGAGGGTATCCTTTTTCCCAGACTTTGAAAGTGTGTGTGGTGTTAGTGTAATTAACATCTTAACATGTTTCAGCACACCCTGACCCCTCACATTACACACCACCTCTGAAAACAGATGCTTCACCTGGAATGGCTTAATTCCTTTAGACATTATAATTATACGCTATACATATATATACACATATATGCTTTTGTAAAGGGGGAAAATGGTGTCTTTTGTCACTACAGAAGGTATAACAGCTGCAAGGATAAATGCTGTATTACTGTAGCAGTCCCTCTATCTATGCACATTCACGTTTTGCATGCTGTGGCTAATCACAGTGTACAATAGTTCAGAGGGGTGCTTTGTTATTGGACTTGATCCCGCAGGGGCAGCAGGTCCTATTTCAAAATTCATAATCTTGAGCTGTTCGAGATCCACAGAAGACTTAAAGGATGTGTTCAGAATTTTTTTAAGTCTGTGTTAAAACAATATTTATGCGCACATTTTAACATTGAAACAGGTTTTGCTCACTGTGATCATTCCTCCTGTTCATGCTGGCCATTAAAAGATCCTCTCAAAATGCGCTCACAACGTAAGTGAAGTAGGACAAAATCCTTGTTTTGAATAAAAAACTATCCTTTAAAACTTACTCCTTTGCTGGTGGGTGTAGCTTTTGTCCCTGTTAGGGGAGAAGCTCCTGTTGCTGCTATTTGACCCAGAGCGGACAAGTGCAGGTGAGTGGACGTCTTTTCTTGTAGGAGAGCGGTCCCTTCCGATTAACCCAGACTGGGAGTGCCTGTTTTCTCTGATGAAATAAACGACAACAGTTCAGTCCACCGAATGTGATTGTTGTTTATCTGTGGCGATGTCTGGCGTTAATTTGGTTTTTTTTGTGTGAACAAGTCATTTTGCTACAGAAGGAGCTTCAACTGGATAATGAAAAAAATTAAATTCAAAATAGGGTGTATAATAGCATCTGCACATTGCTCTTTATAGACTGAAGGTAAGGAAAAACCTAGACATGTGATTTCAAGCCCTGCCTGGTTATAGAGTTGGCAGTTTGTTACATGTATACTAGGAAACCATATGAATACCTTTATATGTTTTCTGGCTGTTACTGACCTTTGAGGAGGGCCTAACCCTCGACTTCTTTTGTGGAAATAGGGTCCCGCTCTGCCAGTGTGCCTGAAAAACATTAAAAAAAAAAAAATACAATGGAAAATATGCTACAAATATAATATACGAGTGCAAATTCAAAGTTCATCATTAAACCATCACTGGTTTAAGAAGAAAAACATTGCTTCAGATGAGCAATGGAAACAGAATAAATAGAAGACAAAACCACAAAGATTTAAATTCAGACTCAGCGGGACAATGTGGCATACGGATCAATTTGTGGAATGGAGGCAATCTTCCACTTTGGCACAGTTGGGACTAATTTTAATCTTCTTTCTGGATTATCTGTCTTCAATTGAAGGAAAAAGTCACAAAGCACTGCCACCAAATTTGACATTCGATCCCGTAACGTAACACGTTGTTTTAGAGCATTTATCTAACGTGTGATAGGCCCAGCGCAAACACTGGAACTTCATTGTTCATTGCACCTCGTTTTTATGATTTCCAGACTCAAAGCTTGTGTTCGAACAACAACCTTTAGGTCCTGAGGCATAAATGACCCAAAGGCACCTGGCTGTCACGACCTCTGCCTGAACTCGAGCTACATCTCAAACGAAGAGCAGGTCTAACAAGGCCTCAAACTTTTATGACCCTGGTCTGTTTGAAGTAGCCAAGACCATTTGCCAAACACTGAATTACCATAATGCAGTACACAACACATCTAAAAAAGCAAGGAAAAGAAGTTACGTAGGAGAAAAAATCCTACAATTCTGTAGAGTGAGAAGAGAAGACCAATGCAGTAATTTGGTGAGTTAGAGATAAAACTAATAATAAAAGTATATTAATATTAATATTTGCATTTTTTGTATTCCCTTTGCTTTCTTTGATAACTAAAAAGGAAAAGATAAAAATACTTCAATTAACTGTCTGGATGGATTTAAAATAGTAGCTTCCAAAAACAAGACAAGACTACAGACAGACTCCTAGGAGATAGGATGCGGGGAGACGAAATCAGCCTCTTTACAGAAGAAGCTGAAACATAAACTTTTCCTAACGTGATAATGTTCTGATAGAAATAATGGAGCTTTATTACAGGGCTGCCATTTAAGTTGATAATGTATTGTTCTATAGCAGATGTATAAGAGTCTAAATTTGTAGTTCAGGCAAGCTTTAATACCAAGTACATCTTCACACACTAAATAATTTGACCAGTATGTACTTCACTTGCTATGTAGGAATATAACAACAGATTTATGAGTGAACACATTTTGAATTTAATGCAGAAAGGATATAATTGACTTAAAAAAAAAAAGACACGACATGTTCTGCTCGGAATATCTTTAGGTGTGTGTGAGATGTGTGTGACTGAAGAGGGAGTGGTCCAGCTGTTTTTCCTCTTAGGGTGGGGTAGGGGGTGGGGTTGTTTAGCTGAGTGAGTAGACACTAGTGCCTTTTGTCCCCCTCTCTAGCTTGGTATGACTCCTGGAAATGAGGGCCTGGGCCTGTAAACTGTTGGTATGTTAAAGTGGCCACGGCACTAAGTCTGTTGATGTAGGAGTTAGAACTTCTGGACTTAGCTGCTCTGTGTGGGTTAAGCTGTTGAGCTTACCTTAAGAGCAGTGCGGTCACACATAATTGAAATATGCTTCCTAAATATATTTTCCTAAGCTATACTTTTCTGCCAGGGCATTTGCAGAAACAACAATTTGTAATAATAGGTGAGTTTTTTTTCTTTACCGTTGGGTGGAATGTAAGAGCAAAAAATAAATAAATTGAAGTTTAAAGCGATTTTACATGTATAAGGTTGGTTGATCAATCTTTCCATCAGGGTGATAATATCCACATTTCAAAAGACAGAACTCTGCCGCCACCTAGAGATCAGTTTGATGCATTACAGTAAGAATTCATTGACATCACTAATCTCACATCATCAGGACATTGACAGAAATCAATATAAATTATAAATTACCTTGAGTTTAACTGATGCCTCAAATCATCTCTGTTATAACGTTGCTGTGGGTACATTGCCTCCTGAAAAACAAAATCACAATTACAACAAACTTAATTGGGAAATGCTAAAAATTTAGAAACTTTAAGGTTATGTTTAATAACATTATCGAGAACTACAGAAAAGACCTACAAGAACCTAATTAAATAAATGTCATTTAATTTTCTGACATAACTTCCTTGTGTTGGGAGTCATACACGTCGGTAGCCATTTTTGAATGTTTCTATTTGATCAGCCAAAATGATCGGACTATTTAACACTTAAAATAAAGACTGATCGGGCTATAGTACTGGCTATTTTTTTAACAGTAGTAACACATAGAATTTTATTTATAAAGCAAGCCTGTCTTACATTACGTGGGGGGGGGGAATTTTTGCGAAAACTGCCAAAGTTGTGGTTTTCTTCAAAGTATCGCCGATCATTGTGTGGGTAACCGCCATCCTCATGACATTCTCTTGCATCCTGGTAATTTTGAGGACTGTCATACCATTGGTCATCATAGCCTCTGTCAAATTCCAACCCCTGCCGTGGCATTTGACTTCTCTTTTCAACAATATTGACAACTCGATGAACTGTCACCTGAAATGACACAATATCATATTTTTGTATGCAACAATACTTAGAAATAACATGATACAGTAAATAAGGTGCTCAAAGTGCTCCAGAGTTCAGGATAGATGGATATAAAACATACATTGCTTAAAAATATAAGTGTTCTTTACTAAAGATTATATTTGTAGGCAGAATGTTTGGAAGCACTTCTATTTTAAACCCTAAATCCTTTTCCTGTAAAGAAAATTGACACTGTATTGAGAATTTAAAGTGGATACAATATTAATATTCCCCTCAAAAGTAACCTAAAAAAGGGACTTCTTCTTGTCTTTGATGGATAATTGGATAAGTGAATGAATACTCAGTACTACCATAAATACCTATGGTCATAAGAAACTAATCATAAGACTGCAACAATTACAGTATCATGATAACAGAGACTGTTTACAGCCAACCAGTTCTGCTTGCTAATTGCCTAAGGGTTTACTTAAATTATACCTTTTGAACATGCAAAACAACATTTGCCCTTACCTCTCTTGAGTCCATTGCTGGGAACTGGTCTTCATACATCTCTCTAATTAATTTTGGACCACGTCGATATGCCACTACAAAAAAATAAAAAAAAATAAAATGGAGTGGGTTTGTGTGTTGCTGAGACTATGAGTTCAAAGTATAGTAACTTTTACGTTGTGCAATGAACACAACATAAAACAACCCTGAACATTTTCTGATGAAAAAGATTTTATATGAACTCATTCCTGGTCAGCTGTGGAATATGCTTTCGAATCCTTAAGTCACTTGTACAAGCCAGAAGAAAACTGGGTAGCCAGCATATTATCAAGTGGTGGAAAGCCTTATCTCAGACTTCCTCTTCACCCTAACAATGGGGCAACAGACAGGCATTGCTCAGCTGACAGGCTGCAGGCATCCTTCACCACTGAGGTGTTGACAGGGGACCATCTCCAGCTGTCCGATAGGCTCACAAATCCAGCTGAGATAATTCTCTTCATTCATGGCTTTCTGGCAATATTCAACAGGCATATACGTGGAACAAACATCATGTCACGTAGGCTCTACGGCTTTCTCATTCACCCATGCATTGACATCATCCTCCCTTTGCACCTGCATCGGCAAATGCATCACTCACTGGCCTCAGTGTCTTTTCTTCCCTTTTTCAAACTAGAAAGACTTTGTGGCAAATATTAAAAGATGTAAAGATGTCTCCTAAAATTATATGATCTATATAAGTTATTGTAATAAAAGCAGCACTCCTGTGAGGTTAGCAGCTCTATCGGTTGTGGGAAAAAAATCATTTTTCACCATCTAGAAAAGACTGCAGGAACAGACAAAGATGAATCCATCCTCCCTAACATTGTCATCATGTGATGTTCAAAATGTGTACTGCTGAACATGTTTCATTTGAATTTCTGAATGCTGAATAAAGTAATAAAATAGGGATAAAGGTCTGAAGACTACAGATTTTTTCATTGTTATGTTTGTAAAAACATGCAAAATGCAGTTCTTTCCACTTACTGTTGAAGGTTTGATTTTAGCTGCCCGTCTGGTGTGATCAAGATGTCACAGAAGGAAATGACAAACCTACAAGAAAAGTCCATTAGCCTTGCACATATAGGCATATTTACCCCAGATCATTTTGATACATACAAAACACAACCACAACATTCAAATGAACCTGCTCCACAACATTTCTACACAGTCCCAATGCACAATGCCACAAACAAAGCCCTGAGGGGACACGAAAGTCTGGTTTATAGGCGTGCCAAAACAACTATTCTTTTCATTTAAGCCACTTATTTTTTTGATTAAGAGAAGTTTATAAACACTTAATAGTGACTAGTAAACAGTGACTTCTGCAGAGGACATTGTTTCTCTACTCTCCTTTCTTTCAACTGCAAGTATCCAAAGTATTTAAGTATCTCAGGATCGATAATGAATGTTACCTTTAATATAAACGTTATGGTTGGATGAGAAACATGTAGAAACATGTATTGTTGTTAGCAAATCTAGCTAGTTAGCGTCATAGCAACATGAGGAAGTCGTAAAAAACTCACTCACCTAATACTGATTTGAACACGTCTCACCACAAACTGCGTTTCACATACTTCTCCTCATTAAAAGACAAGTGTATGTGAATCCAGGTTACACAGCACACTTGTTTTTTTTTAATGTTCGTGTATATGTGTAAGTAACACCAAAACAATCCTACAGAGCCATATTATGTTCCTGTCTGCTCTTCTTCGGTGGATAACGTGCTTCGACGCGCTGCCGCCCTCTGGTGGCGACTCGAAGAAATGTCCAAACTTTATTATGCTGGACAGATGTGGAAGATAAAAGTAGTAATATCTCAGAGTAAAAAATGCTAAATTACAAGTAAAGGGTGTATTCGTATTAGCAACATAATGTTGTAGCAAAAGTAATATTTTTAGGCAGTGTTATTTTTTTATAATCTGATTATTTCTAATTCTAATCAATGTATGTGCTGTTCGTCAATTTAATCTATAAAAAGGTATTGTATTTTATTAGCGTATGATATATTTTCTATGCAAAATCATCATTTAATATGTGTTTAATTATAACTGTCATATTATTGCAGTACAATCAAAAGTACAATATTTGCAATATATATTTCAACTTTGTCTGAAAGGTGCATAAGCAGTAGAAGTATAACATTTATTATACACACATGAAACATACCATCAGTTCAAGTGAAATTTTTGTATTAAATTATTTATTGCAACTTCATGATCCTCATTTTATTTGTGATTATTTGTATCTATAAAGTACACTTTCCTCATTATGTGTGGTGTATGTAGTACCTTTTTGTTTTTGCTTTTTTGCATAAGTTTCCTAAATATTTATTTCAGTTCACATAAAAAAATACCCTTTTATCTTCTTTACAATGCTTGTATCATGTGCACAGTGCCTTGCACCATGTTGTCACATTTATAGCTGCCCTCTGTTGTGATTACATTGCAAGTGATTGGATGAGCCGCGGTCACGTGGTCGTCCTCGACAGGAGTTTCCACGACAGCTGAGTAGCAGCTAAATGCGTTTTTTCACCTGTAACATTGGCCCTGTTTAACTCCACTCAGACGAAGTTACCTGAAATGGGAGACAAGAAGAGTCCCACAAGGTAAATCTGTCGCTAGTGTCTTTGAATTAAGACTTTACCGGGTTATTCATAAGCGGAAATCGGGGTCAATGGATGGAGCTGTTTTACTGAAGTGTTCATGGCGGCTAGCTAGTTTAATATGGGGCAACTGCCTGTGTAAACTGAAAGCTCCTCGTTGACTGATTGACTTCTGAGTAGAAAACATCTCTTCTTGACTCTTGTTCTTATCTATATCATCTTCTTTTAACTGTTTGTTTGTTTTTTTATTTTTGCAAACAATGTTCTCATAAAAAAAAAATTGCCCCGCTGTCGCTGTGTTTTTGTTTTGTTTTGTCTGAAGGCCAAAACGGCAACCCAAGCCCTCCTCCGACGATGGTTACTGGGACTGTAGCGTCTGCACGTTCAGGAACACTGCTGAGGCGTTCAAGTGCATGATGTGTGATGTCAGGAAGGGGACGTCAACTCGGTGAGAAAAACTCAAAGATATTTATTTTTAACCAACAAAGCACTGCACAACTATTATTTTGAACCACGTTAGCTGTGTGTAATCCGCATCCATGTAATGTTTTTGGGGTTTTTTAAAACATGCATATCTGTGCTGTGAACTATATTATTCATATAAATGCACGTTCAGGTTAAATTTATTCATTTACTACTAAAGGAGACAAATAAACATTGAAATAGGTTTTTATTGTCATAGTCATTCCTCCTGTTCATTAAGACTGTGTTATATGTGTTGCAATAAGCTTTCCATAAAGTATGATGATGGAGTTTTTATTAGTATATTATGTTTATAAATCTTATCATGCTTATAAATATTAAGTCCACATGGGCTAATTGGAATATGTGTCTGATATGTTTGTTTCTTTTTTTACAATTACTTCATTAATCCGAAATCAATAAATATGGACTTTGAATATGGAAGTTTAACTGCTGAACAAACATGTTTCCCACTTGAATGAAGTCAATTCTCGCTGTATGTGCACGCTGTGGAGGTTTCACATACACTTGAGTATGTTGCATACTGGACCACGATTGGCCTCCAAACTACAGTAGTTGTGACATCACAAATCATGCTCATATGCCAACCACTTAAATTCAGACATTCAGTGAGCACTCCAGGAGATAAATGTGGAAACAAACTCTGCACATACATCATTCTGCACAATGAAAGTCAAATATCAAACTGAAGAACCCTAACCCTAACACATCGTTGAGTGGCGGCAGACGTTAATATATCCTCGATGTATCAAATAACACTACACAAAGTCTAAAAATGAACATCACCAATTTAGACAAATAACAATCAGGTTTCGATCAGGTCACGTCTGATAGTTGTAGTGATAGTGACAAGTGTAAGCTCAGTCAGTTTCAGCCAGAAACTTCCCGTTGTGAGTCTCCTTCTCATCCTGGTCATATTGAATAGTTACACATGCTAATTGTATTTACAGTTGTAGTGTTATAAATGTAACTACAAAGCCAATAACCTTTTTGTGTGTGTGTGTGTGTGTGTCTTTCAGAAAACCACGGCCTGTGTCTCAGCTGGTTGCGCAGCAAGTAAATCAGCAGTTCGCACCCCCCCCACACCTTAAAAAGGAGAAGAAAGAAAAATCAGAAAAGGACAAAAGTGATAAAGAACTGACACTGAAAAAGAAAAGCTATAAAAAGATGAGGTAATGAATTTGTTGTTGCTGTACTTTGTCACCGCTGGAATATTTATTATCCTTCTAGCGTTTTATTTAATTTTTTTCCAAATCCTGCTTCTGTTTCTTCTCTCCTCATCAGGCCCAGGTTAAAAAACATAGACAGGAGCAGCGCTCAACATCTCGAGGTCACAGTTGGAGACTTGACAGTAATAATCACAGACTTTAAGGAGAAAGCCAAACCCACGCCCACTTCAGCAAGCGCTGCCTCAGCAGACCTACACAGTCAAAGTGGCTCAAGTTCTGACAACACTGAACGAGGAGTCTCCAGATGCTCCTCACCTCGCGGGGAAGGCTCATCAGTCAATGGAGAGACTCACTAACCTTCACACTCGGCAGCACAACCTCTTCTTCTGCACTCTCAACAGCCTCAACCAGAGATTAACTTCAACATGCACGTTTTTTTTTTTTTGTTTTGTTTTTTTTTATAATACTATAAATGCGAATATGATAGCATTCACTTCCATTTTTGGGTTGTATTTTTCTCTGCCTTCTCACGACAACAAAGCATTCAGGAGTCAGGATGTACGCTGTGTGTTCAATTTCAAAGAACTGTTGCAGCAAAACCTATCACGATGAACTGAGAGACAGAACAGTAGCATTAAATCCTCAACGTCTGTGGAACTGTGCCACACATTGTGGTGGTTTGTGTTTTAATACTTCAGCGTTATGTCTACGTCACAGAGTTGGTTGTTCCCATTATAGACTATTGAAAGTATTCAGAGTGATAGCTGCAGAAAATACACGATGCATTATGAAAGAAATGTGAAAATCATCTCAGAATTGTAGTTTTGTTATGAATTTTGTTATCATTATTTGCACTTGATGGCATCCTTTGTTCATGCTAATTTTTTTTTTAACGTTATTTCCACTTTGCTGTTATCAGTCAATTATAACACTGTTGGTTACTGGCCTTATCCAGCTCTCATTTTATGCCATTGGATGCAATAATTATTTTACTGTCTAACATTTGAGTAAAAATATTGAACAATTATTCTAAGTATGCTTCTTCTTCACTTTGTAGAGTTGGGCATGATTTAATCTATAGAATGGTTTATATTGTAAAATAATGTGAAATAAAATAAGTTGTAGATATGTTGGATATGTTTTATCTTCACGTGTTGTCGTAGTACAGTAGTATCATCAAGACTTATGTGCTGATAATGCTTTTATACTTTTGACATTGAGATATTAGTATTTTCACCACAGCATAAAATAATAAGACAGAGTATTTATTATATTATTCTGTGAAAACGTAGCTAAAAATAAAAAAACTCTGTAAAATCAGATGGAAAAAAAAGTATAGAAACATTTCAAAATAAAAGTCACAAATGTTAAGATTTTGCATCCAGCAACAGTCAAAATATGGTCGATCTGAACAATATTTACACCACTTCTGAACCCATATTTTAAAGAGACAACTACCACATGTCAATAGGCTCCCTTGACTTTGGGTCAATGCTGTTAACGCGTGTGTTAAAACCACAAACTGACTGGTTTTCGTCCTGTGTGACACGTTATGATTAAATAACCTGTGCACCGTGTTTTGACTCGCTGGTAGTTACTTGACTGTTGCATGTAGTTTACATATATGACAATATATGTGTCCATTATACACACTGTACCGACAGATGGCCCGTCAAACGAGACACACGTGTAACAGGAGTGGGTGGGGCGGAAAACTGTAAACACCGACTGCGCTCTTCGGTTTACCTTCTGACTTGATTTTTTTTGAGATAGATTAACGAGTCAGTAAATCAGAAGATCAACAAAAATGTTCCGTTAGAGCATAAAACTTGCAAAATGCGATGCTACCTTCACGCATTTCTCCTGTGCATGGTCTTCACCTTTTTTTCACTGTTGTATGTGTTCAATCAGCTCGCCTCTACCTTAGAGGACCGAGACAGAAGTAGTCATGACACCGGGAACCTTCTCAGGAAAATGCCCGGACTGGCAGGCCGTCGAGACCGTGAAGAAACGCTTGACAGGTAGCTTAGCAACGTTATCCATGTCACCTAATTTAATTTAACAACTAACCAACTAATGTGTAGCTATTTGCGCTTGTTACACTTGGTGTTGGTATTAACTACGTTAGTGTAATGTTAGGTTGGACTAGAATTAGCTAAAACATAATGTTGGTGTTGAAACGTATAACTCAGGTGAGGCTAACTAGCTAACCAAGTTAACGGCTCATACTACAGCGTTAAATTATGAAACACAGTTTATGTAATAAGCACCAGAATAATAGCAATTTTATAGTTAGCAAGTTTAACTCGAGAATACCAACACCACACACCAACAGTCTTTACGAGTTTAAAATAGCTTGCTAATGCTATCTTGTCTAAATTTGACAGCCATCACGTGTTTGCTAGCCAGAAAATTGATTTAGCATTACAGCCAACTAATGCCGTGATTAGCTTTTTAGCTGGGTTTAAAGGAACACCACCTGTTTTAACAACCATCGTTAACACCTGAGAGATAGTTCAGATCTTATCCCAAAACACACAGATCTAATGTCTTAAGAGAATAATTCAACTTTGAGGATCCAAAAAGATCATGTTTTTATTCTGTCAGGTGTAAATCATTGTCAGTTTCTTACTGGAATCCATATTGGAGGCTGCCTGCTGATGTTTGTGGAGTGAACTGCTTATTGGAACCATCTTTTAGGTATGACTGATTTTGTGCATCTCTATATAAAAATAGATACAGTGGCCTTCAATATGTAGATTTCTGCTTTCAACTTTAAACTTATTTCTAAGGTCCATAATGCAGATTAATGGTTAGGCCTGTTGCTGCATTCCCAGTGTGCCTTGTGACTACTCATAAAGTCATAAATACCAGCAGTTCTCAGAAATTAAACATGCTAACATATATTTACTTTGCTTTACACGTCTTGCTGCATAAAGTTTATATTCTTGAAAAAAAAAAATCTCTGTATACTTGTCATAGATTGGCATTCTTATAACCTATATACCGTTATTATATATATATTATATATTGACAATATATCATTGGCTATGTTTAAATGCCACAGTAGTGTGATTATGCCGTTTACATGCTTTTAAAGGTGACAACTCCCTTTAATAATCCCATTTGTCATATAGTTAGTTCAGTTGTGATGTTCAGTAGTTTTAAGTCAATAATGAACACATGCCACTCAAAAAAAATGCATTATGTCCATGCTATGCAAGACATGACCATAACCACGAACTCTTGTCTCCTCAAACTTCCAGAAATGTTGTTTCTTCCTCGTTTTGCTCTCCATTATCACGTTAACACTTTATCATAGTTTCAGTAATTTGACTGTATATATATTTATCCTCTGACCGGCCCCAGATAATGCGAGTAAGATCAGAGTAATCCACATATCTTGCAGCGATTATGTTCACTTCGACTGTCATCATAATCTTATTAACATAATCAGAGTATGGTGTTTACATGGATTCTGCCTACTCGCATTATTTTGTTAATCACATTGTTACGTTAATCGCATTATTGCCTTAATTGCATTATAGTTGAATTTTTATCATCTTTAATCCCACACATGATAATCCAGTCATAGGTGGAGCAGTAGCTATACATAAAAACATTTTCTGGATTTTAAATCTTAGTGTAATTTCAGCATTGGCGGAGAGAATGATAATAGATAATCTTGTTCCATTGTTTTGTCTGTCTTGCTGCCACTGCTTGATCGACACTAGGCTTGTCATACTATGACATGTATGCAGAGATGTAATGGGAAATGGCAAAGTGGTCCTTTTTTAAAGGTGTGACAAGATACATTTATGATTTTCAAAATTGAAAATAGTTTACATGGAGCACTCGGAGGCAGCACAAAGTATGAGTGACAGACCTGTTCTACATCCATTCATTAAACCTAATGACAGTTTCAACCCTACAGGGCTGAGTACCAGTCAGCTGAGCCTTTCTGCTGATATCTTCATTACTTTATCCTCTCCTGCACTTGTCAGAGTATCCATGCTGTTATGAGAATAAAAGCCGGGGGTTAATTAATGATTCATTTAATTTTGTTTCTGCTCTTAGAGAGAGGTCAGGCTCTGCAGTCAAGGAACGTAGGGATGAGGGCAGTCACCTTGCTGTGGTGGCCTGTGGCCCCAGGCTAGAGGAGACTCTCACCATGTTAAAGTCTGCCGTCCTGTTTAGCAAAAACCCGCTGAACTTTTACATCTTTGCAGAGGATAATCTACATGACAGCTTCAGAAATGCTGTAAGTGTTCTCCCATTGTCCTCTCCAACACTGCATACTTTAAAACGTAATTGTGTATTGATTTATTGGTCACAGAGAGTTAGTAGTAATTTTACAATCTGGGCACAGAAGGCATTGCAGTATATTTGCCAGTCTGCATGCATAAGACCTATAGACACCTCATTTTAAATTTGGTTATAGAGTTAAGACATTAACACAGTTGTCACTTTTAGGTTTAAATGATAAGATACATCATTTATGAAAGACAACAAATGTATATCATAATGTTTTAATTGATTACATGTGGATATTGTTGAAGTACACTTTTCTTTGTCTTCATCTTTTCTTAAAGCTGGACTCCTGGCCCAGGACGGTTCAGAAAAAGTTTAACTTTACCATCTACTCCATCAGTTTTCCTAGGGATAATGCAAACGAGTGGAAGAAGCTCTTCAAACCTTGTGCCTCTCAGAGGCTCTTCCTACCAGTAGGTTGAGAGTCATCTTCTATGCGTATGTCTTGTAACAGTGATGCATTTATCCTCATAAAGATTTTGCTGTCTTATTTGCAGCTGATCCTGAAGGAAGTGGATTCTTTGCTCTATGTGGACACAGATATCCTTTTTCTACAGCCCGTAGAGGAGATCTGGGCTCTCCTTACTCGGTTTAATGCGAGCCACTTAGCTGCCATGGCTCCAGAACACGAGGAGCCACGCATCGGCTGGTATAATCGTTTTGCCCGTCACCCTTACTATGGCAAGACTGGCATCAACTCAGGGGTCATGCTCATGAACATGACGCGCCTCAGGGAGAAGTTCTTTAAGGTAAATGGCAGGTAGATGCTTTTCTGTGACATATTTATGTTGTTATTTTATGCTGCATAATAACCACTGACTCCTGTTGCTTTGTGTCAAAAAAAGTCTAGAGAAAATATCTATAGATATGTGAACATTTGACAATGAAAAATAGTTGAGAATATTGAGGGGTACCCCCGGAGAAGCTGCACCACCACAGTTGACCAGTTGAGGTCACTCTCGTAATTCTGTCTAAATCCCCAGAATATGCACGTCCGCAAAACTGTTTCTTTGAGTTGATTTGAGTGTTTGTGTGAAGACTTAAAGGTTTTCAGTTTCCAGAATTACAGGTTTATGGTTTCCTGATGCAAAATGATATGAATGCTATCTGATTGCTGTATTCTGTCCTTCAAGAATGACATGACAACAGTTGCACTTAGGTGGGAGGAAATTCTGATGCCCCTTCTACAGAAGTATAAACTCAATATCACCTGGGGGGACCAGGACCTTCTAAATATCATATTTCACCAAAACCCAGGTTTGTGCAACCACATGTACATGTTCAAGGCTTAATTTGTTTTGAACATTTACCACTAATTGAGCAAACAAGGTTTCCAATGGGTTCTTATTAACCTGATCCACTCTTGCTGTGTTACAGAAAGCCTATATGTGTTCCCTTGCCAGTGGAACTACCGTCCAGACCACTGTATTTATGGCAGCAACTGTCAACAGGCTGACCAAGAAGGTGTCTTCATTCTCCATGGAAACAGGGGAGTTTACCATGATAACAAGCAGCCAGCATTTCGAGCTGTCTACGAAGCCATCCAAAAGGTAGAGACAGCTTCAGCTCTGAGCTCCCACAGTAAAATAAAAAAGTGTGTTTACTTAAGACAGCTAATTTGTTACCAAACAGCTGGTCTTGCAAATGGTTTCTAAATGGAATAGAGTATGTTTTAATACAGAAAAGGCTTTTTTTAAAATGTGTATTCCAGACACAACGGATGGAAAGAACAGGAGGAAAGAATAGTAATTGTTTCTTGCTTTTAAAAACTGTCCTTCACTGTGTCTCTTTTTCTTTAAAGGGCAGTGTGTTGGTGGATCAGACTATTTGGAAAACATTTACTAGTCATTACCTTATCAATAGGCACTCCAGGCCATTGCTTTTCTTTTATAGATGCATCCATCCACCAGTGCTTAATCAATAGTCTGTTAAACATTTCCGTCATCCTGTCTTAGCTCTCCCAAAGCAGACAAATCAACCCCACCTGGCTTCAGCCAGTCACATGCTTGCATGGGATGGTGTGAACCGCAAGGCTGAATTTCATCAAGGTTGTTGCAGATTTTAGGGACCTTCTTATAATTTAAGGCATTCGCTCTAATATTTCTGTGGCCCTATTGCTAATCCTAGTCAAATCAATCAGATCAAAGAGGACGACTGGTCGCTATCGTAACGTTTAAATATCCCTTCAAAATAAGATTCAGATACGCCACAAATACATTTATAAAGTGAATTTCGAACATTTTAGAATATGGAGTCAAAACCTTAACATTTCACATAGAGCTGTTTTTCTTTTAGCTTCTGCATGTTTGTATGCCCGCTAAGACTCGCTAAGGTTTTTCAAAATAAAACATCGTCCAGACTCAGATATAATAAAACGGAAATAATGAACTTTTCTTGTGCGGCCCGGTACCAATTGATCCACGGACCAGTACTGGTCCACGGCCCGGGGGTTGGGGACCACTGCTTTACAATATACACTTAAAAAGAAAACATACATGCTTACCTCAAGGATAAAGCAGTTTTTGTTATTGTCCACAAATCCCATGAAAAGCCTGAAAGCATATTTGCATACTCTTGGGTTTGTGTGTAGGCCTGATTTAACTCGATTGGATTTGGAACAGATGTTTAGGTCTGGCTTTATCTTGACGCCTTCTGTAAAATCTAAACGTTTTCAGAACCGTAGCGTCCCTAAATTGGTATGACACTCCACAGAGCGCCACCGGTGCATGGCTAGCACTTGAAAATGAAGACAGAACTGGGATTTAAAAAGTATGACATCTGTCAAGTTTATTTTATGAGTTCTAGCCTTTCAGATCTTTACCATCCACTACACATCTGTCATCAGTGATGCAGCAAGTCCGCTGGAGAGCTCTCTCGCCACAGTGCTGGCGGCTTGCCTTCAATCTGCTTTTGTTGATTTCAGCAAAGCAGTCAACATGCAGGCAGCAATCTGGGGAGTAAGAGAAGCTTCATTAGCTGGTCTCCATCCATTACCGCCACAGGGCCCAGCCTGGCCACTATCAGTGCGGGCAGTGTTCTCAGCCATTAAGTAAACGAACAGGCTTCATTATGGGGCACTCGACCCTCATACCTCCATCAGTCTCTCTGACAGCACAAAACACACACGTAGCATCCAAGACACAGCAGACAAAACACATACCAGAAACCACCTGATTTTTGGAGGTGGAATAGAGCTGTGGTTTATCTCAGAGAAACATAGTCTGTGTATCAAGTAGATTAACATAAGATACAAGGCTTTGTAGTATCCTTTTACATATTCTTCAGTTATCTCATTAGAATATAGAGACTGAATATGAAAACGGTATAACCGAAGAGCGTTTCATCCTCTGTTATATACTACGTTGTGTTGAAGCTTTTATCAGTGTTCTATATTGCTCTAGCTCCTTGAGCTTGCTCCCAGTTTGTTCCCACTCAGTCCTGCGAGGACGGCATCCTAAAGCCTGGAGCAGGCAATGCTGGCGGAAACTCTTATTTCCAGCCCACCAAGAGCTACTTAGTCAGCCCGCCTCCCAAGACAGGCTCTCCCAGCCAGCAGAGGAGCTTGCAATAAAGGGCACTACCATTACACAGCCAAGCCCACAGAAGAGTAGTAAAATTTTTAGTGCTGTTGCTAGTTTGAGACATCATGATGACTGTGTGGACAATGCACCAGCAGCAGCCACATAAAGATCGATAGAAAGCTGTTAATGGTGCTTTATTGCTTTGCTGCACTATATGAAATATAATAAAGAAAGTGTGCTTTGAGTAACCCAATGCTCGGCCAAAGTGGAGTCAAATGAGGCTGTAAAATAAAGATTTCTTCTTATTTACAAGAGGGCAGTAAAAGAATGGTGTATCTCAATATAAAAAGAAAAGGTCTGCACCTTTTATTTATGTACTGTATGTGATTAAAGTCTTGGCTGCTAATGTTAACTTGCATTGAAGCTGGAAGGTTTCTGCTGTTTATATGGTGGCACAAAAGCATATAATAAAGATGCATATCTTGAATACTGCACATGTAGTTTCAGCCATACTGTCACACCTTACTGAGCCCATTCTTGAATAGTTGTGGTAATTGATATTCATAACCCAAACACACTTTGAATTGACAGATATAAATGAAATGCAAAATGTTATTGTTGTTGAATTGACAGTGACAAATGTGGCAATTTATGTGATATGAATGCAGTTCTTATAACAGGAAGCAACAGGTGTAAAAACACACTTCTATCTACGCACCTCTTAGTTTGTTTGTTTTTTTGAGTAGTGTCAGGAGTTGGATTACAGCAATCTTTCAGAGACACGTTACTGTGGCTGTACAACATAATAAAATCTGATACTCATTGTTAAATGCCTGAACTCAGCTATGTAACAGCAGCACATTTTTCTTTTCATCACTAGTACCCGTTTGGCGAGAACATGGAGACCTCGCTGCTTCAGCCGCTGGAGGCGGCGCTGCAGACCACCACGCATACCTACTGTGGAAGAGCCAGCCACCTGTTTACCAAGAGGTTAAAGCAGAGCATCGTGTCTGTTCAACAGGATGCTACACAGAGAGGATGATCAATCACCACAGTAATACCTTTTGATGATTATTATTTAATGTCTCTCTGGAAGAAGAGGCTTTGATTTAAGACAGTCCACAAACAGACTCAGGCCTACATCAAACCATCATCTGTTTACAACTGCATATCAAGACTGTGTGGAAATGGGGAAGGGTTTTTCTTTTTTTTTCAAAATAAGACAATATTGTTGCATATCTGTCCAATGAACACACATCGGATCACAAATGCTGTCTCACCATGATGGAAAATGTCCACTTTGCCCTGCAGAGATTTTTAATTAATGGCTGATGATGCTGATGCAGGACACTTGCTGCATCCCAGACAATCAGGTTTTTTTGTTTGTTTTTAAGAGAACCTACAATTACTTTTTATACTTGTCCAAGGTATTCAGGAAAGAAAAAAAAAACATATAAGCAGGGTCCTTCAATCAGCTATTCTTAGCAAGAGTATTTTATTAGAGTTGATTTAATACAATTGTACATGCAGGTTTTGTCTCAGAGCTTTGTCACTGCAGGATATCATGAAAAAAGGGGTTGTTTGTTTTTAAGGTACTTGCTAGCTAAACAGGAATGTTCTTTGTGGGGTTTTTTTTATTATTATTTAACATGACGAAGTGCTCATTAAGAATACTTTGAACTTCTCAAGATATCAGTATTTATTATAGATCAACATCTGTGACCGGAGGCACTTTTGATGTCTACCGTTTTTACCGAATTTAACATGACTATTGTTGTCGTATTCTGGTGAGTGTTTTTAGACTGTGCTTTAACAGACAGTGTAGTAATATTTAAGTCATTTCATTCACAATGTCAGCATTATATCAACATGTTATTCTACAACTGGAACAATGTTATGTACAACAGTTATTTTCCACTCAAGCTAGCTAGCCTTAAGACATTTGCTCCTAGACAGGTTAAGCAAAAAAATGTGCACTATTGATTTATAAAGACGAGGATTGTGACAAAGTCATATCTATGATATTAATGTTTTACTGAAAACCCAGCATAAACATCTAAATGTATATCAAATAAATTGAAAACATTTTTTTTGTAACATTTTTGAATATTTTCAGATGATTAAAACATTTCTAATGTTGCCTGTGACACATTATGTACTATGTCTAAAATATCTATGTTTGTGATCAAAAGGTCAAAGGTGAAAATGTACAGTACTTAAAGATGCTATATTACCATTAAATTAAGGACTTCCAACTAATCGTGTTTCTAATGAGGCACATGTTACATCTCTGGTGTAATGAGAATTATTTTTATGCCTAATTGAAATTCCTAATTGATTTAATTTATGTGCTGTCTTAGTTTCTCACATTTGATTCTGTTTACTTATTAAGCCTCATCAGAACCACTGTGCATAAACAGTACTCTCAGCCCACTCACTCCACACACAAAAACATAACAGGAGCCATGTACTAGAAGGCAGCAGCAAGCTGATGACAAGGAATCAATGTGTGAAGACTTCAGAAAATGTTTTTAGATGGCCAAAAAGAAGCCGATGTGTCCGGATCAGTAGCCTCTGGCTCTTCATTTCACAGTAGATTGACAAACGTGCCTGGAGTAGACAGTAGGCCTGTGTAATGAATTTAAAATGGTCTCTATGCTAAGAAGCTGGTAGATATATCCATTTATTTATTTTTTTTGTCCAGGAATTGGAAAGTGCAGTGGGTAATGAAAACTTTATAGGTTTTATAGGTTACATTTTAAACTCTGGTGGCATTTTAAACTGGTGCATAATACATTGGGCAACACTTCAGCTTCTAAAAACTCTGCACAGTCTAGTGATTCCAAGAGATTTTGTATATTAGGCAGTTAATGGTTGTATTGTAACCTATTGTGCAAAAATACATTTTTGGATATAGTTTATTTTATTGACAGAGCATGTGGTCTAAATGGCAGATTATTCCCAACCTTAGGGCATATAACTCTTAGTTACGGGTCTGTGATATGCTACAGGTTATTGTTCATATTTTTATAAAATAAAATGACACTTTAAGGGATTAACCAAGTGTTTAATGTGTGGATTCAAAAAAAAACCTCGGCACAAAAAACACGGTCTGTTTATGTCTCACATGAAGTGATTATATTGTGTTTACTGAAAAATGCCTTCAAGTTTGACCCTTATTAAGACAGATGTGTTTATCTTCAATATGCAAAGCATATTCAGTTTTTAAGGGGAAAGGCTAATGTTGCTACTGTCTGGTTACACTCTCACTGAGTATAATGGTGATTGAGGTCATTCTCTTACAGGAACAGGTCTTACAGGAACTACCAATGGATTATTCATGTTATTACTTGCACCATTTGGCCTCTGCGATGTCCAATAGCAATTTCAAGTCCAGGCATGAATTAAAACAGTCGAAGGGGAAATGGCCCAACACAGAGTAAAAAGGGTCACAAAGTAAGGATTATGCAATATCAGGCAGTTTAAAGTCATCAACAGTCCACATCAATCGCAATTATGTGAAAAGGATATTTAGAGTTTCAAGATAGCATAATCAGTTTTTCACTGTGCATTACACCTGGGACCAGATGTATAAATTATGCATAGTCACAAAAAAAACGATGCACACTCATAAACTGAAATGTATAACAATGTCCGGAGAAGATGTGAGTGCAGACTAGAGCAGGTTGACAATACACAAAATACTGCACTGCTGGTCTTTAAATAGTTGGGTGATGTGATTGTAACTAAGAGACGAATATGTAACAAATTGTCTTATGATTGAAGTTATTTCTTAACCAAAATTCTCCTGCCATAACAGAAAGATAACATTAGAAGCAGTATATTACTTTATTTGGTATTAGGGGTGTGGTTTAGTGAAAAAAATAACACAACAATGTGACATGAAGTGATGTTTTTTTTCCAAACTAAATTTTAATATTTAGTCAGAAACCTAGTTAACTGTTTTGAAAATAAATTTTGAAATGTGCAGAACAACAGTCAGCAATAAAAAAGGATTAAATTAACCTAAAACACAACTCATAAGTGTAGTTTACTACTTCCAGAAATACAGAAATGATACAGATGACTAAAAGGGCTTCAGAATTGTATTTATATTCTATAAGAAGTACCTTATGATAATTATGTCAAGTCAGTTTTAATATAACTTCGTCTTTTATCTACTTGAATATGTGTGAAGCGTTTTCATTAAGAGTAGTCTGTCTCCTCAGTCTGGTAATATTGCAAGCACTTCTCAGAGAGGATGTGACTCCAGTTAGTCAAGACATACTCCTGGCCGATCGTCATGTATCTCGTCTGTTTGATAAACTGAACAAAGTTGCTGAGAGGGAAGTAAAACGTTTAGCACATCTTGAACGGACCAGGTAGAAAATCTGTTTGCAACCAATCCGTCTCTCTCTCCTCCCGACCCTCCCTGCTGCAGAGGGATACCATTTTACGCGTGAACATTTTGATCAATAATACATTTGGCTGCACTGCTGAGACAGGTATAATTGTGCTGATATGTCAGGATATAAAACAATTAATGTAATTTACTGTTAAACATTAGCTATGCATGGATCCGTATCATGCCGAGAAGTGAATTTGCCGCTGTAAGCAGAACATGATGAGAAATATGCATATGCAAATCAAATAAAACGGCTAGTTCAGTGACTAAAGTCAGATATGGATATCGTGTCATATGATGAAGTTTAATTGAATCAATTCTCATTGGACAAAAGTTTATAGACAACATCAGGGCCTGATTTCAGTTTTCTAGCTCTGATCGTATTCATATCAGTATCCAGTGTGGGATTTGGCATGTTTGATTCTTTAAATTTGCTCCTCAAACAACAGAAGGTGAGCCAAATTAATGGCACATTGCCCCCTAAGGCTACACTGTTTGGATCAATGTTTCAACAAATAATCCATACCCCGGCGACCCGAGTGTGGCGGCTCCTCTCCTTTCACTCAGCAGCCATAAACAACAGCTCAAAGAGTTTCCACATTGACCCCCTCAAGGGTTCTCGCCTCCGCTGCCATCATATACAAGATACCGAGACATGTTTTATAGATGCATAACATTTAAACACACACAAAAATAAGGACGTTATTGCTCAGACAGCAAATGTGATCGAGATTGAGCATTCAAAACAACAACAAGTAATGCCATCTGTATTACCCACTCATAAAAGAGGTTATCAATTACTTCAGCTGACCTTTTTTCCCCCCTCCCTGATAAAGTGTCTCATCAATGAGCCACATCCCGGTGCCTGAGGGCTAAAGGACTATTGGTTGAAATCAATGTTGTGCCAATTGTTGGTGAACAATATGCCCCATGATTCAATATGCCACATTTTCTTGATTGCATTGTAGAAACCACTGACAAGTAGCTTTAATGGAGTGTGCATGTGATTCATGGTAACAGACTGACTGTGTATACTACAACGGGCATCCGCTTTCATGCACAAGCATGACAGCAGCAGCATCAGCGACCATAAATTGTCTGTGACTCGGCCACATGCCGGATATGTGTTTGTGTTTGCGTGTCTGTTTGCATGCAGATGGACGTACGGTTATATCTGTTGACTTTTGGAGAACGCACCAGTGGGGCCGGCTTTGGCTCACATATTTTGGTTTATTTAATGAAGTTCTCCTGGATCCCCTGTAGCCTCTATGCCTTCCTCTCACCCCAGTGACTTTAAGTCAATTTAAGTGTTTGCTGTTTTCTTTTTTGTTGTTCTAATCGTTTAATAACTACCGGGAACTGAGCAAACTTTATTTATTTTTTTCACTTGCTTGTTCAGTACGAGTTGTCTTATCCCTTTGTCTTTTTCAGTCCCTTGAGTCCTCAACCTCACACTGCGGGTCATTTAATTGTCTTTCACATGCACCCACCCCTCCTTCACTGGCATTTCCTAATGAATCTATCCTCCCAAGGCCCACACACGCAGAGGTTGCTTCATTGACTATTGGAGCAGCTCGACCTGTGTGTGGAACCTTTTAATTGTTTTTCCCAAAGTCTGACAGCCGACGACACATGATTGATTCGCCAGAACACTTATCTCCGACGCGGAAAAAAAGGCAATCTCGGTATACTTTGAAAAACATTTACGGTCAAATGAGAACTTCTAATCAAAATGTATTGCAAAGGGATTTTTTTTTTTTTTTTTAATGGGTGGATTTTCAAGTTTTGTTTTAGGCTAAAGAAAGTCTTTCTCATTTAGATTTGAGAGTACACCCAAAGTAGCACAAGGAAATCCCCAAGGCTAAATGGGCTGTTTGACAAAATCCACAATTTAACACAAATCTCTCTCCACCTCATGAACTGTTGGCTGTGATGGAAGTGTTAAATGAGCTGGTGTTTCTGGGAAAAAAAAATGCAAGACATGCCCCTCATGTGAAACTTATTATAAAAACCTAATCTCAGACTAATTTAGCATTCTATTTCTTACACTCTAAGGCATTCGTAATACTGAAATAGATTAATCAGACACATTACTGCAACAATGCAGTTTAAGGTTACCAAGCTGCAAAATGCATAATGAGCCTGTATGGTTCCAACTGAGGAATATGGCACAAATTGCTCCAAGAAAGCCATTTTTCAGACCCCCTTATTATTTTCAAGGGCACTTTGACCACCAAAACACAGAGACGGTTCCTCATCAAAGCTCCTCAACATCATTATCATTATTTATGCATGCTTGGAAGAAAGGGCAGGGGGGACTAATTTTTTAGTGATATGACTGTAAATGGGTGTAGATTACAAGATTTGCTAGAATATTTCTCATATTTCTGATGGAAGCAGATGTTCAAGGTGAAAAAAAAAAAGCAGCATCACTTTCTAAGTTATTTTGTGGTCCATAGTGGCCTCCTATTAAAGTAATCATTTAGCCCTTTTCTAGCTCCTTAGTGAACTCCTACTAACGATTCCAGATTAAATCATCTTTCAGGACTCAATACCAACTTTCCTCACTTAATGGACTTGTGGCTATTTGAGTTCATTAGTCACATTCCCTCAGTCACGTGCAGTTTCATAATTAAATTGCTTTTTGTTCATAAAACACAATATTAACAATAATATTAAGAGTAAATAATATTTGAGAAGCAGCCATTACAGAAGAATTCAGATGACTTGATAATGAAGCAGCTGTTATTGTGTCATGGAAAGGATTTCAATTAAAGGGGAAAATATTTATTGTCATTGGGACCCAGAGCGAGTCACTGGCGTACGCCTTGAGGGTCTACTGCATTATCTCTCTGCTGCATGCATGGATTTCCTTTTACCTTTACCCGATAGCCATTCACATTTTGTTCGCTCAATATTTTACCTATATTTCTTCAGGAAAAATCAATTGAAAACTGATGTCAAGTTATTTTTAAATTGTCACAATGAGAGAAAACATTTACTCTTGAAGTTTGTTTTTTTTAATAAATTGATTATCAGACTATTTAACTTCATATCTGTCACTATCTGACAGAAATCCACCAATTTATGCTCAGTTATTTGTGCTCGACCTCATTGAAGACATATGATGAAGCATTTCTAATGACTATTTAATAAAAAGATTAAGTTCTGATCCTGTTTTCAGATCATCAGGCTACTGTGTGACATTGGAGGATAATCCAACGATTATCTTAGCAACACAAACTGTGATATAATAATCATTTAAGCTATTATTTTGGCTGAGAATATATATAATATATAACTCATTTACTGAGTAACTCATACATGAGCTAACAGACATCAAACTGGGTTAACTGTTAACATGAACCAAAATATAGCATAATTCACTAAGAACCTGCTCTAACTGAGTGTGTAGGAATGTGGTTATTCCCAAAAAATGTCCATCATTATAAAATATATTGAATATAAAAAATAAAATAGAAAAACAGGTCCTACCAGCCTCCTGGCAGTTTTAGTTTTAAAAGTTTTAGTCCAAAGTTTGACATTGTTAGGTAGAAAAGCATATATTGTCATGAGGTTAGATATAAAAATATATGCATGCAGACTGGTTTTTGCCTCCTGAACTAGGTTAGAAAAAGTTTGCCGTCATCGCTTTACGCTGTGAGAAGAGTTTTCAGTGTCTGCATCATTTTCACCTTTGGAGAACCCCAAGGCATCAGATGTCAAAAGGTACAACATACAAATATAATTCACACTATTTTTCTGGTGAAAAAAATAAAAATATTATATATATATATTTTTAAATCTAATTTTTATCTGTTTTCCTGTAACTATGTGGCGTTAGGGGCATAGAAATGAACTAGATAGATAGATGGATCTGTCTTTTTGTCTTGTTTTAGTTTGGATTATGGATTCCTCTGTTCACTACGCATTGCAACTAAGGATAAAAGGTGGCATATAAAGCACTACTCACTAGTCTGCTGATCGTTGAAGACAGTGAATAGCTGCGATTTGGAGTTGTGAGGCAGGTGAAACAGAGTATTCAAGAGAGGGCAGCCTCTTTCTCACATCAGTGACACTGACACCTCTATGGCAGCAAAACCAATTCTATTGGCAAGAACTGTCTCATGATCCCTCTCATCTAATTATTCTCCCGCAGAGGAGCTAAAATTGCACGCTGACCTTCGTGTCTATTTCCCAGATTTTGGGTGAAAACCTGCTCTTAAAAGAACAAGTGTTTTCTCATCTAGCTCAACGTTAGTATTAAAGCTTCTTCGTCGAGCTTTTATCACAGGAGGGAAAATAAGGAAGGTGAGTTGTTTATGTTGTTGATTATGTGTAAATCTGCTACATTCAGTGTTAGCAACATGAGTGGTGGTATTAAGATGAGCAGTGATCAACTGATCTCCCTTTGCTTGTAAATAATACACATGATCATTCACATAACAAACCAGAAACGGTAAGAAATTGTGCTCAATCATAAAAGAAAACCTGTGCCTTTAGGCTATATATTAAATGCAAATTCATTGCAATTCAGATTAAAGTTGTAGACATCACCTATTAGGTGTCAGCCTAGATGGGCTTGTCATGTATTATGAAATGACGGCACTCTCACTGATTATATATTATCATATGGCAGTGTTTTCTGCAAGGCTTTCTCCTGCAGTCCTTCCCTGCTTGGCTTTCTAATGAAGAGCACTTTTGAGCACCAGAGCAGAAAGTCATAAAAGCATAATTTGGCTTCATGGTACCACATTTTGAGCAACCTTTCATGCCACTGCACTTTCCTTTCATGAAAATGTGCAAATGCAAAAGGAAATGGGAATAGCAGGACTCAGCAGGACTATCTATTTAACATCCAAAAGGCTTTTGATCAAATTAAAAAAAATCAGCATGTGCCCCTTTTTACCAAAAGATACAATTCTAAATCATCACATGTTCATCTCAAGCTATTCGGGGCACTATCCAAATTCCTAATTCAATTAACATTTTGGGGGAGACGCCTTCTCCTAATCATAATTATATGCTCTGGCATTTATATAGCTTGTCCACAAAGAGCACTGTCCCATTTAATCTTTCACAGCACATTGTCGTTGATAGTTTCCTGACTCCAAGTGATAGCTGTAATGGAGCTCCACACAAGTTAAGAGCAATCATACAGCTCATATAACATGATCATCAGCTCAGCTAAAGCTGTGAGATGCAGAGATTATGCACTCGAATACGCAGCTGATAATCAATAGTGTAAGATTTACTATTATGATAAGCCTTGTGAGACATATATTTCTTTCGTGTTGAGATTTTTTTTACACTTGAACGTTACCCTGTTGTTTACTTTACTCCGTCACCTGACTTGTTGCGGTTTTGTCGTGGAAGAAAAAAAGGATCCACAAATTGTGGAGCTCTATTGTATCCATGTTGCCTTCTGGGAATTTACCAATCCTGCCAAAATGAATAAAAGCTATAATTCCTTTTACTTAAAATATTTTTTAGAAAAAGAAATTGACACTCCTCTGTCCTCAGTTGTCAGGCTGTGTCATTATTATTCAGGTGCTGATGTCCCAGGAGAGATCCTCCAATGGGAGGTTGCATCTCTGTTTTTTTCCTCCACATACTCCTTCATTATACAGTTAATACAAATAACAATCGCTATCTCTCTCTCTCTGTGTGTGTTTTGTTTCTGGCCACTCCTGCGGTCTGTGACAACAATAGGCGTAGTTGTTGTTGAATAGAAATCCTGCAACATTATTGTGGAACGACAGTACCTCCGATAGCACAGCAAATCTGTTTTAAGGCATCAGATGGAGGGTTTTAGTATTTCCCAGCTGTGCAAGGACTCATTTACATGCATATTAACATATGTGATTGAAATCGTAACTAAGACAATAATGCAATACAGTAAAATGGTGATGTTATGATTTGGGGCACTGGTGAGTTATCCTGCTACTGCTGTGGTGCTGTTTGATGTGTTGTTAATAGCTTTTGGACAAGTGTCTTCTGGGACAGAGGAATACGTTATATCAGGCTACACAGACAGGTAATAGGATCAATTCAGTGTTGTCTTTTTATTGCATTTGTTGACAATAGGAAAACTATAATATCACACATTCCCCAAGTGGAAGATGGGGAAACACCTTGGATAGGTCACCCCTCCATCAAAAGGGCTAACACAGCTAGGCAGACAAACACACCTTAATACCTGAGGGAGGTCTGCGCTCCAGCAGCATGTGTCTGGACTTTTGGATGACGTCCATATGACCACTCACTACTGTTTCTAGCGATGGTCACAATTATCTGCCGATGCACCTTTTATTAATTGAAAATTGATCATATCCTTTTCATACATTAACAATGAAATCCAAAAACTGAGCTGTGCAAGATTTTCTCTTTCCTCTCCTACTTAATCCACTACTATCCACTAATCAATAAAAAATCCCGCCTTGCAGCAGAAGGCAAAGTCAAGCTCGAGACTTCTGACTTGCTCTATATAATGCCTTTTTTCTCTCTCGTAGATGTAGTCAGTCAAATGCTACAAACATTCAAAGTGGAGATAGAAAATAGTTATCTCTGTACAAATGCCTCCAAGCCAGAAAACCTTTTTGTACTTCTTTTGCACTCTGTGTTGCTCTCTCTTAGTCATGCTCCAATGGGGATAGAAGCGTGGTGAATGAATTTTAAAAAATGGAGACAAAACTAACATATTAAAGCCAGAACCATTTAATGGGTGTGTGTGGAGTATCTGGGGAGACAGTGCATAAAACAATGAAGCTGTGAGCAAATGGTTCACCTGAAAAAAGGATGTGGCATACAGGGCTTAACGATAATATTCAAGGTGGGAGGCCTTTCATACAGCAGAGGACAAAAAGACAAAGACAAAAACTGAATGAATGATATTTCTATTCCCAGACTCAAACTTAAACCTGACTTCTGTGAGCAAAAATTTAAATAACAGTTTCATTTCATTACATATCTATTTTTCAAAATCAGATTAATTTTCCCATCTATCTATCTATCTATCTATCTATCTATCTATCTATCTATCTATCTATCTATCTATCTATCTATCTATCTATAGTAACCACTGTCTTTATGAGAGAAAGACAGACATTTTTTCTTTGTCACGTAGCCCAAATGACACATCTCCCCATTTATCATTGAATTCTCTTACATCGAGTGAAACAGCAAATAAACATCAGCCAGTCTGTGTAATCAACCAAAGTGAAGTCAGGTGAAACTGACATCCTCTGATTAAAAAAAAAAAAAAAGCAAGTCACAAACAAACAGACACAGTCATTATCAAGCCACTGTGAAGCTGTGAATAGACAGGTCTCTGAAAGTCATAGTCTGGCCTCACAACAAAGACAGTTAACGTCAATTTTAAAATGTTACCTAGCAGCGACGAAGAGAGGAAAGGAGGACTTCTGTCTTCAAACAAACACAATGACTCTTACATCGACAACTGCAGAAGAACCTATTAGGACAAGAATATTTCCTCTCCATGAAAGACAGAACAATGGGCCCGGACATCAGTTAACATGAGTCACATCTGTCTTTCTTTTTCCTGCAGGTTAAATGTCTCTTTGTCTGTCTGTGTGTATTTAACTCCTGGCTGCCTTCACGTTGACTTTATAGAGATCACGTGAACTATATTGTTTGTCTCTGAACCTGCTGTGTCACGTCACACTGTCTACAGACACAGTCCCTAACTATGATTTTCTACATTTTTCACCGAATTGTGAATGAGCCATGTGTAAGGCAGTATGACTCATAAGCTTTAATGACTATAACTAGAATACTGTAGGCATCTATTTTGCTAGTCATATATATAAATATGGAGTGTGTAAGTCATGTATTTGATGCATGCATTAGATGCATTTGATGAATTGTGAACTATACCTTTAAACTCATAAGAAATGTGTCCATGCTATGCGTATCGTTTCTCTTTGATGTGTACATAAATCTAAGGTTTATTAGCTTAATGCTGTAGTTTGTTGTATTATACTGCAATGGATCAGTACAACAAAATCAGAACTTTTTTGGTGCAAGTGCACATTATTTCTTTAGATGATCTTTTAGACTTAGAAAAGACTAGAAGAACTTGTTAGTTAGTTATCATTAGTACGTTGTTTTTAAGAGAATAAGGACTCTCATCCCATCTTCAGACTCTAATAATTCACTTCATAATTACATTTGAGTCGTTATTTGAGGGGATTTGGGGAAGAGAGATCAATCAGAAAACATATCAACAAGCTTTCTAAACTGAGCTGAGATGATGTTGAGGTGATGCTTTGAATACCTGAGCCACTAACTTCTTTTGATCTGTGGAGATTAACTGGGATCAATACTAATTTGCCTTTGGCTTCCTGGCATCACAGAAAATTGGAAAACAGAAGACAAGCAAACTTTAAACTATAAACTTTACTTATGATGCCTCTAATGTTTTGTTGTGTATGCTAATCTGACATACTTTAGAATAATATTAAAGTATAAAGCTTGTAAAACACGGTTGAGCTATTTTTGTAGATTTTGCAAGTTTGATGAGGTGACGAATGAAAATAAATGTCACTGTTTAGAAACAGCTTGATACATTTTTTCCTTTAGCAAATAGGAGTATAATTGTTTTGGAATATTTAGCCTTTTACCTATGTTCTGGATTAATTAGACAAAACACTTCAGCGGTAAAGAAAATCAATTTTCTCCATATTGTGAACAGTAATTACCCTCTTCCTTAATAACTTTTATATTCCCCGGAGTTTAACTTTAATTGAATCACAACAAGACAAAGGTCGCCAAAGGTTAAAGCCTCATATTGATTGGAAAGATAATTAACTTGAATGAGTCACGACATGTACTCTTAACCAACAACGGGACGAGGCAGGAAACTTGTTTTAAAAAGGGAATGAAAGAACACTGTGATGATGACGGACTGACAGATGGTTGAAGATGAATATCCGGTAAATACAAACAGGTTTCGAGTGTTCCCCTTCGACTGTAGGTGCTTTTAAGGAATGAGTATGTCAAGGCCTCCCCGAGTCCCACTTGAGCCACTTCATATAGGAATTCATCTCGGCAAAAATGACTACAAATTTAGAGAGAGAGGCCACTCCTTCATCTCAGCAGACAATAAAATGAACTTGCAGATGCACGAGTGCAGCCAAATCCTCATAGCAATATGTAACAACGGCTGACATCAGCACATTTTTGATCAATGTCTCATGCTTTCATCTCAAAGGCTTGTTGATACTGGATTTGTCTTAAACACGTTTAAGACAAATAGCATTACTATTTCTTGTTACAAATCAGGCATATGAAGGTCATATCCACCATTACATTAGACTGAACAAAAATAGCATTGTGTTAATGTTAATTTTTACATCCACATCCACAGCACTTGATGTTTTTTGTAGTTTGTCCTGGCTGTTTTGTTGCCTCTAATCGTCAGCAGATTGTAGTTCATTTAGTCAATAAATCTGTTTCTACCAAGAACCAATAATATCTGCTAACGTTACTGTCAGAGCATACTTCTACCAATCAGGAGCTAGGTTACAGATACAGATGCATGTATGTCATCAAATCAAAAGTGATCCATCTTTCAGGCCTTCATTCCCTTCGTCATAAACAAGAGTGCCTATAATACAGAGCCACCATAGTATAGAAGTGACATATAGCAAGTAGCCCTATGTTATTTAGCTATTTAACAGTTTTAAAAAAAAACCTCAAATATGATTGTCATGCTTTTCTACTCCTTGGAGAGTTCCTGGTGGCTGTCGCTGAGATGCTTGGCAAAGTTTCCTCTCTTGCATGACACGTTTTATACAACACTGTTTCCATACAGGCTTGGTTATGTCAGTGGGTGCTGCTCCCTCTGACTTGGTTGACGTGTCAGAACAACAGGTAGGACTCTGATTAGAGCCCCTTGGCATTTAACCTATTGAGTTTGAGTTCGTAACGCCCGAGGACAGAGGTACCACTGAATCAGCGAGCATTTCTCCATTTGCATTTAGATTGTGCTTCCATAATAAAAGGCGAGAATAAGTTTGCCACGGAACGACATAATCCAACCTTCTTTCTTTCAGCATTAGCAACATCTCATAGGGAGAGGGCATCTCTGCTGGCAGGCCCTCCGGTGGTAAACAGTGAAGCAAACGTTCAGCAGATCAAAAGGTCTGAATGAACTTATTGAAATATTTTTTGCCAGTGGCATAATAGACATTTTCTTAAATGAATCTTATGAATATTTATTCATGTCTGCTACTTGTTTTAAATTAAAAAAATTATAAAAAAACGGCTATGGTTTTTACTGCAGAGATTATATTGGCAGAACATTTCAGTGGTATAACTGTGGAATTTGAAGTATTTTAAAAACTGTATGAATTGACCTACTGGTGCTTTTCACATCGAAGAACTTTACTTCTGTCCCATATGACTGGGTTACGCTGCTTTGGTCTTATCTAAAATACGCTTGTAGTTTATAGTCCTGCAGATAAGATGATGCACTCTTTCATGGTTTCTATATCACTGGGCCATTCTGAACCCACTAGGAGGCGTGACTCCTTTTATTAGATGTATTGATGAAAGCAGCTCCGGCAATCAAGTCAAATGGACCAAGCCATTCATTTTCATTAGGCGCTCATATTTCTTTAGGCTTCACAGTGACGGAGAGGAGCAGACCATCTGTGAGGCTCACACAGTGGAATCATCAGCGCCGGCTTTCTAAAGGATTACCACTCAGTTTATAGGCTCGGCTCATTTTATCTGCTGCACGGCTCTTCCAACACACACTAGCAAAGCAAAAGAGTTTGTTTGTTGTGAGTCTCAGATTATCAAAGCCTTCATATTACATTTTTTTACTCAAGCACACCTACCCGGGTGTTTATTGTTCAAGCGTTATTGCACCGCCTATCTGTCTCATTATATTCTGATATCAGAGTCATTTGACAGAGAATGCATTTGGAAGAAGATTTGCTTCTTACAGACAATGGCACTCGTGCATTTTCTACTTCATACACGTGTTCCCCGCTCTTTTTCGCCTACTGGCTCTTCTGAATATGAATAGACAGGTTGAATGAAATGATGTTATCTGTGAATAGAGCCTCAGTCTCAGGGCAACAGCTGACAACAAATGATAGTGTAATCCCCCCCCCCATCAAAAGACTCATTATTCCAGACAGTTTCAGTACATTCATTATTTGCAGCGTTTCTTCTTCATTCCCCTGCTTCTTCCTCATGTAGAGGGTCTCTTTTGGCTGTCTAGCAGTCAGTTAAAATACTAGCGGATCTATTTACGAGGGGCCTTAATAGTTCTTTCACTCACAGTCAACAAACCCATTTCAGAGGCTTGCTAATGGGATAATGGTGTCATAATAACCCACACAGTAGCGTCTCTGGATCATTCTCACATAGTTTGCTGAACAACATGAGGACTGAGTATCTATTGAGAAGTTCATTATGAATGTTCTATTCAATGCATATTTATCTGTAAAAACCCAGATGGATGCCCTAATTGAATTGAATGAGGGTGCACATGGAGGAGCAACACTTTAAAAAACACATGAAAACCACATTCCTTTCAGTCTGAAAAGCATTTCAGCGATAGACTGTAAAAACACTCTCGTGCGATATAGTAGTGATGGATTTGGACACTTATTATATTTTCTCTGTGGCAACAACCACACTGTATTTGTCAAGAATATGCAATATTGCACGGATAATGTATATGAGCATTATCTCTTTCAACAGTCACGCTAAGGTCTAAATATTTATGATGTACAGCGAGAATAGAGAGAGACCCCCTTGAGAGATAATTCATACTTGGTTTCATGAGTAACATCATAATCTCATAATTTATTTCTATTACATATGCTATTATTCTGTTTTCGAATATAATATTATTCTCTCATACATATATTAGACCTTTGTTTTCACACCCACTGTTAACTTCATTTGCACATACTACCATACTTGCATACATATACTGTTATACTATCTGTCTCTCTCAGACTGAGAGAGACAGTGTGTGAATATAACAGTGTATCAGAGTATTATAGTAAATGAAAGAAAAGGTGATTATATGTAAAAGTGTAAAGTAATATGTTTGGAAGAGTATAGTGTATGAGAGTATGATGGTACTGTGCATGTATATGTGTATATTAGTGTTTTTGTGTAGCGGTGGATGTGATTATGATGTTACTGCAGTTGTTACACTACATCTCCTCTTGTTTTAGTTTATAGAACGTGTTTTGAAATTAAACTGATCCTATTATTGTGTGTATGAGAAATGAGAAATTTGTGTAAATAAAAATAAAATATGTGACAATTAAGTATTTGCACAGAACTCAACATCATGGCCTTTCTTCTGACGTGTGGTGCTGGGAAGCTCTACGAAGTCTGTAAAGTCACTCAAATCTGCATATTGATGGGAGCGCTGATTATCCTTGTGTAATATTTTGTCCTGACAGCAGCATTTTACATCATAAGCCTTGTCAGCAGGCGATGCCTTTAATAACTCCTCCCCTGAGGTTTTTACCTGAAGTAATGCTTGATTAACAAATTTCAATTCATTATACCCTCTCAAAATCCTGATTTAATTATGCATTTATTCAACAAAATAGCAAGCTAATTATTAACAACATTAATCAATGCAATGAGGGGAAGAAAAAAATCAACTACTGACACGTGTTTGGAAAGCATTTTGGAAAATCCTGTATAAATCAATAAATCATGATCGGAAAACATCTCATTATATTGTGGGCATACAACATTATAAAGTTAAAGAGTACAAATAACATTTTTTTTTTCTTTGTTGAAATCTGATCTGCATACTTGATTGATTTTTACAAAACTAAACCAGTCAGGAACATTAAATCGCTGTGTATGAACGCCAATACGGTTTCATTTGATGGTACAGACTCTGCTCTGTTCTTTATTGTACTCCAAATAAAACCAGGCAGTATATTCTAAAGATTCAGTGGAGGCTGCAACAAAATTCCCCCGAGATTTTCAGTACAGAATCCTGCAGTCACATATCATTGAGATATGGAATATACATACATACTGCAGAGGAGAGATGCTGCGTAGTATGATTAATAAGAAACCAGAGACGAGAGGATACTGGAGGCTGGTGGTAGAGGGAGAAATGAACATGGCTGTGTATGAGAGTAGGTGTAAGCAGCATAAACAGTAACAGCAGTGTAGCACAAGAAAGAAATGTGGTACTTCCAAATTAAACCTAGAGGTGTCAAACATGACTGGAGATAGTTTGGATCATGAAATTAACTAATAATGATTAAATAAAGTAAAGATTCCAGCTTCACTTAATCTCCTTGGTATAATACAGGAAATAAACCCATCCATCCTTTGCCAATCTTTCCACTGTACCTTGAACCATGCTACATTATTATCATACAAACACTCATTTTCATGTTGTGAAAATATTTCTGCCTGTACTGTATCATAATCCTGATTTACAGGATGAGAAAAGTGGGTTTTTTTGTATGTAGTAATTGTGTTTAAATATATATATATATAAAAAAAAGATTTAATACACACTGACCACATTTTCCAGCTTTATCCGTCTGTTGTGAGGTTGTTTGTGAAGCTGGTGAGGCCCCATGTTTAATTCTGACAGGTGCCTTTTTCCCCATCCCACATGCAGCTGCCAATGAGCCTGTAAGCAAACAAAGGAGGAGTTGGCATATAAGAAAGAACAGCTGGTGAGTGATAATATACAGGCCCACTAGACTACCGAGGCCTCTGTGGAACACACACTCAGAGACATGCTCAACTTTAGACCTCAGTGCCTTCAGGACCTCCAGGCAGCCTTGTCGTCTTAATCCTAGATCTACCACCACATGCATTGTCATACGTTCATCCGAGAGGACCAATTAAGCCAAAACATACAGCTACAGATAGCATGTAGGTGGATGTTGATGACAGCATAAGGAAATATTTTTTTCTCTGCAGCCAATTTTGACAAATAAGATAATGAGATGACTGCACAGTTATTTGAGGCATTGTTAATATAAAATATAGCTTAGTACAGCTTTAAATATGACATCAGACATAATTGATACCTGAGAAATCCAGTAGTATACAGAACCATTACTTGCTTAAACCTTAAACCTCCATCAGTTACCTTCTGCTCCAGTGTTTTCCCAGTTTCAATCCACCTTACTCAGATAAATCACATTAAAAAAAAACACAGACAAACAGCCAGACTCCGTCTGTATTCAGGGTCCTGGCCAGGTACACAAACCTATGATGTCACATTAAAGCTGCGGGAACAGAGACGAGGGAGCAGGAAGTAGGACATGCGACAAGAGGGTAAAATCAGCTTAGAGGGGTTCTGAAGGTGTCTTCACACAAACAGTTGCCACACACAATCCCATACACACATCGATGCAAGGCACAATAGCTGCTGTGATCCATTAGGGCAATGATAAGAGGGGTGTGTGGCAGGAAGAAGACTATAGATCTCAATGCAAATTCTCCGTCTCCTGACAGAATGAAAAGACTAATCTTTAGGGAAAAAGCATGCTGCTGTGGCGGTAGCAGGCAGTTTCACTGGGGCGAAAGAGGAAGACTGGTAAACAAGAATTAAATGATGCCGAATGTGCACCGAGGCTGCCGGCATGACATTTCTGCTCTGTGAGATTAATAATGAAGGAGATTACAGGCACCTCGATGGGGACACACAAATGAGACAAAACCCAGGAAGATTATTAGAAGGCTGACAGCCCACGTCAAATAACGGAGAGCCCCAGACAGCTGTTGTGAAATTAATATTTTATGGCCTTCCATCAAAGACCTCAAGGAGGGATCTCGCTATTCACAACGAGGTTGACTTTTATATCAACAAAACTGTGGTGCCCTTGTGTTGAAAATATGTTCTGGTTATCATTCTCACAATATGAGGGAGACTATAACTATACCTTAAGAAGGGAGAGACTGCCAAATAATTCATAGAGGATTACAAAGAGTTATATTATTTCTGTAAACCTCACTGCCTTAAAGCTATTGTTCTGTGAATGAAATGGGACACCGGATTTGCCAAAGGAAGCAATCGAGGCAAAGCAGCAACATCTGAAGAGCCAGGAAGACACGGTAGGGGGCATCTGGAGGTCAGGAATGACCTATATGCTATATATGATGTTTATAATGACCTACGTAGAGGCAATCACAAAATATGTGTTGCACCTGAACAAGTCTGAACACAGTTTACATGTTTATAGTCTTCAAATGATGTGGTGAGGAATGTTGATGTGACACAGGATCAAACAGGTGAATTTAATTTTTCAAGTTTTCGCCTCTCATTCAGCTCTGAATGTTGGTTTGAGCCCGAAAAGGTGTCATGGCAGAGCAGTACATAACCAGCTAAGCAGTCACCACAGAGAAATATAATTGCCTGTTTCACAGATGTGGTAATTCTCTATAACAGGTTCCTGGACGAAGTATTATAATTGCATAACACCCCTGGCATTTGAACATGAGGCCACATGTAAATAGCTGGTGACGGGTGATGATGCACGGTTATGTCATTCTCCGTCTCGGCGCAGACGAAGGTCATTCAGCTTTTTGCGAGGACTGTTCATCACCCGCCATGTTTACGTTGCTACAGCAGTAGATAGAATTCATTGCTTTTTATATTCATTCCATTTCACCACACTGTGAACCCCATAATGCAAAGCAGCAGCGAAGATGGCGTGAGTGTGAAGTATTACTTGCACCATATACGAGGCTCCGCTGACTTTACAATCAACAATGGGGACAAGTCAAAAGCAATATCTGTCATAGGTTAAGAATATGTTTAAAAAAAAAAAACATTAAACAAAAAATATTCATAAATAATGAAATTATTGCATATATTTCCAATTTGACCATATTTTCTAGTGTTGTATGCCAGGTCACAATAGTTTGAAAGCTTGTAGGAGATTAATACCAAGCATTGGATTGCTTAAAAGACGTCAAGTTGTCAGGTGATATATACGTCTGATGATTCTGTGCTGAATAATGCCATATTAATGTCCGATTCATAGGCCTTATCACACCTGTTTATTACCATATTGCTTTCATTACATCTACTCTCCCCTTTGGGAATTGCTTGTGATGTGCTTATCTACATAGAGTTTTATTCAATATATTTTCACATTACGAGGTTCTATAGATGTCAGCTGCCAGTATGACGTAAACTGTAGTCTATATTTGACAAGTTTACGGTTATAGATTACAGTGTCACAGTGTAATTTTATTGTATATAAAGAGGTTTACCAATAAAACTTGGAAAAACACCTACTTTACAAAAAAAAATTGCATACAAGGAAATGGGCTAGGGAATAAGCAGCAATTTAAGATTTTACAAAGGAAACACTAGACCCACTACTACTATAATACAACCGAGCCAATAATAATTTTATTGTGCTTTTTTTTTACTGTGAAAAGACAAAACATTAACAATGACGACACTATCTTTGGATATATTTTTCCCTGATTTTCATTAGAAAACTGCCAAACATAGGAAATTAAACAGGAAGTTCATATTCGAAATTAATATTGAGCCCTTTGGATCATTGGTAGAATTAATTCAATGCATTAGTCCAACAATATAACCACACATGAATGGCTATCAGGTCCCTCTGTGTTCCTGATCATCAAAAGAAATATTAGCTGAGCTATTCAGCCTCCACTGTTGAATGGAATCTAATTTACAATATGCCTACAAGACCTTTTTTGATAGAAATATGAGGTGGGCATGTGCATGTGTGAAGGGGGGAGATAGAGAACAATGCAATAGAATAGGAGAGAATATGAGAGAAGCCTACCATTCACATGCACTCCACAATACAAGCGTATTTTTTTTAATAATTAATAATAGGATGTCGAACGGTGAACAGAGTCAATCTGTGCCATAAAGGTACACCCACTTGTCTTTTGTGTTTTAGCAGCCAGTAACAGACGTAGATGGTGATTTTGCTTCAAATATGGACAGAAAAACCCTAGAAAGTTTCATTCTTTAAAATTTTAAATTACATTATTACAAACTGTTGTAAAAAATTGTTTGTGTTTGCAATATTTCAATGCATACCCATCTGCTTTTCTTCTTATTTATTCATTATACCACAAGTTAAAAAGAGCATCTATTCACAATTAAGGGCGTTTTCAACATCAGTCAAATAGACACCTTTAAAATCAAAAGAAAAACTTCAATAGTAAAATTCACCACAAAAGAATAGAGAGCAGAAAAAAAGACGTCTGACCAATACTCAAGCAAGAATAGGATCTGATTCGATTTGTGCGCTGTGTGTCTGAGACAAGAGTGCCCGTCTCTGCCTGCTGGTATCTGATTTGTTTACCAAGCCAATTAATTGAATTCTGCGCTCAGATATAAACGACATCAGTGGCGGGATGGTTTAAAATGGTTTTCAATGAGAAAACTGTCCAAAGCAGATTGTAGGATTGTATTAAACTCTCTGACAACAATGCAGGACCTCATGTGGAGCACAGCGGCCATCTATTCATTCATCAGAGGTGTCTTCAAATAAGAAAATGTTGCAATAGCGCTTGCCTGCTTGATTTATTAGATATACGATTTTAGGGACTATCAATTGTGACAGCCCTTGAAGACAGTACGAATTAAAACCATGGGTGTTACAAATGTTAGCCGGTTTTCAATGAATATGTTTAGATTGCCTCAATTTAGTTTAGTTAGTTAATTAGTTACATCCTCCACAGCAAAATGCCCCCTGGTTTGTCCTGCTACTGGAAAACAGAAAGAAATCTGCATTAAAGACGTTGTTCGACTCTGCCTCATCACTCACGACACAAGGACACATCATTATGTGTAATTGCTTAGAAAGTGAATGTATTTTCAACAATATAGACTCTCACAATCACAGCAGATTATCATCATATGGCTGTATTCTTATTCGGCTGATCAGTCACATGTGTTACTGTGAATAATAGTTTAATTCTCTCACCAAAGACAAAGAGTTATCTTTTCAGATGCTCATGGGGATATTTGCCTGTAAATAATGTCGGATGTTTGCTGTTTCCTCAAAAATGCTGGCCTAAACAAAATCACGTGCACTTAAGATAATGAAAAAATACCCTACTATGTAATGGCTGTGTACAGCAATCTCCTTAAAACTTGACTAATACTGCCCTCCAGAAGCAATTTTTATTGATTACACTGCAGCACAACATTGGATCCTCATAACTTTACATACCTTATGAGATGTCTTTGTTCCCGGTGTGTTCATGTCCCACAGTTCCTATGAGTAGAGGGCACACCTGAGGACTTTTGGGCTGTGGGGTATCCTACTCCCTGGAACTATTCTCTGATTAAAAGCAGAACCACTGCAGCAGAATACATACACAGCCAGTGAATCAAAGCCATATTTACATATTGCACACCAAAGAAAGGAAACCCCCCCTCGTATTAGCATTGTGTGTGTGAGTGTTTGTGGGGTCATAGCAACATCATACAATGATTTAAGTGATATGCATGATTTGTCTACTTAACCTAGTTTAACAAACAGAATTTTTAGTCACATCTAGCTAGGTCCAGCTGTCCACACATGCTGTAGCTACCCAGTGATAATAAAGCTGGAGACAAAGCATTGTGCCATGCAAATAGGAGTATATTCAAAAAAAGGACTATTGGGGTGACAGTGATGTATAGCCTGTGAGGGATTCAGGGCATCAGGACATTTTGTGCTGCATGTTGTTCCCAATCAGTATCCTTCTGCTCCACTTTTTGAATATGCACTATTAGCGTGTCTGCAAGGGTTGATATTATAATTAGTAGCAGTGTTTATAGAAGCAGCCTATCTGTGATGTGTATATGAAGCTTCACATTCTCCCAAAATATGACCTTCTCTTAAATTCACAGAGGAATATCTTAACAGCTGCAACTTTTTTGTTGTTACTAATGGAGAGGAAAGAGTTAAGACAGGTACCAAGAAAGGGCAATGATATGGGATTCTGAGTGAGTGCACCATTGTAAGGTGTCACGTCTAACTTTACTTTTTGACACCAAAGGCAATTTGAAACAAAAGCAGTTATCCTTCAGGCTATAGCCACTCCTCCATCTTAGTCTTTTTTTCATTGTAAAACCCAGCACTGTCAAATGGTCTGAAAAGCACTATGAAATCAGTAGCCATGAATCATAAAGCCTGCATAGACTGACTGTAACCTACTGTAATAAAGTATAATGGTGCACTCCAGCCTCAAGGTCAGTTGCTGTGAGAAAGAGACTCCGCGGTGCAGCCAACTGCATCAGCCTCCCTTTTTTGCATTCACTTAATTCCTCAGTAGTTCACCAGCACGGGCAGCAGCATGTTGTTCATTTTATTTCAAACTCACTGCAGATTATCATCTTCAAGAGTTACCTTTTTTTTTGCATAATCACCAATGATACTTTAAAAGGTTAAAATGAAAAAACTCCAAACAAAGCACCAGATGACCTGAGGGCCATTACCATTTCCACATTGTAAAATAACACAAGGCTGCCACTTACAGTTTTCTAAAGATAGCAGCATTCAAATCAAGCAGCACTGGGTAGGATATTTTCACTGTAAAAATTAGCCTCAGTCACAACGTGGAGCTCCAGTAGAGATGATAATACCACCCCCTGCAAAAGTGAAAATTCACTCTTATCACACTTGGTGATTTGGTAACGAAAAAAAAAATAGTGTGCTGCTATTTGGAGGCTGCACATGTGCGAAGCCAATGCAGCTTCAAGTAATTTGTGCAGCATTTGCAATTTGTTGATGGTTCAAAAGAAGCATGAACTACATTGTATTGAAGTTATTACTCACTGGTTAGCTCTCTGCAGATGCTGTGTGGATCATTCTCAGCTTGAGGAAAAGCCTGGAAGCAGCAAAGAGCTGAGATTTGACCAGCAAGACTTCCTGTCAAGATTCTCATTACTCACAGTGCAGGTGTCCCACTACCCAGAATGCAACTGAACAAGCAAAATCTCCTGCATGCTCCTGATGCTGCATTGTATCAACCCTTGGAAAAGTGCAGGTATATGAGCTCACTTGGTATTTAAGAGTTCATTAGTGCACTAGGAGCTATTTACAACAATGTGAAGGTAGGTCCGGTTCCTTTATGACCGGGCTACATAGTGTAATGCACATGAATATGAAACGGTAACTGATGAGCTCACCATGACTAATGAAAACGCCCTGATCTCAGCAACAATGCTGACACTGAAATAATACGGGAAGGGGTTAGGTGATCGGTGTTTACATTGTGTAATAAATGAGAAACGGGCCTTATGCACTGACTGCCAGACATTATTTATTAATTCTCAAGTTCAGCGGAGGCAATCACAGACCAAATCATATTAGCTATTTGTATTGGATACGGACTCTGACCCACAGCTCATGAATAAGGGAAACAGAAACTTTACTGGAATGTTAATGGGATTCATAGAGACAATGAATGTACAATGGGGCAATTGCTACGTTTGTATACCACACTGAGTTTGCATGGTTGACCACGCATGTTAATCACTTCCACCTTGGAGGTTTCAGTTCAACATTTTAGGAGGAGGGAGCTTCATTTGAGCAGGGTATTTTAAAATGTTTTGATCTAAAGCTTAGTTTTAACCAAATACATTTATACATGAACCTCAATACCTATATTAGTGGCTGAATGGGCAGTAATATTACTGAAAATATCATTTTCTCTCACATCTGAGAACTTGCAATAATCCCACATTAACAGATGAGCTAGTGAAGCATAAGTAGCTATATTACCCAGCTCTTAAGATTTGCAATACAGCCATGAATAATATACTAGATTATCTCTGGATGGAGCTAACAGTATTATAATATGGTTAGGGAGTATTATACATATTCTTATTCCAATCCAGATAATACAGGTTTCAGTAACAGTTTGTTTTACCTTTTTATTTTTTTAATTGAATAGTGACTTGTAATCAGAGTTCAAATTATGCTCTGAAATATTTTCAGTATTTAGTTTAATTGGCCCCATAATGCATTTGGTTGGGATGAAAATGAAACAACAAATGGCCCATAAAGCAGAGGGTGTGAAAGAAGAAGAAGAAGAAAAAAAAAAGTCCAAATATTTCATAGAGGCAATGAAAGACCCCTGCCAATAATGACACACAAACACATCGAGCAGAGAGTTTGAATACACAGAGCTGTGATGAAGCAAATAGTGAGACAACAGGAGATTAGACTTTTCAACTAATCCTAAACGTATTTACTTGTATAACTTTGGTATTATATTCAAGAGTCAACTGAATGTGAAATAAACCTTCATTTCATTGCAATTTGCAGTTTCCTGTGAAGGAGTTTTTCTGCACTGCCAACTACTGTAGGTAGTTTTTGTAATAAGATGCAACCTACTGTAGTCTAAAATGAACATACACCACTGCTTTCCACTATTTTTATATTCAGCCTAGAAGCACAGTTCATAATACATGTAAAGAAAGAATATCTGGGCAAAAATATCACTGCTGAACATTTTACTGGTTAACATTTCAGGTAGAAGGTCATTCTTAAGACTCCATGAATGTCTATCTGTCATTCAGTCCTTTGGTTCAGACTAAAATCTCTCAACTATTTCATCGATTGTCATGAAATTTTGTACAGACATTCATGGTCCACAGAGGAGGAATCCCATTGGCTTTGGTGATCCCCTGACTTTTCCTGTAGCGCCACCATGAGGTTGATATTTGTGGTTTAATCTATTAGGTTGTAATGAAATTTGGCACAGAAATTCATGTCCTTCCGCACAATGAATTGAAAACTTTAGTGATCCCTTGATTTACATCTAGTTCCACCATCAGGTCAAAATGTGTCCAATACCTGCACAATCACAGCCTCAGCTGTTCTACTGCGCTTAGATCTAATTAGCAAATGCATGCTAATGCATTAAACTAATATGTTGACATAGGCTGGAGTTATACTCGTCTTTAACTACGTGTTAGCATGCACATGATGGCTGCTTTGCATATTCTGCACATTTGCAATGTTGATTGTGCACATCCGCAGAAATGAATGCTACACGTCCACAAGATACAATAGAACAGCAGGGGGAGTGTGGGAGCAGTATGGGGATGTGAAGGCAACAACAATGGCAGAAGAAATACTGATACACAAAATACATGATGTTTACATCATGCAAAGTCCTATTTACTTCTCTGGTGCGCCCTCTAGTGGACTCCAGTAAAGTACATAGGCAAGTATGTGAACAATTTTATTCATTGTTGTCTATGTATACGCATGCAGTGGTTAACATAGTCAACTCAAAGTATTGCTATAAATACAGCCTCACTGAGATCTTATCATGTAGCTCTGTAAATGGAAATGTGTTCCTGCGCATGAACAGCGGCATCTGCCATAGGCTACAAGGAACTTCTCTCATGAGAGTAAAAATGTTGTCACAGTTATTAGTCTTTGGAGTCGTTTCTAAACACCACTATGGTAGCCTCTGTCTTCAGGGGAAACGGTGTGGTTTATTAATGTGTTTTTAATTGTTTTTGGACAACAACAGAGGTCTATGGCACAGAGGGATAAGATGCATCAGGATTTTGGATACACACACTATGCTTGTAAGTAGATCAGTTCATTGTTGGTTTGCCTCTGCTCATTTAGATTTGCTGACAATAAGAAAAAAAAGTATTAAATAGACCGTCTTATCCTTTAAAATTCCCATTGTCAGTGTTACGAGTACCTGCTCAGTGATTTCATGCAACTTAATCCTCTACAGGATCATTGTCTTCTGCATGATGTGGCCGTATAAATTCAGAACAGCTGGCTCAGCAGTAGCAGTATGTCCCACATAGACACCACTACATCTGGCATGATGGGACCAATTACCACAACACAGCAGTTATGATATCAAAGATCAAAGCTGCCATCAATTCCTTAAGTGACATCGAGAAACACATGGTCCAAGACAATTACCAGTTTGTTGAATGCTTCTGAGATTAGGAGTAGGGGTACTATGAAGTAGATTGCACCATCATGTGTCAAGTGGATCTGTATGTCAATAAATATGGAACTCCCTGGATAATTCATGAGACAGAATTTGTAGTTTCTGCTGTTCAGGGAATCCTAAAGGTTATCAGCAAACATTCATAACAGAGGCAATGACTCTGTGTGTGTGTGTGTGTTGTGTGTGAGTGTGTGAAGCGCTGAAGAGGTAGATGAGCCACTGCTATCTGTTTGACATTTCTGTCAGTACTGGTATTTGAACTGCTGGGTAGCTCTGACAAATGCCATAGCTGTCACAGGCTCGATTTTAATTACACCTGACTGGGTCTTTTAGGGGATCGGGGATGAACTTAATTAGCTAGCAAGCACTCAGGCTAGTTCTGGCATTGGTTGGTACAACCCACACAGCTTCTTCTTCTTCTGTGGCTTTTCATTGGCATTTTAATGGCCTCCATCTATACAGAGGGTGAGAATGAACAAATGAGGGGAGAGCAAGTGGCCTCAGGAGGGGGGTGGTGGCAGGAGTGTGTGCCTTTCATCATTACCAATGTGGATGTTAATGCTTGATCACTGTATAAATGGAGACATTTTTAAATGCTACAGACTAATAGAAATTGTGTACTGTATTGTATGAAAAGGAAAAACAACCAGTGAAATTAAAAGTGTTTTTAGCAACAAAAACATAGATGTAACATCGTCTACATATGAACAATTTCTACAGTCAGGAAAGACTTTGATATTTTATCAGTTTCTTAAAATGGAACAAGTTGGAAATACATAAGAGCCCAGTGCAGAACAGTCTTCAGGCAGTATCTCCAATTTCAGGTATAGAACAGCGACAACTTCAGATAATAACAGACACCAGAGTATTCCAGTAGCTCACTCCTGCATATGACAAAGTAATAGAAATGATTAAGTGGTTGGTCCGTTTTAATGAACACAAAGCCTTCCGTGTGGAAGGTAATTTTAATTGAAATCTCCTTCTGTTTAATAACTTAACATATTCACAGAGGGGAGAAAGGAGTGAGTCACTCATGGAGAGATATCTGAGGTGAATGTCTGTAATTCAGTTTCTCAAGCAGCTTCACAAGCCTGATCTTTACCCCCCAGAGTGTATTACTGTGTTGTTTTTGTTGCTGCTCTTTGCACCGGTTACTTTTTTTTTTTTATACGACACAATGTCCTAACACCCTCCACCTTTCTTCTTTTTTATCCGCTCACCCTCAGCTTTATCACAAAAGACAAAAAAGAACAGTACAGATGGTTACTGTGGCTCACTTTCACATAGTTCACACCAATTAGTTCACAGAAGAGAAGCATTTTAAATCAATTTCTAAAGCTAAAAAGGAAAAAATACTTTTTTTTAATTAAACGTTTGTGTGCAGGAGGCTGTGTATCATGAGTTTTATGGTCACAGTTTACCCTTGTTCACCAGCTAAGTATTTTATAACAGATCAAGGTCCTGGCACTAACTGTAAAGTAGCAGCAGATTTCAGTTGATTTCAGTGAGTTAAAAAAAACAATAAAAAAGCATGAACCTGTGCAATGTTATACCAAAAAACAATAATTTATTATCATTTCTTTTGTAAAAGATCACCATTATCACATATGTTAACTGGCTACAAATTTGCCAACTACGCATTACTCGAAAATTAGACCATCGGACATTGACTCAAAACAAAGACAGGGATCGGTTTTCAAATTTCAAATTTACAACATTTTAGTTAAAAACGAGGCATTTGGAATGAGTTTACTTTACATGTAGCTGAACTATAAAGTCTGATGATAAATGATAGCCCGTTAATTTTACTGTTTGTTTGTTTTTTTAATGATTAAATATGCTGTGTTTCTGAGTCCTGCTCAGTGGCAATCATCCTTACACTTAAGTTTAATGTGACTGCAAACATAATTCAGTAACGACTATACAATATCTACTAATGTGTCCAGTTGGTAGAAACTCAGTGTATACAATGTATGAAAAGTGTTGAATAATACCTCTCTGCTGCACACAGATATACAAAGATAGTTTGCGTGAGAAATCAAGTCGCCAAACTACATGATCTACATGAACTATGTATCATTGAGTCAGTTCTTCACTGTTAAGGCTATGCTGAGTAAAAGTGTATGTGGAGAATAAAAAATATGTAAAAAATACTGTTATGTAAAAGCTATGAGCAGGTCCATCTGTTGTTGAATAAAATATGTAGAACAAATCTCTAAATATTAATTAAAAATAATTACTAATGCAAAATCATTTTAACCAAAAGCTGCAAAAACAGACAAACAATGCTGCCACCATTTAAAAAACAAAAACAAAGAAAACAAAAAAACATGTGAAGCTGCAGCACTGGCAGTCAGTCAAAACTTTTTTGGACACAAAGTTGTTTATTGTCTTGCCAGTGAAGCAGTTCACAAATTACAGAAACAACATATAAAAAGGAAGAATTTCACTGTAAAATGAGGTATCCAACTTTTGAAAGATGAGTTTAGTTTAGTATCAGAAAAATTATTAGATGATCAAAAACTTTTGTTTATAAGATATTAACAATTTACAATGTTAAGCGATTCAAAATCCTCCTTGCTTCAATTGGGAGACATGGAATACCTTTTATTACAGTATTTAATATATTAGTAGTAACAATAGGGTAAGAATTTTGTGAAATACATGAAAATGTATATAATTGCATTACCAAAAAATTTGTTGTTGGCATAAAACATTTTAAGTACAAAACTGCAAAGTAATAATTCATTTCAAATTCATGATGTTTTATGGATTCTCGCCGGAGTAAGTCATCTTTTTTTTTTATAAGGAGCGTGTTATACAGTACTTTGATTGGAATGTGATTATATTCATTTACCTTTAAAGCTGAAATCTGCAACTTATTTTTTCAATTTTATTTTTACTTTAAATATCATTTTTGTCTGTGTATTGATAACTGGATCTTTGAGTTGAATTATTTTTAGTTCAAAATGTCGTTTCAAATACCTCTTAACGTACAGAGGCTTACAGATTTCAGCCTTAAAGGATAAGTAGAGTTGTTAATTGAAGACACGTTAAACAGTATGTGAAAGGCATTATATACCCACTGAATCACTGTGATCTGCATTTGGCAAGTATATACACAAAACATAATACAAGAGAAAATATTTAACCTTTTTTTTTAAGGAGCTCCTACTTTCTTGAGTCATATGGTTACAACATAAATACCGAGATAATGATTGAAAAGAGAAACATATACAGAGCAACGTAATAAAAATAATTCCATAGAAAAAAGTTTCTTTCCCGCTGAGTGATTGATGTGAAAAAAACAACATGAAGAAAATGTTCATGACACCACTGATAAATTCTTTACAAAATGCTTTTTGGGTTACAAAGTGTGAAAAATACTCCTATTGTCCTCATAAAAACGCCACATTGAACGAGGCAATTATATTATACCACATGGGGTAGAATGTGTTTGTTTTTTGTTTTTATACAGTAGTGACTGATAAGAAGGCGTTGTGAACCTTGGCTCCCTCGGGAGCCTTAGTACCGTGGGTCATCAGCTCCTGGATGGTCATCCAGTTGTCCAGGATCTTCTTGTTGCGTTTCTTCATCATCTTTTTGTGGCTGAGCTCAATAATGCTGACCTCCTTGCGACCCTCGCTGCTGCTCTGAGGGTTCTCCTTCAAGCTTTCCAGCCGACTGCGCTGCATGAACTCTCGTCTTTTTCTCTGTTCTTTTGCCCTGACCAGGTGCTGCTTTCTTTCCTCTTTGCTCCAGTATCTCCCCATCTTCATTTCGCTCATTGCATCATCATCCGTGGTCATTCCCCCACTGCGCTCTTCTTTAATCTTTAGTGCTCGCTCCCTCAGTATCTTGTCTCTCACAGGCCTCTTGGTGATGTAGCGTGTGCCGTCACTGCGGATTTTGACCTTCCACTCCATCTTGGGCTCATCTATGGGCCCCTGAGGCTCTTTGCAGACACTGAGCAGACTGAGCTGGCTCTGGGCATACTCAACAGCTGAACGCTGCTGGATCAACTGCATGTAGCTCTGGTAGTGGCGAGCATGAGCTGGGATGTTGACCTGCCGCTGCTGGGAACTGTGAGATGGAGAGAAGTAAGGAATCTTGGAAGCACATGGCTTTAATTTCCCCCTCTTCTTGTCCTCCTCAGCCTGAGGTGTCTGGTCCGACTCAGAAGGATTGCTGTGGTCAGGACTGCTGCTCTTGCCCAGGATTGGAGCACGGCATCCTGGGATGGGGCTCGGGCTAAGTGAGTGGCCAGTGGCAAGACCACTGCAGAGGTTCCTCTGGTTGGTGAGACTAACCATCCTCTGGAGCGAGTGCTCCGGGGAGCGATCCATTGCCAGGGGGGTGCTCCGTGAGCTCTCTGCCGTGTTATAGGCACTGGAGCTGTCCTTGTCCGATTTTTCCAGCCTCTCATTAATGTCTGCTAGCTTACTCCTTGTTGGCTCGCCCCGATGGAGGCTTTGGTTTTTGGTGGAGGGAGCAGAGCGGCCTGTGGAAGGAGACTGCTGGCCCTTACGAAGCTTGTGGGCCTGCATGATGTTCTGACATTCAAGCTCGATGCTGCGCAGTTCCTCGTTGAGCATACGTAGCTCGTGCTGCACGCCACCCTGCTCCCCCATGCTGCACTCAATGGTGCTGCGGTGGCTATAGAACAGGTCGTACTCACCGCTGTTTCGAATCTGACACTTCAGCTCCAAGAGCTGCTGGAAACGATCACCCTCCGTCTCCTCATCATCCTCATCCTCTTTGTCGTCTAACCGCGTGGAGCCAGTGATACGGTGTGTGTCCCGATTGTCTCTCAGGCACTGGGACAGACGTCTCTGGATGTGTGCCAGGACATTATGCTCTGAGCTTTCCATTCTGTCTTTTATACGCAGTACACTGTCCTTATAATGCGGGAGTGTGGAGCAGGTAGGCTTGTCATCTTCTTCTTTCTGAAATGAATAAAAACAAAACCCAACCTGAAATTGCATTGCATGACTCGCAGAAAAACATGGACAACAAGGAAATGATGCACTCTAGTTTAGATGCCTTATTGGTGAAATGAGGACAAAATATAACAAAAAATAATCACTAGAAGTATTTAAGAGTTCAAGAAGTGCAAACCTATTCTGCATTCTCCTGAAGGATTACATATGTTGTTGTGTATACAGCTCTGTTACTTCAGGGATTGTTTCTTCTCTAAGCCAAGTCTTTGAAGTCACATTCATATGGAGTTTTGTGGTATGCTAACTTCCCAACAAAACAGAATTTTAAATTATGATTACTAATATTTGGAATTTAAATGGTTCATCGGTCCCTTTCCATAAATATTCATAATTATTATTTGGTATTCATATTTCAGTTTTGCAAAAAAGCAAAAAAAAAAAAAAAAAAAAAAGTCAATGAAGAATTCGATTTCATCTCTGCTACTGGCTGGATCTCAAGGAAAAGGTTAATATTGACTGTGAATAATAACCTAATAGAGTCAAAGCAATGTCAGTCTGATGGTATGGTGTTACGGTGTTATGGTGTGCAGTAAGGGGGGGAAGGTTAACTTTAATCTATTGCTTTTGACTCATACACTCTGGGGATAGTTTTTGTAGTTTTATTCTTATTTAACAAAGCAAATAAAAAAAAAACAAATGGGCCTTTCAGAATTTCTAAAAATCAGAAATCACAAAGCTTTGTCACCAACCTGACTAATCTGGTTACACCAAGCATATGTTTTACTGCTGTCTGACCTGTTCGTTCTCCTGCTCCTCCTGAAGGGCAGCCAATTCCATCTCCTCTCTCTGCTGTTCCTCCAACATTTCCATCTTCAGCTGCTCCAGGAACTCACTGTGCTCATCATCTAGCCAGGCCTCTTCCAGCTAGAGACGAATGAAGGAAGGCATATGGAGAGAGAATGGGGGAGAGCGAAAGTGGCAAATGTTATTCGTCAAGGCCTAAAAGCTTAGAGAACCTGCAAGCATCAGTGTGATATGGTATTTGACTACTGACTACTCCTCATCTTTAAAACATACATTCTAATCTTAAAATGAAGTCAATACAGTTTAATGGTCATAGGAATGTCACCTTTTGACCTGTTAGCTCCACTCCATCCATCATCTGTTTGTCTGCTCCGTGTGAACCAAATGGGATTCATATCTGAAGACTGAACTGTCTGGCTCATCTGCACTGCGGCAGTCCTTTTGCTTATTCGCCATCGGCCTGGGGCCTGAACTCACTCCATATTAGCATGCCATTAGCTTTTATGGCTTAACATTGGAAGTCAATTACAGTGGCGCTACATAAAACTGAAACATGATGAGGTGTCTTAGTGGTGGCTTCTACTCGGAGTGGTTGTGGCAGTGGGGAGGGGGATTTGATATGGTTGACTCTGTGGAAATATTCTGTAAATGGCATACCTTCAGGACTGTAATTTGTTAATTCTGTGCCTCTTTTTACCCAGTAGGTGTTTAAGTCAGTGGCTGAAAAATACAGTGTGAGGTCATTTCTAACCTGCATTTCAGGTCTGGCAACCAGCAGTATGATGTTCCTGCACTCTTCATTGGAGAGCGCAGCCATTGCTTCCTCTCTGTCCTGCACATCCTGGCCATTAATCTGAAGATGACATACAAATACGATTACCATCCTCAATAGTAAGTCGGACTCAAGCAAGCAAACATGTATATACACACAAACATTTGAACACAGGCCCACACACACACACTGAGGCAGGTTTTATTCATACAAAAGCCTTTTAAAGAAAAGAAGCACCACAACCAAAGTGGCACTGCAATAAATGCCTTCTTTTCCTGAGCAAATTGTAAACACCGTGCTGCTCTCTAATATGAAGCAGGACCCAGGAGTGATTATGAATAGGACGATGGCTGTGGGTACGACGGAACCGTTGTGTTCACCAAAGTATCCGGCAGCGTCTATACATCTAGCTGTACAATTAACTGGCCACTGACAAGGGGCGTCCATCTTTTTGCAGGCAGAGTAATGGCCCTGTCACTGGTGGATAATAGTGCTAGTACTAGACTGCCTCTCTCACACACACACACATACATACACACACACACTCTTGGCTCAAATCAGTCACACAGCACATGGTACACCAACACCAACAGACAATTAGACCAATGGTGCTTTTGCATCCACACCCCTAATGTAATAATAGCTTTCACAGATTATATACTTCTCCCTTGACTTAATTCCATGAATATTTCTGATATATATATATTTTTTTACTTTTTTTCATAAACCTTTACATCTTCCGCCAGTCATAGCTCCCAGTCATTAGGATGGCCCAAGAAAATTTCACGACCTATTTGTTCCATTTAAAATGACCTCTCCATGTACACCTCTGTCACCCTTAAAGCTTTACTAATTAACATTGTTAACCATTCAGATAATCAGCTAACTCTAACAGAGCTAAAAGATATCGGACACAGAAGGTGTACCATATATAGCGTCTACATGTGTAATATAGAAGCTCTGACACATCCACACAAAAAAAAACAATAATTACCAACATTAACGCATAGAGGCAACACCATCGAGCCTCAAGCACTTCTCCTCTTCGGTAGCAGAATTCCTCTAGAATTAGGCCTGAAGATGAGGCTAGAGGCTAATAACATCCGTAGCCTCTAAGCCATCTAAACCACAACAGGCAACGAGCTGTAACACACATTTCACTCTTAAAAACTCCTGTTGCTGCTGCTGAGTCGGTAACTGAAACAGCCAGGGAGGCATTTCTCCCCCGCTAACAGTCACAGCAGGGGTGAGTTCTCCACTTTAATGTACTGCCATTAAAAATGAATGTGCTCTCACGATGGGAGACAATGGTTGAGCATGACAAAATAAAAGTGTTTTTTTTTTTTTTTTTTACATTGAATCTAATGAGAGCTGGTATAGAGGGGACCAGTGAGAGAGAGAGAGAGCGCCTTACTGCACCTGTAAAATGCGATCCCCCTCTCGGATGCGTCCGTCTTTGGCAGCGATGCTGTTCGGACTGATCTGTAAAGGTAGGAAACAGCGTTGTAACTCTGAAATAGATTCAAGGACTGCCTGAAAATGTTTGAACTCATAATGAAGACATCAGCCAACTAGACATGTCTAGACTGTTATTAACAATGTGAGAAACACACACAATGGGTGTGCTGCCATGGGAATGCCATTGAAATCAAATGGGGTTTTTTTTTTTCTTTTCTGGTCAGTTTTTTCAAAGCCAGTTTACCCTCCTTTTTTGGAAGCTGAACAAAAGCCACAACAAACAGAGTTATCACCATTATCACTCAAGTTCTCAGGTGTACCTGCCTCACTTATTACATTGTGGCAGGTTGATAGAGCACAAGCCGCCGCATATAGCATCTACAGCTTGTAACTCAACCCCAGCACATGATGCACCTGCTCCGCCTGTAACTAATGCTAGTGAACAAGGGGGCAGGACACTCTTTCATCAGCCAATCAATTGGTGTCTGGGGCCATTCGTTTCACTCGCTCCTATCAGGGGGGGGTTATCTCTGGAGATGGTGAGGTGCTGTGGCACTCCATCTTCATGATGGTCCACTCCTACACAGAGGACCACTCATTAAACTGGGAGGGAGGTCACCAGACAGGAATGGGGGTAGGACTGGGTGGAACAGAGGAAACGGAGAGCAATATTTCTGCAGTTGAGGTGTGAACGCCCAAACCTTGAGTCATCTACAACTGTCAGAAACTAAAACACTAGGAAATGAAGCATTAATAGAAGATGTTTAAGGAGGTAAAATGACTTTGCCACACAAGAAGGTTTTAGTTGTGACTGTCATCTTCTGTCTTTTTTTTGTTCGGAGTTTGCTTATGTTTCCTCCCTTTTTTCCCCCCACAGTTCAAAGACGTTATATGGACTGAAAACTGTAAATAAATGTGTTTGTGCTGGCCCTACAATAGACCAGCAACCTGAGGTGGATGCTGGGATATATGTACTCCAGCCCCTGTGACCCTAAGTAGTAGTAGGGTGAACTGAGTATGTGTACTGATGTTGATGTACTCCTGAATTATCTAACCACTGTACTGTTAGACACTATGGATACAAAGGCAAATAAACACAATATGGCCATTCAACAATAGCTATGAAGTTGGCAAATTTGGCTTGTTTTAAAATGACCTTGTATTGTTCTTCAGTCTGTGCAAGATGTAAGAGAGGATGTAAAATCTCCTCTAACACATCCCCGTGAACAATGACATTCAGCCGCTTCATCTAAATGCAGCACATTCCTCTCAGTCCTATTTTTTTTTTTTTTTTTTTTTTTTTGTAGAGCAGCGCTTAACACTTAAGGATGCCAGGAACCACAGACCATTGATTTATATTCCACTCAGCAAACACATCGAATTGTCCGAGTCAACTTCAAACGAATGTGAGAGAAAGTTGAGCAGAATGGAGAACAGTATTTATTATGCTTCCAACAAGTTGATGTCAGCAGTACTGAAAGGACTGAGGGTAAACAACTCAGACAACACCTGAAAACATTTATTTAGTTTTGTTGTTTTTTTCTGTCATTTTTTGTTGGCGACTATAATTCTGCAGTTAAAACTCTGCCAAAATGTTCAATAATGTGATTTGTTGTTGATAAAATAGTTGGAAGATTATCAAATGTCACTATTGATTTAGTCTTGGAAATCAATTGTTTAAGCAATTTAACTGTGGCACTATGATTAGCGCTTTCAACAGCGTATGATATGCAAATGTAACATTAAGAATCTGTAGAATATGCATATATCTTTTCTCTCAAGCGTATTAATATTTTCATTTTTCAAACAGCTAGCAGCCCTAACTCTGGTGGTTGGCAAAGAAAATAGAGGATACATTTTTTTCTTTCTTTCTTTTTTATTTTGCGGTATCTCCAGGAGCAAGGCACAGTGCGGAAAGATAAAAGAGAGGATTCAGTGTTTAGAGAGTTCCCATCACAAAAAACGTGAAGTATGAAAAATTAATCCCAGCTCGTGGCTAAGCAAGTTACAAGATGCAACACTCGCAAGTCTTGTATGAAGGATAGGATATCACCTCGGGATAAGTCAGCATATCTACTCACCTCACTGACATAGATGGCCACATCCTCTTCCTCATCTGTCCTGTAGCACAGAGTTAGCCCCAGCTTCTCTTGGCTGCTGAGTCGACACAATTGCACTTCCTATGCAGATCGGAGGGAAAACAGAGAAAATGTATTTTAACAATGTGCAATCGGTCATAGGAGCACAGAATGGGCGGACGCCTGGACAAACATTTCACCACACGGTCAATTTAGTAGCTGTTAAGGAGCTTTCAATCATATTACACAATCTTCCTCAGAAGATGAAGTAGGGCTACAATTAATGATTATTTTCATTGTTAATTAATCTGCAGATTATTTTCTCGATTAGTGTGTGAGTTGCCCAGTTGTCATGGAGTTATACATGTTCAAAAATTTCGATTTTTCTGAGCTAATATGGAGAATTTAATGTAAATCTGCTGAGGACGATTTTGTGATCCGATCAAAAGCTCCAGAATGGGAACTAAATGGAGCTCGTGAGCGTTTCTCTAATTAAACAGAGCAGAGTCAAAACAGTGAGACAGATCCATATCCTTCAGTTGACCTTCACATTATGCAACCTTCAAACAGGAAACTAAAACATATTCGATATAATTACCATCAAACAAAAATTTTGCCACCGTAACGGTCACACAAACACTAAGTCTCACGCTCAAGTCTCAGCACAAAATTCCAACTTGGTTTTGAGTCATTTGAGTGTGAAATGCAAACTCTCGTCTGAGGTTTTTTAAGCCTAAAAGTGTTTGATCATGAAAGACATTCTCAGCTCACAGGGTTTGATTGGCGGGGCTTTGATAAATATCAGAGGACCTCAAGTGTTTTTCTTTTGCGGCGTTGCCAGGATATAAAACTATAAATAAACTATAATTATGCTAATGACACCAGATATTCTCTGTAGCACTAAAGTATTCCTTGTCCTTTTTTTTTTTTGGGAAGAGATCTATTGACTTACGAATCAGCGGTTGTCGAATTTCCCTCGAGCCACTTGGAACATAGCTTAGTAGCCTGGCATCAGTTCATAAATACAAACACATGGAAAGTGAGATTTGATTAACTGCAGCGAGAACTTGAGTGAGTGGCACAGTAACGCCTTCATCTAATAGCAATAGGTGTTGGATATGGAACCAAACACAACTTCCAATTTCAAATTCCTCTGAAGCTTGCAGACAGTTAAACATACTGTACATAAGCCATTTTGCACTCAGTTTCTCACACAACAGAGGTTCAGCGAAAACACCAAACAGCCTGGCCTGTGCTCCATCTTCAAACGTTAAAACATATCAAGGGTGTTGAAGGGAACCAAGTGTGAAATGGCCTCTTCTCCCAAGGTCTTCATTAGAGCAGAAACACACCGACTCTAAGCAGCAGGAGCGAGGTGGTTGAGCGGAGCGGTGATAGAGAGAGAGAGAGAGAAATGAGGCTGGATGAGGGGCTCCGGGTGGGGATCACAGGGGTCTCACACGGAAACAGAGAGATTCATTTCCTCTGTGACAAGTGTGGGTTGGCTAGTTACACGTGTCAGATGTGGCAGGACTTTGGAAAAGGGGGGACGAGGGGACTGATGATGGTGGGATGCAGAGGGGGAGGAAGGGGGGGGGGAAAGCCAATACCACTGCCTGAGAGACACCACCTGCTGCCTTTGGCTACCCCTTTTAAGCCGTTTATGACCCCCCCCTACTTCCTCACACACACACACACATAAACACACCTAAAGGCACAATTCCCATTTCCCATTTTCTTTTTCTCCCCTGCCACTCATTCCTTCCTACACTTTTCAGGGACCTGCTGCTGGGCTACTCACATTCACACACACACATGCAGTATAGTATACACTATAGTAAAGTATAGTATACTCAGCAGAGTGCACGCATTCCCACAGACATAGAGGAAAGAGCTGAAGAAAAATGCCATCATCCGAGCTTCGTAGTCGTTTTTTTTTTTTTTTTCTTCCCGACAGCCTCCACCTGACGGGAAGCTCAGATCTTTAATTGACTGTCTCAGAAGTGATGACAACTTAAAATCCCGACTGATATGCAAGGATACAACGTGAAAGAGGGACGAGCGAACAAAGCTTCTGTTGTGACTACCTGAACAAAGTGAACTGCAAAAATCAGTCATTTGCTATTTTAAAAACGTTACTAATGAGCTATCACTGTTAGTGTTGGTAGAGATATTATTAAAGAGGCACATCTCCTGATGCAATGGAGCAGTCATGGAGGTAATAGGAGCTGTGGAGAAAGCACACATCTCGCATGCTAATATGATGTGGGAAGTTGGAGGATATATATCCGTGGGAAATATTGAAATCACTGGCAATGTCTCGGAGACATCCATCTAAAAATAAACCACATTAATTAATCGCTCGTACGTACTGATGCAAAGCAGAGGTGTGCGCAGGTGCTACATCATCACTATCTGGCTCCAAGAAAGAGAGGTTAAAATTACTTCTGACTAATTAATGGTTTGATGTCTTGCAGGAGACCTGTAGCTAAATGATCAGAGAAAATCAATTGCTACAGTTACCATATGTTGGATGACACACATCAAACCTGCACGCGTGTGTGTTTAACTATACACAACATGTAGCTTTTGTCTTTATGAGATTTTTTTTTTCTGAATCTTCTCTTTTGTTTTGAGACAATATTGTGCAGAAAAACACTCACCCACTCAACCTCAGATGCCACAGTAAGAGTCTCCTGATCCATCAGTCTCTCTCTGTCTCTCTCTCTCTCTCTCTCTCTCTCTCGCCTTTTGATTTTGATTTTTCCTCCATTTTCCCGGCGAGCTCTGTGCCTCTCAGGCAGGAGACTGCAGCGTGAGGGCTGACAGTAAATTAATGACTGCGATGGCGTGATTTAAGGGGGGAAGATTGTCGGCCCACCATCAAAGCACATTGGACGCTGTCATAATAATCGTGCCTTTGATTACCAGTAATTGAAAAAGCAGTCATAAATGCATGGATGGCTACCATCGACAGTAATGGAGCGAAGGCCATCTCTCAGCTTGAAGTACTCCGCTTCCTCAGAACTCACCAGAACCATCAAAGAGATGGTTACTAACATGGTGTTGTGGCCACATACATACATATCAAGGGAGCCAAGAAAAATTGTGTGATGTTTCTGTGTGAAATGCAATAATGCCAAGCAATAAGGCATGTGTGTTTCTTTAGAGAGGACAGAGGACATTATAGACTTCTCACTGAGTCCAACGTTTCTTCTTCTTCAGTTTTAACCATCAGCAGCAGAATCTTAAAACTCTCACTAAGAAAAATAAGAGACACGTATGCTGAGAGGAACACAGTAACGTTAAGGAAGAATAATAATGCTGTGAATGTATACTTCTTTTACTGTGGCATCTGGCATCTCTGCACCTCATCAACTCTCAACATGTTGATTAAAGGGAACGTCATTGTCTGTGTGAAGGAGGAGAAGAGTGAAATAAATTTAGATTCTCTGTGATGTGATGGCAAACTTCTCTCCCCAACTGTAATTTCTCACCTGACGTAAGTAATTTAATGAAATGTCTTTCCTTCATTCTCTTTTCTCTCCTCCAGCAGCGAGTGAGGGGGTCACGTTGACTCTGAAAGTGGCTTTTCAGCTTTAACCTACATCTCCCCCCCCCCTTCAAAGCGTTTTCAGTTGACATACAGTAAGTGAGGCTGCATTAGCATGCTATCTAACTCCCCAAGCATGAAATAAAAAAAATATATAAAAAACGGTGCAGGCTACAAAGCATACACAGTATAATAGGATTTGTTAATAGAAATGAGGCATAAAGAAAGGCTTTAATATATTACACTTGTTCCGATTTGATACTGGGGCCTCTGCGATCCAAGCGGGTGCACAAATCTCTTTAGGATGTGAAGAAACAGCTCAAAGTTCATTGGGTGGAAGCATTCAGAACTAATTCAAATGAAACAAGTAAGATGAGGGAGGGGTGAGCAATCATCGTACATCAGACCAAGCAGAGCCTTTTCACTTGCAATATGCTCCAATGTCAATGACTTGGAAGTAAAGAATATTGGTCCGAAGCTATTTATCTCTTCCTGTCACGGTTGAGTCAATGCATCTATATGTATATCTGTATGTGTGAGAGATCAACTGCCTTTGGAAACATCACCTATCCAGCTGTTACACTCTAGTAAGATGCGGAAGCAAAGAAATGTGTTTCTATCTTTTTTTTTTTTTTTTCTTATCAGCACCTGCCACACACACCTCACTTGATTTGGTTCAAGCTCAAACTCCAGGTTAACTAGCTTGCAAGTTTTTTTTAAATTTTATTTCCAGAGTTGTGAAAACAATTAGCAAATATCAGGTAACAGTTTTTCTACTTTCTCTTTTTGCAAAAAAGATGAAGACATGTCATCATTGCCTGTGGAAACAAGAGATTTTTCATTTGCAATGAGGCTGATTGTCTGTCACTACTGCCCCCCTGAGATCTGCCTCTAGAGTCATTTAGTGTTTGGGTCCTTATAAATGAGGACTGTTGAGGGATCAGCAGCCTCAACCAAATCAAAAACAGAGTTAAAATAAAATCTTATAACTATACACAGGTTAATATTTGTTTTCTTTTTTAAGGAAATGAAATGGAAAGGAAATGACTGCACCAGGCCACGGTAAATAGTTACAGCCTGTAACACATCAAATACAACGTGTTCATTAGTAAGCTTTAGAGGAGCTTTTCTTTAAACTTCGGACAGAACCAGACTAATTGTGTCCCCTTTGCTTCTATTTCTTCATGCTAAGGTAAGCTAAATGTCTTCGAGCTCTAGGTTCATACTTAAACACGAGTGCCGTATCGATCTTCTCAACTAACTCTCTGCAAGAAAGCAAATCTGGTGTATAAACTTTGTAACAGCAGCGACTCAATATCGCTTTCTATATACCTGTGAGAAGCTAAAAATCAGTCGATACTAATGGCCATGCTCCAGATAACAGTGATGTCAAGTGCAATTCTTACCTCGTATTCAAACTCCTCTGTCCTCTCTCCGTCCACTGGAACAGGGGAGAGGTAATCTGTCCCTTCATAGTAATCCTGGTCCATTGTATGCAGAGAATGACAGCTGTCAGACAGAGGAAGAAAAAGAGGGAAAGACAGACAGAGAGAGAGGAGGCAGAGGAATAGAAAGAGGCGGAGAGTTGGGCGTAAGCATGATCCTTTTCCTCATTTTCTCTTAAATGTGTTCAATACCTCCAAGTGACAGGATTTTCCTCGTCTTTGTCTTTTTTTTTTTTTCCCCTCTTTGTGGAATCTGATGAATAAAGGATTTGTCAAGGGCTTTCACTGCAGCTGGAGTGTGAGTGATAAAAGTACAGCCCCCTCTTAATAACAGCATATCCACATAATTTGCTTCCTGCTCTCGACAGACAAAACCCCCCCACATTGTACGGCGTAATTCTATTATTCTTCCCTCACTCGCTGAACAAAAACAGCATTGTAAAGGCCTAACAAGATGAGCAGCTTTCAGTGCCACACAGGATAATCGCGGCGGAGTAAAAACTTCGTTGAACACGCTGAATGATTTGTGTGACTCTCCGAATAACCTAGCACTGTAAAACTGTCCCGAAAAACAATCTTCTACTGACAAAACCAGACTGATAAATGTCATGAATGCTTTATGCTTTGATGCTCTAATATTACAACAACAACTTTTTGGCAGCAAGCGCGAAAAAGAACACAATTACAAATTTTACAATCTAGCCTCAAAAAATAAAAAGTGACAAACATTTGTTACAGTTATAAAAATCACTCGTATATTGGATTGCGCGCACCTGATCTCAGATGAAAAGAAGGAAAATGCGAGTTTTATGGGACACGTTGATTACATTTGGGCTCGGGCCCCGGGGCTGTGAGTAGCCCGCGAGCACGCCGTTGCACTGTGTTGCCTAGTTTTTTTTATTTTTTATTAGCCCATTTGCTTTAATCACCTTGTAAACCTTCCATGAGTCAAAATAGAAACGCCAAGCAGCGGCAATTATGGCAAGAAGCCCCTGTGGGGATTTCTATGGTGATATTGTGTGAGATCATCAGGTCATGTATAGTGCTTTATAAAAGTACCTAACGTGTGACATCGATAATAACGCAGATTTTAATGATGATAATAGCTGACAGAGATGAAGCAACTGACTAAATCCTATCCCAGAATGTCTAAATGAGTCTCTCCGGTGACGAACGACAACAGATACTCTGACTTTAAGGCTTCAAGATGTTAATCATTGTTGGAATTAATTACTTACTGTATCTAGAAAGTCCTGACTTCCCGGTTCAGTGCCATAAAGCTCCTGTGTCGCTACTGTTTCATTGGTTCATTCCCAGGAGGTGAAACCTAGATATTACTTTATGCTAAACTTTTCTTGTTCTCGGTTTACTTCTCCTTTGAGATGAGCGGAATATAAACTGAAATGCCAGACGAAGATAATAATGAACCCCCGTTTCTTTTGTTGTTTTTCAGGAAAACCTCTGGTTGATACTTTCAAACGATTTTTTCTTTGTACATATTTTTATGCCTCATATAAACAATATAAACACGTCTTTGAGGTATTGCACTACCCGAGTATTCATTTGAGATGTGATGAGATGTCTGTTGATTCTGGTTTTGGAGTATTTGAGTACTTTTAACATATTCACAGCTCAATAATATCTCTCACCTCGTCTTTTTCCACTTTAATCACCATCAGTCCCAAGCCAAGTCAAAGGACACTAAAACAAACTCTGCTTTGTAGGATCAAAATAAGTTGTAATTGTAATCATATTAAAATAAATTAGATTATATCAAACCGCTGACCTGCTTACTATGTATCACGGTTTCACATTCATCAAGTGTCTCAGGAAATATTTCTGATATAATATTAGGAAAGCAAAGAACTGCAAAGTTTCTGTGTGTTTACAGAAGTGTCAAACGATTCATCCAACAAACCTGTCAGAGAGCAGGAAGGGACAGACGTCAGGCACAGGAGGGGTTGAAGGCCGGAGCTTTGCCAGCGCCATGATGTGTTCAAAGGTGATGTCAGTCTGAGTGCACACATCCACCACATGGATTTCCTGAGGGGGGCCATGGGGTCGGCCGCTGGGGGTCCGCCTGATGACCTGAACCACGACGGGGTCCTTGGCAGTGCGAAAGGTCTCCACAGTCTCCTCATGGCTACTCTTGGACAACTCTTTCCCATTCACCTGAGGAGGACAGAGAAAAAAAATATACTGTACCTGTGTGTATTGCATGTGTGACATGAAAACTTAGTGTGCCTTATTCATTGTGCATATTTTTTGCTGTGGAAGAATTTATCATGGAAGCAGAACAGCTGTTGGGTTAGATGCTATCCAACTGGTTCAGCTAAGCTTCAGTGAGAACCAGCAAAAATGCATAAAAGGGAAGCAAAGAAATATAGCTAATATAACATTTTACATGATCCCAAAGGACATTTGTTTACCAGTCAGGTCACAGAAATGCCCTGATGTTAAATAATATGGAATATTTGAAATGAAATATTAATAAATATACCTAAATAAATACCCTCAGTACCACAGATAGATCATTTTCTATTCAAGACAGATGATCAAAAAGGAATCTTTATGCATACACTATTGGAAAACATACAGACAACAACAGTTTGATGCAACATTATCAGATCAAAGCCCCCGTTCGCTCAGTCCATCTTCAACCTCATCTCCACAAAACGGACTGAATTTTCTGGCAGATTGAAAACCGTTTGCACTACAGCTGGCACATATAAAGAAAATCATTGCTTCGTTTAGCAGCAGTAATTTCTCTGGAAGAGAAACCATAGCTGTGGGATACCTCAGGGAATGCGCTTTGGTATATAAATGCTGAAACCAGAGATTATAATTTAGATAACCACAGAAATTGAGACAGAAAAAGAAAAAGGTAGGAATAATTACACTTGCAGTTGTATTTAAATTTGGTTTTGGATGGGGATGGATTTTGCTTGCGCAGCAAACTGAAAAAGTGTTAAAATGATATTTGGAGTAAAAGAAGGCATTTATATTTGCTAGTGTCAGCTGTGGAGAAATATAGCAAAGCTGGGAAAATCAAAAGCAGCAGTGTTTCAACGACTCAAGACGCAAACTCTGTTTAAAATACAACGCACTGGTAGAAATAAAAACAACATATCCTCATTTCAGACTTCCAAAATGACCTGAATCCACGAGCAGTCAACTAAATGAACATTGAAAAGCCAGACGTCAACAGAGAGAGCTTCAGATACTCCAGCTGAATGAGTGAATAAACTCAATGTGTATTATGAGACACATTCTCAGTGAATTTGACACAGCGCATTTTGAAAAATATTTTGAAGCGCGACAATAAATCCTCTGTAATGTCAGATTCAGTATGGATCATAAATATGTCTGCCTACATGTTTTCCCTATTCGCAGATATGCTGTTTATGATGACAGTTGGTGTCTTTTAACAGATGGCTTTCAACTCAGAAGGTTTAGTGTAATGTAGTATGTGATTATCTAAAAACTATGTGAAGAATGAAATTTACTTTTTCACCCAAATGATATTTTGGCAACAAAAAACAAAAAACTGAATTTTTCTCACGTTTGGTTTTAGGAGAGAGATTTCTGTCATCAACCAAAAAAAAACGGAAGTAAATGGAATTGTGTTGTCTGTGGTCCTTTAAGTACTATATTGCAGGATTTAACAGTGACATCTTTTTCCAGAAATGTTATACTGGATAACCCACAGGCTCTACTGTAAACTGATTTTATACGGACTACTTTTTTCTGAGAATGTTAAAGATAAAAACAGTTTACAGACAAGTCATTACCTGAAAAGATATATATATATATAAAGTTATATTTATATATATATATGTTTGTGTGTTTACAATGTAACACTGGTGGTATCACAACAACACCTCCCATCCTGGGTTCATTTCGTCTCGCTGTGAACGTGTGTGTTTATAATACAGTTTGGTTTTTTTTCTTTCCCTCCTCGATGCGTCTCCCTAGAGACCGAGTGATGCCCTACAAAACAACAAACAACTTATTTTCACAGCGATAACAGTATAGCCAAATACAGTATAACTCCCTTAGCTCTTATTGTGCTCTGGTCTGCTCCCCTGCCTCCTGACATGACCTTTGTTTGTAGCCATGTTGCATTAATCACCTGAGCGTGAGATAAACTGGGTCAACACCATTCCTGTGGAAGTGCAGGGCACATTTGATAGGGGGGGGAGGCATCCCTCATCCCTCACACTACAAACCCACTTTCATTGTGGTTTGTGGATACTCAGCAGTTATTAAGTACTGCAGCACATACACTTGACTTAAGTACTGTATTAAAGAAACATGGGTGCATTATAATAATTAGCTCATACAGTACAGATCCTTTGACTGTGTCTCTACCTCTGACTTATTTTTCCTCTCTGTCTCCCTCTGCTTGTGTCTCTCTCTCTGCAGCCTAATCCTGGAACAGGGAGCTTGGTGGAAACAAAGGAGTTGGAGCAGACAAATGAGGCAGCCTATGGTGTATGACAGTCCTGGAGAAAAATGATCAAATTTCCCAGCTCTCCCTCTGGTGTAGCCTGCTTGGTCCAGGCTCCTCCTCCTCCTCCTCCTCCAAGCCTTCCCACTTGCTAGCTGCACACCATGGCCGTAATGAAACAAGAGGAAACACATCAGAAAAAGAGAAGGGAGTGTTTTTTAATTCTCTTCAATGGTTTTCATGAGAACCAGATGGGACAATTAATCCCCAATCAACATAGGAATATTAAGTAGCCTTAACTCCTGCATGAGGGACTTGTTCTTTGGCTGATGTCTATTCAGCTAAACACACTTCTCCAGTTAGTTGTTGGGATGTGTACACCAAAGTCCTATCTGACAGATGGGGCAGGGATCTATAATCCTGGCCACAGCTTGCTGGATATCCTCAGATATTCTCACGCTGAAGATGTGCCTTCAGCACAGTCCTTGAGATGCCCTGTGACAGCTTTACTTTTGGATCATCAGTTTGCATGCCTAAAGATGGCGAAGGTGACTTCCAGTAAGAGGTTGAACGACTAAACACCATTTCTTCCCACATTCACTGCATTCACTTCTATAGCCTGTAGCAGCTTGAAGTTTCATTACACATATTTTAATATATACACAAGCATAAACTATCCTCTCCAAGTGTGGATGTAAAGCACGCAAATACATATTCATTCATAAAACACATGCTGGTAAACAAAATCTGTTTGCAACAAATTATTTATCAGCTGTAGAGTTTCTCGAGTGCAAGCGCTGCGTAGCCCAAAAACTGCTCCATATGCAACGAGTCAACATGAGTTATCTTATTGGTCTGGAACAGAAACAATGGTGATTATTCATGAGAGATGATACGGCACAGGAGATCATCAGGTAAATGTGCAGTTGGAAAGGAAATGGGCGCTGGAATGGAGTAGCTGGACCAAGGCACACGTGCTGGCTGTTTGCACACGGATATGCAGCAGCTGTAGCCAGAAGAGAAATGTGTTTTCATTCGAAGCCCCCCCCCGAGACGACCACCAGCTTTTCCACAACAAATGCAGTAAACCAGCTTAGTGGAGTGTAACCAAAGGATAAAACCGCTTTCTTTCAATTTCCCGTATAGACAAAGACATTTAAAACTTGTGTACTTGTGATGCAGCTAAGTGTATTAAGCCTCTGCTCCAGTAAATATCGCCCATCACTTTAAGCTGTTCGGAGCCATTATGAGCAAACAAACAGACTTACTTAAGAACTTCACCAAAAGCCACTGTTTTTTTGTTTTGGTTTTTACAGCTTTGAGTCTGTATCTGCCTATAGCAAAGCACAATCCTCTCATCTGTGTCTCATCTCGTCATTTATCCTCCAGGTACGAGGACAAGCGAGAAAGAACAAACATGCGGTGGCTTAGCTCGACACCTTCAGGCGTCTCTTCTGTCAGTGCTTTTGTCTCATCGACTTCTGCCTCCCATCAATATCTCCGAAGACCCAGGGGCAGAATGTAGTGACAGTGGTAGTAAAGTGTGGCCAGTTTATCTGTTAAGATGTCAACTTCAGCCACATCTGACACCGCTTCTGCTGAGGGACCATTTCTGTGGCAAGAGGCGCAGACACTGCCGGCATCTTGCTGAGGATTACTGATAGAAGTGATTGATGTACTCCTTCTGCAAGAAGAAAAGGCAGCCCCGAGGCAGTAGACTCTAATAGTCCATTAGCTTTTTTTTTATGCTTTCGAATTAACTGCATACATTGTTTTATGGCTTGCATGTAGCACTTTGAATCTTAATGAAATGTTTTTGTTTTTCAATTTTATAGTGTATGCCGAACGCGTCTTCGCTTGTGTCCGGGTTGAACTGGAAATGCATTGGAATAAATTAAGCATGGTGATCCTTTCTACTTCAGCTGCACAGACGAGTAAATAAAGACTTCCAGCGGCAGTAGAAAGAGCAACAGAGGCTCATATTTAACCAGCGCATGTAACCTTGAGTTTTGTGCCTAACGTCTCTCCGTGCAGTAAGCCTTCCGTTACACACAGTCTGTATCTCCTGTGTGCAGTCACCTGCTGGTTTGAGTGGCAGCCTGTGGGGTGTTAAGTGTATGCAGGCAGATGGAGGAAGTGTAACATGTAGGTCATCCAGCCTCGGGAGTGTAGCGCTTACAGCCGTCGATTACACGCCTGTTCCATCTCCTCATCTTTTTGGGGAAAAGGCAGCATGACCCCCTCGGCTTTAGAGTCCAGTCAGCTGTGTGGAGCGCTCAGATAAAAAGAGCAGGAGGCAAATGAGGAGTGATGACAGTGGCGGAGAAGGTAAAGGTAAGGTGGATGGGGACAGAGTTAGCATGGCCGCTACAGCTGTGCTCAAGAGATAAAAGAGGACATACTAATATTGGTCAAGCCAGTACTGGTAGAACAGAAACTATTTTTCATAAAATCTCTGATAAAATGTGCTCATGTCAACCCAATGTGGATGACATTTGAGAAGCTATAGTATGGATAAAACTTCTCAAGCATATAGAGCAGCAAATCTTCAAAGTTTCTTAAACATAGATCTCTTCTGGATAATGTGAAAACCCACAACTTGTCGTTTTTATACTTCACTACAGTTAAATCGAGGTGGATATAGATACAGATGAGCACTATCTTCTGTTCATCCAAGGCATCAAATTACTCCAACTGTCACTCACTTCCAGGACCGTGGACATCAAAAATAACTCCTCCCACTTTGCATCTCTATTGTCTATTGATTTTCTCAACTGAGTCTGTGCAACAATAGAGTTGGAGGACAGTGAGACAGGTTGCCTGTTCAATGCTGACAGACATCTGAAAGTCTTCCTCTACTTCAGCACCTGAACAGCAGAGTCGCTGCACTGCAGCTCCAACAACATCCATGTAGTTTAAAATTCTGTGTTTTCAACATGTGAAACTCAATTTGCATTTTACATAAATAAAAAAAAAACGTATGTGAGAACGGGAACACTCAGTAGAGAAGTGAGTTTAAATACTCTGAAGTAATTCCAAACGCAGGAAGACTGAGACCTGACGTGAACACGACTGCCACCTCATTCTCTTGGTGAGAAAACAGCTCGGGTTTCCTCTTTACATCCAAACGTCTCATTTCAATAATAAGTGTCAGAATAAAATACGGGCCAACATCCGCTACAGTACAGCTCTTATGACTGCATAAATCACTCCTTGACAGTCAACCACTACAGCCTGAGCGACTCAAGAAACACAAAATAAAAATGACATGAAATGCAGAAAGAGAGCGAGAGAGATAGAGAGAGAGAAAGACAGAGAGAGAGTGTCACTGGGGAAATCTGACAATCCCCCTCAACATCTCTACATGAACCAATGTACAGGCCTCCTTTAACCCCTCCAACCACATAAAACACACTCCACAAGACCCTGGGCTATTTTTCACATTAAAGGCCCTGCATGCTGCTGCTGGGATTTTATGCCTGCAGAACATTTGATGAATTCTGCCAATTTTCTTCTCTGAGCACCAATCCTGTGTGGAGTATTCCCTTTATTGCGCAACTCGCTCAAAGTGTATCGCATCGTTCAATCTGCTCTAAAACTCATTGTCCGCCTTTTTTACATGTTTATTATCCAACCTCTTGCCATAATCACTCAGTGCAAGGACAACTGCTATAAACGGACAAAGGGAAAGGAGACTTTAACAGTCGATGTCAAAAGTGTTGAGAAGCACGGTAGGTGAAGTTTATGAATGGATTGTGCAGTGTCACCGTCTACCACCACCACCATCCCCACCCTGCTCCCTACACACTCGTCCCTTTATCTGCTGTGTTGTGGATCATCACATGTTGCATTAATGAAATGCTTACGATGAAACATGCAACAGCTTCTGCAGGTTTAGCAATACATGGGCAGCACACCAATACAAACACCATGACCAGGACACACTAAGGTGTGCATACAGATAAGATACACACACACACACTCACACAGAAACATAACGTGGTGTTCACAATGCTACACGTAAAGGATTGTTGGGAAAGCATTTCATCGCATTTCTTATTGAACTTGACCCTGTTTGTCAGATGTGCAGGTTAATAATAATATACACCCCGCTGTTCTTCTCAAATGACTTTTACCATGAAATGATATCAACACAGTGTTTCATCTTCATCACTTACAGTTTATAGCTGAATGCAAGATAATTGTGCTACATTATTTTGGCTGGATTAGGAAATTCTGCGGTGGAATATAAATATGATTAGGGACTGTTGGGAGGAAACCGAGTGCTAAGTTAATCAACTTATTCAAGGTTAATGGTACATGCAGAGTATATTTGTTGAAGAGATTTAGAGATGCACAGTTAATATCTGTGCTTAACTTTTGGAGTGAGTTTCAATGTAAAAATGAAAGGGAAGAAAAACAAATTAGTGTAAAAGCAGCACTTGGGTGGATGAATAACTAATGGATGAGCAGCCTCGGTGATAACTGGTAATTGGTATGGGGGGTGGGTGGGTGGGGGGCAGGAAATGGGGGGAGTAGCTGGATAATGCTATGTGCTGTACAGATCAGCAAAATGGACTGGCTGGCGTGAAAAGATGTTGTAAGGAGTAATGGTGCCATCCATATGCTGACTGAAGAAAAAAAATCAAGGGTACTGTCATGGAACATCTCTTTATGTGCTGAGAATAAGCCAGAGAGGAGGTACGATGTCCATGCGGCGGCGTTTTCAATATCATATAATTAAAATTTCCTGACTGTTTATGCAACTGTAGCTCATTTATGTTGTCCCCCTATGTACAATACCTCAAGAAAAAGGAAGACAACAAAAATGTTTTTAAAAAAACTCTGGTTTTGTCATTCTGGTTGGTCAAAATAACTTCTGAGATCTCGGTAATGTAATGTAAATAAGCCGAAACTTTAGCCGAACCCATTTGCAGACTTCTTTAAGAGATACTATTGCATTCACAGATCTCAGCAACTGCCCTCCTGAGTGCCATGTTCTTATTATTAAGCGAAAATAGAAAAGAGAATAACACTCAAGTTGTAAGAAACTGGTCTCTTTCTATTAACGCCACGATTTCCCGTCAAGTTTTAGAGTGAATAAAAGATGACACACGTAGCAGATGGCACTAGTTATGCCAACGAATGCCAGGGCTGGTCTTACTGATGGTGGCCTGGGGAGACTCTGAAAGCACTAAATTGTTTCCTTCACATTTAATATGCTCATTCTTGCAGCAGAGGCAATTAACACTGGCTAAGCACTATTTACATAATTCCAGACACACTTGGGATCGCAACAAAGGCGTCTTGTGCGACTTTCCCCATCCCTCGCTGTCTTACTGGCTCTTTGTCCACGAGGCTGTGGTTTCGGTAACGACTGGAGGTCAGACGGTGGCACGTGGAGCTTTGACAGTGCAAATAATAAACTGGGAGAGTTTGAAAGGTCAGTCAGGACCCCTGCAGCTGGCCACTGATCAGCGTGTTAGCCATTAACTGGGGGCCAGGTCAGGTGGGATGTCAAGAACGGAAAGTGGGGAAGATAATAAAAAGGAAATAAGGAGAGCAAAACTCAACTAAAATGTTTTAAATTCTAGTCTACCTGCTAAAGATATGTCTAAAAAAATGATTTGGTTTTGCACATAGTTTCTGTGATTGCGAGTATCTCCTGCCTGAAGCTGCTTTTTTTTTTTTTTTTTTTTTAACCAGAGGCAAATAGAGTAATTAGTGTCCCATCACAAATGTCAACCGCCACAAAAGACACTGACAACAAAGCAGACCGGGAAGATCTAGACCGCTCCGTGGTCAATTCTGCCAATGTCAAAGAGAACAAAGGATCGGCTTACAGACGATAGCCTGCGGCTGCCAGGGCTGAACTCTCATTCAAGCTCATCTTCATATCTTAATTCAAGCACTAGGAAAAAGGTTTCAGAGAAGGTGAAGATGGGTGATGTCTGGCAGGTAAACGGCTGGTGTTTTTGATGAAATGTCAGGTTTATGGAGTCGCAGGATTATAAAGGCCTCTCTCTAGTGCCCAATGAGTAAATATGAGGTTATTGACTTCAGAGCACTTAGAAAAGCTCAACACCACAGGGATTAAGACAACATACCAGCCAGCTCTCTGATTTTACCAAGAGCAAGTTTGAGAAGACTTAGTGATTTAGTAGAGTAATTGCATTCACCTGGCAGCTAACAATATACACTCCAGCAGTAAAAAAAAATCCTTGAGTGTGGAAAGCGAAGACAACCTCACGGTGTGACGGGACAGACAGCACGCAGACTAAAAGACAGCAAAACAAGCTATTCAAAAGTGACTCCATTTCAAAGGACACGGCAGTACATGAGATCAACATTTCCAATGAAAGCCAGAGCTGTCCAATTAGGATGGCATTTGCAATGAGACAGTGATGAAGTTGCCGATGATTATCTTATCCGTGTAAAGAGCAGAGGCGCACAATGCATGATTAAATGGAAGGACATTATCTGAGAAGAGCGATCACAACGGTAATCAATCCACTTCAAGGCTCCCCCGCTGTGTTGCTCGTGGCACAACAAGTTGAACTCAGCTTTACGGCACGTCGGTTCGGATGAAAGCGGCTGCTACGTGAAATTGTGACACAGCGAGACTCGAAAGATTCGACGTCTGCGCTTTTCTCTCAACCCACTTGAGTCTCACTCATTGTCAGGTCCCACAGTCAATAAACAAAAGGGAAATTAAAGGAAACTGGATGCGATTCAGCGTTTCCCTACTGTGTCCTGATTACACAGTTGGAACAGTGGAGTGGAGATAGAAATGATGCTCAGAAGAGCTACTGACAGAAACAGGGAATGGCATTAAAAAAAAACCCCTAATTATCCAGATTGACCTGATTAGTCATTTGCTCATAAACAGCCAAACATAAAGTGCACCATGTTTAGGCAAAACAGATGGCTGACAATGAGCTGCTAATCAGAAAAAAAATAAAAATGTTAAAAGCCTCCTAGTGGTTGATATATAAGTAGGTCAAGTGACGTTTTTTTATGCCCCAATACAATGTCCGCCAGGTGCAGACTAGTTTTGGTTTATTTATATATTATTTTGTATAATATTTGGGTGATGAAATTAAAAGAAGCAGTTCAGACATAATATATATATAAATATTGCAATTAAATTTTACATTACTTATTACATATTTCTTTCTGTATTAAAATTACAATGATACACATGTGTAATAATACACATTGATCACTTATTGTACTGGCTAAATAATCCATTAATTGAGAAAATAATCAATAGTAACTGTACTGATATAGTTGCACCCACTCCGCACTACACTCCTATAACAGAGTTATAGTCAAGACCTGATTGATTCTAATGATTTTAATGGCCTGAGCCATTTTCATTGCAGCATCACATTTGGACCAACCATTAGCAAGCAAATATTTTTTTCTTTATAGAGCTGTATGAAAGTTCACTTATAAGTGACAAGCAATGACAGAAACGCACAAATAAAGCTTTATGTTGTGATCAATTAAATGTCATTAGAGCACTGCTGGCTCTACCGGAGTCCCTTTATACCTGTCTAACAGCAGGGATTAAGTAACCTCTAATAGAAAACACGGCAAACAATGTCAGCCAGTCTTTTCAGAAGGTAATGAAACACCTGTCAAAACATGTTTATATGACCTGAAGCTTTGCACAGTAAATGAGCTGTAACATTGCCTTGCTTTTTTGATAGAGAATACATTAATGAAAAAAATAGTCCACCTGGCACTTTTAATGAATGCAAAATAAATAAATAATAAAAAAAAAAACAAGCAAACAAACCAATCTTGATTAAGAACACCTGGTGCTGTTGTTGTTTGAAGAGTGCATCCAGGAATGAGTGCAATGATTTACAGGCAATACACAAAGTTCCTGATTAATGAATCTGCCATCTCTTGAAGTTTCTCCAAAAAAAAAGAAGAAAAGTGCTGATGAACATATTGAGCTTGTGGAGGCACTCCAGGGCTGCACTTATTAGCTGGCACTTCAGAAATATTTTGACATCACAAGGAGTACGCAGGCAACTGTGCTGCATTCACTGATGAGCAAGAGGGTGGGATATTGGGGGGTGGTGGGTAATGTGGTAATGGTATGCATGTGTGGTGGTGGTGGTGGTTGTGGTGGTGATGATGGTGGTAGAGGGGGTCTTTACACTGCCATGGGAACCATAAGTAGGACACGTATGTGACGCCTGTGGTGTGTGTTTGGTGTTCCCTTGTTTCATAAGGCTCAGGCTCCTCTGGCTAATGGGTGTAATAAAGGATTGTTCATGCCAGGGTCCGCTCATTTATTCCCGTTCCTGAGAGTGCGAAGGGTACCGCTACAGCAATCAGCCTCTACTCACCGGCTAATTCCTAAGTAGATTTATACTCCGACTGTGTAATGGATGCTCTGTGTGCACGCCCTTGTGATTGTTCCTCGGTGTGTGTGTGTGTGTGTGTGTGTACTTTAAACACATCCTACCTGCGCACAAAGTCAGTGTTGTTTAACAAGGCTTTATCCCTACAACTGTGAGGCCAAGATTAAACTTTAAATCAGCTATTAAACCAAATCACAGGCTTGGCTTGGTTTGGATACCAATGAAGCTTACATTTATACCTAGCGCACGCACCTGGACCATACAGGCTGCAGCAGGGCTGTCATCTGTCCTGGCTCAGAGGAACAGGAACAGGTCACTTGTGGCTGTGATGGAGAAGACTCCTGCCAGACACAGGTGACAGCTGCTCTGCCTCCCCAGCACAGAGTGTGTGCTATGAGGGGGTAAATGAAGCCAGGAGAACGATGTATGTCGTAATGTTCCAAGTCTCAGGTCACGGGTTGCTAGATTAACCAGCACAAATACTCCCCTTCATCTTATTTTGACTTATTTTTCCTTCTCTTTCCACCACTAAAAAATTGTCACACAGCCCTGTCAAATGCATGACTCGAGAACACTGAAGGTAGACACAAGCAAACACAAACTCCGAAACGAGCTGAGGAAGGCTGAGAAATTGAGCAACAGCAGGGTGCAGCTGACCACGTTAGCTGAAGTGGAAGTTCTTCTTTTGTTTTTGTTTGCTGGACGGTGTGCAGGGTTGGCAAGCGTTAAGGTTCATTTATACCATGGCCGCCGCTTGGCAAGGATCGCCACTCCATGTGGAGCCAATGTAACACCAGAATGAGACCAAATGGCTCTCTCAATTGGAAGGCAGTGAGGGGGAGGGGGGTGTATTGGTGAAGGGCATCTGCTCAACATTTACCTAGTGTTTTATAATTAGATGAGCGCAACTGCTCGGGAGCAAAGCGTCTGTTGCATTGTGATTTTCCGATAACGATTCTGCGACTCGGGGAAACAGGCGGAGGAGGGTAGATTGAGACAATTAGCAAGGCTAATAAAATACGAACCATATTGCGAGTGAAAAGGAATCTGTGTTCAAAACATACAGGCTGGTGGTGGGGTGGAAGTTGATCATGACAAATGCTAATTGGTCCCAAGCAGCAGTAGGGCAACCTGTTAAAGCCTGCTCACATCTGGCACTTATAGTTTTCTCTCTTACTCTGTTTCACGCTTTTAATTCTCTGCCAAACACCAACATTTAGCACTAGAGGATAACAGCTCAGTGGGTGGAGAAACAGAGTCCACTATACTATATGATGCCCCCACCCACTGCCTCATGGAAACACTTGATTCACACAAAATGCTTTTTTTTCTGTATCAACAGAGTTTCACTTGACACAGCAGGAAAAGCAAAGGTGTAACTCTACCAAGGCCCTGGGACTGGTTTCGTCCAACGCCTTTCCAAGTTCAAAAACGATTATTTTAAAGTTGTCTGAATTAAAGTTGACTTCTTCAACATTTTTTAAAAAAGCTATCTGTGCAAAGGCAGGTGCTCATTACTGCCACCTCGTGTAAAAGTCCATACAGTAACTTATGGTGTGTCTTTCAGCTAATGTTTTTACGACATATGAGATGAAACAACTGCTGCAGTCAGTTTGCACATGCTACAATCAGGATTTGTCACTTCAGAGTTGTAGCTCCTCTTCTCTCACCTACCGTCTAAATTTGAACTTACCTCAGGTGTTGAACACACTGGGGATAATTCAGGTGTTACCTCTGTTAACTATACATTTCAACTTTATTCTGCATGTGTATTAATATTAAAACATATTTTGGTACAAACATATTTTTTTTGCTTTTTATAATCGCGTTCAGTAAAATCTCGGCTACAAGCGACATCTGTATTCAATATTGTTTCACGTATGAGATGACAAACTTCTCCGCTGGCAGGCTTCAGGCTTTAGTGACCATTTTCTGGCGTAGACTTTATATCTTGGATTCACCTGGGGCTGCTGCTGAGGTGTGGGCTGCAGGGTAGACATGTCAGACAAAGACAGAGAGGAAAAGCGGAACTCCCTCAGTTGTGCGACTGCCAAATTCATTCCTCCACAAAGAACGGCAAGCGTGATAGATTTTCCCCAAGCGCCCGGGATATTTTCAGACAGTTTCCTGAAATGCAACTCTCTCCCAAGAGCAGGGAAATCTAGTGGAGAACTGAAAAAGCTTGATATGATTTTTTCCACACACTCGAATACCCCCCCGCCCCCGCCCCCCCCTCCCTCCAGACTAGACAGACACGCAAACAGTGTCAAGTGGGTGCTATCTATTTGCTACTTGTCCTGTCTGTTTTTACCGTGTTCTGTCAGTTCCCTGATGGATAGCAACCCTCAGGTGGTGGATGCTGCCTATCCTCATCCCACCTCCATCTATCCCAAAACATATTCTGCTATATTGATTAATTCACAAACAGTCTAAATGTACTCAAGTGTCTAAAAACAGACATTCCTGTATTGATTACCTCAGTGCTATTCCCTCAGGCTCCCTCCGTTTCCAAGGCACGACTTCCAAGGAAAACACTGTTTCCAATTCACTTCTGCTATTGCTATAAAACGGTGGCGATTTCAAGTTCGATCAGACATTTCAAAAGTATATTTTATAATTTGCATTAATCACAGACCATGTTTAAAAGTTCAATAAAGCATCCCATTTGCTTCGGGACTTCACTGTGGTCTTCTCTCACTGTTCAGCGTGTTTGTGTGGTGACAGCAGCCGCTCCCACTTCACATTTGACAAGCAACGGAGAGAAACTGACATGGACCGATGACACTCAGAGTTAGTGACGAGCCAGTGACACTAATGGACTACCACTCAGTACTCCCCTGACATTATCCAGTCTCCGTCTCGTCGTTCTTGATCTGTGTCTCTCGGATCAACAAAGAGGGAGTCCGCACATCCACACCATCCACAATAGTGTATGTAGTGTATCCCTGTACATCCACACATTTTCTACCATTTATACAGGTCTGTGTCATAATGGTAGCATGCTAATCTCTCCAATATGTTTTGGTTTAGCTTGCCGTCTACACCGAAGCTTTCAGGAGGCTTCCAGATCGACGTCTTAACCACCTCAAATGGCTTGGTATCAACACACCTGAGATATTACTCTGTCCCAAAGGATGAGACCACCCACCCACCCACCCAGGAGGGTAATCTAATTTTGATCTCACTCTGTCGGGCCAACACACAGAGCTCATGACCATAGCTGAGGGTTCAAACACACACTGCGGATAAAACGAGAGCTTTTATCTTCAAGGTCAGCTTCCTCTTCATCTTGAAAGTCCAGATGCTGCACCAGATCTTACACTCTCTTTTTGAACGGCTCCAGCAATAATCAAAATCCTTCACTTGGGCCAGCATGAATCACTACCTTGTCATGATGGAAGGCTCCAGTGAAAGACTAAGATCAATTCAAACTAGAACTGCAACAATTAGTAAAGTAGTTAAATGACAGAAAATTGATCTGCAACTATTCTGATAACTGGATAATTGTTTGTTATTCTTTAAGCAGAAATACCAACATTTGAAGCTTCCAGTGTCTCAATTGCAACGATTTGCTGGCATTTGTCACTATTACTTGACATTTCATTAAATAATTAATCGAGACAGTAATCGGCAGATTAATCAATATTGAAATTAATCGTTAGTTGCAGCCCTAATTCAAACTATGAATCAGCCATGGCAGGACAGAGCAGCCTCGTTGCAATTAAGAAAACCCCAAGAGTTCCCAGGTGAGCGTTTAAAGGCTCGGCCTGCAACAGTAGTACCTGGTCTGGTTCAACCCAAAAGGGATACAGGGCCACTCTATGTGGACTTACCAGATGTAGATGGCTGCCATATTGAAAATAGATACTGTTCCCTATAATTTACCAGCCAGTAATATAAAATACAATTATGAGATGTGAGTTTATGTGAGTTTAGATTAAACCTGAGCGTTATGAAAACAGATTTTCAAGCTTTTAGCAACTAAAAAGCATGAATGTAACTTCTGTAGAACAAGGAGCTGAGAAGGCAGGTGGCCCCCTCCTCAGTGCGTCAGTCTGCCTGCAAGTGTTGAGACTGTGAGTGGATCTGGGTTGTGTAGGAGGTGCTGGGTTGACTGCAGTGCTGCGGGGGAGAAAACATGGTCACCATTCCAACCTTGCAAAGATTGCATCTCCTTCCTACTGTGAACTTCTGCTAGCTGCTGTTTCACAACAACGTGTTTGTGCTGTAAAAATAGTTTCCTTTCTCTCACATGCTCATGTGTCTCAATACAAAATGACACGTTCTACTGCAACAAACATGATTTATCATATTGGGATTAGAATTTAACCAACTCCTCCGTATGGATCATTTCTTAAGTGCAAATCAATTAACCCGCATTTAACGCGCTGCATTGATGAGGCATTGATTCCATTCGCGAAAAGGCTGGAATTTAAAAAAAAAAAGCCATTGTGATGCTCTCATAGCGAATGCAGCTCATTAAACGCAAAGGCGTTTGGAACTGTGTCAGTGTGTCAATGTGACGGCAGCAGCAATAATATAACCACAGCTCCACTCACCTGTAAAACTGTAATCTGAAAACAGAAACCCTCAAGCTTTACTTATATAAAAACACAGCCACGGCCATGTTGACTGGTTATTATACTCTGGGAAATAATAACTGATACAACTGGCTCCTTTTGAATGACTGTTAGTTAGCTAATGTCACTGCAGGGGCCACATTCATGGAGCTTCTTAATACATTCCTCCCCAGGGTCTGGCCATGCGAGCTGTGGTGTGGAGAGGTGTGAGTGTGTGTCACCCTTCCCATCAAACGGCTGTCAGGCCGGGCTTATCATGGGAGTTGCAGGGGGTGCCCACTGACCTGTGGAGTGACACCAGCATGGCTGCCTCACACAGGGGGAGGGGGGCTTTGTCTCACCCTGACACCCCTAGTGCCAACCCACCTCCACCCCCAACACACACACAGACTGATCCCCTGACCTACGCTAGCGTTAGTTGTCCGCTCACTGAGGGATGTGCGAGTACATGCACACACACACGCAGTCACACACACACACAGACACCTGTCACAGACAATCCACACCTTCTAAGTCTCAAGCAGAGGTTCAAGTGTAAAAGTAAGAGCAAAAAAAAAAAGAGAGAGGGAGAGTAAAAGACAGATAAAGAGTAAAAAAAAAAAAGGAGCGACGCAGAAAGCATCTACCACATGAACTCGAGGTTTTGTCACCTCTTTTTATCGACTGTAGATAACGCAGGCAGCACCTGCCCTGACACCATCCTATTTCTCCAAATGTCAGCGGCGATGTTGGAGCCGATATCTTCCGGCTTGGAGGGGGAGGAACTGGACGCTGAATACATTGCACAGCGAAGATAAGAGAAAGCTTATGTATTCTGTCAAGTCCTCTCTTATTTCACCAGCAGCAAAAAGAGAACCTTGTTTTTCTCCTCATCCAGCAACTACAGTCAAAAAATGCCTATAAAGACACAGATTATTGGTTCACAAATAAATTAGACTATTTGCAGTTGTTATTCATTCTTCACACGTCATGAGACATGAGGAATCAGGTAATATATACTATATATTGTATTGCAAGTATTGACATTATTAAAGCACATACATGACCCATCTGAAATCTTGGTTCCTTAAGTATTTATCTATAACATTAAATATTAATGACTCCCTAGATGATATAATACAAGATTGAATTTGTATTGATAATTTTGCTAAAAAAAACAACAAAAAAACATCACAATTTTTACTACATTCTGACAAAAATCTGATTGGTGCTCAGAAATATCAGATCTCCACTTCAAACCACTGGGAGCAGCACGGATGAAGCACAAAAGCAGAAATCTCTGATGTGTCACAGACAAAACTGTTTCGGTAGAAAATTGTCTGCTTATGGAGGACCCTATCGCTCATAGTGAGAGCTGATTAAGAAAATATCTTTTCAAGTCCTTTAGGTTACAGACTAACTAACTTTTCATAGTTGTAGGGAACGTTTCTCTAGCTGAAATCTTCTTCACTCCCTGCGTACAATCCTCACTAATTGGGGCGGAGAAGGGAAGATGCGTTCACGTGAATGGTAATAAATTAATGAGGACCCTTCTATCTGCTTATACTAGAGAATCAGCAATAAGAGGCACCCTGGATGCAGATGCACATCCCCCATGTGTATCTCACAGGTCTTTGTAGTCACCAATGTTTGTAGTGAAAAGCACAAGCTGTCAGGTCTGTTCTCACTTTACACATAATACACACACAAACACCACCGTGCACACAAAAGCAGACAGAAGTTGGGAACAACAGTCCACAGTCTCCCATACAAGCAACCACACACAAACAGCGCACACATTAGCATACAACACACACGCACACATATTCCCAACAATCAAGCACAGACGCACGCAAACCAATTTAGACAGAGACACAAATAATTATGTGCTTACACACATTTCTGTGCACACACACACACACATATTTGCATAAACAGTCATGCATGCACACCAGAGATGCGTGTGTGTAATGGGGAAAAAAAAAATAGCTGCTTTGAAATCCATAATGTCATGTTCTGAGTTATAAAGAGGACAACAAGTCATGGCTAATAATAACGGAGGCAGAAAAATATGCCTCCTTTGTCCTTCATTTACTGGAAGGGATATGGTAACAAACAAAAAGATGAGGAAAGATCCCCAGCCGGGGGGATATAATGCTGTTTCCTAGCCTTTTACACACAAACTCACACAACAACTGAGTCATACACCGGGTGCAATTCATTGAATAGACAGTCTGGTTCACTGGGGATCAGCGTTGAGATACTCAAGTATATAGTTCTTTTACTCAGTTGCTCCTTCAGTCTGATTGATGGCTTTTGATCTTGATGAGCGTGTGAAAATTAAACATGTAAGACGGGGCTCGGTATCACTCACGGATGACGACACGCTGATGTCATCCTCATCCACTGAAAGTGAGACTTAATCAGAGTGAGATTTCTTTTAGTCCGATGAATTAAGTGATGGAAATTTAAAAAAAAACAAGGTGAATAGGTTTGGTAACCTCTAGGACCTTCTTTGCTTCTATAATTGCTTTCTTGTTGTCGTCAGTGACTCAATGCCCTCGTCTGGATACCTTCAAACTGCAAAAACAAACCTTCCACATTTGACACCTAACAATGAGACGTAGAGAAATCTGTTGTCTGATAAACAGCTTTGGTTCCCTCAGGGGAAAAAAAAAGGGTATGTTCATGCTTTGTTTGTGCGGATTCTTCCTTCATTGTAGCTGTGAGTGAGATGAAAGGAAAGAGGTGCAGAAGGGAAGGACATGCGGGAGATAAAAACTCATTTTGAAGAGCCATGTTCGTGTTGTGCTGGAGGAGCATAAGGAAACAAGGGGTCTGGAGGCTTGCTATGTGTCTGAAAAAGGTCAGCTGGGTTCTTATTGAGATAAGAAACAGATGAAAAGGAAAAGGTCAATTCATCAGCTCTCTCTTAAATCCGCTCTGCTCCTCCACAGTAAGATTCAGTGGACTAACTGATAAAACCCATTGACTCCATGTCTGATGGCAAATGTGGCATCATATGTAACTGAGGAGTATATATATTATGAGAAAAAGAAAAAAGTGAATGTTGACGTGTTGTAAAGCGCTTCGAGTGGTTGGTAGACTGGAAAAGTGCTACATAATGCAGTCCATTTACCATTTATAGCGCATATCTCTGATATGTGTGAGCTTTTTTTTTTTTAGCTGCTCCTTATCTCAAACAGCATTGGGTTCATAAACAAACTATTTGAGCTATTGCAAACCCACTATACAGACGCAGTCAAGCGACTTAAACTATTATACAGTCAGCGTGAGGCTGCGGTTATGCAACGCTCTCTGCAGCATCTTCAACCTGATAAGTATGGGAATAGCATTAGACACTGAGAGGGGAGCTGCTATAGAGTAAGGAGGTAAATACTGCTCCTTTGCAAACAGCTTCAGTAGAAAAAAAGATCATCTCAACATATTTAGATCTTAATTTCAGCCACTGGGAACCCTGAGACAGACAGCGTTGAAGCGTTGCAGACATCCAGTTGTGTTGTAATCAAACATGTTCGGCTGACAGGTCAGATCTGGTTAGAAGCAATAAGATGACGTGCACAAAGAGCATTGGAGCTGAGGATGGGAATGACTCTGAAATATGGTTCTTTATATTAGCAAGGAATGAAGAGTTTTTGTGTTTTTACCGTCCGTCTGTCTGTAAACGCTTTGCATTCCTTGGAAATTGACAGAAAGCAGCGCTGAAAGCCTTGATTATACGTGAGGCTAATCGTTTCTGGGCGGACACAAGATCAATCAAGCAGCACATCCTGTTTCTTCTCTCCTATCAATTTTAATGGTTGAGGGACATCTTTAAAAAAAAACAAAAAAAACAACATAATGGGACAAGAAGATGGATGAGAACATTTGTAGCTAACAGTCTGGAGATGTGCCAAGGATGTGTGTGTGTTTTTAGTTGGGGGTGGGAGGGGGGGGAGCAAAGTTCAACGGCCTTAATGTACCATCAGAGCAATCAGAGGCACATGCATAGTCATAGAGCAGCAGGTTGGGAGCATCGCTGTTTTTTCTACATGGTACATTCCCCGTTTTAAAGGTTCTCTAAATGAAAACATCATTGTCCCTCAAAAGCAAATTCACAACGCTTCTGGAAACACCACACAACATGATCATTCATTTTCAGTCTGAAGATGGGATGTTTAAGACTAAAATGCTTCAAAAAAAAAAAAAAAAAAAAAAAAAAAAAAAAAAGTTTGATACTACTTTGATGCCTAGAATCACCTCTCCTACTCTGCAACTCTAAATACTACAAGCACAACTAATGCCTCTGCTTACACAGATGTAGGCTCAAACTCACACATCACCAATCCTTCTGGTGCAGACTTTCTGTATGTGATGATCCATGCAGCGCAGTGCAGTTTGCCAACCCCCTTTTTTTTTCCAGAAAGCCTGGCTCTTGTGATAGCTGCTCAACCTTTTACTGAATATCCATTACACACATGGCCAGTGATGTTGCAGGAGCAGCAGCAAGTCAGCTGTGTCCTCCTTAGACCTTCTTCGGTCCACAGGTTTTACATCTGGTGCTACTACACACAGAACAGAATATCCACCCCGCTGCAGGGCCAAACTCCTGGGAATCGCCCTTCACCACAGGAATAAATGATTTCCAGAAGTGCTTCATTTTACCTCGGTCTGTCCCGTCCTGTCAACCCCGTGACACTCTGCAATGTGACATCGCTAAACTCTACGATTCCATTACGGTTGGCCTCCTGAGTGCTGTCATACTCAAAATACACGACTTTCTGGTTTTATAGAACATTCACTAAGACTGTGGTTTCCTGAAGAAAGATACGTATGTGTGTGTGTGTGTGTGTGTGTGTAGGCGCTGTGAGTGCCTTATTCTCATTCATATGCATCAGCAAGTTATCAGGGACTGCTGTGCCTCATTGAGCTGGGAAGCTGCTTTCCATTTATTTCTCAAATGCAGCAGAGAGTGATTCTGTTCCTGTCTAATAAAACTGGCTATGCTGCTTTCAAAACTTCTAGTAACAAAAAAGAAAAGCCAGGCTCATTGGGAAAAAAAAATCACAAAACTGGATAATGAAATATGGAGGGTCTGTAGTCCTCCCTGTGAAGGATCAAATTCATTACCCAACATCATTAAGCATGGCTGCTACTTCCTGGTGGCGTCTCTTTTGGATCCTTTTGTTGTGATTGCAACAGATAAGGTGATCATTCGCAGACCCTTAATGCATCAACACTGTTGCAAACCGCAGAAGTCTCGCCTTACCTACATAACTCTGAGCTACGCTGTGTAGCTCCGCTAATCAACATCTGCTATCCTGCTAATTAGCCCCAAAAAAGATACACATCACTGGGTTTCAGCGGTGCACAGACAGTGTGTGACACTCACAAGGGGAACTCATGGACACAATGGGAATTACAAAGCTGTCCAGGATCACACAGCGAATCAACTAACAGTATGTTATTGTCTGCAAAAACGGCCCGAGCAGCAGCCTGATGGAAAATACAAGCTGTAAAAAGTGGTTTGAGAGCTGCTGAACTTTGGGTCAATAGGTTCAACAAGGTTTCATCCTTGTTGACCAAAAAGGCGGAAAAAAAAAAATCCTGCTTCTCCTCCACACTGAGGACAATCACTGGAAGGTTAACTAGAGTGGAATCCAACAGAGAGCTGGTTGGAGCCAAGGTTGAAACTAATGTAATCAAGGAAGATGAGGGATCAGTGGAATAAAAAAAAAAAAAAGGACAAAGGGGGGACAGATGGTAAGACAAAGAAAGAAAACTACACAGTCAGAAGTAGAGGTAGAAATAACTGGGAAGTGGGAATTTGGAAAGCGAGAAAAAAAAGAGCATGGCTACAGGAAAATTCCTGTGTCCTCTTGTCCAGGCAAGAAAGCTGATACAATAAATAAAAAATGTCAGCCTTGTGGGATAGCTTTGCAGGCCAACTGAGAAAGGTGAGCACATTTCCATGCAGAACACCCGCTGCCGTGAGAACAGAGAGAGAAAGGGGGAATGGAGAGAGAGTGAGGGAGCCAGCTACTCATAAATCTCCCACAGCTAGTGGGGTCAGGCAGATGGGGAGAGTGTCAAAATTGTTTCTGGGTGTGAAGGGAAAGGGAGGAAGGTGGCTAACCAACCACTGTGACTGACTCCTGCTCCTCGAATCAACCTGCTGCAAGGCCGGTCAGTCACGCTGTGACACCAGCAAACCACTTCTACTATCTCATTTGCATACACACATTCACCCACTCTGCATAATCAAAAGAGCAGGGTAGTGTGTGTGTGTGTGTGTGTGCGTGTCTGTGTGTGTGTTTCTGAACTGTAGACAGAAGGGGAATAAAAGAAGAGGCAGAATAAAGAACTGAACAAGGAGGAGTGAGGATGATAGATGAAATATGGAGCGACGGTGAGAGCTGAGTGAGCTAGACAGATGAGATGACATGTAAGGAAAAGGATTAGGTTGTGGTGTGAGCAGTGAGCGCCGCTTCCCGCTGTCACAACACACTTTTCCTGACCACAAAGACACAATGACACACTTCTGTCGCTGCGGGGAGAGCTCCGATACCCAGAGGAGGCTCTCCTCTCTGTCTTCCTACTTCTTTTTGCTCAAGTGTGTTGCTGTTTTTATGCATTTGCTGCACTGTTGCTGAGGGCGTATTGCTTGTTTTGTTGTCTCTGAGGACGTGCGTGAGTGTGTGCATGGATACGTACATGCAAGACTGTCAGAATATGTGGTTTTCTGTGAGGTGAGGTGATTTTTTTTATTAGTAAACATTTGTTCAAAGAAAAAGTCCACAATAACTTCTCTTCCCTTTTTTCTTTTCCATGCACACGTGACGTTTCACCTGTTTGCTCCTTAATCTCTCTTTTACCCTTCTCCCCTCTCTATCACTTTCTCTAACAACGGCATTTCCATCGGCTTACTCTCTATTCCCATCCCAGTCTTTATCCGCCATGCTCCATATCCTTCCCCCACTTTCCCTCCCACGGTGGTGATCTGAAAGTAGGTGCTGATCTTGCAGCTCCCGCCTCAACGAGCTCGCTATATCAGTGGGTGGACGGACATGCCAGAGACCCTGTCAACAGCGAGTGTGCCCTGGAGACTGGCCCACTTGGCAGATACTGATCCCCTCTGCTAAACCACGAGAAAAGGAGTCAACACTATTTCTTAACAACTGGTGCAAAGAGAGGCGCAAAAGCCAAGATAAGCACCAAGACAGCACTATTTTTATGGCCCTTCTGAGGAGAGGTGGGCACTGCGGTGGCTACAGACTCATCCGTCACGGTCCCTTGACAATTCTGTCTGTCTGCTAATATTAAACAGACCATTAGTGAATGCAACCTCACTTATTGCTGATCTAGAACCCTGTAGCACAGCTTTTTTTTTTTTTCAACCGCTTGTGCATTTCCAAATCTGTCTGACGATGTCCGGCACCATAGTTTGGCAGCATCTCAAGTTGTACATGAGCCGAAAGCCACAGGCAGTGGTTAACTCGAGCTAGTTTACCTCCCCCGCTTCTTCTCATACCGCCGCTTAACAAGGATAAAGAGAGACATTTCACGTCTAATTAATGCACAGGATGGTTGTATAAAATGGCTAATGAGGCTGTGATCACAGTGGCGTGAAGGCAGGCATTATTGGAAGGGGGGGGTTGAGCACTACTCCACTTCCAGAAGACACTGAGCTTTACAGTTATTAGCCTGTCACAGGAAGAGGGCTGATGAGGAGACTGGAGGTGGTTAGGTGAACTGTTGGCTGTTCGTGTGTTCTGCTTTCCCCACAGTCTGTGAGATCTCATCCTCTGCCCTTTTTGTCTGTTAACACCCTAAATGCATGAATTCACTGTATATAAAAATCAGAACTTGCTGGTTGTGAATCATCGTCTAGTTACACAAGTATTTATCACGAAATATTATCATCTAAAAGAGTTGCATAATTGTATAAGATGCTGAAATTTAAAAGGCAGAGCAGTTGTTCTCTAAGAAAAAAATCTGCTGGCACAAAACTGAACTGTCTCGCAACATCACCAGAAGTGCCGAAAGGAAACTTTTAATAAAACACCAAATATGAGACGCGCTGAACATCATCCGAGGTGTAAGAAATTGCCACGAATACAACATGTGAACATTTCTTCAAGTCCTCGGGTGCTACTATTCTATAAAAGAAACTTGCTCCCTCAACACAGCTCCTCAGGCAGGATGAATGGGCTGCACACCAGCCGCTCTCAAAGCAACTGCTCATTACTCACAACACATCTGCTGGAGAGCAAAAAGCCTCTCTCTCTCTATCTCTCCATTACGCTGCCTCACTTTCATTTTGTGTATTAATCCCTCATTCATACCTTTTCCTTAAAAGCTGCTGCACTGGTTTGGTACCCCTCTTTCCAAAAACAAGGAGAAGCACTGCTCACCGCACACATAATAAATCATAGACATCACACGCAAATCGATGACTGCATGCCAGAGTCAGCCGTGCTTCTTGCTCACCTGTGCAATCTCATACAGCAGCTTGTAGTGTTCCTCTCGCTTCTGTAAAGTGCACAGATTGCAGCCCATTATAGTCGTCGTGGAAACGTCAGGCGTCCAATTCTCCCCGAGTAGTGGTACGGACACAGAGGGTCACCCTCCACACTGGAGCGCTGGTTCTCATCAGTCACTCCTTAGCAAGCATCTCTTTCAGGCATCCCATTCACACATTCAGACATAAACAACCCCAGTTCAGAGACACGGAAAGCTCCAGCTGAGTCTAACGGATGAATGTTCAGGCATGAAACGGTGTGGCGGCAGCAGCTTCAGCATCAGCCAGTGTGTCTCCTCTCTCCTCTCCTGCTCCCTCTATTTCACAGACTCACACATACACACACACACGCATGCACACACTCGCACGCTGGAGTTGTGACTCTCACTAACAGAGACACTCCCCCCTTTTTCCTTCTCGGTTTCGGCGCACATGACTACGCTGTTACCAGCTCATGAATAATGAGGCAGAGGCGGGACAGGGGAGGGGACAGGAGACAGGAGGGTGGAGTGTGTGTGAGACCAGGAGCGTTGGTTCATTAAAGCTAAGGCACATTTATACAATAAGCTCCTTTGTGTGAGCAGCTCCTCTGGAGAGCCTGGGCAGGGCTGAGTGTACCGAGGAGACACACTGCAGGCAGAGGAGGTTTTGTAAGGCTTATAGGTTGCCTACATGCATCTGAGACTCTTCAGTGATTTTTTATCTGCTTCATAAGTGGAGAATGTGTTGCCATGTGTATTTATCGTTAATGAAAATAAGGAGATGAAGGGATAAACATCATCACAGCACACAACAGAAACAAGTTTAGTGCTAAAATGATTGATAATAAATTATTCACTTAAGTAATGATGTATCAAAAATGCTAATCATTACCTGGTTTTCAGAAATCTAAGAATGAACTTTTCTCAGTTTCATGTCACAATATGCAAAATATTAGTTGGTTGTACAATTTTCACTATTTTTTGGAGATTTTTGACAAAACAACGATGGCAACAATTATTAGTCACAGCCATAGATTTTAGCATTTTCTAATTAATCCATAATGAATGATGATGATAAATTCAGCCATACAGCTAGTCTACAGTATACAATGATGGACCTCCATGTTGCAAACTGTGACAAACTATCTAAAAGGTGAAATATGAATTGACACCTGACTGCTCGGGATGACAAGTGGCTGTAGGAAGGACAATTTATTCCCTGTTTATATCTCAGTAGCCACTACAGGTGTCACCGATAATGGGGGTCCTCACAAACAAATTGGCCATCAGCAAAGCCACAGACTTCAGAGACAATACATCAACCACTATTTTCTCTCAAACTGACATAATTGCAAGACAGTAGACCTCGACTATTGTCTCGGCCGTGGGCCCCGTTTCACTAGCAAGAAGCTACACTAACGAGCAATAATTGTTAACAAATTGGCCTCCCAGCCAACAGCGGGGCTCGCTGTGCAGAATACGGCTAAGAGTAGATGAGCGCTCATCAGCTGGCTACTGGGCATCACACCCCCAGGGACTCCGTAATCCGATTTTCTGGGCTTTAATTTTGCTTTACTGCCTGGAGGCAAGCCAAACAGAAACCTACATCATACAGCACCATTACGATTAATACCATCCACCATTCTTCGTCTCCGCCACCCAAACCATCCGCTCCTCAGCCTGAAGAATCCATAAGGATTGGGGTTTTCTGCGGTTGCCAGGCAATATCAAATCCATGAAGTACTGTTCACTAAAGTGTCAATTTGACATCAAAGGGTCCTGTTGGGAGACTAGGGAGTAGGGATATAATATTGCGTTCGCTATGTTTGCTTGTGGTACAATGCACTGTGAAATAAAAAAATATGAGGCAGACTTCTGAAATTGTATATCGAGGACTGAAAGCTACAAATTGCTTGTAGGCAAGGAGGACTGCCTATATAGTTCTGATTTGTCAGCACATATGGAAAAAAAAAGTAAAATATTGAGGTGCTCTCTGCGTAGACAAGACAAATATTAGATGCAGAATGTGCTGACAACAACCATTATCAGTAGCACGTAAAGAACTGTACTCTGGGTTCAAGTCTGGATTGACCATCGCTCTGTGATGTTGCACTCAGTTACCCCTAAAGGTTAAGATTCTCATCAGTCACCCAAACGGTCTTTCCTCATCATTTGTGAAGCGAGACCGATACTGTAGCCGCTGCCTGCGGTCAAGCAGCATCTCTCTATGGGACATGCAGAGTGAAGGATGCTCTTTGAAGAGTGCATTAAGACTGATAAAAGCTCTCCTGAGGTGCTTTATGGCCGAGGGTTTTACATAGTGACAGCAGCGTGAATTTACCTGAGACTTCAATGCGACCTGAGGGCAAGATCGGCACATTATAGTTACATTTGGTAAAAAACCCATTTACTATATGACAAGGTGAAGCTCTACCGGATGTATTATTTGTCTTTCTTTCTGTCCCCGGAAGACTGTTTTAGTGAAAGTAATGTTCACTTTTGTTCTTCACATTGGATAGGATACTTACTCAATAAAATGTATTGTTTAACATTTAGGAGATGTGTGTATAAAGTATGTATTTCATATGGATGACCAGTGATTCTGTCTCCTTCTCTTGTCCTTTCTGTCCAGCCGTCGTTTATCATCTGCTCTGCCCTTTGCCCGCTCAGGTAGAAACAAGCCTTCAATCCTGTTCGTTCTCTCAGTAAATGGGCCTCACATCGCAGAGCATGGAGAAGCGATCTGTCCTCACCATGATGGGTGTATTTTGAGGTTTCTGCAATTGCATTTGTGACAAACTGATATTTAAGATCACCTTAAAACCAGGAGGTATAACCTTCAGCCAAGTGTGTAATGCAGGTATATGGCTGAGCTATAAACCCCGGCGCCCTCAAACATGCCTGCCTAATGCTCACACAGTCTTTTTCTATGCATGTCGTGTCGTACATTTGCACAGTACACACAAACATCCAAAAATAAGCAACAAAAACACAACCCATCATAATGCTGCCAGTGTGGGTTATGAAATCACCCGCACCCACAGATATATTTGTATTGATTTCTTTGTCCTGGGATAAATACAGCCGACACTCACCACAGCACAAAAGTTGAATCAATTCAATATTCAACTGCATCTGGTCCAACAGGCTGAAATGCTTTGAATCTGAATGACTTTTAAAATATAGGAAACATGGAATTAATTTTTCATTTCCATTCTGGTGGCAACTCTTCAAGACGATTGCAGCTGCCAATCATTGCTTCTGACAGGAAGGCTCCTGGCAGCAGAGAAGATGCTCGTCATATAATAAGTTGATATTCCACATCACATCACAAATACGAGATGAGCATTATTAAGTCTATCGCGGAGACACAAAGCTTAGGTTTGGGGGAGAAAAGTGGGGATCATCCTAGACTAGTGGAGGAGATGTCTTTATTCCAATACTTGCATAAGATTACGGTTACCCTGACGACAAACGAGAAAGCATTTTTTTTTAAAAGAGCTTGAGATTTAATAAGACGTAGTTATTGCTGTCATTACTAGTCTATGGCAATGTCTGTCAGGAATATCAAGTGTCCCCACAGTGTTTAATACATAAACAGGTTTAATAGGACAGCTCTGACACACCAGGTGGGCGGAAATCACTTCAGTGTGAGCACAGAAGATTGAAATCCTGTTCACGTGAATGGAGAGCCGTAGGGATCTGAGAGTGGTTTGTGATGTGACGCGTGGCTCAGATCCGATCGCCTACTGCCGCTGTAAAGCAAACCGCTCCTCCTGGGTATCCATGTGACCTGATTTGGGAGTAATTAAATGAGTCCCTTTTATGAATGAATCATTGCAGTAACCTGCTCCTCTGATGACAGCTTCGACAGGAGTCGGTCCAACATCCACACACGAATGCACAGGTGAGCGCTTCAAAGCCAGTGGGTCCAAACCAAAACATCTTTCTCAATGACAATAAATTATTTAAAACGCTCAAATCTTTAATTCATGTGGGAACATGACCATGGATATAAATAGCACACGGCAGGCTGCCTTGCATGATAAAACATGCAATATTGCTATTATTCAAGCAATCAACATAATTGGCTGTCTAATTCATAGCTTAAAAAGCAGCCTCTTACAGTTGTTTCTGTGCATACAGTAGGCTTATGTTATTTAAAATAATTTAAAGCACTTATTTTGTTTTACAGATGATGTATCTTAGTATTGTATATGACTTTTATGAGTCAGGATTTTTTTGTAGATTCAGAAAATGAGAAAAGATGAGAACTCAAATATTTCCAGCTATTTCTGTGATGTGCAAATGAATAAATAAATAAATAAATATCTTACATTTGTTTCCTTTAATTTGTCACCCGTTTATATCTAACCTCATAATAATCTATAATGAGACAAGTAATCAAGACATTACTTTAAATAAATTTATAGTGACATGTAAACGTAAATTTCATCAAAGCTTTGCTGACATTATTTGAGAAAGTCTGTACTGGCATTTTGCTTGACATTCTTATGAATACCATGTTTGTGGCAAACGTTAACCAAAGTGCTAATAAGCCTCTTCACCGAGACCTCCCACCATCTCCGCGGGATCTTCCTTTCCCTTCTACACAAAGCAGCACGTGACGTTCGTGACACAGACGTCCTACATGGAATCTGGTGAACCCTGATGCCCCTCCTGTCTGCGTGAAGATAAAACAAAGTGCACATCAGACTGGAAGCTCCGGCTTTTCTCTACTTAACTTTGAATATGCCGATGTGGTGACCTGTGCCCAACATTCAGGTAAATCAGGGAAAAAAGCAAGACGAGAATGACAGTGTATGAGATCTGAGATTGTGTCTGCATGTAGGTGAAATATGCATGTTTAAAAAAAGGGTTGCTATGCCTTTAATATCTCTGGCGGTATTACAGGAAATACTGTTGTTGCTGTTCTAACGGAATTTACATCAGTCTAATAAAGGGCCATTGTTTTTCAGGTTTCTTAACTGAATTGTGTAAAAAGATGTCGTGTCCATTTCCTGCCCTATATTTAGGCCAATTGGGGGATAACAGGTTCAGTGATGGAGAAAAACGGAGAGTATCTGTACACTCGATTTAAGATGTGAAAAAGGTACTGGATTGGTGGTTGCCTGATGAGTATGTCCGCCTTTTTATATATATTATATATACAGTATACCATTTCTTCTGAATGTCAGAAATGCCTATCACATGAGAAGTAAATGCTACATCAGTTTAACACATGTAAGAGTAGTGACCTTTTCAGAGTGGAAACATTCAGTCCGACGCTTGACTCTGCAGGATCAGAAGGGAACGAAGGTAGCAGTGAGTGAAAGACAAGACGCTCCTGCTTCTTTCACTGCTGGACGCTACCGTCTGCTTTCATATTCATTCATCCTCAGGCTGCAGAGTGTGTGGCCTCTACTAACTGCTGCCACGAAACACTCATAACCGCATGACACTGTGACCTCGACACCACCCGTGTAGCGGGACACCCTCAGGACATCCTGCAATATACTGCAGCTTGTCAGGTGCCACTTGCAGCAGCCTCCCCTGCAGCTCGGGAGAAACAAAAGAAAAGAGCAAAACAGAAGGGGAAACGCTGGCTCCTTTATATTTAGCCTTGATGGTTGCTGAAGTTCCCCCTGCCAACCTGTGATGAATAATAACCCTTTCAGATGCATAAAGCACCTATCTGTGAAGCATGCATCCTATAGCTGTAGATCTAACAAACATCTTAGAGGTCTATAGGTGTTAAATGATATTTCTGGCTAGATACAAGCCTTCTGTGTACCGGGCTCCACCCTTTATTATCTGACATACTGTAACAAGACAACAAAATTGTATCAACCTCCACTGGGCAAGAGTAAGAAAAGGATTGTGAGATAACACCGGATCAGGAAAAAAATTACAATAAATACTTTGGCAAGGACATATAGTGATAGATTTTTAGGTAATTCCTATGTGTTTCTAGGTCTCAGATACATCTACCAAGACGGGGAATCTAATCTTGTGTCCCCACGTTGAAGGAGAGCAGGAGTGTAATAAACAACATAGCAGGTGGTTCTTGGTTTTCCAAAAAATATATGAACAACAAAGCCTTCCATGATCCTGAATATTTATTAGTTCAACTTCTTCACTCAAGGTGGCATATCTCACTGACAACAAACAGCAAACATGTACAACAGGCATGACATTGATTTCAGACTCTGTCCACTGCTGGCTGAGTACTCATCAATATACAGTCAATACACCTTTGATTGTGGATGAGAGTTTTGTGCTCCTGAAGAGAGAAAGCAAATCTATAGAGACAATCAGCTCAGAGGGCAACTGGCTCCATACGAACCTGTTCTGCTCCATCTATTCAAGTCTTATGCTGATTCTAGCATAAACAGAAAAAAGAAAACCCTGCAATCTCTCATTGTGTCCGACGTGAGGCGTTTTTTGAGGCAATGTCACCAATAGGTCATCTCATTTTAGGGACACAATACCAGTGACTTCATGCCTCCCCACTACCCCCCAATGTCATGTTGAGAGAAAGTCACATAAGGCACATCTAGCAGCAATCGAGCAACCTTAAGCAATAATCATGTTTGTATATCAACAAAAGATCAAGTCTCATCAACCTTGTTTCCAGCTGCAAAGCAGACACTTGTTATGGCGAAAAAAGCTCTGATAAACAATACCTGCCCATCATCAGACGGCAGACAGACAAACTAACCGGTGAACACACAGTGGAAGATTTACCAGCTAAAAAGCTATATATTTTCTCAGGCATCGATGATGATGATGAAAAGATTCAACAAAGTAATAATACAGTTTTCTGATAAACTTTCATTTTACGTTTTATTTTCAATCTGTGGTTCTGACATAATGGCACAATTTTTATAGTGCAGTAATAGTAATATGATCTTGGTATTACAGTTTACTTAAATCAACTGATATAATTTTCTCAATTGCTCCAAAGCGGGGAGGCAAAAGTAATTTAGGAAAATTGAAAAATAAAGTAAATCTCAATCTAGTCAGACTTTAGCAGTAGCACAGTAATTTGTCTTTGCTCCACATCAGTGCAGCAGCAGCAGCAGCAGCAGCAGCAGGCCTCCACTGGCACCCTTCATGTACTCTATAATTTGTGTTGTGATGGGCTTGTTCATTGTGCTCCTCCAAGCGCTTCAGCTAGCCTGGTGCACAAACACACCTGCATGTCCTATGCGCTGTGTTGTTTTTGTGTGACTCCTATCGGGTCGGGTGAAAGTCATCGGTGTGCCTGAGGATCAGCTTAAAGCTTTCACCTATAACTGCAACGGTCCAGAATGAGAATGGCTACAGATCTGGTGGTAATAACAGACCTGCAAAAGGAATCACAGGCTTGTTTTTCAGCACACAGATTAGTCTGGAATTATGATGATGCCCGGGGGGCAGGAATCTTATTTTCTGTCCTCCTGATAAGAAAACAAGAGCAGACGACAACCAAAAAAGGAAAGAGAGGGAGAAGGAGACGTGTGCGATTTAACATGCAGTGCCACATGCTGGTGTGTTGGCACTCCAATTTAGGGGACTGGATCAGATAATATCCGACGGGTAATGTTTCAATGTTGGCTCTGAAAAATACAGCTTCATGTCCTGTAGCACAGTTGAGTCTGCTGTGTTTGCGTCCATTTGGCACTTCATAAAAAACATGTCTAATTACATGTGCTGTTATCTCAAAAGCTCTTTTCATATATAACGTATCCGGATGATGTGAGCGTGCACTAAGGGTTGGGCAATATGTCCCCCACTGTCAGCCCAACGGCCAGCAACTGCCAATATATATACCGGCCCACCTTAAGTGAACCTGGTCAGTCAGGTTAGCTCCTGATGCTAATGTCGGGTTAGGGTTACCTAGGGTTACCCCCTTCACTTTAATGAGCAGGTGGCTAGCAAGACACAGAACTTACCTAGCTTGGGTCTTGAGGAGTTGTAACATTTATTCACTGACATATAACCTAAACTAATAACCTACACTGTTATGTACATGTCAGTCAACTTAGCATGTAGCTAACTAGTGAAAATGTCCAGAAACTGTGATGCTATTTTTCATTATGTTGACGTGTGCTAAAAATGCTGAAATATAAATCTCTGCTAGCTGCAACGCTAATTAGCGCCATGAAAAATTCCCATTTGATTATGCTAAGTCTTAGCATCTTAAAACAGAATCTAAAATAAGTTTGTCGCTGCCCAGTTTGAGTTGACAATAGTGAATATTAACGTCATGGCTAGTGGACATATTGTCTAGTAAGCTGCATGCTAGAAACGGACATTGTGAGAGCAGTGACAAACACAAGCCTAGTGTGCACTTGTTACAGCAAAAAAAGAGGCATATAAGTAATGAAAGTAGGAGTTATTGAGTGAAATGTGTATGTCAGCTTGTTGCCTAAAAAAAAACATATTCAATCAATACAAAATTATTGTTAAGAAACAAAAAAAAAACCTGATGAAGATTTGCTGTTTTTCTCCGTTTTATATGGACTGGACAAAACAAGCTATTTAAAGACATAGTTAAAAACATAACATACTGACCCTATATACTGACAATGACCACATGAAGGACACATACATGCACTTCCATTCTTCTGTGCCTTGAACAAGTCATTGTTCTTTATCTTTGTTTGAGGAAAATGTCAATTTGATAACAACATGCATTTGCTTTTTGAGAGGGTGTCTACAAAAGACAAGCAAAAAAAAAAAAAAAAACAATTTCACAAACCATTGAAATGTCTGATTGCAAACACCGGATTGTTTCCCCTCTCTCCGTTATCTCTGACAGAACAAAGAGTCTGTACATTTAAGTCTAGAAGGATTGGATCTCAGATCAAAGTATATGAAATGAGGTAAATATTTCACACACGTTATAAGATTCACAGTCGGAATATCAAATTGAGATCTGATTGTTACTTCTCACATTTACACACTGTGAAAAATGCTATAATAGATTGTTTTTCTTTTCAATTAAAACCATTAAATCAAACCAGTTAAAGCAAAACAATTATCCAGGTTCAATTTCACCTGAACCTGGATGTTAAAAAGTACAATACTCCTTTTTGGAGTTGTACTTTTGAACGCACAAACTAACAGCACAATGTCGCCGTTTGTCTCTCCAGTGCTCTATATCCCAAAGGACAGCTATTGATTTTCCAGTTATAATCAACATCAAATTATTGAATGTCAGATGATAAAGTGTTAGGATCCATGGTCATTTCTCCACGATGAGTTTCTTGAACCTTGCCGTGTCCATAGCAACCCTGGCTGTTTGACAGAGCTTATGACAAAGATCTGTTCTGCAGAAATTTATCTTAAATGGGACCCTTTCTGCTGAAGGCAAAGCTAGGTAAACCCCCCTCCCCAGTCCACAAACACACACACACACACACACACACACAGTATTTTTCAGTATTCAACTGCACTGTGAGAATGACAAAAGCTGGACTTTTCAACAGTGGGCCACTACAGGAAAGTCAGATTTGCAGTTTCCCATTTGGCACAGCATTGATCAGGACAGAAGAGGACAGGACATAGTCAACAAGCAATAAAATCAAGAGTTATAAATCTGGACAGAGATCAAAACTATTGCATAATCATATGAGGCTGTATTTCTTAGTAGCATGCATCTAATGAGATTATACGTCTTGAATGTGGTGTTTTATCGATTTGTCTGTTGTTATGCTTGATGGACCTTCAATAGCTGCAGGGCATCCTCACCTCTAATATGGGACAACAAATCTGCTGTGACCCTGAACTGAGGCATCACACAACATCACTTCGTCTTACAAATAAATATCTTTTGTCCTAGTGGCACAGCCGCAAGAAATCATCTTATTGTTGATCAGATATTGCTGTATCAAATCTACAAGGGTGAATCCGTCAGTATTGGCCTATAGCGACACACAGGGGGATAACGGACTGTGTATATATGTCTGTCAGGGTTAAAAACTCAAACATGCCCCCAAGATTGCCTGGCTCCATCGTTTAATGGAGTCCTGGAGGTTTTGGGGCAACACAGGTCAACGTTTCCCCCCGTTTACTTTGGTGAAGAGAAGGTTGGGGTGCGTTCTCCTGCAAACACACACTGTTAATACACAGGAGATAAATTAACAGCCCCCCCCCCTCCTCTAACAGCCTTCTGGGAATAGTTTCCGCCTCACTGGACACAGCAGATTAAACCAAAGGGGAATAATATTCACAAATCAGCCAATGGTTATGAGGGAAGAGGCAACACTATCTGTCAGAAATCTCTCTACTCACCTCAATAAGCTCCTAGGAAACCTCCAACGTCTACATTTTGTCCACCGAGAGACGTGCTGGTTCTTCTTTCAGGTGATGCTTTTTTTTCCCATTTCACCTCTTGACAAGGCAGGTGAGAGGGAGTGTATGCTACCAAATCACAGTAATGAGCAGAAGTGTTCCTGTGGAAATGTATTGTTCCTACACGTGATCACCAGTACCATAACTAGCATTATCCTGTATGTGTGAGTATGGAGAGATGAGATGGAATATAAAGACATTGTGAATGAATGATTTGCCGTTCTACACCACTAACAACATTCACACTAAGTGTTGTTCCTCGCAGTACTTTTCACATTTACTGTAAATGTTGTATTATACTTTTGTTTACTAGCCTTGGCTCAGCACATCCCATCCAGTTCTGTGTGTTGAGTCTTCCTATAACGAACCTCATTATATGGTACATTTCCTATAACAGAGGGACCCTGATCTTAAAAAGCACAACAGCAGTACACCGTACAGCTCCCTGGATGATTCTCTACAAGGAGCATCCTTTGCCTCTCGCCTCACCCCGTTTCAGCTCCTCACATCATAAAACTGCTGTTAGCTAATGCTGTGTGTTTAATTCCTCGTTGTGGTGCTCACCTCTGGGTGGCCCTGCCAAGTCCTTCCCACCGGAGATTTACAGTCAGCCATTTTGTGGACTAATTGCCCACTCCTAGTGCAGGGAGGTCAGCCACAGCCAACACGAAAGGGGAAGCCAGAACACACACACCTGCAACAAGCCAAACAGTAGGACACACCACACACCACACACCACGCCACAGGAGTCTCCTTGAATCGTCTAGAATAAGTCAGATGTAATCGCTTGCACTGCAGTCCATTGTTTGGAGATATACAAGTGCCAAATATTTTTTTTCCCCCTCCCTAACTGCATGTTACTAGAACATAAATCAAAGTCGGATAAGAGGCAAATGTGTGAGATCTGCTTCATGCTCTTCCTGATATGGATCTAATCTCTTCACTTTGGATCATATTTGTGATTCATCTTCTCCTTCTCCACCCATATCATCAGCCTTTCTGTCCCTCCCACCAATCTCCTTTTGACTGGATGGATTAGACTGATGGAAAAACATGAAGTCGGCTCGAGTTGTACTCAGACGATCGTACACATTAACATTTCCAGCAGATCACACTTATTAATACTTATCGCTTGTATTAGATCTAGTTGTCCACCTCATTGACTCCTCTCATTGGCACTGAAGAGTTAACACTCCTCACCATTTACCACACAGACTGGAGTGGTTCTGGGGACTAACTGACAGCTAAGCACAGTTTTGTCTTTGTCTGGTCATTTTTAATAGCTCTTAATGACTACCTATTACAGGCTACTACAGACTCCAAGCTATTCTGAGCACTCTCTCCCTTTATTAGCATCAGTTGACACCCCCATTATTCAGTGGTTCCCTTGACTTTTATCACTGCCGATGACCCTTCCATCTATCTAATTAACCACAATTTACTAATCACACAGGCCACTTTCCCAGAGCTGTATGCCCTCCATCAGTGAGCAGGGACAAAGGCTCGTTAACGGGGGCCTCCCCACCATTACCTCTGAGAGGTAGAAAATAGGGATTCCTCAGGTCAATTTGGAATCAAGGGCCATAAGATATGCAGAGGTGCTGCCAACATGCAGGTATAATGGCATCAGGCCAGAGATACAACAATATAAAAATAAGACTGTGGCAAAAAAAAAAAAAAAAATAGGCCTCCTGTTTCCCCCAGGCTCAAAAAAAAAAAGAAAAAAGAGAAGCATTATATAAATCACAGGCTGCAAAGTTTATTGAGAGCTACAACCTGCAAAGTGAGAGAGGAAGGAGGAGGAGAAACAATTTCAGGTTTCATTTTACAAGAGGAGGTGGAGAAAATCGATAGGCTGAATGTTGGCTTATTGCCAACTTGCTGCGAGAAAATTGAGAAGATAACCAAAAGCAGCAGGGTGGTTTTTTTTTGTTTTTTGTTTGTTTGTTTTTTTCTCCCTTACACCACACTCACAGCCCAGGATATTACATCACAAACACAAGAACAAGGTACAGCTAAGCAGGGTACCAACACACAAACACACACACATTATTTATAGCTGGTGGAGAGAGATATAGAGAGAGGCTGATATTAGAGATGTGGGATCCAACACAGCGCTTTTTTCCCTTAATTTTAGATAACCCTCTGCCATATCAGAGGTGATGGTTTGAATCATGGTGCAATATCATCTGGTGCCTTTCTGAAAATTCAGAACAATCCAATTTCCAAAAGGCACCTATGCTTTTTTGTTCATACGCAGTGTATACATTGACGGAGAAGTTGGTACCTAGCTTGAGTCATTTTACTGGTTTTTAACTTCTCAAAATGTAAAGATGTGCTGCTTTAGTCCGATATATTATATTTATATGGTTGTAAATTAAATATCTTCGGGTCTCTTTGGGCTCTAGAATGAAATACCAATGATATATTTGGATTTGGAGTTCAATCCAAGCTTCAGGTTTTATTACTTGTTACAATATAATGTTATATGCATTATAAAGTTATTGTTTACAAGCACTCCCAAAACTATGCAGTAACAGAATTTAAATCAATGAGACACACATAATGTCCACTCTTGTTGTTCTTTTTAATGTGTGTTTCCATAGTTCAGTGAGTCTGACAGGCTGCGGCTCACATTAGTGAGTAAGACCGTAACCCTGTGCAGCTGCTCATGTCAGTGATGGGCATCAATAACAGGCGCCAGGCCTGTGGTTCGTAATTGTGTTGGAGGGGTCAGTGTGGGGTCAACAGGGCATTCCCTGGCCTGTCTAATGAAGGGAACACAACTCTGCCTCACACCAATACTCTGCACAGCCAACTCCAATCCCAAGGCCCATTGCCCATGTCAATCACTCCATCAGTAATAGATATGAGGTACAGTCAGACGCTGCCGGAAGGCCTACGTGCCATCAACATATACAGTGAAGTTATGTTTCAGCTAATGCACTCTATCATCTTGGTTTACTCGACATATCATAGTACAGATATTACCACTAAGGAGGGTTGAATGATACTATATACATTATGAACTCTTACATAGTCTCAATCCCGTATAAATTAAAGTCACACAAGTCACTTTGAGCTAAATGCTAACGGCAGCATGCTCATAGTGACAATAGTAGCATGATGATGTTATAGTAGCATGATGATGTTATGTAGCATGATGATGTTATGTAGCAGATATAATGTTTACCGTGTTATGACAACATCAGCTTAAGCTGATGGGAATGTTATCACTGTAAATTTGCTGGTTTTTAAGTCATAAACTAAAGTGTTACGCAAATTTTAATTTTGACCAGATGATGACACTGGATGAAAAGTCAGGGCTCGCCAAAGTTATGACAAATCATCCTGATGGTAACATGAATGTCTGTATCAAATATCATGGCGATCCATCTAAAAGACAATTAACCTAAAAGCTCAAATGTCAACGTCATGGTGGCGCTAGAAAAAAAAGTCATCAGGATTCATCCGGTAGAAAATTGAATGAATGTCTCCAAAACAATGCACCAATCCATCTAGTATAGATGTAAAGATATTTCACTAGATTAGTGAAAACTTTGACCGGCTGGTGGCATGAAAGGAAAACTTAAGAGGATCACCAAAATCATAAGGATTTACCATCACCATGGATACCAAATGTCACAGCAACTGATCCAGTAATTGTTGAGATCTTTCAGTCTAGACCTGAGGTGGACTGACCGACCAAGACACTGACATTGCCATGCCTTGAGTCACGCCGCTACCTTGCCTAAAATCTAAGAGGCCAAAACCACCACCCACCCTGCTCCATCTCAGTGATGTATTACAGCTCATCCATCACCAATGTCTGGCGTGCAACAAGGGAGGGCCCGGTACACCCATGTGTCTTTGAACTCTTAAGTGGCAGTAACAGAGCTCATATAGGCATGATTGGATTAGACTTGAAATGCCTCCAGGAGTTTGTGCACATGGGAAATGAAGTTAGACCTTATTTTGAGTCTGAGTCTGTCTTATCAAGACCTGGGAGATAATGAGACAAAGGAAAAACAACTGAAATGTTGTCATGCCGATATATCCATAGAAATTAGTGTGTAATTCAATAATATTGAATTAATTGAAAGACAAGTAAGCAAGAAATCTAAAAGAAAAAAAAGTTGCATTATACCCACGTCCAGATTTAATTTTCTTTTGCCTCCAATTGAGGCACCAATATATTAAAGCTGGAATTGCTTCAAAAACATCAGTCAATTACACTTTGTTTAAATAGTGGGAGACTAAAAAAAAGGCAGCAGGGGAAAAACAATAGATGCGGGTGGAGAGGGTAAACGTGAATGAAAAGGGAGGATGTGAGGATGAATGGGGCGGGGAGGGGGGGGTAGAGATGGAGGGAGGGCAGAGTGCACGTGAGGAGGGGAGATGGAGGTGGCATGGAGAGATGGTGAAAGAAAATATAAGAGAATATCTGTGAGAAATATAGCTACACATGTCAGCAAGTATCCCAAGACGTCAGCATTATGTAGAAATAACCTGTCCAATTATGAAGAGGCTCCTCGCTCCCCTTTCTATCTGGGATGCTTTACTGTAGACGGACACCCCGTCTCTCTCTCCTCATACATATACCTCCTGTATACATTTAGACGCCGTCATATATTGCCTCTGATAATGTGATTCCAGAAAATAGATTGGAATTGTTCACCGTCTTTTATAAAGATGGATTGTTCTGTCAATATCCAATGGCTGGCTAGTGTTAGCTCGCCATGCAGCATATGACTTTCCATTCCCCAGCAACAAAAAAAAAAAAAAAAAGTGTTTAATGCTTCCCTGAGAATGTATGCCTGCTGCTGTTTCCATTATCCATTTAACAGCCTTTAAAAGGAGGATTTATTTCTGTAAATTAGCTCCTGTATAACATGAGTGCATCACGGATCATAAACTTTAAGTCAATACAGAACGGTGATACTATGGTTGGAGGGAGAAAATACATAACTGACCCCTTTCTCTCTGCAGCTGAGCCTTGCTGTGGCGATGGCAGCTGTTCCTGGTAGAACTTTATCTTGTTCTTCGTCCCTCTACAAGGTTCCCCGATGTCCCACAGTAGCCATTTGCTCATCAGCCTATTACTTTCAATAGGCGCCTGAGTAATTGGCTATTTCACACATGTAAGGGTTGAGCTGGCAGAGGGTAAAGGCCAGGCAACCAGCCTGTCAGTGTCCTGCACCAAAGTCATCCATCAATTATTATCAGGCACGAGGAAAGCCACTGTGGCCCTGAACCGCACTTTGTAAAACCTCATCCGGGGCTCCCTGGTTAATCCGTGAACATGTGTGAGTTTGGCACTGTGGATGTCCTTTACCGAGTACTGTGTGTGTAGCTTTAATAAGATATTAAAAGCTCTTAAAAGTTAGCATTGGAATGCATAAGACGGAGCGAAAGCTTTTCAACATACCTTATACTGTCCATCTGTCAATCACTTGTATAAATGATTGGCTGCCACCACACATTTATTTATATTACCAGCATGATTTAATTAAGTATATTAAGGAATTTATTTTGTAGATTCACTTCATTTACTCGTGTTTACAGTGATGATGGCTGTGGCTCAGAGGTAGAGCAGTCACATCCGCTGATCAGATCGGCAGTTTGATTCAGGTCCACATGTCAAAGTGTCCTTGGGCAAGATACTTAACGCTAAACTGCACAAAAAAAACAAGAATGTGAAGTGACGTAGAACCATCTCTGTCGGAGCGCTGTTGTTAAAGTGTAGTTAGTTGTAGTAGTAGCGTAGTTAAAGTTGCAGTGACGAAGCTGTAATGCACCAACTGCACCACCAACAATTTTAACCAGCGTTCCAATAACAATTATTGACATACAGTTGATAAAAAAGAATAATTGGCTGTAAGGTTGCAACTAATTATTATTTCTTATTATCAATTAACATGCCCATTATGTTCTTGATTCATTGTTTACTCTATAAAAACACCTGAAAACAGTGAAAAACCCAGATCACAATGTCCGAGAGCCTGAGGCGATATCATCAAATGCCTTGTTTTTTTGTCCGACCAACACTTCATAATCCAAATAGATTCATACGATGACATGAAGCGATGACGGGAAGGTTCGCTTGCCTCACTACTGAATAGGACACTACTGTTGTGCCATCGTTAACAGGTGAAGCAATGGTGTTTACATACTTTCATTCATTGTGATAGAGAGCTGCTCCTGGACACCAATGAAATGGCTCATCTGGAGAAGGAACGATGTTCTTTATCCGGATTCCTCATTTACATTTACTGTGATGTTGATTTCCATGTAGCAGCTTTAGTGAGCATACAAACTGCTGTGCCCTCTGAATAAAACTGACCACTGTCTAGACAGCTGAAACATTGTTTTTTTGGCATTTCCTGCACCGATTGCAACTTTTTTTTTTTGTTAGTTCAACGATGTAATTTTGCAAACAAAAGCAAATTTTTTATAGAACATTAGGGGTCTTGATGCTGAAAAGTAGCACACTGCTGCATACCTCTTTATATTCATAAAAGGCAATGAGTCACTCTCTTTGGTCCCGCCATCTCTATCTCTCTCTGCAGTAAAAACCGGGGGTGAAGATGAAGGAGGGCAGGGTGCTGGTTGGTTGGTTAGTTGGCTGGCTGGGTCCCTGCTGACAGGTTGTGATAGGTGTCATCTATCACCTATGAAAAGGCCTGAGGGCTCACCACACCAATCACACTAGCGCCAGATGTTATAGCCGAAGCACTGCACATACACACAAACGCGCACACACAAAAGCATAAATCAAACACAAACAATATGACACACAAACAAACACATGCAAAAAATAAAAATAAAAATAAGATGCCATTGTTATTCACAATGAAACCATATCATTTTTTTACTGAACTGAAGACATAAAATTTGTGCAAGCTTAGGCCTGCTGGACAAAAAGAAATGTCCGCTTCTCAATACCCCACACCTCACACGTAGAATAAGGCAGTGGGAAATAAAGCACATTGACCACCATCAAGTTATCAGCACAGACAAAGAAGGGAAGCCACCACACCACCACCACCACCACCCCGTCCACCCCCCTGTGACGGGCCCGTGCAGACAAAAGGGAAGACCACCTCTCTACATTAGCAATTACAGCAACAACTTCACATGTCTCTCTCTTCCCTCCCCCCGAGGGGCCAGACATTATGAGCCCACCTGTCAAGTATCCACATGCCTTTCCACGGTTTCACCAGATGCACACAGGAGCAGTAACTCGCAATTAGTCCGAGGAAAAAGAAAAGAGAATTTTTTATCCAACGCTGCCATCAAACCCTTAAAAAAAAATAATAAAATCCAATTAAAGGGCGTAAGACGAAAACTAAATCGGAAATATAAATCTCATTATGCAAGAGCTGTCGCAAGGTTACCAGGGTCTAAACAATTTTAATAAACTGGAAAACACACATCCATACATATAACTAAGACTGCTTTCATAAGTCTTTTCCCTCATGCTATACTTGCTGACAAAGTTATCCAATTACTGACTGGAAATGTCCATATTAGAATATGTAATAACACCTCTGCTAAGCGTCTCACCGTTAATTTTATTAATAGCTTTTGCTTAACCACTGTGCACTCAGACTATGATTCATTCACTTTTTTTTTTTTTTATATCTGCAGCAAGGCTGAAGGGTTTTTCCATGTGATTTCTGCTGGCGTGTTTCTAAGCTGTGTGAAGAGGGAGGGGAAGAGGGCAAGGGACACGGTGTAAGAGGTAATGGACCTCTTCATGCTGTGCATTCCTAGCATGGCTGAGAGGTGTGAAGGGCGATGCTATGACTGCCTCTATATCACACTCCATAGAGAGTAAGGCAGCAGTAGAAATGTTAATGTTGATTTATCTACACGAACGGTGACGGTTGTATTAGACTAGGCTTTGATTTTCCATAACGCCATTGCTATATGTAACAATATATGAAGTCAAAGCTGTATTTAATGTATAGATTGCTGGTTAAATTTCCACAACAAACTGACATATCTGTCTCCAATCTGAAAAAAAATCATGTGAAATTTGATGTAGAAATAAAGACTTATATATATATTAATTTATTAATTTACTAACACAAGTTACAGCTTCGACACTGTGGAAGTGCGAGACATATCCCCAGGCACAGAAAAGACAGACCTCAATAAATGATGTCGACTTGCCATTGTGGTGACAAAATACATTTCAATTACGGGCATGTGAAATTGGATTTCCTTGGAGCATTAGGGGATTGAGAATCATTGAAAGATTTCACGCTTCTGCTCAGGTCCTTTTCTTCTACACGACAGCTCATCTTGGTCACGGGGACTTGCAGCTTGTTGCTGTTGAGCTTCACCGCTGGCTTTACTAGCACTCTTATAAAATCAATAAGTCACTTTAGACAGATGTGTTTTCTCCAATAACAGCTCACACAGAATTAATACAGATGATTACAGACTGTAGCCAAGGTGCATCATTTTCTTCCCGTGCGGTGACCTTCTGGGTCCTCTCCGCGACCATTTTGCAACCGTTCTGTCACATTCCCTGATGAATAACATGCAGAGCTTTATGTTATGTTATTGCTGTAAATGAAATTTGTGAGCGCAATAAAAAAAAAGACACTTTTTTTTTTTCATTATTAAAGTGACTGACGGAGATCACGGTACAAGAACCAGCATGTCTTGTAGTTTAATGCTTGCTACAGTCCAGCAAAACACAACATCTATGATGGATTTGTTGTAAAAGTTGCAAAATGTTGATTTATATGATATGATAGAAGCTCTGTAAAGAAAAAGAAAAAAGAAACACTCCAGCTGACTTGACTTTAGGGAGGTCACTGAAGTGTTAATGCCAGCTAATTGATATACAAAAGGAAAGTGGAATTTTGGGGCAGTCCATCTGGTCCATTTCACCTCAGGTTTAACCTCAACTACACATGACCCTCTTATCTAGCGACGCATGATCCCGGCCTCTGGGTCCTTGAAGCACTGAGCAATGCAAGCATACAACCCAGCCCGTTTTCAAACAAACCCTTTGTATGTCTTTCTCTTTCTATGTCTCTCTCTCTGTTCGTCTTTCCAATTTTTCTATAAGGAAGATTTCATCCACATTTCAGGTGACATTTCCCTCTAGAGAGTCTTATTCTTTAGTCTGCTGCACAGTTTCACTCTTGAATGGTTTCTCTGAATGAACTTAAATGTACCAGGCTTCACTGAGAGACTCATCTTCACAATAACAATGAGCAATTCACCCTTTTGAGTCCTGCTAAAACCTGATGTTATGTACCATCCTGCTCAACGGAAGCCCTTAGTGAGCCCTTCGCCATCTTCGTTGTCCACTTTCATGACAAGTGAACACTGACGAGGGAAATGTGCTGTTCTTTAACGCAAAGTTAAACGGTATAACAGGCAAGTCTACTCTCTATGTTGCTTGCATGCAAGTCTTGGAGCAGTTAGTTGAACCTCTCTGGTTGTATGTGACTTTGTAAGATAATGTAAAGTAGTAAAGTGCCATCCGTCGCTTTATGCACCTGCAAGCTTGTGCCACTTGTGTCATGTGGAACATAGAACTGAGTGCGGAGGTAGTTGTTCTCAAACTCCTTGATCTACTGTGACTTTGATTGCACCTCATGTACGTCGTATAGACAAAAGCATCGACCAAATGACCCGATGTAGACGTAGTGCTTGTTTCCACGCTTGAGAAGTATCAAACTTGTCAGATTGAACAATGAACATAAACGGCAGTGTTTGTTGGAAACTGGTGAGGGTTACATCCTTCATGCTGCAAGAAGTGCAGAAAAGCAAGAGCAAACAACCTGTGAGTAGGTTAAAGGCAGTTGGCAGTGACAAGGACCAAACTCCAGAAAGAATATATGTTACAAATCAAGAAGACAATGGTGTGGAACTAGTGCACCAGCTGAAGAAAAGTCTCCAACAGGTCAACTAAAACTGTAAAACAACTCTCTGAAAAACTCCAGAAATTGCTGCTGACACACACCTCTATACGCCTCGAGTGATTTGGCTTGCAGCAGAAAAATGTCAGACCACAGAAGCAATGAAGGAAGCAAGCGGCCAGAAAAAACAAGACCTACTAGCAAATTCACACGACCACCATGTTCAGGCCTGGCAAATGAGCTTTACAATGCATTTATGACAACATATTCACTTCCTGGAGGCACATTGTTGCGTTTGATTAACTATTTACTCGTCATCTATTGTCCAAGTGTTCACATGCAGACAAGATGTGCGGGATATGACTGTCGTGTGAGTGATACGTCAGCCTGGATATGAATTCCTGCCAATGACTAAACCTCATTTCCATATTACGCTCAGGCAGCTTTGATTTGAATATCACTTTTCCCAATTCACCACTCCAGCCTTTCGAAGCAGGATTGGAGGTTGAGAGCTCTCAGTGGCTCAAATGGTGAAGATTGAAAACCAAGTGCGTACGTTTTTTTTTTTTACATCCAGATATTCTGACCTCCCTCTTATTTTTTGACCCCCCCTCTCCCAAGAAAATATAGATGCATTTATTAAATGCAAAATGCATTCATAAAATAAAACAGTCTGTACATGTATGTGGTCCATCAAAGCACACATAGCAACTCCTTATTGCTTTCATGATTGAATTCTTCAAGGTATATATATATTCAACAAGGTATATTAAAATACTATATGCTGACTTAATAATCCATTCAGATTTATTTTTCATTTTTCTTATATGTCATATACCTTTTTCATCCCAAAGGTTGGGCCAGTGTGTAGGAATTAGGCAGAATAGTATGAACAACAAAAATCATTGAATTGGCGACCAAACAACGTAAAGGCAGCAACATTACCAGACTCCACCAACATATATCTGCTAGTTCTGTAGTCCACAGAGTCATTTAAAACTGTTCAACTCAGTAACACGTGTTATTTACACCACGCCTTTTACAGAGTAGACATTTTGTCTTGTCATAATAGGAAAACCACAGGTGTTACTATTACATTGGTGACGGCTTTGTTGTGACGGGAAAGCCAGCATGAAACCAATAAATTTTATTATTTACACCTGTGTGGTTGTACTTTGTGAAGCTCTTTGTCACATTTGTTTTTGAAATGTACCATATAAACACAATTTATTATCATTACCACGGGTGTGTAGAGCCTTCGTACTTCTACTTACTTTATTAACAATATGTTATATGTTCATGTTAAAAATGAACAGCCCCTACCGCAGGCAGAAGTTTTATGTTTTATGTTTTGCATATCTCATAGGCCTACGCTCTTTTTTCCTTACAGATCCTTACAGTACTATTCTGTACTTATTCAGACATGTGCACACAATAAACTGCTCTTACAGTCCATGTGCCACACATCAGTAATTCTGTGTGTCTCTACTTGGTGTCAGGGTTACTGTCCATGTATAATGCATACCACAGCCCTCACAGCTGGCTATGATAACACCCTCCAATGGCCCTATCTATCAGAGGTTAGGTAATAGCAGCGTTAGTCTGCAATGATAGTCCGTCTCTATCACTATTCACACACACACACACTCTCCTCCTCAGATGAGAGGTGAAAAGGGCTCCAAACGGACAGAAAAGGAGTAAAAGGAAAAAGGAAAGACTGTGTGGCATTAACCGGTTCGTCTGATTTTGAAAGTCATGCACGATGTTGGACATGTGCAAGTTGAAACATAATAAATGTCATAAACTGAGGGAGTTCATAAACAATGCATGCAATAACTAAAGTTTATCTATTTAAAGTGACATAAGAAAATACATACAGCACTGTTTCTATATGGTTTGCTTAATTAGAACACATTATAACTGATGTTTCAATCGACTCAGTTCAAGAGAGAGAGCTGGGCAAAGAAAAACTTTAACTGAAAGTTAAGAAAGTTTTCCAAACTTTGCCTCAATAACACAAGAGTTAAGTGGAAAATATGATTTGGGGCGAACTGACCCTTTAAGATTGAGTGACGTGAAGAATTTAGAGGGCATCAAACTGAGAGGTGACCTTCTGTGAGTAGACAGTCCATAATATTATTCTCAGCCAGTCTAGAAGCCTCTCCAACCGCCAGGGGAAATTTAAAAAGTATGTGTTCAGACACTGACAAAGTCTTTGAGCAAAACGCTCTGCTTTTTAATGTCTCCACAGACTTCACGCTAACAATGGTAACAAAATAATAGAGCTTCACCAGGTGTTTGTTTTCCTTTTTCCATCTCAGAATCCTATCACACCGGCACTTTCTCTGAATAACGATCAGATTTTAAATTCCCAAAGTAACAAGACAAATCCAAACAAAGTCATCCGCAAGGATAACTGCTTGTCATCATTTTGTAAGATGTGTCTCGCAGCAGTTTAACACTCGAAAAGGCAAATCAGTCTTACACAAGGATGCTGGCAAGGCAGGAACGAGCCACAATCATGACCGTGAACCTCAACATTCATTTTAAAGGTGTCCACTGCTTTTGATGCCGCGGATGTGCCAACGTAAACGGCTCCAGCAAAGAATTCAGTGTTTTCAAGCGAAAGAGTCTCGCTCAACTTCTGAATAAAATAAATGTCTTTGTTTTCCTGCTGAGAGTTAGACGAGAAGAAACCACTCCTGTGTCTGTGCCTTGTGCAGCTGGAAGGTTATTAACTTAGCTTAAAGATGGAAAGCAGGGTTGGACAGCTAGTTTGGTTCACTCCGAAGTATATAAAAGATAAATGCCAACCAGCACTCTTGAAGCAGAGTAATTAAAAGTTCATTTAATTGGTATAAAAAAAAACAGAAATGTAAAGATGACAATTTGTGGTTTCAGGTACCACTCGACTCCAGAAAACATATTGTGAAGATGTGTAGATAATTTGTGCTAATTTATGAGTTTTAGGAGGTGTGGGTAGGCAGATTTTTTCCCACCAGTATTTAATGCTGAGCTAAGCTAATTGCCTCCTGGCTCCAGCTCCATACTTGGACAGATATGAGAGTGGTATCATCTAAATCTACACAAGGAGGTGAATATGAATATTTCCAACATGTCAAACTATACCTTTAAGATTTGGAGTTTTCTAAAGTTTATATATATATATATATATATATATATATATATATATATATACACATACATACATACATAGGGGCTCCATGATGTCATTACATACAGTAGTTAAGCCTATGTTGAGGATCTAACAAAAATTGGCCTAAAAATCTGATATGAGCCAGACTTTATTCTATGAAAATAACTACCTCAACTACCTCTGAATGCAATGCTGGATTTGTTCGTATCTAAAATGGTAAGAACATGGGTATTATGTTGTGGGAAGAGTTGGCCTACCAGTACACACATAGCATCTGCATTACTTGGGCATCCATCAGAGATTCTCAAAAGCCCAACATGTCATTACAATGTCTGGTAGAGTAAAAGCAGTAACACAAATCAAAGCCAGGACGCTGAGTGACGCCCTCTATCTGTCCCCACCCTCCTCAGAATGCATTGATAAAGGGCATGGGCGGCATAAATTTAGTGCTAAATGGCCAACTGTCATGTAGAAGGTGAAGGATCACATCACGTTGCAGCCATGAGCAGATGCCTGTGAAGGTCTAATGACGGTGACCGTGTCACCTCTGTGTGTGTGTGTGTGTGCCTGTATGCACATGCATGATGCGTGCATGCGCCACAAACGTCTCAGACAGACAACCTACGCATGCAACCGCAACACAAACGACACACCAGACTGTGAAAAGAACGCCCACAGTGTAGAAAGCTTTAGCATATAAATGAGTCATCGTATCCATTGATTTCACCGAAATCAAAATAAGTAAAAAGGAGAACAAAGCGGAAAGGCAGAGAGGATGAAAATCCCCATTAATCATTTAGGAGAAAAAGTGAAGAGCTGATGATGCAAGCCAGATGTGATGATGTAACGCATCTGTAGATCCATGCGAGATAATTTAATGGAACTTAGCTCACCATAAAAGATAAAACACACAAACGTATACAGAGGTAGGCATTTGTTTGCCCTAATTTGTGTAATGCACAGTGACAATAGAAAGGGACTGAGCGCATTAATACACCATTCATCATCATGCTAACTGTTGACTGTTACAGGCCTCGGATGGACCAGACCTGCTTCCTAATGTGAACCAGACCTGGTTCATGCATCACAGCAGTCGGTGCATTAACTGGCCCTGACTCAAATTAACAACAAAAACAGCAGTTGTATTGTCCATTTGGGTGTTATGTTCTCGAAGAGGGGGGAAAGCATTTGGTATTTATAGAATATATTTTTCAAACAGATTTGCTACCACACAAACTATTTAGATGTTTGTACTCTATGATCTATTCGGTACATTTGTTAAATCAAGCAAAATTGTCAAATAAACGCAAATTTACTGTTTTTCTGTGTTTTATATCATTTCAAACTCAAAATCTTTGGGTTTCAGATTATTGGTTGGACATTTGAAAATGTATTTTTGTTACATTTTACAAGTGATTAATCAAAAAAAATAAAAATCAATAAACAAATCAACAATAAAAATAAGTTTTTGTTTAGTTTTTGTGGCCAGCATACAAGTTGACCAATAAATTCTCAACCTGTGAGAGACACTTTACTTCGTACATCATCATAACCACAAATACCAGTTTATTTTATAAGCATGTACAAACATAGCTAATGTACGAATCTGCAGCTTACCAACACAAGTGCAGAACTCTTGATCTCCTTGATGAGAAAGCTGAGAAAATATGTTTCTGAATGAAACAAAAAATATTCCTCAATCCAATAAGTCACTAAGCAGACAAAGCCAGCAGATGAGGCTTGTGCATTCTGCAAATCTCCGAGCTTAAGCATATGAGATCATCCGGTACAACTTAGTACATAAACAGCACAGCAGCTTCAGCAAAACACACTGTTTAACCTTGCTGTGAATAGATTTGCATCCATTACAGTCAGACGTAGTATTGTGTGAGAGGGACAAAGAAAAAGACTTTCTATTTTTTTTTTTTCCCTCCCAAGCAGAGGAAAGTCACATCAGTATCTTGGAGGATAAGCAAATTCATTAACAGCTTCTGGCAGCATGGGAGACAGGATTAACAATCCCTTTATGCTGAAATGTAATTGAAAATATGGCCCGTCTCATTTTTCACACAAATGTGATTGAATATGCTCCTGTTGTGTTGAGGTTAGCTGCAGTTAAGCCATAATTCGATTTCTAAAATAAAACTTCCAGAGACATTGGAACGTTACAGTCACCCAGTTGAGATAATGTCAAGCGATATCATTAGGATAAATTTCACTGTAGGACCAAACCGCTCGTTTATTTTCTAATGAAATGACTTGTGGTTGCCTTTTCAATAATCTACATTAAATCCACGGCTCGACTGTATATATATATTGCACTCTGCGGCAGTTCCAATAAAACAAGAATTCATGCACAAACAAACAAACACTGTGATTATATTTGCACCGTGACAGCTAAATGAGATCAACTGCACAGTGAAAAGTGCCACTGTACTATAAATAATAAATAATAATACAAAAAACATCACTGACTCACATTTAATTCACAAATGAACTCTTGGCTGGTTCAGGGTTTCTCACTCCGCAAGTTATTGATCGGCCCGGGGCAGATTTTAGCTTAGCACACATCCATCATTTTACTGTGAAATTCTTTTGAGTAATCATGATGGACAGCAGCGACAGCGCCAGATAAGATGCGCAGAGCAAAAACACGCTAAGCAATCCAGCATCCAGTCCAAATCCATGTGAAATACTGGCATCTCTCAGGTTATCATATTAGCAGTCAGAGGTCGCTATGAGGACATGTGAAATCTAATGTATGACATGTAGGGAGTATTTTATTATTTGTTGTAGAAATCAATAGTAAGTATGGGACCGTGGTGCTATTAAGGCACTCTGCAGGCACACAAGGTGACTGTATGCTAACCAGGAAAAGCCCAAAGACACATTCCACTATATATATATATATATATATATATATATATATATATATATATATATGCATACAATTCCCCTCCTTTCTGTCTAGTTATAAGGCATCGGGACTGTAACTATTGGCAATATTATCACATATCAATATTGTAAGCATTGTATGTCCAAAGCCTTCCACTTACTGTCTTTTTTGGCACCGGCAACCACATACTCTGTTTTTTTTGTTTTTTTTTTTTTAAACGGGATGTTGGTCCAGGGCATTTCATAGACCTTTGTGACTATTTAAAATGGGTGATATGAACCGTAACCAATTTTAAAAGTAATTGGATGTATCTGTATTCCAACAGCTATCGCCCGGTTGTTTGTGTACAGGAGGAAGGATTATAGGATAAAGGTGAGCTCAAAAGTTTTGATAAGATCGGAGGGATGGAAGGTTAGAGTGTTACCGTATTAACGATGGCGTAATGTTTGGACTTTGTATGTTCCAATACTGGTTTACCATGAATTGTGCACTATAAACAACTAACCTTAAAGAGTTAAAAAATCAATGAGACTTTAATAAAAGAAGAAGGCCAACAGGTCCAGTTTTTTTTTTTTTTCTTTCATTGTGACTTATGACACTAATATGAATTTATGGCCGTGCACAACACAGAAGAGGGAGCAGAGACCTCTATAACAACACACGGGGAAAATAATAACTCCATTTTCAGGATCGTTATGATCGATATTTAATCCATTGAGCAGAAGGAGCTTTTCAGGATGGAGGAGGATGGTTGTCCGTTATCTCAGAAACACAAGGCTGAGGCCATTCTTTCTGCGGGTGGCCTGAGAGCTGCCTGATTGGCAGCCATTGATGGAGCACGCCACGATAAGACCCGAGCATCGGTGGCTGATGCACCACCTCCCACTGACCCTCCATTGTTTCTGCCATCAAGCCTGGCACAGTGCTGATCCACTGATAAGGACACAGATTTTACTGGTGTTTTTCTCACTGAGGAGACAAAAAGCAAAAAAAATAAAAATACAGAGTAGACGAAGCACCCAAATAGAGGAGGAGGAATAGCCGAGGCAAAACAGCTTGTGTCTGTATTTATTGGCTCATGAATCAATATGGCTTTTCTTATACAAAAAGGCCTGGCTGTCATGAAGGGTGAGTATCTATCACTTCCACCTGGCTGGGGTGCAGTGGCAAGGTCGCTGCTGATGGCCTCGCATTGGTTTGTGGGTGGGGGGGGGGGGACTGAATGAAGGCGATGACAGCCAAGCAATATGAGGAATATAACTCATATAAGTCATCTTGTACACGACCAATGGCAATGGCCCTGATTATAAGATGTGATTTAGTGTAGCCGCAGCTCAAGGCTCATAAACATCCGGGCACAGAACGTTGCATATGGTCCCCGTTTTATGTTGATTTTTTGCACCATTAGGTCTATTTGCTGACCTGCAGATCTGACGTGCAGTAATAAAACATGGCGTCTGTGGTTTATTAAGCATACAACGCAGTTTTTAACAACATGCGCTGAACAACCTGTATGCAAGGATTAGTAAAGGATTCTTAATTCAATTGTAGTGATAAAACAACAATAAATTCAGGTCAGAGATACTTTGTTCTCTCTTTTTTTGCAAGGAAAAAAAAAGGACAGAGAGTTTTAATTCAGTCGGGGGTCAAACTGGGGCCTAAATGTGAAAGTCTATGATTTCAAATGTATGATGTAATTCTCAGGGGATAAAAAAAAAAAGTGATTTTCTGGTTTATCAATCAAAAACAATATTTTAATCTGTTTTTAATCTAGTTCAAATATATCAGTGGTTACATTCTGCTGTAGATGGTTAATTGATCAACAGAAAATTAATTGGCAGCTATTTTGATAACCGAATACTCAGTTTAGTGATTGGTTGCAGCTTCTTGAAAGCAGGAATTTTCAACTGTTATGTGTTTTGGACTGTTTATCAAGACAAAATAAGATACTTGAAGGCATCACCAAGAAATTACAACAGCCATTTTTTTACAATTATACACATTTAAACAATATTATGTGTAGTCATTTATTTCAATTACATGCTGTACTTTTTTTGTTTTTGCTTCACTACTCCTGGAAGGCTTTATATAAATGTAATGGTGACATTCAGCAACTAATGTTGCCATACAATGACATTATTTCCTGAATGTCACCATAATGGCATTTGTAAAAGCACTTATACAACACACTGAGGGCAATTTGGATCAATTATCTGCATGCATAACAGTCAGTGATGGAAAAATGTTCAGCTGTTTTACTCATCATTGCCACTACTGAACTTGTAAGTTGGTTCCTGCCCTAAAATATTGGAACTTACAATGTAGAAATACATTTCTGTAGTGACCCATTCATTTAATTTCTTGCTATTTTCTGAATTCTATATAACCTATTTAGATCGCCTTACTTTGCTTTCTGGAGTACACCTCCGGGAACTTTGTAGCACCCCAGAAATTCCTCTGGGATCCTTGAACGATGGCAAAGTATTGCAGGAGATTAATCATATAAGATGCATGAAAGTGGAAAAAAAAAAAAAAAAAACTCCTGCAGGATATCTATCCAAGGACAGTGGGGGCACACATCTTTGACAAAACACTTGACGGAAAACATCACAAAGATGACATTCCAAAAAATATAAGAGACGATAAACAAACCAGTTCTCTTCTAACGGGGCACCGTGGCATCTGAATTTCCCCATGTAAGGACAAGTACAGATAGTGCTGCAGGATACTACTGTGCACACATATTCTCATATTCTCCTTGTAAAAAAACTTCACTCCAGTTCTTCAAAGAGGGAGAGAACAAACAACATCCCCGTTACACTATTTTCATTCAGAGGTGTGTGTTATCAGATCAGGTCGATGCCAGTGTGGTAGCACTGGCTCCCAGACTTCCCTCCCTCACACTGTAATTAACTGTCAAGGCCGATCAGGAGGAGAGGTCCCATGTCAGAGTGTCAGGACTGTTAATTAAGAACCTTAAAAGGTGTTCGAAGGGAACAAAGACCAATTCACCCTGGCAACATATGCGACATGCGGAAACACTGCCTCTGATTAACTTCAATTAACTAAGCGCTGGAAGATAACCCTGTGGTTTTTTTGTTTTTTTTTTCTATGCTAATGCACTCCCTAGGCTGATAATAAAGAACTCTCCCTAGCGATGGGATAGCAGTCGATCTGAAGAGAGGGAGAGGAAATCAAACGGATGGGTGTTGTTTGTTTCTCTTCCTCTGTGCATCAAACAAATGAAACCTCCAGCCTGTGATGGCATCAGTAATATTATTATATACATATCTGTCAGCAATATCGCTTAATTACACAGCTGTGTGAGATGAGATGTTATCATCTGTATTATGTTGCGCCTGCCCAGCAGCTATTATCTCACTGAACATCAATGAGGTGGGATATTTTTCAAAAGGACGGACAAATATTTCACACACTCTCCACGCTCTCTATTTCTTTCATATTTCTCATTTTTAACTATTCTCTTTTTTTTGTCCATTGCCAGATTTCAATGTGTCATGTTAAAGTGCTTGTTTATGATTTCTTTTCCTGCCTCTCTTTCTGTGTCTGACTATTTCCACTCCTTGTTCCCTCTTTCCACATCAATCCCACTTTTCTCTGTGTGTTCAAGCACCTCAGTAATGAAAGACAGTGTAGTGGGACTATATGTGTGTGTGTGTGCGTGTGTGTGTGTGCGCATGTTGAGCAAGTACAGAGGCACCATCTCATCCTGCTTGCCTGATTGCAGGCTGCCTGTGACACAGTGAGACGGGACGGCTCAGTGCCAGCCCTCCTGACCCTACCCCAGATACCACCTCCAGTCAATCAACAGTCTCATCAACCGTCAGGAGAGACAATCAGAGGGAACAGCACCACAGGTAAACATGAAGAGGCAGAGGGAAACGGCATGGCTGGTAAACAGCGAGGAATTAAGTATTTGAAGGAGAGTAAAAACAGAGAGGTAATCAAAAAAGGAGAAAACGAGAGACTGGAAGAGAATCTCATTTAGTCGGATTGATTATTACACAAATATGCATCTAACTAGGGGGTCAATTGAAAAATCAAGCAGGAAACCAAAACATAATAGACAAAAAGCTTGCCTGTTAACTGCCATCACATGCTAGCAGATGGCTTTGCACTTTTTGGAAAATGAAAATCCAATCTAATCCTCAATTTAAGATCCTCATCACCCTCCCATTCATAGTGTATACTTGCAGCCAAGGCGAACCAGCTGGATATTGGTGTAATAGTCTCCTCCACCATGGCAACCCAAAGTAATCAACTCCATATCTCCTAACCTTCCCGCTCATCCACCCACTCCTCCCACCCGGCACCATCACACACTGCTTCCCGTGCCTGGTAACCCCACAGTTAGGTCTCCTCCATGGCAACCCATGGCAACCCACGGCAACCCACAGCAATCTAATTTATATCTAATGATACCCACCCACAAAGCCGGCCTATCCACTCATGAAAATGAGATTTGAAATTAAATGAATGGCAAGTGGGCCGTGGATGCAGCGTCTGCAATCCTGTGTAGAAATATTGACATCATTACTGACAGTAAAATCAGTAATGAAGATCTCAACTAACATTCTTATAGGGCATATTTTCATTTAAAATTCCCAAACTTCACCTAATTCCAGCGTTATGTGATTGTTAAAGGCTAAAAGGCTAAAATGTTTCCTTGATCTTTTGGCACAAGTATCTAAAAATATAAATTGTGTATAATATTTGTGCATGTACAGTATATGTATGAAAGAAATAGTGAGGACTGTGACAGCAAAACTCATTACAGAATGAGTGATGCTTGGTTACTACAAAATAAGTTTTATCCACGCCTGTCTCACCGCTGGCTCATTTGTGGAGCAGAGTTATTACTGTGATAATATGATTATTTTCACCACTTTCTGATAATTGTTCCCTCAAAGAACAGCATCAAGATTTGTGCATATTAATCACCCAGATTCCATTGATTTAAATCATCAGAAATGTTGCCCTTATACATTTTTGGTGTGACTAAAGTTTTAATACAGTTCTCATGTGACTAAACATAATCATAGCCACGTGCAGTGTTTGACTGAAAGTACTGAACTGTTGATTTTCCAGTTGTAGTGGAAAGAGGAGTACAATATGAACTCACCGAGGCTGAAAACAACAAAAGAGTAGCGTTGAAGCTTCGTACGTGTGGTAAAATTCAGAATGATACCGTTTGATTTCAGTCATTTAAAGCACATCTTTCAATGTTATTTTTAAAGGACAAATTCAAACCAAATAATGGTGCACAATTCCTGTCTAGCCTCCAAAGGAAAATGCGCTTGTTATATGCAGTTTCTTACATCTAATAACTCCAAGTGACAGTATCCCCGTTATAGACCTTCACAACTTGGCCTCCCATCCATAAACATAAAGGGCAAGCCAATGACATTTTCATTGTAGACAAGTGTTATTTCTCCGAGGACTTCAAAATAATATGATTCCGTCTTAAATTAAATCTAAGGTTTCCTTGTGTCACTTTTGTGGCGTATCCTCGAATGCAACAAGGTTTGCTGAAACGACGGCCGAGCTCCGTCTGGTTTCCATCTCAGGTGAAGCCACAGAAACCTGATAACGGAGCTAATTGAAGAGTAGTTTATGGCGAGAGAGGAGGAAGATACGATGGCTCGGAAATGAGGTGACAGGATATGTGCATCTGTAATGAGGTTGACATGGAACATTTTTTAAGGAAAATTGGAATATTTTTTTTTAATGTTAAGAAGAAAGAGTGACGCCTTTTTTTATTTTTTTCCTGACTTTCGAACATGGAAGGAGATGAAGAAGGGTAGACAGAATCATTCTTTACATTGATTTCAGAGGACATGGAAAAGGAATGGCTTCCATCAGAGGTACTGAGGGCGAACAAAGACTTTTCAACTGCGGTGCCTACGACCAGAGATAAATGTTTGACTGAAGGCTATTCTCCCAGCTGTAGGATCCTAATGATCTGCAGCCGTCACACTCCCATATCTCTTGAGGTACATGAGGCCCTGTGACACACTCGACGCTCTGGTCCATCGGTCAGATCACAGCCGTATATTGCGGGTCCACCATTTCTCTGCAGGTCACAATTATGGCGACCCGCAAAAAAAATAAAACCAGTTTTGTAGTGTTTTTGCAAGCACCTCTGCACAACACATTGATCATACAACGGCTCAGGCTCTATAATGACAGCACAGTCTTAGGGCTTCTGATTGGGTGAGATACTATCAACATTAATATAGCAATTTATCGAACCAAAGAGGATTAATTATGTTTATCTTTTAATCCTCAACTGAAGCCGTGTGCATGCCCTTAAATAAGCAGGAGCAATACTCCTGGGCATCCAGTTCTGTCAATAACAAGAAGGGTTAGCTCTCTGTCAAACAGTGTACTGTAAAATTAGGTCCTAATGTCATAGCTTTTAAACTATGAACACCCTTGGCCTCCCTTAGCTCTATAAATGAGCAGCAAGCCACTGCTGCCGAGCCAACTAGCGATAGAGCGAACCTCCATCAGACTCGCAATTACTTCCACCCCCCATTAAAAAGAAAAAAAAAAGGTCCATGGCTCAGCTGCAGAAATCAAATGAAATATAAATATGAGCTTTAACCGTAACCTTCAGCCACAGGATCCTTATTAGCACTCTCTCTCCCTCTCTCTCTCTCTCTCTCTCCACATAATATCACTTGAGCCAGCAACCAAACAATGCCAGTCATTAAAAACATATCCATCTCAATTATGCAGTGCATTAAGACTATCCCACGTGAGGAATTTTGCACCGCTACGTCTCTATTCAGACTTATGACAAAACCTGGCACGGTAAGGTAATGAGCCACACACACTCCACAGATGGTAAATGGGCGAGCGCTGCCACTGATTGCCTAATTTAAAAGAATTCTAACATAACATCCATATTATATTTTCCATTATTTTGCTTCCATGCCGCTAAGCATTCACAACAGCATCTACAGTATACAATCATAGTAACCCGCTGACTTGATTTTTGTAGTAGCGCACGGAGAAGGTCTACTTTTGAGTCTTTATTTGAGGCACTGACAGGGTGTTTAGGAAATTTACCACACTCATACTCTCCCAGCGGTTTGCAAAGACAACTCCAGCTACAAACTTTAGAGTAACTTCCTGGCATATCAAGGTTTACTTCAGTGCTCGTCTGCCCAGCTTCTCTCTGGCTACCCGCTCCCATTGATTTTGATTAGCCACCGTCCACCCAGTTGGCTACAGGGGGACGCTGGTAATGACAGCCCCTCAGATGTCTTCATGTCAGTGGCAGAGCCATCCGTCAGCCTGCAGTGCTGTGTAAAAGTGGCTGACGTGCCACCTCTGTGTCTGATGGATGGAGCCTGTCTCCGTACTGCCACCCTCTTTTATCTGCGGAGGCAGGCCAATCCCTCTGGATCCGCCTATCATCAGCTTAGACCCCTTCTGATCTTTGTCGAGAGCCAACCCCACATCTATTCATGCTTAACGTCAGATAAAAAAAATTATTTGTGCAATATATATAGCCTGTGTACGTGGAGCCCTTTTGAAAAATTATAGGTCTCCAGCCAGGCTAAGTGCATTTTTCTCTCTTTTTTCATTAATAGATAGCTTTTTGATTGATTTGATAGCTTATTTAACCTTGATAGAGATATCACAGCAGTCGTGAGCTAGAAGTGACTATAAATAGACGTTCTACTGTTGGTGACCAGTATGACATATAGTAGCATGAGGGAGAGATACACGGAGTGTGTGGGAGATATGAAATTGTAGGTGGTTTTGTGTGACCTCGAAATGCTTCTTACTCGTGCAGGAAGGAGCATTATTATTTTTATTATTTTTTTTTAGAAACATGCCCTTTGCTTAACACATTCTCCCATCTACCGCCAAGCATTTATACACATTGAAATGCACCTTTCCCCCATTGTGTTTCTGATTACTTTGTTTCATTTCATTGTGATAACACCTGGAGATATTTCAAGCTGTTAGAAGTGGGAATGGAGAACAGGGCATGCATCTCCCTGCAGGGCCTCATCTTATTTTTAGATCCAGTAGGTCTTTGCTGTTTGGTCTCTGCTGATCTAACCCTCCAGCGCCTTATGGAACAGGAGGCTTCAGCTGAAATGGGCCATAACTACCACTGCTCATACTTGAATTAAATGCAAAGTACAAATACAAATGAATTCCTACAGGTTTACATCTTCACCTTCTCTTTTGTATCGGTTCATGTTGTTTTGAGCCACACTCGCAGCATGAGTCTAAGTCAGTCCGTCGGTCGATCAGACCACCACTTTGGTCCAGAATCAAATATCCATTACTGGATGGATTGCCAAAGTATTTTGTGCATACATCACTGGTTCCCAGATGATGTATCCTAATAACTTTCATAACCCCCTGAACTTTTCTCTGATGCATTAATGAAGTAGACATTTGCGGTTCAGAGTGAAATATCTCATCAACTGTCGTAGATGAATTAACAATAAAATGTTCTACACAGATTTACACTCCGCACGGAATGAATTGTAAAAAAAACTTTGTGCTCTGACTTCTCATGTGGCGCCATCATCAGCTCAAAATTTAAAGTTGTCCAATACTTTGGATCATGACAAAATACATGCAAAACTTATGAGATTCCCATCCGCATTTAGACAATACAGATTCATTGATTATTAGAGACACCAAAATACATATTAGCTACAGATTACATATAAAAAATAAAAATAAAAAAATAAATCTCACTGAGCGATCTGCAGACATGTCGCTTAAAGCAAGAACGTCTTAGTCCTCACACAGTGCCACTGCCAGAAATGTCAAGGGTAAGGTTTGGGACGACAGCGAGTGTGACGGCTCTGTGGGAACATGAGCTCTACTTCTCAGAAAAACGGTCTAATTTATTCCCTCGATACCCCTTGAACTCTTAATGACTTTTTTTCCTCAGCTCCGGTTCGCAGTCCTCCGTAGTCTGTTTGAGATGGCCAGTGGCTTTCTGTAGCCTAATAAAAACCTTAAGTGAGCAAAAATGTCTTTCATAAAAACGTGTCGGTTCAACAGCTTCATCATCCTGGCTGTAACAAATGTCAAAAGGGAAGAGTTTCATGGCCACTCTATCAAAGTCTCTCGTAACACGGCCAATAAAACTTTACATGGTCCGTGAAATCATCGCTTTATTAAGAACGTAGTTACACACACAGTCAAATGTGTGTTGATTTCCGAAAACCCTTCATGAATTACTGAGAACCATACTTATTTTGTAGAAACTGTCCCACTTACTAAAGAGACTTTTGAAGATATCAGATACCTTTTTATTACAGACTCAAACCAGTAAAATAGCTCAAAAAATATATATGTTTTGTCCGTTTTTGTTTCGTAGACAATCCACTCCTTTTTGTCTTTTCTAAGATCCCCAAAAGGACACATTAATTATCTCTGCAACAGTTAAGACAGCTGTTAACCTGGACAATCTCAGCGACCAGGCCTCATGACGCGAGGAATAAAAACCCACACCGGTGCAGCCACGACACTAGATCATAAGAGGGCATCAATAAATAATTACATTTAAATGTCTCTTAATGAGTGGAGTTTGCTGACTGGGCCCATGTTTATGGCCTCTGATGAAGCTGCACGCACAAGGCATCCATAATACACAATGTCATAAAAGACTGGCCTCTTAATGGCTCTCAGTGCTCTGACTGCCATGATAACAGCATCCTCAATTACACACTGACGACAGACTACAACTAGATGTGCAAACACACGGATATTTCCTTTGAATTGTTTGCTGCCTCAGCACAGCAGCTTTGTATTTATTAGTTATTGTAATTATGCATTTTATAGTGTGGGATTTTGGGAAATAGAATTTTGTTTTCATAAAAATTGAAATTGAAATTTTTTTATTATTTTTTTTTTATTTGCCTCTAGTGGTAACTAGATGTCTACCACCACCCAACATGTTGGAGGTCGATGGGATTTCTTTTGTGGGAGACATAGAGAGCATAACAAAGGTAAATGACATTTGAAGCCAGGACACTGTTTCTAGCAAGAGATGTTACTACTGACTTTTGTAGATCATTATTTATCAATATTTTTCAGATCTGTGAGTAGAGCTGCATCGATTTGTTGATTAATCTTTTAGCTGATCAAGCGAAACAACTTAACTATTTTTTTTTTTAATCGATCAATTGTTTTGAGTAATTATTTATATCTAAAATATATCAAAATTCTCTGGTTCTAGTTTAATAAAGGTGAATATTTTCTGATTTCATTAGTCGACTATGATGTAAACTTAATTGATTGATAATAAAAATAATCATTAGTTGTAGCCCTGTCTGTGAACCCGACAAAGAAACTAATGGAAAAAAATAAATAAAAAATATCACTTCATTTGCTCTGGAGTGGAGGCGGAAATCTCCGACAGACATATATATAACTCAACCCATGGGTCAATAAACCAACAACAAGAATATCTGCAGGTCTAATACCACTAGAGCCAAGTATGAAAATGTATTGCTGTAATGTAGGTGCTACAAACATAGCTGAATGTACATAGTAGCGCATATCAAATGAACTGAAATTTGCCCTTTGACTGTCAAACAGTCTACCGTGTGTGTGTGTGTGTGTGTGTAAAAATATGTCACTCTTCCTCAACCTCCTTGACACGACTGACAGACGTGAAGCCAGACGTATGACTGAGGGGAACAAAGAACGTTTAATCCAAGCGTGTTCGACATGAAGGCAGTGGGTGAGACGCTCCTTCAGGTACAGTGGCCTCTTATCTACATGGCTGCCTTCTTAATTATTCATCAAGATGTGTGTGTGTGTCTGTGTGTGTGTGTGTGTGTTTGTGTCTGGGGCACTGGGACCTGTAAGGCTTCATGAAATGATGAGTGCAATGAGACACATGTAACAGGTGCAGCGGCGGCACCGCACAGCATGTGTCCACACACACATACACAAGGGCAAATACACACACACACACACACACCACTGACAGACAACTGAATACAAAGCACTGGGAGTATATCAGTTTGATGGTGTCATGCAGGGATCGGTTGTGAGGAAATTGGAAGACAATCGGGTGGCTGCTGTTGGAGCACCATGGCTCATTTTTACACCATTATTGTGGCACAAAAACACTCTCACACACACACACACACACACACACACACACACAAGCACAACTACCTGTAGAACAATAGGCTGTCTCTCTGCCGACTTCTCTGTGGCATCAGCCAAGGTCTCCAGTGATAGCAGCTGACAAGCCATGAACATCCCTCCACCTCCAAACAAACACACACACAGACACAGACACTCACCTACACAAACACTCCTTTCTTCCAACATCACAGATATTTACCACCATGAATAATGAATGTGGTGCACTGGGACGGTGCAGCTACCAAAGCACCATCATGCTGGAGTTTAGAGGGCGGACGCATGTTTTACTGAAGCCTCACTGACGCAAAACAACAACAGGTTTTTTTTTTGTTTTTCTTTTTCTTTAAAGAGCAAAGAAGAAAAAAGGAAAATACTTTGAATGTGTATTGAACCAATTACCCACTTCACTTTAGCACGCATAAACATAATTTAATAGTAATACATAATTTAATTTAAACAGTATACTGTGGTCATAGGGGAAGGAAAGAGAGTGATTCAGGGACTGACCCATCACAGTTATTTACATTAGAAAGTACAGCACAATTATCCAGTAAATGGATAAGAACAATATCAGACATATTAAACCAACTATATACAGACCTCTACATATAATGGTGTCGCCTATGTCATATATGGCATATAGCAGGAACTTCGTGGTATAGTTTTGTTGGTATACAGAAACACTCTGTCTCGCTTTTTTTTTTTTTTTTTTTATTTTTTTTTTTGCTCTTCTTCTGTTGCCAAAATGAGGACTTTCTTGCTAAATCTGGCAACTTTCTTCTTCTTTCATACTATAGCCCGGAGACACATCTAACAAATTCTTTGGCAGCCAGCGACTCTCACTTGAAAAGAGTCGTCAATGCCGCCGCACATTTATTCAAGGTGTTTAAAAAGAGACAGTGCCACTGTGTGCACTTGCTCTTTTTCTTCTATTTTTCTCCACTTTCAACTTGCACAGTCAATACGAAGCGTCAACTCTTAGTGATTTATTGTTGTCTGCGGTATAATGGGTATTATAATAGTTCACTTTGGATTAAAGATTTTATTACGCAAGTTGGTTACATGATCATTTCAGCCGTACTTGTGGCCTGCAATCACATCAATGGTGCTTCATCCCACATTTGAATGATGACAGAGAGATTAAAAATTAACTTGGCTTACTTTGAGACACTAATGCATAAGAATGACACTCCTACATCTGAATACATGTTCTTATTACATCATCATCATACTAAAAAAATAAATAAAAAAATAAAAAAATGAAGACAAAATTAATGCTGCCATGGCTCGTTGGGTTAAAAGATGTTTTGTAATTTTCTCCACAGACGCAGATTATATTTAATGGTTTCTCATCTGCTGATGAGAACGTCACATTTCCATACGCAGCAGGTTAACACTGAGTGTATGAATTATTACAACACAAGATGTGTGTGTGAGTGAGTGTGTGTGTGTGTATATATCAATGTGGGTTGTAGGAGCTTTGTATTGTGACAAAAACACATGCTGGTAGAAAAAAGCTACAAGCTTGCCTGGTTAAAAGAGGTTACCTACGCTTCACTTGCTCTACTAGGAAGCTTCACTCTAACACAGTAAGGTAAACCCCTCCCCCGCCTCAGCTACTGCTGAGGAGTGAATGTATGGAAATGTATGAAAAATAGCCCTGGATTGGCCCGGACAGCAGCCATTCATCAGCGCAGTGACAGAGGTGAGTCTCACACTCTATTGTACTGCATTTTGTGTGAATGAAGATGGTCAGATTTGGGCTCAGATAACTCCAACCACCCCAGGCATTGGCCCTGAGCACATCAATCAGTAGACAATACAGTATCTGATCATTAGACACCCTCCCCCTATGCACAAGCTGAAAGTATATCATCGAGCCAACCCAGTGGACCCTTAGGAGAGCATCACAACCCAGAGACAAGTACTCCACACAGAGTAAACAGACTCATAAAATCCCCATAGAAGAGCCAATTATGCCAGGAACCTGACATCTCTCGTCGTAAAAGCTACGGGAGGCCGTAACTATCGGACAGAGCATGAAATACGGTCAGTTGTTATCGCCGCCCATTTGTGGCGATTAAAAGCCACCCCGGAGACCTGTGGTACCGGGTAAGGAGGGCATTCTGAATGCCTTGCCTCACCGTATGGCACAGCTCCGGGAGGCCTCCGGAGGGAGCTCACAGTGCCAAGCAATCCTCTCTGTGAATGCCTGATTTATCACCAGCCGTCCACAGCTAATGTACCAGAGTCTCTGGCTCTCCTGGTTGGCCCACGTTGATAGAAGCCTGCTTTATTATTATCGGCACTGGCATCGAAGACTGAGCAGCTTGTATTATTCATAAGATCACCCACATTTCCTCATCCAAACACGAGATACATTATGCAGAGTGCAAATGCAGGTCTGATTTATGGCCCTTTGTTGTGTACAAACATACACATTGATAAAATGGAAAGATCTTTGTAGTAACATAGCTTTGTAATGCAGGTGATAAAGAGTGAAACTGGCATAAAAATTATATGAACATACTACCGAAAATGATGAATCACGCTGCCTCTGCCTCACAAGGCACGGCAAGTTCTCCGTCCAGGGGCAGCTGACTCAAGACAAAGAGAATAGCAAATTATGGAATCGCTCAATATCACATACTGAATGAGGGTGAGAAATAAAGTCTTATTCTCTCCTCTGACATCCTCATTCGCTACTGGCCTGATGAATTTTATGCACCACAAAACAACAGTGAATTACGGACAAAAAAATAAAGCAATGTCTGTCCATTCTTTCCAACGTGTATCAGCTCGAGCCAATTACACAGCCCAAAAACAATAAGTAGTAAAAGCTGCCGTCTGCAACAGGGGCCAACTACTCACTTTGATTAGCCACAGACTGCTAGCTGACATCGATTTTAGCCCTAGCTCTGTTGGGAAGAGGACATTTGTATAAAAAAAAAATAAAAAATAAAAAAAGAGTTTTCAAAGCAAAGCCAAAAGCATTATTTTGGAGGAAATAATCATGCATGTACACCGAAATATGCACACAAATACATAATCAAGTCATTATTTCTCACACATACACAAACATTATCTTTGTTTTTCCTTATTTCCTCCTCTCACACACACACACACACACACACATATATATACAAACACACATTCACAGCCAAACACCTCAAATCACTCTCATCAGTAATCTGCAAGTGTTCGAGGCTCTGATAGTCCAAGGCTATTGATTTCACAGTGAGCAGCACTCAGCGGTCATTTGCAGTGATGAGGGAAGACAATCGCAGCCAAATCATCCCTGGCATTCATTAGGAGGCTAAGCGGAGGGAACCAACTAGTGAGAGTCTATTGAAACTTAATCAACAACTGGTGCAGGCTAATGGGAGGAACAACAGGCGCGTTTGTCTTGAGGTTCTCCCCCCTAGCAGGTCAATCTGGCCAGTCGAAGCTGTTAAACAACTAAAAACCAATCATTCCAAAGTGTTTCCCATCAATAACCTATATCGCAGTTTTGCTCAGGAGCTCAGGTGTATACCCTTTCTGTGAAATATATAACATGAAAGGCTTAGCATGCTCCACATTTGCTTCTGTTTTATCTATCCTTAGTTTTAATACCTTCTGCTACAACAAGGTCTAACATAGGGTTTGGATGGGTAAGGCTTTTAGGTAAAATAAAGTCTAAGCATGTTGTTACGTGAGCACTATATGATCATCATACAAATGCACAGAACAGAAGCAGAGTGCATCCTTTCAAGTAGTGGATAGATGCTGCTCCTCTACACTGTTGACTTGAAGGGCTTTTCCCACAGTGAAACACCTACGACTCAGTGTGCAAGAGAATATATTTTATAATTTAATAAAGATGTGCAAACAGAGTCAGTTTCATTTATTTTTATGGGTATTGCTTTTACAGATTTTCATGAAAAAAATACAAGTCAAGTTTCACCCAGATTTTTATGTTGCCATGCATCCAAAAGTTGTTTCCTGTTGCAAAAAGGTGCAGACCAACATGGTTTAAGGTCCCTCCTGCAGATAACATGGGTCTAAAAAAATCTAAAACCTTCATAACAAGAAAGTAAGTGGAGTTGAGATTGTCTAGTAGTATTATTTCTGTAATATTATTATTATTATTAGTTCTTATCTGTGTTTCAACCATTTTTTTATGTTCAAAATGACCTAACAAAGACCACAAAAACCACAAAATAAGGAGACGTACGTGTACATACTGTCTCTCTGAGGTCTTTATTAAAAGCAAAGATGAGCAAAACACGTGTCTAGAAGAATAAAATACACACAGCTGCCTGATATGCAGCCAAACGTCTAAAAAAAAAAGTTCTCACAAAACAATATCTATCCTAATTAGTTTAATAACCACAAATCAACAACCCTGCCAACATCTGTAGCAAGTTGCAAATGAGTGAGACTGCTCACTGTGTGCGCTTCCTGCCACCTGCTGGTCAGATCATGCTGTTACACTTCCCCACATGCTTTTTTTTTTAGCTGCAGTACCACTAATTCCTGATACACCATACTGATTCCAAGTCAGTGCACCGCAAAAACTTGCTTTGCTCGGTTTTCTACCTAATCTGCAACAAACGGCACTCAATGAGAAACACATGACGTGCAAAAGCAATGTGTTCTCAATGTGGGGAGGCTGCAGCAAAGCCAAGTCCAATCTACAGCGCTTTGATAGAATCAGATGTAGTGAGAGATTGGCGTTGCTCTCTGTTGGTGTAGGCCAGATGGAGGTCTGGTACCAACACCAGTGTTGTGACCTCAACGTGCTGACTCAACACCAGCTGTACCGCGGTCCAACAGATCTGGCCTCAGTGTTGGTGGTAGTTATATAAACACACACACACCCACACATACACACACACACACACAAACACATGTAGATTGCCATCAGCCTCCTGCTTCAACATGGTGGAGATCAATTAGCAGGAAATGAAGCAGAGAAACACTGACGTATGAGGCCCCGTGAAAAAACACACACAGCAAAGTCAAATTCACATGCGTATGCTCGCACGAATCCATTTAAGCTTTAAGCTTTAAGCTTTACCTAAGCAGCATATGAAGTATTACACAGAAGATATTCAACCTCAAAGCAGGACTACAGAAGCTTGAAATCAAGTCAAATTTAAGCCCTTTGATGGTAGTAAAAACTTGACTTACTTGACATTTAACCCCCTAAAGGCCTGGCTTGTGCAATCAATATGGCCAAAAAGTTTCTATTTGAGACCATAATACTGTAGATAATGTAGTCACTGGCTATAAAATGACTGCATAATGTTCAAGATGTAAATTATCTGTCTTACAAGAAAAAAAAACCCCAAAAAAAAAAAAAGAAAACACATTTAATAAGTTGGTAGTTACAAGTCTACTCAGCTCTATCAGTAGGACAACAGCAACCATAATGAATATTCATAGTCAATTTCTCTTCAAGCCCCGAGCTTGTTTAGCTAATTAAAAACGTATCCGTTAGAGCTTCCATCCAATTCCAGCAGTAACATGAAGGAGATGATTGGAACAGAATTAGATGGAGAGAAAAAAATAATAATACAAGGAGCCTGTCACTAACTAGTTCCTAAGAGGTCACGCTGCAGTGGGCAAACACCACTCACTGGCTGTTATAGGAAGAAGCCCACTCATCCACTGTGATGAGGAAGACTTGAGATCTGATGCTGTTTGCTCGCAGAGTTTTCTCTCTCGCTATTGTTTAAGCTCCTGTTTTTTTGAAATAAGAGGATGAGGCGAGTCTCTGAAGCAGAAATAACAAAACAAATTATTATTATTCATGACATAACGTCTCTGGAAGAGGAAGCACTCGTCGTTATTTTGACTGGAGCACTTTAGTCCAGACTGAAATATCTCAACTATTGGGTGGAATACTATAATATTTGGTACAGATGATGCCCAAAGGATGATCCTTTGATGATCCTCTGACTTCTCCTCTAATGCCACCAGGATGAGGTTGACATCTGTGATTTTGAGTGAAATGTCTTAACAACTAACGAATGCGTAGCCATGAAATTTGGGACACACATTCAACAACAAGTGACAGGATATGATACCTGTGTGTATGTGTGTGTGTGTGTGTGTTGGTGTGTCTTTTGTATTTTCAGCATGCTACTGTGTGTGTGTGTGGATTTCTTCTACTCAACAATGCCCGACACAAGTAAATAATGGTCTTCAAAATGAAATGGGAGAGAGGATTTGATAGGGTTAGGCTTGTTTTGATCCCTCGTCTTGGCAGGCACACAGTGCTGTGCCAGTGTTTGCTAATACCCTGTACGCACCTGGCATATTACACAGGCTTATCCCTCTCCTCAACACCTCCCTAATGTACCGCACTGATCTCCCACTGTACAGTTGTTTCTACGACTATACGGCAGCCTCTCTGTCCAGATGTAATTAAGCTCTAATCCTTCCTGTCGACGAGAGCAGAGGCAGCCTTAATTCAGTTTGCAGATGAATGTGCGGCAAAATATATATTCTGAAAGGCATAGCGCTTTGATGATGCTGCACCTCCGCTGAAAGGCCAAAGGTAATGTCACGGTCTTCTCTGCCATGATGTGTAGCCCGACATGATCCACAGCTCGAAGATCATCTGTGATGATTCAACAGATCTTTATGGGTTCGGGCTTAAGTGGCATTGAAGCTGCAGATAACTCAGCGGTCATGACCTCAAGAAAAAAAAAAAGTGGAAAGTGTTTTTTAATATACCGGTACATACACCATCCGTATATAATAATCTGATTAAATATCAAACTAATCAGCTCAATTAAGATATAATCCATAGTTGCAGCCCTAACTGTTATGCATGATGTCTCTGGCCGTGTTGGGTTAACCTGCCATGCGAACGTCCAGGCAGGTCTAGCCACAACTTTACCTCATTACACACTGATTACAAGCCTGGCTCAAAGCCCTGATGATGGAGCGGCCGCTGCTGGGCGTGTGAATATACACACACATGCAGCCGGTTGTGTACACATGTGTGCATGCTGACTAAGGGCTTTCGCTGTAATCTCCCAGAAACAGCTGTAGTTGAAGCCACATGTTTATAAAGCCTAGAGGAGATCAGTAGGTCTGTGTGAGTTCAAAAAGGCATCAGGCCACTGACTAACCAAACCCCCCCTCCCCCCCCAGCGGGGGTAAAGATGGGAACAGTGGGGGTGTCTGAATTTATATTTCACCGCAGTTATTTAGATGGTGAATCAACTTCACAACAAGCCGTTTTCTCATCACAAAGACAAACGCATTTCATTGCAGGAGAGCTCTTTTTGCGTGACAGCAGTAATGAGTGGCGTAGGTTGTTGCACCATCTGTGCCAGCTGTGTATGAGTCTATGCGTTGGAACGTGCATATGTTTCTGTCTGTACCCAAACATGTATGAATCTTTGTCTGTGCATGAGCCTGAAAAAAAATAAAAATAATAATAATGTATGTCAAAATAACATTCTAGGAAGTAACCTGGAAAATCAATCAGTTTCCATTCGGCTCCACTCGCTTCGAGCCTTTTTTTGACACTAGGCTCTTTTCCAGATGTGAACTGTTGAATCTTGAACTCTAAGTATCAGTTCACAGAGAAGTCGAAGGGGACCGACTGCAGGCTACGGTCATTACGGTGTGAATAAAGCTGAACGTTCACCTCTTGGGTAACTGAAATGATGAATCACTGTAATCACTGAGTGCTTGTTGCACCTGAGAGCAGAGTTATGTTACAGTATGAGACTGCGACATATGAACATCTGCTACTTGTTCAGAAAAAAAAAGGAACAGAACAGAACAGAATAGAATAGAACCTCAGAACACAGACCTCCATTGTTTTCTAAAAACTACGGTGCCATATAGAACAGAGGTGTGTAGGAGGGGGACGCTAAAATTATTTTTACTGATTATTATTTCTCCTGATAAACTGTGCAGTTAACATATGCAGCAACACAACACACACACACACACACACACATACACACAGGAAGATGTTGCCATGTAAAGTGTATACTGTAAGTTTAGCTCAGCGGCCTCACTCAAACATCCCGCAGACCAAAACTCACCAACATCCTATCGACATTTACAAAAGGGGCCTTGAGCAGGTAGGGGTCTTTACGAGCATGGAGGTCTTTAGCAGAACAGTTTTCCTTTTCACACCTCCTGCCTAAAAACAACAGACCCGAACAGCTAAAGTAAACACTCGCACACACACACAGCTCACCTTAAAAAAAGGTACAAGATTTACTCAACAGCCACTGCTCTCGGTTTGGTCCACAACCTTCAGGAATCTGGAATATCCTAATCTCAATATCTGCTTTCTTAACTAACGCTGCCACATGCCAAGAGCTTCAGAAAAACATCTTGTGTGCCAAACTAATACCTATAAAAAAAAATAAAAATCTATAAATATGCACAGAGATAAGAACTTAAACATGCTGTCTAAATGCTGCTAAATAGGCGTTGAATAGTTAAATGCTTATCCAAATCTAATTTTCCTTTAACTGATAGTACGTCGTTTAAATGAACGCAGGTTCAAGTTTGTTTTAGCAGCATGGCGTGTGAGTGTATGAGTGTGTGTGTGTTGAATTGGAGAGGAAATAGGAAATAGTGAGCAGGGCGGTCCCTCTCATGGGCAGCTGCCATGTAAATTCTGGCTAAATGTCGACCCAAACAGAGCAGAACAGGTACAATAAAAAACACCTTGTGAGAGCTAAACCACACAGAACGCGTCAAACCCGCGTTCACATCCCGACAGTAACCACGCACAAGTTAAAAGGGACAGTTTGATGGACTGAAATTCCCATTTTCTTGATCCGTCGTCTGTGACAGTAAAATAAAACCGTCTCGACACGCAGTAAAAAGAGTGTATGAGTGTGTGTGTCCAACTGTTGTGACCATTAGACATCTTGCCTTTTTCCATATTCCTCAGGTAGTCCACCCCACCCCTCCCACCCCCAACCAGGCCAAAATCCAATCTCAATGGGCAAAAAAATATATATATTCACTTGTTTATCATTTCATTTGGAGGCTCAGTCCGGGCAAGAAAAATCAAGACGGATACAGAGCAGAGGTCATAAATCTGTCTTTGGTCTTGTCGCGAGGCAATCTTTTCTTGTCATCTTTTGTTATGAAAGCAAACAAACTGGCCTGCTTTCGTCCCCCGCCTGTCACGCAAGATTGGATTTTGATGACACCGATACTCGAGCTGAGCACTCTCCACTCTCCTCTCTGCTCCTTTCCTCCCTCATCCCTTTACCCCCCCTTTTTTCTTTTTCTTTCCTCTTGATCCGAACAAAAGAAGAATTAGCCGGAGCTACCGTACTGCCGCTCTCAGACAGGTGAAAAAGGCTTCTGTGTTTCTGTCGACGGCTCTTCTCTGAAGTAGTGCTGGTGTCACGGGCGCAGGCTTACAGGAGTGGGTGACTGTTTAAACTCCGCTGTGGGTTTCGTTTGTGTATTCATCTGGTTTTACACAAACACCAGGGCAAATTACACGGGCAAATGAAGAAGACAGTATGTTTTTGCAGTGCTGACTAATCCTGCTGCTGTTTCAGTGCCGTCTCTTGCTTCCATTATGCCTTTCCACCGTAGCAGAACTGGCTGACTCACCCACAGCCACCGACTGCATTCACCGTCAGGCCAGTGAGCAGACTATCAGCTGGATCTAGATCAGTACATCTCAGAGGAAGGCTACGTGGAACAATATGGTGCGACTCGCATTAGGTCACCAACTCCACTTCACTGCCATCTGACAACAGTTTACATGTCTTTTTTTTTTCTTTCTCTCATTTCACATGCACAATACAGAGCTGGCTCTTGACAACCATTAGGATCAAGAACAACTAGCATCTGTGAAAGTAATTAGTTTTGGATGCATTTCTAACAGTGTGCTAAGCTTAAAAGATAGTTTAATGCCTACAGTAGTAACCTAACCAGGCGTTACTTCCGAGACCAAGCAGCATTTTCTATTACATATAACTATTTTCATCATTTCGTTGGGTTTCAGGTTAAAAAAAAAAGCCCCACTCAGGACCGGTGCATCCATTGTCACAACTGTGTGTGGGATCCAGTGCTACTACATCAGAGTTTAGGGTAACATTAGCAGCTCTGTATTTGATTTGGGAAAGTAAAAGCAAAACCCAGCCAGACTCATTAGCGATGTTACGTTGCGTTTGCCGGACTCATCCTTTAATCCACTTTCTGTGGGAACCATAAAGCAGTACTACAGTAAGTATACAAATAGGGTTATGTTCAAATTAAATAACTAATAACCTGATTTTACATTTTCCTTAACATACTGAGCCATAGTGTGAGGGATAACCAGCCACCTTACAATACAAGAACAATGCTGCACCTCTATTTCCATGTCGCCTATATAATTTTATATTTTAAGATGTTTTCAACCAACTGACAGAATAAGTTTATTATAGCTCAAATTATAATCTGTTAGCAACAACTGAGATTTCAGACGGACAAAACAGACAAACCCCAGCAAGTATTTAGAAAATGTTGAAATTTGACTAAAAAAATTAAAAACTGAAGGCTGCAACTCACGATTATTGTTTAATGTGCCGATCTGATTAAATCATTATTTCTAATTCCTCAGAGCACACGGTGATGTCTTTAATTTGCTTGTTTTTGTCTGACTTACAGTCCAAAACCTTTAAAATATTCATTTCACCGTACATATATGATGACGAAAAACAGTAAATTGTCACATTAGAGACTCATTGACTAATCCGTTAAATCATTGCAGCTCTAAATCTGCCACTGGCACGTGCACTACAATATGAAGCATGACAGGCGCGGCAACAGTAACTAAGGGGCACAGGATGTAGCAAAGGGTCAGTTCGGTTTGCTTTCCAACCACATGTGACACATCATAACTGCTACTGAGTTGTTTACAAGCCATCCCACTCTATTCTCCACACACACACACACACACACACACACACACACACACACACACACACACACACACACACACACACACACACACACACACACACACACACACACACACACACACACACACACACACACACACACACACACACACACACACACACAGAGAAAACCCACCACTTTTCCAGCAAAGTGGATTTTCTACTTTAAAACTTTAAAAAGCACTGCAACCCAGCTCTCTCAAGTATTGGAAAATCCATTTGTAAAGCAAAAGGGGAAAACACACAGTGAGAAAACTATTAAAGACACATAAGAAAGGACTTTTTAAACTGAGGACAAAAAAAAAAAAAAAAATGTAGAGAGCTTAAAATAGATGCTACGTTGCTGCCCAGCACTGGCAGAGGAGAGTGAACAGTTTTCCACATTAATTTAAAAGTGAGTCTGTTACACTCACAGTATGCTGAGGGCAAATAAAGATACTTTATGTGACCATTACCCCAATGAAAACCCCATCCTCCCTCACCGGCAGCGGAAAACACAACACAGAGTCCGGAGACCGGAGAGTTAACAACAACAAATGTTCGAGCTACCTTGTGAGCCTATTAAAACACGAGCTATTATTAGATTTGGTAGCCACACTGGGAGGATTAATACATTATTCTCTGAAACAACAACAACGGCTCTCTGAAGTAGTCTGAAAGCGTCCATATTTGTGAGTCCATCAATTACATATTGACATGGATGAGGTCGTAAGTAATTGGAAGGAAAATTGCACGCCGTCTTGTGAAAACAAATTACGCCAAAAGCACAGAAGCAAACGTGATTGAATTGGCATTTAATTCAAGCTGTTAACACCAAAAGTGAAGACTATTGTGTTCTCTAGTGGAGCTGCAACAATTAGTCCATTAATCTATTAGTAAATCTACAGAAACTGTAATTATGGAATGAAATTAATAAAAGCAAAACGTATCTGGTTCCAGCTTTTGTACACGTTTCACCTTTTTCTGACAACTTTAAGATGCCATTTATCAATTAAACCAACAGATTAATTGATTTTTTTTATTTCCATATGCAAATGTGTGTTTATAGAGGGATCAAGCCATTGCAAATACAAATATCAATTACATACTGTTTAGATAGATAATTGTATTCAATGAAAATGTCAATGAAAATGTCATCTACTTACTCTACTACCCTTTGTTTCTCTCCTCGCTGTCGATCACGGCGCAGCTGGTGCGTCGCGAGGTTGAAATGTGATAAGCTGTTTTGACCCCAAAACTTTCCAGAAAAGCAAATACAACCCAGACAAAAGACACTAGATCTGCTCAGACCCAAAGACAAAGCCACTTTAGAAACCAGGATGAAATCTCCTGACATTAACGAGTCAGAAGATCATCTACTGCTTTCAAAATATCACATTCAACTAGCCTATACTGTTCATTTCTTTGTCAACATGCAGAAAGTCAGTGTGAGACCCTACCGCACCAACTGACAAACATCAGGGTATGATCAGAGATTACCAGCTATAAGCTTTCCCTCAGTCAGAGACTGTTACCACTCTATAGCATTAGCTGTGATCCCCAACGTCAACATTTACACAAAGAATAGCCTGGCACTGAGGGTCTGACCTGAAGCAGCAGATAAAGCTGAGTAGAGAGAGAGAGAAGCAAAAAACCCTTTTATAAAAGATACTCACCCAAATCCCAAAAATCAACAAGTGGGCGCCAACAGTGATACTGATAGATAAGAGAATTAACCGTATTTCACTGCACTGTCTGAGCATTATGGATGAGCACAGAACATGATCTGAAACTTTTATGAACAGGATCACAAATTCCACTGTTCTCAGCACAATAGAGATGAAAATTAGGAAAGACACAACACACACACACACACACACACACACACATACAAAGTTGCCATCAGCATAAATACGGGTCTCTTACCTCAGGTGCTTTGACCTCATCTTCCTCTTGACTTGTTGCTTTCTCTGATGTCTGGCTCTGCATGTCAGCAGTTGTCCTCAAGTCACCCTAAAAAAATCAACCAACAAACACACACCAAAGTTCACCAACCTCACTACAGACATCCAGTCCTGACTCACAGTGAAACCATTCAATCATCATTCTCCTTTTAATGCCACTTTGCACAGATCACTCCTCTCTCTGTCTGTCTCTCTCACCTTGTAGTATCCAGTGACCTGCTCTGTAATGCTGTTTATGTGCACCATGTGTTGGTGCAGCCTGCGTTGGTACTTGAGGGCAGCGAGTTGAGCCTCGTTGTGCAGAGCTGACATCTTAGCTAACAGAAACTGCTCCCTCCTGTTCCACCTGAGCCTCGCCATCCGGGCTTCATGCTCCAAAGTTGCACTTCTCTCCTCCAGAGCATCGGTCAGTGTGCGGAGCGCTTCCACGCAGCAGTGATCCGCTTCACTCGCGTCTCCTCTAGACTGAAGCTGAAGCTGAAGCCCGCATCCTTTCTGACAAACAGCCCCAACACGATGACCCGTGGCCGGCTTCGTTTGCCGCTCCATTCCTCCTGAGTTTAACACTTTGGTGCAGGTTTGGTGCTTTTCTCCACAAGGTGTTGGTGGGCAAATCATAGTTTGATGTGTCGCGCAGCACAAAGGAGTTAGGACCAAAAAAAAAAAAAAGTTATTTTTTACAAGTGTGTGAACACATGAAAAAAAACGTGCGAGCGTCAGAAAGTTTGAGCGGTCTGCGCAGCTCACGCGGGGCTGCGCCTCTTCAGGAGACGTCGCTTTGGTCTGAGGAGAAATCTTCACCCTGCTGACTCACCTCTGCTCTTCCTGGTCACACTCATCATACCTCCACCTACCTACCTTTATTTATTTTTTTATTTTTATTTTTTACATTTTCTTAAAAATATACATTTACTTTTGTTGCCATCTTCAAATACTTAAGTTGAATTTGTTCATTTCAATTCATTTCAATCAAATGCAGTGTTAGGTGTAGGTTTAACACGTCGCCAGCAGAGGTCACCTACACCTCCACATGGTTTCAGCTTGCAATGCAGACCCAGAGATGTTAAGTGAAAACAACTCAGTTTTACCACCTCTGTAGCACAAATCACATGGACATGATTTGCTTTATCAGTGTGGTTTCATTGTCCTCCCTCTTAACCCCATTAAAATAATTTAGTCTATTTTTGGCAGAGGTTCTGCGGTGGAAGAAATGTCAAGAGAAAACCTCCCAAAGGGGATGAAGGTCCCTCAACGGCTAAACCCCTGCCTGTAACACAATATCTGCACGGAGAACTTCACTTATAAAGCCTTCCTGCGTGAGTCCGGGCCGGTCTTACTGCCTGACACAGCATGACATATTGCAGGCATCTCAGGGAGGGCGTCACGTTTCAGGTCTCCCAGAGAAGCAGTCTGGTTCTAGTCTGCTGTGCACCACTTTAAAGTATGTTTTGTGTTGTCTGAGCTGTCAAAGAACAGGTGTAGATTTACAAAGACAATAGCACAATCTGTCCTGGGACTGCACACCTGTCTGCAAAAAAACACATGCACACAAGGGAGTCAGAGGAATATACTTTTTTTCCCCCCTGTCAGTCACTATAAATGAAATAGTAATTCTAATGTTACTTTATAATTTGATATTAAATTAAACCTGTTGATGTGCCAACAAATAACTTTATTTATGAGTGTAAAGTCTGGAGGATGTGATCTGCAGGACACAGCAGATTGAACCAAGCAGCCTTTCTGAGTATCGTTTGTGTGTGTGTGTGTGTGTGTGTAGGGGAAAGTGCTACACAGTCACAGGCCCACATCTATCACACAGACCATATGCTTGGACTGATAAGCTACCTGATCAGGAGCAAAAATCAAGAAAGTTATCTCCGTCTTTTGTTCTCTCTCTGTGAGCTGATTTTCAGTGAATAACCATTAGGACCCCAGATTGAAACGAAGGGATGACCTAAGCTTTATAAGAATCTAAATCTGATTCATTCGGTCCGACCTAATCCGTGAAGAGAAAGCGATATCAATCTACTTTTCATCTGCTGGATACCTGATAGAAGACAAAACTCCAACAGCTGTTTCTGCCTGAAAAAAAACAAAACTGGACACTGACAGGGTATATCCTTATCTGTAATAGAGGACAGATTGAAACACTATATCTATATATTTTGGTTCTGGCTTTGGTAAAAGAATAGCGTTCTCCTTGAGACAGTAATGGTAAGAAAAGGAGTTGTTGCAAATAGTTGAGAGGCTAATGGTAGGAGCTCGTAAATCACAGATGACTAGTTTCTCTAGTTTCTCCTTTTTGATATGCGATAGCTGAAACACTGCCTTCGATATTTCACATATTACCAGTATCTGAGAAACATACTTTAATTCCTAGGCAGCGATGACTGAGGAACCTGCTTTACGAAGACCTGTTGTGTTTATTCTAACAAAAAAAATATTTTTTGCAGAGATTTTTTAGCACATCTAAGAACACGAAAACAGCTGAAACCACATTAGTCTTCTTCTTTAGATCAATGTCTAATGCAAGGATGATCATGTGGGATTAATAGAGAGCTCCAGAACAGCTTCTACAGTAAGGGGACCTTGTGATGAAGACGTTTTTCCATGACATGTTCCATATAGGTCTACCATAGTAAACATAGGTGGTTATTTATTGGTATATTTAGTACTTTCTTTATGTCATTCATCTGCTAACATATACACATAAAGATAAGGCAGGAGTTTTTTTGGGTTTTTTTAGTTGTTAACATCACTGACAATGAGAATCAATCATATTTGAGACACCTGACAGTGACACCAAGATTCAGATTGACACTAGTGTTGGATGTGACTCAAATGTCTTAAAGTAAAACAGTCAGCTTTTACCTTTTACACACATACAGTACCAGTCAAATGTTTGGACACCCTTTCTCATTGGAAGCAATGGGAATGGAAACTTTTGACTGGTATTTTCAAATATACATCGAACATGTATGCGCTAACAACAGAGGAAACAACGGTAGCGATATAATAGTTAACTACACTTTTATTGTTCCTTGTCCAGTCAAACGAGAGCTTCCAGTTTCATCCTTCACATGTTCACGTCCAGCGAAGCGCTGAACTTTCAGCAAACAGTCAAAAACATGCCGCCACTGCCACCAGTGACACTATCAAACCCCCGACCATTGTGTGCACAAAACTGCAGGAGCATTTTAATGAACTTTTAATGAGTGAGATTCCTTTTAGTTAGGTTTAGATTTTTCTTCTCTAAAAACACTCTCCCAAAGACTTCATATGAGATGACTGGCTTAATGTAGCTTAGCAGCTAATGTACATATTAGGCCTACATCTATTCTGTCTGTGACTTAAAAACATGTCACTCACAAATGTAATGGATTTCATATGAAGCTGAGAGGTTTTAGAAGTTACTATGATTTTTTTATCTATTTTTTTTTTTTTTAATGTACCACTTTGTCTCCAATGACATGCATGTAAGAATGTAGAGCCGCTGTTTTGTCCAAAATGTCAAAAGTTCAAGGCATTCATGCATTTGGCAACTCTTTTTTTTTTTTTTGTTATGATTTGTTGCAAGGGAAACTGGGAAAAGCACTTTGTGGTGGATGTTGATATAGTCACAATGTAGACGCATGGCCAGCATCAGTCACAAATGAAATCACAAATGAATCAGAGGAATACAAAACCCAGCATTTCTTCCTCCATTTGAGGGGAAATAAACTTTTAAACTGTCCAACGAGAGGTGGGTTCGAGACAAACGTATATAATAAAAATTAAACAAAAAAAAACAAAAAAAAAACCGACAGCAGTTGATAATGTTTATATATCTCTGATCACATGTTAATAAAAAAGACAAAAATAATGCGATGGAAACGACGCCACAAGCTTCGGATGGGCTCTTCCTGATCACGCGGATGGCTTTGCTTATCTTCTGTTTACACTCGTACAAGATAATGAAAAATGAAATAGGAGCTAGGCAAGTTGTCTTATTAGAAAATATAAAGTAGCCACAGATGAGTCAGACATTGCACAATTGTTCGAGGGCACGAGCGTCGCTACTGTTCACTGTAAACGTTAATAGTGACTCTCACACAAAGCCATGAAATGAGAGATGAAATGAAAATGTTTAACACGGAAAATAAAAATGCCGACATTCTTTACAAAGCACCGGCTGGTACCGCTGAGGTCCTGATGATACAGTCAAAACAAAATGCTTTTAACTAAAGGTTTAGTTCACTAACACAGAGCTGGTTTTCTGTCTCGAGATGTTGTGGCAAAGCCTTGATCGCCAACATAACCAGAGGTGGTACACAAACTAAATGACCACTGTCACACATAGCTGCAGATTTGCATTTTGAAACTGTCTTGATATGTTGTTCACTTCACTTCCTATCGCTTACGGCTTGCTTCACATTCAGCTTTGCAAATGTGGATCCATGTACCTAAACCCCCCCCCCCCTGAAAGTTCAAAACAATGTCAGCGAGCACATAACCAGTGATTGATTTTCTAATATTAGAGAGCATGTGACGATTTGGGTCTAAGCATTGATTGAATGATGCAAAACACGCCTACCAATGCAGCCCCTTGTTGTTTTAATGCAGGCTTGTTTCTGGTCTAAATATCCCCTTAGGTAAGATTATAGAGATAACTGGATTTATATAAGGTTGAGTTCAGCTTAAGGCAAAGGGAAACACCTTCAGACAGGAAAACACAACACGCTGTGTCTGTGACGCTTCAGTGTTCATGTGGCAGTCGTGTAGCTAATTTCTTGTGATGTTGTCTGGATATTAGCAACAAGGCAAGCACATGCTGTTTATCTGAATGTCTGGAGTTGTTTTGGGGTTTTCTATTAGCCCATGCATGCTATTTAGCGGATCACTTGAGAATACTTAATACTTTGGTATATGCTTTAAGAGAGGAGGAATGGCTGAGAGCAACATCTTGGTACACTTGAGTAGTTCCCAATAGCATAACTGCAACGTCTCTGGTTCGATTCTAGCTGGGGACCTTATTGCATGTCCACCTCTCTCCCTACATAGTAGTAGTATCTGTTGTTTTGGGGGATCTAATGCGCTCCCTGCTTACAGTTACCATGCAGGGAGATTATTTTGTTTTGTGGTATTAACTGCTCAGATTCTTTGACAGAAAATAGTCTTTTCTGCCAAATCCAACTGTAGGACCGTTTACTATAAAATGGTTATTTCTTTGACCTAAGTGCGGTTGACTAAAATGAAGCATCACAATTGTTAGCTCATTCAAACCGGTTCAGATGCCAGCACAGAAACATATTTCCAGACTGGGACTAAATATCTGATTGTTAGTGACATAGACTGTTTTGGCTAGAACAGTCTGTGTTCGTACAGTAGTCTGTGAGGCTCTATTGCTGTTAGCTGTATTCTGTGTTTAACTTTGTTGCTGCGCTCTGGTTGTTCAGATTTGCAGTGAGTATGAATTATTGGCATTTATGGCTTCTGAATGCCTGCAGTTTACTTAGTTTACTATGATGTTGCAGATGGCTAGGGCTGCCCCCTAATAGTCGACCAACTGTTAGTGGATGAAAAGAGTCTTAGTCAATCAAGTTTTCAGTGGTCCCTTAGTCACAGGGGAAAAAAAAACCTGAAACTGCATTTGGGAGCAGCACCTTGTCAAAACTTATTTCGTCATAATTTAATATATAGCTGGACCGAATATGAAAGGGCATTTAATTTGAATCAATGGATACAGGAAATGGTTTTTGTATTTGTCTGTAATGTAGAACAGTGTTAACAATATTACTTATAACATTCTTCCTCAGCTATGAAACTCAAACCCAAAAAAAAACTATTTTTAGATACTTAAATGAATATTATAAACATGGGACGACTACTAGTTGACTCGGAAAATCTTTGGTCGGGGACAGCTCTACAGATTACGCTCATGCCAACACTGTTTGATGCAGCAGCTCCGTCCACCCCCACCCAACCTCCTCCTTATGTGTACTGTATCTGGTATTATTGATTTAACTAAAATTTACTTTATCACGTATCCTCACTGTTGCTCTGATTCTTTAAGAGTGCCCTCTTAAGCAGAGCCTTTTTCCCACCACCCTAACTGTATGACCAAATGCTATAAATTGTCAATGCTTTGACATATAAAGATCTCTGACTGAATTGGATATATTATTTCAGCATGAGCATAAATTGCTTTTCTCTATGATGCTTGTTAATAAAATGAGAGGTTGACATTTGATTTGACTGTATCTCTAAGCCGGATGTGCTTCATTTTTAAAAGAAAATACAATAAAATGCCACTGAACTGCAAGTAAAGAAATACATAAAGACATATTTATAAGTATATACACTTATCCTTCACAGCTGCTTGTTTATCTTAAACTACCGAATGCACTGCAGGATAGATCATCCAGATCAAATAAAACCGACATTTCTGAACATACAGCATCGTTATCTGTATCAAAAAGGTCGGCTTCATGATGTAAAAAGACTCAACAGCCAACCCGTGCAAGGTGTAGGTTTTACACTTTCAGTCATGATCCATTTCAAAACAAGTTATTGTGAAAGATAAGTGCAGTCATTTATATAAGGCATATTTAAAAAGTTGACAGAACTTCTTTGACACTCCTCCAAAGAGGCTTTTTGTGGATAAATAAGGGATGTCCATTTCCAATTTTTCCATTTCTGTGTCTATTTCCACAAACATATTCCGGAGAGGAAGAGTTGGAATATAAAGTCCCGGTTACAGGGTGGAACCAAAAGACTGTGGAAAGAGTCCATAAGTCTATATAGGCGTCAACCATAAAGAGTCTCCTTCACAGGAAGTGAAGACAAAGATGGCGGTACATTCAGAGGTTCAGGCAGAGGAGAGCCACCAGGAGCAGGGATAGTATGTTGAGGGACTGGGCCGCCAAGACGCCTCCGCCTGTGACTGACACAGAAACATGCAAGTATGTACGTTTTAGTGAAAAAGTTTAATGAGTAACTTTCTCTAAAAGTAAGATACTTTACATAAATAACTGTATGCAGGTGTAATTGCATCACTCATGACTCACCCCTGACGACCAGCTGGGCTGAGGCGGTAGCGTTGTCAACGGGGGTCTGTGCGGTGCAGGTGTAGCGTCCAGCAAGCTTCAGCTGCGCGTTCTTAATCAACAGCTCGCTATTTGAGCTTCCGTTCTGCACAAAACAATACAGACAGTTAACAAAGCATCCTTCATGATGAGTAAAATAGTCCAGCAAGACCGAGCGATGAGATATCAACCCTGAACACACACCTAGATGAACTAGACATGGGCTTCAGTTAACAGAGTTTACTCCAGTCAGTGCTCTCACTGTAAAAAGGTATAACTATTATGATAATCTACTTAAAAGGGTACATGGCTGTACTGAACTCCCTACTAGAGAGTCAAATTGGCTTTGCTAATACCACATAAACAGTATTGAATGGAACTGGACCCCATTTTTATGAGGGGAAAATCCTACTTGTGTACAAAAATGGGGTATCATCAATTGCAGTCATAATATGGTGTTTGGCTAGTGGGCAGAATGACAAATGAGAAATGCTAACCACTGCTTATGGTTAGAGCTGCACAGAGAGACAGAGAGACAGAGAGAGAGAGAGAGAGAGAGAGAGAGAGAGAGAGAGAGAGAGAGAGCACTGTAGGTCATGGCACCAACAATGGACGTTAGTAGAAATTGCTATTAAACTGATATACAATATACTATTAGGCTAGGCAACCTAGGGAAGGAATGTGAAATGGCTTTTAGAGTCATATTCATTTAAAAACTGACTGTACTTCACCCTTTCAGGCATTCAAATGAAAATCATGCAAACATCAACATGACCTCAAATATGATTTGATGTGGATGAACTCCAGGAGAAAGTCAGAGCTGTGCATTCCTGATATTTTGTGATCATGGTTGAGGCAAAGACTCAACACTCATACTTTGGTTCATTTGTAATTAAATAATTAATTGGTCATCATGATGTCTCACCGGGGTGCGTTCATAATGATGGCTGCCCTTGTGTAGGTCAATAACCCGGCCATCCAGGGACCAGATGAAGGTGATGTCCAGAGAGGGGTCATGTGACGCAGCACACTGCATCCAGGCGTTTTCACCCACTTTAACATCAGCATTAGATGGAGCCAAGGTGATCTTTGTGGGCTCTGGGGAAAAACACACGAGGATGAGGGGATATCAGTGATGAGAAAAAAAGGGCACTGACATAATCAGTCTGGTGAAAATGTAATGAAGTTATGTGAAACTTGATGACTCATTAGAAGAAAGGTATGGACATATAAGTAGAACTGCATTGTGCAGAGCTTATATGGGGCTTAAAATGATATTTGGAGCCATCAGCTATGTGAGGCTGTATTTAGGCACAGCAGTGCTATGAGCTAAACGCTAATGGCAGCATCCTAACATACTCACAGTGACAATGTTAACCTGTGGCAGGTATAATGTCACGATCTTAGCTTGGTGTGTTAGCATGCTAACATTTCTTCATCAGCTAATTAACCCTAAACACAAAGTACAGCTCAAGCTAATGGGAATGTTTTGCATTGGACAAAAAAGTAACCTGATGGTGTCATGAAATGAAAAGTACTTCTGTTAAAAATCACAAATGTTAAAATAATGGTGGTCGCTGGAGGAAAAGTCAGGAGATGATCTCCAGTAAGTCAGTAGAAGTTATCCTCTGGAGGTCAGATTTCATGACAATCTATTTGATAGTTCTTGATATACTTCATGATGGATCAAATTACCAAGAGAACTGGACAGACAGTCTAATTGGCTGCTGATTTCATCAAAATATTAAATGTCCCTTGAGTGTCCCACTCTCATCCATCAAACTGAAGACCATACTTGGTGTGTCAAGTGTGATATTATACCCCATCTGTGTGGAGATCACCTTAAATGGCCCTCCATTTGTCAATGACCCGCATTTGAAATCCCTCACGGCTTAAATTCCCGGGTCTGTGAAATCAAGCTGTCAGGTGGGTCTGGACTGAATGATAAGGGATAAGTAAAAACCACAGGAGGGGTTTCCTCTACTCATCAAGATCAATTACAGAGGCTTAAGGCTTCCTCTCGCCAGTCAGCCTACCTGTCAGTCCATCAGCCAGTGAGGGGATAGCGTCAGTGGGGTATCAGGGTTTTAGTCATGGACCGTAAAGTTTCCCATCTTAGCCCTCCAATCTAAGGTATGAAACCTGAAGTGACAGATCTGCTCTGGCCCATGGGAACCCTCTCACTGTGACAAATGAACTTGGTATAATCCCGCTAGCAAATGGCAGGCCAGGAACATTCACAGTATGTCACCTTAGCACTATGGATTAAAAATGTGATTAAGTAACTGAAGGCTTTCTTTATTTTTAGGACAAGTGCATGCAGGAGCGTGTTTGTTACAGTACCTGTGATGTTGATTCGTGCCACAGCCCCGTCTCCTCCCTCTGTGTACGCCCGCACCTCCACCACATAGTTCCCATCAGTAAGCAGGGGAAGGTCAATGTACCGCCTGTTCGTTGTGTACAGAGTGCCTGTGGAGTGGCCCTGCTGCCTGTGTAACACCTAGGCAGAACCCAGCAGATTTCGTAATGTTTCACATCGGAGAGAAAAAGTTAAGATAAATGTTGAACTGTACTCACTTTGTAACCATCTATCGATGCCTCGTTAGCCAATGGTTCCACATGTTCCCAGGCAATATTTACTGACTGGCCCTTAAACTTTTTACCTATTATTTTGGGGGGTCGACTTGGAGCTGGTATAAGAAAAAAAAATTAAAAAAATGATGAGAATGATATTAAAATGACACCTATTTTCACATGTGGACCATACTTGTGTCTGGTCAATACTAAACTGCTTGAAAAGACAACATACGGGCTTTCTTGGTGTGGATCTGGATGTGCTCACTGGGTGGCCCGTATCCTGCAGAGTTGTAGCCCCGAACCTCAACAAAGTAGAGAGAGTCGGGCCTCATACCCTCCAGTCTGGATTGGTTCTCCCTGCTGGGTACCACCACTCTCTGGGCCCCCCCCTCACTGTCTTCCTGATTCCTCCAGTACTTCACCTGAGACGAAAAGGAACAGAGGTGACGTGACAATATAATTACATGTATATACAAGTATACATTAGAGAGAACAACAGGTATAAAAGGTTCTACTCATGGATATTGGCATTTGAAAATGAATTGAAATTAATGAAAAAGGTACCCAGGTATGTTTCATAGTAGTGCTTCTAAATATTTAAAGATTTTACTGACTTACAGGAACTTAATTGTAATTTGTTTGTCTAAATACAGCAGTTTAAACCAAATCACAAAATTGTTTCAGATGCTACATGACCCAAGCTGTAGTAAAGAGGTATTTTTTACTGCATGTCTCTCTAATTTCTTCTACTGACCTGGTATCCATCTATATTGTTCTGTGAGAGAAGCGTCCACGACACGATGGCTTTTGTGGCAGAGAGAGCTCTGCCATCAACCCTGGCAGGAGCTTCAGATGGAGCTGAAGAGAGAGACAAGGTGAAAAATAGGTTATAATGAGAGAACCATTTTCAAGGACATGTCCTTCAGAGGTATTTTAAACTCCACCGTGACATACTTAATCTGTATGAATATAATAAGTATAATATTGATCTATACACCATACACGCTAATGGATCCCTTTCGCTGACCATTAACTATTTAGCGCTTTGTGGTTTGTGTCTTTTGGCCTTACTAATGCAATTTTTCACTCAGCGGTGCTTAAGCATCATTTAAGTAATGTGAATTTATCACTATAAAGTACACGTGAAGACAGAAATCTCTCTTGGCTCACATTCCTTCACTGGGCCATTGGACACTTTTTTCGTGACTTATGGGCCAGTTACACACTGTGTAGTGTATCCCTGCCAGGAATCAGTCCTTGAATGGTAAATTGTCACACTGGGCCCTGGACCACAAACTCATCACATACTGTCAATGTGTTGAACACAAAACACAAACGCACATAAAATACTGCAATACTGCCAGTATGAACTACAAACTGGCTGGAGAGTGGAGCTCTTTGTAGGTTTAACTATAAAATCATAGACACTCGAGCAGTATGCATTGCCAAAGTGTGTTACTATGGTAACAGGGGATCTCTGTAACCCATCATGTCTCGCTTGCCAGTGGTTATCTCAACTGTCTGTCAGTGGAAGTTAATAACTAGCCTAAATGCTTTGCATCCTTGGGTGAATTATCAGCTTTCTGGTTCATGCTACATAGGTCATGGTAATCCCACTACAAGGAAGAAGAAGTAGAGAGAGAGAGAGAGAGGAGAAGATGGGTTCACTTTCAAGGGGTATTAAAATTCCTCACAAATATACATGAGAACTGCTATTAAATGGGTCCTACTCCATAGAAAACCCTGGTAGTGCTAAGTAGCTGACATTGACAGACTGAAATAGCAAAGTGTTGGCATATTGAAGAATTCCTCGTTCTCTGTGATACTCAGATATTGATCTGTGACATCGTTATGAGATGAGTTTGGTACATAGCTGATAGCTGTGAATCTCTTCACTGCTTACCATCCTGTGCAGAGGAAACAACAGCCATTAGACTGTAGGGTCCCTCTCCTTTGCTGTTAAATGCTTTGACTTTGACGTGGAAGTCTGTCGAAGGAGGGATGGAGGAGTCTTTGTGGACATAGCGCCTGGCCTGGGGGTCGGATACTGTCACCTGCCTCCACTCGTATCCATCTTTAGGTTTGAAGGCCACAATGTAGCCAAAATTAGGCCCTGAGTAGTACCTTTCCTGTACAGGCTGATGAAAACAATATAAAACAATTAATGTACTGTGACAGATATTTGTCAATCACAAATCTCAAGCTTAGGTGTCAACAGTGTGAATGAAACTCTTAATCCTGTTGGTGTTCATATCGTGCATGCTGTTTTTAAATCCTTTAATATGTACTGTGTCATTAACTTAATCTGTTGATGAACTACACTAAACATTATTTTCATTATTACATATTTAAAATATTCCCCCCAACACTAAAATTCTCTATAATCTTATTTTGGTTTAAGCTGCACGTCTTCTTTCTGTGCGCCTTTTACATGAAGAGAATCAGATTTTCTGAGCTTGTAAACCTTTTTCCACCACTTTGCCCAGTGGAAAGTCCGAACCTACCGTCCACGTGATGATTAGCTCCCGGCTTGTCCCGCCGCCGCCGCCAACATCCGAGGGCGCCACTAAAGGACCTGCAATGACACAGCAGCAGCGAAACTCTGAGCCCACATGCTAAGAATCCGCACAAATCACGCCAACCCACACAGGCTGTAACTTATCCCTGGCAGCACTCCTGAAACATCCTTCCTCTGCAAATACAATATAAATGTCTTCCCGTGTGCCAAATGCAACACCTTAATGTCCATGTGGGAACACCGCCACTAAGGGAGGCAGAGAGGCAAACGTTCTCTTGTTTTGCCTCAAATCTAGTAGCTTACTTTCAAAGGATGTTTACTTTTTTAAGAGGGCCTGTAATTTTCAGTTTATAATTGAATCTTAGTATACAGTTTCACCAAAGTGCCCATTTGTAGAGGTTTGTGTGGTCAGTTTGGCAGGACGCTTCTGCTGTAGGAAGCGCAGCATGATGGGATTTCTGCTGACTCATTTATACAGCGATACTAAACACAAGTTAATAGTGCTTTAAATGAGATGAAGAGGACTAAATATCACAATGGAAAACTGGACTGTGGAACCGCATTTCCATGACCTTTCAGTTCTTTATTCCATAAATCATATGTATGTTAAGTCAGCGCATGATCTTACTTGCATCCAGTGTTTTCTCTTTACGTGACGGGCTGCTTGGCTCTCCTGTGCCCAGGGTGTTAATGGCAATCACTCTGAACTCGTACTCGGTCCAGGGGAACAAATCCACTACTGTGGCTGTCTCTGCGTTTCCCTCTACATTTGCAGGAGCTAGAAACAAATGCACAGTTTTCATTTTGTCCAAGCACGGTATGTTAAAACATTAAACAATACAAACTGTTCTGTCCCACAATTTGACAAAAATATCCTTAAAACAGCAACGAATGTCCATTTTTGGAACTCATTCCTATATTTTGAGTCATTTTATCCATCTCTATGAAACACTGACCACCATGTAGGCCTACAGTATCACTATGTGACATGAACCAAATCATTATAACCTCAAAGCAAGCTCAGCATTAAGGAAAGGTAAGTTTATTTGTCCAAGATGTTGGCTGGTGTTCTTACACGTAGTGGCATCCTTCCAGACATCATTCAAGAAGGAGTCCCTGTACTGGATGGTATATTTGGAGATGGGGTTGTGGTTGTCTGCTCCACGGCTCCACTGCAACGTTACACTCTTGTCAGTTTTGTCTATCACTTGCACCCCACCTGGTGCACCAGGGGGACCTGAGGGGGAGAAAAATATGAGACAAGTTCAGTGTTATTCGATGGGTAAAGAACACAAATGCGATTGATAGACAGATAGTGAACCTCCTATATGCTCATAAAATATAGACAACAAGAAGGAGGGTGTAATGTTGTTGAAAGGGCTTTATTTTCAGTCAACTCTATGGGGAAATTCTTGGTAAGTCCTGAGCCCTTTAACTTTATACTTCAACGGCAGTCTCCAGAAAGACCACTGTTTGATGCGTACGAACCACAGCACATCAAAGCCCTTACATTTTCTCTTCTGAGTCACTTCTTTAAAAGACATCAGCAAAGACTGATGTATTATAGCTTTAGAGCCCATTGACAGACAGTATACCATATGAACTAAAGCTTTTGGATCCAATGTTTCTCTTGGTCCTCCTGCTCCTCTTGATTCTTCCTTTGGAACATGAAAATGGCCTAATAGTAAACCCAGACTGTGTCAGGTTTAGCCTCCCAACCCACAGCCTCAGAAATCAGCCAGGATTTATTTTTTTTCCAAGTCATGAATATGAGCCAAAGCTGGACAGGCCTTGAGCTTCCCTTCACTGCGAAGAGTGAGGAGAGAAAATATAGTCCTGAAAAATCTGAAGTGTTTTTTTTTTTTTGTTTTTTTTTTACAAATTACAAATACAAATATTGTGCATATTTTCTACATCTGTATGACACTGTGTCAGCACAGTGTGAACTGATGCTTCAATGTTAACATGCACAACAATTAAATATATTTTATGAATATTTTCCTAATCCACACACACTCATTTCACCATTGACTTGACTGTAACATTACTCTGCAATAACACTCACACCCGTCGTATGAAAACATCACTTCTCCCTATCTCAAATCCCTAATAATAACATGCTACAGGTGCAGAACTGTGTTTTTTTTTTAGCTCGGAGAATCTCCTGAAGCAGATCTACTTCCTCATATGTTGTGATAAATGGCTGTCTTTCATCCTTCCCTCACTGCACCCTCACACTGTTGGCATTTGGCACTCCATTAGGAGCGGCCCAGGGCCTGTGTTTTGGTTCTACTCTGGGAAAACGTCACAGTCAGCCGCTGTGCGTTCACCTGGCCATCTGTCAACACCTGCTCTGAAAGCAGCGGCGATGGCAGCACACCCAGGGCACAACAGGGATCACTGGCAACCAGATCACTGCTAGAGTTCTTAGGTTGCTATCTGAAGAGACCCTTTGTCCGCCAACACTGAGCCTGTTTCAAGACCCAAAGGGAGAGCTGTAAGGCAAGCTTTCACTCATCAGGAAGTAGAGGGTGAAAACAAAGCCTGATGAATCATCCGGGAGGTGAAATACAGTAAATGACAGATTGGAAGTGTTTATTCTGTGGCTGGAAGGACAAGTAATGAAATTAGCGGCACTCTATATGAAAATACTGTCGCAGGAGATAGAAATATGTGATGTTATACAAGATGTTTTACTCATCAAATACTCATCACATGGCTTTACACAACTAATAACTATATAAATACAAGACCAGTGGGAGCTGACACTATTCCTATTCTACTCTATACCTCATACGAATACATACTAAATTACTGAACATTGTAAAACATGCACCCAAACAGCTTAATCTACAAGCAGGAAACCAGGAGATGAGCGTGACTAGTTTGACTGTTTTTGTAGCCAGTTATTGGACCCTGATCATCCTGATCATCTTTAAGTTAGGCTGACCTTTCCTGAGTGGAAGATGTAGACAGTTAGTCTTCTCTGTGTGGTGTGTGTCTCTGTCTCCTGCATGATGACACAAGGCATTTCCTTCCTTCCGTAGCCTTTTACAGAGCTTTCTCATTCACTGTCTTTTGCATTTAGTCCGTGGGTTGACAGATTATCCCGCAAGAAATGCTACGGTCTGGTTACTCTGGAGAGATTTGCTTCTCCTCAAAAAGCACAGGAGAACATGCAGTACTTGTGCTATCTGTCTCTTTGTCTCTCATTTTTCAAGCACTCATACAATTTTTAGCTGTATATTCATGTTCTGACGATAAGGAAAAAGTACATTTTAACGAGTAACTTTCTCTAAAAGCAGGGCACTTTACACAAATAACTGTATGCAGGTGTAATTGCATCACTCATGACTCACCCCTGACAACCAGGTGGGCTGAGGCGGTAGCGTTGTCAACGGGGGTCTGTGCGGTGCAGGTGTAGCGTCCAGCAAGCTTCAGCTGGGCGTTCTTAATCAACAGCTCGCCATTTGAGCTTCCGTTCTGCACAAAACAATACAGACAGTTAACAAAGCATCCTTCATGATGAGGCAAACAACATTTCTCACTGTGTACCTGCTGAAGCAAAATGATGATATTTCCTCACACAATCTGCAACTCATCTTAAAATGGTGAAAAGGAAATTTTATTCCAATCAGTAAAATAGTCCAGCAAGACCGAGCGATGAGATATCAACCCTGAACACACACCTACATAAACTAGACAAGGGCATCAGTTAACAGAGTTTGCTCCAGTCAGTGATAATCTACTTAAAAGGGTACATGGCTGTACTGAACTCGCTACTAGAGAGTCAAATTGGCTTTGCTAATACCACATAAACAGTATTGAATGGAACTGGACCCCATTTTTATGAGGGGAAAATCCTACTTGTGTACAAAAATGGGGTATCATCAATTGCAGTCATAATATGGTGTTTGGCTAGTGGGCAGAATGACAAATGAGAAATGCTAACCACTGCTTATGGTTAGAGCTGCACAGAGAGAGAGAGAGAGAGAGAGAGAGAGAGAGAGAGAGAGAGAGAGAGAGAGCACTGTAGGTCATGGCACCAACAATGGACGTTAGTAGAAATTGCTATTAAACTGATATACAATATACTATTAGGCTAGGCAACCTAGGGAAGGAATGTGAAATGGCTTTTAGAGTCATATTCATTTAAAAACTGACTGTACTTCACCCTTTCAGGCATTCCAATGAAAATCATGCAAACATCAACATGACCTCAAATATGATTTGATGTGGATGAACTCCAGGAGAAAGTCAGAGCCGTGCATTCCTGATATTTTGTGGTCGTGGTTGAGGCAAAGCAAGCCATCAAGCAACACTCATATTTTGGTTCATATGTAATTAAATAATTAATTGGTCATCATGATGTCTCACCGGGGTGCGTTCATAATGATGGCTGCCCTTGTGTAGGTCAATAACCCGGCCATCCAGGGACCAGATGAAGGTGATGTCCAGAGAGGGGTCATGTGACGCAGCACACTGCATCCAGGCGTTTTCACCCACTTTAACATCAGCATTAGATGGAGCCAAGGTGATCTTTGTGGGCTCTGGGGAAAAACACACAAGGATGAGGGGATATCGGTGATGAGAAAGAGGGCACTGAAATAATCAGTCTGGTGAAAATGTATTGAGGTTATGTGGAACTTGATGACTCATTAGAAGAACAATATAAATAATAAAATAAGTAGAATAAGGGAGTCTTGAGTAGTCATACAGTAGACATATGTAGTAGGTTAAAATAAAATAAAATAGGTAGAATTATTCAATATGCACAAATGACCAGAAGAGGGCAGAAAAGAGCTGCACATCCAGCAACACTGGCACAACAACTCAACTGTAAAAAAAAAGAAAAAAAACTAAAAATGTTTGACAGCTAAGATTGCAATACAATTATTTGGTATTCAATCAAATTATCTCAACATATTCATAACTCAAGTCTTCATTTTACACTGAACGAAGTGATAACTGCACTCTTGTCTCATCACATCTTATCTAAAGCAATCCTCTCTTGCCTTTGCCCTTGGGGAATAACTGAATAGCCACCAGTAGACTGTATGCTGTCACACTGATCAGAGGGCCATAATTCAATAACAGTAGACATCTGAAGGACGGGAGTGTTCGGAGGGACTGAGACTGACAGAAATGATTGCCAGCCAAGGCTATCATCAGTCACACCAACACCAACAGACATTAGAAAAAAACGAGGCATAAAGAGAGTTATTTATTAAACATTCTTCATTGGATCCTACCTGTAACCAACAGAGAGCCCGTGCTGTTGGCCTTGCCCCGGTCATTCTCTGCAAAGCAGGTGTACCTGCCTTCATCTGTCCGCGTCACGTTGAGGATCTCCAGGCTCCCATCCTCCCAGATGAACACTCTTAGACCAAAATTAATATGTTATTTTTCATAGGTAATGTGGATGATGAAAATCGATAAAAGTGCCCAGTTCCCTTATATATATATATATATATATATATATATATATATATATATGCAACATTAAATTGAACTAAGGGCACAGCAACAATGTTTGATTCATTTTTTCCTCTACATAATTTCATATTCATGCATAACGAATAGCATTGTGTCACCACCACACTCTCTCTTACACAGACAGCCACCATAGTGAGTATTAGCAGGCATATGCTGCATAGCAATTTGGCTGCTGCTCCTCCTCTGTCTGAGTCCCACTGTGGTGACTGGGGGTGTGTTTGGGGAAGGGGAGAAGGTTGGGGTTCTCAGCGCTCCAAGATTAGGCTTGTTTTGTCAGTGAGGAGCACAAGGCGGGGGTTTACACACTCAGTCTGTCCAGGCTGATGAGGTTGAGAATGAGCTTAATGTCAGACACTGACAGACAGCAAAGCACCACAGCAGTTACTGACTAACAACTGCAAATACTTTTTTTTGGCATATATAGTAGATTTAAGGGTATAGAGCTTATTTAGATCCCCAAAATCACTAGATGTGTCTCGCTACTCCAGAGGCCATCTACTCCAGATCCCCTTCAGAGTAGTGACACATTACAGTAGCAGGGATTTCAGATATGTGTCTTTGTGTTAATGTGACCCAGATGTGTCTCATAGAAAAACATTGACGACTGTTTGCATTAAAAACTAGAAACTACAAAAGAAAGCCTGCCTTGCTGATGAATAAATACACTTTGTATTTAGCGACGGCTCACCTGGTGGAGTTGGACAGCAGCTCAGTGTCTTTGCTCCAGGAGATGGTAGCCTTTGGGGCCGCTTTGGGTCGACATTCGATCACCACCCGGCCGTTTTTAGCTGCCAGGACTCGTTTCACTGGGTTGTGTTCAAACGTTGGAGCACAGGCTGTGAAATGAGGGACAGTATGGATTATTCATCACAAGCTTAGTAGAATATGCATTAACTGCATATATGCATAAATTCATTTTACAAATTTGCCTTCATAAAGATGTGTAGAGTGTAGATTATGTGTGCCACTTTGAATGAATGGAGACATTGTCCATTTATGACTTTAAATGGCTATGTCTATGTAAAAGTTGTTTTTCTTAACAAAATATCACACTGCACTACATGTCCATTGTCCTAATGAGCTCTAATTAGCCAGTTTGAAACATGACCTTCAAATCCCTAATGCAGCCAGTTGTGCTGTGGCTGCAAGTCTGACTCACCAAAGACACGTAGCTCTGCATTGGCATAGATGACTCCGTGGTTATTTCTTGCTATGCACTGGTACATCCCTGAATCGTCAAATGTCAAGCTTCTGAAGCTCATTTCTTTCCTGTCAAACTGTGGAAAATAACAGGAGTATATAGTTAAAGTATCATCATCCCACATTTCACCTTTTTCCCTGCAGTTCAAACTCTATTACAAAGCAAAAGATTAAAATCAAACTGTTGATTGTTGACATCTACGGAGGTACAGGTGACAATTAGTTGATTTGACTGGGAGAAGACTTCATTAATGCACAACAATGTATCCAGCGGCATATATTAAACAACCTCCCCCACTCTGCTGTCACTAGCTGCTATTCTCTTGAGTATAATTCAGGCCTGATGACAGTTGTTTCTATGGAGGGTTACACAACTCATGCTGGCACCAGCTCAATAACAACAGGTACTTTCTCTTGACATGATGTGTACCCACAGTGTCAGCTTCCTGTCACTGCTGTGCTACAGGAACTACCATGAGCTGCACACTGAACAGGGCTGCCAAATGGCGCTGTGTATTTTACAGTAGCACCTAAATTGATTGGAAAATGAGGAAAATTATGATTTAGCAGTTTAAATATTACCAGTTCTCCATTTTTCAGCCAATGGATGTTTGGTTTAGGTTTGCCACTGGCTATGCAGGACATGGTGTGGTCGCTATTTAGGTCTTTCTCTGTGCTGCTGATGTGCTCCACCCACTCAGGAAAAGCTGCAAATAAGGAGACAAGCGAATGAGTTACAGTGTATGAAAAAAATCTAAGAAAACTATAAAGCTGCTGAAGAGTATATGATATGGGGTGACACTTGAGGTAATAAACTAGGTGTTAGATTTAATGAAGGAAAAAGCTGAGAAACTACTCTAGACACTGATAAAAGCAACAGATGCAATGTGTATAGCAGATAATTAATACAGCTGATATAGACTAAGAATATCTACGTTACCTGTAATGCATTTTAAAATAAGGTTCTTACCTTCTACAATCACACGTGCACTGTGATCATCCTTTCCCTTTGAATTGAATGCTTCACACACATATGTGCCGGCGTCTTCAGGCTGCACATTGTACAGGTGCAGATGAGCCCCCGCCATCCGCACCTCATGATTGGGTGGCAGCTCTCCATCGAACTTCTTCCAGCGGATCTCAGGGACAGGGCTGGGAAAGACAGAGAGACAAAAATAATACACAAGTCAGGCTTCAACTTGCAGTGCATATGCGTCAATGGCATTTAAGCCATCATTGTTCTGAAAGCGTGTATTATAAATCATTCACCTCAGTGAGTATTCAGTGAGTTGAATGGAGCTGTCTCATATTCCAATCCACTACTTACTGTACTGTTTTGATGTTTGGGTTGATCCCCAACACTTGAGATTCCCTATTTGAGTTGTTGCTAGTTTGCAGCATCACTTAAATTGACCCTTTCATGCAAAAATAATAAAGATTAAAAACCTAGAACAATGCAGTAGATAAGACCAACTGGCTGACACCAGGATTTTCATGAAGCACATCAGTAAAACCCCACAAATAGTGATAATCGCTGTGTTTCTGCACACTTACTTCCCCAAAGCGAAGCATTCCAGGGTGATATTCTGCCCCACCAGAGCAGTGGTCTTTGGGAACTTGACTTTGAGGTCAGCAGGGTATTTCTTGATTGGACCTGGAAGGAATAACAACATAATAGAGTTATGACTCTGGAGCTAAACTCATTTCTAGCAGCTAAGCCTGGGCCAAATAGTGTTTTTAGTGAAAATATATAGTATAAGGAGAGGAGGTACATCTAAAGCCTTTATTAAGTTTGGCATATTGGTTAAAACACAGGGTCTTCATCAAGGTGGAAACAGGAAAACAGATTGTTGACAATATACCAGAAATAAACAATTTTGCATCAAATAACCACCAGTTACACAAGTATCAAAATGACGTGAAAAATTACCTATTCTGTTCTTACCTGAGGGCTGAATTAAACCAAGATACCCATGTGTGTTTGCTCTTTTAGCCAGGTGTCCTACCTTGACACACACAGTGAGCGATGGAGCTTTTAAAGTTAGCAACACAAGGATTACAACGACGTGCACACTAGCATCCCAGTTTTACCCTGGAGTCTTACCCTGGTTTTGACCACATTCAGGACATGAAATTTACACACCTCTTATCTCCATGTATAGACAACTGTCCAGGTGTCTAATAGCAGTGCCTAAGTGGGTCAAGTCTGTCATAAATTAAACTTCTAGACTTGATTTTGTCTGTGAGTGTCAGTGTCCAGATTTTGCATTATGTTACATAAATCTATGTGCGTCTAATTTCTCAACTCCCTGTCATTTCTGTACCAACTGGGTTACCTCAGTGAGAATGAACCCACAGCATTTACCACTCTGATAGTGTCCTTTGTGTAGGAAATTATTGACACACCTGAGTAACATGATATTATGTGATACTGTATTGATTCTCAAAAACACTGTATATGTGCGTCTGCGTCTGTGCCCTTGGCAGACATTACTGTCTTTCAGAGGTTGTGGTGGGCTCAGTTTTAAAGCAAGAGTCAAGATGCTGGTATCATATGAAACTAGACTAGGCTAAATGTTGGTAGGGGAAAAACTGGCACAACAGTTTTCTGAATTACTGCAATTCCGTATCATCAGACTGCCCCATCAAGGCTCTAAAGACAAGTACACACATACTTATTTCTCTGGTTGGATTGTTATGGCGAATCAACAATTTTCAATCAACAACCTCTTCCTTCTCTTGACCCAACTGGTCAAGGCAGATGGCCATTCTGGGGTCACTAAACAGTTTTGCATACATCGGGTATGATTGTGGATTCAATGAACCCAACTGTATTCATGTGTGATGATGTTAGTCCTAATATTAGCCATTTCATTGTATTGAGAGCATTTTTGAAACTCACTGTATAAAATGGATTGGGGTTAAAAAGAGGTTGGAAAGACATAATTGAGGTACTAACGTTCAGCCACAGGCACTAGAGGGATGAACTTGGAGAAGACGCTCTTAGAAATTGACGGGCTGGATGCAATACACGAGTAGTTGCCGCTGTCTGAGGAGTCCACTTTGGCAATATAGAGGTTGCCCGTACTTTGGGAGACAAAACGCCTCTTGTCCAGTGGGATGAAGGTGGGGAATTCGTTGAGGATCCATCGAAATGACAGCTTGTCTGCACAGAAAGAGACATAACAAAACACAACCTGTCAATCAAGACCTTGGACAAGTGGCAACAACAACAGCTTTGGAAAGAGCTGAAGGGATTGGACGTGAAGCTGGCTCAGTTTGAATCATCTGAATACACGCACAATAAAAATAGATCAATTCTTTGGTGCAGAGTGGGATTTATTATTGAAGCATCTATTGACCTTTCAGATTAAATCTAAAATTCTATTGGCTGAGAGAAATAATAGAGAAATATTGGAAGCACATTAGCTTATTGAGGTAATTCCAATGCTGCAGAGGGAGAGATGGCAACGCTTTCAGACTACTGTGTTTGATTTACATGTTCATGAATATGTAAAGTATGTGTATAGTTATTTTTGGCTTAACAGCTACATAGCTACTGAGTAATATCCATCCTAATAGTGAGAATTTAAAAAATGTTGTTTAGCAGAAGAACCAATACAATGAGGGCACATAAAGAAAACATACACATTATGCAGGAAGCCAGTAAGAAGGGATTACAAACAATAACCTTTATTGACCTATTACCTATTAGCTTAAACTAAATATATAATGATAAAAAATATTCTTTTACATCCATGAGTGGGTCAAAGATGTAACTCCATTATGCAGATGGCTGCAAACTGAAAAAAAAAAAAAAGCCTAAAACTGATAATGAGACAGTGTCAGAGTCAGGGATGTCATTGTTTTTATACCTCAGAGAATATTAAGAAGGGCAACTGAATCCCAAGACAACAGTGGAAAAAAATGTCTTTGATTCATTTCATTATTTCACTAATTGAAGTCCATTCTAGGGCTAACATAGCAGTTACAATTCCAGTTATGTACAGGAAATTATAGGGGATAGGGTCATAAATCAAAACAGGATGCAGATATATATACACTGTGTTATAGGAACACTTTATCAGAAGGTGTCACATGTTGTACCTGGATAATGTGGTGGGGGAGCACAGAGCAGCACCGCCCCCTGTCCCTCTTTGAGGTACACTGACTGCCTTTCCTCCGATGAGAAAAGATCAAGATCTGAAAAAAAAACAGATAAAAATCTATTGGGAGACAGTTTCAGAGTTAACAGCTACTCAAAATCCTGTCATATATATTCACATTGGAGCATTTTCATACAACCTACATGGAAGATGTAAGCATTGTATGAAGTTCAACCACTGCTTTAGAATTGATCTTTGGTTTTTAACACCACTTAGGATTTATCCCAGCTACCCTCGCGATTTCAGAGCCCTTAATATGCATGAAGGTGCAACTCCAAAGCAGTTCTCTGTTAAAACTGTAAAAACATCACAGCAGGTTAATGGGGATTCACATCTGAGCCACTTACACCCGAACTGGACAGAGGCCTCTTGGCTGATGACCGTGCCGTACATGTTTGTAGCCCAACAGGAGTACATTCCTGTGTGTTTGTTTTTAATGGGGTTGCTGATGACAAGGTTGCCTCCCACTAAACTGTAGTGTCTGTGTTCTGCATTCAGGTCAATTTCATTGTTGTCCAGCATCCATCTGCGAGGAAAGCAATCAGGGTCAGTACAGCACTGTAGTTTGAAAGTATTAAGTGTCAAACATAATATGGCAGATTGCTATGAACTACTATTTGATTATAATTGATGAAAAATTATTCATTTTACATGGTGCATCATAAACATAAAACCTGTCTGACCCAACACAAGCAATACAAATGTTTCGAATGGCATAGCTGACTGTACTGTACATGAACCCTCTAAAACAATACCAGCTATGGTCAAAGCTAATTCCTTGTCCTCTGACAAACTAATTCTGGGCTCTCTGACACTGAAACCGATTCGGGAGGATGCAGAGCAATGTCATTTTCATATATTTACATCTAAATTGAAACAGATCATTCAAAATGCTTTAAATTTTGAGCAGTCAAATGAGGTGGCGACATGATGGCTATGCAGTTTGTTGCAACGGCAGGAACAACTTGGTCTCGTTTCTGGCATGCCATATTTTTGCATTTAAATTATAGTTTAAAAAATGGCTTTAGACATAATGAGCTGTGCAGATGGTTTGACAACAACACGATTATGTGGGACTAGCTTGAAAATGTATGATGCAATCATGCACTGCTGGATGGTCACGCACAGACATTGTACACCTTGGAGGTGAAAGATGGAGAAAAAAAACAAACATCCTTGTGACCTTGCTATTTACAGGCAGTCTGAATACAGCCTGAGAGATTAGAGGCACACTGAATGCACAGCGGGCAGTAATGAGGCTGTGTTTATAAGGAACATATGTTACTGGTATGTTGCAGGTGGATTGGCTCTGGCCCGGCAGTTCATGGTGATTTTGGCCTCGGGGGACTCCTCGGGGTAGATGGTATCCACCGGCTGCTCCTCAAACACTGGCCCGTAACCTGTGGTTTCATCTGTAGACAACAAACAAACGAGACCAGAGTAAATAGCAACGAAGCTGGTCAAACTCACAAACAGGAAATATCAAGGTGTAAGAGATCAGCCTGTCTGGCAGTTCTGGGGCAGTTGCATCAAAAATGAAACAACCGAGTTCAGATGTAACATGGAGAGGCGGGAGAAAATCATACTGACTAGACTGTGCGATTGCCCTTGTGAGGACCCGACATTTAATGTTTCAGCTTGGTTTGTGGTTTTCACAGACGCACACACACCTCAAATTAATCCTGGTTTTAGTCGTTACTAATCTAATCCTTGAATCCACAAAAGCATCTCTTTCAATCATTGATGCAGAGTAATAAGCCCCTGCTTTATTCCAAATCACAACTTCACACTAATTATGACAGATGTGCTCAGTCATGTGCCAAACCACAGTGACACATTCATCTGTTGCCAGTGGATATGATATTGTCACAAGCTCATACAAATCCTGGAACTGGAAATGCTATCTTGACTTAGCATAATCCAAACCCCTTTCATACTGCATGTGTCATCCTCAGCGGCAAATCCAGGGAGAGGAGTCTCCTTGATGAAAATACCTTTCTTGGTTCAATCTGCCTTTTACACCATCATCACGCGCGTACAATTAGCCCCAATTACTCATTAAAACAGGCAGAAATCACAAGCTGCAGCATGAATAAGACATAAACACAATGCCACGCTATGAATAAGCAATGAGCCGAAATATTCCCAAATGCTGATTATTCTCTCAGATCAAGAGTGTGTGTGTAGGTGACTGCTGGAATACAAATGTGAAGTGTGTGCGTGTATATATATATGTGTGTGTGTGCATATGTGTGTATTCCCCTGTTTCTCTTGAGTTCTAAGAGAGCACAGCTGACACCTCAATGGGGAGAGGCTTGCTCTTTCAAACAGTAATATCCCGCTTTCGATCGGATCTTTCCAACTAGGCCTGCGTTGGCGCTTAGGATTCGCTTACTTTGAAAATGTCATATTGAAAGACAACCTTTAGAAACCTGAACACAAGAGGCTCACTTTCATAATATCCTGCCACCCGAAACTGCATTCTCACTCCTGTTTACTGCTACAAAAGCAGATAAATTTATGCAGAATAATAAGAAAATAAAGCGAGAGCCCTACACATTCCAGCAGTTGATCGTGTGCAAGCGCCGGGAGGCGGCAATTAAGACATTAGGAAATAGGAATCCATTCAAACTCACACTCTAGCAGCCAACCATGTGCAAGTGCTTGACATTAATGCAAATCCCAAGGACTCTGAATTACTGCTGGTTGGGAGAGAATAATATATACTATAAATGGGTGAGTGTGAGGCTGACGGGAGACAAATTAAGTGAGAAACTAGATTCTGGGAACAAGGGAGAAAGGAAAAGTACAAAAAAAATTAGAAGGAATTAGGCTCACAAGGATGAAGCATACATTAGAGTAAATGGGAATATAGTGACCCTATTCTACTGTTGCACTTAAGTTGCTCTGCATGAGAGTGTCAGATAAATGCTTTGCATGTAAATATAAAATATAAATGTGCGATGTGCTGGAGGAGAGTCACTGAGGCTCTGGTGCAGTGCTAAAATAGCAGTTTGAGTATAACTCGGAGAAATGAGCGCTGGTGCCGTTCCTATCCTTCCCCTGTAATGTGGGATGTGACAGATGGTGGAAGGGGGGTGTTGAAGCAGGCCACATAAGGTCCACCGCCTGGAGACACACACAGACCTCGTCTATTCTATCTGCCTCGTTTCAGTCTCTCTGTCTCGAACTCTAACTGCTGTACTTTCCTCTATCCCTTTTTTCTAACCTATATTCAACTGTCACACTCATTCATCTCTGGTGAATTGAATCCTAACATTTAATCTTTGTCTCTACAACAATTAGATGGATTCCCATGAAATTACACCCATTCATAACACAAGAGTTATTTACAATATTTCAGTTTAGCGGGATATTTTTACACAGACTAATGATGTAAATGAAAATAGCCACAATGAATCTGATTTGCTTTTGACACCTGTGGGACTGCATGTGTACATTCATCCATTCATTCATTCGTCCAAGATATAGATAATCTCTTTCCAACTTTCTGTCACTCTCTGAATCTCTTTTATTCTCTGTGTGTCTCTGATTCTCTTTTTCCCTACTTTAAACCTTTTCTCTGTTTCCTCTTTTTGCACTACCTGACTTTCGTTGCATTGAATTGACCTGTTTAACAGGGCAGTAATTATTTAGACAATACTTAATGGAGAGATCTTCACTCTCTCTCTCACACAAACACATGCATACAGAAAGAAAGACGGACACTTAATCTCAGTCAAGGCCACATCTGTACAAAGAGAGGAAGAAAGATAGTGACAGATACTCTAGTCAGCGGCTACGTGTCTCCAGGAAGCCATCTTCCTCTGGACAGACTTCATTGTCAAACACAGACTCCTATTGAGTTGAAGAGCAGGTAAGTTTAGACTCTCATTTGAATTTGAAATACCTGCCTGCTATGTTCTCTAGCAGCAGTTTCTTACAGGGCATCAATTATTCATTGGGGTTTAGTTATAACTATAGGTGCATGACAATGATTTGTTGACTTGAAACTGTATCATACTGCATAATAAAACATGCAACAACTACAATCAGTCCAATTTTGTTGACTTCCAGCTTTTTTCACAGGCTACGGTTCCATTCACATTTTTTTGTTTTAATATCTAAATATCCACATTTTGTAATTACACAAAGTCCCAGAAGAATCAAATCCTCTGATGAATTTAACTTTTCACACAGCTGCGTATCTGCAAACACGGCTTGTTTGCATGATCAAGACAGAGTGTGTCCAAATGGGACAGATAAACATATTGTTTCCTGGAGGCAACAAAAGCACAGCGTAGCCTGAGCCCACATAATGAGGCATGACGGAAAATTTTTAAAAATGCTATATGTTAAATAAATAATATTCAATTACTCTGTGTCACTGCAAAGCTAATTATTTTGCTGAGGTGCGGACATGAGAGTGCTGTTGTCAGTCAGTGTATGCTCTGTGTAGTGGCAGCTGTGCTATCACAACCGCTGTCATAAAGAATTATTGGCTGCAACAGAACAAAGCTACAGGATACACTGTATTAATACCAAGGTTTCCACAGGCCAAGATGCATAATAATAAGATTATTAATACCAAATACCAGTCCATTAGACGAGTGTTCACCAAACTTTTGTACTGGGGACCCACTTCACTATTAGCCTAAAAATCATAAAACCTTCCTGATCATTTTTTACTACTATTTCTGCATCATCTTATATTATCTTGTGTTTTTTTATTAGCCAAGCATCCATTTTTTGTGGCTGACTGCAGAATCTGTTATTATTATGGTAGAAATACCCACAAGCTCCCTTATGTAGCTCAAAGCTATACTGCAGCAGTAGTAACAGGCATAGGCAGACATTATATGGAAAACCATATACTGTCTAAGAACAGGGGGATGTTTCTAGAGTTTGGCTGGAAAAGTTGAATGCATGACTGACTACCTCTGTCTGACACAAAGAGGGCGCATGCGCAGTGGGACATACAACCTGCGCCCTCGGACCAAGCGGCACAGGCTATGTGACGTCACGCGTGACGACTCTGCCGGTGGTTGGCTCAGGTGAGGAAGCCAAAAGTGTGGGAGATTTGTAGTTTGTTGTTGTTGCTGAGTAGAGATGGACAGTCTGGCTTTATTGTTGCTGCTCTCGTGGCTGAGTGGAGGTTCCCACGAGGCCGGTGTAACGTGCACCGCTGTGAGGCTGAGAGGCGGCGGTCTGACTGCTCCGTGGTGGCTGGAGGAGACCAGCAGAGCCTCCGGCCGGCTGCCGGCTTTAAACTAATCTTCATCTGGACGCGTTGATCTGCAGTTCACGATTCGCGGTGAGTTGACTCTTTTCCCGAAATGTTTGTCCAAGCAACCACGTGATTAGGCGTGAATCAGAGACAGAAACGGCTAATATGTGACGTAAGCTGTAACTTTGTTGCTGCGATGAGACAGTCTGCTGCATGCACGGAAAGTAGGAGTTAGTTAGCCGGAAGAGGCGCGGTTGAGGTGTGGTCCTGTTCCTGAAACCTGCTGGTTAAGCTTCAATGAATGTAACTAATATCAGAAACGCTGTAAATTGATGAATAAATTGTATTCGTTAATGTATTCATCAATTTACATTATATAATTGATGAATAATGTAAATTGATGACTAAAATGTATTTAATGTGTATCGGTTGAAGTATGTATTTGATCATTTTGTTTTCTATGCTGTGAAAACTACAAACTTTTTATAGCCATTTAAGCCTGCAGGGGTGAAGTGTTTTGTTGGTACTGAAGAGCAGAATGATTTAACATTGCTATGGGCTGATGATGATGAGCACACATATACAGCATTTTTCTCATATATTTTAGCAAATACTGTCTTCTGTGCATTGGACTCAAAAACATTAGACGCAGACTTTTATCATGCTGTGTTCCTACTGCAGACAAGTGGAGATCATATCGACATGTCCAGGAAATGACACTCCATACAGGCACACAGACAGCGGGGATAATCAACAGCCCATTCTTCATAGAGACGAAAAAAGAGAGTGAAAGGGTGAAAACATGTAGGAGAGACCAACAGAAAAAAATATTCCATCTTCCTGGTTCCAATCGACAATTCATCCTGCACTCAGCATCACAACTTGTTCCCAAGCAACCAATCAGCACGACTTCCCTTTTCCAATTTACCCCTTGCTGTCAGTCTGCCTCCGCTTAGCACGCATAGAACTCTTATGCAAATAGTAAATGCTGACAGTACAGTTAATGACAACCAGTTGCTCTGATTGATCAAAACTCAACTGATTATTCAACCCGACTAAATAAACTAGTAATACATTTAAACTTATTTTAGTCTGTCCCCTGATATTCATGAATATGATGATGGGTGGGTTTGTATGAAAATCTCAAATTGTCAAGGTATGAATAACTATACGAATATATTCAGAAAATGTATAAATTAGCCATACAGCCTGATATCATCCATCTTGTCAGAGTCGAGTCTTGGATTTTAACCACCTCCATTAGTATTAATGTACATCTGCAAGACGGAAAAATCTAGAAATAGTAACAGTGGGGGAAAAAAAAAAAAAAACATGACCTCCAGATATATTTTCATTAGTCCTGTCCTATTGTGGACCATTAGAAAAGGAGCCGTCTGTCACTGTCGGCCCCTTAACAAGTTCTAACAGGCAGATACTGTTGTTGTTTTATTGCCCTCAGGGCTGCAGTGGGACGCGCTACAACTGAAGCCCATTTAGATCTGACATACTTCTGTAATTTGTGTTTTCTGAACAGCAAAATACTGACGAGCAGTAACTGTGTTATAATTAAGGTGTAGGTGGTTGTGATGAGTCCTGTGATGGTGTCCTGTTCATAAACAATCAGTGCCAGGTGTTTTCCCATAGCAAATAAAAAAAGAGCTCAAGACATCCTCCTCCTCCACTCATTGTGTTTTTCCGTTGCGATTCTTCAATTTAAAGCATATATAACACTGACCAAAACAATCTATTTTCATTTTACTGAAAACTCCACAAATGTTTTATAACAGTACAGGACATTGGAACAAATAACAATTCTCAAATTCTTACCTCCATAAAAGTCAGGTACCTCCCCGTGCATCGATGCATCTGTAACAGTTACCAAAGGAAATCATGTCAGCATATTTAATCATGATATTGCATTTATATGAAAGCTAATATTAAAAAATGTTTATTACCTCTGGTGTTCTTAAACCGTAAGGTGCGTTTCTATCGTTTCTCATAGGAGAAATTGAAAGTGGATCAAAATATATTTACTACATCCTGTCACATGTGGTTTGCTGTATTCCCTCAACACATTTAGCATACATTTGCAGAAGGTAAAACAAAAAAAATAATTACACCAACCTGACGATTCAACAATAATTCTGACTTCATACTGACTTTGTAGTCTGTTGTAGTCTAAGCAAGACTACGGTTCAGCTGAACCATAAGAAGCACACACTCTGTGCTTTACTTGTAGGATTGTGTGTGTGCTTGACTTTTGTTCTGCTGTCATTGCATTAATGTCACATTAACCAGCAAACTTTTTCCTTGTTGGGGCTAAACAAAAATGTCAAGCCAATGTTCTCTACCAGCAGTAATGTCCCGAGTCTGCTGTTTGGCTGCTGTCTGTTTAGATAGAACAGCCATCCAGTTCAACCCTGTGTGGTTGGACTCTATATACAGCGTGTATTGTATGTGTGTGATGCAACATTGTACTTACTGTGTTTGGTGTTTGTGTATCTGCCCATTGCATTTCTGAAGTTGTGTGTGAGTGCATTTTGATATCCTGAGCTTTAGCTGTAGTGCTGTTAAAAACCTTTGGTGAACTCAACAACAGTGACTTAAATGCATTCCCATGAGGAAAGGAACGAGAACAAAGATAAATCTCCTAGATTTCAAAGTCTGTTTGAGAGAGATGTGTTGTGAAGCCAAGAGAATTCCCAATATAAGCTTCTTTTTTTTCTTTTGGTTTATGTGAAATCAAATCTGTAATGAGAATAGCCCAAGGTATGGAAACACAGAGCAGGTTGTTTCATTTTTACACTTTTCTGTCCACGTTACTTTGCTTCCAAAATAGCTAAATGCACAGCAGTTGTGCTAAAAAGGAATGAAAATGTGCAAACTCAATACACATAAACTTTGCAGCTTACATACCTTAAATGTATCTAGATGTAATTTTATATCACATTTACACCTGACATTAAAATACATAAACAATAGTCAATGAAATATACTATATAGCTGGCCAGTGTCGTTCCATTTTCTGTCCTTTGAAGCTTGCAGTTAGGAGCTTGTTAGCACTTTGTATTTCTTGCTCACTATGCATGAAAGTGCAGTGTTCAGTTTTGACGAGTGTGTTACTATCCACTTTGCCTGACACCACCTGTGTGATTGATTGATTGATTCTTTTTTTTTTTTTATGCTTTAAAGTTGGAGCCACTAATCAAAGTTTATGTCTGTGTTTGTAATTGCTCTATGAGCATACATGCTTGTATGAGGCATATTTCACTGAAAGACTGTTAGCGCACAACAGAATTTTAGGACATTAATATTTGAAAGATAAAGATTATACCAATAATAAAGTGTCAAGCTAGTTCAAGCTCAAGAGAGCATAGTTCTTTTGATTTCTGAGTGCTGCTCATAACTCACTACTTTCTTTTTATACGTATCACTGATGCCAAATAAATAATTATTTTACATGTTTTTATTTGAACTCTAGCTGTGACCTGAGAAATGTAATGATGGAGTCATAAAAGCAATCGAGAGCTATATATATATAAAGCAGCATGATCGCTACACAAAAAAAGGCTAAGTGTAAAGTTTCTTTTTAGAGATGTGAGGCTTTCATCCAGCTTTAGTGATATGCAGTACCTTAAAATATCTTTTAACACATTCTGTGAATTAACTTAGCCATTCCCTTTGAATTGAATGTGAGCAGCATGCTACTACAGACCTGCAAAGGAGAGTGAGAGGAGCAGGAGATGGAGGAGCAGGGTGAGGTGCAGCATGATGCTGTGAAGTGAGAACCACCTGGTGGGGTTACAGCTAGACGCTCAGCTGATGGAACATTAGCTGGACGTCCTTTTTTTCCTTAAAAAGACAGAAGCAAATGGAGAGAGTCAAATGGTGGAAAAATCTTTACAAAAAAAACATGTTTTTGGTTTCTTTACAGCAGTTAGTATTTATTTTAGTTTTGCAATATACATTCACTTGAATGAGAAGGTATGTCCGTAATTAATAGAGGCTGTGTGGCATATTTGAACCCTGTCTGTGGTGCATCAAAATATACTTTAATTAATTAAAGTATATTTTAATTAAAGATAAATAGAGAGCAAGAATTACATATTGGACATCAAACCTATCACTTAATTTCATAACATAAGACCAGAGTCAAAGGTTAAGAATATGCATGAAATACATTCTGATTTTTAAAACCATAATCCTGCAGTTAGTGTGATTATATCATCTAATAATAATAATATAGCCTATATCGTCATATTAGCCAACACAACAGGAGACATATGCCTCTCATGGCAGCTTTATTATATGGGATGGGATATCTATTTCAGGATGTTATAGCACAGGACAAGTTTTACCAGCCAATCACTGCCTCCATGTGGACCACAAGCTGACAGTGCTGCAGCATCTTTACAGTATCTCTGCTTCCTGTCAGCCTCCAAGGCACCAGCTCCTTGATAGAGTCATGCTTGATGATTGGCATTCGGACAGTTGCCAGAAGAAACCGTGAGCATTAGTTCAGCCGAGCAGGCATCCCACTGTAAACATTCCCAGCTGCTCACTCACTGCCCCAAAGATGTGAACATCACACCAATAAACATCAGCACAGCACCAGCTCTCAATCTCACGTCCAGTGACACAATATGAAAAGCAACAGCTGTTTGGGAGAGGAAACACCGGGAGCACCGGCAGAGTCAAGAGGAGGGATTAACACTCATCATTTCATAATAGATTCATTATTTAAGTCCAAATTCCTGATTTACATATAGATATTACGTATATGTATCAGATCATACAGAAAATATTTGAAGTGTTTAGAATAATCTAATGTTTTATTAAACATTAATATAAAAACATCAAGGAGGCAATTCATAAAGCTCTCAGAAATAATTCATAAGAAAATCAGAGGAGGAAAACTGATGTGCCAGGTGACGGTGATATAGAAAATGATGAAAGTGTGTACGTTTTTAGCATCAACACTGAGTCTTTTGACATTTTGAGAGATCAGAAAGAAACCTTTTTTATTTACGCCATGATTTTTTGTCACTGTCAATCATTGTCAGTGCTTCATGACAAGCACTCGAAACTGTCAAAACTCACAAACAAATATAACACCTTTTCTAGCATCATAGTGCTGAGCATCAGTTCAATATTATCAATATTACTTGTTCATTCATTTCAGGTTGTGCTGAATGGGTGTGTTGATTAGAGTGTAACTGAACATGAGGCAGACATTATTGATTCTCTGTGCACAGTCTGAGGTATCAGCTGGCAGAGGTGTGACAGTAGGATTGAGATCTCAACACTCGCCAGACAAATGGAGTCCTATTACAGAAAATGGATAATGAAACTGTGTAATATGCCAGCTTTACATGACACAAACACTCACATACAGACTCTAAGACACAAAAAAATGGGCAGACATACTGCACATGCATATAGAAACATTCATGCAACTGCACTGCATGCACAAGAAGTTGGACATAATGCTTTCCAAGCTGTACAGCTGCAGGAAGGGCAATACAGAGGGGATTTCATCTTCATGCTGGCCTGTATCCTAGCAACACCTTTCAAAAGGAGCAGTTTGTGTGCTGCGGGGGGGCCTTTTGTGACCGACAATGAAACTATGCAAACACTCATTTTAATCTGGAACAACACTGCTGTTGTGGAACGAAAGACTAACTAGGGTGGTCATTCGTCTCTTGAAGTCAGACAAAACACGGAAAAACAACTTTATTAAAACTCGCTCACTCTACCTCCCTTCATCCAATTCACTCTACGGCTATATTGCTACTGTAAGTATAATTTCAGTAACTCATAAATCATAAATGATCCTAATAGACACACTTAGGAGATTAGATAAAATGACATGGAGCCATATTAGAGCATCACAGTACATAGTGAAACAACCACCCCCATCTATCACATTAAGAACTGTCGCTGAATTGATATACTGTAAAAAACCATCAGACCAGCGCCACACAGAAAGGCAGCATGCTCTTATAATCAGTATTAATGGGGCCTCCTACTTCTCCTGCCCTATCTTAGCAGCCTGAATGCATGTGATGAGAGCGCTTCAGTCATCACAGTAAATCACGAGGCCCATTTGAGACAGCACTCAAACAAGGCCATTCCTTCTCCCCCCATAGATCACATCCTGGGTGCAGCCCGGCCTTTAGTACTTGTGGTCTGATTTTTGATGTTTTTTTCTTTAATTCCTTCTCTAGCTTTGCTTTGCTGAATTCTCATCCTCGCTCAGAAATCAGAAGTCATATTACATTGAGTCAGGCATTATACTGCTGCACTCATATGACCAATACTGTCATTTGTGCTTTTTATTATGACCCCATAACCCCCTTAGGGCACTATAGGCTAAGCGAAAATGAATGAAACCCCTCCTTTTCTGTGCTTGGTCTGATGTGTGCTGCATAATTGAGTGGGGGGAACTTTATAGAAATGTCTTCCCTTATCAGCCTGGACAGATCCAGTGATGTGGGGGAGGAGGAATAAAGACACAAGAGGATAGAGTGGAGGAGAGGATGATGGCAGGGTCAGAGTGGTAGACTTCAAAAACAAGATGTTGTTCCAATAACCCCACCCCCTCTACCACCACCACCACCACCACCACGACTTACACACATATACACAATCAACACAACCACCACTATCAGTCATTAACATCAGATTTGTGATAATCCCGCAAGAGGAAAGCTAAGATGGGGTTAACGCTGGCTTGGTCTTAATCAGTTCAAGGGTAACTGTGCACCGCTTAGAAACAGTGTCAGCTCCTGTAGCATCCCAGTCAAGGATGTAAACATTTCTAGCATTTACTATAGACATAGTGCTGTTTAGAGCTAAAACAAATTCATCTACCAGCCAATCAACAGAAAATGAACCTGCAACTATTTTGATAATGGATAATGGATTCTGTTTTATATTATTGTAAAGTCAATATCTTTGGGTTTTACATCCTCCTAGAAATTGCAACAGACATTTTTTCTCACACAAATATAAGAGTGTGTTACCTTTGGACACAGCCAGGTAACATGTTTCCCTGTTTTATATAACTTCATTTTGGAAAACAGTCAGCTGTTATTGTGTCATTTATTTAGCTATTTATGATCCTGCCGGGCAGTTTATTACCACGTACACTGAGGCATGAGATGTGGAATCCAATATTAATGCGATGTCTGTTGATTACTCATCCTACAAACACACATTTTGTGATACTGCAGATAAGATTTTGGTGTCGAGCGAGACATGGACAGGAATATTGATCCAGATTAAATTAAAATGAAACTGAGACATTACTGAGACATTATCCAATCTCTTTTCAGCTTTATTTTTCCATAGTCTCCTGAGACAGCCTGTATAACCACTTCTACCGGTGCAGGAGTTGGGAGCCAAAGAATTCAGATAGTAAATAGATTTAAAGCAATTCTACCAAAAAAAACAAGCACAGTTCTTGTTGCAGGCTGTCAGTGTCTTTCTATTTATGGGAGAAAACTCAGCTGTAGTGTCACCAAATATGTACTGTAGATTCTCTACAGTTCTTAGTTGGTGTAACCTTGGCATAACCTCATTTTGAATGTGATTTTCTCTTAAATAGAAAGAAACAGAAAACAACACACATCTCCTCAGATCTGATAACATCAGACACCTGATATGACTACATACCGTTGTTTTTACACGAATCCCAGAATCAAACAGAAGCTTTGATCTATTTCATTTTCATGCTGAAACAGTGTTATTTTACCTCAAAGTAGTGGTGATACATTTAGTCTTACCTGTGAATTATTTATGAGAAAATCATTGATTTTGATTGCAAAATGAGCAAGAGAGTGCCTCGGCTCGGAAAAGATGCACCTCATCTACACTGTGTGGAAAATAAGGGTTGGACTTCACTACAGACAAACAGGGTTATGTCTCCCAGAAAACCAACAGAATGAATCAATTAAATAAAGGATGTAGGCATAGGATATACAAGCCTATTACACAGCAAATAAAGCAGGAACCTCAACACACACACAATAACACCAGCAGAAAAAGATGCTCTTTACACGCTTTACACTGTGCAGGCTCCCTGTAGCTAAGCAGAAACTGGTTCAGCGCTTGATAGAAAGAATAAATGCTATTTCTCAGCATGAAACAACTTGATTTCTTCCAAATTCACTTTTCACTTTCTCATTTTTGCAGCTGAAATCATGCTTATATTGGCCTATCCTCAAATCTCTACAAAAAAGATTTTTTTTTTATTGATTAAGAAAATGATATGCCCAGAATTTAAAATAGTACAATCTAATGCAAAGTGACTGATCGAATGTGTCAGTGAGCCGCAGATTCAAGACTTACATTTTCCAGGCTGTTATTTGTTTTTATTGATGTTACATGATGCATTGCTTTAGACTGCAAGTTATTTTTGTCCATCCCCTGCAAAAACACCTCCCCAAACCCAGAGAGCAGACACACTCAGTATGGACTATTATTCATGATGCAATCCAGCTGCAGAGGATCCAGTCATCTTCCACTGTGTCACTCAATAGAAGCAGTCATGCTAATGTAAACTATTTATCCCAATCCTTGCAGTCAACACAATGTCCCCCAGGGCCACACAGACTCGGCAACCTCAGCTGACCTGAATATCATTGACAGCCTCTGATTCAATCCATGACAACTATAGCTGGACTGCTGTATGAATTACAATAACCTTCAAATCAGGTATGCAATATGTGGTATCTGCAAAAAAATATTTTATAAGTGAGTATATGATTGCACACCTCCACATAGGGTGTAAAGTTATGATTTATACCAGTGCTGTGTAATGATATCCCCATCAGCCTCAGCTGTATTTTGTGTTTAGTGCTACTTGTTAGCATCCTGACAGATTTACCCAAGACAATATTACCTGCATCCGCACATCAGCATAGTCTTATTATTATTTTAATGTAATCTTTCATAACACCGAAATGTTGACCTTTTGGATCAACAGCCATTGAAGTATGTGTTACTGTCTGCCAAGTCCAAGACAAAGCCAGCGAATACTATTTTATGACTAGTGGAAATTACTCCATATGAGCCTCCAAATAAGGAAAGTATGCCACATGATGTATGATAAATATGCCATGTAAGCAAAGGTCATGAGACTTGTAATCTATAAAAAAAAAGAGCACTCAGTTTAATTACTTCATGCCACATCTGTTCAATAAAGATACTGGCTAAAAGGTCTATAGGACAGCAGTGGCATGTTTCACCATTCAATGACGGCCATTAACTGTACTTTAAAGAACTGCAATTATTAGGTGACCGAGTGCTGCTTACATTTGATAGCAGAGCTGTACAGATAAGAGAGAGACGGGTTCATGTATAGCGATTAGTGCTTCCAGAAGTATTCTGAGAGAAACAATCAATACCTTCATACTGCACAAAAGGAACGTCTCAGAGGGAAAGTGTGAATACAGTGCATTTATCCTGCATTGGGTAGCTACAATAAATAGCAAACAATAGAAAGATTAATCTAAATCGGGTCCTCCCCACAACATTCCCCATTCATCCCATTATTGGATTAGAGGGTGTGAGTCCAACATTAGGCCACAGATTAACTCGACAATGATAATGTTTAAATGGAATCATAAAATAAACATCCCGCTTTTAATTGTTTTATGGTCAAGAGGAGGAGGAGGAGGTTACCAACTAGTGGAAAACCGTCCCCACACAGTATTATATGTGACCCACAGTAAAACAATCAGGGCACGGAGTGTGTGTGTGTGTGTGTGTGACTCTGCTCAGTGCTTACCTTGCTGTGGAGAGCTATCATGCGAGTGTCTATGTGACAAGATGAGCTACTAGCAGCCTGTGTCCCCATCCCCTCTAACACAACTACCCTGCCAAGTGTCCTAAATACTCTGCTCCATTGTCTGCCTCAGAAACAAGCAATGCTGCGAGATAGAAGCACTCTCTCCAAGGTGCGGAGAGGAGGGAGGGACGATGGGAAAAGAAAAGGCTAATTCCCCGAGCAGGACAGGGAGCCATGCAAATGGGACGCCACTGAAGAAGCCTCCCTGCAGTGAGAGCGCTCCACAGAGGGGTCTTCTCTCCTCAACTGCGGCCAGGCTGGGGTTTAATCTTTTAAGCCCTCCTGTCCCACTCATGCAAGGACACACTAGCACAAACATACGCAATTTCACAATACCTCCTCTCTCCTTGTTCCCCAAACGTGATCATCCCCCCGACCCCTACCCCCGCCTTCCTCTCTATAACCTCAAATACACTCTCATCATTAGCCTGGCAGTGGGCCAGATACATCATCAGCATTGTCATAATTATCATCCCCTCTACTGTTGCACGGAAAGCATTTTTTTTACCCCTGGAAAAGATGCCCATTGCTGAAGAGGCCAAACACATGCTTTACAAAAAAAACCTTCGTATCAATAAGACATGAAAGGCTGCTGTGATATGGATTGCTCACTTAAAATTTGATATACTTCTCCCAGCTCATTTTTATTCTGTATTTCCCTTCTCCTATTCTATTCATCTGACTAAAGAAAGCTAAATTGAGCCCTTCTTTGAAGTCCTTTTATCTTCTCTCCTTGAAAAGATGCTTAAAGAAGAAGAATTGTGTTTGCTTTTACTTACTCTTACTTTTATTAATGACTGAGTGTACTGAATATGTCTCAAAGCTTACATTTGTTAAGGTGCAACCCAAAAAGCTATATACAAAACAAAAGACTGATATCTATCCTATCATTATGCTCTCACTTCTTTTATACTTGGAATTAAATTCAGTGGAGAAAACACTTTTTTTCAATATATAACTCCATACATCCATCCATCCATCCATTTTCCATACTGCTTATCCTCTAAAGGGCTAAAGGGAAGCTAGTCTGACATATAGAGACAGACAACCATTCACATCTAAGGGCAATTTAGGAGTCGCCAGTTAACCCAGCCTGCATGTTTTTGATCTGTGAATGAAGGTTGCAGCAGTGCTAATCACTGCACTACTGTGCTGTTCTCAATTTATAACTCAAAGCACATGTAGAAAATGCACATATCATGGTCACAGTTTAAAAAAAAAAGTTTGTTTAAGTTATGTATTATGTAAAATAAATGCTCAAATATCTATTGACCTCAAAAAATCCATATTGGTCAGGCTATAATTACAAATAAGTAAGCTATTTTTTTTTTTACAAATAGAGTAAGGTTTTTAAAGTTTGAGATTTTTGAAGGGGATTCATTCTATGTCCCGCCTCTTTTCACTCTGTGCTCCAATAACAGTTGAGCAGACAACTTTCCTCGTTCCTTTTAGATATGCTATGAAAAATGTTTCATGAAACGTGAAACGGCTGCTATTGCAAACAGAACTGGGCTCGCCATGTTTTTTTTTGTCAAGCTGAGATGAGAAATGCGTCTTCAAATAAGTGCCATTAAGCAAGACATCGAACCCCAAAACTCTCTCCTTAATTGCTCATGGACAATAAATGGATGATATTTTATTCATTGCTCCCAGTTGTGAAATCTTACTCAGCCTGTGTGGCAAATATGAGATTTATATGGCGTCTGCTGTGTTGTGGGGACAGGAGGGCGCCACTATTATACAAATTCTCACATAGTGCCTTTGGGCTTTATTGACGGAGAAAACGCTGAGCAAGAGTTGTGGGAATTTAGTAGTGGCGACACTGGAGCTTTTGGAGGGTTGGAGTGTCTTTGTTTCAGTAAGATTTAGGTCCGTAAAAATGATTTGGTATCGCCTGGAACCTGCCCAGCCACCGACAACATTGCGTGATAGAAGAGGCTTTGTGCTTAGATAACAAGGCGGCAAGCAATGAATTGACTAAAGTTATTGAATTTAATGGTGTTTAATCATGCAGAGATCCACAATTTTTTCCAGCTACTGTATCCTATTACCATCTATCTTACTGGGCTATTTATGACAAGCTGATGCTTTAAGAGAAGGCATCTTAATTGATCATCATTCATCCTATGGCCTTAAATTACACCAGGGTTTTGCGATGACACAGACAGGACTGAATTATTAGGACATACAGTAAAGGGAAGATCCTACAGTCATTCAATTTACATAAGTGATTACAGAAAATAAAAAAGGATTAAGGAGCGCAATGATGGGAGCAGCATGTTTGTCTGCTTTCAACACTCAATGTCATTGCACTCATACTAAATGTATCCAGTGAGATCCTAAATCTACAAATGTCTGCACTTAACCTTCAAGTCATTAAAGTTAATGGATCGGGTCAAGAGAGCTGCAGATAATGCTTTAGACCAAATCCAATCGAATAGCTTTCACTTATGTCAGCTAGACAGGACACTGAAAAGGAGAATAGTGCAAAGTACTATTCATATACCATATGAGCCCCCTGGATAATCAAAAGCAATGCAATGTAAGTCTCTCAGTAGCATACGACATGCTGCACAGAGAGCAATGGCAGCGCGTATGGTTTGTGTCTGGCTGGCTTCATTGCTCTGGCTTTTTTCTTCCAATGTGATTTACAGAAAAATTCTGACTCAGCACAATCCCACCACTGACTGGAATAAAAGAGCTTCAGCATTTACGGGAAATTTTAAGTGTTTGTTTCAGTTCAGTTAGATATGGTTCCTGGATTTCTATGAGTTCTGGGTACCAGCATACTGAAAACCTGCACTGTAAATGAGAGAAGCATTTATTGGAATTTTTTAAAACTGACTATTTAAATTTGATCTAATTTGATATCTAAGTTAGCAGTTTTGAAAAGTATAAGTAGTAAAGGGGATGTAGTGAAAGTGATCATTGCTCGGGTTCTTTTCTAACAATAGCACTCTGTGTAAAACCCCTCTTATTCTACACACACAACAATCACCATCTGAAAAATGCAGTCGGATGGGCAATCAGTCATTGTAATTAGGCTCACTGCCATTTCCGAGCCTTCATAATTCAGGCTGAAGATGGAGGAGATATTTTGTAAGAGCCCAGCTGCTGGCTGCCACATCCCACCACTGGCTCACCCAAACCTCAACACAGGCTACTCCTTCCAGTCATATTACAATGTATAAGAGGACTGTCTGACTACAAGATTAAGTACGCCACCAAACATCACCAAAACCCTCTTCCTTCTCTCCATCCCTAAACCGCTCCCACTCACTTTCTTTTCAGCGCACTGCAGTTTTGTTTTCCAAACTGCATGACTGTTGAGCACGAGTGTCATTTTATTAACTTAAAGGCCGTGGTTTACTCAGAAACTTTGTCTGTTGTATAGTACCTAAAGTTTTCTTGGCAGAGAAATGTAAGTTCAACCAAAATAGACTAAAGCAGAATGGAAACATGCCAAATTCAGTCCAGCGACTCAACACAAGCGAAACACTTCAATGTTTCACTGGAAAGGAAAGCATTTCCCTGTCCTTAGATGAACTTGGAGTGCTCTTTGTCGGCTTTTACAAGGAAGCGATGGGGAAGTGAGGAGGACGTGTGTGTGTGTGTGCGCACACATATACGGTATACATGACCACGCATTTTATTGGCTTGTCTGGCTCAGCTGCTTGACAGTGTTCATCTGTTCCTTCATCCTACTGCAGGCTGACGGTAAACAGTCTGCAGTAGCACAGCAAGTAACAACAAAGACTACCTTTGAAAAAGCATGTGATAAATTCATACACCGAAATGTGTTTCTACAGCTATAACTTCTTATCAACGAATGACAGAAAATGCTAAAGGCATAAACAATAAAATTCCAATATCCCAGCCGTCGTGCGTGAGGAGTTTTCCGTCGGCTTTCTGTTCAATATATTAATCTGGTTCTAATTTGTGATCATAAGCAGTGAAATTAAAAATCATCTTCCATTCACCTATTATCTGTTTACTGCATTTATCATTTGTCAGTTATGATCTGCAGCCAATTGATTGTGTATTCTAATCGTGTGAATCAGTAAATGGTTAAATTTTAACCACTTTTCGCTCCAACTGATTAAAACAAACGTGAAGAATTACTGTAAATTCAGTTTTTAAACCGGACACGACGAGAACATTTCACACTGATGGAAGGCAATCTGCTGTGCGCTGGTTTCTGTTCTCTATCATCACATTTGATGTGGTGTCGCCTGTCAGCAGTATAATGAGACGACTGAACCCATGAAAGGAAAAACAGAAATACATATTCAATGACACTCTTCATAGCTCTTATGAAGTATTTTCTATACTTAAACAGACTTCCTACAGAGACTTGGGGGCCGACAATGAATCTTTTTCATTGATTGTCCTTCCATCTAACATGCAATTCTGGTTTTAGCCCCACAAATATACTTTTGTGTTTCGTGCCTCTCAACTAGTGCGTGTGTATGTAAATGTGTAGCAGCAATGTGTGTATCATCAACTCAATAGTTAGTGAACTTTCACCTCACGTACTTCATGTTAAGAATAGGTCAATGAATCAGAATATATTCACACGTCATACATAAATGCATTAACTTGTTTTGCATAATGCGTGTTGGGCTTTATAGCTGCTGTTTACGGTTGACGGACACGACTACACTCTCTCAATGAGTTTAAGCCAAAGTAAATCCGCCCTGATTGTACAGATCTGATCCTTCCTTCAAAGCCTTTTATTTCTTCTCAATGAGTCAGTTGAAGAGAATAGACAGAGAACAACATAAACCAACCTGTTACTTAAGCGAAGAGCCCAATTTGGCCCAACCTGCCCGAAAAAAAAAAGCTTTTGTCTGTATGTTAACATGAGTAGTGCTAAGAGGTCCGGGTGAATGAAGAGGCCTTGAAAGGCAGTTAGCTCTTGTTGCAAGAGGACTGTTTTGTAGTATGTCAGCTGGAGCATGAGGGAGGGAGTGTACAGGTTACTGTGATTAGCTGATAGGAGAGACCGTGTGTGACAACATCTACAATATTACAACCTACGAAAACTCAATAGACTAAGTAACATTGTTGACATATTTCACTTGGTGGCCCAACCTAAAGAGTCATTATCATCATCATTACTGAGAACTTACTGAGGTTTTCAGGGCCTGGACACAGAAAAAAGTAAAGCCTTGAACTGTCATCTGATTAATTAAGTAATTTTGTCAACATAAAATTTGCATCTTTGCTTTGAAAATTACCAAGCAGTCATGTTGTACTAATAAAAAAGCTTTTGTATATGCAGGGCTGGCTGGCTCTCACATGAATTCCTCAAAGCACAGAAAGAGAGAGAGAGACCCTGAATTCTGAGAGTGAGCGTGAGCATTTTATGCTTCTGTTGGTGTTACAAGCCCAGTGATGTAAAATCATGCATAGAAGAAAGTCATTAAATAAAGGTCATAGCGTCCCATGTTACAGAAGCAGAGCAGCTTCTGCACTTGGAAAAACATTCAACATAAGCAACATTTCCAACACTTAAGGCCAACAAATGCAACATACATGAGTGAACAATGCACATATAGGACAAACATTATCACAGCATAAGTGATGATGAGGTTACGCCACTATTTGCCTTAATAGGCTACACTGGGCATATAGGACAAAATGCCTCAGAGTGAGCCGTGACATGAATAAATCAACACTGTACATGTGACACGTTATACAGTAGCAATATATATATATATATATTAAACATCAAACATGTGAAAGCAATGCCTTAGGTAAGAAAAACATCAACATATCACACGACTCACAAACACAGAGAAGAGATACAACATCAGACACACAGATATTGTGACATCTCCTTTCCTTATAAACACTTTCAAACACAGGCAAACACACACACACATACACAGGCATACAAATATAATGCTTCAATAGGTTCATCCTGTCAGTGTACAGCACTGCAGTGTTGAGGTAGGATGCTTCATTCTGAGAGGCAGATAATGAGCTACATCCTCTGCAGAGGACAGAATCCCGGAGCCAGCACAAAACACACACACACATACGCAGACACACATGCTTACTATAACCCAAGAGAAGCCAGTAAACTTGCTAACTCTCTGCTCTGGCTCCTCCACATAGCACATACACAAACCCAACGGGGAGCTCACTTCGCCACCCACCTCTGTTCCCGAGCACACAGCCCTGAGGTGCACGCAAACGCTCCCCAACACGCCTGTAGCTACAGTCCCGTCAGAGTTGGCAGCAGAGGAGTCAGCTGTATATCTCTCTGCTACAGTATGCCTCTGGATAAACTGCTAGTCTGGTAGAGCTGGTTAGCAACCGCTGTCATGGCATCCTGCCCTCTTCAATCATAGGCGCTCAGTGGCTCAGAAACCCCAGTCCATCACACACACATAAATGCACCCTCACATAAACATTTAGCTGTCAAATCATAGGGCTCCCCAGCTGTGACCTCACATCACAGTGGAGGAGGAGGAGGAAGGAGAGCACAATAGTGATGAAGGAGAGAGAGAGACATAGAGAGAGAGAAGGAGGAGGAGGGGGCTGGAGTTGCATATGTGTGTTTTACCGAGAGAGGGAGTGATAACAGACAGACAGCAAGGCAGCCAGAGTGATTTGGAAGAAATGACTACAGCAAGGATGGATAAGTAAAAAGACTATAGTATGTACCACGTGAAGAATGCTGCTGCGAGGAGAAGGAGGAGAAGAAGAAGTGATACAAAAAAATGTTGTTGGCAAGTAGCAGGGGGAGAGAAGAACAAACTGTGGGTGGGAGAGAAGAAGACAATTTAATTTTGATAGCTGGCCGTTTCCTCAGCTGGAAATAAACATTACTACCACACCAGAGGAACAGCAGGAACCAGCCTCGCTACAACAAACAGCTGCAAGGCTCACTGTTGCAAAATATCACCTCCACCTCCTCTTCATCTTCACTTCCCCTTCTTCTCATCCCTCCATCCCTCTCCTCTGGCCTTGTCTTCCATCCTTTCTCTCTCTCTTCCTTTTTTCCATCTTAATACTCCTCTCATCCATAATGGATAGTTTGGAGATATCCGCTTCCTGTACTGGGCCCTGTGCCCCTGAAGCCATTCAGGCTGTATTGATTCCTTCGCCATTGGAGTCATCAAGGCAAAGATAATAAGGTTGAAAGTCACACAGAATTTTCTACATCCTTCCCTCCCCCCATCTGGGAGTCAGTGCATCTTCTGTCCTCTCCTGTCTGTCCTGTCCAATATAGCACGCGAATTCAACTGGAAAACACATTCATCAGTTTACAATTGGGAATTGTCCAGCACCATGTATTTGTGTGTGTGGGCTTATGAGCAAAATTAAGTAAGAGAATGAGTGAGAAAAGAGAGTTACTGTAGAGAGGATGGCAAGTCTCTAGTAAATGTGTGTGAGCATGTGTGAAGGTTTTCGTGCATTTATTTATCAGAAGGCAGTGGTCTACATTACACGACAACAAACACACAATGTTTCCTCTTGGCTACATCCGTGTGTACCACAGTGTGACGTATATCATGTCACTGGGTGCTGCATTAAGGTTCATTAGACTAGATATTCACCGTGTGCTGACCCAGGTCTTCATATATATAGGTCAACATTGGCATTCAAGTGACTGATACAATGATGCTCTTTTTAGGACTCGACATACAATCACTTATGCCCTACAGCATTAGCACATAACAATGTCCAGTACAATAGGGTTGAATCCAGAAATCTATAGTGAAATGTGCTGTTCACTTAAAGCAGCACCTTCAATGGAGTTGGGAGTCTTTAGAGGAACAGTCAATGAGTTGTTCTCAGAGCTTCTCGAGACATTGCATCTTGAGAAGCATGGCAGGGTGTCATTAAATAGGGCAATTTTCATGCTCACTGAACAAAACACATACAATGTAATGTGGGTGGCTAAATGCAAAGAGGCAAAAGGAAATATGTCAAGAAAACAACTTTTCAAGCCAGTATGATGAACCTCAAATGTGATGTAAAGGCAACAGTAGATTATGTATGTATGTATGTATGTATGTATGTATGTATGTATATATGTAGGTATGTATGTAGGTAGGTAGGTATGTAGGTATGTCCTTGGATTTTCTCAAAAACCTTTTCATCGACTTCACACTTAGCAGGTGTATGACTAAGGACCCAAGGAAGTGCAATGTCAAATATGAGCTCCCATCCCTAACTGTGTCCTGGGGATCGTGTTGATGAATAATAATACTGAAGTTGTTCAATGTTGTTGTTGTGGTTCATGAGAAAGCTTCAAACAATATCAGAGACCGGGCAATCAGCCCGTTCCTAACAGGCACATTTTGAATGGGCACTGCACTAGTACAGTAGACTCCAATGATACTCCCGACTTGTATTCACACACACACACACACACATACACACAAAGACCCATAGAATCCAGCCAACACAAGCAAAAGTGTCCCCATTGCCTTCTGGCCATGTAAGACCTAAGATATGGGATTTTTTTTTCCGGAGTGGAAAAATAGGTCTGACAGTTAATTAGCAAACAAGGTCACAGCACAGAACCCAGGTCCCATATTTGTGTCTCCTACTGTTCTAGAGATTTGACACCATCTCTCTCTCTCTCTTACTCCCTACTGCACTCAAATGCAGACAAGCTCGAATATAAACAAACATGATCTCTTTCTCTCCTACAATAGAGACAGGAGCTGAACACTGAACATCAGGTTGTCAGTTAATTATTACTGAACAACAAAGCCTTCAGCTGAATCACTGTCAGTGTCCGTCTGCCAACTCCTTCTTTTTCTCCTTTCAAAGAATATCTCACCTTTGGGCTATCCGCTCTTCATTATCCACATCTGCTCAATAAAACTGTTTGAACAAACTGCAGGTTGCAAGATCTGAGCGTAGGAGTCTTAAAGTGGTGGTTATTAGCTAGCACAGAGCTACCGTGTGTGTGTGTGTGTGTGTGTGTGTGTGTGTGTGTGTAATGGCTGTAATCTTTACCTTCCTCTGCAGTGGTTTGACACACAGACAGTCCTCTCATCTACCCTACACGCTTAATTTCTGCGTTTTTCTTCAGCTTTGTCAGAGAAACCCAGCAACTTAAGAGTGAGTGAGTGTGTCGGTGGGCGGGTGAATAAATATGTGTGCGCTGCACTATAAATGCAAGTCAGCTGAAGAGTCCAGTGTTCCCTATGCTTTATCACTTGAGTGGACCTTTTCACCAGCAGCCTGAAAAAAAGTACTTTCCAAGCACACAAGGACATAATGACCATTGAGAAACAATGTAGGTCAGTGGCAGTCACAGGCCGAACAGGATGCTGGTCACTGCAAGATACAGCAACATCTTTGTTGATGCGGGTGTGACAACAGCCAATCATTGACATGTGTTAATCAATTATAGTGTGTGTTCGAATACACAGAGCAATACAAGATGGAATCAATCTGCAGCAATACAGGTAAATCTGAGTCAGAGGCTGGATCAATCATACAGTATTGATTCATTAATATAGTACCATGATCTTATTAATCTCAATATTTTTGACTGACACTATCTGTTTCACTCAGCCTGGAGCGCATTTGTTCTTACTTAAGGCACAAATCTTCAAAAATGGGCCACAATTTTATACGTTCAATACAGTTCAATAGAATTGTAATGTTACTCAAACTGAAGCAAGGCTCCGGGGTGCAACCATTTAATTTTTTTCCCACCCTTTTTTCCACTTTACCGAACAGAATAAACACTCTGGACATGATTTCACAATTGGTGTTATGAGAAGCTCTGTGTGGACTGGAGTCCATCATGGCTTAAAGAGATATCCTTCCACACCATGAGGCAATAAAAAGTCTTTATTGGTCTTGTTTGTTCACAGAGGTTTACAATTTAACCTATTATACACTGCAATGCAGCACAACCCCATATTTGACCGCTCAGGTTCTAAACATAGTTTTTCTGATTACCACAGCAGCTTTCTTCCCAATCAACAGTGGGCTGCTTTTGCTGCTTTTCTTGAACAAAGACCACCATGTCTGGATCTGCCAAATAACCAGATTTGTTTCTTTTTTTTTTTCTCTCTGCAGCATGTCTGTCCCTAAAAAGACAGTTTTGTTCACATACTTATATCAACCCAACCAGCTATGTACAGACTGTAGAGGCATGGATGAATGGGAAAAGTCGACAGGGTCAGGAGACTGATGCATTGACTGGATGTGCTGAAGCTTTGGGAATGATAATTTAATTTGGTGGAGCCATGTGGCTGTTAACTCCCAACGCTGCTGTAGCTTTGAAGCAACAGCAGCCCTTTAGCCAGGGGCAGCGTTGCATTATTTGCAGCTTTAAGAAGTCGATCACAAGGCCTCCGGATATTTGTTTACTTCTAGTATTTCCCATTTCCAGTTTTTTCTTCAAAGGCAGCATTGGTGCTAGAATACATCAGGACCACAAGAGGTTTGGAAGAACAGGCTCAGGGTCAACAGACACATGCTGAGTTGTTTACTTCGGTAATCCAACAATTCATTAAATAAACTCAAGATCAATGAACCCCACACAAGATATCTCAATTTCAAGTTGTGTAGAAATCTTACTGATAAATAAGTAATTAGGTAGTGGGAATAGGAGGAGATACAGTATAATTAACACAAAATAAAGCTCCCCATACTGTATGATATGCATTTATAAGATTTAAAGATTTGCTTTCAGACATTTCTGCAGTGGAACTTTAAGACTGAACAGTTTTAAACAAAAGGCTCAGACATCTCCTCCTGAGTCGAAAGTACTCGAAACAAAGCCTGCTCTGTAAGTCCATTGACTGCCATACTGTATTATTCTGTGCCAGTGCTTTTAAGCAGCGCCATGCATATTCATGCGGACTCATCAGGAAGTCTTCCTCTACTACTTGTGCCTTTTGCGAGCTTCACAGTATTTCTCAATGGGTGCATTTATGTGTATAATAATATTCCCCTGTTATTTGGCATTCAACTACTGCTTCTTTGAAAAGCTGCGTATACAATTTAAACCTGTCAGCGTGAGGTCTTATTCAAATAGCCAGAAACCTAAAGTTTTCTTTGTTCATTGTTTCTTGTGTAATAATGGAAATATTCTTGTTATATATATATATATATATAATATTTGTGCCCTCCACCGTCATATACATTCATGTCCGGAACACAGTGTGCATGTAAACAGATCCAGTCACCTGTGTTTACTGCTGAGCACATGGCCACAGTCAGGCAGCCTGTTGGAAAATGGTGTGTGTGTGCTGACTGACAATGAGCACAGCCTGGGCAAAGACCTGAGTCATCCGGTGTCTTTTGGCCAAGTCACACCATGTGGTCATGGCTCATAATGCAGAACAGGTGCCCACTTAAACAACAGAGAAGATCTGAGGGAGATGCATTGAAAGAGGGCACTTAGATCACAATGCCAGGCCATAATCTACTGACTGTTGAGATCATTTTTTGGACTATGATTAGGCTAATGTGCTGTCCCTTCAAAATATATAATCTTCAAACGAAGAATTGTTGACATGACACCACTTGGCTCTGTCAGCGTAAGGATGTGCAGATGTGTGGGAGTTTTCTGGCAGTAAGATCACACGACTATCACTTTACATGATGAAATTATTTTTCCACTGTTATGAGGCTGTTTGATTTGACATTTGACTCGTCTTGTGTCCAACATCATACACACTGTTTCACATACAGAACACAACTAAACAACTAAACAAATATCACAAACATATATTCTTTTTTTTGGCAAGCTCTTCAATAAGTTGTACAGGAGTCAGCTCATGATCTGATTGGTCACGGGTCAATGTGAATAAAATTAAGTACTCGTGGAGTGGTTTCCACCCACCCCTTCGGTCATATAGAGGTGCAGTGTTTTGCTTTGTCTTGTTGTCCTCTGTTGCAGAGGAATTAAGAGAAGTGCAACCCCCCTCCTTTCTATCTGTTGTACATATGTGTGTTTATGAGCGTGTGTAGGATGTGTGCTTGCCTGACTGTGCCACTGTGCCCTTCGCTCTGTCTGTCCTCAACACACTATGCCCCTGTGTGCGCAGGATGAGTGGAGCTGTGTGTTGCAGATAAGAGTCACTGAAAAGTAGGGGGGTGGGGACCGTGTGTGAAAAGAGCATAGAAAAAAAAAAGATTCAGTGTTTTCTCCCAGTCAGATTCACCTCTGGATGCCCTTTCCTCCACTCACTGCCATTACACCTTTCTCATGAATAATCCAACCGATAATACGGGCCACTATACTACTGACACATTTCACCACAAACACCACACGTACAGTATGGGAGCTGTCCGCTGCCATGCCCTACTGAACTCTGAACAAATACTCTATTACATTAATATGCATGCATGGCTTATTTTTCCATAGAAAGAGATATTTTCAGTCAGGCAGGAAATTGATGTTGTGATTTGTAGCACTTCCCTCAGTCTAGACGACCAGTAATGAAGATTAGAATAATGAGGGAGGTATCTTCACTCACATCTTCATTATCTGCCTGTTTATTGTTCATATCAACTCCCCTACAGTAAGGCTTGTATTAGTAGGAGAAGAAGATCTGCAATTAGGTGGCTGGCTCTCTCTTTTTGTTGTTCTCTCCCTGAATCTCTCTCTCATAGCATCAGGATGACTTGCTCAAGCAGTGCTCTGACTAATAATAATTAACATAAGAGATGGTCAAGATGTGTTATTTTTCATAAGGTAATATTAGTCATTTCTTCTCGGGGGGGCCGTTTGCTAGCATGTAAAAATTGTGAGAATAATGTCTGCAGCGTGAATTAGCAGATTGCAACAAAAGCTCCTGCAGCTACAAACCGAGCAGAGGAAAAGAATCGGGGAGCATAATTAGTGCACAAGTCTCATGCATAAGTCAGCCAGTTTTGTTCTGGGAGTGCTGGGTTCAGATCTGAATAATGATATGCCAACTGAAAAGAACAACTTTTGTTCAGGGATATTTTAGAGCAGTTTGTCGGAAGCTATTAGTGCTGGTGTATGAAAACATGACGCAGGTGGTTACATCACCTCGCAAGTTTGGGTGCCACATGTGACAGTATCACACCAGCTAAAGAGTGTTGCCCTGGCCTGTCAGTTGGCAAGGGTGAGGCCTTATACAAAGACGACACTGCTTGGACTGGAGAGGGCTACAGAAGCATTCTTTGACCCCCTTTAATTCGCACTCATTAGCTATGCAACAAGAGGGTTGATTTGAGACCCTTTGAGAGGATCCAGAGAGAACAGGTTTGTTAGTGTGAAACGGAAAACCAACCTGTTTGTCGTGCTCTCCCACACCGAATGCTAATGTTGCCCACATCAATGGGCTCTTCATGTAGAGATGCAGCCGAAGACCCGAGAGCTCGGAGGCCGACCAGCAAAACACAAATACACCGGCAGCGCACCAAGAGAGGCAGAAGAGGACAGCGGCTGCCCACATCCCAGAGCCTGCACCAGCCACAGCTTTTATTTCTGGTTACACTGATCTAAGGAATGAAGGGAGAGCTCCAAATGTTTTGTCCTTCTCTGTTTCTCATTACACCCCCGACTCCCTTTTTTCCTTCTCTCTCTTTCTCTAAGCCTTTTCTGTCTCTGCCTTTTTACATAGCCAAAGAGCAGGACTGAAAAACAACAGGCATTCTCAATAAGTACTGAATCAATACAGACAGGTTGCAGTCAGCTGAGCACAACACAATGTTATAACCACAACGTCAATCCTGCTAATGAAGATCTCTTAGTGATCAGGAATGTTCTGGGAATGACAGCGTCAAATAAATGATCTAACAATCATATAGATAGTTATAGTTTTTTTTTTAGATCCTCTAAATTGGATTATGGGTGTGTTCTAAAGAGAACATATTTCGAAAATAATTTGATAACATGAGTGGAAAATGACTATGGGTGGTCTCGGCAGTGGCATTGCAGGTAAACAAACAGGCTGATTGAATAATGGGCTGAGCAATAGCACTTGCTGAGGCCCCTAGTGCTATGCTTCCCATTTCTGCCAAGCGTAATGGGATTTCTTGGGTTTAAATGCACTTCACTCACTTTGTGGAGCCAGTAGGAAGCTAAACTATTGATCCACAAACAATTTAGCTGTCCAGCTGTCCAGAGAGAGGGAAAACAGGACGCCCCTAAATGTATAATGAGGCTTCCCAAGAGCTCCTCAGTATTCGCTCCATGTGCCAGGATGCCTTCGCCTTTGGGCTCACTCTGTGATTAGCCCTCTATCCATACACTTCTCACACATACAGACCGCTCCACAGAGGGCTAGGGGTCAGCCAGCTAAAGAACTAGTATGCTTCTCACCAAGGGCGTTTCTGATTAGTCTCAGACTCCTCTTTGACCCCCCCAGTCTTTCATTATATTTAACACACAACTGGTGGAGATTGGAGAGCTTGACTACCGTTTAGTATGCTATCACAGTAACAAGGTTGATCTGTCAACAATATACAGCAACCTTCGTCACTATGAAACGACAAACACTGGATTCGCTTCAGAAACAACAATGTACAGCTACATGAATAGTGATAGCATACGTAGAGTAGAGAGCAGAGTGTTTCTATGCTTCTGAGGCTTGAAATATGAACTGGCATGTGGATGAAGTTGTGCTCTGTGTCTTCCACAGATGCTCCCAGTGTCATAGCAACAGGCCTCGCTCAATGGCCCCAGGAGTAACTTGGTCCCAACGAGGAAGATGCTTCTGTACTTAATTGGACAGTTCCCTGCACCATCGGGCTTGTTCTCTTTATCCCCCAGCACTACAAGATAACAGCACAAATGCCTAAACGCACAGTAAACTTTCCCAGTCCCATGATAAACGCAGATTACATAGGATTAAATTCAAAGCAATGCAGCCCATTACTGAGAATATCAATGATGAATGATATAATCAAATTTTCAAAACGGTTCTATATTCTGCCTTTCATGTGTAGAATATGGTAGTTCTGTTCTGTTCCAACCTTTTAATCATCCAAAACATCTTCTCCACACTGCATACAAAAGCTCTCCATGCAATGTTCATCTTGCTCAAAGGCCTTCACAAAAAGTCTCTGTCATCCATTATAACCTGGACACTTCATGGCATGTTTTAACACAGTGAAAGAATCAAACATACCTTGTAGACATGCACTTCTCAGCAGCACTGTAAACAACGTATCTGACTGAGCCCACGTAGGTACAAAAACAGATGGCTCAAGACTCCCATGTGAGAAGTCAGTCCACTGTGTGTAACACAATATTTCTGCTCAGTGAAATGTTAAACAAATTCACAAGAGGTAATCTGACACATTGAGGAGTAGTTTAATTAAGACCCATTCACATTAGGATGCTCAAAATTGACTACTTAAATTAGTGGAAACTGTCCTCTGAACTTATTAACCTTGAAGTGCTGTCACTTCTACTTAACATCATTAAATACAAACCTCTTTAGTAATGGCTAACAACGACCAAAATGCAATTAGCTATTTGATTAGCAAATAACTCTTCATATCTCTACGGAAATTGGATGCATCCTAGTGAAGCCAGATAATGTTTGCCCTTCTAATAAGCACACAAACATTTTTTCTGAAGTGACAGTGAAATCAAGGTTGCGCACAAAGTCAAATATTATCAGTCAAAAATTAAAATTAAAAAAATGCTTGTTTTATGCTGTTAACTGAAATTAGCCGGTGAATGGCACACATTTGTAATCTCCTTCTAAATGAGTCCATGAATCCCAAAAGATTTACTTTGATTGTAAAGTCTAAAAATATCACCGAGAAATCCAAGCGACGAATCAGAGAAAAGAAGAGAAATCTTGTCCGATGTAACCTAGTTACAGATTTTAACTACTACTACTGTTAAATATTAATATAATAAATAAAAATAGCTAATATTATGTCTCTAATTCATCAACTTGAACTCATTATTTTATAATTATGACACAAAGACGCCCTGGAACCACTAAATTAAGAGTTAAGGTCCAAAAAAGGGAAACATACTGTTTCAAATCAATTGTTGGCATTGAGAGTTGTCATCTGTTCAGTTAGCTGTCACTTCTTTGATAAAATATTCTTGATGATTTTCTTTCTCAGTTCTGGTTTTGAGGGATTAAACTCTTCAATTTCTCTAAAGGACAAATGCTTTCTTGTCACTGAACCTGCAACTTCCACCGTCTGTATGATAGCAAGATGACATTGATCAGTGTCATCCCATTTCCCCTCCCTGAGTAGCCGGGGGAGATACCAGATAATTTCCGAACACTACTTGCTTGTCCAGTAGACATTATCTTAATGGGAATGGAGGGATCTGATTTTGAATGAGACATCACTTTGGTAGATACAAGAAGAACCACGTGAGGCACTGAGGAAGCGCAGCACTTTATCAACCAACAAAATCACACTGATAAAGAGAAAAGGAAAACTAAATGTTCAAAGATAAAAGGCACATTACATTTTATCTTTCTTAATGTTTTCATGGGCAATTCATTTATTCAAAAGATTTTTTTTCTCTTGATAGCAAATTGACATTTTTTTTCCCCCAGCAGCTTTAATGCCATAAATAGACAAAAAGGCAATTGTTACGGTATCATGTAAATCTAGACCTATTTTTATCTTCAGAAATGTGCTGCATTTGTGTAAATCACTAAAAGGCTATTTATGACAGCTGTGTTGTATCCTGATCATAGATATGATATGATCCCACACATACATACATGCATGTGTGCGCGCACGCTAAAACAACTTAAATTCTGTGTTGTTGAATAATTAATAATAATTTATCGTATAGGGTTTGGGATTAAAAGTAACTAGCCTCCTGAAGTGCCAGCAGCAACTTTTAAAGATCATTAGATCCAGGTAGGCAGCAGTGGCCCCAGAAAGAGAACATCAGCTACAGCAGCAAAGAGAATGATTTAAAAATACGAGTAGATTTAGTTAGTTTGGTCTATTAAATAGTGAATAAAATGCCCTTCACAGTTTCTTTTTCAAGCTTTGTCCAGTTTGATATCACATCAGACAAGATATAGAATTGATTATCAAAATAGTTGTCAAACGACTCATTGATTAACTGACTAAAAGTTTCAATTCTAACCTACATGGCTCTTGTCTACCTGTTGGCATTACAAAGCAGAGAGATCGTATCCAGATTACAGAATGATAGTACCAGAAACGGTTAAATATCTACATTTACATAAGTGTGTATTAGTTTGGTCTAACACTGCACAAATTAGATGAATAATCAACAAGTGGGATATAAATGTGAATGTGTGCCAATAAGTGTTTGCCGCTTAGCTTTGTCTCTCCACATAAGATCCGTAGGGTCACATGCATGCACAGAGCAGGGTGTAGAGCATACTGGGAGAATCAATGGCAGGGCTAGTGCTAGTATACAGGCAGCCAGGGATGGCAGATGGGTACTGAGGCCCTTTCTCTGGCTCAGGCATGAACAGAGGAGAGGTCTGTCTCCAGGCAAACATGGAAGACGTCATGTCTCTGCCTCACTGCCGTACCATTAGTGGATCTCACTATTGATTGCTGTGTAAATTGCTAAAGGAAGCATCAAGACGCCAGCGTGCGTGTTTTGTCAGCAGGACCGAGAAAGGCACTCGTACAGGCGCTGAGGACAGTTGCAGCAATCAAGGCTGATGGGAGTGTGTATGTGTGTGTGTGTGTGTGTATGTTTGTTTCTACACACAAATGTTTATGTGCAAAGGCCGCCTCTCCTTGCTATATCCTATCCGACCGTATTCATTTTTAACAATGACATGTCTACAGGACATTTTCCCTCCAGCGTGAATGACACCACTGCATTCAGTGTGACAGAACAAACGGCGCCTAACAAACTAGCCCTGCTGCTGCCAAATGCCAATGCTGCCAATCAGTTTAGAGTCTTTTCAAAATCACACACACAATCTATCTTCCTCTGTTCAAGCTAATGCTTTGATTCTTTGCCAAAAAAAAAAAAATAATGTGTCACCCAGATTTTAGAAGGACATCTGAAAACAAATCTAATCTCCTGAAAATTACCTTAATCTTAAATGGCAAATCCAAAGGTTCTGCTTTGAACACCAAATCTTGATGCTTAAATTAGGGAGTGATGTTCCCCAGTGGAAAAAAAAAATCACTGTGTTGCTTGAATATAACAAAACCTTCATTAGTATAAATCAATCTCTCTCACCCTCATGTCTATTCATTACATTACATGCTGACAAAAGTGAAGTGAGTATGGGCAGGTTGAAGACAGTTCTCCTTTTTGCTTCAGGTAATATTATCCTCCCTGTCTATCTCAATACATGACCGATGCGTGTGATTGAAGCTTCAAACCAAAGAAGAAGCGAATATACGGTTATGTTGAGTCATTTGGCTGTGAGGCTAAGGCTGTAGCCTTGAAATGCATCACAGAACAGTCACATCTCGCAGGGCCGCGTGTTATGTAAAAAGTTCCTTATCATGCAGCTCAGACAAGCTGCTGTGACCCTACAGCCAATGTGCTGGTACTCAACAACTTATTCAAAATGCAACGCTCTAAATTCAGACAGTGTTTCACTGTAGGGCAAGGGGATGAAAATGTAATGATGCTGCTTTGCACACAGCAGGTTAGCCTACTTTCTGAGCAGAGTAAAATGCAGTCACCTAGCATGAAGGAGAGCGTCTGTCCTCAGGGTGGACACAGCAGAGGATGCATTAGCAGCAGCCAAGATTCAAGATTCATAAAGGGCTTCACCTCACACATTTTACCCCAAAAAAAAGCTTAAAATGAAAGTTAAAAAAAAATATTTAAGTCACAAAGGTGTAAAAGTTCAGATCTGATCATCTGAAGATACACATATTTATATAAACTTGGATAACAAGAACGAGGTGTGAGGATACACACAGTATCAATTAACCTCTTCATAAAATACATTAGTATGTAATCTCATATCTCATTAGAGTTGAAAAGTTGTGTTGATTTAAATGATACTCTGTTGTCTGACTCAGTGGATTAAGTGATGCACTCAAGCCATATAACATCCATTATTCTGACAACTAATACAGTGTTTTCTCTTAATTATCAACCCATGCATGATAGTGTGGTCATATCAGCAAACATCTGCTGTTGCCAGTAACTCATAATGTGCTTACTCACAGTGTCCAGAGCCACTGAGGTCAGGGTTTCAAAACAGTTTGCCATCATTGACTCTCATATATATATATATATATATATATATATATATATATATATATATATATACTGGAGATGCAGACTACCAATGTAATATTTTTTTTTAAAATCCCATCTGAGATTTTTGTAGTTCAATATAGTTTAGGACATAATTTCATGACTTGTGAGAAAACCTCCATCATCCTTATTCATCAATATGTTTTTTTCCTACATGATGAAGACCTCTTTGGGTCTCTCTCAAGGACCTCTCTAGGTCCCCAGACCCTCACTTTGGCAACATGTAATGTTAGCATGAACAATTTCTCTCCACTGAAACCTAATCTGGTGAATCAGGACGCGCCCATGACACCTTCTTCTCCAGCACCTGACATCCTGACAAAATAACCCTGCAGTGAGCCATTACTAAGCATTATGGCTCAGTCATGCCAATACGGATGACAGAGCCGAGCCATATGCCTCAATCAATAACAGGGACATGCGTTTTAGTCCCATCCCAGATGAAAGTGTTTACAGTCGTCGGGTGTTTACTAATCTCTTGGCAAATAAAAAAAAAGGCAGGTGGCAGTTTGAATCATCGGTATGTGCGGTGCTATTAGGCAATGGCCTCTGGCGTGGTCTAAATAATACTGAATCTAATACTGAGGCTTAATAATTGAAGGCAGATATGATAAATGAGGCTGAAGCATACACAGCATCGGTATATCTGCACAGTGCATGGACTATTTAGGGGGAGGGAAGTGTCTGCCAGGATGTGCAGCGGTTCATGCATCATCCCCACCACGACAAGTCTGATATTACACGCACAGTATCTCTATGCGTGTGTCAACCAAGACCAAGAAAATAAAAAATAAAAAAAATGCAAGTTTTCTTCGAACCCAAATCGTTAACATTTCTGCATTGCGGAAGGGCTGCATTTATAAGCTCCATCCCAACCCAGCTCATCCATCCCCACTCAGCATGTTGTAAACAACACACTGATTTCCCAGATTATGTCTAAGTGTGTGGTTTCACTATATCTGCCCACCGCTCCCCGTGTCCTCACCTTCTGTAGCGGGCAAACGCGTCCGTCCGTCCGTGTGTGTCCTTCACGATGCTCGCACCTGCTCAGCACCGCATCTCCGGGCGCTCAAGAGCGGGGAAAGAAACTGACAGAGCCGCGGTACCCGTGGATTGGATGGAGGCTTATGACTGTTAACTTAGGGGGGCGCTAGACCTGCTTGGTCCACAGGAGCATGAATCTCAGTGTCAATAAAGTGTATATAAATATGAGAATGACCTAACTAACTAATTAACAAATAGTTAATGCTTGTAAAAATGTCCAATATCTCTCAGTCTACAACCGTTAAAGCTAATATAATGATCTAACTTCAGTATTTGAGCTCAGCTTGTAACATTTGGAGGTTGGCTGTGATCTTTTCTATTCATTTTTATTATAATATGAATATATATGAATATATAATTGTTTCCGGGTCAAGTCATAAAATGTCAAAGGGGGGTTGATTATGTTCATAGGCTCTTTTTCCATTTTAATGGTCTTCTTATGAAACAAAGCATCTTTGTCCAGATGAAGCTTACAGTAAATTATTCCCAATTTAGTATAATGTATTAAACAATAAATTAAAAAGTTAATTGTTCACATTTTTAATACAACAAAGCCAAACAGACTCTTTCTGTTGACAGTTACTGTCAGCTAATGCTAACTTACGTAACGTTAGCTAAGCTAGCTACATTATTTTATTTAGTTATGTGTTGTACCAGGTGGTAGCAACTTTTGCTAAGAAACAACATTAATTTTAGGCTGTTTTGACTATTAAATTGTTTTTGATAAATTATGGTTTTTACTTAAAATTAGCTTTTAACCATCATACTAGTGAAAGGCGCCTGAATCGCCTCCGTTGTGGCAGTAAAAACATCAAACCAAAAGCTAATATTTACACATACAAGCATCACTTTGAAAAATAAAATAAGTTGCTTACTTTGACGTCCGGCAGAGAGGAGCAAACCATGTTCATTAGGAGTTGTCATTTTGTACCTCCGGTCAACTTAAATCCTACATACATTTTTTTCATTTTCATTTTACCTCAGATTTAGTCTCCACCAAACCGTGAGAGAAAATATCTTTATAAAAAAAAATATCTGATTGAGGCTTTCGTTGTCCACCAGCCGTCTGCTTACGTTATCTGATGTTTTGTGTTGGGCAGGGTTCCTTTATTTATTTATTCTTTAGGCATAACATTTTATCTATATATATCCATTAGCAACCATCCCTACCTTTTGTTGCTGGGAGCGGTTGCTAATGGTAGTTGATGGTCATAGCAAACTAATAGTGGCCAAACATATCCTTAGGGTTAGGGTCAATTCAATATTTTTTTTTCAATATTATATATCCTTAAACCATCACCTGCCCTCTGCTTTTCCTTCTTTTTGTTTCTAAGCCATCTACCTGCCTGGTTTATGTCAGTAATAAAACTCTATTTATCTATGTTTTAGTTGGTTTAGTAAAGAGTATTTGTGCCCTTCAACCTGCCTCACTCAACTGCTTCAGCATACAATTAAGTTGTCATCCTATTCCCAATTCTCACAAAATAAATTCAAGCAATGTAAAAAAAACTAAAAAAAACCCAAAACATTGTGTTTAACATGCAACACCTGAAGCAAGTCCAAATATAAAACTGTATTAATCCTATTTAGATTGTTTATTTCATACTGCATAGCCAAGTGAGCACCATAGGAGCTGAAGCTATTTTTGAAGATCCTATAAAAAACTGTTGACAGGGATTTCTGTGAATTTTCTCAAGTAGCCGAGGCATCTTTTTCTGGAAATGTATGTTGTTGTTTTGAATACTACAAAAAGTTTGGTTATATTGGCAAAACTTCCAGAGGCAGGGATCTCAAAACACTGGCAGATAACACAACTACCTGCATGGCTAGACATCACTTGGTGTAAATGAGACTGCAGCCTGTTTTTCATCAGTCAAATATCAAAAGGGCACCTCTACTAATTACAACGCCGTGCCCATGTGTCAGTCCAAACATGAGACCATCTCAATCTCCTGGGATTATATTTAAATCTTGGATGTAAACACCACACAGCAAATAATAATATGCTGTGGCAGCAGCCCATAAATAATGCAGGGATCTTTGAGAACGAGCAGGCTAGAATTAATTTAAGGACTTAGACTCCTTGGATAAATTTGGTGAACCATATCAAAGAAGTCCTTTTTTAATGTGATCAGAAAGTGATTTAACATGAAGATTACATCTCTATATCAAGTCAGGTGTTGCTGTCTTTGTTCCCCAAGGCTGTCATTATTATTCTGACTTTTTAAATAGTATTGTTTCTTCTGAGTTGGTGTTCACGCAAGATCGAACGCAACTGGACTTATATAGTTATTTGTCTTTGAAGACGTTTCACCTCTCATCCAAGAAGCTTTATCAGTTCATGCTAGCTTGACTAGCCTGGGCCTTTCCTTGAGATAACTATGACCTGGATGAATGAGAATATTCACAGGCTGTTCATGCAAGAAAAAAAAAGCATTATCTTCAGCCCAGGGGGATGTATTAGGAAAATATGTCCCAAAAAAAAAGCCAAGCCAAAGGGATTCAGTAGCACCGAGGAAAATAATAACATCCAAATAGACTGACATAATACATGGCCCAAAAGGATATTATTTTGTGCACTGGTTATCCAAGATCTATGTGTATTCAACCCTCAGACAAACACTTTTGTTCGTCTTACAACATGGCAGTGCAAATAGAGACAGATCCTGCTGGTGCATAACACTGTTACAAGGCCGGTCTCTGGGGTGGATAAGAGGAACAGCAAACACCCTGCTGTCTGGAGGAAAGAATAGGTGGCTGTCATCCCTGCCTGGCAGAGGAGGGGGGAGGAGGAGGAAGAGGGAGGGGGTAAATGTTATTTAGCCCCAATGATCTCCACAGGGGATCATGGAAAGGTAACCCACCCCCCACCCACCCCCCATCCCAACCACCCATTCAACTAGTCCAAATACACATGGGGATGATGTGGGGGTTGCATGGGGAATAGGAATTAGGGTGTGGAAAGGATTATAATCCCGATGGTGCTATCATGATAAAATGGGGGGATGGGTGTTGATAGAGATTGTTAATGCCAGATCGATAGAACAAAAGCACACTCACTTTATGTATCCATCCAAGAGGAGAGCAATGATATGTGTCACCATATCAGCTCACTGCCCCCTTCAGGGAAAACAGCCTCTTGAGTTGTTGGAAGCACTGATGATGAAATGATACTCTTATACTGAAAGGGACAATTTCCCCTCTACAGATGGGGTGTTCAATTTCAGGACCAACCTAAGATTCAGGCTCGTAACAGCTCGGTCTTGATAGATGTGTGTATAAATGTGTGCGTGGTGTGTGTGTGTGTGTGTTGGCCAACCGTTTGTCAGCCATATGGAAATGTCACAGAGTAATCATAAACAATTATCCTTCCTAGCGCTCAGAGCATCAGAAAAGGGCAAATTTACATAAAGACACAAAGGCTGTGTTACTTACATCTAAGGAACAGACGCCCTGCGGCTCAAGCACACACTTAAAAAAATACAGGAAACTAAATGATAGTGTTTTCTTCTACTATCTGCCTTTGAGCTCCCAGGTTGTTTAGAGAGAGGACATCACAACGAGACTGTGTAATGATCTCCCCCCGCCATTGAAAGCAGACTAGAGGTAGACACAAAATCAGCAGTAGATCAATTTAAAGCAGGCTTTCCGCCCAGCAGTAAATCAAGGAGCTGGACTGAGAGGAGGTGGGGAAGGATAATGGATGCTGTGGCAGACGTACAGCCGACACAGAATGAATCCGCTGAGAATTAGATGAGGAATGAAGAGGATGGTGGGAGGGGTCACGGAGGGAGGGAGGGAGGGGGTTCATAAGGGTAATAGGGCAGCTGTTTGTTTTTGTGGCAATGATCACCAACAAACAGACAAATAATGTGATTCTGTTGCCATTAAAATACATTCTCAAGCCTTTTCACAGGAAACCTTTGTAATTGAGGCCCGGGGAGGTCAACAGAGGACCAGATAAATTCATATGTTTGTAAGCTTTCAGCTAAAATGTAAGATGATTCAGAAACTTGAGATTTAAATACAGTATTTAATGAGTTACTGTGGCAGATATCCTCAACATAAAATATCATATTTTCATTGCAGGAAATGTCCAACTTAACTTTGTTGTTATGTGCACTGCATTAAATGAGCCTGTTGCTCATTTCAGCATCACTGTAATTGCCTCACTATCACTAGGTGGCAGTAAAGTCAAGAGGGAAAACCTGCCAAACAAAGTTGATGAATCATCATTCAGTAGCTGAAGGTCACCGCCAGGTCTTTGACATCATTGCTGCTCAGCATGTTTTGGTTGCAGTAATATAGAGCTGAGAGAACCAGCTGCAGTCCACACCCATGCACTCAATACAACTCTCCTTGGGTTAATTATAGTAGAAGAAATTCACAAATATTTGTAGCAGCAATCCACTTTTTTTTTTTTTTTCCATCGCTGTTATTATTAACTGCAAACTATCACTTGAAATATCTCCCATAACAACATTACCCTGGAAAAGGAATTAGCGTACCTGAGTGAACAGAAGGCAAATAGTCCTTGCCAGAGGGGAGAAAGTATTCCAAGACAACAGATACCAGACTTGCTTCGTGACACCATCGCTGTGTGATAATGCACCAGATGGCGAGCTGCTCTCTCACTATTACCCTGACAATATGACTGTAATGGAAATGGAAGTGTCACAAGTGGTAAGCCAAAAAAGATGGAGCCCAACTGTCGTGTTCCATAAGGCCTTTCTATAGCTGCTTCACACTAAGGAGTCTGAGGCAGGTGTAGGCATCCACATTTACAAAAACCTCAGCTTCTGCTCACTCACTGTACACGGTGCCATTACTGCTCATTGGTTCATGTCTATGGCTGGAGTGTAGCATACTGAAATGGTGCATATTCTTCACTGTGTGACATCATTTTTGTTATGTAATAAGTCATTTATTATTTCATTTTGTAGTGCCAAGACTGAACAACAGCCCCATGACTCATTGAATCTGACACCGTTTAGAGCGCTTCTTGCTTTGAGAGGGTGCAGTGACATTTTGAGTGAAGAGTCTGAAAACCGAAATTAAAGCAGATAATTATTTATTCATTCATTATATTTCCAGTAGCTTAAATGTCATACTTGCACTAAAAGAGAGAGAAACTTAAATAGAGACAAAGAAAGCATTTTGTTAGTACAAATCTGTTTCTTAAATACAAAAAAAAAACATTTGCAATACTGTCAGAAAAAGAATATGATTTTGGCAGTACTTGTACTGCGTAAAACCAATACAAATCAGAATAATATAATTTTTTGCATCAATTAAAATTGTACATGTTGTTGTACTATACTGTAACTTCAGAAATAAACTTCCTGACAAGCAAATCAGAATACGATCAGAATTCAAATTTATATGCATTTTTCTGTCCCTGTTACAGTACAATGTACACTGTGCACAGCAAGAAAAAACAGAATATATATATATATATATATATTTATATATATTCTCTACAAGTAATCTATATTTAATACAGTCCTATCAAGTTAAACCATGTCATGCACAATATTGCCTCATAGGCTGCTTGTCCCTGTACAATCAATTAAGCTATTTACAAATTCAACAAATATTCTACACATCTTAAAAAAACAAAAAAAAAAAAACTTGATGCAAGTTAAGAGAAAAGAAATCTTGATCCCATCCGAAGGCCCTCAAGTGTAGTTAGTACAAGAGAACAAATTTTGCCAGAAACAGAAACTGAATAATGTACCGTATCGGCAAACACACAGACACAATCACAGATATCCATACATTCATACACTGCAGAAATGCTGCAGACTTTGAAAGTGCACCACACATGGTTTTAACAATATTTTAGTTTGATCCAACATGGGTGCATTTAGCTTCTTGGGGGAATGAAAGCCTGCCCTGTGAAAAAAAGATGACAAGACTATATGAATTATTCCTCTCTCTACAGAGTCCTCTTCTTAAGCTTGTCTCCTTGGGTGTGACGTGTGCGGTCCTACTACAGTCTCTGTTCCAGTCACTGAACACTGGAAAGAGACTTCAGAATGGAATCAGTGTTTGAAGAAAAGGCACTACCTGCTGAAGGCAACCAAGCAGCACTGCAGGGCCCGAGGCAAGCTGTCATACCCCTCAGTGTTTCCCCACTGGCCTTCAGATCAAGCTCAATAAATGGAGGTCACATGCAGGGCAAAGGTCATGAGGTCATGCCATGCAGCATTTCAGCTTCTTCCCTCATACTGTAGGTGTAGGTGTAGTTGGGAGGACAGACGAGGATGTATCGATGCAGCAATCTCAGGCATGCTGCGTGCACTGCTTCCAACACTCTGTTTACAGATAGTTCACTTTATATGTACTGTACATGATCTGCCTTGTGCATGGTAAATGCATGCAAGGATGAATTACATTATTAAATACAGGTTCCTGGTTCTGTGTTGGGAAAAAAATACATGGAGTAATAGTCATTTAGACATTGATTACTATTTGAACATAGTAGATAATAATAATAATAATAACCAATAGCAAAAACAAATATAGTGCAGACTATCACTGCATAGTCCATAAAAGATTTCTGGTAAAAAAAAATGCAACTTTGTTAATCTCAAAGTATTAATTATGGAAATATGGTTTTAAGGTCATATCAGGTAATACATGCGCTGTTAAAATCAGATGTCGTTTAACTACGTCTTATTTCTTTCCTACTGTAAATGCTGCTTTGGCTTTCATGAGCCGTGGGTTTCCAAGCTTCTCTATACTTCCAAATGCAAAGGTAGATGTCTTAATGAGTTGTCTGTATTTCATGTGTCAAATGTGGCACCGGGAAGCGACGTGATCATGAAGCCATGCAGTGTTGGGACAGCCTTAAAGAGAGATGTGGGGAGCGAGCAGTCAGTGCAGCGCCTCAAACTGGCCCGTGAGACAGATTGGCTACACAAAGGAGTTCAAAGAGTTCATGGCGTTAATAGGGGACGGGGCCTCTGAGCTCTCTTGGCCCTCAGCATTGTCCCTGCTTGCACTCTTTCCGCTATACTGGCCGATAAACGAGCCATCCTCGTTGAACTGTCCGTCTCCTCCTTCCCCGTAGTCAACTAAACTGTCGTCACTGTCGTCTCTCTTAACCGTCCCATTAGACGGCGTGCGGCTCCCTTTTAACGGTTTTTGGTCTTCATTGTCACTGAAGGAGAAAATAACATGCAGGTGTTAAAGGTGAGATGATGTGACAGATGCAACAAGGAGATTAGTGATCACTTTTTTTAGATGGAGCACTGGTATTTTAATGATAGAAGTGGTTTTTTTTTCTCTTCTATGCAGCAGTGAACTTTCCAGCCCACTGCACGAGAAGCAAATTTGAATTTGGCTTGCTCCATGTCTAAAAAACGGTAGCTATGAATGATTAGTTGGTTTCCATCAGGCACCAGGGGAATAAAGCTCAAGCAATCATACCCTGTTCAAATTCCCCCTGAAACCATGTACATATGAAGTGGTAAATGTGTTGTTTGACAAAAGCATTTCCCCCTCCCCCCCGCAAGACAGAGGTTGAGATGAAAAACAGAAATTCAAAAGGCAATGATGTGAATAAAACTTGTAAAGCAAAAGTTTCAGCCAAAAATTCCCCAAAGCAAGCATGATAATAATCACAAATTGGCCAGATGCATGAAAAAATCTGCAAAGAAAGTATTCTTTGAATATCAGATAGTCCAAAACATTCAACATACATGAGTTGAACATCAATGAGATAAGATCACAAAGCCATCATAATGCTGAAATGTTGCATGTTCCTGAATTAAGATGTAATAGATAATAATAATCAGTCTGTAGAAGATAGCAGATACATAAGATAATTCTATGCACTGTACATGATGAAGACTTTGTGACCAAATATTAAATTTGATGACAGCTGTGAAAACCTGGGATGCTTTTAAAGCAAGCGTTTTTCTCCGCAGTGACTTGACTATCCACCGACCCCCTCCCCCCCACACACACACACACATCACCCTTACCTTTCCTGAGACCTACACTCTTTCGACCAGATGAGCGAGATCCAGCTGAGATCCCACACAACACAAAAGTCACACGATAGAGACGATTGCACTATTATGCACACACTTGAAGATTTAATATAAGTGTGGCACTTTAACAGGCTAAACGTATGCCGTGTGTGTACAGTCACGTACACAGTCTGAACTTACAGTATGCCCCTGCAGTCAAACAAGAACAGCTCAGTTGAGTTAAGTTATGTCTTTATTGACATACTGTAAGGTTTCAGCTGCGCTTAATGGAAACAGCATGGATTTTAACGTATACTCTCACAAAGGCACTATAATATTTGTACACTTTGCCTTGTGATTTACTGTCTATGTGTTTTTTTTTTTTGGGTCGATGTCCATTGTCCTTGCAGTGTGAAGAGTTTTAGAGGATAAGTCCAATGATATTCTATATTTCTCTTATTTTCAACAAATCACATGAAATGATCAAAACCAACAATGAATTGATCCTACTAACAAGTACGGCCTCCATTGTTCCCAAAAAAAAAAAAAAAGAAAATCTCATATCAACGAGCCATGTCGATTCATTACAATAAACATTTGCACTGTAGTTTATTTTGAGTAAATCCCACGTACCACCATATTGTTGCTAGGGATTATCTTCACTGTTGCTGAAGATAGTCCCCAGTAAATACAATATTTACCACTGCATAAGTAACATTTGCTTTGAACTTTAAGCATATATCTATCTATCACCTGCTTTTAAAGATTTAAACCCTCAGTAGGAATATGGGCGTATTAAGAGATGGACAGTTGCATTGTTGGTTTTGATCTGTTCATGGATTTTGTTGTCGATAACATAAATGTAGAATGTCTCCAGTCTAAACCTTCAAAACTATAACAAGTATTAAAGAATGTGCTGCTGGCCTGTTATAAACAGCATTAATCAACTCCAGTACACTCAGTGATGATTGTTTCCCTCAAACATGCTGATAGTTTCATATTAAATCCATATGCATCTATACACTGTATATCTATATATAAACAATAATTCAAATTTAACACATTATTGCCTAGAGCAAATTTTCATATATATCAGATGTTCACACCATGCATATCACATATTATATATATTCCATATATATATATCGATATGTATTTATCACAGCATAAAATCCATAGAACAGATTTGTGTATACATAATACAAAAAGGAATAGAAAATATAAAAGCAAGACCATCTTATAAATTCACTTATAAAAAAAGAACAATATTCCAAAATGCTAAGTTATACAGGAGTAAAGTGCTTCACTTTTCTATATTCTACGTGCGATTGGAGAAGCAGCCTAGTAACAGGATGCTAACAAGCATAGCTGGATAAATGCTTCATGTTAGCAGGACTTTAATGAGTTTCAATCATATCAGGGTTGGATGTAGCGATACTGTAGGCAAAGTGTTAATACTATATATATATATATATATATATATATATGTATATACTGTACACATGATGTATATGAGTAGCTTATTAGTTAGGATGGGATTTGAAGCTCATGTCAGTTTAGGATGTGTTGCAAATTAATTTAGTTTATAAATTTTCTTCTTGACGTGTCTTATTTCTATTTTCAAAACACCTGAACCTGAAAAATCCTGCTTCTCAAATGACACCACAATGTCATATAGAGGACACACACAGTGTAAAGTCCAAGACAAGTAGCATGTGCCATCCAGGACATCCCAGAACCCAGGAAAAAGAAATCTTGTGCTTTATGGTGGTAGAAGTTCAAATGGGAGGGGAGGGGAGGGGGGGCACTTCTTCTTGTTGTTATGACTTGACTCTGTGATTGTTGATCCTGGGTCAGTTATTGGTCAGTTGTAAGGGTTGAAAGGAGGGAGGGAGTGCAGAGCTCCAGCCCAGTCAGAAAGATCCGATCTGGGCAAAAAGCAGGGATGGGGCAAGGGTTGAAGGGTGTAATGGGATCTGGGGGCTCCAGATGCTGGAGCACTTTCTCTCACCTGTATTCCCCAAAGGTACAGTCATCATCTTTCATGGGCTGGAACTCGGGGTCTGTGTGTGCGTCTTCCTTCTCTTTTACTGAGAAGAAAACAAGAAGAAAAATGAAACAACCCCGCATATAAAGTATAATAAGGGACAATCGCAATGGTGTGTGTCCTGTATTTATATGTAGTATTTTATAGTATGGAGTAGTGTATGAATTCGTTTTTACTGTCTTTACTTCTGAGTTCACTCCTGTTTATCATTACAATCGAATGATTTGTTATCTCATTAAAACATATGCAAGTCAGTATGCCATTATAACTAAATGATACAACAAGACAAAATGATGTTTCATAATAAGTTTCATGTCATAACATTAAAATGATCACTTTATGATGTGACAAGAAGCTCATTAAAACAAGAATAATAAGAATCTGAGCAGTTTGTTTTGTCAAGGTAGCAGCCATATGCTGCTGTAAAGAAGCTGTATTCATTATTTCATATGCTTTCAGCAGAAAAACAATATATATATTGAAACTATTTTAGAATTGAATATTAAAGTCATGTTAAACATAACTGAATGTATGCAAATAAAGTATTAAGTGTGGGTTTAGGTGTGAGTGTGCTCCAGTGCCAGTGCTTGTGCATTACTAACCGGGGTATTTCCCTCCTTTATTCCTCTGAATGAAGCAGATAATGAGGAGGATCAGGATGAGCAGAGCAATGGCACACATGAGACCGATGAACCATCCCTGAGTGGCAATGTCCACCTGTCTGCTCGTAACAGCTGTCCAGAGGGGGAGAGATTTATCATTTACGACTGCACCTTTCTCAGTGTGAAGGGAAAACAGAAACAATAATTCATAATTCTGTGCTAAAACAAACATGAAACATGTCAGAGTTATATATTTATATTTTTTAAAACATTTTTTAAACATTCTTTTAGTATCTACTCGTTAAACATTTCAGCTCATGAGTGGATCACGATTGCACATTATTACTGAAAAAGACAACTTGTGTGTAAGAAGGGTTAGATTGTGCTAATGATATGCAGTGTATACACGTGTATACAATGTTGGAAATCAGTCGTTCACTCACAAATACACACACAGTGAATCACAGATACACACAAACAGTAACAGTTACACACAGACATACTGTGGGTGATATTAGGTTGATTATTATACCACTAAACATATATCAAATATCTATATGAGAATTATCTCCGAGACTGACTTTTATGAGACTTGACTTGTATGTTGAATTTGAACCACATAATCATGCACGCTGCTATACACTGTCTCTATATAACTACAGCACATGCCTCGCATACAAAGCGACCACAACACATCTGTTAAACCCATGCTTGACCTGGTTATAGTTACGAAACGGCACAAACTACTACTATACAGTCTACACATGACACAGTACAAAGCCAAACCAGGCCAGGCCAGGCTAAGGCAGAGGCGGCCGTCTAGGAACTGCCTCACCTGGGACCGTCACCAATAGCTCCTCGGAGCGGTGGGGCACCTGGTCGGAGTGACCTTTGGCCACCAAACGCACCTTATAGGAGAGGCCCTCCTTTAAGCCTTTGAGCATATAGTTCTGAGAGCCGTTCACAAGCTCTTTCTGCCACTCCTCTTCACCTTCACCTGTAGGAGGGACGTTCATGAAGAGAGGTACGTTTGAGGGGATGAACACAACTTCAACTGGGCCATGGAGTTCAAAACTTATCGGTTGAAAACAAAAAAAAACATCTACTGGCATGGGATTATACTGCAGGTAAAGATATCTATATTAGATTTAATTAATGCAGTTCTACAAAAAAATAAAATAAAATAAAATAAAAAGTCTATGAATTGATTTTACATGTGGTGAAGAGCAAAAAATGAGAAGTGATTCACTGATAATAACAACATTTTCTAAATTACTGTACTCTATGATTATGATATTCCCTAATTGAATTCATTAAACAGCAGGTGTGAGAGAGCCATACGACAACAACATAGTGTTTTTCATCCTCACTGCAGGTGGATATAAATGGAGAGCACTTCAGTCAAAAAGCAATTGGCATAACAAGAATGTTTGTGCTGCTTTTTATGATGTTTGTCTACATAAGCTCCAGTGAGATTGTCATGGGGGAATGCATGCAAATCTAGTCAATAACATGTCTGGATAATTAGCAATCCAATCACAGACAGCCTTGTTTATCACATCTGGAGCCACGCTTGGCAGGAGCCAGTATCAACATGAGTGCCAATATTTCTGTTCACCTAAGCAAGCCAATAATGAAGTAGGAGTCTCTTGCCACCTCTGTGGAACTGTCAGAAATAAAAGTGCGTCGCATTGCTTACTGTTTTCTACTATGTATTCTACATAAACGTTTTTCTCCGGGCCCCAGTACTCCCAACTGATCAGGGCCCCATCCTCTCCCATCGAGGAGTTAACTTTCCCAAAAGGACTCACAGGCAGCGCTGAGCACACAAGAGAAAAGACAACCATCAAGATTGGCCTGTACTTTCATATCAGGTACAAATCAAACATGTAGTGTGCTAAGATCACAGCAGTATCTGTACCCTTGTGGGGCGGATTGTGCGGAGAAGGCCGTGCAACAGGATGAGAGGTTTGGGTGCTCCCTGTAAATAACACGGAGAAGGGTAAAGGTCGCACCATACGAAGAGACAAACACACAAAAACGCAAACACTGTCCACACAGGCAAAGACAACACAGACACTTCAGTAAATGTACACAGTTCAATGTCATTCCAAGCAAAGCCTTGCCATGCATGAGGTAAGCATCACCAGCGGCCATCGTGGAAGAAGTGAGAAGGGGTCAATGTCGCCAAAGGACAATTGGACAATTGGACAATGACATTAAAAAAGACACGTCACACAGCATCTTTATCTGTGTGGCTTTGAACTTTGCAGTAGAGCATTTTGGCGAACCATAGAATTTGAGTGGAAATTGCTCAAAGATGAGGAGTGTATGCATGCGGTGGGTTTTAAAGCTATGGCTGTATTTGTAAAACATGCATCACTTTATATATACACACACACACATATATATATATATATATATATACCCCTGGTATCTGTGCCCACATCCCCGTCAATTAGAGCTTGTAGAAAGAAACATGACACAGAGAAACAACAGGACAGGGGTCAATATGGGATGGACCCCCCACCAGTCACTATATATGAGTGAGACATTTATGTGACCATGCTGTGTAATGTAGCAGTGAATTAAATATGATCATTCTGAGAGAGGCTTTCATGGCAGCATGAGTCATTTTTTGTAACAATGCAACTGGATCACACTCATGTTCCACTAAACACGGATGAGCAACGTATGCACAGTATATCATGCTGTGTAAAATGCAAAATAAAATAATGCTATGGAATAATGTGCATTACACTGTACAGTGATAGACTGAAGAGGAACATTTTACACACATAGGACACATGACAAAGTCCTGACTCATCAATGGGACTACAACAAATTATTTTCATGACTCATTAAGTCTGCGATTATGTTTTTGATTAATCGATTAGTCTTTTAGTTTGTAAAATTTAAGAAAATAGTTAAAACAGCATATATATAAGACAATTTCTCACAGTTAAAGTCTTCAAATTGTTCGTTTTGCACTTCCAACATACCAAAACCTCCAAAATTTACGATGATATAAAACAGATAAAAGCAGAACATTTCTACAAACGAAACAAACTTTTACAAGTGTTTTTGCTTAAATATTGTTGTAGATCAATTTTATATTGTTTGACTAAATGATTAATCAACAGCATTTCACTGTTAATATAAACCGGCCATATGATTTGTAGATTAATGGCATGTTTGGACATGCTTACCTGCATCCTACAGAAATAATTAATATAAATCAACAGAAATACTCGTCTAGCTCTCAAACGGGAGCAAAATTATTCGATCACTTTCTTCTAAACGTCTGCATTGGATGACTTACCCTCGTCCATGATGGTGACAGCTTCCTGTGAAATGGCTGGGCCTGCTCCCCTGACTGTTTTCGCATTCAAATAAAACTTGTAGCGTGTGCTGTACTTGAGGTTGAGCAAAGTGACTGAGGTCTCATTGGCGGGCAGAGCCAGCTCCTCCACTGGGCCCAGCTCATTGGAGTTATTGACTACAGGGGTGGAGGATGGGTGACAGAATAACGGGATGGGGTGGAAGTTGGGAAGTAGTGAGATAAGTTGAATAGAGGTATGATGGGGTTGTAGATGGGGTTTGAGTGTCAATAATGACAGAAATGGAAGTGACAGTGTTACAGCACAAAGGTGGAGGGTTCAGGAATAGAATGACAAAAGTTGATTTGTTAATTTATGTCGTTGTAATCTAGTCAAAATATAAAAATGCTCTTAGACTACTCTAATCCTTAATTTCTCTCTTATAATCTGAGTCAGGATGACAGTACAACACATGAAAAAGGATGACATAATATGACAAAACTACAAACTACATGAACGAAGGCAAAGATATAAAAGCTCGGTTAAACTCAGTGCTAGGACTCATTTACTGTCTTGTAGAGAAAAAGGAAAAAAACACTCACGTGGCTGATATTTGAGGGTGTAGCCAGTGATGAGTCCGTTACGGTCGTGAGGAGGACTCCATTCGAGGGTTAGAGAGTCCAGGTTGGGGTTGGTGATTGTCAAGGAAGAAGGGGCTGTTGGCACTGCATAAAACACAAATAAGACCTCCATAAGAAGTTATATATATAAACACTTGGAAAATGTAACTTTTTACAGTTACAATAAATTCTTGTGCTTTTAGTGACACAATTAATTACTCTAAGCAGACGATTGGGATCTCTAACCAAAAAAAGAAAGAAAAAGACAGACAGTTCCTTTTCTTACCTCCTTCAGGTGTCTCAAACTGCTGGGTGGGGCTCGGGGGGCCCTCTCCCTTGCCATTATAAACCTTGACATTGAATGAGTAGAGACTAAAAGGATGTAAACCAGGCAGCATGCCGCGGGTGTGGTTCCCACTGAATGTCAGGATCTGCTTCTCCACATGATGGGGGTTGTGTTTGTGGAGGCTGCGCTCTCTCCAGTAGTACACCTACAGAACATAGTTAGTTTACAGTAAATGTTGAGCGTGTGCATGTGTTGTGGTTTATTGGGATTGGTGTACAATGCATGGTGGTTCATCATAATGTACCTTATATCCTTTGAGATATCCCCGAATCAATTTATTGGGCACAGGATCCCAATGCACCTCTGTCAGAGTGCTGTTGAGCACCAATGCCTGCACATTTTCTGGAGCTGCGACTGGTACTGTATAATAAACAAGGAAATACTGATTAAATGTTATAGGATACACAGTTGATGTGCAACCTCCAGGCTCTTGTGTACGGTACATTTTGTAAAGGTCTTAAGAGTCAGAGTAAACTCACAGTCCTCTCCTGAGTAGCCGTGGGCAATAGCTGGTTCAGGTGCAGCGCCGTGGTCATTCACAGCCTGAACTTTTAGCTCATACGGAACAAATGTGGGCGTTCCAGACACCACGAACTTGGAGTTGTTAGCTACGGTCACTGTGGTCCACTCACTGTCCATCATCTTCTGCCTCCACATCACTTTATAGTGAAGTCCTGGACCATTAGACTGGAGGCCTGTCAGTGGCTGCAAAAGGAGAACGTTTCGCATTTAATTAATTTCAGACAGTTGCAGAAAATGACTGCTTAATGTTTGGTGGTATTCCCTGGATAACTGTAAATCAGGATTAAAACAGATAGCCTTGAATTACTTAAATTACCTTCCATGAGATTACAAGATTGTCGTGTTCTGTCCCAATTCCCTGCACACCCGTTGGGTTTTCATCTGGAGCTAAAAAAACATCATATTAAGAAAGACAAAATGTATTATTATACCAACATAGTGATTTCCCTCTAAAATGAGGCCAACAACAGCTGATGCATGCAAATTTTCTTAAAAAATTTGAATAAAAACATATGCAGACTATATTACAGATGAAACTCCATGCAACAATCAAACCATCAGGCGAATCATTACCTGCAGGGTCCGTTTTAAACACCCTGGAGGGGAAACTGGGGCGGCTGAAACCCACAGAGTTGAGAGCTAAGACTCTGAAGGTGTAGTGGATGTAGGGTGACAGTTTAAGGTGAGCTCTATTCTTGTTTCCAGGAACCTCGGTAAGATTGTGCCAGTGACCTCGATGGTGGAGCGAGTCTTCATACTGGATCAGAAATTCTGTGTGGGGAAAAAAAAAGACATGTTTAGAAAGTATTAAAGACAACTGAACATTATCTGACAGTGTATTTGTATAAAATGGAATGATACAATTTAAAAAGCATCGGTTTAAAAAAAAAAAAAAAAGTGCTTTGAGGCTTCAAGGAAATGGCGTATTAAGTCATGTTTTTGTGAAACGATGAGTGTTCGCAACATGCTGGCCATATTAATAGATAGTGGAAAAATGGATTATTTTGAAGTAGCGGTTTGAGACATTTCTATTGATGTTTTGGTACTCATGCTGTTTAAAATTTCATTAAAATCCATTGTAACTAATGGTAAAAGGCTGACTGACGGCTTTACTGAGAAACTTTTCATCATCTCTGTCCAAGCCTACAGGGATGTGTTTTTTTCTTTTTTTAAATGATGGGATGTTTTACTATACGTTTTGCAGAATATCTTGCTAGGATACATACACACACACACACACACACACACACACACTTAAAACATACTCTGAATAGGTCTGTTATGTTCATCCCCAGGGGTCCAAGTGAGCTGAACACTCCTTTTTTTATGTTCTGTCAGCTCTAGGTCAGTCGGGGGGTCGGGTCGCTCTGGGGGAGACACAGCACAGAAAGCACCATCAACAAACCAGCTTTGGAAGACATTCACACCTTCATATAAACAGCTGTACAATGTATACGGTTCATGCCATGGGAAGATGAAGCAAAAACAAAAGAGGATAGGTGGTTATATTAATTTGAGTCTATGATAGTAGCATAACAATAAATGCTACATATTTCGGTTGAGTTATGTTTCAGTTACTCCCCTATTTCTTTAAATATTCTGTTTAAGATTGTTATTTTCCCCTATGATACACATGCAGACACTGCATCATGCATATGAAATGACTGACACTCATCTTGAGCATCTTCCATAAGCACTCTGCATGAAATAGAGTCTCAGGCTCATTAGAGATGCACTCATGTTTTGGTATTGTTATGATAAAGTGGAACGCATGTTTGGAATAAATAAGTGATGAGGAAATGGTGCATTTGAAAAGATCCCAAACGGTGCAACAGTGAGATCGTCTTCTTTACAAATGATCTCTGCATTCAAATGTGAGTGGAAACTGCTTCCACTTCCTTAAATGCTTATCAGTGGTTTAATGCATGCAAACGTCATGCATTTTTACAAAAATGAAAAAAGCTTACAAAAACCAAAAAGGCCACCTGAAAGACAAAACGAGTTAATGTCGAAATCAAAGTTGAAAAGGAAAAATGTTAAATGTTCAGTGACTGCCGAAAAACAAATGGCATCTTCAGGCCCACAACATGCTTCAATGAAGAAAAAAACATTCAACAAACAACAACAACAAGCCCACGTCAGCAGAGCACATCTGGACACTCATGTGTGCTGCAGGTTTACCGTAGACAGCGGCTTCTGAGAGCAGGAGTGAAATTGGGGGATTTTGTGGTCAGTTACCCAGAAGAAAACACAGAACATTATCTGACTTGCTAAGAAGGCAACAATCAAATATTCATGCTGCTGAAATGATAGCTGAATAAATCTACCCTGACCCGTAAATTAACCTTGAAGGGCTGAAAGGAAATGTGTTGTGTGAGTAACTGGACAGATTTACTTTTTTCTGGAAAGACCGGAGGTTGAGAGAGGTTACACTTTAAATAATTTGTGAGTTTGTTTTATGAGTCAGTGAAATTGAGCTTCTGCAAAGCTTATACGTACCGACAACAGTGAGCTCAGCACTGGCTGAATCATGGTCCAGAGTGGTGTTCATGATGCACGTGTACACCCCCGCATCGTTATCTGTCACGTCAGTGATGGTGAGGCTGTCAGAGTCTACGATTAATCTGTTAAAAAAAAAAAAAAAGTATGTATAGAGATTTGTTATTTGAAGCTTTGTTATGTCTCATGTTGGGGGACAGCAACAGCTCTGACCTCTCATCATCAGGCAGCTCTCCGTCGTCTTTGAGCCACGTCATGGTGGGGATGAGCGAGGGGTCGTGTTTCACCTTACACTCAAACACCACTGACTTGCCCCTCTGGACCACTTTGTACTCCGGCTGCTTCAGGATTCGGGTTGGCTCTGATCAATTAATCATTTAGTTGATAAAACGTTAAACATTTAAACTTAGTCCAAGGTGATGTCATAACATCACTGTGTGTAATCAGCTACGTGTGTGCACTCCCACACTTATAATATTAGAATCTTTAGTGCAGAACAACACTCACCTTTGACCTCCAGGTACACATGATTCTCATAGATACCAAGGATGTTTCTAGCCACGCAGGTGTATTTGCCACTGTTTCGAGCCTGAGCTACATTAATCTCTAAAGTCCCGTTGTCAAGCATTTTGTAAGTTTCTCCATCCAGGGTGCCGGACCGACTGTCTTTGAACCTGAGGCAGAGAAGCAGTAGCTTTGAGCTTTTGAAGAAACATAATACAACAACACTTACACAGCCCGGTTAAAAGTTCATTAACTCACCATGTAATTTTAGGGATGGGTGACCCAAAGGAAGCGCAGTCCATGAGGACCCGGTGATTTTTGATGACCTTGTAGACTATGTTGGATGGTGTCAGCACTCTGGGTGGCTCTGCTGCAGTGAGACAGCGGCAATTATTGTGATGTTATTACACCCCAGAATAGATAAATGGAAAGCAACATTCAAATACAAATGGATCCCCGCTTTTGCACGATGAACTTACAGAGGACATTGACAAAGGCGTTGGACAGAAGATAGCCGTAATCATTGGAGATATTACACTGGAAGACAGCGCTGGATCCAGTCTGTATATCGGTGAATATGATGGTGTCATCCTCCACCTTTCTGCTCAGATCCTTTGGGGAATCTGTTCATAGACAACAGAGGTTACAGATGTAAGCTGTCAGTTAGCTTAGCATAGCATAAACACTGGAAACAGGGGGAAACTGCTAGCCTGGTTTGTCAACGGGTAACAAAATGTGCCTACTACTCTAAAAATGACTGAATGAATGTTATATTATGTTTGTTTGTATTTTATTTGTTCAATCTGTACAAAACCAAAATGTAAATATGACAGGTGGTGCAAAGTCTCTGTGCCAGCTGGTTGCCTGGCTACCGCACGGTGATAACAAGACGTGGGAAGAAAGTAAATAAACATATTTCCCAAAGTGTTTAATTATACTTTGAGTAAAAAAAATGGATTGAACACTGATGCAGATGAGAAGTTCTGCTTGTTTTGTGAAAGAGACAAAAAATGTTTTTTGAAGAAATTATATACTATAGAAGTTATATATTCTTTACTTTGAGGTATTGGGGAAAGTGTTATGATACATATCAAACCATATCCACCTTGTAGGGAAGAAAATGCTTTATAGTACCAAGGTATATGCAAATCTGTAACTGAAAAACATGCTGTCTCAAATAAATCTGAAACTGGAAAGAGGGACATGTTGCACTCACTCTCTATGGGGATGCCATTCATGGCCCAGGTGATGGCGGGCTTGGGCGTGCCACTGGCCCTGCAGGTCAGCACACCATTCTCTCCTGGAGCTAGGACGAGGTTCTTGGGAGCTCCAGTGATCCAATATGGAGAGGCTGGAAATAGAACGGATCGCAGCAGAAGGCTGGAGAATTAATCACTGAGCACACTGCCCTGTTGGCATCTGTGCATAAATCAATTATGAGACTGAGGGAGAGAGAGAGCGAAAAGACAGAAAGAAAGAGTGACTCTGTGTTTCACATCAGACACACCTTTGACCGTAACATGGATGGTGTGGTGAACTGAGCCAAGTCGATTCCTGGCCGTGCAGCGGTAATCTCCTGCATCCGATTCAGACACATCCACAATGCGCAGAGTCTTCTGGTAGTGCAGGAAGGACGTGCGCTTAGCCGGGAAATCGCCGCTCACTTTGGTCCAAGAGATTTCGGGGGTGGGCCTGGATTCAAAGAGAAAGAGATGGAAGAGACGAACATAAAGAGATGATGACACTCGAGCAGATGGGCACTTGAGGGATTCAGGACTGAAGAAGTGGCAGATTCTTTAACTTACAGTCCTTCGGCAATACACTCCATCTCTAGCACCTGTCCTCTCAACACCATCTTGGAGCTGGAGGGGCCAGATGGGATGAGGAAGACTGGCCTCCTCTCTTCCACTGGGTTTTCTGTAGATACACACAACTAAAGTTATTACATCTCCTTAGCATCAGGACATAATGTAGTGAAGATCCAGGCCCAAACTAACCTTTCACATTCACAAATCTGCCTTCACTGCACTCTGCAGTGCGTCTGCAACACACAGGCACTAAGCCACACTATTGCTATTCTCATATTTTATGATGAGATGTAAATTTTATAGCCACATTGTATTTTATTGCACTGTTTTCTGTGTTTATTGCCAATGAATTGCACTCTGGGAACATAATAAAGAATTAAATTAATATAATTAGATTTGAGCATTATACGAATGAAAATCGTCTTTCTGCTACTAAATGAGTAATCTGCTAAACTATCTACTAGAGTAGATTTTAGGATGATGGTGATGATGGTAAACATCATGGCATTAAAAACTGTTTGATGATAATCAGACTGCTTGCTGTTTCAGGTTAGTGCATGTGCGGCATTTTGCAGAGTGCCATTTAGACAAAGAAACAAACAAAAAGGTCTTTTATATAATAAGGAATGAAGTGAGATGAAAATCATTGGTGACAGAAAGATTAACAGGTGTGTGCGCTCTAAAACTGGGCAGCAGGGAAAGAGTGAGGAAAAAAGGATCAATTCAACATATTTAGACCTTGAAGAGTCACATTGTGAAATTAATTGCTTACTGTCAGTGTGAAAGCAGTTTATAAACCATTTTAATAATGAGTTAATGTACTTTATTTATTTGTTTGTATCTATTTGTGATTATTTCAAAGCTCTGCTGTAATTTTCAGGATTATACAAATGTTGCATGTTCATGGTACACAATCAGTTTAGTCAGTAATTAATAGTAGGAAGTAAATAAGTAAAAATTGGATTTTGGGTTTTGATTGGAAAGAACAGGAGTGACAGAAGGATAGAGAATTAACTTCTTGAGGGTTAGTGTTAGTGGGTAAGGGCTACAGTTTGGTTGCTCTAGGTCAGGGTAAACACTAGGAGGTGCCAGATCTCACTGCTAAATAAATCAGTGAACTTGTTAAAAGCCTTGGATACTTGGGTTGAAGGGTTAGTGTTAGTGGGTAAAAGCTATAGAGTTTAGAGCTTTAGATTGGGGAAGGGGGTAAACACTAGGGGGTGCCAAAACTCACCACTAAATAAATCAGTGTCATTGTAAAAAGCTGCCATTGTGTCATTGATTGCATCCACTGTAACACAACAGAAAATCAAACATGCCACAAGTTTAAATCATCAGGCACATGGACACCAGACGCATGCTTTGACGACTTAACATGAGAATATTAAAAAAAAAATAAAACCGCCAGAACAAAAACGTCAGATGACGAAAAAGCTGAAGTGGGAACAGTCTGCCGTCACGTAAGCTGCAAACGCTTCACTGAATGAGAGCAGTCTTTGTTGTAGGTGGAAAGTGCGTATACAGAACGGTCTGACTGAAGTAATAAAATGAACGCATGCCATGGCAGATAGTAGAAAGAACCACGACAGCTCTGACAATATGTCTTTTCATTTGGACGCCGACTACTGGCGTCTCTGAGGATGGAATCAGAGATAGGAAATGCTGTTCCCCTCCTACGCAGCCATATTAACACATACTACTGTAAATGAACCATCTCTCATACATGCAAACAAACTCGGTCACATCATTCAACGTGTCATATAGTCGTGCCTTCCATTATCCTGTTTGCTACTCCTCACGCACACAGAGTCAGACTTACGGTTGAGGACCTTGACGGTGATGGGTTGTTTCTGCTGGATGGTTTGTGTGTGTGGGAAGCGGGCGTAGCAGATGTAGTCGTTCCTGGAATCCTCTCGGAGTACATTAGAGAAGTAGAGGTCTCCGTTCAGGGACTGGGACACCCTGCTGCTCTGAGGAAGCTTCTGGAAGTCTGAAAGCAATTCCAATAAATGCTTGTTGTAATTAACAGATGAATATCCAACCCCCTTCTATTGTACATAGTTGAAGGCATAAATGTCAGTCGGAGATATCTCAAAGCTTGAACACGTTTAACACAACCCTGAGACTGAAAGTTAATTCCTGTTCATGACCCGTATCTTCCTCAATAGATGGAGTTGGCCAGTTCTGACAGAAATGTAGATAATATACAATTAAAAGCTCCAGAATGACTTGTGGGGAGGTTTTATTATTTATTTTTTAATGTCAGCTGTTATTTCCAAGGTCAATAATGAACGTTCAGTCTTAAACATTTAATGCAACATTGACAACAAGTCCCTAAGGTGCTTCCAATAATTCAATCATAACAGGGAATCTGCTGAGGAGACTCACGCATTAGGATCAAAATTCAAATCAAATATGTCTGCACAGCTATACAGTACACTGCCAGAGGTATTAGAGCTCCTATTTGGGTAAACTGACCCTTTAAAATCAATAAATATTGCCTAATTGATTATGATACTTAGTGAAATTACTTTAAGCGTACATGAATAAAGGTTGAGACTATTCGCAGGGCTCAGCTCACATTTCCCATAATCCCCATGGCCCCCCGTCACAAATGGTTAGTTATTCATACTGATACAAAAATTAATATATGAATAAAATATAATCTTCAATGACTGAAGTGCTCACTGTTGTCCATCCAGAAGATAATGGGAGGAGGAAGTCCGGCTGGTGGTCGACACGGCAGCACCAAGGACACGCCCTCCTGAACGACAATTGGCTTAATCTTCTCCTTTGACCACAACGGGGACCCTGGATTGGTTTGGAAACAACACTCACGTCAGTGGATGAATAGTCTCATAATTTGACATGAAATATAGGTTGCTATTGGACTGTTGCTGGCATGATGACAGGGGGTCTAGGCAAGATGAGAGGGATGATGCTTAACTGAATTATAGTGTCCGAAAGGAAAAATGCAAAAGGGATATTCAGCTCTAGTTACTTTTACGTGCTGCTTTCTCCATGCAAACCTTTACCTTTGAGGAGTGCTCGTGAGATGGAAAATGCAACTTAATTGTTGGAAAAAGAAAAGAAAATGATGTCCATATTATGAAAGATATGCATAACATAAAGAAAAATGGAAGAAAAGAAAAAAGTACCCGGCTAGACATGTATACGTAGAAACAAAAGACTGCACTGTACTTACTGGACTGTCGTACGACGATGTTGTTGGAAACAGCGGCTCCATGTTTGTTCCTTGCTGTGCACTGGTACACGGCCTCGTAATGTTCAGCCTTCTCTCTGCTGATGTCCACCTCCAGAGTCCCGGAGTGGGGCCTCATGGTCACGTAGGGGTCCTCTTCGGTGTCAAAGTGGGTCCCGTTTCTTGTCCAGGAGAAACTGAGGAAGCAGCCAGAGCAGTGTTATAACGGTGCAGCTAATATTCACTGATAACATCATCTGTTGAAGCGCGTAACCACTGTATGCTGTAACACAGGGCCAGGCGTAAGGAGGTAACGGAAAACATTACAGGAATAGTCTAACCTTTGGGAAATATTGGCTTTCCTGCAGGGAGTTAGAAGGAGTTGTGCATCAGATTTTTTTTTATTACTAACATAATTACTATTAAAAGAATACTATGGTAGATTTAGGTGTGCAAAATCCTTGCCAGTCTTCATTTCTGCACATCAGCGTCACAACTATTATATTGGAGGATTGGAAGATGATTGTAGTTTATTGGAGAATGCGTACCTGCATTTTGAGTGTGTGTGTGTGTGCATGTGTGTACATGTACGTGTGTGCACACAGTTTTGGTGCCAGCAAAATAATTAGGTGATAAATAAAGAAGAGAGGATGGGAATAATTTGGAGCAGAAGATTCAACTCACATCAGCTAAAGTCAGCCTCTGGCAAGGAGAGTGTGTGCAAGAATAAAATACTGTCTCTTGTTTTATTGTAAAGTTTTTTTAGACAGAATTTCTGCAGACTTTCATTTGCATATTTACAGAAATGTTCATCGATATGCACTGCCCCTGCAAAATAAACTGAATAAATAAAAAAATAGACAGGTGGTAGATGGATCCACACATGGAATATCCTCTTTAGAAACAGCATCAAAAAAATGCATAATAATGGTTCACAAATTCCTACCTGGGATGAGGTTTCCCCTTCGCCTCACAGTGGATTATAATGTTCTCTCGTGGGTCGATGATGTAATCCTTGGGGGATTGGTGAGTTATAGTCGGTGGCTGCGGCACTGAAGGCGATCAGAGAGAGGGTGATATTCAATCATGACCTTTACTGCATAACTAAGCTTTTTTTTTTTTCTGTTGCTGTATTGACTACACAAGCAGTCATTACCGATGCACACATGCAGACTTACCACTCTGAATCAAAGCAGACGGCTGTTTGCTGACAGACACAAAAAAGCACTCACGACATGTGCAACAGCAGAAAGACATGCACAACACTCAGGTACATTTCACTTTATTGTAATGATCCGATGCTTAATGTATTCCTGTCGGTACCGGGGTTGATAACTAATGGACTACTACAAAACAAATGATATGTGAACTTATGCTGTTTGCAATATTGTTTCATGGAAAATGCTCTACCACTGCAGAAACACGCATAGCAAAAAAAAACAACAAAAAACAAACAAAACAAAAAAAAAAAGAAATAAGATCACTGCATGCAGAAAGTCCACCGCAAGTCACACTTAGCAGCTTGTTATATAAAACAGCCAAAATATAATACAAAGATTTAATAAAATATAACAACAAAAAACAGCTATTGTAGCACAACCGCTTCAGTAAATTTGCACTAGTTTGAAACTTACATCCTTCCAGGACTTTAGTGTTTCCCCCAAGAATCAGCAAACAAGAGTGACAGTGTGAAGAGAACCAGACATACATTAGTGGTTAAAATAAATCTTCCTGCATGAGTTCTGCTTCAAAACAAGGTTTAGACAAGGGCCAGTTCCCAGTTGAGGAATGCCAGTCTCCTGTGGTCAACGGCTCCAACCAAACAATATGTAGATCTACAGATCTGCTGTGGGGCTGGAAGTTAAGACACTCTTTTTATTCCAATAAATAAGGAACGCTTTGTCTAACAGTGTTTGCTAAGGCAACATATATATATATATATATATATATATGCATATACACATATATACAAACACTTCAGGAGTAATAAAGGGGGAAAACTTCATGTAAAGGGGCTGAAAACCTTTAAAACCTGTTAAAACCTTTATTCATTTAAATCTCATTTTGATAAAACAAAGAGCTGCAACATTCATTATCGTTATAGATTTAAAAACCGCAGACGATTTTCTGAATTAATGGATTAATGGCTGTTTCAGTAGAAAATAAGTGAAATATCCATTATCATTTCCTAGACTCAAGGTTACATATTTAAATTGGTTGATTTGTTCAATCAGCAGTCCAAAACTGAACACATATTTATCTTATCTTCATTTATAACAAAGACAAACAGCTAATCTTCACATTCATGAGGCTGCAACCAGAAGATGTTTAGTCATTCTGTTGAAATGACATTGATTAAACGATGAATCTATAATTGAATAATAGATTAATCGAATTATGTTTCAAGGTTTCAACTGCGACCTGACATAAGTTGATTTTAATTCTTGAACGTGTTGTCTGGAGCGTGATCTGTTGACTTACGGTCTAGCGGGACCTCCAGCGCGCCGGCGAGGTGACCCAGGAACAGCACCAGCAGTGCTGCATCCATCCTCCTCCTCTCCATCATTGGTGTGTGTGACGCAAAGGTCTGACCCCAAATACAGCGAAGCGCCGCCTCTCTGTTCAGTCACGCTGTCTGAGGACACGTGCACAATCACAACTAGAGGAAGAAAGAAAGGAAGAGAAAGCGTCAGAGATAAGAGGATAGAAACATGAACAGAGATTACTGGGTTGAATAGCACATCCAGTTACTGCAGCTATCAATCATAATACTGAGTTTGTTCTATTCTGTGTTCATCAGCTGGTGAGAGAAGGGAGAGGTTGATGTTAGTTGCAATGCACTGCATTTCGCTGGAAGCTATCTTCTTGATCTAGAGCACTCCAATAGAGGCCGACGTGGCCCACATGGGCTCATTTTGCTGAGCTAACCGCTGCCGTGGCCATGACGCCATTAGGCCTCTCTGCCATATTGATCACATCAGCCGGCAGATGACATGCCGAGGGACGAGACGAGGGGACACTCACTTTACTTTCCATTTCACTCTCAGCTTTATCGGTTTGATTGACTGAGCCAGCAGCAAACTGATCTGTGATGAGGTCAGATTTCAGGCAGTGAACTATCATTCTCTCATGAAATTGTTGTAGTTGGAAACATTGTGTGTGATTGGATGTTAGATCTCTGACATTCAATTCAACAGGGTTTTTAACCAACAGGTGAAAGGCTAAATGCCCATTGATTAACTATTAGGTGAGGATTTTCTTCTGTTACACAATGTAATACTGTATAATTAAGCCTCCAACACAACACTTGTGTTAGATTAAATCTATGTATTGAACATATCTGTTTTTAAATAGTTCCCCTGTTTACAGGTAGTTCAGTGCTGTTACATCACACCTTCATCCAACTAAAGTTAAGTGACCGGAGCTAGTGAGTAACAAGTCAAAATGACTCATTTCGCTTTTATTCACAATGTTCTGCAAGATTCAGCGCTGTCACAAAGTAGAACTCATTATTTTTGTATGAATGTGAGCACAGCTTGAAAAATCATGAGGAAACACAACTTAGGAAGAGTCGGTTTCTGTCTTTTAACAACTGCAGCATGACCTGCTTTTATCTCACTCTCCTGCCTGTCTTACCCGAGGCATTCACTGGCACAGTATTAAAATGCCACAGCTTAATTTAGAGCTCAGACAAGACTAATTTACTGCCGTTATCTCAAAGGCACACTATCAAATCGGTGATATTAATGCTGGTTACTGTGTGAAATAATCAAATTGAACACAAAGAAGTGGTTACTGCTCCATCCTCATGCTCTCCTGCCTTTGGGTGTGGGAGGCGGGTCAGGGCAGCAGATGAGGTGGAGGAAGCTGTGTCTGGTACCAGAGACCAGACAGTCAGACAGTCAGGCTCTGGGCTGGTCTGGTCTTCCATGGGGAGCTGATGTATTTGTTAGTGTTGCCCTACAGTCATGATTCAGTACAGGCCCCAGAGCCAGTGTCTGGTAACATGGGAAGAGACCAAGGCTAACGTCTACTGCCCCCGGCTTCCACTGCACCTTCTCTAGGGAAGACCTGTATTATTCTGCTATTGCAGCCAATCAGACCGCAGTGTATCAGACATTAGGCGGCTCTGGCTTGGGATTTGGCATTAAAAACATCCGTGGGGGCAATTTCATCAAGCTCATTTGGGATGCTAAACGGGTACTAAGAAGAAGAACCTGCAATTTGCTATCAATGTTTAAAAAAAAATAGAAATTTATGATCAGATATCATTTTTTCACTGTGATTAGGTAAGTTGTATAGCAATAATGCCTCAATCTAATTGTAATGAAAGAAAAGTCTTAAAGCCTAAAAAATATAGTCTGAAATTTGCACTTTCAGGTGAATTGTCAAAAACAGAACGACAGCCTGTGACAGTGAGAGAATAAATGTGTTAATTTTATGGTGAATCCCAGAAAGCTTGGAGATTCTTATCTGGAAAGGAGCCAGGACTTCATCCTGGATTCATTTCCCAATTTAATGAGGTGTAGCAGCTCAGCTCCAGCCAGTCAGCATGTGTGTGTGTGTGTGTCAGTGTGCGCATACTGTAAGTGTGTGCCTGTGTGCGTTTGTGTGCTATAATCATCCCTGTGAGCTGCAGTGATATGGGGCCAACCCCTCCTCACACCCCTCCTCACAGTAGGACCACATCGGAAACTCAAGTGGAGCTCTTAAGATGAGGAGCCTGAACTACCAGAGCCTGAAACTGAAATTTTAATAATATACCAGCTTTACTCTAATTTAAATAAAGTTGTGGAGTATTCGTGTTCCTAATTGTGTGGCATTTGGAAAATGCTTGCTCTATTTTCAGCGTAAGCCTTTCCCTTTAAAAAGGCAAAACTATGGTTTAAAACCTGTTTTATATTTGAATCTAAAATTCTTCGAGGGGACTTTTAATCAGAAAATATCTATCACTATTATGCAACCTTCCTATGTCTCTTGTGCTGACAGAACAAGAAAAGCCAAAGTAAATAAAATTCACTTCAGCGCAGGCTGCTGAGCGTGAGATAAAAAGCACAGTGCTGGTTTGGAGTGCTGTGCCAAAAAGCTGCCAGACACGCTGATAAAATCAAACAGAAAAAGGTCTATTTGAAAAAACACGACAGGTTGGTACACTTGCAGTGAGTGAGTTTTTAGCTATTTTTCAAATGAGATGAGGCCTTGAGGATGATAGACTGCCTCGCTTAGAATAACATTAAACGCATACATTCACAATAGATAGTAAAAGCACTAGTTCACGATCACAACGTACAGTATTTTAAGGGTTATACCACTGCTTTGGCAGGTTTATTGTATATTTTTTCTTATTTAGAGTATGCAGATTTTCATATTTATGTAAAGAACATTTCAGGCAGCTATTTCACTTCCATACAATGTGAAAATGTATTAGCAAAGTATTCATCTTTGATACTCCTTGATATTATTATGCAACAATAAAGTTGTTTATAATGCTAAATGTGGTGGATTATCCAAACTGAGCATGTTGCAAGAATCTGCTGATGGATTTTTGTATGGTTCAGAAACGAATGGAAGTCAATGGCTGCCTGGCATGTTAAGAAAAACACACATCCAAACCTAAAATACAGCAGCATAGTTTGTTTAGCTGTGATGTTGAGTATATTCAATTTGTAATAAATCTAAAATGTGCAGAATCACTGGTAATGCCCTTTACAATTCCACTGCTTGAAATATATATTATGTTTCTTCAGTATAAATTTGTGTCAGCAACATGAAAGACTGCAATGTTAATTACTGTCTACAACTACATAAGACCACCATTACTCCAGACTTGTTTTTTTTCTTTCTCTCTGTTCATTTTGTCCGTGGAGAAAAACACTCAGCTCTTGTGTAAAAAAAGCTGCATTGAGCTGTCTGGCCTCTCATTCAGCCAGCCTCTTCAATTACTCCATTGTCATTTTCCCATGGCCAGCTACTTCACCATCCCAAAACTAATTGGTTTTGTGCACATGTCAAAGACGTAGCACATACAGCGACACACACACACAAAATCGGCAAAGACACATTCAAGCACACAGTTTGCAGAACGTGAGGGCCAGGACATGTCTGAGCACACAGATGGAGCTGACAGGGGCACGGGCACTGAGAATTGAAGCACCACACGGTGTAAATGAATAGCAGTCAGTAGGGAAAAAAGGCCCAATTGAATTTTCCTTACAGCACCAGATAGTCCTACACCATACTCTTTGTGCTAATCGCGAGTCGAGATAATACTATTGTCTGTACCAAACAATAGTGATGCAACACTGCAACACTGACAGAATCACTGCTGTTGCATCAGTACTGTACAGTTTTAACTTTTATGATGAAAGACATAAAAAAAGAAAGCCATTCTCTTATCCCAAGCACTCTGATTAACTCCCATAATCAGTGCTATTGATCTGTCATGCAATCAGCAGTTTGTGAACCTCCGTATGGCCTTAATGGAGCAGCAGGGATTCCCTACAGGCGGCTGAATGCGGCCGTATAATGATGAGAATGGCTGCACAATCAGGAAGGCGGTGATGAGAAAACGGATACGGCTGGAAGAGTTTATTTTTCTGAGGCTGCCGGGTGCTCCCGCTGCAGCTCAGGATGTCACTGGATGGTATTTGTGCCCAGGGCTGCGTGCCCATTTCTCTGTGCCATTAAACATCTATGGGGGAGTGGGAGGTTGCTTTAAAAGGCCTTGTGGGAATGGCAGAAGACAGTGAGACCGTCCGTCATTTGAAATTTGAAAAGTCACGAGCATGTGGGATTTCAAAGTTATCACTCTGCTACTAATGGCACTAATAGTCATTTGTAGGTCATTTTTAAAGAAAAGCTAAAAAGAACAATACATCTAGCAAATGTCCTTTAATGTCTTTGTTTCTGCGACATGCTGTATGGATTCAAAGCTACAGTAGACGGCAGGCAGTGATATAACTTATAGCCATGATGTGAATACTGCTCACAGGCCTTTTATCTGCGACTGCAGGATCACAATGGAAATTCGGCGGGCTGATTTCAGCATGCGTTTCCCATAATCTTCTCATTAGCTTTTATAATTGGGGGACGGTATGCAAATAATTGGTGTGGTTAACATATGAATTGGGGTCCTGTTGTTCAGGAAGTCCCCGCAGCTCGAAAACACGCCGCCGCCTTTCATCTGCACTGTACAATGCCTGACAATAGAAGCCTGATCTTTAATTCATTTGCTCCATTGTAAATATGTTGTTTATATATGCATACACTTACTAATAATAAACCCTCATCTATGACGTGTTAAAGGGGCATTCCAACAAATTTTTACATCCAGTTTATCAACATAAACTTGGGCCTGGAGACTACAGTACATATTTTTATATGTTTGTTTACCAGGCAGGAAGGGTCTATTGAAGAAATACATCAGGTTGTATTATGGGAAATATATAAGCTCTAGTGTTTTTGGAGCTTGTCCCATAATGCATTGATTTAACACTTCTTTTTTAAAAACTGTCTCAGGCTAGTACTGCATTTCATGGAAGTGCAATATTAAATTACCGGAGAAGCCCTTTCAATACCCTCAGCTACCAATCTACCACAACTCTTAATGCTAATAGGCATCTGCTACTAATGCAACATGTCCGACAATTTGTTTAGTCCTCCTTTCACAGAGCAACGCACATTGGCATTCACTAAGCTTCCTCCCTGTACACGCCAAAACACTCCGGGATCTGCTCTCTGTCCCCTCTGCCCAAATGCTAATCACTGCCGGTGCCGGCATTTCTGAGAGGAGGCTGCTCTTTAGCATGCAGATGGGAACAACACCTCTAGATGGGACGACGGCGTTAAGGAGGAAATCCCTGCGTGTACAGCCTGTTTTGCTTTACTCCTATTATTGCAGATAAGCAAAATATAACATTTAATCTTGAAACCTTCTCTTTAACCTTAGGAGAATTACCTGTGGCTAATTGGAGGTCTTGCCATCTCCTCACTAATTCATAATCTAGCAAAAGCTATAACTCGTTAGTCAATAAAGTAGCATTGGCAGCAAGGTTGCAAAAGTGAAGTACATTAACACGCTAACACCTAACTTGTACAGTAGCTCATTACCAGAGAAGTACGCAAACCAAGACACTCTTAAAAAGCATTCATTAAAATGAGATCAGGAGGGGAAGCAGCACAAGGCTGAATGAGCAACTCTGGATCTGAACTTGACCTTTATTTGATAGTTGATCTCAACTTATTACTGCTAAAAGAGGACGTTCCAATATCCGCAAGTAGTCAAGCTCAAGCGTGTGTATAGTCATACTTATTCACAATCTATTTACATATGCATCCTCCTTTATTAGTCCATGGGTCAGTGTATAGGACGTCAGGCATTAAGGATGGAGTTTTTGAGTGTGCTCGCCACATGAGTGTGTTATGGGTGAGGCCATTCATATGCTGAGCAGAGGTTCATTATCATGAGCAAATGCAGGAGAGTGGGAGGAATGCATGCCGATCGGCTGCTTGAATAGCTCTCAAAACCCTGGGCATGCAACATCAAAAGACACACTTAAGCTGCAGAAACATAACGGCTATAAAAAAAAAACAATCAACATAAAATTAATCTGTTGTATGAAGATGGGCAAATCCTTTGAGACGGCAGACAGGAGCATCCATTCATATATAGAATCAGTGACGAATACGGTTATAATTGTTACACAATATAATCCAGAAGCCTCATAGTTCAGCACGGACATATATTTTGATAAATGCAGGGAAATGTTTTAAAGCTAAATATAGGGACACTCCATATACTTTTCCACAGAGCCACTCTGAACTGCACTCTAAAAGGGCACTCTGTATCCATGGCAATCTCCTAGTCTTGTCAGATCTCCATGCCGACAAAAAAGATGTCAAACCTCACGTCAAACACAGACATATGGGGGAAAAAAAAAAAATCAGGCCCAGACCCATTTGTCCTCTCATAAGTAACCTTGGAAAGAAACTGTACGCTTGACATCTGCTCTGCTCAAAAACACTTCCTTTTGAGTTCAACAAAAGAGGTATGATTAGAATCTCAGTTTGCCTCCATGTCTGCACCGGATGGCTTACTCCACATGTGAAGAGTCTCACAAGATGGGGCCAATATGTGGAGTTTACTTTAAGCTTAGGGGGTGCGACAAAAAGTGTCTGCGTGAGACAAGCAATGGAGGAAAGACACATAAAAAAAAACAAAAAAAAACTGGCAGTCGTGACGTTTTGTAGCAAATGAATTCCTGTGGGCCATGTCAGGCAGGGTAACACGGTAAGAGAAACGGTGTCTATATATATGATTTCTCCGAGTCAACAGTTAATGCAACCAGGCATTTCTAGAAAAGCACTACCGTATTTCAATAAACACTCTCGTGGTGGAATTTTGCTGATACAGTACAGGCAGGCAGGCAGCGATGGGTCATTTAGAGCTGTCCACGCTTTGTGTGGTACCATTCAGTCTAGTGAAATCTGCCGACAACATCAGATAACAAAGCGTAAACACTGACTGTGTGCTGGAACAATCTGTTACCACTGCATGTTACCACACAACATGTAATTTGTCAGTGAGGAAAGTAGCGGTGAGAAAATCCCCAACAGGTGGACAGAGGCAGAGAGTTCTAGTGTTATCGAGTGCCACCTCTACATTCACCACAATAGACCTCTCCTCCACCTCCTCCTCCAGCTCCTTCCACTTCACCCCACCTGTGTCTGTGAAAGGTCCGCGCAGAGGAGGGTCTTCACCCCCTCCCTGAACCCACATCTCCAACTTTACAATCAGCCCGAACACTGGAGCCCAGTGCCAGGAAACTCAATCAAAGAGGGGCTTCAGAGGGCTCCAGACCTCTCTCAAAACCCTCCATTGTCCCCAGAAGGCTTCCCCACACCGCGGCCGGGTCTATATGTAACACTGTAAGAGGAGTTGCTCATTACTGACCGTCCCTGGTTCCACTTTGTCTCTTTTGTGCAGCTGACAGAAGAATCCAGTTGCCCAGCCGAGCCAATAAAAAAAAAAAGAAAAAAAAAGAGTGCAGTTACGTAAAAAGAAAAGAAGGAAAATGAGAGACGGGATTCATTTGCAGGAATGGATGATGACAAGGCACATATATGCTGCATGTGTTAGTGCAGCGTATTCACCTTGGTGGCTTGACGTAAGCAGATTATAAATAACGCTGTTATGTCACCGCAAAACAACTCTTTAATGGCATCTGTTTCAAATTTGCCATTCATCCCTAAAATAAGAGAGTATTGACTGATAGACACACCACGGCACAATATGTGTGAATGTCAGTGCAATCCATTATCACATAAAGGAAGCACTATGTAGTACCCCCCACCACCACCACCCTCACAGCCCCTCCTCAGCTCTATTCAGATACGGCAGGTGAATACAAATCATTTTCCCTCCGCTGCTTTCCAAAAGGACTCACCATCCAATTTCAGACATAGAGGACACAAACAATAGTCCTTTCAAAGTGTGAGAAAATCAAATCATGCCTTTTTTTTTCTTTTTTTTTTTTTCTTTTTTAAATGAAAGACACTAACAGGAGTTAACGCTTCCAAAATACTTTAAAATTGAAAGTTGTTTCTCTTTCCTCTAAAACAACACTGCATCAAAGAATAACAGATGGTACGAAAAAATAAAAGTTGTAAGTTTGTTTTGAAATAGGCCTTTAATTATTTTCATTACTGATTCATCAAATGTGCAATAAGTGCTCTTAATTCTAGTCCATTATAAACTGGCTTATTTCATTCATAAACTACAGTGTATCACTTTTTATTCTTTATAAATTACTTTTAATGATTGATCTATCAGAATCATTGGAACCGAATGTTATATCAGTTTATTGATTGATGAGTAGTTATTTCGGCACTTTAGCACAGTTTAGTATTTGGATATTTTAATATTTTCATCACTCAAAACATGCAAAAGCGGCGATCCAGTACAACAAAGATACACACAATTTTGCCACGTCAGTGTATTAAAAGAATATGTTCCACATGAGACACATGATTTACCAAAAGTTCAGCACTCCACATGCAGAAATGTTGCTTAATGTGGAAATAATGTGTGCCAGCTGCTGCACAGATCCAAATACTCTCATTCAGCCAAGACTGAATGAGCTTTGATTACTCTGGCTTGAGCTTTGGTCACTCTATTTCACGAGTCAGGTTTTCATATGCTAAATTTAACAAACAAACTCTGACAGTGGGGAGGCAAATAATTCATCAAAGATCGCCTTGAGTAAACTACTCTGACTGTATTTGAACTGAACGCTGGGAGTTTTCATTTTCATCTAAAGACTTTTGATGGAAGTTGATCTAATTAACTTGTGATATTTTACCAAAAAAAAAAAAAAAAAAGAAATTACAGGAGAGAGATAACATGTCCCATAAGTAGATGGAAGTATTTTTTTTTGTCACCGTGTAATTGGATGACCCAATTTCATTTGAAACACTGGGTTTTGTGAGATTAAAGAGAGAATTTTAGAGAATAAAGAATACGACATTAAAAACCCCCCTGGTGGTCGTTGACTGATGGTGACTGTTGGCGCCACATGAAGACTTAGTGTGAACATATTTCTGTCTCATGGGTCTGTAATCTAATGAGTATTAAGAATACTAATGAAGAACTTAGCCTTATCATAGAATAAGTTACTTTATGCACTGCAGAAGAAGAAGAACACAAACTAAAAAAAAGCCTTTTCTGATGTTACTTTCCTTTTACATACATTACTCGAGTGTGTTTCGAGTGGGTTTAGTGTTTAGCCCAGAGGGCATCACAGCTCTGACAAACAGTGCTCCATCCTTACAGATAGTCTGGCACCATCAGAAATAACGACCCCAACAAGAACTGCTCCATCAGCCCTCATTTGTCAAACGGTGATTCCGGAGGAAACATTGCTCCCATTTAACACGACCGAGTCTTCCCGGCTTCCGCTAACAGCCTCTGTCCTGTGTCTGCGTTTTGACAGGATGAGACTGGGCGCAGGCCTGGTCTCTAATGCAGGGGGAAGTGTCTGTTGAGTGTCTGTTGTAAATGGCTGGGAGAGGCTTTAGTTTGAGCTTGTGTTTTGTTTTTCTGCTCAGCGCAGGTACAGGAAAGGTCGACACTGGGAGGTCGAGCAGAGCGGCTGGAAAAAGTGTGCGACTCGCCTCCGGGGGAAAGAGAACCGGGGGTGTTTCAGTGTATTTGTGTCCTCGGGGATTGAACACTGACAGAAAGGATGAATTGCTACCATAAAAGATAATGGTACAATATCTGTACTGGAATCTACCTCACCTCATCTGTCTACAACGTAAATAACTAATAAATGCTATTCATGGTCACCTACACACACAGCCCTGTAGGCGCATTCAGCTATTTTTTTAATTTTGCTTAAAACCCCACTGAAACCGAAAGATATTAAATGAGGAGTTCAAAGATATTCAGATTCGACACGAGAATCTCGACAGTGCACCCACATTTCATATTTACTTGTTCCTTTTTACTCTCTCTCTCTCTCTCTTTCTCAGCACGTACAGATAGAGATTTCTCATTAGAAAAGGCTGAGATGCAGGTGAGCAAAGGGGTAACATCTAAATTCAGCCATTTGTATTCCACCACAACACCCAGAAAGCAGGCTGTTATATTGATGAGCAGATAGACTTGGCCTTAGACCAGGACCCATGGCTAACAGCCACATAAATCATTTGGCTTCTTAGAGGCCCTTCCAAACAGCTACAACCCACCAGCGTATGACTGTGTGAGGACAATCTTCTCTCTCCTGAAGCCACGTCACACAAAACAGACCTCTGGGATTCATCCACAGAATGAAAAAAAAGATACAAGCAAGTGAGATGAAACAAAAAAGACCTTTAAATCACATGGTGTCTTTGAAATAGATGTATTAGTATAGATCTCAAACCATGCTCGAACACCACGGTTGGAGGAGGAGGAACATTTTGTAAACAAGAAGTCAAGTCAACTCCATTAGGGCCAAGAAAGTATATCACGATCATATATAGAAACAAATCAACTACACTGCAAAATTTCTAATTAAAAAAGTCATATTAGTACTGCAGGGAACAATTACTTTTATTTTCAATTTCCTCAAACAGTGGTTTATTTACATTAACTGCAGATGGTACCAGTAATTATAGTAATCCACTTACTCATAGTAATACACTTACAAATTGTTGCTCATTTATTTTCTGTGCATTAAATAGTTGATTGATTGGTTTATCATGTCAGCACTGAATAAGATTTTTCAGACTTAATACTATATTAATTGGCTCAAGATGATGGATAACAGGGAGATGGATATGTAATGAACAAACATGCGTTCAGTAGTGCAAATAAGGAAGATCTAAACAGCTGGACCAGATAATTGCAAAAGGTAGAATGAGCCCTAAAGGAAGGTTGTGCAGGTGAAAAAAAAAAAGATGAAAATGCAGCACCAGATATAGAACAGCAGCTCCTCAAACTCTCCACGCTGTCTGCTGAGCAGTTTGTGAGTCAGCTGTGCATGAAGCCGACTTTCTCCACAACCCTGGAAGATAAAGGAGGAGAGCTGAAGCCCCTCAGGAGGGGCCTCACCAACCTCTTTCACATCACTCGGCCGCTTTCTCTCTCTCACTGTCTTTGTATCCATCTATTCATCTATTTGTTTATTCATGTCCTTCTTTCTGACATTTTAGCATGTCTCCGCACCGCCCTGCTTCTCATACAACCAAAGAGAAACTAAAACACACACACACACACGGACACACACACACACACACACACACACACACACACACCAAGTCACTCCAATCCATACAAGGCCTGTTTTTCTCACATATAGTCGATCTTAAATATAACTTGTGCAGACAGAAATGTTGACACAGAGAAGCGTCAGAGAAATGTCAGGCTCGTATCAAAGAGACACCTAAGAAATATCTTGATGTGCTCATCTTAAACAACGTGCACTGGGAGCCGTCCAGAAACCCTCTGTGTGCATATGAATCCCTCCTCTCATCCTCTGTATACTGGAATTTATGGATGGTCTTTCTGAAAAAGTCAGCAACTTACAGTCCAGTCTTGAGCATTAGAAATGGATTCACCTGTCAGTGGGATCAGTAGATTCACCCAGTGCAGGACTTAATGATAGTTCAAAACATTTCACCATGTGTGTGTGATAACTGCTGTTAACCTCTGTTGTAGCGATGTCTCCATGTTTCCAGATCAGACTTTGGTGAGATAAAATGCAAAATATATGATTTCTAGATGATAATATAAAATAAAAACCGATATTCTTATAAACCATATATTTTTTTAATAATATCTTTTCATTTTTAATATGTGGTTATGGCTCCTTAGCGGACGTTGACATGCAGAAATCTCTGACACAAAGACAAAGACCAGTACACAGACCAGAGCGGTGGCGCGCTGTCAGGCCTGCAGCCATCTGTACTTCCTGTTTGGTTCAGCTTGAATTTGTCTCTTTAGTAAGTGGAACACATGATCAGTTGGACTGAATCAAGATCAATCAAGTTGCTCTTTTACGTATGTTACGTATCATTGTCCTGCTGCACTGTGCAAAGACTATAGTGATCTAAAAAAAAAAGGCTAAAACAGCATCCTATTGTCTGCAGAGTAAAATATAAGACATGTATGACCTTTCTGAACAAACAGTAAAAAGACTTACTTATGTAACAATATCATAGCTGTTTCTGAAGAGGCAAAGCTCTGGTTGGGTGATCCCAATCTTTTTTCCCACCCTCTCCGCTTGGCATCAAAACACAAACACAAACAATAATACCACACTCCCTGTCCCTAACAAGCCACGTGAGGGAAGCTGGTGAAAGACAACACTATGGAGGTAAACAGAAACCTCTGCAGCCTTCTATTGAAGAGCCTGGGACCTGAATGCTGTTGATCACAATGGGCGCTTCACGCCCCACTGTGCTTAAAAAAACGCAAATTCAGTCTGCAGCTCCTACGTGTGGCCTTCTATGACTCGGCCATTGAAAAACGTGGACTCAGCCTCTCTGGCCTGGAGCACAGTGGTATTTGACCACTGTATTCACAGCAACAACTGGCTGCCACACAGCGATGACAAGAGAGAAACTGGAAGAATGAGAGACACAAAACAGACTGACATATAGGCAAAAGGGAAAGAGAAAGATTAAAAGAGGTATATAAATGGATAAACTGAGAGGGGGTAAAAATAAATCGGTAAAAAAATAAAACAACCGTACAACAACAACAGCAGATGAGCTCAAAGCCGTCAGAGTCCCTTAACTCTCCTCTCAGCTGTGCGTGCAGCCTCCTTCGCCCGGCTCGTCCTGCTGCGTGGACGAGGTGGGATCCTTCCTTCACACTTCACTGGGCAGTGGACACACATCACACCGTGTCACCTCTACTCACGGAGCATTAGATCAGCTCCCCCCTGCTTCGAGCACAGCAGAATGAGGGGATGAGCCAAAGGTTGCCGAGGGTCAATTTCAAAAACCCCCGTGTGAACTGAGAGTCAATTCTCTGGGCTCTAATGCATCCTGTGTCTATGTGCTTACAGGAGCTACTTTAGCGCTTAATTGTGCAACTGCCATCAGTGGCATGCTCCATTATGACACATTATGTGTCAATAAAGAGACAGGCACTAGGCACAATTTAGGCTCGTAAGTGCTATTTTGTGATTTCTTAGTATTGACGCCCACTGTCACAGCAGTGGGCGGATGAGAAGGCGTGTTACCTTGACAACCATATGCATTAAACAGACAGTCGGACATTAGAAAACCCCGTGTTTTTCAATTGCCTGCCAAACCTTACTGCCAAAATTTGTGCCGACACAAAAAAACACACTTTACAGTGCCAGTCAAGCAAATGGTGACCTTTGCTTTACAGCTTAAACAAAAGAGCAGGCGTCACAAGTAAGACTGCAGCAGCAGAAAGGCCGACTAGTTGTTGAGGGACATATAAGCTCTACAGTGTTCGTATTAATATGTATTAATATTCTGGTAGTATCATAGATGAAGATATGTGGACTGGAGACACTTGACAGTTGTTTTCCATGTGTGCGCAGCTTGCATGAGGGGAAATGCCTTTGAAAAGAACAAGAATGTTTGACTCTGAAAGGCTGGAAGTTCAGACTGTTTTGGAAAATGATGTTGGTGATGAGGAAAAAAAAAAAAAAAGTTGAAAAAACAGAAATGTCTCCAATTTACCAGAGAAACACAAATCCCCTCTCTCCACCTCCACCTGCTCCTGCTTCTTCTTCTTCTTCTTCTTCTCTGGGGTTTTCTTCAATCTAGTGTAAAAAAAAATGGGAGAAGAGAATAACACATATTTTAGTATTCATAATTTAGATCCCCGCTCCTCCCTTGTGGAAACAACCGGGACTTTAAACCAACCATAAAAAAAAATCCAATCTTTCTTAATAAGGTTTCTGGGGAAGTTTTGCACAGCTATGTATATTTTGTGTTTTTTTCTTCAATTTTACTCCACAGTGGGCCTACTTTACTCGAGCTTTGGTTTTACTATAATCTGTTAAAATCCTTTTCATATTGGAAGTCTCCTGCTCACCTCTCACAATCACACGAGCGCTTACACACCAGGATGTTCCAACATGAAATCTCTCCATCTCATCAAACTCTCAGTATTATGAAAGAAGTGACTCTTTTTTTTATGCATAATCATCCATGAGTGAGCTGATTCTCTGGAAATGTACTTAAAACACCTCCAACTGTGTCACAGTTGGAGCTGAAACCAAAGTAAACATCGAAGCTGTGTAAACCATAGTGTGGACATGGATTTTCAAGAGCAACAGTGTGTAATCCAAACTGATAGACACAGAGCTGAAGGAGAGACACATCTCCTCCCCTCTTCACTTCGCTTGTCTTGTCTCCTTGATCTCTTCTTCTCATTCTGTCCTTCTTCTATGTACTAAATTTGTCCTCTGCTCTTGTCCTCTTTCCTCTCACCTTGTCTCCTCTTCCTCTCCTAACCCCTCCGGTATCTCCTGGTGCCTCAGTCCTCTTTTCATCATCTCATCTTGCTCTTGTTTCATCTTCTTTTCTTGACAATATATCAGATCTTTCAACCTTCAGGTTAGGACGTCAAGTTGCACAACATGCAGACAGCCTGCACTGTAAGGAGGATGTTTTTTTTCTGTTTTCCCATTTCTCCATAAACTATGCTCTTAAAACTATGTTTCAGATGAGAGTTTGGGATCTTAACAAGGGGTCACATGCTAGAAAAGCCTGAGATGACCTGTCTTAATCCTCTTTCCTTATCATTAATCATCACATTTCTTTCCTCCTATTCTGCACCTTCTTCCTTGTTTTTCTTCTTCTTTCCTCAACAGTGTCACAGTGAAACACCTATTTGAATCAATGGGGAAAATGATTGAAGAAGCCAATCCAATTTACTTCTAGCAAAGGCTTATCGACTCCAGTCTACTGCTCTAAATGAGAGCGTGGAAGGCCCATAGAGAGACGCTGCCGTTTCCACTTGGTTAAATACGAACACAGCTTTCCACACTACCACACAGATGCAATTGTGAACTAGGTTTACATTAATACCGTTTCACACAAACCCATATGTGATTTATTTTCCACTCATATTGTCTCACTCTGCAGCCTCTGTGCACTGCACGCCTGTCTGAAAAAAAACATTTGAGGTGTTCGTCATGCTATTCTCCCAAAACCTACATTATTTACCTCAGCCTTTTGCACAATTCAAGGATTTCAAAAGCCTTGGCACCATAGCGTAGTCAATAACATATCAATTCTTAAAGATTATTACAGCAGAAAACTTAATCTTCCCACTGCCCTGAATGTGAAAACATCCTGACCCAGTTTCTGAAAACTCTTTCACAGCATCCTACTGTATTACTGCTGACACCATACCTACACAAAAACAACTATCAGCTCATTTAGCTTATTGCAGTGCGACCTTATAAGCATCATAATTTCTGCCTCATTGTGCATTTGCTAGATAGCAGGGAAACAGCTGATTACAGCTGAGATCCATGAATAAAACACACCAACAAAAATGACCTTTTCACATCCTGTTTGAATGAGCCGAAGGCTGATCCCATCAAAAGCGGCCACCCTCAATGACATCAAGCCAGCCATCCTTCCACCCCACGTCTGCCTTCAAACACACACACAGCCGAGTCGAGCTTAGGCCGTCCGGCTGCTATGGTGATAAAAAAAGCAGGACGGAGGACCGAGACTGAAAATAGCCTGAGATAGGATGGTGACAGTGGGCAGCACTACAAAACACCTCACAGCGAGGGATGCACAATGCCCTCAATACCTCAGGGACTGCTCTTGTGCCATGAGTGCTGACAAACAAAACACCTACAGACAGCTGAATGTTTAATGAACGATAACAACAACATTTTACAACAAGCAGAAAGAATTAGAGGTAAATAGCAATTAAATATAAAAAAATGTGTCCCATAATCACCCTGAAACTTAAAACTGCTCTAATCCATATATATATTTTTTTTTATAATAACAGATTAAATGTGTCTTAATGAGGAAACCACAGAGAATCATCACCGGACTTGAACAGTTCCACTCAGCTCTATAAAGCGCTTTAGGGTTTTTCAGCTCATTGTTGTGGTTTTCTGGACCACAACTTTATTGTTTCGGTTCAGACTCACCGCTCTCGTCAGCATTGTTTCCAGCTGCAGTAGGCAGATGTTTTTTAGTAAACAAACTCTGATAAAACTGTACACAGCCTGACGGGCATCAGACAGCAGGACAGGCAACTTTAGTGATTATATTAGATGGTGAACATATATGAGCATTTAAAAGTTTAAGTAGGGCTGCGACTAATGATTATTGTCATTATCGACAAATATATTGATTATTTTCTCAATTAAAGGATTAGTTGTTTGGTCTATAACGTGTTTCCCAAAGCCCAAGATGCAAACTGTCCCACACATACATAATCTTGGGTGGTAAAATAAAAATTTTAAATTTTGATCAGCAATACAAATAAATCCAAATATCTGCACATATGTAGATATGTTGACTAAACGTACTTTATGTCACCTAACTGTAATTTAAGTCGTAAGACTGGAAAAAAAACAACACAAATTTAATCACTATCACATCCACCAAAGCCCAATCTTTTGTTTACAGTAAAACTTCAGCCTCCAATAAGATACTGTATGTTTCCATTTGTCACGTTAGGCTGTTAAAGCTGCGCCACAATTCAGTAATGAGTTTGTTGGTTTGCTCCTACAGGCTGTGTTGTTTTGATGTGATTGTGTGTCATCAGACAGGGGAAAGGGGGCTCGGCACCAGCATAGCGGCCTGTGGGTTTAATTTTAGACTCTTGCCTAATGAGAGGCAGAATGTGGCTGTAGACGATACCGTTCTCCCAGGGAAGCATCATTAACACCAAACAGAGGAGAAATAATTAGACCTGAAACTCATTCTTCCCCTATGATGAAGTTTACATTAGTGGACACAGCTCGCAGAGACTGAGCTGCTTCTCTTGTGCTGTTACACCGAAGACGAGTTGAGATTCAGCAGAATAAACAACAGAATTAAAATGACTGAACGTGTTTATGTTCTGAGTGCGGAAAAAGTGCAAACGATCCAAGAAAATAAGCTTATATGGACATTTGGCTGCAAGAAGTATCCTCATAAACTTACTTCAGAAGGAACCTCTCAATGCATCACAGGTTCCAGTTTATGAAATTAGCAGGTTTAGTCTAGTTAAATAAACCATCTGTAAAAACAAATTCAGTTGTCTTTGATGCAGGATATCCTATGATATGGACGCATCACAGACTACACCTTCCAAACTACAGGTGACTGGCCTACTGTAAAACGTGATTAACAAATATACATCACCTTTATTTCTGTATCTCTCAATAAGAATAGGTCCGCTCAGTGTGTGCATCCGTTCGCCCGAGTGTGTAGTTCAGTTGTCATAATCCCAGTGGCTGTGTATTCCTCGGTGTGTGTGCTGTGACCGAATGACAGTACTCAGAGAAGAGCCGATTCCCTCACAAAATCCGCCACCCACCCCCTTCCAACACACCCACAACCCCTCCTCCCGCCCTCCCACATCCCTCCCTCCCCTCTCCCTGCCTCTCACAGTGGGATTAAAACAACCTTTTGTCTCTCTACAATAGGGGTTAAACATTTCCTAGTATCACATGAACATCTACCAGGATCCACAAAGTTACCAGGTGGGTTTTTTTAAAACACATTTTGTACAAGGGAATTAAATATTAAAAAAAAAAAAAAAAAAACTGACAGTGGCACGAGGAGGTGGCGGATCATAACATCCTGCAATATGAATTTGGCAAAGCATGAAAGCAAAATTGACACTTTAATTGCATGCTAAATCAAACGACACCCAGTGTACACTAAAATAACTGTCAGCTGCACTGATTGTGTCTGAGTCCATGCAGCAGTCTTGATGTTCAATAGAGGGTGGAGGTGGAGCAGCACCAGTAAAGCTACAGGAATAAAAGGAAAAAGCCTCAAGGCGCATCGTAAGGACTTCCTTTCCCATAAAGTGAGAAGCCAGGGAAAGTGTTCACCTACACTCAACAGATGTCTCCATGCAACCTAATCTGGTTGACTCTGTGAGGGGAAGCTTACTTATTTCCGACTCCTCGGCGGTTTTACTGCAACCGGTTTTAAAAGAATAGATTTTAAAAAGGGCCTTTTGACGTCCGTTAGCTATGGTTGCAGAAGGAAACAATGGTAGGAGCTATCCCTTTGAAAGAGTCGCCATTCTGTAGGCCCGGCCCTAAATAATGCTCCTCTCTCAACAAAAGCATAGAAAATGTAACATAATCTCCCTCAAAGCACATTGTTTGAGTCCAGGATCCAAAAAAGAAAATATTTTTTCACACTTCTTTTTTTTTTTCTCCTCTCAATTGTCTCCGCTGGTTTAGTGTTCCTTGTGGGTTTGGAGAATAGCCACTTAATATTCCTACAAAGGCATATGAATTCTGTCCGCACCACTGGGACATGTTGAATGGCTTCACAACATGGTCATTGTTGCACGCTACTGCGAGTATATCATTTCCACCCACTTACCATGATGAAACCATCAGCCTACGGAGCTGCATTGGTGGTCAAGAGACCTGAAAGCTCTGTGCTGAAATTCTACCTTAATTCACTAATGAAAAGCTCAGATCGTTTTCTGTGTAAACATAATTCAGCACATTAGAGCTTTTTCAGCATCAAACGTCACCACATGAGGGGCCATTAATTAAAAAAAATATGTATCATAAATAAAAAGCATTCATAGTGGCAGACATCTTTCAGAGAGAGATGACGGATAGCGGTGAGGTGTATGCATTATGGTATGAAATGAGTGAAAGGGCCATATTTCATGGAGTGTAGGGCGTGATTGACCAAGTCTAATGGGCATTATTTCTGCACACTGACCCTGTTGACGTGAGACACTGGGCGATCCCCGACAGCCCATTGCTTCTTCAGACTCACACTGAGATAGGACCGGCGGCCTCCCTGCTCTTTGTCACGACACCAATAGAAGAGCAATATTTCAATGGAAACTGCATATTTCAAAAGCAACTTTTAACAGAACAAAGTTCATGCTGCGGTCTAGACCGAGCCCTCCTAACTAGAACTGCGTGCTGTCTACGTGTGTGTGTGTGTGTGCATTTGCCTATCAGTGGGTGTGCGTAGCAAGAACTCCTTTGGAGTTTTCTATTCAGAAATGTGAATGGGAGTGAATTATGATTGGCTCAGAGAGAGAATAAGGGCTGGGTTCACAAGGCTATCGAGGCAGGGTGGGGGAGACACTTCACCGCTGAAAGGACAAGTACGGATGATTTAGTAAGTTTGCTTCTAACACATTCCTATAAGTGATTTTCAACGCTTGTTTGTTTGAATACTCCCAACAATATTGTTTTCAGGTCATGTCATATCAATAAACTGTTTAAACATGTTTCTCTATCAAGTAATAAACCATGACAATGGTGCTGATAAGCCAGAGCAGCGATGTCCTCTGGCGATAATTTCACTTTGTCCTCGTTCCATTTGTGTATCAATTTTAGCCTTGTTAACTCTGGCTGAACTCATTACAGCACAATAACAGCGAAGAGTCTGGTGTCACGGGTATCATACAGCAAGACTATGACGATAGCTTGAGGTATGTGGTTAGCTATCAAAGGAGCCAGGTGAAGGAATTTCACATTATTACTAAAACATTTTGTGTCAAGCTTTATTGATGATGCAGGCGTTGGATTCGACTCGGGGGACAACGAGGAAAACAAAAGCGGCCGGGGTCTTAACGGAATTTACATGAATTACAGCAAGAGGCCCGTAAGAACGGCCGCGACCTCTCCTTAGCATTTTTAAAACTAAACAAGATCCTGATCCCCGCCCATTAACACACAAACACACAGACACATGCACAAAGACACACTGGTGAAGAATGGTGTGACTGGTTTCCATGGCGCTATGAGGCTCACTGACAGGGCTGGAGTGTTAACATGCTCACAGACAACAGAGAGGATGATGGAGAGAAGAAGAAAAGGACAGAAGGAGGGAGAGAGAGAGAGAGAGAGAGAGAGAGAGGCAAAGGGGGCGCAGTAAAAAAAAAAACAAAGATCGTGTAGAATAGGAGAGATTTACCACACACAGGCAGCAGACTGTCCCGGAGGTTAAGGACCTGTGGTGTCGCGCATCGTATTTCTTTTTAACTGAAAGACCCTTACTGACACAATTCGAAAACACACAATAGTGCAATGTAACTAGAAGCAAGCGCAGCACTGGTCTCTTTTATCTGTCCCCAATCTGCACTTTAATTCTTTAAATTCTAATAATCATGCAGGTTTTAAAAAGCCCCCCCTAGTTAGCTGCAGTAGCCGCTGTGACGAGCAGCTAATATGCTGATTAAACTAAAGCAAGTACGGTAGGTCAAAGCCGAAACCAGGAAGTCATTCTGTAAACTAGTAAACTGCTGTGGATGTTTACAGCAGTTATTAATTACAACCTGTCTGATTATGTAATCGCTTACTGCGTGCTGTTCACTGAGGTCTAATGCGTATTATTGCCCTCTTCAGGTTGTCGTTATTGTCTTCTGCCTTTTTATTTGTTATCTTACAAAGCTTTTCAGTGCAATGATGAAATATTACTGATATTTCAGATGCAGGCACATTCAATTACCTCCAAATAAAGTGGTTTTTATGAAACGTGTGACTTGTTTACAGCCTGTCCGATTATGCGTTTCTTGCCCCATCAGACTTTGTTGTAGCCACGTTGCCTTGCTCTCATATTTCAGCAATGAGCCTGGTGCAAACAATGTTATCATAACTGTAGATATAATGGCCAAAGTTGCAAAAATAAATCCCATGTTGTAAAATATTTCACCACCTTCAATACTTTCTAACCAACCAAAACAGGAATCTCTCCTCCCTCGGCTATTGATAGCCCACCAAGTACGAGCCAATACCTTTGAGTGACTTGCCAACAATAACCATACAGTATATGGCAATATGGCAACCATTCATGTGCTAATGAAGCACTACAGCATGGTTTGATACAGAGTGTGTGTGTGGGGCTTGCCTCCAACTGGAGAGAGCACCAGCTGAGGATATGAGGGGAGGTGGAAGAGATCCAAGTGTTTGCTGCTGCGAAAGGAGAGAAAGGCCCACAAAGCAGGTTTCCTCCTCTATATGCTCCATACTGTCACCAGTAAGAAGATCATCCTCGGTCCAGTGAGCATGTCAACAAACACACACTGCCACACACGCACTTAGACACACACTCTCTCTCAGTATGTACATGTGTGCTGATCCGTGCGTCCATATGTGTCCACAGAAGGTGTAGGCATGTGTGCACCTCCTTGGCTTTCCCCACCAGGGCCAATTTCCATCCGCCGTCTGTGTGAGAAAGCGCGATCGATGCTGCACAGGGGCGCGTCATCCAGCCTGTTCATTACCGTTGGCAACGCTGCGGCCATAAGAACAAACAACCTGCCGTACTGATGCATTAAACTCCAGCCACACCAGATGATTAGTCGGCAGTTTCATTTTAACACTGTATACAAAGAGCGTTAAAACAAGCAGCTCTGCAAGCAGCTATAGAAAAAGCAGAGTTTGCCGCTCAGCTGTCACTTCTGATTTATATTTCATTAGTTTCATTAGCTAACCACAACAACAGCTGAGTGAGCTTCATGTCTCTAAGAAGCCATCTTTGAAGTGCATGTTTGTGGCAGCAGGAGGGGAATGAGTTTTCTCTTCTTCTGCTCTTCTTCATCCTCACCCACGCTGCGTGTCCAGCTCTCACACCACCTGTCTCCTTAATACAGCCCGAGCCTCCCAGCAGCATACAAGCACATATGTATAGTAAAAGACAGTCATGTGTATAGTACATGTCATGTATGGAAAAAGGGTACAGCATTCTAGGAAACTAAGCTTTGAAGCAAGAAATATGCTTAACAATAGGTGAGTAGATCAACATATTTTTGGCCTTGGGATTGCATCAGTGTATACCCTGCAGTATATTAAATGAGCATAGAAAGGTAATATAGGAGCTGCTTTCCACATGCTGAATAAAAGTGTTACCTCAAAGGGGACATATTATGCTTTGTGATTTTCAGTTAGTTATATAATGTTATGATGTTTCTGCGTGTTGTTCACGTTGTCCAATCGCATATCTCAGCTTGAATGTGCATGAAAATATTTGAGTTAAGTTTGATGACGTAGTCGGTGGAAGCGGGCTCCTCAGGAGAAGGGCCTTAAAGAAAGAGGACCTGAAACGACTTGTTTCACACAGAGGCTGAAATGAGGGGTTATATAAAAGGGTCATTATGAGTTAAATAAGGAGATTTGTGACATGTAAATCATGAGAAGGCCTTCCAGTAGAGCCCCAGATTAAAAACACATTACAAAGCAAAAGCCAGACAACCGTCCATATTACAGAAACACGTCACATGTAGTTCTTTTTCTTTTTTATAAGCACAGAGACAAACTTATAGGATTTGTGGCGAGTCCAAAAACTGATCTGATTTTTCGCCTCCTCCTCCTGCTCTGATGTAAAATCAATATTAAGCTCAATGACACAACAGCACAAAAAAATCAAAGGCTGAGTGAACAGAGCGATTTCTGTTCCCTCATTCAAAGCACAACACTGTAGAGAGATATTCCTAAAAAAAAAAAAAAAAAACTTTCATAGAAGTGAAACAAGCTGCAGACAGCTGGACGGGTACGAGCTTGTCAGCGACGTGACGTTATGTTGAGGTGTGCTGAGACCGTGCTGAACGAGACAGTGCTGAAGGGTTTAATCAGCCTGTCTACAGCAGACTGATACCTACACACACACACACACACACACACACACACACACACACACACACACACACACACACACACACACACACACACACACACACACACACACACACACACACACACACACCATGTTGCTGCAGGTGCTGAGATAAAAATGCAGCAGGAGGGAGACAGAGATATGAAATGTATGAGAGGAAGAAAGTATGCCAAAGAAGGAGCAAATGAGAGAAACAGACGTGAAAAGGCCAGTGATGGTGTGGCGGTGTTGGCTAGTTAGCTGTTGTGTGTGTGTATGTGTGTGTGTGTGTGTGTGTGTGTGACTACTGAACAATACAGTATATGTGTGTGTTTGTGAGAAGAGGAGAGTGTACAATCCTGCAACAGGAATCCGTATCCAATGTTTGTGTTTGTATGTGTGCAAGTGTGAGGTTACATGTCTGTTTGGTAGACGAGTACATCGGTGAAACATGAATCTCTTGTGTGTTTGTTCGAGCTTGTGTGGACTGTAAATTCTCAAATAACAGACGAGTCAATGAACAAATAAAGGCCAGATAAAAAAAAACACTTTAAAGGGAAATCTGTGTACTACCTCGTACGGTGAATTCAGCATTAAGCCCTTTATCACAGTCATATGTCTCTGTAGCTCCACGGTTAACGCACAGACATGAGATTGATATCGGTGTCATCTAACACTTAGTGAGATCAGAAAAAAAGCGATGCTTCTACCTAAATTTTGATATTGTGAAATTATCAATACAAGTCTGTTTTCAGTATAAGCCCGTTTGCCTCCTCTTTGCTTCAAAACAGCAGCGTCTGTGCAGAGGTTAGTCTTCCTCCTGGCCCATTGGAGAGAGACCACACAGTCCTCCATCACTCCCTCACCCTCTGCCTGTTTCTCCCTCCTTCCTTCTCCTTACTCCTCCCGTCTCTTCCCGGACTCCAGGATCCCTGGTCCAGGTGACAGCACAGGGACAATATGACTGGTCGGCTCCTAGCAGCTTGTCTGCATGCTACACAATAACAAACTGCTGCAGCTTGAGTTGTGGCATATTGTGAAATATGTGTGTATGAGAGAAAAAAAACAAACAAAAGAGCAAAGAGGAGGGCGAGAGAAGGATGGACAGAAAAAGAAAAACAAATGTACCGTTCTACTATAAGTGAATGTGTGTGATGGTCATGTTTGTATGCAAAGTACACTGAGCCTGTATGCCTATAGCTGAATCTGTGTGGGCAGGACTGCAGACTGTGCTGCCTTTTAATTACAGCACTGCTCCTTCCTTCTCTGACAATGTCTCACACACACATACAAGAACACACACACACACACACACAGCAAGCAGCACACAGCGCACCTGGCTCAGGGCAGATTGGATTTACACTGCATCAATAATTTACCCACACACGTATATTTTCCCCAAACACAGGTTGCCTATGACTGACCAATAGTATGAAGAGCAGGAAGTAAAACACACACACACACACACACACACACACATAAGATAAACAGGGAATAACTGCAGTTAGATGATACTACATGTCCCACTGACTGATCCAGCATAAACGAATGACTTCTTATTATTAAGCCAATTATGAGTAAACAGACAGTTTTTGGACTCAAGCTGTCCTATTCTTAGAAACACCCAGATAAAAACATCATCCCTGGGCTTCCTATTCTCGAGATCCATCATTACACTTCATCTGAGACAGGGCGAGTACCAGACACACTGCAGACACAGAGGGGGCTTTCATCTCCTCCAGCGTGTTGTTCATTAGGCAGAGTTTTAGCTGCCCCTGTTTTTAGTAGCCGAGTAGAGGATGCAAATTGGCTTCTGTCGTTGCTGTTTTAGTCTATTGATGTTCACAGTCAGCCAATACCGTATTATATCCCAATTCAGGTGGCACTAAGTGTGTTGTACACACAAACACACAAGACTTAGATGATCCAGTGAGTTTTCTTGTAGCACCACCATGTTGTTGGCATGTCTCAACAACTATTACAGCTATGGGTTACCATAGAAATTGGTACATACATTGATTTTCCGATCAGGATGAACTGTTATCACTTTTGCATCGCCATCATGTCAGGTTTCAATTATTACTTTTTCTGAGAAGAATATTACAATACTCATATAATAATAATAATGAGGCACCTGGATTTAAATGAGCACTTAATGGATTTCAGTGATCTCCTGTAAAAGTGTTCAACCATTGGTATTTGCAATGGAAAAGATGATGTATTGATCAAATGACCCATTAGCACTTTGAACCCAGGCCTTTATTGGAAACACTTGCAGTGTATTACCTTAATGTTTTGTGAAAATGGATCCGCAGCACTACTGGCATTGGATAATGCACTCACAATGAATGCATGCTTCCATTAGGGTGAAGACTATATGAAAATGATAAGCAATGTAAACATAAACAAGAAGACTTGACCTTGGAAGGCACATTTGTAATATTCTTACTTAAAGTGATATACTGTTGTTCTAAGTGGATCCTGAAGAGGGACATTTCTTGGGTGTAGTAATTTATTCACTTGGATGTCGAGCATCGGAGGGGGGGTAGGAATTTTGATAAGTTTGTAACAATTGGGCTTTTCTTTCCCCAAATCTGCATAATTATTGAGGTTAATTCAACTCAGAGCTTGTGCAGTATTGTCTTTGAATGTGGCTGCCACTGCTTAAATGAATAAATTAGTGACAAAACAAAGCTGACAGACCTGCCTGAATGCACAATGTCAGAGAAAGTGGCTCCGAGGACAAGAAGACGCTGCAAGAAAAAGCCTTTATTTGATTTGCTGGAGACAACAGCCTTGTCATTTATGGGCATTCAGGAGTTTTCTCAGTGATATGATTTCTGTGCTATACGCTCAGTTATTCAAGGCAGATTTCACACTGTATGCGTGTTGTCTCTGCTGTCTGTGTTCCTTCTGCCTCATTCATGATAAGCAAAACTAACATTGCTGCAGTTTTGACAAGACACCTTGTACTCTTCAGGGAAATGATATGATAACAAATAGGACAGATGCTCACTGCTGAAATAACTCGGATGACAGCACAGAGCGGCAGCATAATAAGAAAAGAGATTTTAATGGGTTTCTCGGTGAATAGATCAACATTTATTTTAAATTCAGGGGGCTGATGAGGGTGCCGTTATTTTGAATGTAAATATAGGACAAATTTAAATTTTGACCTGATGATGGTGCAATATGAAAATGTTACCATCTGGCAGATGCTGAAATATCTCACAGGATAACTGAAAACTTTCACATGAAGGTAGTGCAAGAAGAAGTCAAGGGATCATCAAAAATCAGTAGGATTAGTCCTCCAGGAACCACAAGTTTCACAGCAAACCAGCCAACAATTTTCCATTTCAGCTGCAACACTACCAAACCTCTGTAGAGGCAGAACTCACATTATACAATTGTTTATACACCCACAGTAACTTGCTTATTTCCCATAGTGAGATCCTTTTTTTTCTGAAGTGGGACCAGAGTTGGTTTAATACACTTAAACGCATCTCTGTCTGAGCTTTTATGTGTGCAGTGCTGTTGTTTTTTCTCTTGGCTCTTGACATGATAGATGCGTGTCCTTGACATGACTGATGACCAGTCTGGAGACCTTGGAGAGCTCTTGTCAGGGAGGATAAGCAGTCTGAGTGGTTCTGGGGGGCCAAGGGGACCTAAGTTACAGGAGGAGGTCTGCTGCTTGTCTCCAGCAGGTCCTTATAGGCCCTGAAATCCTGTCTGAGTTGAGACAGCGTCAGACTGTGAAGGGTGACTGACCAAGCAGCCTGTCTGGTCGGGTACCTTTGGCTTTTCAAGACTCCTCTCTGCTTGAGTGCCCAATTAGTGACTAAGTGCCTTGCTTAAAGACTACCGGTAAGTACATCAGCAGTGCCGGTTCCACTCTGTTTCAGTTGTTTTATAGAAAAGGGAGGAGAGAGATGGAAGAGGGGAGGGGGGTGTTACTACATCATACAGCAAGCCCTGAGGGCAGACAACTCGGAACAAAGGGAACATCTTTAACTCACCGACAACAAACAGCAAGACAAGAGAAGACAGGTACTATTCACACAGGGCTTTTCTGTTCTGCCAGTTAAGCCTCTGTAGTCGAGCTGTTTTCACTTCACTTCATAGTTCTGTGTTTGTTGACTTTCTGAGCAAGAGGTCTGAAAAGATCAGTGTTCTCGTCCAAGAGGACAGTTGATACAGATATACCAGGCTGCAGCAGATCTAAAGTCAGGGACTATTGGCATGAGAAAACAACTAAAATGATTTTTATAGCATTAATCTATTAGAGGGTAATCTATTTGAGGTGGACAAATGCTTATGCTGAAAGTTTCCTGCCTATTTATCTGTTATGGGTGTAACTGCTGACAAGCTCATTTGGTGTCACAGTAATCTCTGTATTCTAGTACGTATAAAAAGTCCTGGCCTTAGAAGAATAGCGTGGATCAGCACTTTATACTGCATTTCCTCTCTCTATGCAGTAATCACAATGCCATTTAAAGCTGCCTGCTCCTTTTCCTTCCAGTGTGTACTCATTATAGAGTGGCAAGTCAAAAAGCCCCACACAGTGGTTGGCATCCTGATCCCGGTGTGCCTTTCACATGGTAAACAGTTTCAGATGGGCCCAGTATTGTGCTGCTATAATACAGCATCTGCTTTATGGTATGTTAAAAAAAAAAATGCATTGTCACCCAGCGGCAGTGAAAGAGCCATTGAAGGACAGCCAGGGCTTCTCTCTAGTGCCGAGGCTTTGACCGTGACACAGGCTGGTGGGTGGTGGTCAAACGACCTGCATACTACTGTAACGTTGGGCCTGTGGTTGTGAGGAAGAAGGCCAAGCCGGAAAAAGACAAGTGACAAAGGAACTTTTGCATTCAGGCTGAGTTTAAGAATAGACGATGCTGTAAAAACTAGTCAATATACACCATAACAGTGGAGCTAAAAAGTCTCCAGTGAGCCTTTGTATCCGGACGGAGCTGCAGCAGAGTGGGCTGAATGCTGCAGTGAGCACTGGAGCTTGGCCAGGTGGGAACGAGACACTATGCAGACAGAGAGACAGAGAAGATGCCCCTTATCCCTTAACTCTCCATTAAACATTTAGAGCAGCACTCCTGCACAGGACACAGCTGAGAGATGCTACTGTGTGAGTCTATGTGGGAAAACTTCGGTGTCACATAAGTGTTCATTTATGCCAAATCCTCCCGCTGTATCGTAAATCATCCAGCATAATGCACTACTCCGTGGGATGTTTTGCTGGAAAAAAAGTTCAGAGTAGGATATGAGCTGAAGGGAGGAAATAGAAGTCAAATAGAATAGTATCATGACGATAGCTATTTAAATTAGTCCACTAGGGATCATCTCATATATATATATATATATATATATTATATTTGATCCACACACTATCACAGCTGGGCTCACAGTGTTTAATGCTGAGCCGAGTCTCTGCGTGACCCAGTGAGACACTTATAATCATCTAACCAGTTCACTGATACCATGAGAGATGGAGTATAGTCCTACATACACAAAACTAACTTTTCGATTATGACTGACTGATATAACGATATATATCATGACTCAATATAAATGTTAAATTTTGATTTTTTTATACATTTCTATTATATATGGTCAAGAATGAACCTTCGAACTCAAGTTTCTCAACAAGTTTTCCAGAAAATATCAGTCATATTAACAATAATCCAAATATAAAATTACACATACTGCGATTGTATCTATATTGCTAAATGAATCTCCAACTAAGACCATTTAATTCTGCTCTGCATTCAAGAAGCCAATTTCTGGCAAATATCCATGGTGAAACAGAGAATGAAAACTCACAACGCACAATTTTCCAGCCTTATTACCATATCAAGCACATGCCTCAGATTCTGCTAATTTTAGCATTACAAAACACAGATATGTTGAGGTTGCTCCAGTTTGAATTCACAGAGGCCCAGCAGTGAATGAAGGAGGTTAGGCATGCAATTGTCCAATGTTATGTTAAAGAGCCACTTTTATACCATTTTACCATGTCTGATGTGAAAAAAGAAGTAGTGTGTCAATCAAACTGAAGTGCTATGACGAGCTGTCCCGGGTCGTTTCTCTGTGGCCACCTACTCCATTATGGATCAATTCCATACAATATGAGTCACAGGGATGAAAAGAAAGGATGGTTTCACAAGACATTATGAGTAAAAATGGACCTATGTCATAGCGGTGCATTAGATCGGTAGTAGGTGTTATTCAGACTCCTCTTTTCATTCTTTAAACCAGCCATTTGGGATGAATTAATTCAGCAGTCTTGTCAAGGACGTGGCCCTGCCTCTGCTGCCAAAAGCTGCATTTCACACGAAAATTCATATTGCAAGTCCCATTTCGGCAGAATCACAGCTTGGATAAACAGACCAAGTGAAACAAATTCGAGTGCTTTTGTTTTGAGGCCAAAAGAGCATTTTCAGCTCTCACTCTGGCTGCATTTTGATGCTGGAAGAAAAAAACAAAACAAAAAAAAAACCAACTCAAAAACAATCGAATCCCGTGAGAAGCTAAGAGACAAGATGACAAGTCTTTGCAACTTTTAACTTTTGTGGTGTTACAGAAAAGAAACTATTGTCCATGTAAAGTCACTCATAGGATGACAATGGAAAAACAGAGCCCTTATTCGCTTGTGTATAGGTCAGTGATACCTTGGAGACATGAGAAAGGACACACCAGGAGAGGACATATCCTCAGGCCTCCAGCAGGTGCCTTGTTTCCTGAATCAAAAGAAAGGAGCCATATTTCAGACCAGGCTGCATCCTGGTGAGAGACAGAGAGAGCACATCCTGGTCTTTCCTGCTTCTTACCCCATCCTGACCCCTCGCCCTCCTCACCTCTTCCTCACTTCAACTCTACTTCCTTTAGACAAACACCTAATCAATAGAGGTCTCCTGTTGTGAGTCCTTTGCTGCAGAAACGGGCCGTTAAAAAAAGCAATGGCCACAGTAAAAATGTACTTTCACTCAAGGGATACAAACAAAAGAGTGAAAAGCAAACCCTAGAAGTCAGAGTGTACAGCCAAACCCACATCCTAAAGTTGGAACAAAAAGGGAAGATACTTTGCTGGGTTTTATTTTGTCTCAAAAGGCACATTTGAGGTGGAGGAGGTTAAATGTTATTTCAAAGCATTTTTTCCCCCCCTGTTCTCTAATCTGTCTGTCGTTTCCACCCACGCAGACACATATCTAATTTGACTTCAAAGCGCAGAAGGGATTGTGAACGATACAGCTGAAACGCTGCATGAAATCACTTTTTCTATCATTATCTCACTCAAACACACTGATGTTACTGTAGCAATATGCACTATTTCCTGCTGCGGTGTTGAACGTTAACATAGACTCCACTTTGGTGAATCTCAAATCGGGATGTTTGATTTGAATTAAATTTTTCGCGATATATCTTGACTGCTTCCAGGAAAACGTGACGAATACTGATCCTGTGCTGACGTCAGTCACCCCCCTGCAGATGGGTTAGTTGGATTCAGTTTGCCTGGATTTCATCATCACCCCCCTCTGGTCTGCCCTCGCTTCAGATTATGGGAGTGTAGTTATCACCCTCTCCCAGGGTTGGGTTTTGGGTGCAGGGCCAGGGTAATCCTGGGGAGTTTGACTTGGGATGCCTATGGCTTAATTAGATGTTTTTCACTGCCGATGACCGTGGACAATCCAATCAGTCCGACCTCCATGTAGCTACCTTATTCTGCTCTGATTAGGCACTATACCAGTGAACAACGCCTACTCTAAGAGGCAATGTGAGAAACAAGGAAATCTTTAATTTCATGAAATATGCATAGATGTAATGAATGCTACTAGTTTGCCTGAGGCTTTAACACTGGTTAAAACAGTAAAAACATGCAAGTTCCCTGAATTATAATAACCTATACCCACATGATAGTATGCACGATAGTATAATATGAATATTTGGGGGTAACCATAAGAGTATTGTTGTATAGTAGCTACAAAGAATTTAGAAACACCAGTCATAGAAAATAGCTGGTGCAGCTGGTTCAAGTAGCTAACAATTGTAAATGCAGATATGAAACATACGCTGAAAGAGACATAGAGGGAAGAGAGACAGAAAGGAAAGGAAATAATCGGCAGTCAGTGGTAGAGATCAGTGCATAATCTGCTCTCAACGACTGCTCCTTTATTTAAATCACATGACTGCAAACTGAGATTATAAAGGCTTTAATAATTCCATAAGCATCGTGCAAATCATGATCTCCACAGCTGCCCTTGGAAACGCAACTAAAATTTCAACCGTTATCATTTAATCAGGGAAAATTGAGATTTTTACTGTGATAGAGGTTAATAACCATTATGAAAAAGCGTCAGATGTGCACTTAGGTTTAGCTTCAATAGCATGATACAGAGACAGAAATGACCACAGCAGCACACTGCAGCCTCTCCATACTCGGCAACAATTTCATCTATTATTCCACAGCAGTCATAACTCATGAAAGGGTGCCCCTTGACTCTAAGCAAAGCCGTCTACATACTCCAAAATGTCAACTACAATCACGATGCTGACTTCAAAACCTGGAGCTATATGAACTCCACCTCAGTGACACATCACAAATGACCAATGGGTGACAGTGTCCTATTTTCCTCTCACAGGCTCTGTGGAGGCGTACTCTCTGTCACGCAGTAACCCCTTTGAGTAACATGTCCACCAATGGCTCCACTCACTGAGAGATGTGGTCATTGTGCCTTGAGCCCTGAGAGGCCCAAAAGCAGCCAACCTTGAAGACCCAAGCATTAGGTCTGCTTCAGACCAGAGTCTTTTGAACCTCTGCCAGCACAATACCAACTAAAACCAATATAAGGAATGTCATTCATTGCCAAGATCAAATATATATAATGGCGTAATTGTGTCAAAATACATTAAAAAAGATGATTACTGCTGCTTAAAATGTCCAGAAACCTGAAGATTATCATTTGTAGGGGTTTTTTTTCTCTGAGACTCTGCATTAGGTTCTTAACACTGTAGGGCTTTGGCTATAAACCATGGCACAATGACAAAGACTCATTGATATTTCCACATAGACAGAGAGCCAAACACAAGGCTGAAAAAGCCCAGTGTTGGCCCAGACAGCTCTCGGCCACACTACACATTTGATTGGGTTATCAGGCCAGCCAGCCTCAAAGGGGACCCTGATAAATGAAGTTGCCATTTGTCCATCCTCGTCTCCTCACAGTCGGGCCCAGCTCGCCCCCAGCGAGGAATTATCTTAGTGACAATTACATTCTTCCAGCTCCTAAAGATGTCCAGCTCTTCAAAAGGACTGACTGCGAGGAGATTATACTGATTGCTATTCTATTGCTCGCATTTGATCCTAAATTGCTCTGGAACACAGCCTGAGCACAGTCAACTTATCCTTGGTGTTTTTTTTGTTAATAAATCAAATTTGCAAGCAATTTCCTTCTCATGGTGGTTGAAAAATTATGCCCCTTGATGTAAAGGGGATTGTGAAAAATGCTCAAGTCTCTGTCTGGTGATCTGTATTGTGGTAATTACAGGGAAAGGATGTCCTGTTGGCACATATACTGAATAGTACACAGTAAATATGCACAACAGTTTGGGCTATTATTAAGTTTGATTAATGTCTTTTTGTTGCACTAATTCAGTATGTTTTCTCTTTTTTAACCAGTGACTACCAGTGATACGATTAAATATTATTTTCATAATTATCATAATCAATCAATCTGTAAATTATTCTGACTCTCCGTATTCCCAGCACTAACTACATATCAACACATCATCATGGTCAATGGAAAAGAAGAATTTGCCTTACAGTAGCTGCCCGGCAGTGACTCTGATGCTCAGAGTTGTATCAATGAAATTTAATGGCCCATGTGATGCCTGGATGGCTCAGCCGATTGGTGGAAAGGAAGGAAAAGAGATTGGTTTGACAGCGGTACTCGATTTTATGATTCTAATGGTTTTCTGACCCCAATCTTCCCTAATCATTCTGAAACCCGGGCAAAGATTATCTAGGTTTAGATTACGTTTTTTTACACAACACGTGGCACCAGACAAAATAAAATGGCCCGAGTCGTCATTGTGTTCTGTGCTTTTGATACCTCAAAGGACATGCACATTTATCTTATGCTGAATGGAGGAATCTCAGATCTACACTTGGATTTGTTTACCATCCCGTTCCTTTGTCTGGAGAATTTTTTCCCAGGATTCCTGTGGTTGTGTTTGGGGGGTTTAAGGGATGAAAAAGAGGCAAAGAAAAGCCCATTGGTCTCAGCACCACAGAAACAGCATCTAGAGCCAAGCTGTCATCCCACTTGGATTAAGGGCCCTTCAGTGGTGGCTGCTGGGCTGCTAACATGGTGTCTTACCCTCGGCTGGGGTGTGGGAGGGGATAGAAGGTGGGGCAGAGGGTAAGGGCATTAGGAGGCCTGGCCTAAATAAGACCTCGAGGTCAGTGAGTCTCCTGAACAATGGCAAAGCCACTTTGTGTTTCCATGTCAACTTTATTCATGAGCTGACAGCTAAGTGTCCCCCTCTTTCCTGTTGATTCAATCACTATTGCATCATGTGCTGGGCTGACAAAGATAATCTACGCCTTCACTCTGCTTATCTCAGAAGACCCCTACTTCTACAAGTTTAAAGGATGTAAGATTCAACAACAGGCCGGTAAGAGTGCGGAGGCTGCGGTGGATTTCTTGGCAGAGCCCACCCTTTAAATCTCCACCGTTAAAGGCGGGATAAGGGCCGTGGGGATATATTTGCTGAGCTATTAGACAACACAAGTGGGCTGCATCACTGTGCCAACAGAGAGTGGGATGTGCAGCCGAGTTTTTCTTAAGCTCTATGCAAATAGGAGGAAGATAGAGGCTTGAGAACAGAGTAGAAAGTATTCAAGTGCACAGTCTTCCTGAATTTGCAGTAATTTTGGCAAACATACATCCTGCCGGTAGAGCATTGCCCACCTCCTGTTGTTTTCGGAACAGGAAAGGAACCCACGGTCCTTGTTCTGTGCTGCCACTGGGCCACCAACTACCTGCCCATCCAAAGTTGGCCAGAGCTTCAGCAGGCCAGAGGCTGCTCTCCACAATCCTCCGCAGGAACAACAGTGTGTTCAAACGGAGGCTGCAACACCTGCGTTTCTATTATGGATCTCCTCAGGCCTAACCCTGCATCACCCCCCCTTACACTACAATAAAAGGGGCAAGAACAGCCGCCCCATCAGTACAGACAGAGGAAAACAGGCCCCCTTTGTTCCCCCTGCCCCTTCTCAGCGTCGACCGAGGTACATGATCCACCCTCCTCCTCCCTGCAACCCCTGAAAGCTTCAAACCCCCCCGGCCACTTCTCCTTTCCCTCCCTCCACTTCTAATGGGTGGCAGCACAGCAAAACATCTTATAGGAATTTAGAAAATAGACTGCGCACACATCTCAAGCCTCATCTCTAAATGCTCATAACAAGGTCCAAAAACTCAAGGTTGACTAGGAGTGAGATCTACTGTTATACAGCTGGTTAATAGTTAGTTGTCAGGCGCTCTACTGGGGATAGAGAGGGAACATAAAACCTGCAACTTTACAACCTAACACTTCAAAGGGAAACTCTGCTGCTGGCCCCTAGCAGTCAGTTTGGACAGAAAAGAGCATCTCTAATGCTTTGTTCTCACTAAGGGGTGTAATAACCTGACATGGGCGATAATAGCGTTCCCTGGGCAACCTTGGGTGATTGGGCTTGATGACTGTCATGGTGTAAAGCTCTGGTGTAATGATTCGGTCACAGTGGGCCGTGCAGGGACATCCGCACTGACCGCTACTCATTCACCATCTGTCCACACTACCTATTGCCCGAAAATAGAAGCTGATGTAACAGTGCAGCACCTTATTTAAAAGCAAGTGTCTAAAATTTGAAGTGAAATTGACAACCTGGGATAATAAGGTACCTCGCTCAAGCGATAAAGAAGCAATCTTTCACTGTTGATTTATAGGTCGATTGATAGTTTCCCTTGTTCTATTAAATATTTTAGTCTCTTTTTTTTTACACAATTAGTCAGAAAACCAGTCTGAGTCTGAGACATAAATCACCTCCATTCTTTTCAGTCATCTGTCATCATTCACTCCTGATAATATAATACTGGTCTACCTTGTAAACATCAACTGTTGCAGCTGTGTGGAAGTGGATTCACAGGAACGTGTCAATCCCCATTAGACCTGCTGCCTAACTGAGTGTGAAACTCTAATTGCACCCACCAGCTTGCAACCATTCACAGAGCGGCAGAGAGAAACTAAAACGTGTGTGGGTGTGCGTGTGTGTATAATCAACATATATGTCCTTCTTTGCATGTACACATCTGCCCCTGCATACATTCGTCCCAATTACAACCAAGGCAAAGTGTTCAGGCAGCCGTGAAGCGGGGGGGAAAACTGCTCCCTCTGTGGTCCTCTAATGAGGCACTCATCAGTCCCAAAATGAGACGAACATGCTTGTGACAAGGCGATGTCAATGTGCTGTGCTGCTGTGTGTGACTGGCCCACTGGGAGGAAACACCCAGACCGCGGTGACACTAATGGATAGGCATGGGCCTTGGTCAGTACCCCTGAGATTTAGCCCCATCACAGCTGAGTAGTGCACAGCTACCTCTAGTCCCTGCTAGACTAGAGGTAGCTGCTGGATTGTCTCCATTCAGGGCAAGTACACGTGTCTTTAGAGGACACTCAGTTGTTCAATCGATCAGCTGGAGTGACCTTTGATGGCATGTTATTGAATGGTCTGTGCAATTTTACATAAAACAGAAACTATTGCGGCAGTTTATTAAAGAATTATTCCACTTTTATTTCACCTCTTCACATCTACAGTTAATGAAAGGCTTCTACTGAGTAATTTAATAGGAACATGGCAACTAGGGCAGCAAGTACTAATTACTTTCATTATTGATTAATCTGTCAATTATTTTCCTGATTAATTGACTAATTTTGTCTATAAAATGTCAGAAATAAGTGAAAAATGTTATAATTTCTTGGCGCTCATGGTGACATCTTGAAGTAGGTTGTAGTCAAGTCAATCTGATCAACAAAATCCAAAATCTCAAAAACATGCAGTTTACAATCATGGGTGATACAGAAAAGCTTGAAATTAATTTAAAAAAAAGTTGCTCATTCATTGTCTGCCAATCAATCAATCAATCAATCAATTAGTCAACTAATTGTTGCAGCTCTAATGATAACATCACAAAAAGGTCAGTCAAACTAATCTGGTATAAAAGTTAACTCATTACTGTTGTAAACATCCTTTACAGTTACTTTTTAGTACACCTTTTAATGTCCACTATGCTGACTTTAACTGTAATTGGTCAATTTATTAATCCCGTCTTTGAATTCACAGACATTTCTAATACATAAATCAAAGGTCCATCCTTGGTTAAATGAATGACCAAATATCTCAGGTTCAAATCAGTCCCTCTAAGAAATGATGTCATCAACATCGACACGAGTGACACTGAGTAAGTCTTTCTATGCGTGAGACACTTTGTCCTGTGTGTCCGGCGGCTGGCGTTGGTTGGAGTTCACAATGCCACAGACATCTGCTTACAGAAGGAGCGTTGATCACTTCTCACAGAATAGTCTGCGTGTTTCTCCAGCCCACAGAGTGAAATTAGTGGCATTTTCCCTCCAACACCCAAGCTTTTCCCATAGCCCCCGGAGCAGAGCTGCCCGCCACTGGTTTTCAGGTCAGCAGTGTGACTGACTGGTGCTCTCACAATAACTCCGGCCAAACGTGTGTCATGATAATCCCTTAGTTATGCAAATCTCCCCCCCAGTCTAGTGCCGTTTGTGCTGAGGGTGAAAGTAAAGATGGCAGCACAATGTAGGTCACTATCTTGTCCCGTTTCTCCACGTTGGTCAAATGAGCCTGAAATGTGCTTGTCAGTAGAGCTCCAGCAGCAGCAGAGCAGTGGCTCTTCTCTGGGTTCAAACAATATCCTGACTCACCATGTTCAAATTAAAAGTGACCATCAAAAGTCTCACGAACGGTAAAGGATCACACGCTTTGCCGCCTGTTTTTCTGAATTAATGCAAACTAGACATAAGGCAGGGATAGAGGGGATATTGTTATCTTCTTAAACAGATTAACAATAGTCTGCCTGGAGTGAATAAACATTACTAGAAAGTGTGTCAGCGTTTCCAGAGAGCAGTAAGAACGAGGGCTTCAGACAATAAAGCAGGGGTCATTAGCATTGTATGAATTTGGCTATCTGAGTCGGCAGCGAAAGTGTGCAGTTGAGGCATGTGTGTGTCTGTGTGTGTGTGTGTGTGTGTGTGTGTATGAGTGAGAGTGTCTGGGGATGAGCGGTGAAAAGGGCAGGGAGGAGGGAGGGTGTTGTTGCATGATGGTGAGTTCTCCCTTGACTGAAGCTTTGACCAAGGGGAGACAGAGGGAGGAGGAGGAGGGGGCAGGGAGCAGGGGATTGGGTGGGAATGTGTGTGTGTTTTTTCATTTTTCCAGTAAAGCAATTGTTTGGCTAGTGAAATAAATGAAATGGGATGTAATTAGTAAATCTCAGAGGTCTATTATAATCAGATTGAAACCCGATGAAAGAGCATTTGACTAAACACAAACTGACCGGTCCATCAAAACAAGACAAGAGTTGTGATATGAATATGAAGGGAATTAAACACAAATCAGCTTAAAATATGGAGGGATTTACATATTTACAGCATTTCCATCAGCAAAAAACAACTGTCAAATACAGCAGATCTATCTATATATATATCTATATCTATATATATATATATATCTATATATATCTAGGTCCATGAAGGAAGGACACATCATGTCAGTGGCAGAGACTGAAAGACAAGTGACAATGATGTTTTTTCTGATTTCTTTTAAGCATCACACCAGTGTCAAAGCCTTTAATTTGACAGTCGCGCATCGGGAATCCACCTGCTCTCTGATGACCAGGTGTCACGGAAAATGTCTTTAAAAAAGTGCGCTGTATTTTTTTTAATTTTTGTTTTAAAAGATTCAGCTTTGCAAACAATCCCCGTCAGCTCACAGTGATGTGAAGGAGGAGGAGTGGGAAGGAGGCAGTGATTTTATTACTGGGATCATTTTAAGCATCCAATTCAACGTGGCGGGCTGCGTCTATCTCCAGAAACTCCTGACAGTAAAGTGAAAGCTACAGGACACGTGTTTATTATGAATGGAGTCATTTAGCTCACCTCAGCTTCTCTCTCCTCCGTCGGCGGTGCGCAACACGAAGCTTGTTGTGTATCTTCAGTCTCCTGCGACAGCGCGATACCGTCCTCCCGTCTTTATTTACGTGTGGAGTCCCGTTCAGCGCCGAGCCTCTTGCACTTGTCTCTTCTGCCTCACTGTCACTGGTCCTCTCCTCACCCACCAGTTCACCGACACACACACACAAACACACACGCGCGCACGCATACGCATACATACATACACACACAGGCGGGGGCGCGCAGCACGCCCATTGCGCGCACTGCAGCGCCGCTGCCGATATATGGTGGCCTCAAGGCACTGAACCATTCCAGCAAATTGTCATCCAAATACACACAGTAATAGTGCTTTAGCCCCATACAGGCTCAACACTACAGAAAGGACAACAGCTGGACGAGTTTTAGGATAAAACAAATGCTCTGCAATACCCTTTTTTTTAATATTTAACAGCAGGGAGTGGGTTTTTATTTTAGTTGATGCTGTGTTGTTATTGTTAGACTTAAGCATGGTGAAAATGCTGCAAAGCCTTAAAGGCTAAATAATCACATTTCCATTAACCAGACCTGCGAAATGAAAAAAAAACTCATATAGAAAAGCACATTCAGAGACTGCAATTAGTCAGCTATGAATATTTTCACCTTTTAGACAGTGGACTTAATTGCAGCTTTTGTGGAGGCATTTAAATGTCCTGATAGACTCTGTAATTTTGCCCTGAGTGCAGGATTGCTCTAATAATCATACAGTAGCCAGTGGGATCAACTAAGACTTGGTTGGATGAGGTCATGTGACTTTAAAAGCAACATTTCCTCTCAGTTCAATCTGCTGCCAGCCAATCATGCACTCCTCGTGCATTATCTCAGGCTTAGCAATGGAAAGCCATCTGCGAGACATGAAATCAAACAGCAAAGTGACTCAGTTATTACGAGGATAAGCCTGGTTTGGCAAGGAGACAAGAGTTTCTAGTTTGAGTTGTCATCCAGAAGATGGTCGACTGAGATGAGCTAAATAAGGTTGTGGCACGGATTAGAAGATGAATATGAGTTTCCAGATACGTATTTAGAAATAAGATGGTGTGTAGTTCCTTTAAGAGGCCTAAAGGACTACAGTAATGATCGTTTAAAAGGTCTAAAATTCAGAATCATCCCAGTGCTCATTCGCTTTCCAGATCTCCATCTTTCTTTGATATTTCGGCTTTGCTTAACGGCTGGTTGTAAAAAAGAAAAAAGTGATAGAATTTTAGAGGAAGAAAGAGGGGTTGACATCCAGGCAAGGTTACATCTGCTGGATGTAACGCCCCAGTGTCAAGAGCACCACCTTCCCTCATCATCAATAGGAGGAGGCACTACTGCTCACATTGCCCCTCATTTCAGATCGCCTCCAGATATGTCTCAATACCTCTTGAATCTCATTAAAATATTATCTTAATTTCCCCCATGAATATAGTCCTTTGAGTCCCATTGAGCAGGAGAGAGAGAGTTATCACTTGGGCTTTTTTTTTCTTGATATTTTCTTATTGTCCTCAGAAAAAAATAAAACAGATGCGGCACCAGCAAGCCAACCATGAAATGACCCAGCTCCCATCAGAGGTGATGATTAACTAACCAGATTCAACACAGATCAGCAGGCTCTCAGTTCTAACACACATCAAAACACAGCAGTCTAATACAGCATCACAGCCATGATAAGTTCACATTTTGACATTTTTTAATGAGCCAGAAATCTGAATGTTGTGTATTAATTATGAATCAAAGGAACTCCTCAGTATCCATTAGTAGAAGTGTATGACTTTGTCGAAGACAGTAAATGACTTTATACATTACCCATTCAATCACATTCTTCTGTTGCTTGTCTTTCAGTCACTTTTTTTTCAAATTTGGATTTAAACCCTTCATATCTTATCTCAATATCATCCACTTGCTGCAAAAACTAATTAAGTGCTAATGAGATGGGTTAATTCGCTGCAGCTAAATGTGAGGGCATAATTGAGAAGCAGCCACCTCAAGGATAAATAGTTGTTACATAACAACAAATCTCCTGAAGATACACTGTCAACATAGCCTGGAGAGAAATATTTATATGCAGAGTCTGAAGCTTTGGCCAAAAGGTGCAAAAGAAATCAAATTACTGATGTGATTACTGCCGGAGGACAAGTTCATGAGTCAGATCTGTTTATATCAAAGGGGGGATGCATTTCCTGTCTCAGTCTGCAGGGTAATTACATTACTTTTCTATATCCAGTGGGAGCAGCCTTTACTGGCTGCCTAACCGTATTAACACACAGGGGGCAAAATCATGACATGAATTCACTGAATACACCACAGTGACCGGATACGGAGCAACTGTGTTTCAGGTCATATGTTGAATATAATTGTTATTCATGGTTGTGCATTTATTATTTTTTTTCCCCATCTCACATGTTCATGCTGAAAAAAAAAAATGTCACAATTACGAAGCATTGATTTTAGCCATAATTGCCATAACCAGAGAGAGAAAACATGAAGGTAAGTTTAGAGTTGGATATACATCCAAACCTAGTTGGGTGCAGATGCAGGTCAAGAAGTGAGTACAGTCTTTGCGGCTTAGTTCTACTAGTACGGAAACATATTTATGATATAGGCTATTAATTCTGCATTTGGTGAATGTCGACTTGCTCCTTTTATTTCCTCTGCGATACTGTTCAGTTCCAGATAATAAAAAAATATTTGCAAAAAGCCTTCATCCTGCACTATCTGTGCCTCAAACCACCATTGATGCCCTTTCGCTGTGTCCCCTGCCTTCTGTGAGCATCTCTGTGTTTTCATGCATGTAAGCAGTTGGTGGAGAGCTGTGTCAGTGGATGGTGTTTATGCTGGAGGGAAATGTGATCAATCATTGGCCAGGGCTGTTAACCATGTGCCTGAGCACAGCCTTGCACAGTCATCTCATCTCACCATCCTCCTGTTTATGACAGGGAGCTCAGGGAAGGGCCTTCAAATTACCTTTCCCTGAAAATACACCTCCGACTTCACAGGCTTAGAAAAACCAACATATATTTGAGGGAAGACGCTCACAGGCACTAGACAGAGTATGCCGCTGCAGTAGTAGTGATTAGAGATCAATTCCAGATTGAGTAGCAAAAGATGAGGGTGTACGTATATCAGTCCAGATCTCTGTTGGAATAATTAAGCAGTGTGTAAAACCTAATATCTGCATGTCTCTTCTTCCTGAGATGATCCACAAGCTGTGAAAAAAAAGCAACAGTTTTCCTCCAATCACAATCAGCTAATCTTCATATAATTAGGTAGCAAGATGCAGCAAGGATCAGTGATGGCTTTTAATTACACACACGCTTAAACAGTCTTTACACCAGACCAACAGGAGAACAGTGGAATTATATTAATCTGGATAATAATTTTACCTCTGGTCCTTCGGGAGTGACTGACACATCAGTTATACAGTACTTGACCAGGTTAGGCATGAAAACGAGTGCTTTTTTTTTTTTTAGCTGTAGACTTAGAAACAAATGATCATTTTCAACCATGAAAAATCAATAAGCAGCATTTTTTTAAACCAGTTCTTTAGCTACAAAAAAAAACTACATGACTTCAACAAACATCATAGCTGAGTGGGGATTGAAACACGGCACTTGAAGGTAGAAGGGGTGAAAGAGGTTTTTGACAAGCGGCTTCAAAGGGGAGGCAGGTACACTGAAGAGCATAGCCTGTAGGGAATCTATAAAAACCAAACAATCAAGCATAAAATGATGAAAAAGCAAGAGTGTATGTAAAATATTAAGATAATATGCTTTACATATTTAATGATTAGAATCTATCATTATATGTATATTAGATTGAAATATTGGAGTAAATCTTTGAAATCTTGACGTCTTAAATATATCATGCATTTACATACATCATATGCAATACTGCAATGCACCAAGAGGGCTCTCGTGTGTGTCTATGTTTAAAATTACAGTTAACCAGTAGCTACACTGCTAAATTTGCATCATTACATCTAAGAAATGCCACTTACATCAGGCGCTCAAATTAACCTTGATTTGACCTTTACAAAAATAGAAAGACTTTTTTTTTTTCTTTACATTCTTCTTTTATAGTGTTACATGTCGGCGACTTAGCTTAACAAACATTTAGATAATAACATGTATCCCATTTACTAACTTTGTGAGATATACTGTAAGCTACTGCTTGTTAAAGGACAACATATGATTTAAAAGTGCTCACTCGGTAAATCAGTCTGGAGAAACTATTACAGAAACCGTTACAGGCTACTGTAGAATTTTACAGTATTCTGCTTTTTAAAAGGAACAGTTCAACATTTTATTTATATACACTTTTTTCGCTTTCCCCCTGACTTCTACTTTCTATTCCTTTTAATTGTACATGACGCATTTGCTAGGAAAGCTAACGGTGTTGCAAACGTCCACTGCCGAAACTCTAACACATTAACACTAAAATCATTACAAATGGTGGCGTCCGAGGCTTATGAGGAGGAAGATAATGCTTGGCATGTTGGATGCATTACCTACCTGTGTGTTTACACAATGTTCTGCAGAACTATGGGCCAAAGAGTCAACAATTATAACATTAACTATGGTAAAGTGATATTCTAGGCTATTTAGAATAACAGCAGAGTTTCTATGTGAGGTAAAGTTGGCTTGTGTTTGATCTAGAGCTTGGAGGAGTGAAACGACAGACCGTTATACATGTCAGCCCTAAGCTTGGCCCACTCTGCAATCCTCTGGATCGAGCTTTTCTCTTGGTTGAGGATGCGTGCAACCTTCTTCAGTTTCTCCTCGTTCCTCTCGAGGTAACGGATGCCCTCAGCCTGCAGCAAGTTGAGCTTCTCCTGCCGGTTCTCGTCCATGGAGATATCTTCGCTCATGTGGGGGTTGAAGCGGAAATAAGCGTCGGGAGGGAGGAAGGCATCGAGCATGGCGTGAACCTCTGGAGGGGAAAAGAGCAAGAGGGAGGAAGGTGAGAGTGAGACTGCACATGAACCAAACATGATATTTTATGTACCCAGAGCAAAATCATAAACACACAATTAACTTCCTAATTGTCCCAATATGTACAAACATTCAAATATTGTGTTAAGAGTAGGAAATGCCAAAGCTGTCTGTCAGCATCGTGACAGCAATGCATGTGTTACAGAGTAAGCGCTTAGGGCTAAGAGTGTGAGGTAATATGAGAGTGAAAAAATCTGCCTAATCGTCTGTCTGAGACATTTAAAATCAACAAAACATAAATGCATACAAACAGGCAGTGGGTTACAACAACAGGGTAAATATGCCCTAAGGATCCAAAAAAGGTGACAACGAATTTCCCACACAGCCTGTGTTCCCACAGTAGTTCAGCAGTTCAGTCCAAACATGGATTCTATTAAAACTCGCTGCCTCTGAGGCCGTGTAGTCAAATCCCTCCAAAAAAAAATTATTTATCTAAAGGTTAGTTAGAGAGTTTTAGATACTGTTATCAAATCAAAATTTATTTATATAGCCCAAAAATCACAAAATACATTTGTCTCAGAGGGCTTATTTTCCCCCTCACTTTCGAGTGAGGAAAAACTTGCCCACCAAAAAACCTTTTAACGGGGAAAAAGGTGGAAGAAACTTCAGAAAGAGCCACAGAGGAGGGATCCCTCTCCCAGGACAGACAGACGTGCAATGGATGTTTCTAACAGTACTGTATTAAAACATCACAGTAAGAAATTTTTTACTGCAGTTAACATACAATGTCAGTATTATTTCACTTCTACATAAGAATTATCAAATAATGATTTTTGGAATTACTGATTATAAACCGTACAACTGATCAAAATCCAATATAAATACCATAATTTTCAGACACATGGTAACACGGCTTCCGATATACGTAACAGGTTGTTGCACAATGTTACCAACTATATAAAACGTATTACGTGTTTCATTGTTTATTTAGCAAGAATAATAATAGAATAGTGTGTTCCACTAGCAACTCTCCAAAGCAACAGCACAAGATGTAAACTGTAAGCTTTTTCCCTTTGCTTGCCTGTAGGGGTGGTTACTGTGACATGTCTCCATTTGCAGGGAGGGAAGCTTTTGAAAGAGAGAAAAATCTGTGATAAACACTCTTGCTAATCTTCTGTTTCTAAATAACAAAGCCTGCTGGAGAGCTGGGGGGGAGCTTAATCCCAAATACAGGAGGAACAAGTGTGGAGTAGCATCTAGGTCACATGCTGCACCATAAACGCAACAACAAGGAAAGGGACTGAGCTAAATTTAGGCACAGCAGAGGAGCCCATGTCCAGAGGTGATAAGGAGACGGAAGAGGGCACCACGACAGAGGGCCCCAATGGGATTTATCCAGAACAAAGTCAACCTGTAAGTGCAGTATTTTATACACGGATGACATCAAATTATAATTCCTTGTATGGAAATAAACAGGGAGCATAATTCATCCAAATCTTTGTGCATTATTATTACAGTGAGCAACAATTTAGTCTTCAGGAGTATAATTCCAACTGGTCACAAGTTACCATCCATCCCTACACTGCTGTTTTCAGGACACAAGGTACCTTTAAGAGATTGTAATGACTGTGACTTACCCTCAGTGTCTGTGGCACTGCTGATGACATTGGTGATTTTGGTTTTGAGGCTTGTGTAGGTGGTGCTGTTCTTGCCAGGAGTTTCAAAGCGACCCGTACCGAGTGAGACTACACACTCCAAGGGTGTGTTGGGCCACAAACACTTACACTCATGGATAGCCAGTGCCGTTGGGTTGTTAATGAGTAGACCTCCATCCTGTGCACAAAACACAAGAAGTGTCATGTTATTCCCTCAATTTACAGGCTTTCAATGGTGTTTTCTGCCAAGACCACAGTCAGCGAAACCAATTAATTGGCATTTGAAACCTCAAAACCTTTAATGGATTTTAACACAGTCAATACATGACATTTTTGAAGTACATCTGACGAAACAAAAAGAAAAGATCAATGTGCAGTTCCAGAGCTGCTTGTAAGTCTACAAAGCACAGAGCTAAATTGTTGTTTTTTTCCCCCCTCTTCTCCCCCCCTTTTCTTACAATTTCAGTCACACTGGCTTTGATATCGAACAACCGCCCAGGAGTGCTTTTGCCTTGGATCCATAGTCTACCCAAGGCAATGGGGGAGTAACTGGAGAGGCTGTGGGGATTGTTGAATAGGCATGAGGCTGAGGGGCCGCAGGGCTGCGGGTTGGCAGCAGGATCAAACACACAGGGACCAGTCCTCATTAAAGAGGCCAGGCTGGGGGGCGGGAGCTGCAGGGCCCCAAGTGTCTAGGGACACACTAGGGGGAAGAGTGTTCGTCTGTGTGACTGTAGTATATGTGCGTGTTTGATCGAAAGCTCATGTCTGCTTAGAGTCAATGCATATAATAATGTGGATAGGTGTTTCTAAAGGCATATGTCACATGGATTCATACACACTGAGCCTCTGGGGTGGGGTGGGGGTGTATGGGGGCCATCCCATCTTTCCATCACACTCAGCAGTGTCACAGCCTAATGACAATTCTGTACAAATGTGAGAGAACACAGTGTGATGGGAAATATGAGGACTGCCTATCAAGGCAAAGGTCTGCTAATCATATGGGGAGGTGGACTGAGACGTTCATCAATCATCAATCTAAGGACCAAGAAAATTGCAAAGGGAATTGGTTCTTGTTGTTAGACAGTTGTGTTAGACAGGGTGGACTACATCAGGCAATAGCGCCAATGATAGCAGATGCTTTGTGAATGACTTGCTGTAGCTTTTAATATAGTCGACTTCTTTTTAAAATTATGAGTGACATTGAGAAATCACCGAAAATTTAGCAAAGCAGGTAACTAAAAAGGAATAAAATCAGTGTTAGATAATAGTTTAACAAGACTATAAGTCTGCAGACACACTTGAGACACACTTTAACCTGCTGATGGCGCTAGAGGAAAACTCAGGGAATACCAAAAACCATTTTATTTTTCTATATACACATATCCTCTGGGCAGTATGTATATCTGAATCAAATGGCATTTCATTAAATAGTTGTCAATCCATTTTACTAAAAAGTTAACCTCACGGTGGCACTACAGGAAGTAATGTAGCATAATGTTAACAAGTTTACTTAACATTGTTAACATTAACATTTTGCCCCGGAACTCAAATTTTCCAGTCAACTATGAAAATCTTTGTTCACGGGCAGCCCTAGAAAAAGATATAAAAGGCAAAAGTCCCTCCAAGTCTCACTCCTTGATAGAAGAACTGCCTATGATCTCAAAGAAATCATCTGATATTGTACAACATGAATCATTTAAAACCTTATAGTTATTAAGTGAAAAGCCAAAGCCTCAGAGAGCACCCATCACACTGGCTGAGATAGAAGTCACAAAAAGAGGATTTCACTACGCCACAAAAGCACGGAGGAACTGCTGAGGTTGCCGTTTGTTCAAAGTGTGTCATTACGCACCAGTAGGGGTGTCTGGCGGACCAAGAAATGAATTACAGAAAGGGGTGAAAATGCCTGGATTGGCGTTACTCCTAATGGAGACTTAGAGGGGCTCGCACTGCACAAGGCACCAGACGAACCCAGCTGGAAACCAAACTACTAAGCAGTTTTGTTATCATTCACACCACTGTGAGTGACTCCATTTTCTGAACTCAGTGGCAATCATGGCAACAGTCCGGGTCCAGTTATGGGTTCTTTGTGCCGATAGCTTGGGGCAAGTTTCACAAGCACAGTGACCGGCCTTACATTCAGAGCCAAAGCATGTAACATTAGAAGCCAACTGCACAATGCTCTTGTGAGCTGGGAGTTGAATGCTATAACTTGTCTCCATTTCAGTGCACCTGCTTGGGAAATTCAGAGCTATTGATCATAGTTGAGGTCTTTAAGGAAAAATTTGCTTTCTGGCAGTGAAAAAGCTTTGTGGTGCCACTGGGAGACTAGTGGGTTTTCTTTGTGTGTGGCACTCATAACTTTTTCGAAAAAAAATCAATTCATTAGAAGAAAATTTGCATCTGTCGTCTTCTTCCACAGCTGTCAGGAACAAACAAGTCTCCGTGAAGGAGAAGGTTCAACCTACAGTGAGAGCAGGTTGGCAGATGCTGGCAATGAGACTTTAAAAGACACTTTACTGTGAGATATCAATACTTGGCCCACATGCACATTCTCACACAAGGGTTTCTTGAGGCCAGGGCATATTTGGATGAGGAGTTAAATTTGAAACAATGATCGACTTAGGACAAACTGCAAATGAGCTTTGCATACAGAACGGCCAAACTGAAGCTGTCTGTCAAACACACAGCATGATACAAGGCAAAGGTCATTTCCATTTATAAGGATTTAGAGCTGTAATGCTCCTCTTACTAACTCAATATCACTGTGAAAATGTGCCACGTGGCAGATAAATGTCCTTAGAGGGAACACTCCTGTCAGTTGTGACCATCTGACGAATGTTTTTTTTTTTTTTTTTTTTAAAGAGTTTTGGTTTATAAAATGGCAAGTTTGAACTCTCCCTTCCTGAAAGGCTTAATGATTTCCTGTGACAACAACCCTCGGTTCTGGTAAAGCATGTTTGTTGATACTCCAGAGAATCGCTTCGCCTCGACTTTGCCCTTCAGGGGGCTGGTTCAGGAATCAACTCCTCATTTTCCTGTAGCTTAAATAAAGCAAGTTTAAGTAATTAGGCATTCTACATCCATGGGAGCGTGTTTCACATCTTTAGATGGCAAATTAAACCAAAATCTGGCTTTAAAAAGAAATTGCCCTTACAGCATATTCTGAAATGAAACTACTGAGATGATACGAGCTGATGATAAATAAACAAAATGAAGACATGCAGGATTTATAGGCCCTTTGCATTGCTGTTTGAAAGTCCTCAGCTGTCATTAACTTTTAGGGGCTTATCTTCAATGTGCCAGTTTAAGCTGTCTTGGAGGGGGAGTGATGATTTGAATAGGAAAGAGGTGCTATCGTCGGGATCAGTAAAAGTCATTTCACGCCCCAGTGTATGTCAGTTCCCATTAGCTATGACAGCAAACTTCATCCTGTGTGGCTGTGTATCTCTCTCTCTCTGCCTCTTTAACCCACGGGTAAACTTCAATGCGGTTTTGTGCGAGGGTCATTATGAGCGTCCACAACACAGAAGACGGCAGAGTGCTTCTTAAATCTAAATGAGGTGAGCCATCGACGTACATCTGTTGTAGCATTCGCATAACAGCTCCAATGAGCAGCTGTAGTCATTATAATTTCTTCTTTGGATTCTTTGACAAGGCTGGACTGAGGGGCACTGAGCTCTGTCATCATTTATTATGCAGCTCTGTCAATGAGGCTCCCTACGCTCAAATGATTAATTAGGGAAGCATTACATAAGTCATGGACATCTGACTATGCCCGTCACAATAACCAAACTGTTTTCCAGAGATGGTCATTCAATCGATAAACTAGATAATTAGGTTGCGATAAAAAAAAACCAAAAAGCTCTCTTGTATACTCTCAATACTTCGCATGCATCTTCAAAAATCAATCTGTGATGTTTATACGTTCTCAGCCATTGTTCATTTAATCAGAATTGCCTAGATAGCATCTAAACCACATAAAAGCCACCACTTTCATTAGCAAGGATGAGAATGAACACAGTGTTACTGTGGTGAGTGTCACTTCTAAATTGTAGACAGGTCAAGTCAGAGGTCTTCATGCCCTATTATGTGATTACGTCGACCAGTTTTCCTCTTTGCCTTTTTTTGCTTTATCGGCCCCAGAGGTCAAATTGAGGTTCAAATCATCTTCCCAGGCTGTCAATGGAGGATGGACCCATCTGTGTCGGTGCCAACTTTGCCCCAGGCAGGGAAAGCAATTGAGATCTACTGTGCACAGTTACCTTTTCCCACACATTTGTTGAATACATGACCACACATGTACATCCAGTATTGCAACAATGAATCATCCCTGCTGGCTGTAACCACCAACATTAAACTGTGACAATTGTTGCAGTGATAAATGGCCGCAGAACTCGTTCTCTCATATTTACTTGTCTAGATTTCCCTTGAGGCTTTACGTACATATTTGATGACTTCATATTCTGAAGCATAACTTAGCTTTTAATCATCTATTGGCCAATTCACAACTAATTTCCCTGCTGTGTGAAGGAGATGTGGCCGAATACAGATTTGCACATCACTACATTGTAATGCAAGGTTAAAGCTGTGACTTATTCCAAGAAATCTCATCTGGAGCCACTGCAGTGTCCTGTGTACTCTGTCAGGCAGTACTGTGAGGAGACGAGGGGGTTAGAGACAGAGGAAAAAGTCAGGAAGGCTTTCACCCAGCAGTCAGTCAATGTAATCAGTGGACAGGCCTAATCCCCGAACAAGTGTGCTTGTGCAATCAAGTGTGTGTGTGTGTCTATGTGAAAACGTGTGTGTGTACAACAGAACAAAAACAGCAATGGGTAGAGGGAACTGTAATGTGACAATGAGAGAATCTCTGTGTGTGCGTTTACGCTAAAGGGACAAAGATCCTGAGTCTGTCTGGGGAGGAAGATGTCTGCAGCTGGGCTCAAAAGTCTGAGCTCCATCCTCCATCCAGCCTGAGCTTTCAGGCTTAACACAGGAGGAGTTAGCTGGGATGAGAAAGTGGCTAAAGGCTCAGATTTATCCTCTCTTGTCACCTCCCTGAATCCACCACCCTTCTCCTCTCTGCTTCTTCTGACTGTGTAATGTATGACCAATAATTTCACCTACAGTGGCCATTATGAGGGGAAAAAAGGTAATTAAAAGCTAATCCAAAAGGTAAATTAGACTTTTTGGATCTACTCCTTTGAAATGGCACTGAATTACTATATAGCCTCTGTGTCTTTTGCCACTTCTCACATAGTTCAAACAGTCTGTTTTCGAGCCAAAGCTGCCATGTTTTAATGACTCATTCATTTGTGACAAAAAGTATGGCGGTGCTGACGTGACCTACTCCATTTCTGGTTGTGTGAAGTCTTTCTGCTGAGCATGGTGCCATGTTGGGGTTTCTCAGGAGCTCGAACTGGGGTTGGTGGCCCAATGATCCCAATGCGTCTCAACAAATGCTGGCAGAGGTGGGCACAAAGCATGCTCCCATTCCTCCCCATCGCCTCAGGAGACACCATGGCAACTAGGTGGAAAAAATTGGGCCCTCTTCACCATTCCACGCATGCTCTGGCATCCATTGTGAAACATCTGAAGTCTTCTAATTCTGTGTTCTTTCGCACAGAGATAACAGAGAGAGCTTTAATGTGGAACAGGCACCTCCTCCCTCCCTTCTATTTTTTTTTTTTTGCTCTTTTCTCCTTGTTCCCTGTCACTAAAGCATCCTCTCCATGCCTATGGTAGCAAGTGTGAGGATTTGATAATCCCATGGCTGCTCTGCTTCAAAGGTCTTGCTCCAAGTTACAATTTCCAAAAAGTTACCAGTCTAAATCTGGAGTTCTGGCACGACAAGATTTCCAATTCCACCCTGCAGAATAACAGAAAAAAATCTACAAACAATCATAAGTTTCTTGAAACGCTGCTTGAAAATTCCAGCATTCGTTCAGCACATGGTGTGGCAATTCTGTTGCACTCGCCCATACAAAAGGGTGATTGTTTGAGGCTTGAATTAAGTGGAAACTCTGTGGGTGTTTGTGGAAAGAGCAAGATGACTCTCTCTCTAGGGAATCCTGACATCAGACAGACAGCATGTTATGCTCATGACTCGTTTTAATGGCGCAAGTAGCCAGTAAATAACGGCATTATGCTGGGTGGTATTCTGGAGCTAGCCAGACGTTCACATGGAAAATTAAAGCTTTTCTTTTTCAATTCTTGCATTATCTTACTCTTTCATATTCCTACAGATTGTTGTCCATGGCTTTGATAGGATTGCTAAATGTTTTTTCAAACAAATCCAGATGATTAATGTTTTACAGTCGGTAGAAACAAAAGAAATTTTGTCTCATATAACACAAATGAGGTTCCCCCTTCTGCCTCACTGCTCTTGCACTTTTATGAAAACCCTGATATTATTGTTCCTAAAAAATAAAGCAGATAAAATGTGGAACAACTGAGGAAAAAATACGAATCACACTGCAAATGCCTGCCAAGGTCCCTTCAAAAAAACCCCCAAAACATCGTGAAAATATTCCCTTAAGACTTATTAGCCTGAAAAAGAACATGAGAGAGTATGGCAAAAAGTACTTCTTACAAGGTGAGAAACACTGATTTTTTACAATATGACTCCTGCTCCCGGCTAACTAACAGTTTGGAAAAGCACTTCCATAATTAGATTGTCTGTCTTTCAATTCTAACAAGGCAAAAGTATCAAGTCAAACAGTTGTGTGTGCGATGAGGAAAAGCAGTGTATCGGGATAATTTATGCTTCTCGGGGTAGAGTCAGGTTTTTCATCAGTCAGTCTCTTTCATTCTCTCCCCCTGCATTTCCCCATTCACATACACAGCAAACACAGCTTCCAATTAAGAATATGGAAGTGTGCCGACACAGTATATTGCCTTTGATGCAAACACATGCTCATTCACGTGTGTGTGTGTGTGCCATGCTGCGTTTATGTTGAGTTTCGTCAGAGTCTGTACAGTACATCTGTGTGTTGAATGTCAATTCAAGGAAATACTGACATCTTGATGTGACAGGTCAAAAAAACACACTACATCAACCAAGTACTGAAAAAGTGAAACATATTGACTTGTATTCGGCTGTGTGCTGTGTACCTGCAGCCTAAAGCACTTTGCATCAACTATTTTGACCAAAATAACAGTCACTGTTTTGTGAAATTCTATTACGTTACACATGGTGGTTTCATCTTTCTTCGGTGCTCTCTGACTAAAAAGGTAAAGCAGATCCTCCATACATATTGATCAGTAAAATGATAGAATGCACTGGGGCTTTCGTTATGTTACTAATGGCTACTGCATACCTGTTTAATGGAGATGGATTCAAGTGCGACTCTCCCCTGTCAGAATGAAATTGACTGGAAATAAACACTGACAGGAAGGGAATGCAGTTCCTCCCTCCTGCTTGATTTGCAGAGGATTTTTATGACGAGGCTTCTCAAAATCCTTCACACTGTCTACAGTCAACTATACAGCATTTGAACCCAGCTGAACCAACGATAAGTGGTATTACTATAGATGAGGGAATGCAGTTACGTTGTCACTAGATGTGTAAATACACTGTGTAAATGTGAACATGAGCATGAATACAAAATAAATCTTCTCAGACACAGTAAACATGAGTTATCTAGCACAGTGCACACAGGTGACCTGAGGACTTGTTTGTGTACTGAGAAATTTTGATTATAATAATTGGCACAGCTATATTGCCTCATGCTTCCACCTCTTTGCCACCAACTTTATTTACCATTCATAGAAAGAGTGTTCAGATTATTCAAATGTAATTGAATGGAAATGATTACAGGTTGGAGAATGTTAGATTTTAGGAGAAATGTTGTTGAAAAAAGTGAGTTAGTTGACTGAAACTAACCAACCATGTTGATCCAATGAACTAAAAGACAATATTCAGTATTGAATATGTTCTTTAACTCGTGTGACACGTCTTCTTTGTCTGTAATGACGATGATGTGAGAATTAAAGCTCATGTAACAGTTGTGCTCATGACAATCATCCTTTCTAAAAGCTAAAAGCTTAAAATCTAAAAGTAGAATGCAAATCCACTGCCGTGGGTTGTAACACTTTACGTCCTGAGTAACAAATACTGATGGGAGATATTTTGGAGATAAACTGTATGAATTTATCATTAAGCTCATCACAGCCAGTTTCACCCTGTTGTGAATTTGACTGACCTGGTGGAGATCATTCCCCAAGGTGAACTCCTGGAAGTACCCAGGGGCTGCTGAGGTGGCACGGATGGCCTGCCAGAGCTGGTGCTGGCAGCCCCCCAGGTAGTGTGAGCGCAACCCGGGTAGCAGGTTGTAGTTCCTGAACACATAGGCCTTCAGAGTACCCCGGTTCACAATGGTGCTCACTGCCGCCACCTACAGGTAGAGGAAATGACATACAATTTGACTGTCTGACAGTATGAGGTAACAGTTTACAACCAAAACTAACTAATAATGGTTATACAAATCTACATTTAGGTAAAACGTGAACAGAATACACAGCAAATAAGCTGTGCATGTGTGTATAATATCTCTAGTCTGAACAATCAAATTCAATGACATTAGCATAATATCTGGACCAGTATTGTTAATATAATCTCTGTTCCCTGAGGCTCAGAAGAGTCTGCTGACATGTAAAATTCAGAATATACTTCTTCATCCAAACTGTCTTAAATGGCTTTAAAGTGCATTGTCTTCTTCCACTTGTCATGCAGAAGTACAGTATGCGAAAAACAGAAATAGGATCTTTTCTGTGTAATATAACAGTAAGCAAGACTGGGTGAAGGCTTGTTAGATCAGCACATGGAATAATGAGTCAGTCTTTGAAAACTCACCTTGGGGCATTCAGGGTTTCTTACAGTCTCCACCAGGAGCTGTGAGCCCATTTTCTCTCTGTGGAGAAGAAGACAGGTTCATGTTATTTTCTCCTTTTTAAATTTTAGATAGTAGTACGACCTCTTACAGACTATTTTCTCCTGTAAGCTACACTATTTTTATCCCATTAACAACAATGTATGTAAACTTGAGTACACAGTAGTGTTTTTGTAGAATGTGTTTTTCCTAATTTTGTCATTTGCTTACCACTGCTTTCCACTTGTGTTGTATAAATTACCTTTCCATACATTGTGAAAAATTGCTTTAGATAATCATCATCACGATGTACACAAAATGCACTAAATCAAACAAAAATATTCAGTTTAAATAGATTTCCTAATCAAAGTCTTCTATTATTTTTCCTACTTTCATACTGTAGTGAAAAAATACAAAAAATAAACAGCTGCCAGTCTCACAAAAAAGACATTATAGCTATTGAACTGTTCAACCATGTTACTGTGATGGCATTTTAACATGACTCCAGCTGATCTAGACACAACCTCCCTCTGCCATCAACAATAACAATAGAACTGACTTGAGGATGTTCTCCCAGGCTTCGCTGTCGTAGAAAGCATGGTTCCAGCCCATCTTGACAGTGCCAACAATCACGTTCTGCTTGAAGACATCAGAGCCCAACTTCCGGTAAAGATCATCACACTCATTCAGTGGGATTTGGAATACGCCCAGCATGAACCCGAGGATAGCACCTAAAGAAAAAAACATAACAAAAAACGTTTAAAAATGGTAAAAGAACCTAGAGATACTTGACAACATCAAGCTGACTAACTAATTTCAGAAAGACTTCTTGGCAAAGGGCTTCATCAGGGTGGTTTACTATTCATACACAAACATACTTTTGTGAATAGGAAGTAACAGTATCAGTGTTTCAGTCATCTGAGGTAATCTGAGTCGGTAACACTGGACAAAACATGTAATGTCCAGCTAGCTGTCCTGTTATGCTCAAGGCTAGCTGTGGTCTAACACATAGTGACAGAGTTAATGGGTTGCTAATGGCCTGAGGGATTATCTGTAAAGATTAAAGTTATCCTTGGCTGTTACATCCACAGGATGTGCATAGGGTTCACATGGTTATTACACTATTGGTAAAGATTATAAGGCACAACAGTACAATGAGGGCAGAGATTGGGTGTACCTGAATAATGTGGGCAAAACAACAAGATGTGGTCTAGATAGCAGAGGGGTTATATTGTCCTTTGACAACATTCACTAAATTAAGTAGCACCAAAAGAATTAAGACTGAGAGAACTGATGGGAGCAACTGGGGACAAACAGAAACTTCTGGTGGTGATTAAAGGCTAATGTGCTCTGCTAATAAAATGCAGTTTTTTAAAATATGCTGCGAAATGAAAACAGCAAAGTGACAGATGAAGAGGACAGTTTAAGGAGGGCCCACAGCACCCCCTTGTGTTGATTTTGCATAAAAAAAGACAAACTTTCAATTCCTGACATACAGACAAATCAATATCAATAATATAATTTTGTGGATTATTTAAGAATCTTAACTATTATATTAAATAATTAACTCCTCCCAGCTTCACGGCAGGGTTGACATAGTGTTAATTGAGTTATTGAGGGCAAAACAGCAGAGCAACAAATGGGTCAGTGTGTAATCAGTGCTGCCAGTCCAGGCTGCAATGTTGCACTCTACTCTGATAATCCACACGCATGCATATACATGTAAAAGTAGGGCAAGAGGACAACGCACCTGTGCTGACACCACAAATATAATCAAACAGTTTATAAATGGGTTTGCCGGTCAGGGCTTCCAGCTTGTGTAAAGTCTGAAGGGCAAGAAGTCCCCTGAAAGAGAGCCACAGTTTGATAAGATCACAAACAAAGCATAGAAAACATTGACAGATGAGTGGTTTAATCTTTAATAACAAAGGCTAATGGGATATAAATCCTTATCTTTGTAATGACACTCTTCTGAAGAATACATTTACAGATTGGAACTGGTAATAGATGATTTACCTTTTAGCTTTTAATTGCTTATAAAAACCTTTTGGAATCTGACTTCGGCTGCCGTAAATGCCATTTTATAAAATTAGTGAGTCACGTCTTACAATAAAGAAAAGAAAAAAAAAACAGAGCTTAGTCTGTACCTTAACCCTCCTCCATCTATGGACAGGATCCGTATACCCCGGCCTTTAACTGGTTTCTGGTAGCCCACCAGAGCGAGGCCTTCTCTAACTGCTGCCCTCAGGCCTGGGTCATTGGCCTGTTTCAGACGCAGTAGGCAAGGGATAACTTTCTCCTGTTGAACACATAATCATATACGTGTTGGTCAGAAGTGGAAGTGAAAAATACCTTTGTCATTAAAATGAATGGGAAGGGAGTATTTGTGTGATTGCAGCACTGAGGTGTTTTCACTCTGAACGCATCTTTAAAACCTTGGTCATGAATAAAACATGATACTTTAAAACAACAACCAGCATAATCTGATCCATATATACCTTTATATCTATAGCCATTTATTAAGCTTTCAAAAATAATCTTCCAATGATGCGCTCTTGTTTTTTTTTTCTTAGAGGTTTAACATTCCTCACACTAATAAAAGTGTCCTTGGTAGGAAATAGGTTAGTACTAAATAAGGTCCTGACGCCATCACAGATAAAGCTCTGTGCTATGCAGTCTGTATGTAGATGCTGAGCGTTGACATTAAACAGAGAGCAGAACAGAGCCTGTTATCACAGCTGACCAACTGACATTTTGCCCGGCATCTGAAAATTCACAAGCACAAGCAGAAGGCAATGATCTTTATATTTACATGGTACAGCTGTTTAAAAAAATTCATGCCAGACGTAGCATAATGTATGCATTAAAAAAAAAAAAAACATGCTGATACAGTACAGTATTAGACACTTTGCTGACAAAGCCTCAGGATGTTATAATTCTGAGGGGAAAATTATTTTTTTTTAAAGTGCTACCATGTTCAGATTACTTACCTTGACTGCAACACCACGAGTCTCTGGAAACTCCAGGAGGTGGTAGCTGAGGTCTTCCACCCTGCTGATGTAGACTCTTACATCTGACGCCCTGTGAAGAGCCTTCACCAGAGCCCGAGTTCGATTGTCCACACTAACCCTGGCAATGATCTGAGAGAGAAAAAGTACCAACAATAGGTCTAAACAGTGTATGTCCCCTATACAAATAACTACATTTTTATAAACAATATCACACGTAAAGTTATAAATATTGTAATTTATTTTCCACGTTCCCTTTTGAACTGAGGGTCAGGAGCAATCTGTAAAAAACATTTATAAATGTTCCCTAGAAAAATACAAGAAGTAATGTATCTGATAAAACACTAAAATAAAACCCTCACAGGGACTTGAAGTTGCTGTCAATCAAAGATTGTTTCATTTCCAAAATGCCTTTTTTGTAGAGACAATTGTCTGCAGATAATATTTCAGTGCATTAGCCATTGCTAAGGGACAGATTTGTTACTGCAATCATTGTATTTGCATGTATTTAACCATTTAAAGTAAATTGGGTTATAATAAAAATAAAAATAAATACTATGCTGTAGGTTACAAACTAACAAACTAACACAAACTCCACACTGTGGAGGATGCTTAAATTATGAACATCTTACTTATTATTACAAAATATTACCAACAGTATTTGTTACTGAAACAAAAGTCTTGTCTGACAATTTAACTGACTTAATTTAAAGGAAATAACTAATGCAGTGTTTCTGCTTTCTGCTGATTTACATATTATTAGTTGGCTCACTCCAGCCTTGCTATAAACGCGATAACGGGAGTGTCTATATCTCCACAACATAAGCCTGTAAACACCTTCTATGTGGACCTCGAACTGCACACAGGAGCTATTTTTGTAAATAGATTCTCAGAACTCAGGCAGCATGTCAGCACACTACTGTACCATTGAACATATTGAGCAACAAAAGCTCCAGTCAATGTGTGGACATTAGGCAACCTGCCATAATACACCAGATACTCAGAACTATCTTGTGTGGGAATAGTGTTTTGCTCAAACATATCAGATCATATCATATGAAACAAAATTGGCATCTACAAAGACAAGATGTAGAGTAGACTCTACAGTAAAATAATGTTTTTAAATGCAAATTGGATATTTGTACTGTTGGTAATATATGTTCAGACATACCTTTTCCCTTTGGAGTAGAAGTTTCTTGGCTTTCTCCTCTGCAGCCTTCTGCTCTTTACTAATTGTGGCCTCAACCTGTTTCACCGGTGCAGCTTCAGACTTCTTCACCTCCACAGTAGCAATCTTTGACTCTCCTGTCCTGAACTTAGGGACCAAAGGGGCAATGTAGCTCCCCACAAAGGCTTGCACAGTGGGAGCTGAGTAGGACAGGTAATGTCCTAAACCTTTTTTAGAGGAAGGTTGGTTAACTGGAGCCACAGAGTCTGGTTTATCAGACAGTGGCATGAGGTCACTAGTTTGTTGACCCTGAGAGGAAGCAGAAGAAATGTCAACACTGTCCACATTCTTGTCCTGAATTTTTGCACTGCTGCCAAAGTATGAATTAATGTGATGAGCCAGGTAGTTGTAAGTTTCGTCCAAGTTGACTGAAAATGTGCTGGGATGGAAAAGTGCTGTGGTTTGTTTGGAAGATGCACTTTTGCTCTCAGTATCACTTGATGATGGTTTTGGCTCCTCTGGCTTCCTGGCACAGCCAGCTTTGATAGCAGGAGCAAGACGCCTCAGCCTTTTTTCCTTAATTTCAAGCACAGTAAGGGTAGAATTGTGAGGACTTATGGAGGTAGTAGCACTTGCATCGCATGTAGCAGCAGGCCCTGGAATAGAGGGGCTTGCAGAGGATGAGTTAATGTCAGGGTTGGGAGAAGTAAATGGAGAAGCTGCATTAGTGGAAGCAGTAGGAGTAGGCGTGATCTCCTCAGCTTTTGGTGTTGATTCAACACTTGTATCGACCCTTTCCGCAGACTTGAAAACATTAGGTTTGAGTTTAGCAATTTTGGAGAGAAGTTCTGTATGTGTCCCACCCACAGCCTTAGAAACTGTGTCCAGGGTGTTCTTGACTCGTGACATATGTTGGCTTAGACCAGCAGACCAACGCGAGGCTGAAGTGTTCAAATGCAGGGTGCTGGTGTGAAGCCCAAGCCTGTGTCTAACTTGGTTTGCTCTACAGAGCCATCCCTTACGACCCCTGATCCTTGGGTGATTGATGTCCTTCCAGTTGAGATAGCCAACCTTGTAGCAGTAAGGCTGTTGTACATGAACCCTGCAGTGAGACGTACTGGAGAAGGGAAGTGATGATGCTGCTGACCTGCGAGCATGTGTTTGCCACAAATGAAATGTTCTGCTTACTTTCACCCACGTATTTGAAGCCCATCTATGACTCATTCTTATGAGTTTATTCCATCCAAAAGAACATTAAGTCTATGGTCTCCCTTTTCATTAACCTGGTGATAAACAACAAAAACTGATGTTTGAAAGCAAAAAAATGATAAAAAATGACACACGAATTAATGAAGTATTATCCACTTTTCTTCACAAGGGAACTTTTGAAGGGAGCTTTTTGTAATGATACTACCCGAGAAGAAAACAAACTAACATCGGGCTCAGAAAAACATAGCTTAGCATAGCTTAACATAGCATAGCTAACTCGTTAGCACTCATACAGGACACACAAAAGATAATAAACCATAACCAGTTTTACCAGCTTTTAAAACGTCGTTTCCTGAAAGCCAGGAATCTTGTAATCCTTTCATTAAGTTGCCACCCTACGTTAACGTTAAGACAAAAATATACCGACGGGTCACTCCAGCTGACACTTGATTTCCAGAATGACGTGACGTCAGTCAAAAGAAAAACAATGGTCACGTGATTTCCCGTGTGCTTTGCAATTGGCTGTTTATCCTTTGGCCCATAAATGGAGTTTGTTGATTGGTTGAAAAAATTCTTCCCACCATCGACTGTATAGGATCAATTTATAATACGTACCAGAGTACACCGGTGTTTGTCCGGGTAGGCGGAGACAGCACTCAACATTAAAAAAGCGTCCGCAGCCTTTTACGTATCACACGGAATTTAAGCATTAACAAATGAAGCGCTACACAAACACGTAGAAATGTAATGATCAGAGCTGGTGACTACACACTATTTATCCAAATGTTATTGTCAGTCTAAGCAAATTGTAGGAAATACTTTTAATAAATTTCATTGCAATAATACCATAATATTATATTCTTCAAGTCTCGTGATTTTCAATATATCAGAGCAAAAAAAAAAACAATTTAAAGAATATATAAAATATGAGGGGATAGTACTACATTGTCCAAAAGAGGGCAGAAATGTAACAAAATGATACAGCAAAACAATCGAAGAAGAAATTTCAGAAAATTATGCTGCTGCTAACAACCGCTTCACGATGACATTCACAACATAAACTAACACCGGCATGTTGAGTATTGGTGTAAATAGTTAGTGTTGATTAGTGGAGAAGGACAGCTAAGCAGCACTCGTGTTCCCCAGAAAGGTGAGTGATATGAGTCTAAAAACAGGAGTCTAAATGGAGAATAGCATATTAGCCAACGCCAGCTAGCCAGCTAACGTTAACTCTAACGGTTGGTTATATAGCATGATGACACAGCGGTAAAGGATAACGTTTCATTTAGCTTAGTAACATGTTTGCAGGGAAATAACGTTACGGTTTCTAGTCTTAAAAAATTATTGTAACATATTTATGATGTTCTCGTTGATCTCGTTTAAACGGAGGCCCGAAACAAAAACAAATAGGTAAACAAAACTGTACAAAACACAATAATACACAACTAAAAACTAAAAAAGTAACAAACAGAAAACTTTCAACCAGACACAGTCAAAAGAAAAATAGTCTGTCAATAAAGGAACAGTGATGACATTACTGAAAACATTTGTGGCAGTTTGTCTTAAGATAACTAAACATTTTTAAATAAGCCAAATGATGACAGAGAATCGATATTTACAGGTAAATTATTCCCATCAGAAGGAGACAGAAACATAAAAGCTTTTGTTGTTTTTTTTATCAAATTATTTAGACAGCCTACAAAGGGAACCATAAAGAGGATCTGATCAGAGCATCTTAGTGAATAACTTGATGTAAATGGAACAAAACATTGTTTTCAACAATAAGGATAGTTAAACTCGGTACCAGTGAAATCAATGTATAATATCAAGAGGGAGTCATCTGTGTGTGTCTAACATCGTGTGCTGGTGTGTGTTAAAAAAGCCTAGTATATATCTGCAGAGTCTGTTTTATATAAGATTTATTGCATCAGCAGCTTTATTATTAATTCTGTAACAACTGACCCTTTTCTCTCTTGTATGCAGGGGACAGTGGAGCAATGGCAACTGCACAGTCTGCTGTAACGTTTGCAGTTTGTGTCCTCATGATAACAGAACTGATACTTGCCAAGAAGGACTACTATGATATATTGGGTGTGCCTAAAGATGCCACAGAGCGTCAGATAAAAAAAGCTTTCCACAAGCTTGCAATGAAATATCACCCCGATAAGAACAATAGCCCGGATGCTGAAGTGAGATTCAGGGAAATTGCTGAAGGTACAATAGTTTTCTTTCTTGTAGGACTGTTTGGATGTGTAAATGTAATGTGTGTGTATAGCTGCATTGAATAGTCACTTTAACATTTTGTCTTTAATAATTGTGGTCCTTTTTTTGGTACAGAAAAAAAATCTCAAAAGTGAGAATTTGATGCTTTTGGCTAGTTGGTCAGTAGAAGACATTTAAAGACATCACCTTTTCACTATTTACTGACATTTTATAACCAGAGCAATTCATCAATAAATAAAATAATCATTAGTTGCAGCCTTATGTATGTGTAAACAATAATAATTGTTTCTGACACAAAGAATATAATTATTGTCTTTCTTTTTGCAGCTTATGAAACTTTATCAGATGAAACCAGAAGAAGACAGTATGACCAGTTCGGTGGCAGCTCTGCTTACTTCACTGGGGAGACACAAGACAGACGTAGACAACCTTTCAGCTTCAACTTTGACGACATATTCAAGGACTTCGACATCTACAGCCAGAACAGGCATGCACGTCACCGAAGACACTTTGATGAACACTCCAGGTCCCATAAGGAGTCCCACAGCAGACACAAGAGACACTTTCAAGGAGGTTTTGGAGCAGGTATCTTTGATGAGGTGTTTGACGACATAGAGAGAATGTTTACTTTCGATAGACACACCAAACAGACTGAAAACAGGTTTCACGGTGCATCAAAACAGCACTGCAGAACAGTGACACAGCGCAGAGGAAATATGGTCACCACATACACAGACTGCACTGCATCTTAAGATGCAATATGAAATGAATTCCAACTGAAAATTGCCTTAAGAGGGTACAATACTATTGTACTGATTTATGTAACATAAAGCCACTAGTTCAAATGCTGTGATATTTGAACAGTGACATTGTAAGCTGACATCCTATCACAGAATGGCAGGCAGGTAATAATCTGTTTACTTAGTATAGATCTAAACTCAAATAAGCTATTCTTTGGTTAAGCTTTTCTTTGTGTGTGTGCTCATGGACTCTTAAATGATTGTTGTAGTCTTTCACTTACTGTTGAAGAAAGCTGTTGACAGTATTTTTTTAAAGCACTATTTAGGGGAAATAAAGCACTCCTGGTTAATTTTGTGCTGAAATACTCTTGTCAGTTCATCACTTGGTCACCAAGCATCCTGATGTTTTGTGCACTTTTAGTTCTTTTTGTGTAGGTTTTTGTCTATTGTGAGTCTCAAAACACAACTGAAGGCAAAAAAACAATACCAGACTGTGGAGTTTTGCTTATGGTTGTCAAATGGGGAGCGATGCCAACAACAAATCTGTGAACCTGCACATGTTGGCCTGTTAAATGGATGTTTCTGGGTTTGTAGTACATATTTCTGTACTCTACACTACATCATAAATTTTTGACATTTGTGGTTAAATTATATATATGAAAAATATTTAATCAGAAAATAAAATTAAAGCGGTATAAAGTAATTGAGATACAGCATGTTAGTGGTTTTACAATAGTATTGCAGGGTTATTGTTACTTGATTGCATTAGACTTTGGACAGAACTGAAATTTGTTCACATTTGATGTGACCTACACTTGATTGTACACAGATCATTATTCAACTTGACATGACCCACAGTTGCTGCAATGTTTTATATTATAGTTAAATTACTTCTAGATTAAAATTGTTTAATTGGTAAAACTGTCAGAGAGCATCTAGATTAAGACCACCTTCATTACAATAAAACATCACAAGCATTTCTTAATTGAATTATACTTTATAAATTTGGATAATTTACTATGTGGTTACAATTATACCACTTCAAATTTTGCCAAAAAATCTGTTAATTTAAAAAAAATGTAAACATTTGACTGCCATTGCCAAATTAAGTTTTAAATGTAACAATAATGCAATACTACAAAGCTTAGAAAATATTCAACAGTATGTCATCTACTTTCTATAACTTGTATATTTAAATACAAGCATCACATCTCATTACTTCAACTCTGTAAATTTGGTGGAAAAACTAGTACACACAGAGAAGCAGTATTCCTATCATATCATCTGTTACTTCATTCCTGACAAATAGTTACCGTGATAAGCTCCTTTCACAATGTGGTGTGCAATATTTATTTTTACTATATTGTTGTTGTAAAATATCCAATAGCACTTTCAAATGTATATAATCTTATGGATATGTGTGTTGTTTTTAAACAATGTATTTAGAGAAATAAAAAGTTGAGTGTTGAGTATGTTTATTTTGTATAAAATAATCAGCTAAATACGTACAAATATGAACATTAACATATAATTTTTTTTATAAATAGATATAAATATATATATATATATTCCATCTTTAGTGAACATTTTACAGCATCGTAATGTGTTGTTACCAGTGAATAAAAATCATAGACATGACAGCTAACAAGTAAATAGTTTCCCAACAAACGTTTTTTTGTTAAACTTGCTGTTAACTGAAACGTTTGGCTTTAAGTGACCTCATACATAAAAAAATGGTTTCACATAAATATTTTGGTACTCGCCTTAGTTACTGTTGCGTAGCGGAAAAATAAATATCTTTAATTTAATTGGTTCAACACGAACACGATGTCATCTATAGGAAATGTAGTTTAGCAAAAGACAAGTCCTGACAGCGACACTGTTGAGCGAGTGTTTCTTAAACTCAAACTCCCATAATGCAACTCGGCAAACGTGTGCGCAGTTGTTAGCGGACCCAAATAGATGCCAGTAGCTTTAGCTGAGAGACATTGAATGACTTTGTACCCGTGTGCGGCAGGGTAAAGAAGTCCATTTGACAGGTCGGGATCAGTATCAGGGCTAATGGAGGCACTCATACCTGTTATAAACAAACTGCAAGATGTATTTAACACTGTCGGCGCAGATATAATTCAACTGCCGCAGATAGTTGTTGTGGGGACTCAGGTGAGAAACGTCACTTTTCTTAAAGGCTAGCAAGTTTTAGCCTGCGCCAACGTATTGTTTTGGCTACTTCGGATGTTTTTATGGCAGCTTTTCTTTCGGTTTCAATGTACAGATTGAATAACCGTATCTGGATAGACAAATTTAACATACGTTTTGACCGTTTACCCGCATCTGAATTAAGCAACTTGACGTAAAACTAAGTTAGCATTAGCTACATGTGATTTCACTTACAAACACATTTTAGCATGGTCGTAGCCGACAGTTAAGACACAAGCAAACATCAACTAACCTACAGGTCACTGTCCTTATATTTATAGTCTATTTATAGATATAATTGTAACTATAAAATACTATTTTGCTGAGTTTACACTGCTCAAGGTTGTAAGGTGCAAGATAGATAGATAGATAGATAGATAGATAGATAGATAGATAGATAGATAGATGATAATAATACAGTCAGTAAATCTTCCTTTATAGAAAACATGGGTCACAGAGCCACCACTTATCAGTTTATTAGTTACCTCTAGCTAATAAAAGCTAATCTTTTACAACTGCAATATCCTAACTATATTTTTTATAATCATTTTTTGTTATTAAAACTGTTTTTATAGAAGTATTTAAATGTTATTAATACATTTAGTCTTCTTTTGTTGATATAAATGGGATGAACACTTTTTTATTTTTACAAACACCTCTCAATATATAGCAGCACCTCAAACTACTAGTGAGCACAAAGTTCAATCAACACCTCTCTTCTCTAATACAGTTTCACCTTGTCGACCCAACTACCCGGCGTACACACACTCGCATGTCTAAGTGGCAGGTTTTGTGTGACACGTTCACTTTCATCCTAATAGGATGTGGGTGCTCAGACCTTTTGGCAGCTGTCTGAGGGTGTTACAGTGGGATAAGTGAATCCAAAGGATGTTTTTAAATGCCTGCTTTGTTGTGTTTGCCTTTGCCACGGCTCCACAAAGGCTCAGATCTGCAAAGACCTTCAGTTAGGGCAGCTGTAACTGACCTGAAGTATTAATAATAAGTTAGCTGTCAAAATAGCATTAGGATTACTGCTACAGAGGAAGTAACTTATTCCATCCCTAGTCCTCATCTCCTACTGAGGAAATCAGTCCATTAAAGAGGAATCTGCATGCCAAGTGAGATATTTCAGTTCACCAGATCTCATTAGGGGTTACTTTACCACACATTGCTTTGAAGTAACACACATACATGCAGTCAACCTCAGTAGAGTGTGTTTTGTATGTTTTTTGATAGTAGGTTGGCAAGTCGTGCATATTCAAGTCTTTTGTTTTTGTTTGGTGATGGTGTTGTTATTGTCTACAGAGCAGTGGAAAGAGTTCAGTTTTAGAGAGCCTGGTTGGCAAAGACATCCTGCCACGTGGCACTGGCATCGTCACACGCCGGCCCCTCATCCTACAGCTAGTGCACATCGACCCAGAAGACCGCAGGAAGACCAGTGAAGAGAATGGTAACATGATTTTGACTGCTGCTGCTGCTTCTGTATATGTGGTTACACATTATTGGTCATGTGTATGCATATTGCAGTCAGGAAATGCAGCATTTAGCAGACTGACATTAGTGCAATTGGAGAATAAATGCATGTGGATGTTGCAGTCAGTGCATGATTAAGACAGGCAGTTACAACAACTCTACTTTCATAACTATGAAATGCCACTCTGCAGTGAAATGTACTACATTTCACTTCAGAATCAGCTCTGATATCTTCCAGTTCTGGGTGAAAAGAACAGATGACTGTTCCTGCAAGATCCTGCGTTTATTTAATTCCGTCATCAGGAAAAGGCCTCAGAGTAACTCCGCATTGCTGCCGAGTCTCATGCAGGAGCTGCAGATAGCCAGGCTAACTCTTTTGTCTCCTTTTATCTCTCTTAACCACAGAATCCAAGAGAAATGGACGCCTTTACAGAGGTCTCCTTTTCCTTGTTCTTTGCCTTATTGTGTTTGTATATTACATAAGCTCCCCGTCTGTTTTGCCCATTCTGCCCCGTCTTGCCTTGTAGCTTATCAAAAGTTGCCCACCTGTGTGGCTTCACTATTATTCAGCTCATGCCCTCACCTCCATTTAGGCTGGTCTCTGTCAGTTAAAGTTGGACAAAGAAAATTAGCGCAATGCTGTTGATCAGTTTGTACTTACTGTAGTCATACTTTTTAAAAGTCACTGGTTCTTTCAACATCCACACTGATTCCAACTTCCTCACAAAATACCTCTTAATGTCCTCAAATACCTTCCTCTAAAATGACTAACAGACTCCACCCTTGTAACATGGTTTCCTTGTTTTGTTGCAATTTCAAATTATTGCATCTTAAATAATTTGCTTTTGAAAGCTTCCCGGGGTCTCTGCTTTCTCAAATGCGCTTTTCTTTTTTTGCTTCAGAGTATAATCTGCTTCTATTACTGTTGTGTGCAAGCAGTTTTTTTTTCAATGTATTATTTATTTATTTATTTTGTTAAAAAGAAACAACAACTCTGTGGATCTGAAGAGTTTTTCCGTCCCATCATTGCCAACAGAGAAATCCTCCCCTGAGACATTTAACATAGCGATCGTAATAATAGTAACCTTGATCTCAAGGCCACATCTGTCACATCTTTAACAGAAACATCTGTCCTCAACTTTTATTTCTGCAGGCATCGACGGAGAGGAGTGGGGCAAATTCCTACACACCAAAAACAAGGTAGAGATTTCAGCCACAACAATACCTTGGAGTAGTTTCCCCACCCCTGCTATATATAGAATCATCTGAATATTTGATAAACTGGTTCGGATACCTTTTGTTCTCTATTCTGACTCACTGACATTTGTGGATTTGTTACAGGAGATATTTATGTGGTTTTGTGGTATGTTTTCAACAGCAACATCTATAATCTGTAATGAGATCAGGCACACCCATTCAGTAGCTGAAAATATTCATATTGCTGTAGGGTAAAAGTCCTCCAAGGTTGAATTGTGTCTTTTGAGCTGAAAAAAGAAGCCCTTATGATGTCCTGATAGCCGCGTGACAGTGAACAGGCCTGCAAATTATCCTCCTGTGTTTCCTATTTTTCTGTTTTGTTACTTGTGTCAAAAACTACAACTTGTATCAGAACATGATATTGAAATGTATGTTGCTAATATGCTGGAGTCTTTGATGGTTTTTTTTTTTTTTTTAGATCTACACAGACTTCGAGGAGATCAGGCAAGAAATTGAGGCAGAAACAGAAAGATTTTCTGGCAATAACAAGGTAGGATATATACGCCTATTGAGAGGGAACATGAAAGGTTGCCAAACAAAAAATGATCTTGCTGGAGAAAGTAGATGATCTCTAAATATCAGCATTAAGATGAGAATTGACTCCTCAAACAATATCAGGCCCTAAAAGTAATTGTTTTGGTTTGTTTGTTTTTTTTGCCTAGGGTATTAGTGAAGAACCCATTCACCTAAAAATCTTCTCACCACACGTCGTGAACCTTACACTGGTGGATCTTCCTGGCATTACAAAGGTAGCTTGGTTTACCTTTTGCTTCTCCATGTCCGAACATCTTTGATGTAATTTCATTGCTTGAAATCACTCTGTCTTTGTTGAAACAGGTGCCTGTAGGAGACCAGCCCAAAGACATAGAGGTTCAGATCAAAGAACTGATTGTGAAGTACATCTCTAACCCCAACTCCATCATCCTGGCTGTAACTGCTGCCAATACAGACATGGCAACATCAGAGGCCCTAAAAGTGGCTCGTGAGGTTGACCCTGATGGTAAATGCCCTCCTCATTTATTATTTCTTTTCTTCTCTTTTTTTGATTTTGATGCATAATCAACATACGCTTTTATTTTTGTTTCTTCAATCATGCACCCCTTGAATATCTTGTGTCATTGGTGTTTTATAGCGAGGTGTGTATGTGTCTGTGTGTTCAGGCAGGAGGACGTTAGCGGTGGTGACCAAGCTGGATCTGATGGATGCTGGCACAGATGCTATGGATATATTGATGGGCAGGGTCATCCCTGTGAAACTGGGGATTATTGGTGTAGTCAACAGGTAACACTGCATTTATTCGCCATATTAGCCTCTAATATCTGCTCAGTAAGATTGACATAAAATTAATTGTACTTTTTTTTTTTTTTTTAAATCTGTTTACTTTCTTAGGAGTCAGCTGGATATCAATCAGAAGAAGCCGGTGACGGATGCTATTCGTGATGAATACGCCTTCCTACAAAAGAAATATCCCTCCCTTGCAAACAGAAATGGTACCAAATATCTTGCCAGAACATTGAATAGGTAGGCGTTTGAGTTCATGTATCAATGGAATTTTCTTATTTGCTTATTTCCTTCTTAAACAGATATATTTACTGAATAGTCTATTGACACATAATCTCCAAATCATCCACATTACTCAGTCTGTAGATAAATCCTCACTTTGTTTTCCAATCAAAGTGTAAACTGTCTTCTTCTACCTTGTCATAGGTTACTCATGCACCACATCAGAGACTGTCTTCCTGAGCTCAAAACGAGGATAAACGTGCTGGCAGCCCAGTACCAGTCTTTACTCAACAGTTACGGTGAACCCGTCGATGACAAAAGTGCCACGCTGCTGCAGCTCATCACCAAGTTTGCCGCAGAATACTGCCACACCATAGAGGGCACGGCCAAGTACATTGAGACTGCTGAACTGTGAGTTACACAACTCTTGTAACTGCATGTACCTTCACGCACCACTGAGGGGTGCTGGTATCTCACTGAAAACTAATTCTGCTGGTATGCTTCCCCTATTTTTTCTTAGATGTGGTGGAGCAAGAATCTGTTACATATTTCATGAGACATTTGGTCGCACATTGGAGTCAGTAGATCCTCTTGGTGGTCTAACAACCATCGATGTGCTCACAGCAATCAGAAATGCAACGGTGGGTTTCTGCTACTTTATTAACTTATAAATTGTTGTCTTAAATGACACTTTTCTGAAGACTTATCGTGGTTTTTTTGACAGGGCCCGAGGCCTGCTTTATTTGTGCCTGAAATTTCATTTGAGTTGTTGGTGAAGAGGCAAGTGAAGCGTCTGGAGGAGCCCAGTCTGCGCTGCGTGGAGCTGGTTCATGAGGAGATGCAGAGGATTATCCAGCACTGTAGCAACTACAGCACACAGGTAATAAATACTCTCGCACACTCGAAAACACACAGGTCCTGTAAATACACAGGACTGTATTCAAAATGCAAACCGTTGCTTATTATGATTATTGTTTTCCTCTGCAGGAGTTGCTGAGGTTTCCAAAGCTCCATGATGCCATAGTAGAAGTGGTCACCTCCCTCCTCAGGAAGAGACTCCCAGTCACCAATGAAATGGTCAGGACCCTAAATACCACTGAGTATTTTAAAAGGACGGACAGCATCTCCATCGGATTAATTCATCGTTATTTCTTTCTTTTCAGGTTCATAACCTAGTTGCCATCGAGTTGGCTTATATCAACACCAAGCACCCCGACTTTGCCGATGCCTGTGGCCTCATGAACAATAACATAGAAGTAAGACACTCACATCTACTCACACAGATGCATGAAAGCTGACTTAACAGTTACTTAAACTGTTCAATTATAAGGTGTGAATGCAAAAGTAAAAAAAAGATATACTGATGTGTTGAATGTATGACCAAGTTGCCTTTGTCTAACTTTAATTTTCATAGGAGCAGAGACGTAACAGAATGAGAGACCTGCCCTCAGCTGTCCCCAGAGACAAGGTACAGGTTCTTTTTTTTTTTTTTTTTTTTCTGATAACATGTAACATGTAAGTTTTCACTGAAGAATTAACCAACTCCAGGCTTCTTCCATATGAAAACTAACAAAGTTCACATTATGTGACTTGCACTCCTCTGCCTGCCTGTCAGTTTTCTGTCCACTCTTTTCTTCCTGATGTTGTCTTTCTATAGCCCCTTAGAGGCCCAGGTGGGCAGTCTCTCTCCCCCACTGAGCCTCCTGCCCCCAAGGGCGAGGTCGCTGAGGTGTGTCCCGTTCACTCACTGCCTGCCCATCCTGTGTCCTTTACTTTATTCCTCTAAAATCTGTCCAAACGCCTGTTGCAGCAGGTGGTTGTGCCCTCTGTTTTTCTACAAATACAGTGGGGCAGTTTTTACGCTACATAAACTAATCTGACCTTTGACCTTCACTCTTTGTCGTCCCTCTAACTCTTGTTTTCTGCATGGTTTCTCTATCAGAAGAAACATAACACCACAAGACTCAGGTGGCAATTTATTTAAAATGAAGAAAACTTTAGATTATTAGCTTTGGTGAGAGTGGGCAATATGGACTAAATCTTCTATTGTGGCACATTTTATAACACAGTGATATATATATTGTAATGAAAACCCACCCATAAATAAAAAAAAAATAACCAGATGGAAATGTCTGTTTTTAGCTAATCGTGTAAATAAATTATCAATACTAGTGCCATTCAGGAGGCTGTGGCAATCCTGTAAATCCAAAATAATAGATATAAAGCACCAAAATCAATGTGCTCACAATACAACCGGAGATTAAAGAAACAGTACAGCAAAGAATCTACTCATGATGTCTCATGATATTTAAGCCTGAGATATGTCATTTATGCACATGTCTATCAGTATTTTCCACCAAGCCTTGTTTGGTTTTAGAAGAATTAACAATAGCCTCGATGAAGTAGTCAACGAAGGCCTGCAGCATGCTATTATTTGCAAGTGTTATCTCAGTGTGCTATTTTGAAATATTTCATTAACCTTTTCCTGACTTCCTATGCACATGATGCATTTCTAAACCTGTGTAAGTGCCTGAGCATGTATCCCTGACAGACCCTCACCACACCTCCTGTCTGTCTTCTCCTTGTAGGCAGCAACCAGTAGCTCTGCCACCGAGCAGACAGACGGCGGTACGGGGAACTGGAGGGGCATGCTGAAGAAGGGAGAGGACGGTACACCAGGGGACAGGGCCATGCTCCATACCACGCTCCCTGCGAGCCCGCAGAAGGGCCATGCCGTCAACCTGCTAGATGTGGTGAGCACTTTACCTTTGTAAACTCAGTTTTGATTTTGAAATAGCTTTGTTGAAGTGTCTTTAATATTGTTCTACATAACTATGGAACGAGTACGAGACATAGGGAAAGCCTTTAGCGAAAGTTTCCTTCTTGTTTTTATTGTTTATGAATTCATTTACATCCCGCTAAGTTCATCAGTTTTAACGCCTTTTCATTGCTAGCCTGTTCCAGTATCCAGGAAGTTGTCTGCTCGGGAACAGAGAGACTGCGAGGTCATCGAGAGACTCATCAAGTCATACTTTCTTATCGTACGGAAGAACATTCAGGACAGGTGCACACTCACACTTTTTTTTCACAATGATTGGATTTTTAAGATGCATGATGAGTCCTTGGTTTCTTCATTCCTCTGTGTTGTTGTTGTTGTTTGGCCTCAGTGTACCAAAAGCTGTGATGCACTTCCTGGTGAACCATGTGAAGGACTGCCTGCAGAGTGAGCTGGTGGGTCAGTTATACAAGACGGCCCTGCTGAACGACCTGCTGACAGAGTCCGAAGACATGGCTCAGAGACGCAACGAGGCCGCAGACATGCTCAAGGTAAACAGATTCCTCAAGTGTCACTGTGGATCACTGAAACAAGATCCACTGTCATTCACAGTTCATAAATAAAGTGTGAAGAACCTTGACCTCTTTTAAAGAGCTTATAAATCAGTATTTTCATGTTAACAATGGATATAATAACTACGCAATGGACTCTTAAAGATCAAATGAGTTAACATCTTTAGTTCCTCAGCTCACTGTTTTGGTTTCACTGCCCATTCCTGTGTCCAGGCATTGCAGAAAGCCAGCCAGGTGATAGCAGAGATCAGAGAAACCCACATGTGGTGAGAGTGGCCTCTCTTCATCCTACACGGACCCTCCCCCATCTCCTCGTGGACCATTCAAAAAGCCACAAAACCCTGCTGTGTCTCCCAGAAACTCAGACTGCAGAGACGTACAACTTGAAAATGCACTGGTGTCGATATGTGTATATCAAAGCATAGTTTTAATGTACAGTAAAGACTTATGGAATAAATTAAGGGCAGTACATATCAATCTGTCACCCTCGATCATCAGCATCCCTCATGCTCATGTTCTAGATTATTCTATTTTTATTATGTGATTAAAACATAAGTCTATAGGTAATGTTGCCCATCACCGCTGTGTGGAGCCTTGCTGAGGAATGTCTGCTCTTAATTTAGATTGAAATTAAAGATAGAAATGACAAACTCATGTAGAAGCTGTCTTCATCACGTCATCCTGTCATTTTTCTTTATTAGATATTGCCAACATAATGTGTGTACTGCAATTTGTTTCCCAAAGAAATGCACTTAATTTAGATTTAGTTTTTATTCATTATTCAATATAAATGGGTTTAAATACATTTTTTTACACGTGTTTTTCATGTAAATAGCAGTATTACTTTTACATGGAGCAATGCCTCATCAGACCCATGTGTCCCTGTGTTTCCATGCCATTATTCAACAAGAGCTCTTACAACATTTTTAGAGGTGTCAGGACCATCGTTGAGCTCTTCCTGATTCTGGCTGCTTGAGATTATGTTTAAATATTCTACTGCATGTTGAACAGAGTTACAGAAACAGACAATCTGTACAGTTTGCAGAGAGGCAGTAGAGTTTGATGCAATGGCTTATTTATTGTCTTGATATATGGATAATTCACATGTAATGCAATACAACAGAATAATGAATACACACAATCACTGGTGTCACGGTCTGCCACGTCTCTCTCTGTCTGGTAAGCGTCTTTACCTCACCCGGCCCATCTTGCCCTTGCCACGACCTTTGGCACTGAAAGGGGTGCAGGAAAAGGTTAATGTAGCATGAAGCTGCATCCAAACACTGCAGTCAGTTCGTTCAGGACAAGTGGAGGTCACTTGAATGCAGCATTTAGTAAATTAGTCAACAAATCTTAACCCTAACTGTAGGGGTCCTTGTACTTACCTCTGGTGATCCTGGACTCGGGCAAGAAGCTGGTTAATCTGAAAGGAAAACGTATATCGTGCTAAGCATTTTTAAAAGAAAATCACATAAGTTACTTTAGAAGTTCAGAAGAGATAACTAAAGCTAAAATGAATTAACAACATTTTCAGAAACCGTTGTCTTCATGTTCTCTGTTTGTCATATTTCCATCATGATTAAGGGAGATTTTCTTATTATTATTGTAGAACTTGTAGTTGGAAAACTTACATCGTACTTTTGTCTTTTGAGTTTTTCACCAAGATCGAACTTCTCAGCCTCCAGCCCCATGAGCCACTGCCACAGCTCGCTGGCTTTCTCCCTGAACACAAACAATTAAAAACTTATATTACCTTTGCATGTTTGAATCTAAAGAATGGACATGTGTTTTTTTTATTTCTAATCGGGGGGTAATATCTGTACTAACGTGAGCTAGTCTACATGAAAACAGCTCAGTCATACTTGAGTTTTTCGTCGTTCAGATGATCGATGCAGAGAGCCTTCCTGCGCTCAGCCAGGATCTTCTTCTTCTTCTCCCTCTCAGTTTGTTTCTTGGCTCCTCTTCTGTTGTCACTCTGTGTGTGTGTGTGTGTGAAATGAACAAGATAATAAATGAAGCTATTCATTCATTTCTGATATACTTTTTCCATCTCTGAACAATATGTATCACACTTGAACATGAAAGAAGCTGAATGACCTTCTGCCCAGCGCTGTACTGCTGGGTCATGTTTGAGAGGGCCTTCTTCTTCTTGGCGTCCTCATCCTGTTTCTTACGCTGCTCCTCCATCTCCTTACGTTCCTTTTCCTCCTGTATGTCAGCACAGGTGCATGAATTAAAAGGAAGGACATGTTGTCTTTGTGTTGTTTGGTAATAATGTTGTGTTGTGTGAGGATAAATGTTGATGTACAGTGAGATCATACCGCAAGTCTGGCCTGCCTTTCTTTCTCTCTCTCTGCCCGGACTCTTTGCTGCTCTGCTCTCTCAGCACGACGCTTTTCCTAAAAAAAACCCCAAAAACACACACAGTCATGGTGATTTTTTTTTTTAAACCAAAGAGCAGCATAAAGATTCCTGTTTGACGGACACACTCACAATTCTGTTAACGAGGGCGATGAGGTCCTCTTCCTCTTTCTTTCTCTGGATGAAATGAGCCTCAATCAGAGACTGCAGCTCAGACAGATCCTTCTCCTGACGCTTCCTGTGGATGTCCTGCCATCAGAAAAAAAAAACCAAATCATCACATATTATTAAAAAACTGTCTCAGTTGATATTGATCAGTATCTATTAATAAGTTCAACTCACATCAAAATCCACTTTGTCGCCATCAGGGATCTTTGGAGCCGAAATATTTGTCATAAACCTGTGGAAGTGGACAGTTTGTTATTGTATGAACTGGGTGGTGTTTAACAAAAAAAAAAAAAAAAAAGAGGTAGGAGACTTACTTTGGTTTGGGCTTTGACTCATCTGTGAGAAGAAACAGAAAATAGTAGGAAGTGTATATGAATTGACAAGCAAGAAGTATAATGCTGTACATAAAAGCTTGTATGAAAAGAAAGGTAAAAAAAAAAGGATATTTTTCTCACCTGTTTCTTGTGCTGATGAACAGTAACATAAATAATTAGTAAAGCATTTTAAAAATGAAAAAAGATGCATAAAAAATATATGCAGGTGCAACTTTCTTACCTTCTTCCTCTCTTCACAGGAACGCCGTTATTGATGCAAGAAATAATAATAATAGAAAAAAAAATCAAATTTTATTCAGATACATTAACAAAATCAGTAAAAACAGAGGTAATATGAACTAATAATAATCAGAATATTAAAAAAGCATAGAAACGGTAACATACTGAACGTCGTCCATGACTTCTTCTGTGTCAGACATTTTGTTATAGATGAGCCCTGCAAAATGGATCCTATTAGACTATTTTTAGACTGAAACATTTTCGATCATTAAACGAGACGGCAACTGTTCACATGGTTTCCTATGAGTGTGACAGTGGCGTGAATATCTTCGAAGTACTCAACATTCAAAAAAACTGTACTTTAATAAATACATGTAAATAAATGTACTGAGGAGTCAAAGATAATTGCTCTGATATGTCATATCATTTGCATGTGAAACTGCAATCTGAATAGTTACTACAACTAAGTATGAAATGTGGTAAAATACTATAAAGAAGCACAAAATGTAAATACTCCAGTAAACCTCAAAATGTATACAGTACAGTCTACAGTCTGAGTAAATGTACTTACAACTCTACAAAAAAGATTTATTTCATGTCAGAACAATAAAGGACATTGTGTCTATTATTGTATCTAATAATAGCAGTTTCACTAATTAAAGGCAAATAATCTCAACCTTTGTGTGAGCAGTGAGAAAAGACTGAAACCAAGGATGTGAAGATATTTCTTTCTACATGTTGAATGTGGCTTTAGAAAAACATTAACGCACAGTAAACAAAAAAATGAGAATACATCTTTTAATATCCATCTCTGGATGATCACAAAGAAAAAAAAAAATCAGGAAATCATTTCAGGATTTATGACTAAACACAGCTTTAATTGAAAGCAGCGCTGCTGACATAGGAGAGTCCTTACCTGTGACTCAGACAGTGGGAGCTCAGAGACGGGTGACAGACTTCAGCTCCTTGAGGTTTCACAAACAAGTTGAGCATCAAGGATACATAGTCCAGCCCTTGTTACTCATGTGACTACAGCACCCTATGGCTGTTCAGCATGGAAGAGACTCGGTCTATTGTTAGACAGAGCTGGACATTAGAGCTCATGTCATATATCCATTCAAGCTTTCATCAGACAGACTCAGATTTCAACACTTTATCATTTCTGAAACAATCAAAGAAACAAAACTTTTTTTTTTTTTTTTTTTACTTTTTTTTTATTATTGCTGAAGCAAATACAAACAATAACTTCAAACATTCAAACAAAGTAAATCCACCACAATGTTAGCAAAAAGACTCATATAATAGTATTTGTTTTAGCAGTACTGAACACATGTGCACTACTGTCTGAGAGGAATACCAAGGGTACACTTTAAATGTTAAATACATGCATGCAGCTGCAACAATAGGTGCATGTAAACTGATGATAGATAGACAAGAACTCAGACTGTTACCTGCTAAGGTAAAAAGAATTGCATTTGGTCACTGGAGAGTTGCCACGGTGGATAATCACATACATATTCGTTGTCTGTGCTTATATTACATAATAAATGGGATTTTTTAAACTGCCACAAATCAAAAAGGCAACAAACCCAGATGTTGTTGACAGAAACACTGAACCGTTCACACACTGTGGTTCTCTGGCTGCAGGTCTGAGCAGAATGCACTGTTGATGTTATTTTCTGGTCCAGAGTTGGAAGTATGGGTACCAGTTTCTTTATAAGGGGTTCATAGAGCATCCTTGTTACCTAATGCAACAGTGTGACTAATTGATGTGTTTTTGGACAACACACAGAGCTCTATGTCATTATGGCAATCCATCCAATAGCTGTTGAGATATTTTCACTCTGGAAAACGGTGGATCGATTGACCGTCATCCCTGGAGCCTCGCTCCTTACGTGACAAAAAAGACAAAGCAAGTGTCATGTTGTAACAGCAACATGGGGTTTTTTTTTATCACGACTTGGATAAAACCCAAAGTTGTTCTTATTAATGTCTGATCTGTGAAGCATTAGTAAACCAGTTTATTGGTTATAACGATGAAATTGGTTGTTACATTTTTATAAACCATGATTAAAATCGTGTCTTATTGTAAAATGGTACAGACTTACGAAAAAAAACAAATCAAATATGTACAGGCTAATAATCATCCAGCATCCAGCCCAGTGGCAGTAAACAATTCAAAAGGCTGTGAGAAGGACACTACATCGAGTCAAAACAGTGACATCATCATAAAAAGCAGTGAGTGTGTATGACAAAACACAAACGCTTATGACTGGGTGTAAGCTATGTAACAATAACATCAGCACTAAAGTTACCCATAACAACATAGCTGGAAGACATTGATGCTGAAATCCTTTTAATATCACTCATCCTGGTCCCTCATCTTTTCCTCTTTCTGGTGTGAACTTCATGCAAAACAAGGTACGTTGAGGGTAAATGGATGCACATACAGTTGCTGAGTCTTGTATTTGGTCAGGTAAAGCTTGGATGTCAATGGTTAGGGTCTCACGCCTGCTAATAGAGAGACAGACAGACAGAGAGACAGACATTAAAGATCAGTTAGTCAAGGCAACCACCAATGTTGATGCGTCGTCTATCGAGGTTTATTAGGTGTTAAATGAAATTGGTCTCAAGGCTGTTAATCAAAACTTTTACATCCATTCTTCTGTGTTTGTACTGTATGCATGTGTGTTTATGCACCTATAACATGAGTCCTCACACATAATCTACAGTGTCGAAAGCCATGACGCTCCTCTGTGTGATTGAAAGCTGTAACTTTGTCATTTGCCCTTTACTTCATTCCTCCACGATCTATTTCTGATGAAGAACTGGGGAGGTTACAAACAAGGATCGCTATTTATGGTCGAAGCTGGCGCTCGATAAATGCTTTTCCATTCCTATTGTTCACGCTCTGGCTCAAGCTTTCAGACGGTTTGATGTCAGAAGAAATATGACTTTTGAACAGGAAGAGGAATAAAACAGGTTTTACTATGCCAACACAAGCGAATGCTGAAGGTCTTTTCATGATTCATGTTGTAATGTTGCACATTGCGCATGTCTTTACAGGCTGTTGTGGCACACGGAAGGTCTTTATCGTTAGCACTGAGTGAATAAGCCCGAGGATGGAGCCCGATTTGTTGCTTAAACAGTTAGTAATCCCCCCTAGCAGTCAGTTTTAATGTGAAAATCAAGCAGCTGCACTCCGGTATGCCTGTCCAATGCCGACACCCTGCGTGGCATTGGACAGCCCAGGTGGCACCGGGTGAACCATGCAATGCAAAAGACACGACAGTCATCCCGGGAGTCTGGAAGGTTCTTTATACTGGGAAACAAGGTCAGGGTGAGGGTGTTTTTTTTTTTTTTTTAAATATAGACCACAGTGCTACAAAGCTGAGCCTGTGCCCAAAAATCTGCAGCAACAGATTTGATTTACAGCGAGCAGCTACACTGGTACAAAGGAAGGTTGGTGTGTTGTAGTGGTTGTTGAGTCCTCAGGGGGCTATAAATCCATCACGGCCTGCCCCCTCGCCCAGAAAACAGCCTGAAGGACGGACGCACCTCTCCTAAACTCTTCCCCCAGGACAAATCAGGATAAACCCCGCTTTAACAGCTTATGCACATTTATAGTCAATGTGAGAAAAAGCATACACATTATTTACTTAGATAAAAGTGGATATTTTTATTAGTAGTAGTAATAGTCTTATTTGTTTGCTTGTCTGTATGTTTGATCGGTCACGTATTTGTTGAGTCTTGATGAAAAGCCAATAAGTAGTTTTCAAGTAAAGAACAAAGATTGTACTTAAGTACCATAAATTCAACCACTTTTTGCAGTCAATTAAGAAACTTACCATTAGTGACAAACTTGCTCTTGCCTCCAATTGTCACCTGTAAACAGGAAGAAATGAAGGAAAAGAGAGGAAATCAAGAAACGGAGAAAGAAGGTTTGAACAAGAGACCTGTAAAAATGGATTTATAGTTTATAGTTATTGTAATGTTGAGACTGGGGCCCTAAGAAGAAAAGCTTCTGCTTTATTTAAGCTAAGGAGGATTCCTATAAAAATAAATCAAATGAAAACCTTGATTCTATTGTTATATCAGACAGAGTTAGTTTAGTCATTTGATGTGATGGATATATATATAGTATATGAAATATGTGCTTGTACCCTTAAAAATAGATGTACAGTCAGATATCTTACTTATATACTGTAGAGACTCAAATAGAACAAATTGAGTGAAATCATATATCAAAACATTTTTAAAGCACTCTTATTTAAAATAAAAAATACATCAACCACAGCATTCAAACATATACATGCATTAAGCCATAATATCCTTGCTGTAATACAACTACTATATCTTGACATTAAATAGCTGTGCACAGTGTAGCCAAAACGCCCTGTAACATCTAATAAATCACATTTATGTATGATTAAAAAAAAAAAGAACAACCACAATAGAGTCACTGAAACTCCACATCTAAAGAATACTATATATGTGTGTTCAAAGCCAGTGTGGGAGCTAATGATAGCATACACATAATATAGAGTATATTTCAGTACGTGTGTGAGAGGGTGGAGGAGGAGGATGGATTAACACCAATCGTACCAATCACAGCTTTCTCTTTGATCACATCAAAATCTGTATTTCCATTTCAGTTCAGGCAACTCCGACGGGAGGTTTCAAAGTCAAAATACATCCTACATTTAATTGTACAGACTTATGAGTGAGGGACTGTATGGAAATTATTTGGCTGGAGAGGGGGCCTGAACCTTTTATTAAAAAAAAAAAAAAAAAGAAAGGCCCTGCTTAGTGTTGTTTTTTGGCTCCAGCACTGACTAGAATTGGTTTACTGTTAATAAATCAAAAAAAAAAAAATTTAAGCTGATAATGGTGGGAAAGCCTGGCACAGTTTGAAAATGAGCTCCAATTATCAAGAGTTGTTTTGGCTTAGGGGTGAGATAACAGCAAAATAGCCTAAAACAGAATTAAATTAATCAGCCTAAAATGATCTAATCAAAGCAAAAGTAAACAAAGATACTAATCTCTGGGTCAAAACAACGCAACAATGATTTTCACATAAGCAACAATTGCCAAAATGATAAGACTGATGCACTCTGCATATTATCAAACACGCCCTCATGACCCCATTGTTTGAAATAACTTTAAGAAATTAGAAAATAACCCTATAACCCTCTCTTTCTGTACTAATTTCTATACAATCCCTTTCTGAACGTGTATGTACGTTACAGGTTTTTAATTACATGAGATGTTCACCTTTTGAATTGACTGAACTGAGAGAGCGAACACACACAGTGTAAACATCACAAACATCAATCAAACCGTGCCCGGTGGAACGTGCAATGTGTTTCCACAGATGTACACATTACCTCTTTCACTCATTGATTAGGTAGACTGAATGAAACAAACAAACAGCACCACGTCACTAGAGAGCCTCAGAACATAAACATCATCCTCCCTCACAGTAGAGGTCTCTCGGCCTCTGTTTCTCTCTCTCTCTCTTTGTGTGTGTGTGTGTGTGTGTGTGTGTGTTACCTTGGCGGGCGTAGAGCTCTTCCTGGTTTCCCACATGCCACGCTTGTTACCGACATCACCTGGTTTTACATCCTGTGACAAACAAGACCTTTACTTTGATAAAAGTACCACTACAACACTACCTTTCTCTTATATTTGCTGCCGTTTTTTTGTTTTCATCAAACATGAGATAAGATATAAACATCAGAACCTTTTCTTTGAAATATTATCAACTGATTAGTGGTACTTATGGTGAAATGTATGCAAAGTGGTACCTTCAACAGTTTGAGGAGTGGACAGCAGGAAAGTTTTGAGTGAGGAAAATAAGCTGAGAAAAAGAAGTGCAGTTACAAAGGGAGGAAAAAAGGGGAGAAACTGATTACAGCAAATAAAAGACAGAATATATAAGCTCAGTGATACAAACACTCAACTGCTGTAGTACACCTTCTTCCCATCAGGGGGAAGCGTTGCCGCATGAGTAAAGGCAAGGTTACAACCGCTCCTCTGGTCGAGATGTGTGACACTAAAGATATCTCGCTCATAAATTTCCCCGTTAGAACAATGTCACGCGTCATTCAACAGGCTATTACATAGTGTAATGTCTCCAAGAAGAACCGGTAGAATCAGCAGCTGGTGTAGCTACTTTAAGAAAGGGACACAGCCTGCACCAAGGACCCGGTTACAAGTGACCTTGTTGATTTAACATTGACTGACATCATATTAAATAAACTATTTTTTATATATATATATATATAATTCATCATGTACTCACTTGTTTGTTTTGCGTGCATTGTGAAATAGGGTAATAATGTCTTTATATGTGACACATTTAAAGGGACATGACCTTTCACCCTTTGCCTGAAGGAGACAGGAGTCACAGTGAGACTGAAATATATTATATATTTTGGCACCGAGAAAACAATAAAAACAAGAGATTATTATTCAAAAGTAGTGGACTGTAATGTAATGTTGAAATCCCTCGTGAGTTCAGAGTGAGTGATGTATAGACAGGCGTACAAACGTCTGTCCAAGCAGGCACTTTGGCATTCAGCCACCTGACACATAACTGCTGCTCAGTGTTTTGTGGTTGAACTGTTTTAGGGAATATATTATTCTAGTTCTGTGCAATAAATTCTTAAATGTTTATGCTTAAATAAAAACTTTCACATCATGTATAGAGTAACACATTGAGGGGTTTTTAGTGACGTTCTGGTCACAGATGCTGTTAAATGAAGCGTCCATGTGGTGTCACTAGACTACAGACAGCAAAACTGGCCAGTCTTGGAGATCTGATATAACGGCTGCAGCCAACAAAAGACTTGCACGTTGATGTGCAAATGAGCGCTTTGGCATGTACAGAATATCAAGGGATTACTCTATTGAAGTAACACTGGTGTCTGATTTACAATAGTGTATGTGTGTGTGTGTACAAGAAAAGGATTTCTCAGGTCTTACTGCTGGCTTTGCTGCTGCTGCTGGTGATGCTGCTGCGGCCGGTGCTGGTGCTGCTGTTGGTGCCGGTGTTGTCTTCTCTGCCTCTGCAGGCTTTGCCATCCAACTGTTGACACGCCCGGCAACGCCTCCTTTGATACCGGCCAGATCCTGGGAAAAGAGACATCTCAAGTACTCAACCACAAATCAGTTAATGCGTCTGTACATATGTCTCTTTCTTTCTCTCTCCCGCACCTTATTTGCGGGGGCTGGACTTTCAGAGGAGCCGACAACGTTGCCCTTCTCCCACATGCTCTTGATGCTGCGTGTGCCTCCTGTTGGAATATCTGCCATGGCAGACTTGGGGGACTTGGCTTCTTTGTTTCCCTGTGGAAACAGACAATGGATTTACCTACTTTTTTTAAGGGCAGAAACAGCGCTGCATTGTGAATTACACTGTTGAGTCTCACCTGGAGGGCAGAAGTGTACTGTTCCAGTCTGTTACCTATCTTGGAGACAATTGGAGTATGTGACACTCGAGCTGCACTACTGCATAGATGAACAACACAAGGATTATTAGTATGGAGAAGCCTGGTTTAGCGAATGAAGATCGTAAAATAAGTTTTATTGCTCACCTTTTCTGAGCTGATTTGCTCAAGAATTCTGCTTTCTCCCCGATCTGTACAAAACAGCATGGTTTAAGTTATAAACTCATCTGTCATGAACATGCACAAATACATTCTGCCATGGTCAAGCTGTCCTGGCCTCCTTCCTGTCTCCCAGATGACCTCGCTGAGAGGCAGACCAATCTGTCCCTGGAAGGTCTCTCTGTTCCTGAACACTGTGCTGGTTGGTGCCTGAGTGATTGAACTGGAGAGTTTGGTTGTAAGGGAGCCAGGATACACACGCAGACACACACACACACACACACACATACACACAGCCTAGTCCGGGCTGAGAAATGCTGTCCAGAATGAATTATACCTCCCATGTACACACACACAGAGTCACACAATTCTCAACATTCCTCCTAAAATTACCCGTCACAGTCTTGTGCAGCCATATCTGAATACAGCACAGATGCCAGATCACATATTTTTTAACTAGCAAATATATGACAAATATAATAGGAATTAAAAACAGAAATCGAAACGGGAACAGCAAAACAAACAAACACACATTAGGCCATAAAACATGTTTGACCACAAACGGAAGAATGTGTCTCTTGTCTCACAGCATAGATGTATTGTAATTGTAATGTATTGTAAATTAAGTTCTCTGTTGAGCTGCGGACTCTTTAGAACAAACAAACATCACCTTAGAGGAGCCTTTGGGGCTGAGAGCAAAGCCAGGTTTGACAGACTCTTCCTCCTTCTGCTTCTTCTTCTCTGCAGCTTCCGCTCTCCTCTTCTCTATCTCCTCCCTCATCCTCTTCCTCTCCTCCTGTTACAAAATAACATTTTGTAATTTTTTCAAATTTCTCAAAACAAACTGATTAACTCACTGGTACAGTTAAATCCTTAATGTAAAGTCCATCTTCACCTGTTCTTTGTTTTTCTTGTCCTCGAGTTCCTCTTTCTTCTTCCTCTCCTCTTCCTCTAGGATCTTCTTCCTCTCCTCTCTCTTCCTCTTCAGCTCCTCCAGCTCAGCCTCCGCACCCTGCTGCTTCTGCTTCATCTTCTCAAATTCTTCGCTTTCCGCATTGTTTCGCCGGCGCTTCAGCTCTTGCAATTTACGCTCAGCCTCCTGTCGCTCCACATCATCTGCCTTGGAGGAGGGAATATTGTCCCTAGTTGCAAACACACAAAAATGACTCTATGCAACAGGTAGGTACAGTATGTATTTTGATTTTTCAGGAGTCATTTCAGTCTAAAACATTGTGAGGCTGTATTTATACACAGTGGCGCTTGATGTTCACCACCTTATTTTGCATGTTGGCTTGTTAGTATCTGCTAAATACCACCAAACACATACTGTAGTGCATCTGGGTGGGACATGAATGTAAGTACCAATTTTTTTTTAGTAGCAATCCATCCAATAGTTGTCCATAGATATTTCTCTCCAAAGCATAAATGTCAACCTCATGGTGGCACTACAGGAAAATTCAGAGGATGACCAAAGTCATTAAGATTCATCCTCTGGGGACCATAAATGTCTGTACAAAATGTCATGACAATCCATCAAACAGTTGTTGAGATATTTTAGTCAAGACCAAAGTGGTGGAATGATCAACATTCCCATCAACAAGGCCAACTAAACCAACCAAAACTGGCCTCATATCTGATGCCTTTACGTAACTCACATACAAAAATGAAAAGGATTAGTATTTGAGTTTTAAACATATACTCTAATACTAGTTTGAGACACCGAGCAATCTTTACCTTGCTGTCTTCTCTGTTTTCTTAAGGTTTTTCTCAAACAAAGCTCCATTCTGTTTGGCTGGTTCACTCTTGCAAAAAAGGGGAAAAAGTTAAGTCATAAAAAAAGAAAAAAAAACAAAACATCTTTGATACTGACTTTTATATTCAACTTTAATTTTACCTTCTCTTTAAAACCAAATCTCTTCGGCTTCTCCTCCTTTGCACAGAAAACAGAAATGGAGAAAGATTAATAAAATAAGCAGAACAGCTGGATCCACTGAATCACATAATACAGGAAGGCAGCTACAGTATAAAACACTGCTGCAGTCAAAAGCCTGGCGGCGAATGAGAGGCAGATGTATGTTTAAGACCCGTCACACTGTGACATCCGCCTCTTATCCTTGTGACAAGCAAAACACTGTGATCTGTGACCGCTGTAAAATCCAATTATACAGCAAATATCTATAAAGTGAGAACAAAGCTCTGACAAATCAAACATGGTCCCTAATAACACTCAAACTTTACTCTACAAATCAATTCCAGTTTTCTTTAAGTGACATTTGGTAGAAAAAAAAAACTATAAATCACATCAATACCTCCTCTTTCTTCTTCTCTTCCATCTCCTTCTTTTTGCGCTTTTCCTCCTCCTCTTTCTTCTTCTTCTCTTCAGCCTCCTTTTTCCGCTTTTCCTCTTCTTCTTTCTTCTTTTCATCCATCTCCTTTTTCCGTCTCATCTCCTCCTCTTCCTTCTTCTTCTTCTTCTCCTCCAGCTCTTTCTTCTTCAGCTTTTCTTCCTCCTCCTTTTTCTTCTTCTCTTCCATTTCTTTCTTGATTTTTTCCTCCATTTCCTTTTTCTGTTTTTCTTCTTTCTCTTTTCTCTGTCTCTCTTCCATTTCATTTTTCTGTTTTTCTTCTTCTTCTTTTCTCATCCTCTCTTCCATTTCCTTTTTCTGTTTTTCTTCTTCCTCCTTTTTGAGCTTTTCCTCCATTTCCCTTGTTTGCCTTTCCTCTTCCTCTATCCTCAGCTTTTCTTCCATTTCTTTCTGCTTTCTTTCTTCTTCCTCTATCCTCATCTTTTCTTCCATTTCTTTCTGCTGCCTTTCCTCTTCCTCTATCCTCAGCTTTTCTTCCATTTCATTCTGCTTTCTTTCCTCTTCCTCTATCCTCAGCTTTTCTTCCATTTCGTTCTGCTGTCTTTCCTCTTCTTCTATCCTTTTCCTTTCTTCTTCCCCCTTGTCAACATCAGGAAGAGCCTCCTCTTCAACATCTTGCTTTGCTGAATCAGGCTGTTCAACCTCCTTAATCTCCTCCTAAAAAAAGATTTTTTTCTGTCAATTTCTGTACATACATCAATAAAACAAAGTTAGCAGCTCAGATAAAAGTCCAAACCTCATTCCTTGTGGTCGGTGTGCTCACTACCTCAACAGATTCCTGCCAAGAGAGAAAAAAACAACATAAGAGAATAATCTCACCCTACAGTCCTTTTCTAGATATCTAGCACAGATAATGCCAAACAGATCTACCTTCTCCTCTTCATTCTTGTCTTCTTCCTCTTTACTCCAGGAGTTAGTATCAGCGTCTGCCACCTCCTCTTGGGCTGGTTTCTCCTCCTTTTCCTCCTCCTCTTCCTCTGTATGTTGCTGTCTGCCGCTGCTGATGGATGACTGGTTTTCCTGCGTGCCATCTATGCCGTTCGTGGTGCTAACAGTTGAGTCAAATTCCTTCTGTCTCTCCAGGGCCTCCTTCATTCTCTTCTGCCTGCGCTCCTCCCTCTTGGCCAGGCGCTCCAGCAAAACCTGGTCATCATCTGCACATCCAGTACTGGTGGTGGTAGCGGAGGATTCAGTCTCTGTCACACTGTAAAGGTATAAAAAAACCACTTGTTCACAAGCCCAATCCGAGTCAAATCTCTAAATCCCTACTGCAATCAAATCTCTTGTACAGTGAAGGATAATAAATCTACATCTTTGATTGGATCTTTGTGTTGTGGCTAACCAAGGGAAGTATCAATTAAAGAACCACTCAACCACTGGAGGAAGCTCCCAAATCTGAGGCTGGAGGCGATTATCAAGATTATCATATTCCAAGCTTTACTGTCCAGACAGCAACAACAACAAGAGTCAAAAGTCTGTTTCTGCCTACATAGCGTCTTAAAATGTGAATATGGCCTCCAAGTTCCCCTGATTTGTCACCATACATATATATATATGTTTTTGTCTCTCCATCTCATTTGCACCTGTTAGTGTTGATCACATCACCAGTTCCAGACTCCTCCAAGTCCCTCATCTTCTTCCTCTCCTCCCTCGCACGTCTCCTTTGCTCCCGAGCTTCCTCCTCCTCATCATCGTTGGTGCAAAGTCCCCTGAAACATCACACATACAAGTACATATTACAGTACGTGTTAAAATACAACAATGTGTTAGTTAAAGAATGCAGATACTCCTAAGGAACTGAAAATACTGAAGATGATCATTATTACTGATCATTATTATTTAATATTGACTACAGTCGGCAGAACTTTCCTGAAATATATCTCATATAAAACATATAAGAATAACATTTGTGATTATTATATCAAATAAAAGTTACATCTACTTGTGACCCCTTTTGTGTGGACATACAGTACGCTGTGCGCGGTTCAAGAAAAAGGGATTTTCTCTCTCCAATTGTTCCATTCAAATAAAAAGCTGGGAACCACTGATATAATCCATACTGTCTCAAGATGATCTCAAAGAACATGATGGAGATGAGAGATGCCACAACAGAGGGAAACCAGACTAAGAAATAATAAGAAACACTCTGCACGCGTAAGATCCTAAGATCCAAGTGTCACATTGGAGAAACTGATCGTACAAAATGACCCTTTGGCATTTAATAATGTGACATATTGAATTGGAGACAGAGACATTGCCGGCAAGAAAAAGAAGACAAAAAGATATGATGAAGATGAAATCACTAACACGAGATGGAAAAAAAAAATAACTTTCTGGAAAACAAATTTTCTCAATTATAGAGATGAGAAGGTTTGGAAACTGTGCCAAAATCTTTACCATCTATCCTCTCCGTCTCTTTCACATCATGCTGTGAGAGTTTGAGCATGCCAGGCTGCATCTTTCCAAGCATTACCAGGCTTTACGAGGCAGGGAGAGGGCTTGAAATGGCCCATTGATAGAGCATGGGTATTTTTTCCCTCTGCTCTTCCTGAATCCGCAACACAATGATTTACAGATGTTGCAAGAGGACGAGGTGGATGGGAACCACAAGAATCCTTTCTGTCTTTAGAACAGAAACAAAGACCCAAACGAGGCGGAAATCCAACAAATCCTCGGGCAAGGCACATCCAAATAGCATAGGTCACCCAGGAAGTAACTCAATTAGATATTACTCCACCCAAAGCCAGAGGCCTACTTTGAGAGGTCTGTCAAAATGTAACAGTTACATTTCCAGATGACCAACCTGAGGGACCTGAAACATAATAAATGGAGGGAAACATGATCATGTCTACTGTGGCGGGACTGAGTGAGAAGATGAAAAGAGACTTAAAAACTCTACTCAAGCTATCAGAGTCTGAAGGCTGAAATAAAAACATTCCAGCGTCTGCAGCATTTTCCCCGGGCTGCAGAGAGGAGCTGAGAGCCAGGAGAGGCAGGGTTGGCACAACTGGCAGGGTTGGAGACGAAGACTGTGAGAAAATTGTGAGGAACGTTGTTTTCACTCAGATGGTACAGATGATATGATGTAGTAGCGCACAAAAATTGACCTCTGAAATGGCACGAAAATTATTTCTGTCGAGCTGTGACTGATTAATCAGGTCATGGCCAAATTTCACTATCACTAGGATATTTATTTTGAAAAACAGTGTAACTTGCTGGAATACAGGGTTAAGCTATATCTTTGACTACACAGGCCGTACTCAATATATTATTGGCTTTGTTTTTTAAATGGGATTTGTTGTACTCCACCATCACCTTTAACCCTGCATCACTGTATAGTGAATCGTATTATGTCAATGTCATTGTCAATGACACAAAATGTCATTTATCTTGACTAGAAAAATTACAATAGCAGATTTACAAATGTGGGTTGGGACACTTTAACACATGTATGTTTTCAGATATGCCTCTTTTCTGAAGACTCAAAACAGACAGATTGATTGCTAAAAAGTCTGGATCTAAAACTATCAAACTCTTGACTAACACTGAGAGTTTAGTGTCTGCAGACTCCTCTAATCACAATTTGTACCAGTGTTTGAAGCTTCTTTTAAGAGGCTCAGTAATCAAGCAGCAGCTTACAGCTACAGGTGTCAGTAATTGTGCTAATTACACAGTTAATTAGTTACCCTGATATGAGGTCCCCGGGTGTTCATGTTGTTTTATTGTCAAACTGTAGCTATTTGAGTTGTCCTTTCAGTATATTTCTACTTTCGTGTGTTCTTTAGAGTTTTACATCACTGTAGATCATTTTCTTTTGGGCCTTATGATATGATACAATAAAATCTTCAACTCAACACTCATCAGTCTTAACCTACAACAGATGTCAGCAATGACTTTATAACGGCGGCGTAGTATTTATTTGAGAACAAAGAGAGACGGATGGAGACACGACAGAGAGTGAGAGACAAATCCAAACAGCAGCACGGCCGACTGACTCCCTAATGAAAGAAAAAGACAGTCGAGATCATTAAGCCGTCATCGCTTGAGCGCCATCCAAGTCCTGTCTGCTCTGCTGCTCCATGTGGAGACACACAAATACTTACAACTACAATACAACCTCCCTCATGCAACCAAAAGACAGAAACACACGCACACACACAGAGAGACACACAGTCATACTGTATGCAAAAAATAAAATGTAATCACTGCAGCATCTGCTAAATGCTATTTTGCATGAGTAATATGTCACTAAAGCATACCTCTGAACACCACTTTGTTCATTGCACTGTAATAAAAAAAAGAAATTGTTTTCTAGATGTATCGCATAGTTAACTTCAGGATATCTTCCACTGGAATAAAGCATACCTGCACCACACGATACAGTAAATATAGGACTTTCACTGCAGCAGCTGTCTCATAACTTCTGCAACAACTGCAGATGTGGTTTATTAAGTGGGAAATGTTATTCCTTGCTGATCCAGTATGATGCACCGAAGCTAATAATCTATCAGTTTGATGAGTGTTGAGTCAAACACTGAACTAATGAGGCTTTTATTTAGGATGATGTGGGCAGAATGTCCTCAGTGTTTTTGTATGTCTCATAAACTCATGCATTCTTCTTCTGTGAATTAACTGTGTTTGATGGTGTGTGTGTGTTCATTTCTACATAAGTTTATATGCTACAGGAGGGATCACTCACTTTTCAGCGTCGAGGCGCATCTGCTCCCTCCTCTGTCTCCTCAGCTCCATGCGGCGATCAAAGTCATCATCCATGATGTCCGAAAGATTCTCCTCTCTTTTCACTGAAAGAAACTGAGTGTGAGTGAGTGTGATTATCAGATCACATGTTCGAGAGTCACATTTTTTTTGACAGTGTGAATACAGCAGAACCCTGCAAAAGATTCATCTCAACAACATCAGTTTTGGGAGGTTTTATACTAGTAGCAAAATATGCTAAATTCGATAAAAATGCAATCCATAAAACAAGCTCAAAATCACAAGAAACACATCAAAGTACAGGAGACCACCCAGCTTCATGTCATGAGTTAAAAGCCTTTTACAATACCGTGGCAGTAGCTGAAGTTTAGTCCATGGACAGCAATGTCTTCCCTCTCTTCATATATCAACTTCTGCACTCTGGTTTATATCTCAGCCCTTCTGCTGCACCAAGAATTCCTGCTTGTTCTTGCAGCAACTTTAACTACCAGAAAAGGCAAAGCCTGCCTCTCTGCTCCCTCACTTTCTCTCTCAACCTCCCTCCCTCCTCCTCAACCTGACTCCTGCTCTCTCTCTCTCACTTCTCCCTCCCTGATCTCTGACTTCAGACTTCCCAGACGTCCCTTTGTTCGTGTCTTTGTCTTATCTTGCTTTCTGTACTTGCTCTGTCTGTCTGATGTGTTTTAGCTCTTGTCAAATATGTCTTTTTATTTCCTTACCTTTCTTTTAAATTTATCCACTCTTCAAAAATGTTACCTTTGACCCTCTCCCTCCTCCTTATCCTGCTTCCTTATAGGTCACTTTATTTATAGTGCATATTCACCTAACTGTGCTATGTATATGCCACCAAAGTCGTCTAATTTTAATTTTACCAGGTTTCCATGCAAATGCTACCCGAAAAAATATATTTAAAAATGTCTAGTGACTATATTTTTAATAGACCCTGACCTTGATTTTAATTGATTTTACATAATTTTACTGTAATACAAAATTATAGAGAATAAAAAAAAAGACTTTGTTTTTGACATTTTTAAACTTTCAGTGCTAACGCTGCAGTCTGAAAGAAACTTAAATCTGCTGGTTGACTGGCAGAATTTGAGACCACAGAGGAATCTGCACGAAGGAAAAAAAACCAAATCTGATTATTTTTTTGTTCCTTCATGCAAACACTTTTGATGATGCCTGCAGCTTTTTTTCAACTCTTTTGGAAAATCACCTCATTAAAAAACATCTGCCATGAGAAGAACTTGATAATCATGAAAAGGGAGGTTTCACGGTGTCCGTTCTTCAATTTTGGACACGTGTCTCTTTTTAAAAAGATATTTCAATAAGACTACTTGCTTGAATAAAGAATTAACTGCCTACCTAATCTCATTTCCTGAATGGAGTTAGAGGACTCATAGATCCACTGGGCAGCCCAGGCTACAAAGCAGCTTTATTTGAATTGTAGAGGCTGACAGACAAAGCACCTCTCATTCATCATAATAATCTGTGAACCCGTCACTCCCTCTCCTCCCGTTTAGTGCAGGTTTACTGAAACTCTACGGCATCCCTCTGATTTCAGACAAAGCGTGCATGTAAAATTCATTACAGATTCTGTGTTAGGGATAAAATTCTACTGAAATGCTGCCAAAGTATATAATCTACAATCCAGTGTGCATCTACAGCTATCAATCTATGACCCCAAATCCTCTAATAAAGTGATAATAAATCAGTATTTTGGCCTGCACTGGTAGGGGGTCATTTCTCAAAGTTTAGTCACTTATGTAATATAGTAAGACCACATCATTTCTGTGCCAAATCACTAACTGCAAATCTCTTCGTGGCTCATATAGAGAACTCAGGGATGAGATGTATATTTGTGAATATGACTATATGTACTTACATTGAACACTAACTAGCTGCACAATAGGCAGCTGCAATCAACAACTTGTATAAGCCTGCAAGAACAATCTGCCAGTAACTCCGGCCAACGGATACAGTACGCTGCGGTGTGAAAGTATAGAGGAACTGGAGGAAGTGTGATTTCTGAAAAACTAGAAATTCTGTCCCACTGAGAGGACGAAGGAAAATGCAACCCAGACAAAAACTTCCAGACGTGTTGGCTCAGTAAATGTGATGAAAATAAATCCAAAATGTTCCTTCTTTTGCTCTCATAATTTCCTGTGTATGTTTAAAAAATCCCAAATAAGTACAGTTGTAAGAGAGGATATTGATATTGATACATGATTGACAAAAGATTCATCATGTAATTGCTGTAATATAAGTCAGCTTTGCCCAGCTAATGCAAACAGGACGTTAAAGCTGCACAGTTCCACTACTGAATCAATGAAATTCATCAAGTTTTTACCTTAAAACAGTTGCCTATATGAACATTGAAACAGGTTTGAATCGCTGTAGTCATTCCCCCCCTCCTCATTCTGACTATTAAAAGATCCCTTTCCACAGTCCTCGTTTTTTCTGAACTTTAGCTGAAGCTAAAACAAGGCTTCATTAGTCTGAATAAGACACATCAGGGTGCTAGGGCTATCTCTGGTCCTATCTCTCTACTGAAGCTTTGGACCCACTTGACTGGATTAACTCAGTCTGCTGAAGCCATACAGGATATGAGCCTCAAAATACTTTAAGATGCATTTTTGGTTTTGTCCGCATCACTTAAAGAAAGGAAAATCAGTTTGGCACCTGGCTATTGTTTTAAGACGGACTTGTGAACATGTGAATTCATCCTTTGTTCACAAATGCTAAGCTGATGAGTACAAGGTTTGTTATAAGCATCAGAGAAATGAATTTACATCAGAACAGTCATCCATGAACTAAGCAAGACATTTAAAAAAAGAAAAAAAAGGTTTGTTCCTTACAAATACAAATCATTTAAACCAAACTGTGTATTGTTTTTAAGAATCATCTTACAGAAATCAAAGCAACAGAGCAAAACCTTATTTATGGTTGCCTCAGGAAATATTATTCAGTGATATTTTCGGTTAGGTCCATTAATTTACTGAAAAGGAGTCCTCTATCCAACTGAGTCCATAAACAAACACACACACACACACACACACACACACACACACGCAATCGATCATAAATTTGACATTTGAGGACTCGCTGAAAGAAACTGATACAAGGAATGTTTCTGGGCTCCTTCATAAACAAATCATGCATCCATCTACTTCTAATAGTGCCGGGAACTGAGATGACATCACACTTTAATCTGTTTATATCATGCACCATTGTGTGTTTTCTCTCTCCTCACATTGATGCGACACACCTGCAGTTTATTTATGTCGCAACCACTTCAAAGGCGGATGATTCCTGGTCAGTAACACGGAGTTATAAAGAGGGCCACTTCAGTATCGTCCCTTTTATTTTTAAATCTGTATCTTCAGATCTGAAGAGGAGCCCACCAACAGTGAACAATTGGTTACAATTGGACCACATTCCTAAAAAAAAACAACAGCTTTTACAACGGCTGATACCATATACAGTTACAAAGGCTTACAAACAGAATGGGCCAAAAGAGGCTTTTTTTTTTCTAAAACATCCACTAAAATGTATAATAAGACAGTTCAGGACTTTCCTGGAAAAAGACAACACTTTTATACATCACCTTCTTGGAAAAAGAGTAAAGTGATTTATTGCAAGTCATATATTTTACTTTTGGACAAAACACTTTTAGAGGTTTGGGGAAGTGTTGCTGATGTACGAACCATTATGATTTGTGGAGTGCAGGAATGAACTGCCAACCACTGAGGTATTAAGCTTTTTTTTTTTTTTTTTTTTATGTGGAAGTATGGAGTCATTTTTAGAAAAGGGGGGTGAATTAAAAAAATAAAAATAAAAAATCACTGACCATCACAATCATTACGACTTTTTGCCTCCATACAAAAACAGATTTCAGTACATTAAACGCCCATATTTTGTCTTTTTTTTTAAATTATCAATAAATCCCATTAAAAGAACACAACCAAAACTCAGTTACTCTCTATGTGATCTTTAGAAGATAAAATGCAGCTAATTATGGGGTCACAGATTTTAAAAACGGTGAGACTATTTTCAGCCACATTTCTTGGTCTAGTGAGTATTTACAGCAGCAGGATGGTGTATGTCGGACTGATAAAATGAACTACAGTTCCCATGTTCCTTGTAATGAAGGAACCTGCCATCCATTGCAAATGTGGGGCTCATTGATGTATTTTTAATAGTTTATGGACAACTATGACAAGTCGGTCAAATTAATCACGACATCTCCAACTATGGATGTCCATGGCACAGAGGAAGAAGGAATATCAGGTATATTCCACGCAAACAAGTGTTATTTCAAGTTATATGATCTCTGGTCTCCATTATGTTAGTCAACTATCGTATCAAGGACACATGCATATTCATTGTGTCACTTTGTCATTATCATTATCATCATCCTCATTATGAACAACCTCATTACATACTATCTAGCTGCTTTCCAGCTGTAATCTATAGAAGTGAAAGCATTCATATCTTTGCTGATGTAATTCCTCTCACAGTCATACATGCAACAAACTGCCATCCATCATTCCACAACACATCTGTTCTGACATGGGACTAATTCAGATTTCTGGAGATGACAAAGGATCATTATGGATGCTATGGAGCACCAGAGAAAGACTGGCAGACCTGCAGGCTAACAGCTCACAGACATGTCAGAGTCGTGATCCAAGACTGTTTGGATTGGCTCAGGTTCAGCAGGGACGGCCAAGTTCTGCATTTCTAAAGCTTAAAAACTCACCACTCTGTCAGCTAGAGGTGATTGCCTTTCTACCCTCCACTTTTCATATAAATGTGAATGCACACACACACACACACACACACACACAGTCATGCACTGATACACACTTAAGAGTTCTCCATACGGTAACAGCTGCCCCATCAGTCACCAGACAGGTGATTTGTCTGGATTTGAGGGGTTTTGGTGGCATGAATTATTCCAGCTCTAACACTTTCTGTCCATTGAAGTAATCCAAATGCAAAGCACAGATGAAAGCACTGATCATATTTTAATCTAGACTCAAAAGTCTGCCTCTACATACCTCTGACATGGGAGCAGTCCCCTCAAAGTTCATTACAGAGATCTCCTCATTTATACTTAGACAACATGTTACAGACTTCCCCCTCTATTACCAAATCATTCACAAATCATTCCCACATGACAAGCGCTCGGGACAGTTTCTAATTCATACATCTGTAACTGATCTGTCTCATCTGGACAAGCTCTCCCTTCTGTGGCCTGTTCAGACTCTGACGCTGGAGCGAGACCCTCTTTTCTTTCTGATCGCTCTGCTCTCATGCAACTATCAACTCAACATAACAGGCCAAATGTAACCCCTAACACTTACCAGACACTGCTCATGAATATTCATATAGATGCTTGCAACACAAGTGTTTACATTAACTTTAAAAACAAGAAAAAAAAAGAAAAAGAGCAATGACAAGGGAACAATCTTGTCTTTTTCCTGGTGAAAACAACAGGGTTGGTTTATTGACAGCATGTAATTATCTGTCACGAACATAAAATAATATCTCTGGTTACCATTTAAGCGTGTAACAGATAGCAGATCATCCCAACCAAAAGCCAGCATCAGTTAGAGGTTCAGATACTATGAGAGGACACTATGACAGGATTTGGATTTTAAAGGAAATGTTTTGGAGAAATACAGAATTTGATGAGAAGATCGATGCCAGGAGGCATTTAGCATATCTTACAGTAGCTGCTTGATTCCATTCTTTATGCTAAGCTTATTGTCTCCTGGTGTATCCTTCACATACAAATATGGTATCAATCTTCTCAAACTCCCAGGAAGAAAGCTGAGTGTTAGCTGAATGCATTTCCCAAGATGTTCCTTTCACTGTCTTGATCAAAAATTACAGACAGATACAGGCAAGCACACATTAAAACCTGATAAATATCATATAATGTACAGCATAAAACTGACATACCTGGTTTGTGTGGATTTGGTCTGCTATTTGTTTAACTGGGAGATCATTTAGGATTAGAGACATAGTGTTAGCTACAGCTGCAAAGTAGAAGAGAAAAAGGTTGAGCGGGTTCAAGGGAGTCTGCTAAAAAAAAATGGTTCTTGGGCACCGAGTAATAACTGATGCCTGAATTTATTAATCATACAGTGAACAAACTGATTTAAGGTAATTGAAGTCAACTAGGCTACCTGCTAGATGTGATTAATGGATACAAGTCTGGAAAAAAAAAAGTTTTCCTATGGAAGTATCTGATGCCAGCATTGCTCATAAGCCTACATATGAGTCCTTTGTTTCTGAAGCCAGCAATGATTTAGCCTGAGAATTCCTCAAATGGTCCACTGAAAGTTAAATCATAATAATAAGTCTTATAAAACATTAGAGCTTGGTATGCAATACAAAAAAAGGTTTAAAAGCTTTCCACTTAATGGCCCATAATTACATCAATTGCCTGGTCCTCCTTTGTGCCCGTTTTCCCAACATTGTGTTAATTGTATATCGCCTGGTATTATAATTACAGAGAGTTTGCCAGTGTATTAATCAAACACCAAAGGAAAGGCTGAGGAAAAGTCGTCATGTTCTGTTTCTAATGCGTGATTTACATTTGGTTTGGCACGTTACAGTAAGCATCACATCTTCAATCAGGGAAGACATGCATGCAGCTGGATATTAGTAGATGTTCAGCTCTCTCCCTCCTGTAATCATCCCAATATGTGTGGGAGTAACAAAAAATGAAAACAACAGGATAAAATTGTTATTGTCAAGCACTATTTTTATCTAACAGGACTTTTCTAGACATACATTTGATATTTGTTTCATAAAATGAAACAAATATCGACCCCTTCCTACCATCAGAAGAGTTAGTACAACCGCATGCTAGCCTACATCGTATCTACATGTGGATGTCTACAGCCTACAGCCGTGCTAGCAACTCTTCGTGCTAAAATCAGCATGTTCGCTAATTAGCATGCTAACATTTGCTAATTAGCACTGAACACCTGGTGCAGGTAGATGGGAATGTCATTGCTTTTGCAGGTATTTGGTGGAAAAACGATGAAGTATTGGAGCGGATTATAAATTGAACCTGATGATGGCGCTAGATGAAAGTTTTCAAGGGTCATCAAAGTTATTACAATGCATCCTATGGAGGAAATGAATATGTGTTTAATGGCAATCCATCAGCTGTTGAGTAATTGTAAATCAAACCAGGCTTTGGTATTTTGAACAGCTTTTGTGGCCTTATGTCAAATCTGCCTAAACTTAGGCTTCATTCTCTAGGGACAACATTTGTCTTTATAACAATTAAGGCCAATTCATTACTGAAATTTTTTTTGAGTCTGGACCAAAGTGGGAGACTAACCAGCAGACATAATGACATTAAATATTTCAAATATCATGTAGATTCAATGGAAAGTTAGTAGAAGCTGATTATAATATACATGTACTGTTAGAAAGTGTAAAATAAGATGATTTTTCCAACCTTAAAGTTACTTAAAAGACAAAAATGAAAATAAACTGGATGTTCAGGGGCTAAATCCTTTTTGTAATTTATACCAAAAAACAACATCTGCTAAATATATATAAAAAAAAACCAACTACAGTCTAAATTCGGACTAAAATCTGAGACTCATGTGAAAAGATAAAGAAACTACTCCACAGTTGCCAGAGAGGTGTTTGCAATCAACCAAGAAGCCTCAGCTGCTTACTCCACATGACCAAACATGGTCATGGAAGAAAAAGTCCCTTACAAGCCATAACATACTGTAGTGGTGAACTTTTCTGCTGCTCATTAAAATGTTTGTGCACAGTTTGGTTAAAGAGGAGGGTGTGTTGTTGTGGCTGATAAGCACTGACTGGTGCAAGTGAAGATTTGTGTTGTTACTATTCAGCCCTTCACTCAGCGCTCTACAGCCCAGCTTTGTTTTAATAAGCAAAAAGACACGAGCAGTCAATCTTCAGCTGACAGATGAGCCTTAAAGCAGATGTGGAAAAAAAGCGTGCTTGCTTTGCTGCAATTTGTCCACAATAATCACTTTGAGCGAGTGATCGATGAACAAGAAACACAATACAACAGAAAAAGTAAACTGACGCTACATTAATCCAAAATTCAAAGCTGAGTTAAGCTTTCCTCCTTTGACTGGGGACTCAGATGTAGTTATGTAGCTCTCCCTGCTCCGCATCCCAGCTGGAGATGGTGTACTCGGCCTCCTTTTAAGGAAGTACACAGGCTGTGTTAGTTGTAGTGTCCCAGCTTGGCATGATGCAAGGCCATAGAAAGAGATCATGGTTTACTCTAGGAAATACCTGCTGCTATACAAAGTGGCAATCCAAGAATAACTTATTTCCACTGTGAAAGCTATGAATCAACTTTCCATATCGTTCCTGGGGAGGCAGAAAATATGAATGGAAGGCCCATTGTTATAGTTAGTGTCAATAAATAGAAACCGACGAAAGGATAGAAGATGACTGTATATGTTAAAACAGAGGAATAGTACTCCCTCCTGTAATTTGCTCATGTGGAAAACCATTTCGTCTTCCATTTAGAGTGTCTCACCTGTACAACTAAAGAGCAGACAACCTAATTCTGTCAAATCACACCACTTTTCAGCTACCAGGACTTATTTGTGCTCAAACAGACTGGAACATTAGCAGCAGCATCTCGCCTGTATCAGTTTCTCATTTGGCAAAATTGATTCACAAACTCTTTCTAACGATCTTTTAAACTCAAACTGTTTAAAACATCCTCTGTACTTGTGTTATGAAGAGAATTTATATTCTACTTTGTCTTTTTTTACAGGCTTTATGCAGACAGTGGTGTCGGATCACAATAATTTCATGTAGCTTTTTTAAGCGGAGCATAAGTCATCCATAACTAAACAAGTAATTAAACACAAATATGTTATTGTAAGGCTATACTCACGTCTCATCACTGAATCCATGTATTCTGATGTTTTAAGGCAGATCTGAAGTCAAACTGGACTATAAATAACTTTAACACTCAGTTAGGAGTCTTGGCCACTTGCTACTGCAAAAAACACAGCTGTTATCCTTCTCAAAATGATTCTGATTTCAATAATAAACAAAGCAGATGATGCTCTGGAAACCCAAACACATTTCCAGTCCCCAAGGAGATAAGCCTATGGTCATAAACTCACACACTCCAACCCCATGTGGCTGCAGCCTTTATCTTCAATACCATCTAAGGAATAGGAGTCTAACTTGGCATGTCCACCACAGCAAACAGCTTTTCCACAGCCAGACGTCTGCTTAATGTATGAGACGAGTAACAGAAACTAAAGTCAAATTATAGTATTCAGTCCAGCCTCAGGAAGAGCAGATGCAAGTGCTAAGCCTGAAAGAAATGGGGGGGAAAAAAGACTTTGCACAAAGCAACAAAATCCACAAGATTAAACTTCAGATTACTTAATGATTTTTCTGTCATCACCTGTACAGTGCAGGGCCTCATTTTTTAATTGACATTTATGTATCCAATATGTGATGAAGCTTTCCAAAAGGTTAACTGGATGATCCTCGAGTTCATAAACTGTATTAATTATCTAAATTATGTAAATTAAGTTTTGTAACATGTTTGTACAATAGATTGTTTGGTTAAAAAGATTATACAGTATAAATTTAGCAGCCAGTAAAATTAGTACTTGGGGTGATATGCAATACCTACAGTAAGGAAAATATGTGGTGTGAATGTATAGCTTTTGTTCAGTGAATAAACAAATATTTCTCATTTTTTTCATGTCATGACTGAAATGCCCGAGCACCTCGGTCCCAGGATCCTTCTCTCCAGCTAATGCACAGATGTAAATAAAGAGGAAATCCCTTCTATTAATATTCTCCCCCAGTCCTATAAAGATCTCCATTCAGAATTGGTTCTGCTGGTTCATGCTTTAGTGTTTTTCTCTAATGAATTTCTTAGGGTAGATTCATATGAATGACCCACCTGTAGCTTTTTACAAGCATGTGCCTTGTTACGGTACATCCGGATAAAATCAGATGTAATTTCTTTTTCCCTGGGAGTTTTCTGCATAACTAACTCTCTGTCCAACAGGCGAGATCAAGTAACAACAGTTCAGAATTTAGAGCAGTGTTAAACAATCAATCAATAGCAGCCCATCTTTTAATTAGATATCAATATCTCTACTTCTTCCATATGTATCACTCCTCTCTATATACATAAAATATAATGTACCTCATTATTTGCATTAACTAAGTTATAAAAAGCATCAAGCGTGATCATTAAAACTTACCAGGCTGACAACCAAAGTGACTGGTTCCCTGCTGGAGGACAGCAGCCAGAGGTTTATAAGCACAGTATGAAGTGTGCAGCCCCGCCTGCAAAGCTGCAGCTCAGCGATGTTCACACTGGGCTGCTGAGTTTGTGTATGTGTAATTTTAAGTATGTGTTGAATTTGTAACCCTGTCGACTCCTCTGGTTCACACTCATTTAATAGAAATGATCATCTTTATAACATTATTGAATCTCTAGAAAACTATTAGGATGTTATCTTTAAAGAGGTAGAAGAAGAGAGATTAAGCACAAGTCTTTTCCTCATGATTATCTGCAGATTGAGATGAGATTATGCACCACTCATGTATAAAAGTTTTCAAGATGATAACAAAAACAGTTATGTGCTTTATGGTGGTATGAATACATACCTTATAAAATAAAATAAAGTAAAATGACTGAGGTGAACTTGTGAATTTATGTTTAAACATGTGCCTGTCTGAAATGTATATATACTGACATACTACTGCTGCCACAAAGATGTGACGAATAATCATTCTCATGTCCATTTAAGAGCATTTCCACTCAATTAAAGGGTTTCTTCCCAGCTCAGCCCTATTGGTTTGGCCAAATTACAGAAATGGTTAAGAAATGAGGAGCCACTCCTCTGGTTCCATCTGTGGTAGGCAAGCAGTTGTTTACTGGTTTCAGTGGGCTCAAGGCGACCAGAATCCAAATGTGTGTACTCCCCAATCAGCACACCTTCCTGTTGCAAAAAGATGAGCTCACTAATAACATGAAGTTCAAAATTGACTGTAACACAGAAATGAAAAATAATCACTTTTAGGAAAATTCAAATTTCCTTTTATTTCATCATGCAAACTCTTCTCATGGTAAGGTGTATACAGCAGGGGTGACATTTCATCATCTTAACATCAAATTACAAATATAACAGTGTTTTCTACATTTTATCTACAAACGCATGTTCCTAATGTTTCTCCCTGTTGACCTACTGTAACAGGCCAGTGTACAAAATAGCAGTGGCAGTGAAAAGCAACAAACAATCTGGGAAAAGCAGAAAACACAAATGATGCACAGTACGTCTACAAACAAGAGACATGATACAATAAAGTAACAGGCAACGCCTCATACAGTACAGTAGTTATATGAAGTGACAAATAAGATTGGGATGAACATCCTTTCATGTGTAGACTCAAGAGTGGTTTGTAACATTTTCAGTCACGCTATTAACATATTAACATAAACAACATAAAATAACTGCATATAGATTATAATAATTTAAATTTTAAGTGAAAAAAAACTATAAAAATTTAAAATAGAACCTAAAATAGTGCTTGTTTTTTTTACAGTTATATTGTAATTATATTTATCCAAAAATAATGGTATTCCCCATTCACAGTTGTTGCATTTAATTAACAAGCAGATAAATTAAATGATCTTCATAATTTCCCCAAAAAGTGCAAAGCATAAACCAGTAACCATTCCAATACAGCTATGGTTATTAGCCACAGTGTTAATCTAATGTATAATGTAACAACATGAGGTTTTTCTGAGTAAATTTTTCAGTTGGTTTGCATATTTACAGCATTTGTTGCTTACAAATCACCTCACTCCTTGGAATGATAAGCCTGGCTATCAATTTCTATGAGGTATGATTTGTTAGCGGAGTGCTTTCATTCTTAAAGAAAATCACCACAAGACCTGTTTGATAAGCTTTTAAAAAGTAGATGGATTTAAACACTATATTAATACTGAAGGCACATGTTTAAAATGAAGGGGAATATTGCTAAAGCTCATCAGTATTAGAAAGGATCTTTTAGAAAAAAAGAGAGATTTTGTTTCTCCTATCCGAATATGACACATTTCAAGATTTGTGAGCTTTACTTTAGTATTTTACTATTCATCTGCAACTAAAGTAGATTAATTAGTAACTAAATAAATAAACTCTGTAGTTTCATCATACAGGGAAACGTAGGGACAAATATCTTAAAATCAGATATAAATCAAAAGTTTTCTCAGTGCTTACACAAAACACAATTCCACACAGTGCCGAGACATTTACAGTACACCTCTGAGCTTTTTCCTATCAGACCACTTTGTGACACACATCCTGTATCCAGGTCAGGCCAAAGCAACACATACAGTAACTTCAATGTATGACTTACACTTGTCCTTTAAATTGTACTAAACAACAATCTGTTGTTGTTGTCTAATATTAAGTAATGCTTTTTGAGTCTCTTTGTTTTTTTTGTGTACCTATAAATTAAAAGTGCACCAAAGCAGCCAGAACAGAACTACAGTATGTTCATTCTTACAGCTAGTTGAGCACATTCAAGTTGATGGTTTGGCTTTTCCCTGATCCTCCACCTTTTTAATGGCTGCCTGAATCTTTGCCTGGTCTCCCAACAGCTGCCGAGGTTTCACAGGCCTGAGGTTTTCATCCAGCTCAAGCAGCACAGGTATACCTGTGGGTAAAGTCACGCTGGCTATATCTTCATCCGATATACCTGTTGAAAATGAGAATAGCAATATTAAAATCACGCAAACAAGCTAGCCACAACCAGTTTGCAGATGAAAGTTTGCATTTCGTATTAGTACAATATGACAAAGTTAGATGTAAGAACACTGTAATGAAATCTTGCCTACATTATGAAATGATTAACAAAAATACACTTTTAGCTTTTATCTATCCTGGGCTGAATAATATTATGTAGCAGTCAATATGTGTTAAGGACTGGCCTGCAGCATGTGGAGCCCCTCAAAGCTTACGAGTGTGATTAAAGGTCAATGTGGACTCATAGCTACAGCCAAATGTAACACAAACTCATTGGCCTTTTTGCACAAGTTCAACCTTCCATTTCTGGCACTTAAATATGTCCTTTCCAATTCTGACGACTAGACACAGTAGCCTGAAGAGTCCAGGAGCTACTGCTGAATACAACTGAATGCAAATACCCCACAAAGACAAATGCTGAGAGAGCACTGTTTAGAATAGCCTTGTGTAATATAGCAGCATACCTTCCAGGTGTTTCAGCAGGGCCCTGCAGCTGTTTCCATGAGCAGAGATGAGCACAGTCCTGCCTTTCTTTATCTCTGGCACCACAGTACTGTCCCAGTATGGTAGGAGCCTGTCCAACACCTCCTTTAGGCTCTCTGCTCGGGGAAGTTTCTCCTTCGGCACATCACAAGTGGTGTATCTGCGGTCATTGTAGATTTCCAGAAAGTAAGGGTGGGATTCATCAATTGGAGGCGGAGTGATATCATAGCTTCTTCTCCACAACTTCACCTTTTCCTCTCCATGTTGGAGAGCCATTTCTGCTCGGTTCAAGCCGATCAGGGCACCGTAGTGTCGCTCATTGAGTCTCCAGGACTTCACTACAGGGACCCATTCCTGGCCCATGGCCTCCAGTACCAGCCAGGCTGTCTGGGTGGAGCGGCTGAGTATGGAGGTAAACACTATGTCAAACTCGTAGCCCTGCTCCTTCAGGAGCTTGCCACAGTCCTGGGCCTCCTTCACCCCATTCTCACTAAGCTTCTGGTCAACCCAGCTGCAGAAACGGTTTTCTTTGTTCCAGGTCCCCTCCCCATGCCTCAGCAGAAAGAGTTTGTAGGTGGACATCCGCAGCACCAGCAGCAGAAACCTGTAAATATCCAGAAAGCAGAAATGAACACGATAAGCAAAACAAGGGAAGCAGTAAAGTGATAGCAGAAGTGTAAATATTACACTCATTTAAATAGAATAGCACTGATCACCAGCCTACAATGTAAAGCTTCAGCAAGTCACAGGCCTGTGTATCTGATCTGAGCTAAGGAGCAAGAGACTTTATGAGGGCAGTGTCAGCAAAAGGTTAGGGGTTGTCTTAAATATGTGACAGGGTAAAGCATGGAGTGTAAAGGTAGACAGCTACAGCAGTTACCCCTATTTGATAACCTTATTTATAGTATTGACACTAAATGGCAAATGATGTTAGCTAGCTACTGTCTGCAAACGTTTTACTTGATGCATCTGAGAAGCTTTTAAAGCTAGTCTGAAAGGATGGATGAACGTGTTGCCATAAAAACTACTGTTTGTACTGCAAACATGGCTGCTCAGTTCGAGGTAAAGACCGTCCAGCGTATAAAAAACGCAGCTGCGGGCATGTTAGAACCTTCCCGTCCCGAAATATCAGAATATTGTGAAATTGTGGTCTTACCCTGTGTGGGTTTTAAATCCGGCCTGAACGTTGCTGCTACTGTCGTGTTGACAGTATTTGACAAGCCATGTAGCGTACCGTCAATGTTGATGATTGACATTCTGGTTGTCCAATCGCTGTGGAGAACCCCACATGTGGGCGGTGCCTTTTTCTAACGTTATGCCTATATTGGGAGAGGTAGTAACGGCCACGCCACGCGCGGTCGCCGTGTAGGAAGAAGGAGGGAGCAGGAGCCGTTAGCAGTGGATTAGCCGTTGATGTATAATGGTACAGTTGGCTAGCAAATCTAACTGTTGATGTTTTAGCATGGACGTTGCAGTTTACACTTTAGAGAAGGTTTATATTGTTTCGTTGGAAGGGACGAATCAGTTTGAAACTACTTTGTTTAGAGGAGGATAAAAGGGTATGTTTATCTATGATGATTTGTGTGTATACCCGGCTAAAATGATGCAGGGGAAGTTGGGGAATGAAAGCCCAGCAAAGTGTCTTTAGTTTTAGAGAAAGAAATTAGCCGTCTAGTTTCAGAAAGTACTGCTTCTGTTCACTTCCACATTATGTAGGCCTACACTTTGACCAGGGTAAATCATGTAACTAGTTTCTGTGTGTTAAAACTGGACTTTTTAAATGCATTATTTTACATACACACCCTAGCTATCACTTAGGAGGACAATACATTTACCTATACTATATTAATTCACTGGAGACCCAACTTAAAGGATATGTTAAAAATTTTTCAAGTCTGTCCTAAAACTACAGCCAGGTGCCCTTATACACATTGAAAGAGGTTTTACTTGCTGTACGCTTACTTTCTGTTCATACTGGCCACTAAAAGATATCTTCAATGCACTTTCAATGTAAATAATGGGGGCAAAAAATCCAGTATGTCCATGCAGTCAAGCACAAAAATGCATGTAAAAGTTTATCTGAAGCTTATTTGATGCTTCAGTAATCTGAGTTAGTCATATCAAGGTGATATTGGCGCCATGTCTTTTTAGCATCAAATTCCCTCTTTTCTCACAGTGTTTCCATATTGAAGTATAGTGACAAAAAAACATTGATGGAGGCTTGTGGATTGTGGCCCCCCCATCACTTACATTGTAAGTGTATTATGAAAAAATATTCCTATGAACAGGAGGAATGATTATGGCAAGAAAAAACTATTTTCACTGTGCATTCCCCTGACTTTTAATACATACTTAGAAAACTGTGGACATGTCCTTAAACTCTAACATTAACCTTAACTATAAACCAAGTCTCAACTCCCAAAATGTTATCATATAGAAACCAGATCTTTTGTCCCCAAATAGGAAGTGAGTCCCCATAGTAATGTGACTGACTTTATCAACCTAGCAGACGCATTTCTTGTTGCAAAATACGAGACAAAAATACTTTTGTGTTTTATGTTTTCATCTTAAGACAAAAGGCTATGATTCAAAATATGCTTTTTGTAGACAGTATGGATGTATATATATATATTATATATATATTGTACAAATGCATATTAGTAAATGTTATAAATATAACCTTATTATTCACTCTCATGTTGTCTGTTGATTATTGTAACAGAGTCAAAAAGCAAGCAAGTAACTTTATTATTCACTCTCATGTTGTCTGTTGATTATTGTTACAGAGTCAAAAAGCAAGCAAGAAACTTTATTATTCACTCTCATGTTGTCTGTTGATTATTGTTACAGAGTCAAAAAGCAAGCAAGAAACTTTATTATTCACTCTCATGTTGTCTGTTGATTATTGTTACAGAGTCAAAAAGCAAGCAAGAAACTTCACCAAACTATAAAAGCCATACAGTGCTCTAATGTATGAAATACATATGTTTTGCACAAACAGTTTAAGCATAAACTGTGCCAGAATTTACACTTAGTTAAACTGGTCTTCATTTTCATTGTCACTAAAGTGAACATCAGTCTCTTGATTCAGTAGTACCACTCGTTATGGAGCAGAAAACATAAAGATATCCACCAAAATTCGACTACTGTCCAGCATCAAACAGCTTCTTTCTGCCCTCCATACCAGACATGGCATCCACGTTCTTACGCCAGTCAGTCACTTCCTCTTTCTGTGGGGTTAAAATGTGAAAATTCAATTAACTCATTCTGATTAAAACTTGAGTATTTGTAGTCATTTTGTACTCTGTAAACGTTCTTACTTTGTCCACATTTTTCAAATAAATGAAACTCAAGTCTCAGGTTATTTGAGTCTACATTCTAGTTTTAAATTATCCAGGTTACACATCAGGGTTTCATTTTAGTCATAGTCGGAATCCCCTTTAATTAACACACCGTCTGTCATAACTGCTTATAGAATCAAACATTCAAAGCCTCCACACAGAAATCTTGTAGACTACTTATTTATAAGTTATAAGTAGTTATATGTTTTATAAATTGTGTAGTGTGTTATTATGTTCCCACTATTTTGTGGAAATTAATGTTATACTGAAGGGATTATCCTAGGTACTAAATGAAAAACATTGAAATGAACATATGCATTACCTTCTCTTCCTCTTTCTTCACAGTCTTCAGGTTGGCCTTGAAGTCCACAGACTCTTTGACCTTAGAGCCCAGCAGAGCTCCCAGCATGGCGTCAGCAGACACCCTCACTCTTCTCAGGTTTGGTCTCTTCATCTTGCCCTTCAACTCAAAGATCTTCTGAGATAGGTCCCGTATCTTTTTTCCCCAACACAAATGACAATAGTCTCATTCCAAATAATATCATAATCTTTTATATGAAAAGGAATAAAACTGTCTAATGATAAATAATGAATATAACTTACTTCCAAATCATTTTTGGACACTTTTAAAGCGATGTCATACCGCACCTCATCAACAACATCAATTTTCTGGTGTAGCTCTTTGCACAGATTCTGTGGACAAATTGTATGAGACTGGTTTTAAATACCAAGTGTTGTTGTGAGGTTTTTTTTTATGTTTTTTTTTATATTTAGGTCTGCAAATACAAGTATAATGTTTAGTCTTTCACGGAAATATAGGAAACACATTTCTATTCATCTTGATTATATGTGGCTGGCAGCAGTCTTAGTATCTCAAAACCTCTGAAAATAAAACCAAAAGTAGTAGCTTGTGGTTCAATATCACTAGAGGTGGGTGGAAAACTTATGATTTATACTTTTAGTATTTAGACAGTTAAGTGATTTAATGCAGTGACTTGCAGTAGAGCCACAACCACTGAAATCTCCTCTCTGTGGATTAAAATGCTTTGTTCTTCAACCTGATAAATACCTGTAGATCTTGTGAGGACATGTTTGACATTTGGAGTGCTGGGACTCTCTCACTCAGGGTCCTCTCTCGTTCATCTTTTATCTTTTCCTTTTCATTTTCCAGCATTGTCATGGCCTTTTTTAGCAGTTTGGTCTGGTACACACAACACATTATGCAGAATTACGCCTCAGTCATCCAGACAATGTATGGTTTACAGCGCTTAAAGAACATAAATACTTGAACAAGATTTTTTTTTATAGCATTAATATCCAAGACAAACAGTTACACATAAAATACCTTTAGGAACAGTCTGCGAGATGCAGAGATTTTTGGCTTTGGTTTCTGGAAAAGAAGATGGTTCATATTTCATTCAGATTTATAGCAAAATGTTTTAAATGTAGCAAAGTACACAACTAATGCAGCTTAGTGTAAAATCTAACACATCATTGAGTTAACTCACATTTCACATTTTCGTTTGCACCTTATTTGTGTTCTATTTCAACAAACATGAAACATGACTAGTTACTGCTTGAGTAAAACGTAACATAGGTTGCTTATAAAGTTGTATTTACTTCATGCCTTATATCATTTAGTTATCTGGATTATTATGTCAATTAATACCATGGATACTTAAAGTCAAAGTGAATAGTTTAAGTGCTGAGTACCTATAGCCTAATCCTTCAACATAGGTAGAGAATGGAGGTTTTAGTCCCTCAAGTGATGTAAAGAATGATTGACTCAAAGTCAATTTAAAACATTTATTCTATTTTTGACAGTAGAATCAACTCACCGATGACCTATGCGTTGCAGGAAACGGGTGTCCATAATTCATAGGGAGAAAGAAAAGGTGTAGTTTGTTAAATTTTTTTGGTGTTTCACATGCCGCATTTGAGTTTTGGTATGATGAAAGTTAGTGAGACTTACGCTTCAGACATGGTTGCAAGTCTCTGTCTCCCCTTTGTCAAATCTATTAATGTGAAACGACAAGCGAATAAAGTAAAACTGACCAGATCAGTTTTCAGGTATTCTGGTTTAGAAAGTACAGTCGGCTGTAGATCCATAACAGCACACAAACAATGTATGACTTTGTCTTAGTTATTTGACAAGAATTAAAAAAGTGTAAATCAAAGACGGTAAAATTAATTTTTGTTTGTTGTGTCATAAATGTACTTAAATGTAGTAAATTAAAGGTAACATGAATATGTTGCAAAGTAAAGCACACAAGTCAAATGAACACTGTGATGTATTATTTATAACTTCAGCAACAACCTCTCCTCCTTGAATCACAAGCAAAGAGGTTCCCTTTTAAAATGAGACACTTTTCATTATGTAAAAATGTTTACAAACTCATAACTGACTTTAACTTAAATGCTGTTAGAAGGGGGAAAAACTACTTTTGTTTTTGAAACACATGAATTTAAAGTAGCAAGATTTTCTCACAATTTGTCTCAAGAAAGCTGTTTAATTACTTCATTTTCTGTGTTATTTGAGAATAAAAGTCTTACCTTATACAGTAGGTGACAAATACTCACAGGTGTCTTATTCTGAGACAAGAAGGACAGAAAGAGGGTAGATATATAGATTCAAGGCGCTCATGTGAGTGGCTCACTAAAATAGACCCTCTGTCCTCACCATTCTTGCACTGTGTCTCTCACATCACATATGTATGAGCTGTGAAAGTCCTTAGTGTAACTATCCATCATGTTTTCTTAGTGCCTCTGTCTCCTTGTCTTGGAGAAGAGGGCGACGTTTTCAGGAGCTTTATTACAATATTATGTGTGTGAAAGTAAAGAGTTGATCCTTCATACACTGCAAGGGGGTTATTAGATTTCACAGTGGAGAAAAACAATGGCCGGATTGGTTTATTTTTTATTGAGAGAACATTGCTGTTTCCAAATACATAAACCAAATATCATAACATACTCTGAGTGCAATAACTTTAACCAAGACTGTAATCGAGACTTGGTTTGCTTTTTAGCAATATATTTTTAATAGTCAATTCATTTTGAATGTCTGACAAACTACATGACAAATGTATCACAGTAACAGATAACAAACTCTAGCAGTTAATTCACGAGGGACAAACAATATTTCTCCACAGTCAACATAACGGTCAACATAGATCCATGACTGCCTGTGATGGTTTGAAAGGTAATGCTGCCATCACAAGGCGGCAGAGGAGAACTGTGAGAACAAAACATTCAACTGCAAACAATTATTACATCAATGACAAAAAACAATTACTAAAAAATACAGAAGTATGCTGATGTCAATGTTCTGTCAGCATGCAGTATGTATGTATATAATATAAGACTAATAATGCTATATAATATGTAATACAGTGTAATTCTTTTTTTTTCAGTTTTAACCACTTAAAGCCCACAGTCTCTCTTCAAACAATCAGTTTCTGTTGCTTTACTTTACATTTCTACAAGATTAAGATTTGTTTTAAGAGAATCAGATCTTTTAAACATGAATAATTAGTTTGTTTCTTAGTTTCCAGAGGCGTCAAACAGCTTCTTCCTGCCCTCCATACCGGACATAGCCTCCACGTTCTTACGCCAGTCAGTAACCTCCTCTTTCTGTTGGAAACATAATGTAACATGGACAAACAAGTCAAGAAAAAATACATAAAAACACACTTGTATATAAAAGCTGTATAATGCTACAATTCTAAACAGAAATAAGCATAACCTGAAGTGAAAACAAAAGCCAGGCTTACCTTTTCCTCTTCCTTCTTGACCGTTTTGAGGTTGGCCTTGAAGTCGATGGACTCCTTGTGTCTGGAGCCCAGCAGAACGCTCAGCATGGCTTCAGCAGAGATCCTCACTCTCTTCAGAGTCGGTTTCTTGAATTTACTCTGAATCTCAATAATCTTTAGATTCATGTTTTCGATCTGCTCGAGGGAATCATGTGACAGAATGAATTGCTGTAGCTATTTTACAAATGTGTGTCAACTTGTCAGCATTGTGGATTATTTAAGTCTTACAAGAAGAGTCAGGGGACACAGTTCGGATGACATTTCTCAATGTATAAATATGTATTTCTCACATGTATATATTTATAATCTCAGTTTATAATATCAATGTCTATTGATTATTTCTTCATCTAAATCGGCAATTGTTCAGTCTACAAAATTAAAAATAATATGACAAATGATCATCACAAATTCTCAGAGTCAAGGACACAACAGTTTAACTAATCAAGTTCCTCCAGCAACCCTTAAGGGTCCCATGCTATGGAAATGGAGATTTCCATTCTTTTTTTTTTTATTATGAAGCAGGTCCAGGTGCTTCCAGGTATAAATACTGTAAAAGTATCAAAAGTAAAAGTATCATGCTCAGTGGACGGGGAAATGCACACAGCATGTATTCAGAAACTGGGCCGTTAGGACTTCTTTACAAACTTAATTAATAAAAAAGATATTGAATTAAGCTGTGGTTAGGACATTAATGCTTTAGTGGCAGTGAACCTGATGATTTCTCTATTCTAAATATTTGTGGCAATATTGGCACAATTTATTATTGAATGTAAAATAATTTTACTGCCATGCTGTCATCATGAATCAGCTTTAGGTTTCCCAAACTCGTGTATAAAGTATCATGAAGTGTTCAGAAAAGGTCAAGTTCTTACAACCAACACCCACAGCTATGAACTGTGTTGAACTCTAACTTATTTGGGGGCAATATTGTGTCCTACATAACAAACTTAGAGGGGTGTATCTTCTGATAACAACAAGCTTCATGGATAAGTCTTGTTATTTCTTGTCATTTTCACTGCAGCCACTTGGAGACAGTGTTTGTTCATGTTTCCTCCTTTGAGTTGGGACCTTCTCTTGATAGTTGAAACACTACATGCAGTAATTTAAAAAAAAACATTTCAACATGCATCTTCTTTATCTTGCTATTCATTCTTGAATAACTCACCTCCTTCTCACTTTTGGACACCTTGAGACCAATATCATACCTCTCCTCATCAACAACATCAATCTTGTGGTTCAAGTCTTTGCATAAGTCCTGGAGAAAAGCAAGACACCCTCTATAGCACAAACTCTACAAGAAAGAGCTGATATTAGTGAGAGAATATGCATGGAAAGAACTGAATTAGATGAAATACCTGAAGCTCCTGCAAAGACAGACCAGACAGATTTAGAGGAGGAACTCTTGCTGACAGAGCATCTTCTCTTTCCTTTATCTTCTGCTCTGCCTCCTCCTCCAGCATCTGAGCAGCAACTGCCAACAGTCTAATCTAAGGAAACGTTCACAATAGATACATTAAAAAATCATTTTTTTAATGCTTTAACTTGTTATGCAAAGGTCATTATCAGAATCAGAAATGTAATTAAATTATTATGATAAAAACTTGACTGTGAGTATAACGCATCCTTTTGAAAACATTCAAAACAACATATGTAACAGCTGTATGCAACACATTTTTAATGCATCTCATGTACAGCTTTATGGGGCATGTTGGCAATGTATTTGCCACACACCTTTGTTTGTTAATGCTTAAAATTCTTGATTTTTTTTTCTATGGTTTTGAAGAGTATACAATGATATGCATGCTGATATTCTCATACAGTACTGCAGTCATAATCTTCATAATAAATAGAGAAAACAATTTCATATAAAGAAAGCCTTACCTTCAACCCCAGCCTTCGAGAGGAGGTGATCTTTGATTTCCTCTACAATTCACAGATAAAAAACATTTAATATGTTGTACAGTCTGTATGTACTGTATACTACATATTGTGGAGCACATTACATTTGCAAACAGTATTTTATATGGCATAATCAACAAATATAAAATTTAAAAAATGGCTTTTGAAAGTGTCAAGACTCACAGGTCTGTTGGAGCATCAAAAAGAGAGAAAAATATGTAAACATTACATAATGAATATTAATACATAGTTTTATAATATACTTTGATGAACACATTAAATTGAACCAAAAGTGATAATACTTACGCATCAGCCATGATTGTCTTAAATTTCCACACTGGAATTGGCAAAGTAAAAAAAAAATCTCACTTTATTAATTTATTTTTTTTACCATCACACACTTTAACCTTTAACACCAGCTCGATTGAGCTGTGTGCTGAAGATTGATGATCTTTCTGACCTCCTGTGTCAAAGTATTTCAGCCACTCCAAACATTCATTGCCCCATTAAAGCTTGCTGCACAAAGTTATTTATTGTTCTGTCATTTTATAGTTCCTGTGGTGCAGGAACCTAAAGTTGTGTATATCCCTTACGACAGATTGAAATATGATATGAGCCAAAGAAGTAATTCTGTGCTAATTCCCTTTTATACTACATTACATTTACATTTTTGTGATCATGTGTAAGTTACGTGTAATCCAATAAAGATAAAATATTCAAATATTCATGAAGATAAAATGTAATCACAACTTCAAATACATATAACAACTAAATGAAATAATAGTGCAGACAGTACTTGCAATACTGCAATTTGATATGCATGCATTCATGCAGGCTGAACCTCTAAAACACTGAGAGCACAATTACAATAAAAACACTTGTTTTGTGTCGCATGCAAAACATCAAAGTGCTGAGTCAGTACGTGTGTCAACATAACTGACAGAAGTCTCTGCATAGGTGGCAAAAAAGGTGAATGGCCAGATAATCCACAGGCATGTAAACTGACAGCATTCAATTTGCTGTTAATGTTAATCACAATAACAAACCAATAGAACAACAAACAAGTAACAACAAAATGCTACTCTTTGAAATAGAGATTTTACAGATTCAAAGCAAACAGTTTGCAGTTGTTTTAACATGCATGTTTTTGACCACCATACCAACTTTACTCTAATCCACACAAGTATCTGAAAATGATCAACTCCATACCTTAATGAAACCAGACAGCTCCTTCAGATGCACTTCAAAACTAAACAAAAGCGTGTGTGAGGGAGGATGCAGGGACTTTCTGAGAGACGATGGAGAAAAATCAGATTTATAGTGTCTGTGCCAAATGTGAATGGCTCCCTAAAATAGACTCCAGGCTGTGCTACTGCTACTGCCTCTCCAACAGTGCACATAGCATCATGAGTCAAACAGAAGGAAGATATCAAACCAAAGTGTCGGTATTCACGTATTCTGCACCTTTATTTATAGAATAAATAGCATAGTCCAAGTGTGGAGGGTATTAATACATATTCTCTTATCTATGTTTGTATTGATGTTTTCCATTTAATGAAAAAGGCAATGGCAGTGGTGCGGTGCTTGGAGGACCACATTTGGACATCTACTTAGATGATCCAGGGCTGCAGTTTAAAAAAGGATTGCCTTTTTATGTTCTTGTGTCAATTACCTATATCCACATCATTACAAAATAGTAAAAAGTATTATAATATCCGGTACACATCCACTATCCTCAGGACAACCACTGAACTATATATATATATCACTATCCATGCATATGTGTGCAATGAATGTTTTGTTCCCCCGAGTGCATCATGGCACCACCTTGGAGGTAAGAACAAAGTTAGAGGTTACTCCGGTTTTATTTAGGGGAGTAGAGCAACAAGGACAGGTGCTAGTCAGGACTTGATGCTTTGTAAACTGAGCCAACTGCAGTTCAGTCTGCGTCATTGTTGGGAAACGAGGAGTGAAATGACTGTGAGCCATGCCTTCACATAAGGATAGGTAGGCAACGAACGATTAAACAGGAATAGCCGAGTATGCACCTTGGGTCAAATACTACACTTGGATAACGTAGCATCTGGGAATATTGTGCCTTCATAATGTTTTGGGACTCTAGACAGAAAAGGTGGTCGAAAGTAAGCTAAGAGGCTGAGCTAGTTTTACTTTTAATATTGAATGCTGGACCCTACATGTCCCGTAAAACAGCCAATAGCATCTTTAATTTGAACCCCCATGCCTGGTAAATGCTCATGACTTTAAAACTCCACACCTCCACACCATCTGGAGCGCAGGTTTTTTTTGTTATGAAGCCGAGATAACCGTGGTGATATCACAATGACAGTTTGTTTATCATCTTTTATCATATATGAACTAATGATGAGTTCATATATGAGTATATATTTTCTAGTATCACAGAAAATACTAGTTTGTATATATTTTAGTGAGGGGGTTTACTGTAGCCCTGAACCTGCAGCCTCTTATTTTTGGAAGTTCACAGTTCTTAATGTGAATGTTACATCTGCTTTGATTTACAAAGATGGTTTAACAACTTTGTTCTCAGCTGCTACTGTTGACAAGTGCTGAGTCCTGGAACTATTACCACCATCTGGATGATGCTGTGTCCCACTTGAGTGTCAAAACATAGCTTTGATAATGAAGATGGATTTGAAAATAAAAGTTCAGCATTCGTTTTTTAAAATTTATTTTAGTCACATAAACTCTTTTCCAGGCATCTCAAGAACATCAAGAAACAGCACATTTCACCACATTCGTATCTGTAGTAAAACTGTAGATTGAAGTTTAAAGTTTTCCAAGTATCACATCACAAGACCACAACACAGTGTAACTCATTTAAATGCAAAATATATACAATTCCATTTGTTTGAACTGAATATTTTTGCATATTGCAAACATGTAGTTTACACACACATACACTGTGTGTCGTAACATTAACCTAATGTTTCTCTATTCTCTCTTCCACTATAATTACAGTAGATCCATCAAAGCAGTTTAAAATGTCCGTGAATGCAAATCTACTGTCCGGCATCAAACAGCTTCTTCCTGCCCTCCATACCAGACATGGCCTCCACGTTCTTACGCCAGTCAGTTACTTCCTCTTTCTGTTTATAAGAAGAAAATATTTCTTACAGTATAGAAATACTGAAATACACATAACCCCAAATTAGGAGCAATAAGGATAATTCATCTTAAAAACCAATAAATCAATCTCGCCTGGCATCATCTTGAAAACTTGAATCTGTTGTTATAATTGCTGCTCTTACCTTCTCCTCCTCTTTCTTCACAGTCTTCAGGTTGGCCTTGAAGTCGACAGACTCTTTGACCTTCGCTCCCAGCAGAGCTCCCAGCATGGCGTCAGCGGAGATCTTCACCCTCTTGAGAGCGGGTCGCTTCATCTTACCCTTCAGCTCAAAGATTTTAAGAGACAGATTTTCGATCTGCAGGAAACAAGCAAGTAATCAGTATGCATTTGTGCACAACCAGTTTAAAAATATCTCTCTGTATCCCAATAATCACAATTAAAATTAATTAATAAAACAGTATTATATTATAATAATAGCTTGTGGTAAATAAAAAATAAATATAATTTATATTGTTGCCTCTGCTTTTTAAAAAGCATGCATAAAGGTTAATTTAGTCATTAAAAAACAAACAATAATCTATAAACCACAGACAGATTTTAATCCATTTATACATCAAATGAATATTAAATAACACAAACCTCCTTGTTATTCTTGACCACCTTGGATTCAATGTCGTAGCGTTCTTCATCTACCACATCAATTTTATGGTGCAGCTCTTTGCACAGAGCCTGCGGACAGAAAGAAAACCACAGTATTTTTTAAGATATAGTTATTATTATTATTTTCCATTTCATTAAACTGTAGATACTATTCTATTACCAAGTAATGCAGTCCACATATTTCATGATTCCTATAACCAATAACACAAACAAACAACCATGTTAACAAAAACTGCTTCACTTATATAGTGAGCCAAATGTATGTTTTTAGCAAAAATCCATTAAACAACAATTTCTCATAACAAATCGTCAACTCTTTTTTGCATTATTCCATTTTGCAAATCATACTATAGCATATCTACATGTTTTGTTTTCCAATGACAACGTTAAATAATATGTTGATAGTACTGATTATTATTGGTTGCCTGCTATGTATTTAATATCTGAATGAATGACTGTTTTACTGGTGCGGTGGTAAGTTGTACCTGAAACACAAAATACAATTTAGTAGTATATAGCTGCAGTACATGCAGCTATATATCAGAGGGATGCTTACGTATGGAGCATTTGAACCATATTGTTTTATTGTAGTATGATGGGCTGTTCATGCAGTGACCTGCACACACCTGAAGGTCCTGCATGGATAAATCAGACAGCTGAAGTGGAGGGACTCTCTCACTCAAAGTAGCTTCTCTCTCTTGCTTCTTGTTCTCCTTGTCCTTCTCCAACATCACAGCTGCCATTTTCAGCAGTTTGGTCTGAAATTAGCGGTAAGATGAAAATGATTAACTGGCACAGTTGATTAACTGATATAGTTATTTTGTGTGGACTTATTAGAAATGTCATGAAGTTGAATTTGCAGTGAATTATTATTGGTTAGATTATATTGTAGTGACAAAAAAGACAATACCTTAAGAGCCAGTCTGCGAGATGCAGAGATCTTTGATTTTTTCTACAAAAAGGCAGTAGATGAAGGGTTAGTTACAGTATATAAAATCTTAGATTTCTAAATAAAGATTCTTTAAATATGCACTAATTGTATGAATAACTTACTGGTCTGTGGTGGACATTGATACATGGAAAAGGTAAAACAATAAAAGTCAGTATTGACATGATAAAGATCTGAACCACTACTATAACTTTAGAAATGCTGATTTACATAAACAAAATCGTAACTTACGCCTCCGACATGTTTGAAAGCCTTTTGTCTGTGAAGAATAAAATATCAGAAAATAAAACCAGAAAAAATACATCATCCAGATGGAGCATATCACTTCATGTATACTGCACTAGTGTCAATTTTCTTTTCTGGTTAACACTGATGTTATAGAAACACTGTCAACTAATAACAATGAACTAATAGCTCTTTTGTGTGTTATGAACCAGTATGTTTTTGTACTACAGTACACACTATTCATCTGTGTCTTGTTAAGCAAGCCAAGTGAAAGATCCAAGTCATCCAGACAAACATACCAACATTAAGCCTTCAAATTGGCAGCACCACATGCTGAAGTTCTGCAGATTGTTTAAATAATGTTCTTTTCTAATCCCGATCAGAGTCTAATATCATAAATATATGCAGTACCAATCAAAATTTTGTACATACTTTCTTCCTTGAATGAGAAAGTGTGTCCAAACATTTGACTGACAAAAGTTAAGTGGTTTAGCTTTGGGATAGATAAAATTCCCCTTAGCATTTGTTAAGTTAAAATGTACATGTTTGACACTAAGTACTATAATCTCTATTTACCATGTGAATTACTTGTGTAAGTAATACGTTTTAATTGGCCTTTTTATATCTAATATTTGGTCCAACTTTAATAAAAACTTTGCATTTTGCAAAGGATAATAAAACTATTCTACATAAATGCAACAGGTGAAGACTTAAATATTCTTAAGCCTCACTAACCACCACCATTTACACATTTACTGCAAAATTCAACATACCTTTTTATCCCTGCAGAAAACCCAGTGAGTTGAGCAGTGGCAGTCTTTAAATGACAAGACTCAAGTCAAATTTAATGGCTCCTATAGCCTTCTGTGAGTGGCTAAACAAAAATAGACTCCTCAGTCCTGACAGCCAGTATACTGTATATCACTACCCCAACCCCAACACCAAGTTTACCAATATCTTCCTATTGCTAAATACAAGGAGTCCAGGATGCCAGGGCAGTAATTATTCCAGCAATCTAGTAAAGTCTTTAATGTTTATTTTGTCCATGATTATGATACATAATCATGATTCTGACTGTCATTAAAGAAGATTAAAAATACAGATTAAATCTGGAAATCTGAACAAACTAAAGAAACCAAGCAGAAAAGTGGTAACGGTTGTTTAATTAGCATCACATGTATTACAGATTGTGAGACAACGCTGTCATCTACCCAATATGAATTCACAAAACTAATCAGCATTTTCTTCAGAGCATATGATGATAATAATCCATATCAATTTCAACATACAAATGTCAGTATGTATGTAATATACTGCACTACTAATTCATGTTATTACAAACAGAGGTATAGTTCAAGTTATACAAGTTTGTATTCATTTAATAATAAAACTATTTTAATACTGTATCATCTGTATAAATAGTGCATTTATTTACCCATTTACAAGTAGCAAGAGTTGACAGCATTCTTCACAACACCTGCTTAATTTTCTCTTGTGGAGAACTCGTGAGAGTTGGACAGTGAAAAACAGAAGTGATGGACACATCAAACTTGGACCTAGAAGATACATACACTGTATTTGCAAACTCAGGGTTTTGCATCCCAGGGTGCGTGTGTCGCACACCTTCTTATTGTCCAGCATCAAACAGCTTCTTCCTGCCCTCCATACCAGACATGGCCTCCACGTTTTTACGCCAGTCAGTCACTTCTTCCCTCTGTAAAACAGATTAAGTAGATTGTAAAGTACTTTTTAAACATATAATATATTCTGTTGATGATTATCTCAGTTAATAAATTTTCACCTTTTCTTCCTCTTTCTTCACCGTCTTGAGGTTGGCCTTAAAATCAGCCTTCATGAGTTTGGAGGTGTCACTGTATGTCGTCAGCATATCGTCTGTGGTTTTCTTCACCCTCTTCAAGTTGGGCCTCTTTACCCCCTTCAGTTCTGTGATCTTTAAATTCAGTGCTTGGATCTGTGCAACAAACATCTCAGCTTAAGACGAATCAATAACCAGGCAACTACAACATCCAAACAGGTCAGTAAGTGTATGAATTTATTCCCTGATTCAAATCTGCTTTACCTCTTTCTCATTTTTGGATACCTTAACCTCCATGTCATAACGTGCGTCATCTGTAATGTCTATCTTACGATGTAGTTCTTTGCAAAGTTCCTGCAATGGAAAAAAAAAGTTAGAAATGATGTAAAATAAAAAATAATGATTGAATCTGAATGATCTGTGGAATCTGTACCTGGAGTTCCTGGTTTGACAGACCTGACAGCTTCAGAGGAGGGAAGCTCTCATTCACAACTCTTTCTTTCTCTTTTTTCTTCTCTTCGCTTTCAGTCACCAGCATTGAAGCTGCCTTCTTCAGCAGTTTGGACTGTAAAAAAAATTAGACCTTATTGAAACCCTGATGAATACCAAAACTGTCTTTCATTGGTTGGCATAATGGGCTGTGCTGTTTGTATAAAGGTTTACAAGACCCACCTTCAAATGCAGCCGGCGTGTAGCTGAATATTTTGACTTTTTCTGTGAGAAAAAGAGTAGATGTATAAGATATAAAGTACACTTTATACATCACATATATCTACTGGTAGAAGTTTTCAAATTTCTTTTTAAGCATGAAATGCATAAAACTTCTGCACTGACGATTAATTAATGATTTTAAGAGAATTATGTTGACTCACCGGTCTTAATCAACATGTGACATAAAAAGCAGAGGGGAAAGACATTTGTTTATTATTTAATGTACAAAACTGTGCAGAATTGTGGTAACATTGAGGGACTGATACTCACCCTTCAGACATGTCTGCGGTTTTTGTAGTGCCTTTGTAGACAAGAGAAACAAGATTTATAATATAGATTTATTTAGAAAAAAGATTTATAAATCATGCTCTACATGTATTTTTAATTCATATTGTATCACAAACTATTTTTTGTATAAATTACACGGTCTCCGTAGTATCTTCTACATTTTATCTGATTGGTAAATCCAACTAGTTAACAGTTTAATACATTTATATAGGTTTAATTGTTCTCCGGGGCTCTGATAGATTTCTTTCAGTATTCTTCCAGGACCACATAATCCTTCCTATTGTTATGAAGAGCTGACTAGGAGCCTGTTGTACTGCTATATTTGGCCACATTGCCCCCATGCTTTGCTGTGTCCCAGCAGCTGCTGTGGCCTTGATGATGCCAGAGAAGCTTTGGCAACCAACAGAAGAATAATATCAAACCTAACACTGTGAGAATCATAGCTACAATATGTCTTTTATCAGAGTTTCCTGTCTCGTTATGTCACTTTATTTTATTTGTAGCATTTGCTTTAAATACATTACTTCAAATTTTTTAATTAACCACATTATTATTTAGTAGAATCGTCCAGAGCGGGATGTAAGCATCTCAGTGCTTCTGACACAACATGATAATATATCCAATTGAAATTAAGACAGCCTGACAGGGTGCAAAAAGTCAGGGTAAACAAGCAAAGCAGCATCAAATCTTTGGAAGCCTGCAGCCTTGCCCCTCCACCAGGAGGTTACCAGTTCATACGACCAAGCTATCATCACTTATCACTGCAGCTTTTCGGCTATACCGATGGGTCAAATTTGCTGATGCCAGCAGCCGATACTTTAGCGGACAGTTCAAGCCTCAGGTTACATTTTCTCACTTAGAGGATCAAGAGATCATTAAGAAGCTTGAGGTGTCGTAGAAGTCAAAAGACAGAGAGCCACGTTTGAAAAGTTGCTTTAAGACCTTGACAAAAGTAGCAACATGGCACGGATTCCTTTACATAAATACCAGTGTAGTGTCTGTGTCAGGGGCATGCTGATATGCAGTATTCACAACTCCTTTCATTAAAGCTTCACTTGACCTAGCCAAACTTATGACTGTAGAGACAGAAACTTAGATACTTGGACTTCTATCACAGCAGTAGGAAAGTTAATCCACAAGGTCACTCAGTCCTTTTGATGTCCGGTAATAAATCTTAAGTTACTTGTATTATATTGTGCTAAATAGCTCCAGTTTACTACTGTATAAAACTTACCTTGAAGGTGAGAGCAATCAGAGAAGGTAGCAACAATGGGAAGTCAGGAAAAGAAAAAGCACTTTATGGTTATTAGTGAAAGATTTATGTATTCCGAGTCTCATGTGAATGGCCCGCTAAAATAGACTCCCTGTCCACCTGACAATCACTACATCACAATGCAACCGTGTATGATTTGCCCTCAACCCGTGACATTTATTTTATGCGATTGCACAAGGGCACACCTCACACGTCCCTCACCTAACTGACAGCTGTGTTATCCTCTCTGCAGATATCAGGTGCTCCGAGCGTGTCTTTTAAATTTCTGTCATGGGGTGTACTGGCAAAAGCTCACATAAAACATCGCTTGTTTTAGAGGTGCCTGTTAAATCTTTTTTGTTTATTCAGCTAAATTTAAAGTTTAAAGTAATTGTATGGAACAACGGTTTTATTCTCTACAAGGTAAAGTGGGTCTGAATACATATTTAATAGTATAGCTGATTTTAATGCCAACCAGTACTGAAAATCAGGTAAAATATTATTTTAACACCAACTATGTATTCACCATTAAGATCTATACCAGTTAAAAGCTTGGACACATTTCATTCAAGTGAATGGGAAGGTGTGTCCAAACCTTTGACTGGTTTGGTTTTCCTTTATTTGTCTCCACCAGGGAGAAATTTTCCTTAGAGACAGGGAAGGTTACAGCACCATAAAACACATGTCAACATACAGTACTAACATAGTAGCCAACGGTGAATACAAACCAGCATGACATAAAATGAAGAGATAAAAAAAAAATAAAAAAATAAAAAGTTAAGAATCAATCCAAAAACAACAAGTGTTCATTTCTGGTCGTTAATTAATTTAGTAGATAAAGGAATAAAAGAGTGCTTGAAGCGATTGTGCTTGCACAGGGGAAGCCTGTATCTCTTCCCAGACTTAAGAAGGACATATTCCCCATTCAGCACATGAATGTAATGTATATACTTAATACATGGTGTATAAAACAGCATGGCACTCTTTTGGTAGTTTTATTCAAATATAAGGATGTTTAAAATTATTTTTAAATGTATTTGTGAACAATTATACCTGATATACCTATTAATAACTGATATATAAACAAATGCTTGATAACATAGTTGTGATCCCATAAATGGTATTAAATGCATTTATAAACTATTTAAAATTGCCAGTGAAATATATAAAGTTAGTTATATACAGTTAATAAATACTTAACTAACTGTTTATATACCAGTTATAGATGGAGAATTTTAAAGCAGGAGTTCTAATTGTTGACAAATATACAGATAAAGAGAAATAATGTCTGTTTATAACTACATTATAATGTTATAATGTGTTATAAACCATGTATTAATTGTATACATATTGCTTATAAATGCTAAATGATGGGGCTAAAATAAAGTATTGCTAAACTACCCATTTGTAAAATCCTGAACGCAGTATGTCACATCACAACTTAGAGTATCTGTACTGATAAAAGTGTATTTTTACATGTACTATTTGGACCACAGATGAGAGATCACATACAACCTCTACGATCTATTCTTGTCAGATTTCAGTGGCACATGTCTGTCTGTCTGTCTGTCTGTCTGTCTGTCTGTCTTGGTGTTGTGTAAACTGATACAGTTGAGCTCAATGTCCAGTAGGAGACACAGTAACACAGAGACAAAGCAATAGGAGTTAACACATAGCTATGGCCACATTTATTGTCCTATAGAATATAATTTCTGGTAACCAAGCAGTGAATAACTGAAGGTTTAGAGCTCATGGTCCAAATCCTGTCTGTTGGCTTCATGTATTGATCCTCTGTATTCAAATAAATACTTACTGTTATCTGTATATTTAGGTGATGTCACCAGGTGGTCACATGAGGTCAGGCTGAATGTTAAAGCCAAAAGAGTAGTTTAAACATGTGAAAAATTTAACTCATTTTACAATGTGTACATTGTCTTGGAGAGTGTTTCACTGTGAAGCTCTTACCAGCCACAACTGCAATTTATGCAGATTAAACAGGAACTTACTATATTTGTCACTGCTGCCCCCTAGTGCTGATCCGACATATTGATTTGCTGTTGGCATAAAGCAATCATGTACATACATTGCAATAAGACAGCATTTTCTCACAGAATTGTGTAGTATAATGCAATGACCTATACTGTATTTATGTAGCATTTTAAAAAAAACAAAAAAACATTGATAACAAAGTGCTCAACATCGTCTGCACATTTATAAACACAAAACACACAGCAGAAGCATAGATGGAAAATCAATGCATTTTAAATTACAGTGTTAAAATACAAAATATAATGATGCCCACGAAAAAATAAGGGAAAGGAAACGATACCAAACGATAAAAATACAGCAAATGACGACATCACATAAAAGTACACCTATAAAAGCAGATGTGTGTACTGAGTCTGTGAGCCTCAGAGAGAGCAATGTTTTTTTTTTAACTTCCATGACACTGCAAACTGAGAACCACATTTGATAACAACATATTTCCTGTGTAAAAAGATGTCAACACCTGATAACCATTTAACAAATCCCGTTGGTGAAAATCATATTGCAGTACAGCTTCTCTGCGTTTGTTCAAGCACGCTATTATATTTCTTGTTCACTCACTCATTTTGAAAGCTTTTACGCCTATATTGGGATGCTGCACCAGCAATGTCAAAATGATTCATTTTCATTTTCTCTGTTTTTGTTTGACTGCTAGACTTGCAGTTTCATCTTCCCTTGTGATTCTGGATAATCGTCTAGACTGCATTCAACTGGTGAGGATTCATTCTTTTATACAAAATAAACATACTAACTTTTATAAAAGTAATAATGTCAGTATTCTCTGACATCATGATTTACTGTGTATGTGTGTCCAAATACTTCAACTCTTGTGTTTATTCTAGGGTCTTGACCACTGCAAAATTAGTAAGTGTCTATTTTTTGGTAAAATCTGTAAAATAAAATTAAATTCCTAATGTTAGATAAGCATTCAACCAATGTAATTGGTGTAAATAGTCTACATTTTGTCTTAAATTTGACTGTTATTCCAAACATTACAAAATGAATGAGTTGCAGATGAAAACATATAATCCTGATTTGTGATTCATCTGTTCACATCACTGAAATATAAACACAAAATAATAATATATATATATACCATTCAACAAATGTCAGATAAATGCTCAGACAAACGCATGGTTGTGCCCAGACAACTTGCTCCTACTGGCCCACAGTGGGGTCCAGAGCATGTAGGAGTTGGGATGGACAAACACAGGCTTGTTCCTATCTTGAATGTGACATGGAAAATACAGTCAGATGGTAAGTAAGGCTATAATTATTTTATACTCTAGCTAGATATTTTAAAATATGCCAAATCAAAGTCGTAAATCAGCAGGTCTTTAATCAGAGGTGAATAGAAAATAAAGGATTTGAGATACATTCACATAAAATACACCCTGTCTTCTGCCCTCAGCTGGTATATTTACCCTCCGTGGATCAGAGATAAATATTCTGGAAAAAAATACAAATCAAAGCGTGTGTGTGCAGTTTTCTTATAATATCATCCACCAGGTGAATCCCAACAATAACGGGGTAAAACCAACTTTTTTTTTTTTTTACAATTTTTGTTATATCTATGTCAACTAATATACATTATGTATTAACAGATAAGACCCATACAATTGTCATTCTCTTTATTAGTGGACATTTTCATTGGATGGAGTTGCGGTCGAGCCTGGGTTTACATATATGGTGTCAGTTTTTAATTTCCCAGAACCTGATATCGGGGGTTACAGGATCACAAAGCTAATTACCATCCCAGGTGAGTTACCTCCAGATCCAGATGTTGACATAACCATGGTAGCAATATTGCAAGTTATTTTTGATGAAAGGCGTAGGCATCACTAACCTGTGTTTTATATCAGATGTCAATAGCACAATTCACTGTGTGATTTGATATATCTTGTTCTCATCATTGTAATATTTATTGTCATGGCCAGGATGTAATGACAGGAGAATCGAAAGTGCCCAAATGTGTTTGGAAAATGGTAATTTCTTTTATCTTCTTTACATCTCACATCTTTTAATGGTGTACTGTAAGAGATTTAGAACCATCCAGATGTTGTACTCTGCATATTTTGTTATTTCAGGTAGTCTTTGGGAGCCTCACATGACTGCGTTTATGTCGAGTGATAAGGAACATATTTTGTCCATTGTTGTGAATTTTGAGGCAGCAAAGTATTCAGATGAATACCAAGTCTCCATTCAGGGTCAAGGTTTCTATTTCTCAAAGAGTGTCTCAAAGGTAATTGTTCTGTATTTACATTATTTTATCAGTGATGATAAAAGTAACTGTGTTGTAAGTGTGTGAGTAAACACAGGCATTTTCTTACGGTGTTATTCAATTGTACAAATAGGAGAAAACAACATCACAGAATGTGACCTTTGAGTTGGGTTTATCGCAGCTCTCACGGTGTAAAATAGTGTTAATGGTGAGTTCATTTCTGATTTAATTGTCCTCACTGTTCAGACTTTGTAGTAATATAACATCAAGGCTCATAATACTGTTTTTTGTTTTTTCAAAGATTCAGCCATTTTTTATACGATGCAAGAATGACTGTCGGCGTCCAGAGAGAATATATCATTTCTGTCCTTGTAAGTATGACTTCTGACATATATGCAGTATATAGTAGCTTTAATGACTATATGGTGTATACAGTAATCTAAATGAGTGAAGCCCATCCCTTTTGTCTTGTGACCCCCCTAAAATAAAGAGGTATCGACCTGCTACCACTTCAATCAATCAATCAATCAAATTTTATTTATATAGCCCAAAATCACATTGTGTGTTACTTTTTTCTTTTTTAGATAATCCATCGCGAACTTTAATTATAAAGGCAACTGTGGGGCTGGTCTTCTTCGGAGTGTGTCTTGCTTATGGGCTGTGGAGTGCATCTCATAAAGGTTTGCCTTTTTTTAAATGTAATACACATAAGACACAAACTTAATCGATAATTATTATGTGACTCCATCCTTGTCTCAGATCCTGTGCACACACCCTCATCTGCTGCCAAAGAACAACCTGAATGTTTCCAAGTGCAAGACAGGAAAAGAGTCCTCGTCATCTACTCTCTCGACCACCCTTTATACAAAAACATTGTTCTAAAGTTTTGTGCCTTCCTAGTGAACACATGTGGTACTGAGGTGGTCCTGGATCTGTTGGACTCTACCAGACTGGGAGTGCTGGGCAGTATTCAGTGGCTGGACTGGAACAAAGCGCAAATAGAAAGTTCTTCAGATAAGATAATAATCCTGTGCTCACGGGGAGTACAAGCCAAATGGAGAGCCATGTGTGGTCATAAAAAGGTTTTTCTGAGAGAGGATGTCCACTCATCAGTAGGTGACATGCTCACTCCTGCTCTCAGCCTCATTGTCCCCCATTTTGTCCGATCTGCATCATTTGAAAAGTACATCGTGGCTTACTTTGATGATGTTTGTTCTGAAGAGGATGTTCCTTTACCTTTCAACATTACAGTACGATACAAGCTAATGAAACAGTTTGAGGAGCTCTTTTTCAGAATCCTGGGCACTGAAAAGCATGAGCCAGGCAGAGTGAATCACATCAACGGGCTTGCAGAGGATGAGTATCATCAGTGCCCTTCAGGCAGAGCCTTGCAGGATGCTATAGAGGCTTTTCAGGCATACCAGCTGGAGCATCCACAGTGGTTTGAAGAGGAATTGCTGGAAAACGTAGAGTTGGACAGTGAGGAGACCTCAGCTGAGATCTACGAGAATGCAAAAACAACCATGGACCTCATTACATTGTGTACCTGACTCAATTCAAGGTGTCAATCATGTAAAGACGCAAGAAAATGATTTTACTAGAGACAAAATGCAGCTTAACACGGCTGAACAGCTCCAAATGTCCACCTCGGTTCAGTTCAACACCCGGATTGTTAAGGACATGCAGCCAGGAAAATATCAAATGCAATTTGATGACATCCATGTTTTGGACAAAAACATAGGATCGTAAACTGATATTGAGAAAAACAATTGGTGGTTATATGTCGGATGAAGAAAATATATCACTTTTTGTCATCTTAAAAAAGGATCTATGTGGACATGTTATCATACTGTATTTAGTTTTTCTTTGACCAGGAGACATAACCACAGAGATCTGTAGTTGATGCTTGTAGGCTGTGTAAACAGTGTCTGAGTCAAAGTTCAGCCTTCTGGGCAAAGTTTCTACCATTTCTGTTGCACTGGAGAAGGTAAGCACTAACTAAACTCTGTGAGACAGTTTTTAGAACGAGCTGGATGACTGCAGTGTCTAATGACTATTTTGAAGTCAGTCTTCACAGGTATATGATCTCTCCTATTGCATAGAAACATGTTAATGTTGATATATTCTATAACTGCTTTAGATTTTTGTCAGGGTTTTTAAGTGAGTTTAAGTGTAGTTTTGGGTTTTATTTACATATGTCTTCCTAATCCTCTCAGTGTTGTTGAGATTTTACATTCAAACTTTAAATGGCAATGATGTCACAAAATAAAAGATAATACCGACCCCAGCTTTGGAATTCGGGTGTCACTCTGGGAGAGCGGCCCCAGAAGGGGAGGGTGGTGGGAATTTGCCCAAAGTAACTGGAGCAAAGAAAATCCTCACAATGGCTGAATAGGACTTGTACCTTGCAGTGACAGAAAACACGTTGCAGGGTGTGATCCAACTGGGGAGCCTATTTGATTTTTCTTTCAAGAAACTGAGGTAATCTTCGTTGTTTAAATTCTGACGAGCACCTACTATATACAGATTTTTCTTAAAAAATTGGTCTTCGCAGAATTAAAGTTATACACACGTGTTTGAACAGTTTTCTGCCAAATAACGGAGCCTGCAGGAATTAAACCAAAGAGCCAAATCCAGACCTGTAGCCATTTGGGTGCGTTTTTATTTGTGTTTAATAGTTAACTAGTTAAAGTACATAAGCTACATAACTGTAAAATCAAAGAAACCGTTAAAAAATCACTCTCCAAGTCCTCCTGTTAATGACTACCAGTATTTGCCTGCATAGGAGGAACACTAGAGGGGAGACCTTAACCTTTGGTAGGTCAATTCGGCAAACATCAGCTGACACTGCTTTTCACACAAATTCGATGTTTTCAGTGTTTCCCTTTAAGATCTGATGAGAATCATGAAGAAAGCCTCTGCGCTTATCTTAAGAAGAGGAATCTCAACATTTCAGAGCAAACTGTGCAAAAATGGTAAGTATAAACCAACATTTTAAAAGTATAGTGCACATACAGATCCTAATGATAACAATGATGATGATTTATGCCTGTTCACCGTGTCTTCTCTCAGACAGCCTCTTCAGAGTTCATCCATCTGTATCACAGGCGTTGGCAGAAAACAGACCAGTTGTTGCGCTCGAGAGCACTATTATCACTCACGGCATGCCCTATCCGCACAACCTGAGGTACACTGAATGACCTTCAAGTGTTAACAAAGTCTGATGCCAGAATTGATAATGAACCCTGTTAATGTATTAATACAGCACAGCAAAGGAGGTGGAGGCCATAGTGCGGGCTGAAGAAGCCACTCCTGCCACGGTTGGAGTGATCGAGGGCAAAATCCACATTGGTCTGTCATCAGAGGAGCTTGACCATCTCGCCCGCTGCAAGAGCTCCCTGAAGGTGTCCCGTCGTGATTTGCCCTACATCATTAGCAAAGTAAGACTGCAACACATTTATGTCAAATATGAACACAAGGCTCACCAGGAGGCGCGGTCTCATCCACTCGTATTGTATGAATCTGTCATTTGTGGTGTTTTATGTGCTGTCCTGTTATTTTCTCAGGGGCTCTCTGGTGGAACGACTGTATCAGCCACTATGATAGCAGCACACAGAGCTGGCATCCCCGTGTTTGTCACAGGGGGCATTGGAGGAGTGCACAGAGATGGAGAGAACAGTAAGATGAACAGGTCTTATTGGAAAATACTCACTTGACTTTTAGACATAATGATATCGACTTCCTTTTCCTCCAAAACAGACAAACTGACCTCTGTAGCTTTGTTATGGCAATCTAGATTTGATTACAAAACCATAAGCAGAGAAGTTAGGATAGTGAGCTTATGTTTCCATGGCATGTTAAGAAGAGTAAGTTAGTATCATATTCACACGTTATTATTCCTTCAGGTCTGGATATCAGTGCAGATCTGACAGAGCTGGGCAGGACTCCTATTGCTGTAATCTCTGCTGGGGTCAAGTCTATTCTTGACATCGGTCGCACCCTGGAGTTCCTTGTAAGAATATTGAGATTGTTTTTTTAGAAAATCACTGTACAGTGGCTGGTGCAATACTGTGATTCACTTTTGAATGTGTACTTCTACCAGACAAATTATTTAAGCCATCTATAATTTTTCATACTAGCTTGTTATGCGTGACTTAAATTAAAATTCCTAGAGCGCTGGTTATATCCTCTGCTATGTATTACTTGTCAGGAGACGCAGGGTGTCTGTGTCGCCACTTATGGATCGTCAAAATATTTCCCAGCCTTCTTCTCTCCTCAAAGCGGATTCAGTTCCCCGTATCAAGTCTGTAACCCCGAAGAAGCTGCAAAACTCATCGGTAAATCAACATTTTCACATCCTCAGTATTGAATGTTTCCTTGAGCCTTAAAGATGAACACTTGTTGTTTTTATGTCTTTCAGCCAGCACTCTGTCGCTGGGTCTCCAGAGTGGTGTCCTGTTAGCTGTGCCCATCCCAGAGGAGCATGCAGCAGCAGGCCAGCAGATAGAGCAAGCAATACAGACTGCAGTGACAGAGGCAAGGTAAAGAAAGTCTTCACTGATACTCTGCTGGTTTCTCAACACCTATTTTCTCACATTGAAATATTAGCTTGTGGTCATAACAAAGGGAAATTAACTGTTAAACTGTATGTTTTCTTTTAGTGGTAAAGGCATCACAGGAAGAGATGTGACACCATTCATTCTTCAAAAAGTCAATAAGCTAACTGAAGGAAAGTCCCTTCAGGCCAGTATCCTCCTGAAATCTGTATTATTGAGAATATACACAGAAAACATGATCACATCAAATTCTCAGAAGAAAAGTAAAGATAAAGAACAAGACTGATTAATTTGTTATCTTACAGGTCTGAAAATGTCACACTGTGGCTTCTTTGTTCCCCTGTTGATTATAACTACACTGTCCTTAACCTGTTCCTAGACATTGCTCTCATTCGTAATAATGCTAAAGTTGGCAGTCAGATAGCCTGCGCACTGTCAAAGCACACGAATAAGAGAAAATTAAGAAGCACACCTGATCGTCGTGAAATAAAATCTGAATCAGATATTGTGAGTATAAAGACAGACAAAGAATCTTTTTTCAGTTGTGGAAGAAGGTTGAGTCAAATACAGCCACAGTACAGAATCTGCTCTGTTGCAGGTTGTCATAGGGGGAATAAATGTGGATTTTATTGCCAAAGGAAAAACACAAACGCTTCATGTAAGTTTAATCTTTAATACTGCAAATCCCATTCGATCATATTATGATCATATATCAGACTTTAATGACTCCTTGTTGTCTCTTTCAGTTTGGAAAGACCAACCCAGGAAGTGTCTGTCAGTCGTTTGGCGGTGTAGGAAGGAACATTGCTGGTGGGTTTCCATTTGATGGTGTACATGCACATGTTTTCATCAGTAAGTTAAATATGATCACATGTCTGTTGGTTTGCGTGAAGATGCTCTGAGTCGTCTGGGCCATAGACCCCTGTTCATCTCTGCCACTGGAGCTGATTCACACAGTGATGCAGTGTTAAACTACTGTAAACATATGGTATGTGGATTTTAACAATACATTTTTTTATTACCAAACATGATTCGAATTATATTTACTTAAATATATTGCTTGTTTTTCTTATTTTTGTAAGAACACGAGTGGCGTGGCAAGGCTACAAGATCAAAGCACGGCTACCTACTGTGCTGTCATCACTGAGAGTGGAGAGCTGAGTCTTGGATTGGGTGACATGGATATTCATCAACAAATCACAGAGCACTATGTAGGTTTTACTGATAAAGACATTCACTTTTAGCCAAGTTAGCCCAAGGTTTATGTTCCAGTATCATCATACTAAAAGCCAAACCTTAAGATTATGTTGATTACTGCATTTAAAAGCCTGCATAGGTTTCCATTTTTATATTTTATTTAACCATTTTGCCCAAATTCTAGTTTTTCATGATTTTATTGTATTTTATGTGCACATGTGACGCACCTTAACTCTGGTTTTGAAACGTGCAATTGGAATTATCTTTACTTACTAATTTATTATTTCTGCATCTTTGAATATTCTGTAATAGGTGTCACAGTTTGAGAAACAGCTGTTATCAGCCACTCTTGTGTGTCTCGACGGAAACATCCCCGTTTCCACCATCAACTATGTTTGTTCTGTTGCCAGAAAGCACAACATTAATGGTGAGCATGATGAGATGGTCACTAAATGATATTTAATAATAAACAGCTTTCAATGATTTTGATGTAATACCATCAATGTGTGTCACAGTTTGGTATGAGCCAACGGATTCGGAAAAGGCCTGTAAGCCTTTCCTGTCAGACGCCTGGAAGTCACTGTCCTACTCATCCCCAAACCTGGCGGAGTTGTGCACCATGAACCAAAAACTGGGCATCCAAACACCTGAAGGTTAAACAGAAGTCTATTAAAAGAAGTTAGAGAGCATTTAATGGTGTTGATCTACGCCCTCGAACACGCTACTGCTTATTTGAGTTTCACTTCATTTTTCTTGTGAAAAATGCAAATAATACTAGCTGAGGATGTGGTTTTGTCTTGTGGTTTGGCAGAAATTCCGAGTTCCCTTGATGAGGTGCTGAGTGTTGCTGTGGCTCTCTCACGCCCCCTTCTGGAGCATCTACACTGCCTGGTGGTGACACTGGGGGCTAATGGAGTATTGCTGTGTGGAGAGCATGATGCAGGTTCGGTCAACCTGCAGCCAAAAAAACAGAAGAAGGTAAACGTCTGTTTGTATTGATAATGATGACCATGATGATGATGTTTGCTATGACAGTAACAGTGAATATGATGTTCAATGCACCTGTGTTTGCAGGAGAGGAAGCTTTGTGCTCTCCACTACCCAGCACTGACTGTGACTGCAGAAGAGACAATGAATGTCTCAGGAGCAGGAGATAGGTTTTACAAACTTACTTGACCTACTTTTCTCTTTACATTCCTTCTATTTCAAACTTCTGCTTCACTTTGACCCACTTTTAATTTCCCATGACCTATATTCTCTCTCTCTCTATCTCTCTTTGATATTCTTAAAAACATTCAAACATAAGACACTCATCCTCATCCTGTCTGCAGTCTTGCAGGTGCCTTGATGGCGGGGATTATTCAGAAGCAAAAGACAGACAGATGTGTCCGGATGGGGCTCTTGGCTGCACGGTTGTCCCTGGCATCACCGCACCCCATCACTCCCATGCTTACATTAGACTGCGTGGATCCCGATAACATCCAGAATCAGAACTGGCCTAAACCAAGCTTCATGTGGATTGATTAAAAATGTTTTAGCTGTAAAATATGTGAAAATTTGGTCTATTGTGGATTAGTTTGTTTAATATAGTTTTGCAGTTAAATGTAAATTTAATAAAATAATCACTTTTTCTGAACTTAACTTAAATAATAGCAGTTGATGGAGTACTCTACTAAAATAAATGAAGAATGTACTTAGGTAAAGGTACTGAAGCTAATTTTAACAATTTGTTATACTGTTGGGTACTGTAACAATGGTTTATAACATTTCACATTTTTTAATAAAATGAATGTATGGTCTGTATGTAATGTAATCATTATGTATTGAAATGAGTGAAAAGTATATTTCCCTTTAAAATACTTCAAAATATATACTTAAATAAAGTAGTAGTGTATTTTTTTGTAATTTTATTCCAAAGTCCATATTTTACACATTTGTATAAAATGTTTCTCTTGTTCAGAATCAATTTTGAAATACAAAATCTTGAAAAAGCTGGTCTATTTTGTTTCTTTGTTCTTCCTGTTTGCTCTTTAAGTGAAATTTGAGGCTTTTGATTTATATCTTACATTGCAGTGCACTGTCACTTTTACTCTCCTTACTCTTCTCTTATTCTATTTTAGCTTATTTTCAATTTCTATCTAATTATTTATTTTCTAATTATATTTAAAATGCATTTTTGTATTTCCTAATGTTGATTTTACATTTTGTATTGACGCCTTTTATGTTTTATGTAAAGCAGTTTGAGTTTAACGTTGTATACAAATGAATTTGCCTCGCCTTGCCTCATAGAAAACATCATTTCCCAGTAAGCACCTGTCCCTCTGCGCAGACTCAGTGGCGCAGAATACTTGCCCCGTTCCCTCCTCCCTACTTTAATGCTAGCTAAGATGGTGGTTTGAGCGTAAATTGTCTCCACAATACCAAGAAAAAGAGAGGGTCAAAAACACCTTTATAGCCTTTTAATTACAACAGAACAACACAGCTACGGTTATCTTAAGTGGCCGTTTATAGAAATTTGGACATTTCAGACACATTGGCTCGCAGTCCCCGCCCAATTTGGTGTGACTCCCTTGGAGAGGAATCTAAGCTAAATACGGACAGGGTAAGTAACGCTAGCGTAAGCTGAGCTAGCCTCCAGTCTTCCGCAATAAATAAAGAACATTTGTGTTCATTGCTATTTTATAAACGGACACTAGAGTATCCTCAAGTTTATTAGCTCACTGTCTCGATCATGTTAATGTCGTGAGAGCAGTGTCAGTTGTTTTTTTTTTAGTGCCAACAACTTGCGTTAGCCTGTGTAGGCCGCGTCGTAAGCTACGTACATGTTGATGGTAACGTAGCATGTAGCATCAAAAAGGCAAGCTGTCAGTTAATATGTAGAAGTAAAAAAAACGTAACGTTATGTCTCACAAGTGTTTAACGTCTATGTTATATAAAAATTCAGCTATGTGTGTTTTGTTTTGTGTTTTTTATGACACCGTTGCTCCTGGATACTCGCTTCTTTTTTACACCGGCTTCTTTTACCCAATTGGCGGCTAATGTTAGCTTAGCTTAACGTTCAGTCAAATAACATCTGTCATAATGTAGGATCCAGTTGAACAGAGCAGCTGAAGTTACCAACCTGATTAATTTGATATTCAGGCTTCATACACGACTCTTGACAATAAAGCTGTGATACTCGTGTGCGTGTTAAATTATGAGCAGAAGTGTTTGAAATGCTGCTATCGTTGTAATTCACCTTTTATACTGTGGGCATTTATCAATCTGGACTTGTCATTGAGCCTCCTGACAGCAGTGTTTTTCAGACTGAAATATAACTGCCAACAACAGAGGTTTTCGTGCGTCTATATAAACGCTGTTTGTAGTCTTTGCTCCGGTCATGACGTTGTGTCAAGTGCTGTCAAACCTTAGAAAGATGCCACAACATCTGCATTATCATTTTTATCACGTTTACTGCTGCTTTTGACTCGTTTGCTCAGAAGTATAATTGTATTTTATAGCTAATAAACCGTGTGGTCTAATTTAAAGCCCTGCACTAGATCAAAAAGCTTTGTGGAGGTTGTAATGTTGAGTTTTTGTTAGTGTTTTTGGGGACTTGTTGATTTCTACAGTCGTTTTTTGTGGGATGAAGTCACGATTTCACAGAGCCCAAGGTGATGTCCTGAAATGGCTTTTGTTGTCCTTACAACAGTCCAATATTTAGCGATATTCAATTTACTATAACAGATGATCTAGAAAACCAGCATATATTTACTTAAGAAAGACAGAACCAGTAAATGTCCGGCTATTTGTATTAAAAACAACTTAAATTATGCCTTGATTATCAAAAAAAAGCTGCTAGTTAATCATGCATCCAATATACAGCACAGCCTTATTCATACTAATGGGATGGGCAAAATATTAGCATCTCATGCCAGTAAAACAGCTTCCAAAATGACAATGAAGTTGATTCAAAAACTCAGTTTCAAAACTCAGTGTTATGATGGGGCTCTCATACTGATCCTCTATATGTTTTCGTAGCCCTGTGCTCTGTGACCAGCTTCAATACTCAACCTTGCTGCGCCATAGGATGTCCCACAGCCCTGAAATGAAGGACGACCCCATGGAGTGCCCCCTGTGCATGGAGCCGCTGGAGATTGATGACGTCAACTTCTTTCCCTGCACCTGCGGCTACCAGATCTGCCGCTTCTGTTGGCATCGCATACGCACAGACGAGAATGGACTCTGCCCCGCCTGCAGAAAGGTGAGGAACTGATGATGGCTAAAATGATGATGTTGAGAGACCACATGCTTCTTACAGGTGGGAAATAAATAGTTTAATCCGCCTTCTAAAGTAGCTGGTCAAATCAAACATCAGCCGTTTGGATATTGATTCCTGTTGAAATTATTCATTTATTTATTTTTAAATACAACAATGGCCTTGCTTACCCACTTGATGATGAAAGATAAATACATTCTTGATGTTTATCCTCTCCTGTAGCCATACCCAGAGGACCCTGCTGTGTATAAGCCTCTGTCACAGGAGGAGATCCAAAGGATAAAGAATGAAAAGAAGCAAAAACAGAATGAGAAAAAGCAGAAGGTGACAGAAAACCGCAAACATCTGGCGAGTGTCAGAGTGGTCCAGAGAAACCTGGTGTTTGTGGTCGGACTCTCACAGCGACTCGCCGACCCGGAGGTGAGATAGCGTCACTACAAACAGGCTCACTACTGTTGGTATTTTTGTTTGATTTGAATGAGGGAGTGGTTGTGTCAAACTGCAAGCATTAACTGCAACATTTATGTTAGGACTTTAATGACATTCACAGACACAGTGAAGATCATGAATACTTTGATAAAGAATGATTTGATCTTTAAAGGTCTCTCGGTGCAACATCTCACTGAAGCCTCAAATGTAAAGCAAGTGTTTAAGACAGAAGAAAAAGCTCATAGTTTGCCCAAAACGTTGTGATAAGTGTTTTCTTTTTGAATTGTCCACAGGTCCTAAAACGACCAGAGTATTTTGGGAGGTTTGGGAAAATCCATAAAGTGGTCATCAACAATAGCACATCTTATGCAGGTTCACAGGTGAGATAACAAGATTCTGTTTCCTTCTTCAACAAATGCCAAGATCTTCTTTCTCTCTTAGTTGTTTTAGTTACATGTTGTTGTTGTTATTATTATTATTGTCAACATCCGTATTCATATATTTATAATAATTACTGTATTTGATTCATTCATTTATTACAATGGAAATAATGTTGCAGCTGCAGTAGGTTTGTTTGACTGATATGTTTACTTTAACTGTCTGGTTCATCAGGGGCCGAGTGCCAGCGCTTATGTCACTTACATCCGCTCTGAAGACGCTCTAAGAGCAATACAGTGTGTGAACAATGTGGTTGTTGATGGCAGAACACTCAAGGTGAGAAGATTCAGATCATTTCCATCCTTATAATAAACAACTGATCACATAAAGTTGTAGAATTAAATTCAGGAGAGGAGAAATTTCTTGAAAGTTAACTTTGAATTTTATGTTGACATTTTCTTGCATCATTTTTTCTGTTTCTGTTTTTCTCTTACAGGCTTCTTTAGGCACAACAAAGTACTGCAGTTACTTCCTCAAAAGTATGCAGTGTCCTAAACCTGATTGTATGTATCTACATGAGCTGGGGGATGAAGCTGCTAGCTTTACTAAAGAGGAGATGCAGGTAATATTAATAAAAGGGAATTTGTTCTCCATGCTGGGAGTAATAATGTTTGAAAAGGTTTAATGATGATTCATCTTGTGTCTTTTGTTTTTAGGCAGGAAAACATCAAGAGTATGAGCAGAAACTCCTCCAAGACCTCTATAAAATAAACCCTAGCTTTCTACAACCTCCAGCATGTGGGACAGAGAAGTCAAAGAGTAAATCCAGCTCCACACAGAGGTCAGTTTGTGTTTGTCTCTCTTCTTCTTTGTACTTCTAGAGTATAATGTGTGACGCTTTATGTTATGTTGTGTTTATATCCTGTTTTGTGACAGAACAAACAGTAGTAATGGTAAAGATGGCTGGCCAACGCTGTCAGGGCATAACAAACTGGCCAACGGGCTTTCAGAGGACCGCAAGTCCCCTCCGCTGCTAGACTATCTAGACCAAGAAGTTCTTACTTCAGATGGGCTGGATACAGAGCTGGGTCCCAGCCAGCATACTGCCCTGTCCCCCTTTTCCTCTAACTGTGACAGTAACAGGTAATGAAAACCGCACACATCTGGCCAACAGAGCCAACATGTCATCAAAGAAAATTAATAAGAAGCTTTCTGTTAATATACATGTAAATTTTCTATCTGCAGTCCCAGTGATAAACCTCCAGAGTCGATTGGTATGGTGAATGGAGAGACTTTACAACAGGTAGAACTGTTACTTATTCTTTTTTTTTTCTTTCAGTTAAATCTGAATGATAGTGAATCAGATCTGAGTGATCGTATGTTGCTCTCTCTTCTCTCTCCAGATACCCACCAGTGACTCCCCTTCCCCTCCCCCGGGTCTAACCAAGCCCAGCCTGGTGGTGCCCATCAGCGTGTCAGACCTCACAGCCCGTTCGCCCTTCGAGGGTGCGGCAGCTGAGTCCCAGTCGCTCTTTTCAGACAACAGTAACTTCAGACATCCTAACCCTCTCCCCGCTGGCCTGCCCCCCTTCCCCAGCTCCCCCCGGGGCAACTCTGACTGGCCCATGACCCCTGAACCACAGAGCCTCTTCACATCAGGTAACTGGAACGTTTCTTATCTCCTGAAAGCTTTTCAGTTTTGTTTAGTAAAATCAAAGCACGGCTTCAATATTATTCTTGAGTTAGTTTTCAAACAACACATAGACTGTATCTGCGTTATTCTGACTATGTAGGATTATCTCATCTGTTTACTGTGTCGATTGTATATGTCAGTATTTATAATAATGGTGATGTTACTTGTAGTTAGGATTTCTGCTTTTGCAGTCATTGTAAATTAAAATATAATTGTAGGTACTGTAAGGTCTTTATTAGATTTATTATCAAAACAAGCCAAACATGAGTCATTGTTGATAAGACATGTAAACACAAGTGAGCACAATTAGTGTGTATAATCATATTGCATATCAGTAGCGTTCACAGATAAGCGTCTCCGGTAAGCACTAGATTTTAATTGATCCCTCAGCATTACGGCATTTATCTCTGAAATGACAATATTACTGGGAAGAGTATCTGACTAGTTCAATCAATTGTTTGTTAGTCAATTCATTTCTATATTCTCGTGGCAGACAGCTCTGATAACTTCTCTCTTCTTTCCAATCCTCACAGACACGATACCAGTGTCTTCCTCCACAGACTGGCAGGCCGCCTTTGGGTTCGGCTCGTCCAGCAAACAGCAGGACGACGACCTGGGCTTCGATCCTTTCGACGTCACCCGCAAGGCCTTGGCCGACCTGATAGAGAAGGAGCTGTCGGTCCAGGATCAGCCCTTGTCCCCGGGGCTGCTGCCACATGGGAGCAATCATGGTCCCAGTCTGATGCCCCCCAACCCTGGCTCCTCCCACCACTTCCCCAGCGGCCTGCCACGCCTTCCCCAGCTCCACCACAGAGCCATATACAGCTCCTTTAGTTTCCCCGGCAGTCAGAACAGCCAGGCCAGTCAGCAGCAACAGCAGCCGCCAACCGCCAGACACCCCTGGATGGGCGTCCCCACACGGAATAACCTCACACACTTGAACCACTCAGCCAGTGCTGCCTCACACAGTAATTTCCTGGACCTGAATCTGCCCCCTCAGCACAACACAGGGCTGGGAGGGATCCCCATCTCAGGTACCAGACACCTGGGTCAGTGTGACATCAATACATGTTAAACAAAGATCAATGTGTGTTACATATGATGTTATTCAATGTAATAATGTATGTTTCCTGCCTGGTAGCAGTGTAATGCTTGTTTTTGATTAGTTTTTATCGACCTTACAGGAGAAACATAAATACTGGTAGATGCAGTTCTTCAGTTCACCACTAGTCTGTGATCCACACTCCTGAGTCACTGACTGATCCGTTTCTCTCTCTCTCCTCTCCTGCAGAAAACAGTGGTTCTATAGATGGCTTAAATGTGAAAGAGTGGCAGGACGGACTCAGAGCTCTGTTGCCCAACATTAATATCAACTTCGGGGGCCTCCCAAACTCCTCTTCCTCTTCATCCTCCTCATCCTCCAACAGTGTTAACCACATCGGTGGGCCGGTAGGGCCAGCGGGCATCTCACACAGCCTGAGCTGGGACGGCACAGCTAGTTGGATGGACCCAGCTATCATCACAGGTAGTCTGTCAGGGAATACAGTTGGCTCTGAAAAGATTAGTTGATTAATTCAGTTTCCTGATGCTAATCATTGAGTGTTTGACCTTTTTGCTTGAAAAATGGTTTCAAATTACTAGTAATAGTAGTTGCTTATTGATTTACTTTTGATCAACTGATTGTTTCAGCTCTAAATAAAAAATATTTGGGATTTGGACTGTTGGTCGGATATATATCAGATATGTTTTCGGATAGATACTGTTTTCAGATATTATTTTTATATACCTAGTGATTAAAAATAATTAACAGATGCATCTCTAATGAGAATGCTGATGAAAGTCTGTTACAGTCATGTTTACATGACCTAACTGTTTATTCATTCAGTTTAGTGCTAATGAGCAAATGTTTGCATGCTGACACACTAAACATTATATAGGTACCTGCTGAACATCAGAATTGTTTAGTTAGCTTTGTGAATCATATCAATTTGAATAGAGACTAATAGTATTTTCATGCTTTAAAAGAGCTCTAACAATCATTTTGTTCTAAATGAGTTAACAGAAAACAGCTTAAATTACAAAAGTAGATCATTCTTGCCCGGCAGCCTCAACATGAACTGAACCGTATTTGTTTTTACTGTAGTGTTGTTGTGTTTAGACGTGTTTCTTATGTCTCCCTGTCTGTATTTTGTCACCACTAATGTGTTCTGTGACCTTTTTTTTTTTTTTTTTTGCGACGTTGCTCCCCTCAGGCATCCCCGCCTCAGCAGGCAGCAGTTTAGATTGTCTCCAGGACGACAACCCACCACACTGGCTCAAGTCCCTGCAGGCGCTAACAGAGATGGACGGTCCGGCTAGCACAGTGATGCCCACTCCCCAGCCCCTCCACAGTGGCCTCCTCGACGCCCACCTCCCCCTCCACCACAGAGCCGCCGGCGGCTGGGCTCCCTACCTGCCACCTGCCACAGCCAACCCCGCCAGCCAGTTCCACTCCCCTCCCCCCGGCTTCCAGACCGCTTTCAGACCCCCGGGACAGCCTGCCACAGAGCTGCTACAGAGTGCCGCTGTGGACCGCCACTGAATACAGACTACAGCAGACACCCATCCATTCCCCCACTACCACTTTATACCCACTCATCCTGTACCCCAGTCCCCTCCCCTGACGCAAAACACACCAATCTGCAGAGTATGAAAATTATTAACAAAGTAACAAACATGCTTTCTTCTTTTTCTCTTCCTCCTTCCTTTTTGTCTACTTCGAAGGCCAATTTGTTTTTGTTTTTGTTTGTGGCACACAAGTTATCAGTACCCTTTGTCTGATACCATCAGCACTCCTTTGACCTAGTTCATGGAGATGTTTGGAGATTCATTGTGTAGCTTACTGTTAACGGCGAGCACAAGAAACAGTATAGCATCGAAGGCCCAGTGGGGACACGAGTTAACTCCACAAACTGGCAAAGAACAAATTAGCTGAAGTGAGGTCTTTTTTTTTCTTTTTTTAAGTAACTAATGATTAAGCATGAACAACAATTGTGTTTTGAAAGTTGAAGTTACGATTAGTTTTTCGAGGAATGAAGCAAGCTGTGAATCTGCTCTTGAAGCTTTGCCCCAAAGACCCTCATCCTCCCCACATTGACAGGAGACTGTGAAACGGTTAACCCTTACAGCTAAGTCCTCGATTGTTGTGAATAAGGCGAGGTGAGAGAGAGAGAGAGAGCGAGAGAAAGGGGTTGGCACTTGGCTTTTCTTTTCTCTTCTTTTTTTTTTGAGTGTTTTTTTAAAAAGAAAAATGGAAAAAAGAAGCTGAGATTTGGTGAGAGTGAATGCAGATGAGGACTCTATGCAGGGGCTCCCTGTTAGGTAGGGACACAAATGGCCTGCTTGAGAGGCCACTTGGCCCACATTCCCTTTAGTGGAGGGCTCCCACTGGCCTCATCCCGCTGGAGGGGAATTTTTGCTGAACCTCTGTATCAGAGGATAGAGCACTGCCTAACTGCGGGGAGCCAGGGCTTTGGGAGATCGTGGCACACATCCTGAGCACTAGGGTTAGACTCTTACTCACAGTGCCACTGTGTGGTACCTACAGTAGCTAGCCCTAACATGGACAGCCACCGAGTTGATAGAACAATGACTAGATGGATGGAGATTTGTCAGAAATACTAACAAGGGTGGTAACAGGGTTAACCAGTCCTTCGTTGGACTCACGAGGGCTTAAACGAGGCCTTAAAATGGACAGATGAGAGAAAGGAGCTCGAGTGATTGGAAGGGGAGTCTAGCGTCAGTGATTGCTGAAAAATATGCAATATTGTATGTGACTTCAGCAACTGTATGTGAGTCCGTGTTACAAAGGAAGGTGCTGCAAGACAATATTAAGTACTGTAGTAGTGATTGAAGGAGCTGTCAGCTTGACCTCTCCGACCTCCGCCTTTTTCTTTTTGAAGTCTTAATTTCTGGTCTGTCTTTGCTCTGTCTTTCTTTTTCTCTCTCTGTGCCCCACCCCTCACCCCCTCACCCCATCCCTCCCACCCCTGCCTCCCCATCTCCTGCTGTTCCCTATTAAACAGTATTCACAAAAATGAACAAACTCATCCAGGAGAAACCAACACAGAGTCATCCAATGGGTTTTTAACATGTTGCGAGAAAAAAAAAACGAAACAATTTGAGGCGCTTAAAGGAAGTGAACTGTCCTCTGCAGGTCTGGAAAAATGAACCTTAAATAAAACTGAAAACTTAGAGCTGGTGTTTGTCTGCTGTTGTGTTCTCGCCACTTTGATTCAAACGTATGCACTCACCACCAACATACTGAATATAACTCAACAATCTGAGGAAGGTCACTATAAATCCCTCTTTGTTTGTTATTCCAAAGTCTTCCACTAGGGGGCAGATCATTTGTCTGTCAGTGATGAAGCTCTGCAGTCAAAACTTCAGTCTCACACAAGGTTACAAGAGTGACACTCTGCTACTACAGCATACACATACACCTTCATGTTTTTACCTCGTGATAATAATCTCAACAGAACTATTTGTTTGGATGGATGGATATGTTATAGAGAAGAGGGAAGTGTTCCCTTTTCCTAAGTACTCTGTTTATTTTTTCAGGGTAGCACTGCTCAACTTGCAGTTCTGCACTTTCCCCACAGCCAATGCAGCAGTAGATACCTGCAGTTTTTTTTGTTTTTTTGCTCCTGTCGGACTTCTGGCAAACACAGGGGAGGAGTACAGTCGATACTCATTCAGCAGCTTCATTATTACATATCTGAATCAGGTGCATCATCAAATATTTTTGTGTGACTGATAGTAGATACATTTTCTTTTTTTTTTCTTTTTAAAAGTCCAGGTGTAGCTGGACATTGTGGGTGAAACAGACACCCGGGGCCGTAGCTGCCCCTCTGGGTTCAGGCTCCGGGTGCTGAGGAGGCACCAGCAGAGGAAGGTGAGTGTGTGAATAATGCAGGCAGCAGATTCAGGAGCTGTGACAATGAGTCAGCAGCAACACAGAGGGGGGGGGAAGCTCTGCTGAGAGTGTTCCTGGACCAACACATACACACACACACAGGCAGGCAGACGCTGCACTGAAACATAATGGAGGCATCTTCGTGATGATGCATACCTGACATATTTAAGAATCGCTCCCGTTTATTTGCTACAGCTTAAGAAAATAACCAGTGTTTTGGTTTTTTTTAATTTTCTGCAAGAGTGAATCGCTGTGGGAAAAGACTTGACGCAGAATTTGCCTAAAAGCATGCCGGACTTAATTATTAAGTGCTCTGTGACAGACAGTGTTGCTAAAACGAATGATTAGTTTATTGATTTGCTGGCTTTGCTGAAACTGCATATTCATGCTCATTATCATAAGGGGATGGGGAGGACCGGAGACTTGAGGATGAATGATGAAGCAAAAGAGGTTAGAGGTAATTCACAGAGATGAATTACCTTTTAGTGGTAGTAGTGCGTGTATGATCAAATAGCAGAAGAATATGATTGTTTTTTAATTATTAGTAACAAGATTTGGGATTTATAAGCACCAGAGCAGGTAGGCGAATTTGCAAATTTAGCCTGAACTCATTTTGCTTTAAAGTCAGTCAAATATGTGTATAATGTACAAACAGCATTTAACAATGGTCAGGTGTTACAACAGCACAAGCAGAAAAAGTCCTGATTTTTTTTTTTTTTTCACTCTTCCACAGAGCCGGCCTCTGCGGGGGTTCAGGAGCAGTCTGTTTAAACTGCTGAAATCTCGCTTTCCTTCAGGACTGCAGATATGAGGGCACAGTAGCCGCAGTAGGTGCCGTTAGGAGCACGGAAGTCTGTGCTGAGAGACATGGATGGATTATGATGCATGTAAAAGGCCTCCCACCTCCTACATAGGAGCCAGAGACTCTGCAGGTGAACACTGCTGTTAGTCCAAAAAATGCTGCTAAATGTCAGTATTACTTTACACTGTAGATGAAGACTGACTGTGTGACTCACAGCAGATCCACACCGACACATGTACAGATATTACACTAAATACTACAGCACACTTTTAAAATATTACAGTAAACAATCAAGGAAAGCCTGAGATGGAGATTATATTTATTTAAAGCAGATAGTTCCTGCTTAAAAATGTTATTGTAGCCTCGTAACGCTGTGCAGCTGTAACATAAAAAAAGAAAAACAAATATTGAATTGGATTTAGTTGGACACTACTCAGTATTAAAATATAAAATTAATATTAGTATGCTAACATTTGATGATTTGCAATAAACGCAAAGTACAGAGGCTGATCTCAGTAGTAGTGTTGAACACATTTAAATTAGGACCTGATGCTGGAAGTTACTATAGTTCATGAAGGGAACATGAATGTGTGTATGAAAGGAAGTAGCACACCACTACTTTTCACAAAGCTCTGTAACAGTCCAAGCAGAGGCTTTGTAGGGGCCCCTGACCTCTGACCCCTGACCCACTGGACCCCGCCGTCTGTGTCCGCTCAGTAATCCGTCTCCGCTGAGAGCACTGCCATCATCTATACAGCTACTTTTCTTTATTTTACCTAAACTGAAAGACGTTTTTTTTAAGGCTTATCAGAAACCCAGCGGTCTAACTTGTAACAATGTTTCAATGAAGATATGAACTTACATTTTGAGGTTCTGTGGTTTTCATATGACAACATTACGATGGTCGATGATTTATATATATAATTTCCTGGCCCTGGTCTGGCTGCCTGCATGGGAAACCTGCAGGGACCGCTCTCAGCAGAAAGCACTCTCTCCATTTGTCAGCCTTTGACAGGCTCTCTCACCAGCGGAGACGCTGCCTCTGCCTGCAGAGCTGCCTCCACTGTAAAAAATGAACCATTTTAAGAAGTTATTCAGTCTCCTATTAAGCTTTTAAAAGTACAACTAAACAATTAGTCAATTATTTAATTAGTCAGCTGACAGAAAATGTATCTGGGACTACTTGTTTCAGTTGTTTTTCAAGCAGAAAACTTTGAGCCCTTAAAAGAGGCATCTGATGTTTTCTGATTAATCACAAAAATAATCATCACGCCAATCAATAATATGTTATTTCCAGTAAGTTTAGTCAAGTTAGTTCCAGCCTAAGTTAACACATTGAAAACCATGATTGGTTAGATAAGTCCACCTTTCTCCCGAGCTTTTACATTATCATGTGTTGTGAAACCAGAAATAAAGAAAACCTTTTTTCACCTTATTGGCACATATTCCTTTTTTTTTCCTGTCTCTTGAGAAATTAATATTTTAAGGAGACTAAATACAAGACGGCTGGAAGAGGTGGATATTATTTGCAGTGTGCACGACTCTCAACTGACCCACACAAGCCTTTACTGTAAATTCCACCAGCAGTCCAGTTAATGTGTCCTGGCCAGGAAAACTGACATGCTCCTCCATCATCGTACAGTAAGTAATGGCTCTGCTGTATGTGCTTTATATGTAGTGCAACATGGACAGCGGTTTATGTCCAACACAGTGTCCTCTCCTCTAACCTCGAGGAAAATATAACACATCAAATTCACGGCTTATTACATTTATTTCTGGATGTTTCTCTCTGAGACATGACAGCTGTCAATATTTAACCTAAACATCAAGATACACTGGTTGCTGTACCTACCTGGAAGTGAATATTCTGGTGTATAAAGCCCCAGCAGGGAGCTTTATAGATGCTGGTAGGTGGATTTTGTTTACACATTAACGACATTAATGTTTCAACAAGAAAACTGTTTTTTATGATCTGACAAAGGAAACATTATGGTTTAAGGTAAAAAAAAACAAAACACTTTGTTAATCTTTGGTTTCATCATTCTTATGGCTGGAGGGGCAGTCTGACCCTGAAGGTACCAAGAACTAAACACCCTTTCTGTCATTGACCTTTGGTGGTGGTGCTGCTGGTGCACACGGTGATATGCTTCTGTGGTTTTGTATTATCCAGTCCCTTCGGCACCGTGTTGTGATGTAATTGAAGCGGGAAGGTCACCGCGGCGGTTTCGTTGATGTTTAGTTTTTGGATTTTCTCCCCCAGACAAGCACGCTGACACTGCACACTGGCCCAGGAGGAGCATATGTAAAGTGAGATCCACATCGCCTGATACCACAAGGACATTTCCAGGCTACAGGTACTCCTTCCCTTATGGGTGAACAGATAGAAAGGTAATTTAGTCTCAACCCCAGACATATTTAAGACATAAAATACTCTGAAATCTTTAATATGACATCATATCCTTCTCTTATGAATATGCAGTTATTGTTCATTTCAGAAGTATAATACATACATAATCTAGTTAACATACTTTGACCAGCCACAGCTGCATACGCAGTACACAGTCTTTTGATGCTTAGAATGCATTTTGCTGCTAATACTTCAGAAGAGTAAATGTACTTCATTACTTGCAATCACTGACAAACAGACATATTGGAGTGTGTTTATACTATCATGCATTATTACAGTGTGATGGATGATACTGGTCTACATGATGAGCGAACGTCTACGTCGATACAAACTGTATAAACGAATACATTTAAAAAAAAAAGATCAGCGGGTGATTCACGATGAACTGGTTCCTTTTTAATCCTGCCGCCGCCACCTCCTCTGGGTTGCATTGTGTCGGCCGTATCACTACAGTGATGTAGAGCTGTCAGTGGCCCGAGGTAAAGAGGCACATTTAACTGGCCTGAGATTCACAGAGACCATTTGTGGACTTCCACAAAGGACGAAGAAATTATGGACGGGCCCTTAATTATTAAACAAGTGTGTCAGCAGCACGGCCTGATGGAGGTAATGCAAAGAGGAAGTGGGCCGGAGAGAGGGCCTCGGGGATTGAGGGGGGATAAGAGAGGCTGGTGGGCTTGGACCTGGGGGTGGGGTGGTGTGAGGCCCAAGGGCTTTGGCTCAAGCATGGGAGATCCAATAATGCTGTCAAAGCGGTTTTGTATATTGTTAACATTCAGAACCTATATGAGGCTGTTAGAGGAGGACTGGTGTGCACAGGCATCTCACTGATTTGGTTTTTACACAGCGGTAAAAGTCGACACCAGAGGACACTTGTGATTTGATATAGAGCCATCATGCGATACTTTGCATGCACAGCTGATTGGGCCACAATGAAAAGGCCCTTGAGAAAGTTTTTTTGCATGACGTCAACAGGAATGGCATGGCATATTTGTACAAGGGATATGGGATGAGTGTCTGTCTTCAAAGGAATCGATCAGGGAATATCAAGTGAGCAGTAGGCCTGACTCGGCAAATCGGCCGTCCTTTCTGTGTGCGTGTATGCGAGTGTGTGTGTGTGAGAAACGGGAAGAGACAGACATCACTGCCTGAATAAAAAACACAAGTCCTCATTCAAAGAGACATGTTCAGGCAGTTGTAAGACAGACAGAAGAGCAAGGCGTTAAGCTCGACGGAGGCCCTTCCTGCACCACTGACCGACAGCACCTCAATTAGTCCAGCACGCTGATCAGGGATTACCAGGACAGTGTCTTAAACCACAGTTTCAATTACATGTTCCTCCTTGTTTGCATGCAAAGGCCATCAACTGGGTGCAAGTGTTGAGCTGAGGCTTCAAGTGAACACCAACTACTGGGATTATGAAACAATACAGGAACATTTGAAAGCATGGAGTAAATTACATTTAAGTTAAAAAAGGATTTACAGATTTACATGAAAGACATTAAAAAGATAAGTAAGGCACTGCAGTTTATTTTTAGTCAGTCCTGTGTGCACCGTCCTGTCGCTGTAAACTGTCACTAAAGGACCAAACCCTCAGCTGAAAATAGTCACACTATTTACTCCTGTTAGAGTCAAAAACTACAGTGACCCACTGCTTCAGGAAAATGCTGTCTTTTTTATTTATATTGAGGATGTATGTTTTTGTTTTTTTAAGATTTCAGTAGGAATGAATGGGCTTGATGCTGAGTGACACATGGTGGGGAAGATGGACGGATCACATTGTTCAATTTGGTGTTTTCATGGGATTCGTTGACATTATGAAAAACATTGAATAATGCCGGCCTCATCCTTTAAACGTCACTGAGCAGCTGGTGGACATGAAAACCTGTTCAAACCCACAGAGCTTTAATTTAACGATTACTGGACATCCCAAAGTTTCACAAGAGATCTATAATATTTTTTTATTTGATGGAATGGTGCAGTCATAACAATATGTACTTTATGGTTTGAATATTTCACTCAAATTCAATGAAGTGTTTTGCGAAAAGCTGATACAGAACGTGTCTGAGAAAATGACATATTGTATGTTTAACCATTCAGCTAACAGGATGCTCCTAAATATTACCTATGTGATGGAAATTTTTCTGACTTTAAAGCTTCTTCAGGGGACATCAAAGGAGAAAAAACGGATGTTAAGGGCTTAAAAAATTCATGCTTGCTACAAACGGTTATAGAGAACAAGGAAAAAGTGAACATGAGCATGTAAACTGTTATCTGAGTCATGACTGGATCTATGAATAACTCTGTGTGTGTGTGTGTGTGTGTGTGTGTGAGAGAGAGAGAGAAACGCAACAAAAACAACAAAAGAGAGAGAAAACTAACAGAAGCAGGTGTGATATCCTCCTCCTCCTCCTCCTCCTCCTCCTCCTTTTTCTTCTTCTGGACGATGCTGTGTGTGTTATTACGGTCCGGTGGAGCTTCACAGCACTCAGGAGAGGACGAACGAGGGAGAGAGAGAGAGAGAGAGAGAGACAAAGACAGCAGACAGACATAGAGATAGAGATAGAGAGAGAGAGCGAGAGAGAGAGCGAGAGAGAGAGAGTATGAGAGTGGGACCGGCGCCAGCTCACCCCACCCTTACTGCTGCCTGCAGAGTGAGGAGTGCTGCATTTCCTGAGGGCAATGCAGAGGACAAGGATGAGGAGGCTCACTTCTGTTAAGGTCACCATACAGCAAACACACCGAGCCTGCGGCAGACAGACTGAAGGGGACAGATGGACAGATTGATTCACCAGCGTGTCTCTGCTGTCCAATGTTCTCCATGAATGTTCAGCTTCACGCCATCACAGGACAGAAGTAGCAATGAATCATTCACACAACCCAAAAACTGTGCCTACTTATTCTGATTTTCATAGCTGGATTATCCCTTTGACTTTGATCGGATGTTTAAAGAAGATATAAAAAAATCTCTAAACTTACTCTTGACTTTGAAAATAAACAATCATTTGCTAATTTAAGTAATTAACTAAGTAAAAATACCAAACATTTCCTTTTTCCAGATTGTCCAGATGTCAGGATTTGAAGCTTTTCTTTGTCTTATGTGACAGTAAACTGAATATCTTTGACTGTTTGAAGCTATTTGGTAGAAAACTGATCAAACCATTCATGATTAATTAAGAAAATAGCCGATACTGAAAAATAATCCTTAGCTGCAGACCTATCAATGAGTTAAATGCAGAGCACCTTAGTCCTTAGTGTGTGTCCATGTGAAAGCAGGAGGAAGCAGAAAGTGATGGGAAGCTATTCAGGCCTCTGAGGTGTGTAACAACTCGCAGGGACTAACAGAGGTAAGCGGGTCTCTCCTGGGACCGGAGGATTAGTGTGGAACCATTACCTTAGCCCCGTGAATCACTGCTAATGGCTTCAGTGAGAGGGTAGTAGAGAAGTAGGATTGAGACCTTGTCTTCTGTCACACTGCAGCTTATTTCTGCTGTTAGCACTGTAGAAAAACGGTCAATTAGCGTGCGAGACGCTTTGATTTATGCTGACGTTCGTGCAGATGTGTTCAGATTGTTAAAAAAGAAACGAGCAAACACCAGCAGATCCTTAAAAATTTATTGAAGTTAATGTAAGATGAAACCATAAGTGTTATAAGAAAGAAAATAAATACCCTTGCATAGATCACAGACCATGCCTTTGTCATCGTGTGACAAACTGAACACATTGTAGCATAATCCTTGGTAAAACACAACATGACAATGACGGCTTGGATCGGAAAAAAACACAATGAAGAGTTTGGTTGGCTTGTGGATGAAAAGAAGAGCAGAAGAGTTCAAACAGTCCTTTTTGCGTTTTGCTCCAAACCGACGGGCCCAGCTTCCCCTACTAGCGTTTCATCGTGTATCCTCGACAGAAAAGATAAACTCATGTCCATCACAATTCTACCACAAGCAAGATCTTCTCATCGATAGTCACCTTTGGCAAGTGAGGTACACGATATCCCAACATGTGATCCTGTTCCTCCTCAGCAGGCAGAAAGCTGTCCATAATAAAAACCTTAAGCAAACAAGAACGCCTTAAATAACCAATGTAGTACAGAGGAGGGGAGGCCCTGTTTAGACATGACAGGCATGTTTCCCACAACACAGTATCACTACAGTCTAGAAAATGAGAAACTAGCCCTTTATGTCCTTGCTCACATTCAGAGCCTATAGCGAGCAGAACCTGAACATCACGCATCAGACGCCGGATACGGCTCGGATACCCGGCGTCGTTTTAGTGATGAGGTCAGCGCTAAGGTGCTTTTTAAGAGATCCAGCAGAGGACACATTTGACTTCTGAACAGGGCCTTACAGGAAGCCTCGGTGCAGATGAAAGCAAGGGTTTCTTTTTAAAATGACGCAGCTGTATTATAGTTGATCCACAGCTCGAAAGGCAAAGCTCATGCAGTCTTCCATCGACCATGCAGTTTTTTGTTTTGTTTTTTTTTTGCGATCAGTAGGTTTCTGTAGAGATACATTACAGCAGTAGGTTCAGCAGTGGGAAAAACGTGAACATGGTGTTGTTGTTGTTGTTGTGTTTTTATAATAGTACACTTCTTGTCCATATCATTTAGTGTATAGCAATTGATCATAATACAGTAGTTTCATTATCATGGCTTGCCAGAGGAATATATTGTCTTTGATATTCTGGTATATGGCATATTCTTCCCAAATCATTCATGATACAGTGCCACCGAAGAAAAAAAAGGAAAAAATAATAATAATAAAAAAAACACATTTAAATTGTTTCTCATATGTAATCGCAATATATAGTGATTATTTTTCTTATCTTACTGTAGCTAAATTGCATTTTGTTCTCATGACATTTTGTGGGTTTTTTTTCTTATAGTTTAATTAATGCCTTTGTTTTTTTTTTTTTTTGTTTTTTTTGTTAGATCTTCTCACACGTGTTTGTTTGCAGAAGCATAACATCAGACAGGAAGCTGAACAAATGAATATGTGAAACTATTTAGGCACCTTCTCTCTGACTTTCTCACACAGCTGATCAGTCCAGTAAACCGATCATAGATCCTCTCTAAGTGCATTATGGGCTGTTCCTTTGGGACTGAACCCTTCGCTCGTTGTTCTGACTGGAAAACAACTCCAGTCACACCTGGGTGCTGAATGAGGGGGGCTGCCACTATAACAAAAGCCTATATCTAGATGTGAGGACAGATGTCGTCTTCTATCTTTTGACCCCACTGGCCTTACAAAATCACAGAACAGAGGGTAAGAGTTTGGTACATAAACAGCCCTGTTATGAACATCTCTGAAATGATTGCAGTGTCTCTGACATTCAAAATAGATTTGTTTTCCTATTTGTTTTTTTTTGTTTTTGTTTTTTTTTACAAAAAGCATCTAAGAAACAGTTTATCTGTTATTCTATTGCTGTTAAGAATGCATGTTTCTGTTGGGTAATTGAATGCATAGCACCATCCATACATGCCCTCACAGCAAGAGTAGCAACAGCACTGCTAATGTGAGGGGTATCATTTGTATTTTCTTCACCTCACATTGAACTGTTTCATGCAGGACATGTTACACACATCACTACTGTCAAGCGTCAGTCATATGAGAAACTCATGACCAAAGCGAACAATTTCCTGATAGCTGCATTTATAAGACTACTATAATTTCATTGTACATAGTATTATAATATATGGTATTGGGTGTTATTGGCGTCTGTAGATTTGATGTCCTTCTGTCTGGAAAAAAAAAACCCTATACAAGTTGAAGATCCCTGACACAAATGTGCATCTTTTTTTTTTTGCTCTCATAATAAGTTACTGACATCCACAGCAAGGCTCTTGGATATTTACCTCGCCTGAGACAGACACTCTTCAGCAATACAGTACAAAGATCAGTTCCAAATAAAATGACTAACAGTCCCTTAAACTAACCAACCAGCCACCGATAACACAATCGAAAAAAGGTCTCGTCCAAAACTATTAACAAAGGCTTGCTTTCAGATAACATGTGATGGTGTCAAGACAACAATGTTAGTCCTGTACTAGCACCACAAAGGATAGCCATTGCACCAAAACTATGACATTCAAGTAGCACTGCAGTGGAGTAGTTTTTGATTATTTTTTTTTTTTACAGGACGTCAGGCGAGTGCTAAACAAAAAAAAGTGCGTACAGTAGAGTACAAAATCTTACTATCATTTGGATTCATTCATCTCAATACTGAGTGTAAATTGATGTACAGTAGCTGGAGATTTTCAAGTAGACGTTACAATTTGTCACAACCTATCTGCAGTTATAGCCTGTCTGGAACAATATGTACTACTTATGAGCAATCATAGTGAGAAAAAAAAAGAAAACATCTAACAGGCAAGAAATGGTTCAAGCAACAGAAAAAAAAAAAAAAAATGATTGTGCAAAAAGACGGGCTGCACTTTGCTGTGCGTCGTAATGCCCAAGATTGCAGTATGACATATTCTTCAGTCTTCTACACGTGATTCAACACATTCAGGTGTAACTTTAGACACTGTTGTTTCAAAGGAACTGACATATAAAGCACTCAATCTTTTCCCATTAGGAGAGTCAAGCAAGCTTGACAAATACTCGACAAATGAATGTTCTGATTGTGCGTAGCATTAAGTGAAGAAAAAAAAAAAAAAAAAAAGAGCGGGATTGTGGTACACTATTTGTCCTAAGTGCTTGTGTAAAGGCTATGCTTTGGGACTCTCACATTCAATATTGCATGACTGCAGTTTACACTTAAGGTTCCATTTTGCATTATGGTATAGGAAGCCCTGCATTGAAGCTTGCAGCTCTGCAGCAAGTTTGCAATGACCTCACTGAGGTAGAGACCCTGAAAGGATGCATGGTGCACAAACAAAACCAGACATAAATAAAATATGTTGGAAAAAAAACCTATAAATATTCCCTTTTTGATTTGGATTGGTAAACATGCAAAGTACATTACGTTGCTGCTTAAGGGCATAATTAAGTGCGTGACAGCATGAAAACTGGGTTGTGCATGACAGCCATGGATCATTATTTTTGTTTGTTTTTTTGTTCTTTTTTTTTGTTCTTTTTGACCACAATCACCTGCTGTTTCAACCTTATCGCCATCATTAACATCATAACCAACAGTGTGTCAACACTAAAACAGAAGATAAACCAGCTCTGCTCCACCTCACAAATCCCATCATACTCAGAGGCACTTTCACTGGTCCTTGTTGGTGAAAGGGATAAAGGCACTAGCAACTAATGTCAGAATAATTCTCTGTAATGTGAAGTGAAATTTGGTATAGATCCTTTTCAGTGGATTCCAAATCAATATGTACTCAAATTGAAGGTGAAAAAATGGAAGCATGACTAACAATATGTTAACTTTTCTTGTTCAAAGAAGGTCCATGCGCTGCTCTATTGACGTAATATTGTAATTGGTGCTTATTATGATTATATGCATTTTTGATAATAATTACTCAGTTTCTTTGACTACTTTAAAATTAGAAACTCTGCATCCTCAAGGTGGGTTTGGATATATTTGATCGCAATTCAGAAACATCCAGAATTTGATTTCCTTAGTTTCCCTGACAATAGGGCACTGCAAAGTGCCTGAATTGCAACAAGCTGTATTACTCATGTCATGCATTAAATATACCAGGATACAAAAGTACCTTAGTCAATAGACCATAATGCAGGTTAATTTTTTCATGCTATGATCTCATTTATGTACTGTACCCTTAAGATTTAACATTCAATTTCTATACTTCTAAATGATTAGCATTTCAAATTAAAAACTCATCCAGTGCACTCTGTATGAAAACAGATGAGAAGGGGGGGATGGAGGCAGGTATCCAAAAGAACATCCTTTCCATTATGTGAGATATGTCTCATGCATGCTGATATCAGAATGGAAAGTCTCTAATCATGCTCGTGTGAAGCTCACTTTATCATTGTGCTGTGTTGCATCTAAAGGGCATGGCATTGAATCACTTCGTGATATCACAATTACAGCATCTGCTGAAAAACAGCAGCATTGCGGATGTCCATGAAGTGAGTAGATCACCATCTGTTTACATCCAAACAAGAGAGATCAGTCTTCCTCCTATAAGGTGCTTTGCTGAATAGTAGATCCCCAGTAGGGAGGGAGGAGGGTGGAGGGGAGGGTGGGGGGGGGGGTTCACCTAACTTCTTGGCGCTTACCACTTGGCTGCAGATGCTTGCATGTCTCTGCAGACTTTTCCGGTACATTGTGCAACTTGCTGAAATGTTATCTGTACTCCATGCATAAGATTTTAATTATCACACCGTCGCCTGATAAGACAGTATGTGCTGTGCGTCCTCCAGGGAGACGTGTATATGCGTAATAATGGATGTTTTCTTTTTGATATAATTATATATTTGTAGGATCAGAAGAATTAATTATTCTATCTACCTGTCATGTACTCTGACAGCGGTGTTTTTTCTGTTTCCTTTCTATATTGTTGAGCGTAGTTGTAGGCCTAATGCCATAGAGCGCTTTGGGGAAGTAAATGAAGCATTCCTAACTGATGGTCTACTCCACATATGACAGTCCCATAGAGATCCCAAAGTTCCTAACTGGTGTCTAAACATCTGTAAGCAGCTTGCTTTTATTTACACAGTTTTGGTTGGCTATAGTGCAATTGCCAGTTCTGAGATTTGCCTCCCTAAAGTTGTCGATGCTATTGTTTATGTCCCCATCAATCTCCATGTACTCTGACTTGCTGACGGTCGATGAACTACGGCGGCTGGAGTTGGTTTCAGAGGGGATGTTGGGATTGCTGACGTTGAGCAGCTGGGCCTGCTCTTCTCCTTCGGTCTCCCTGTGGTAGAAGTAGTTGAAGTTGGACACAATGACAGGCACTGGGAGTGCAATTGTCAACACTCCAGCGATGGCACACAGAGATCCTACAATCTTGCCTCCTATAGTGACCGGCACCATGTCCCCATAGCCCACAGTTGTCATAGACACAACAGCCCACCAAAATGCATCCGGGATGCTGCCAAAGTAGGAACCTTGCTCCTCTGCCTCCGCAAAGTAGACAGCGCTGGAGAACAAGATGACTCCAATGAACAGAAAGAAGATCAGCAATCCGAGCTCTCGCATGCTGGCCTTGAGGGTCTGCCCCAAAATCTGCAGTCCTTTGGAGTGTCGTGACAGCTTGAAGATCCTAAACACCCTGACCAGACGGATCACCCTGAGTATAGCCAGAGATGTTGCCTGCTCCCCAACTGCTCCCTCGTTTTCTGGGTCTTCAGCCAGCTCTGTACCGAGTGTAATGAAGTAGGGGATGATAGCCACTATGTCAATCATGTTCATCATGTTCTTGAAGAAGGCCGGTTTGCTTGGGCACGCCAGAAAGCGCACTATCAACTCAAAGGAGAACCAGATTATACAGAGGGTCTCAATGAGAAAGAAGGGGTCTGTGAGGATATTTGGCTTGTAATAAATAGTAGTGTTCCCCACTGTCACCATTCGACCCATCGGGTCCTCTTTCAGCTGTGGTAAAGTCTCTAAACAAAATATGACTATTGAAATCAGGATTACCATCACAGACACTATGGCAATCCCTCTGGCGGTGCCTGAGCTTTCTGGGTGCTCAAAGAGGAGCCAAATCTGACGCTGGAACTCCTTCTCAGGTAAGGGGCGCTCTTCCTCCCTGATGAAACCCTCGTCCTCACGGAACTTCTCCATGGCGTCCACTCCCAGCTCATAAAATTTAATTTCTTCCGAGAACATATCCAAAGGGACATTCACTGGTCTTCTCAGCCGACCCCCAGACTGGTAGTAATAGAGAATGGCATCGAAGCTGGGGCGGTTTCTGTCAAAGAAGTACTCGTTTCTCAGAGGGTCAAAGTACCGCATCCGCTTTTTGGGGTTGCCAAGCAACGTTTCTGGAAACTGGGAGAGAGTTTTTAACTGAGTCTCAAACCGGAGGCCAGCTATGTTGATGACCACCCTCTCGCAGCATTCGTGGTCGTTGTGGTCTGGGGGGTAGGTGTCCTGAGGGTGGCCAGGGACAGCCGAGGTCTCGTCCATGTTATCTCCTGCTACTACGGTCATTTTTCAAGGAGGAGGAGGTGGCAGAGGAAGAGGAGTAGGAGGAGTTGTATTGGGATGTCAGTTAGTTTGACTGTGCAGGCATTCAGATTCGGGGTAGATTTTTTCCACTCCTCAGCTTCCCACACCCCTTAAATTGTTGGAAACGTCCCCAGATACGAGGGGCTGGTTGGCTGCTTTGCCTCAGTGCGGCTCCACTGCGGTTCTCGCTGACTTGACCATTGCTGCTCTCCAGTGCATCTGCTGCTGTTACTGCTGCCTCTGTCACCCAGTGAGTGAGGGAGAGAGAGAGAGAGGGAGAGGGAGAGGGAGAGGGAGAGAGAGAGGAAATAATGTGATCAAACAGCAGATATTTGCTGGCTCAGCATTTTCTGCAGTTCAATTTATTTATTTATATTACTTCTCTCAGCCTGCAATTAGTGCAACTATCCAGTAGTAAAGATGACGATATTATCCTTATGGAGGGTTTTATACATTATTATTATATATGTAGTACACATTAGTGAATTTGCAGTGATCTTCTTGTACATCATTGTATTTTCTACATTTTGTTTTAAGGTCCTATAGATCATTTTGTCTATTTGTATAAGATATCTAATCTTCAATGTCTTTGTTAGACTCCTATACATATTTTGGACGTTTACTTGAATTTATTGTTGATTTATTGTGTACCTTAAAGGACCGTGGCATGATTTATCCTACACCACTCTATCCAGCCTGAATCATGATGTGACGCATAACATATGATACTAATATCATACCAGCTGATGTTTCTACATGCATACAGCCTATGGACTTGATGCGGGACAAAAAGGTGCATAATACATCTGAGAAATAAAAACACAATATAGTACTAGTCGTTTATCTTCACATCAGCAGCAGCTGTCCATAAAACACACACACACACACAAACCAGATATATATTGTATAAGTCAGCAGTTTCTGGGCTTACCGTGGGTTGATCTTGAAAGGTCTTGGATGCGTCTTATCCTCGCGTAAAATCATCGAACAGCAGGGCACCAGTGGGTGTCATGAGGCAACTTTACATTGCACCTACAATAAAGAGCCTTACTGTGCTCTACTCCATCCCAACTGTGTCCACACAATCAAAGTGTCCCTCAAATAGGTGTAATCGTCTTCAGACGGTGAGGTGAAACAAGATGAAAATCAGGTGACTAATGAGGAAAACCTAGGATGGAAAAGGAGCGAGTAGAGAGAACTGCAAAGCTGCGGCGTCGGTAGTTGGCTGCGCGGTGGCTCGATGGTGTGAAGAGCTTACAGGGTACCGCAGGAGAAAATCTTGCGCTGCATTTCAGGGGGGCAGATACATTAAGGGGCAATAAGAGAGCCCTTGACATTTCCAGACATCACTGCATCAGCAGAAATCTGCTGCCTTTTGCGAGTAGACAGGATGACGGGCAGAAATGTTTCAACGCGGCTCGGCGAACAGAATAAAGAAGGAAAACACAAATGGACAGTTGAGACAGTCAGGTGTAGCAGCAGCGAGGTCCCAATGTTTTCTCAACAATGTCAAGCATGTTTTGCTGTGCATTTTACATGCAAGTGCAGGGGAGGTGAAGGAAAGGAGAGGGAAGAATACTGGAGGGGAGGGAGGGAGGGTAGCAGCAGCAGCAGCAGCAGCAGAAGCAGGAGGAGGAGGAGGAGGAGGAGGAGTTGGAGGGTTTCGACGCAATGCAGACCGGCTCTACTAAAGCACGCCGCCAGAAGTTCTCCATACACTACAAAAACAAGAGCGCTTGTGTGCCAGCACTGGTGCAATCAGACTGCAAGGAAGGACAGAAAAAAACACACAATGTAACATGACTCATAATTAACCATTTAGAAAACTAGAATTAACTGTGGGAGAGATCGAAACAGTCAGCGTTTTATTGTGTGTATTGTGTGTGTGTGTGTGTGTCAGACTCTCCAGGGTTGAAGGATTACACAGAGATGGATGTGTCAAAGATTGACAGGCTCCAAATCTGTTGTTTATACGAGATGAAATTTGATTTGCTTTTCATTTAATTTGTACTTGTGAGAAATGAGAGAGAGAGAGTAAAAATCTCGAGCATTGTGTTTGCAGCCCTTTGTATGCAGGCTGTGCAGGTCTCACGCCCAAGATCTGATCTGATACTTTATGACACCGATTAAGTTAGAATAGCTTCTCCAATCTCCGTCCACGGCTGTATCAAGACACAGAAGCAAATCAGATATGAGAAGAAAAAAAATGCATAACTTTGTGTTTGATTGACGCTCTGCAGAAGTCGTTAGATTCGTTTCAGCACCAAGGACAGCGCAGGTGATTCATTCAGCTCAGAAAACTACAAATCCCCCCCCAAAAAAATAAACACCACAACATACTCAAACTGTTATCAGAGAATAATATTATAACATAACCTCATTATTTGTGATATTTGGTGACATTTGAAGGCCTGTATAGCTGGACGGTTTTAGGGCCTAAAAACACATTAAGGGATTTCAGTTAAACTGACTCGAAACAACTGTCGTCTTCTCACTTTTCTAGAAAAACACAACACAAAGTCAGGTATCAGACCTCCGTCTAATTTGTTAAAATGTGCTTCCAGCCAAATAAATGTATCTCATTTTAGTAAGATAACCCAATGTCTGTCTGGTTCTGCGCTTTTTCCATCATTCAGCACTAAAGGTTTATAAGGTAATTTATGGAGAGTAATAAAATGTATTGAACTAATTAGTGGGAATGTTGTTGTTTTTTTTAAACAGATTACTTGTTGTTTGATCTTCTGTGAGACTGATCTCTATGTTGAAAGAATAAAAAAAAAACAACGAGTGGTATGTTTTCTGGTTCATAATTTATTCATAAAAAAGGATTAAGTTAAGTTCACATACATGTTTGAATTAGAAAAATATATATATTTTATTACATGTAAAATTCACAACGAGTTCATGTCATGCAGACATTACATAAGTAAATGTTCTGGCTTATGTTGTTGTTATTGTTGTTGTTTACAGCGAGCTGCAGGGCAATCTGAGTGTTTATAACAACACAGAGGTAAATTGCGATTCCAAATTTTCACCATAAGCTGCATGAGAAAAGGTCAAATTCAGATTTACAAAAAAAAAAACGCAATATGTACACAAGGCTTTTTTTTATACAAAGAAAGCGTGGTCATTTACAAAGCCTACACAAAAAGAATGTTGTTTTCTTCTACTGGTGATACACACAATGTTCTTTAAAGGCAGACTGAGTCTTTTTCCAGACGTTTTCCACCGTGAGGTCTCTGTAGGCTACAACACTGGAGAATATATTTTGGAGAAGAAGAAAATGCCACACTTGTATTCTGTTGCCACTCTGAGGGAACAACAAGCTTCACTTAATCGTCTGCCTCCTGCAAGTTAAGCAGAAAAAAACAAAACTCACTATGTTACCATTAGGAGGTGAGAGAAAGCAGAGTCAGGCATCTGGCGAGCTTAGTTAACCATCACAAGCATACCGGATACACACTGAGTCAAATAGCAGGATCTCAGGGGCTTAGGTCTAAATCAGTCAGGGCCATCTGCAACAGTGCAAAGACACTTAGTGCAAAGTGTTAATTTTGCACAATGGGGGTCTTGAGCAAAATTTGATGTCTGCAGGGATATCTATCATCCACAGAGTGGCGCTCAGAGCTCATTTATTCGTACCAGATTCACATGGAAGGACATGACGAGCTGAAGAGAAAAAATAGACTCAGAGATGTGTTCATGATCATGACTTAAAAACATTTTCCCAGAATTGTGAAAAGTATCCAGTGATGATAATTAACTGATCTCGTTTTTTATTAAACATGTTAACTCTTGACCATATTATCCTGAGGGTTAAGACTACAATCTACTAGTGGAAAAGTGCGCTTCGCTGGGGGGGAGACGTGGTCGCCTTGTGCGTCATTTGGAGTCTCCTCTCCGACTTTATTCAAAAGATTTGGTTCAAGTGAGAACAGGCGACAGGTGATTTTTTTCTCAAGAATAGAAAAAGCCTAATGTTTCCAAATGTTTTTTCATGTAAGGGCTCAACCTTTATTGGATCGTTTCAGCAGCCCCCTGAATGAGAAGACCTGAGAGGTTGCAGCAGTGAGAGGAATGATTTTCTCCTGTCATCCAGTAAATTTAATTATAGCACATTTAATTATAGTGACATGAGGCCAATATTTGGTGGGAAACACATGGAACCCACTGAAGGCTCCAGCCGGAATCTCTTGAGAATCACTGTAGACAGTGTGCGTAAAAAAAACACCAGCAACATCCAATTAAGGGGGGAAAAAAAGGCCTGAATTGTATGTCCACTGGAACACAACTCACCAGACGTTAAAAAAAATAATTACAGTATTTTATACGTCTGTTAGTTTCCCTGTGTACGTTTCCAGCGGGTTAATGTTCGGATATGTTAAGATTTCCAAATCGTCGACATCCTGATAGGATTCAGTTTTAGAGAGCGACAGGTTACTTCTGGTCGAATCACATTCACCAAATGAGGACTGCGGCTGCTGCCCGCAGGTCACGTGTATGTACTGGACATTTTCCTCCTCCTCGTTCTCTCTGTGGTAGAAATAATTGAAATTGGAAACGATAACGGGGACAGGTAAAGCTATGGTCAGTACTCCTGCGATGGCGCACAGAGAGCCTACGAATTTACCCCCGATGGTGGAGGGACACATGTCTCCATATCCGACTGTTGTCATTGTCACCACGGCCCACCAAAACGCGTCAGGTATGCTAGAAAACCCAGACTCGGGGTCTTCTGCTTCTGCAAAATAAACGGAACTGGAGAATAACACGACTCCGATGATTAGGAAGAAAATCAGCAGGCCCAGCTCCCTGAGGCTGGCGTGAAGAGTTTGTCCGAGAATCTGCAGACCCTTTGAGTGTCTGGAGAGTTTAAAAATCCTGAAAACACGCACCAGACGGATGACCCTCAGTATGGCCAGAGACGCGGCTTGCTGGCTGCTGCCTTCATGCTCTGCGAGGTCGAGGCCCAGCGTGATGAAATAAGGAGCTATTGCCACAACATCGATCAGGTTCATGATGTTTTTAAAGAAAGCTGGCTTGCTGGGACACGACAGAAACCTCATGGTGAATTCAAACGAGAACCACACTATGCAAAGTGTCTCCACCATGAAAAACGGATCCGTGAACGGATTCTGCTCTTTGCCGTTTGAACTTCCGTTCGCGTGACTGTCGGACAGCGCGGATACTTCTCGGAACTCGGGTAATGTCTCCAAGCAGAATATAATAATGGATATCAAAATAACCACAACTGACACAATGGCAATCATCCGTGCGGGTCCTGAACTCTCTGGGTACTCGAACAGGAGCCATAACTGGCGTTGGTACTCGTTATCAGGCAGCGGACGCTCCTCTTCCTTCGACAAGCCCTCGTCGTCTCGGAAAAGCTCCACCGCCTCTTCGTCAAGCTCGTAGAACTTTATTTCTTCCAGGAAAATGTCCACAGGTACACTCACGGGCCTCCGAAGCCTCCCTCCTGACTGGTAGTAATAAAGGATGGCGTCAAAGCTCGGCCTGTTCCTGTCGAAGAAGTATTCATTTCTCAGCGGGTCAAAGAAGCGCATCCTTTTACGCGGATCCCCCAAAAGTGTAGTCGGGAAGCGAGAGAGGGTCTTTAATTGCGTCTCAAAACGCAGACCTGAGATGTTGATGACCACCCTCTCGCTGCACTCCTGGTCCGCCGGCTCCAGGTCAGCAGCATCTTGCAACAGAGGAGTAACGACCACCGTCTCGTCGTGGTTCTCCTGGGACACCACAGTCATCTTTTACCCCTCCGAGGGTAAATCCGTCACACACACACCTCCCTGGTGTCTTCCTCTTTCTCTTTTGCCTGTGCGTCCTCTCAACTCTCTCATGCAGCAGCTCGAGATTCACAGAGTCACTTTTTTTTTTTTTTTTTTTTTTTTTGCGCCCCAAGTCCCAAAAATATAAAAGTTGTTCGCAATCCAAAATCGTCGTGCTGTTGTTGATTTACACGGTCCTTTTGTCAGATTAGTGCCTCTCAACTGTCAACTTTCAACGGTGCAGACAGATCTCCACTTGCATAAGCTATCCCGATGGCTACAGATGGATATCATATTCTCACCATTTTAAACTCCAGAGCCCTCCCCAAGTTGGAAGACCAGATGACACTTGCTGCTGCTGTCCCTCTCACAGTCACTCACCTCACTGTAGCAGTGCAGTGACTTACATGTAAACATTTAGGCATGCAAATTTAATTCAATATTTGTATTATTTATTTTTTTATATATTCAACAACAAAGCCCTCGGCCTTGTTTTGTTCAGAGTAAGGTCCCATAAGTTCTCCAGATTCAGAGTCCACTTTCTCACCCTGCAGGTCCCTCATTCATGAAATCATGGGGCTATTCTTGTCACACGGGGGAACCTCCAGGACTCGGCCCGTCTACTTTGGGTCTCAACCAGAAGTACAGATGAAGGCGACAAATAGATCTAACTTGTTCAGTGTAGTGAGCTTTTTTTTTTTTTCTTTCTGAGGCCACACATTAAATGTGTCTTGAAATAAATAAGATAAAAATCACCTGAATGCTTTGAAGCATGAAGCTTCGTATAACCAGGGGCCCTCCTGTGGACCCAGCCAATGGAAACTGCTGGCTTGACTGACACTTGAGTAGCCAGAGAGAGGATGGTGTCTTCGGGAAGCCACAGCCAAAATAACATTCACCGTTCATGCCACTTGAAGGGCTCAATTGTACAACTTGGAACATGGGGACCCCCAGAAGACAAGTGACCTCGCTTTGGGGTCACTGAGATACTGTGGTGTTAAAGAAAAGAAAAGAAACAGCTACTTACAACAAGTTTAAGGGCTGCTTATATCTAAAACATTAGAGAGAAAGTTTCATTCTTCTCCTTGTAAACACAAATATGAAAAGAAAAAAAAAAAATAGAAAAGATGTGGCCCAGGCTTACAGAGTGAAGCATTGTGGTCTATTTATAGCTCAGTTTTTTCCACTTTCATTGCCTTCATAAAGCTGTATCAGTTATCTTAGTCATTGCAGTTGTACACACAGGATCATAACAATAATAGCACAGGGGTGCTAATCAGTGTTACTAAAACCAACCTGGACATGTACGCATTATTACGTAGATACAGGCAAGCTACAGTGGGTGTAACATGCCATCACAAACTTTTTTTTTTCAGTCGGATTTCTTTGCTGTCCTCACAGGGGAGCAACATTTTTTTGGCCTTTCCATTACTGAACAAAGGATTGGATTTCAGAATCAAATGTCAGTGTCAGGACACGGTGCCGCCTACTGCTAATGTGTTACCATTAGGCGTTTACCAAATGACTGTATGGGTCAAGCCACGGTGTCAGGCCTTAAAACGTATCCAAGGAAACAAACAATAACAAACAAGCTGAGGACACGTGACTCAATGAAAAGTTTCAAAAGAATCTATGATTCATCATCAGGATCTGCAGTAGCCACCTTTAGCTGCCATTATCTTAAATTCATTAATTTCCTCCCGCACTGTATGTATAAAAACCTGATCAGAGCACACATGATCTCTTTAGATTTTTGTAATTCACATTAACATATACCCCGTACTCGGTTTCCATGTGTATGTTTGTATTGCAACTCTGCCTTCTACAAAAATCCATACATTTAAAAATGTGGGCCTACATATGCATGCACGTGCATAATTAACAGCAACCGCATGGAGCCTAAGAGACGTAGTCTGGGAGACACAAGCTGTAAAGCCTGCAGGGTGCATGAATGCTGACAGAGAGGAACCTCCCATCGTTATTAATGGCTCAACCTATGAATGCAGGAGACCCCCATGGTAACAAGATATTATGGATGCATTCACATCAAGGAAAAACTTGTGCTTTCTCATCATTCTTTACAAAAAATAAAGTAAAAATTAAAAAAAAATCTCTCAACGATTAAGAAAATCTTGACTTACATTAAGATTTCGTAAGTATTATAGTATAATGATGAATCAATAAAAACAATACTCTAATTGTCAAAAAAAAAAGCATGAATTATTATGACTACACAATGAGTTGACTTGATTGATAACCATGATATCAAAATCCATAATTACAATATGAACATTTTGGCAGATATGCGTTTCAAACACAAACATCATTTCTCAAAAGAGGCTGATATTTATTAACATTTTGATTAATTGCACTGCATCTTCTGAAGCTTGTCTTTGTCTAAATATAGACAGCATGAGGTTCCTCCCTAACCCAACACAGACGTGAGGTAATCACAGTAGCAACTTGTGTCAGTGACTCCCCCTTGGCTTTCACCTCCTCCAGAAGGCCAGGCCAAGTATTTACAAAGTGTGTGTGTGTGTCTGTGTGTGTGTGTGTGTATTTCTGTAAGTGTGTATCCGGCATCGCTATTAGTGCGATTAGTGAATGAACGCATGTGCATATCATGTTTGTGTGCGAGTGTGCGTTATAAATTGAAAGACGACTTTTTAGAAGGTCAGCCGTGCTAGTCAACAGCTCCTTCGGATCACATCGTTCTAGCGCCGACTACTCTGCTCGAAATGAAATAGGGGGCATTTGACCCAGTCGGTCGTATGCTCTGTAGGGTGGGTGATGACAGCGTCTCAGACACTGGAATGAGTCTATAGAGGTACAGCTATACGTCAGAGGCTGCCTTCGATTCAGTCTACAGGCTCAACATTCTCATTGAGGATCAATAGTAATTATTACAAATAACTTTTTACCAAAAGCAGAACTAAAGATGGAGATGGAGAAAAAAAAATCAGTAAACAATGTAGTGATTTGCAGGTTAAAATATGTCTATACAACAAGGTTAAAAATTGGGGTTGCACAATATGACATTACAGCATGAGACAGTATAAATTTTGTCTACTACCAAATATCTTCCCATGACATTTGTGGTAACTCAAATATAGGCGTATTTGAAAATCACTGTACAGGATCACAATCACTTTACATCATTTTTTGGATCAACAGGATGAAGTGTGTTAACAACTTGTTAATTGATTTTCTGGAAAATGTACTATTATGATTGATCTTATGATAAAAAATTACCTATACTATTACAGAGGTTTTTATCAAGTTAGTTAAACCGGTGATAAATGTAGTTCATAAATACAAATTTCATAAAACCATGGTTTTATTAAAAGGATTCTTTATGATATTTTAAACTGAAGCAGGTCTTGACTGTAGGTTGAAATATAGTGATTGAAATGCTATCAAACAATGGTAATAAGTAACACAGACATCTAACACACGTTGACATTTCAATCACATTTTAAGTTGGGTATTGTAACCTGGCTGGCTGGCACATAATACCTTTCAGCCTTCACTCATTAGCCAGTGAGATATATGGCTGAGATGTGAAGAGAAAGTGCAGCTGTAGCTAATTAATAGTGTGAAAGTTTTTTGCCTAATAGAGCCAAAGATGTGTTTATGCCATTCCTGTTACCGCACACAGTCTTCTCACCCTGAGGTGTCTGGACTCAGGGCTTCCACTCTAGAAAGCGGATACCCCAGCCCAGCTTCTTGCCAGTTCCCGGGTTTTGATAGCCACCAATTTTAGCCTGCTGTCATCTGAAGTTGATGTTCATGTTTTTGCTGATAGGTAACACGGCATGCAGCAAGAGATGAAACTGGATACCTCAGATCCGGAGGGCAGGGTTCTTTGGAATTACCTCTGCGTGTCCCGTCCACACCCACCTCGGATTATCATTTCACTCCTTGATCAACCTTTCCCTTTTTTAGTAGACCGTGTCATCCAAAATCCAGGCTGGGGCGCAACTGCAGGGGGATCAGTTCACAAGAGAATCACACATGGGTTATTAATCAAGGATGACTTCAAAGAGCTCAAAAGTCGAGCTTTTATTGGTGACATTGTAATTATATAATTCTACTCTGACTCAGATCAACACTGGCATTTGGTTTCACAGGCAGCACCAGGCTGACTGAGCTCCTATTGACTTATGTGTTCATGATGTGTGAGCTATCTTCATTTCCATCATGCTGTCACCCAGAATCTTTAGAAACAATATTTATCAATACGCAGGGATAAATCCACAGGACACTTATTATAGCTGAGATGATATTCTATTTAGGGCTGCAATCATTTCGTTAGCCCACTGATTAATCTGTCAATTATTTCTTCATTAAGTCAGTTGGTCTAATAAAATGTCAGAAAATAGATAAAGATACCAGAGTCAAAGGTGACTTCTTCAAATGTCTTATTTTATCCAAATCCATTTAATGTCAGGACAAAGAAAAGCATTAAACATTTGAGAAGTTGACAACAGATTATTTGGGCATTTGGACACTTCTATTATATTATTATATACAATAACTTATGTTCCTTAACAGACTGTTCTAGACAGATTTCCATGCTTTTAGCTTTCATCCCGGCTTGTTTCTTTTCTTTACAAGCTGTTGCAGACTTGACAGCCAAATCATCAAAAAATATTCTGCTTGTACAAATACTTCTGAGAGTCATCTAAAGTGAGAGCAGGTTTTCCTTTTTCAGATTATTTTCTTTATACTGTAGGTAGAACCGTATTTACACTTGCACTCACAAGGCCTCACTTGTTCAGACGCTCAGAGGTTTACTCAGAGTTAACTCAAGTATTTTTTATCTGCCATGTCCCTACATGTTACTGTGTGAGCTCTACAACGTAAACACACCGCTGAACTGTGATTTTAGGTCAGGCCAGGGCCAACGCTGGCCAGCTGGACTGCAAGTTGTTGCCATGTGTCTGATAGCATTTCTCAATCTCTAGCTTCCCCGAAATCCTGTAACTTGCTCATGTTTACAAGCAAGGAGAATTAAAAGCATGTGGGCTCATTTTCCTCCCTGTACTCTCCTAAGCACATAGAATAAATTTCTATTTATTTATTCTTAATTGCTGCTGTCTGAGACATCTTCATTTTGTTGTGTATCCTAACTTTGACAGTATGTTTTTGAGCACCTCATACAGCTACTGGTTAATTGGTTGATGACAGCTCATGCTGAGTTGATCTGATTGTGGAGGATTGTGTAACTGGGTCATTTGACAACTTCCCCGCGGGAGTACAGTCTGTGTACAAAAAGGAGACATAAGAAGCATATATGAATATTATGTATATCCTAATGTGTTTAATATTGCATGTGCACCACATTTTTCGCTGGAGATAACATCACTCTTATGTCAGCTATTGTAAATAGTTAATTAGGACCATAATGTGTCCAAATTAAGGATATTTACTCCTGTTTATATGGTGTATGTCTATATAGATGCTGTATTTTCAGCTTTCACCAGAGCTGTAACTGAATCCAGCTCAAAGAGCCACCGTCTGCTGTGCAACCTTAGAGACTCCTATAAATAAACAGGCAACACTCCTTCAACACTCGCCTATATGGCACTTGGAATGATTAGCTCATAGCGAGAGACCTCTGATCTTACAGTGTGTAGCCACAACTATTTTCTGTCAACTACGTCTATAGCTTAACTCGTGGAATGTGGTCTCTTAGGAATTCACAAAGCCAATATTGTACTGTACATTGGCCTTACGCATGAACAGACATTTTCTATTGTTGGCCCTAAGAGGGAGAACAGTTTGCCTTTCATTTATTTTCTTTTTATTCATTTCCAGTTGGGTTTTTAGGATATATATATATATATATATATACCATTTTTATTTTCATTTTGTTAATGATTGCGGCCTTGTTGAATATATATTTCATCCATGTGGTTTAAACTAACATTTATATCTAATATCTTAGTCTCATATTTGGCAGCACTGCCATGTAATTTCTTTTGTCTTACACATGACATTTAGTTTAGATGCACTGAGCAATATTTGACTACTTGTAAAAGGTTTAAAGACAGAAAAAAAGACCACCTGAAACCACCGTTAGCTTATAAAATTGCAAATAGCTAACCATTAGCAAACACCTGATGAATATAAATCCAATATTCACTCACCTTCCAGCTCAGATGCTCAGTTTTCTTCAAAAGACCCTTTTGTCTCCTAATTTTGTACAGAGCTTGTGGTTTACACTCAGATTATGTGTATTGATGTCTTCTTATGATGATAAACTTTACAACGTGTGGGTTTGCCAAACACAACGAGATAAAACACGATGAGATGTCTAAAACATGCTAAAAGAGGCTAGTGATATAAATATGGCGTTTTGAATCAGTTTGTCAACGTCCGTTGTAACGGCTCATGACATTAACCCCTTCAAATCCAGCGACTAACGGCTGCTACTAGCTCGGCCTGAGTCAACAGTGAAGAGAGCAGAAGGTAAACTAAACTGGCCTCGTTATTCAAACTCGTAAAAATCCTTCCTCAGATAATCTCACATTCACTGAATTTGTATTGTGTGACGCCATTTTCTCCCCGTTTTCCTTGATGGAAACAGCGCCCCCTATGTGTGGATTTCAGGATCGCGGTGTGTACCGGCAGCACAGTCAATGGAGGGAGAGAGAAGCAATTTCAAGTGTACGGCGGGGAAGCTCGGTAAAGTCGGCGTCTTTTGATTAGTACTTTACACTATTACGAAACTATAACAGCCTCTGGAAGAAACAGTTGTCAAAATTAACACATTGTCAACTAATGAAACTAAAGTAAGTTTCATTAGTAATTCAAATAAAATAACCCGGAGAGTTAGTACGTTTTTTATTAGCTAACAACAGACGTTATAGCTGCTAACAGTTAAGCTAATTGCGATGATGGGTGAATATCTGGGGTTTGGGGAGATACCTGACTGAGAATAGAAAGATGACCCAGCAACTACACCTGCGAAAACGATGGTGGACAAAACAGTTTACAGATTTAGTGGACACATTTCCTCCATGATGGACTAACGGTCGCTAAACTACTCCAAATACCGGTGAGACAACACACTCTTCTCTCTGTCTGCTTGCTCTAGTTTAAATGAACATTATTGTACTGTTGCTAATGTTGACTGTAATGGGTATAATGTAATGTAGATATTGTTTGAATGAATGTAGCTGTTTCTGTTAAAATATTTGCATTTTAGTCATGATATATTCAGTGTTTGATTGATTGATAGATAGATAGTACTTTATTAATCCCAAAGGAACATTTAAGAGCCGATTGACATAAATAAAAAAGTAATATACACTGTTTAATATACTATTAAGTGTACTTTTAAACATGAATAAATTCATAGTATACACATAGTAGACAATAGTAGACAATACCTAAAAGATTATATATAGATGAATTTGAAATATAACAGCTTTATTGGCTACGTATGTTTACAGATACAAGGTATTGCACTCTGGTTTATTGGCTCTTAATGCATTTACACACATTAATAACAACATTCACAACAGAAATGCACACAAGGACTAGTTTCTGTGAAATGTAAACAGGATACAATAGTGTAAAGAAGTGAGGAGTACAGTGAGTGATGACATAAGGGACGTTGTTAGGCTGACCTATGTTTGTTTTTTTTATATAGGGTTCACCTTTCCCATTTTTTACAGTGGAGAGCTGACAGAGAGCCTGGTTTTTATTTTGGTGATTGTTTTAAAATCAACAGATTAATCTCTCTTCTAGTAATACTGATATAATGCGGCGACAGGTGTGTGTTCGTAGAGTATTTTACAATGGCTTTGAAGGTGGCTGAACCAATCATAATCACAGACCAGAACTGTACATTTTAACTGTTCATAGGTGTGAGGGCGAGGGGGGAGAAAGTGTTTCTGTGTCTGGTGGTTTTAGTGTACAGTTTGCTCTGTAGCGCCTTCCAGAGGGGAGAAGTTGAAGTTGAAGTGAGGCATCTGCAGTGATTTTCCCTGCCTGTTTCTTGAATTTGGATTAGTATAGATCTGTGATGGATGGCAGGTCGACGGTAGTAATCTTTTGTGCAGACCTGACTGTCCGTTGTAGTCTGTTCCTGTCCTGTTTGGTGGCTGATCCAAACCGGACCGTGATGGATGAGCCAGCTCAGGAAGTACATCCTCTGATGGGCCTTTCTGATGACTCTGTTGATGTTGGACTCCCACTTCAGGTCCTGGGAGATTGTATTGCATTTTTCACTACTTTTAAAAACATTTTACAGACAAAATGATAAATTGAGAAAGAAATTGGCATTGCTGAAAAATGCCAAGCTGGATATATAAGCTGGTTCCACCTTCTCAAATGTGGAGATTTGATGCTTTCCTTTCTTATACATATAATTAACTGAACATCGTTTGGTTTTGGACTGTTGGTTGGACACAACGAAAAATTTGAAGACTTGTTGGACTGTGGAAAATTCTAGGTAGCATCTTTCACTATTTTCTAACAAATAATCATTAGTGTGTGTGATAGTTATTACGTTCTGCTAACTGTACTTCTGTACTTAATTTGAATGAGATGATCAGTATTGGCATAGTAGGGTTTCCTTAATGCTTTTAAAAAACAAAACAAAAAAGCATATACTTGATAATACCTCCATGCTAGAGCCAACATTAGGTCTATAAAACTCAAATATTTACTCTTTGTTAAGAAAGCGCATGATTAAGATGTACCAATATTAAACACACTTATGTATTTAATACTCTTGCTTATCTAATATTCTAATAATCTAATAAGAGAACGCGGTGGCTGCCGTCTTTGTAAATTTAGATCTGTTTTGGAAACTTTGCTTCATGTAGTAGATGCATAGTGACCAGGTCAGGGAGTTTTAAGTGACACAGTAATTGAATTACATTCTGGCAACAGCACCTGAGTAGATGTTCTGGAAATTGGCCGTCCAACCGTTTATAGAAATCGTTTTATTGTGTGCCATGACTCAGAGGTATTGCTGGCGAATACTGAACTTGTATGAATTTAATAAAACTCTGCCAGGAAACATGTGACACGATGAACTTTGAGGATGTGCAAGCTCCAAAAAACAGAATATTTGTATTTAATAGCTTTATGCACACATGAGAGTGCAGTTTAGCAGATGGCATAACAGATAACAGAAATTATACCACCACCCTTTTAAATTCCCAGTGGTGTGCAAAATTGAAAATCAGACGATGGATAAGACTTGATGGTATGAAGATGTTGATTGTTTTATTGTCATTGTTATAAGAGAAGGTGTTCAAACAACTTTTACAGCTGTTCCTCAATGTTTTAACCATCTGGATAAAAGAATAACAATAAAATATATTTTTAACCCGTTACCCAAGCGACTCTTATTTCCTGTCCAGGTAACTGGAAATTACATCACTCCGCAACAAAGAGAATATTCTTTCATTCAGATGGTTAAAGGATTCGGGAATTTCTTTCAGAAAAAAGAGGTAACATGTTGTTTAATGCTGTGTTTAAATGACGTTTAGGAAAAAGCATAGATGTAATCAAGCAAACACACACCAAAACAAACTTCTATTAAAGCCTTAGGATAGAGAAAAACCAGCTGGTGGAGCCCCCGCCTCTATTTGATTTTCAACAGGATCACAGACAATGAGAGAAAAGTGGGAGCAAGGTTCAAATAAAATGAGCTATGATCTAATAGGGGTGGAAAATCACAGCATGCATCATATACAGTATGTATTGATGTTCTGACATTAAACATTCTCCAAATGCAGCTCTTGCACTGATCTGTTGACGAATCTGCCCACAAACAGCCTTGATACAGTGGGTCTCTTTTAGGGCTGAAACAGTCAGTCAATTAGTTGACTGACAGGAAATTAATTGTCAATCATTTTGATAATTTGTTTATCATTTAAGTAAAAGCAAACATGCCAAACATTACTGTCATTGTTCATTACTGAAATTGTAATGGCCATTTTCACTATCTTCTGTATTTTATAGACCAAATGATTTAAGCTACAATGATTAGTTGATTGATAATTAATAGTTAATCATAAGCTGTTTTGATAATCATTTAAGCATTTGTAATTCCAAGTTGTCAAATTGCTGCTTATCTTGGTCTTATAATGTAGTTGACTGAATATTTGAGGGGTTTTGGACTGTAAAATTCAACCAATAGTTTGTTGATTGAATTAACACCAGGTCAAATAAGAGAGAACATAGGCACATTGAAAATGCCCAACCTACTGAAAGTTACCATAACATACAGCCTGGGTTTCACAGAGCAAGCGTCAGCAGTTATAACACTGATTTTTGCTGACTTGACATTTGTATGGTTTATGGATATTCCTGCTGTCTTTCAGAGATGAATTTGCTCTCTGTGCAGAGAAATCTCTACACTCTGAAAGTACATTTAGTAGTTTAACTTTAAGGGTAGAAATGCCTGAGCACGTGTTCTTTATTGCTCCACCATATCCAACATGCTGATGGGCTACAGATGACCAATCGGTACGAGTCATGCCAGCTGCCCTTGCTGTACGCTAAAGAGAAGGCCAAAAGTCAGAGGGTGAGCTGGCAGAGGGAGGGGCCGGTTGTCTCCTATTACTGCATCGGCCGCCAGAGTTCAGTCAGCCTTGTTATTCCCTTTCCCAATCCCTCTGCTTTCTATATAACCGTGACACCTGCTCCACAGCCCTTTGCACACTCCTCACCACTCCATACTTTAGGCCTATAGCTATGTGATGAAAAACTAGGAACTCAGGTGTTTTTTTTAGGGCTTTTTTTAATGTTTGAATTAGTAATTAGCATGTGATTAACCCACCCCCTCCCAATAGCAGACTGGACACTTCCAGTACAGCCACAGTATCTTTTTATAGCAGAAAAGGTATTGAGAAAAATTTAGCTGTAAAGATCTTAAACTGCGCTTGCAATATAAGTAAAAGATACAATAAAAAGAAATCAACAATACCAGTATTTAGAGATTATTCATAACTGTATTTAAACAAAATACATCCTAAATTACAGATGAAATTCACACATTGCAATTATACCTAATTAGGACTTGGTATTGTTTAAAACATTGTAACTGTATAGGTTGTAGCTGCTGCGGTAATGGGCCAATCACATGTTGCATTAAACTGTAGGACACTTGCGATGATTGGCTGCGAGCAAAACCATACACATAGTTTTTCTAGATTTGAGTACAAAATGGATCAAATGTGGGAAGGGTTTGACCGGATTCTTCTTGTTCTGATATTTGTTGCTGTTTGGAAGAATAGCTGCCCTGTGAAGATTAATTTGTCATTCGAGAGTTATTTTTGTTTGTTTGTTGTTTGTGTGTTGAGGATGTGCTCAGATTTTCCAAGATGATGATGAGAGAACATGGCAACACAGCTTCATTAAGTTCCTAAATAGTGCTTCAATGTTATTAAATCTTGACATGAAATCACAATAAAAGAAATGGAAACCAACTGAAATTTTGCAAAATATGTCATCACACCCATGTCTTTCTTACAGTAAATTAGCACTACATAAGATAGTCCTTCTATCCTGTAGCAAAACAATTCAATCACTACATACTTATCACTGTGCGGCAAGGTTAGTCTTCATGTCCTGTCCTTTTTCTTAGTGGGGAAGAGACTAATCGACCATTCACAAAGGGAAACACCACCACCTTTGATTGTACACACTAACTAACAACAGGGCAAATATGTCATGGGACTGAAGGATTTCTTTTAAACTGAACAGGTTTTTTCATGTTAATTTATTGCAATACAATATATTGTCTTGTCAATAAACATATATAAATAAACATATGTTGTATATTAAGTTACGACTGTCTGAGGAGACTATAAGACATTTGTGTAGGTGGGTAGTTACTCTATTGGGTGCCCTATCATTCAGATACTCCAATTTCTCCAATTGCTTTCTGTATTAAATAGTGAATGTTTAAAAAAAAAAAAAAAAAAGTCTCCCTTAATTTCAGCTGAATCTAAAAGCTGTCTGCAGTGACGCTGATGACCTGCGGCTGCACTCTGTTCCTGTTACAGCTGAAGAGCCAGGCTGCCCTCCTGTGGCGGTAGCGCTTGGACAGCAGCACATACAGCACCGGGTTGACACAGGGATGCAAGTACTGTAGCACAGTGCAAACAAAGTAGAACATCTCCCAAGCCTGTCCATGGTAGTACAGCCCCAGGTACACACACAACTCCAGCACGTAACCAGGCAGCCAACACACTGAGAATGTAGCAGCAGCCAAGAACACCATGACGGAGGCTCGGCGCGTGTTCCTGGCACTGGACACTGACATTACGGGGCTCTTGTGGAGAAAAAGAGCCAGGCGGACATAGTTAAAGGCGATGACCAGCATTGGAACAAAGTAGTAAAGTACAAACTGGCTCAGGATCACTTCGTAGTGATGCTCCTGAATAGTTGGAAGGCAAAAGGTGAAGTTTGCCTGGCTTGGGCCCAAGTTCTCTTTGGTGGCAAACATTCGCAGCGGCAGGCTGATGAAGAAGCTGAGGGCCCAGACCAGAACAAACATAAGGATGACCAGGTCCATCGTGGGTGGCTGGTACGGGTTGGTGATGATCATGGCGCGGGCCATGGACACGGCACACAGCGAGTAGGTGCTGGCCGCCAGGCTGAAGGCTAACAGGAACTGGTAGACCTTGCATGAGGTGTCACCCAGAGGCCAGGAGTGACTGACAGCGGAGTGCAGGGTGAAGGGGATGAGCAGCAGGGTGAGGAAGTCGGCCAGAGTCATGCTGAGTAGGAGGATGTCGAGGCGGTTCTTGCGCAACGTGTTGTACTTTGCAAACAAAGAAAAGACCAGCAGGTTGGCACAGAGCCCGGTGCCCAGGATCACTCCACAGGTACAGGCAAAGATCAGCCCGTAGGTATTAGGAACAGCCATATTATCATCAACTTGGCATCACCTTTCAAATAAGAAAAAATATATAATTTTTGTTATCATTTGAGGAAAGTTACAAATCATATCTCTAAATGTTTTGTTACGAGCTTGTCCAAAATACATTTGAGTTAATCAAATAACTAAATGTCTACTGATAGTGTAGTTAACAGGATCAGGTGTCTTATCACAGTTTATAACATTTTAAAGTTGTTATGACTCACCATTGTTGTTCCTCAAAGCAGAATCTTGTGGCTCATGTCTTTGACTGAAATATCCTCATAATATAAACTGGAGCATTCTCTTTTTAACGGTCTCCATCCTGTTAAACTGGAGACGGGAGAGGTGGCAGCCTCTCACGACTCATTACAAAGTGTGATTGCTGAATGTGGATGGAAGAAAAGCAAACATCACTTGGGTCAAATTGATTCTGGATGACTAGGTTTAAAGAGAAATGGCCTCAGACCAGTTGCTGAGAGAACAGCAATCTACTGTACATGCCTGTTTTGTTGTTGGATGTGTGTATTTTTATTATTTTTTTGTTGTTCCATTTTTGGGTTACTTTTATTTTTAGTAACAGCTACTACACACCTGATGTAATCTGTGTTTTTATATTAGCGATTCGAGTACAGAGAAATACCTTACTGCTGTTTGTAAGCTTGTACTGACCTTTTCTGACCTGTTACAGCAACAATGATTAGTTAATAAGCAGAAAACCAACTAATTTGATAATTAATTAATTAATTAATTAAACAAACAATTAATCATAGTTCTAGCCTATAAAATAGAATAATTGGCTGTTTTTCCTTGACTAGATCAGTTAATCATAATGATATTAATGATACTTGCAGAACAAGTGACATTGTAAGCCCCTCTACCTCTCTATGGAGATGGCTTTTGGGCAATTTTGTTCGCAGTGCATGAGCTCTATTTAAAAACCAGCACCTTAACTACCTACACTTTCCAAAAGACCAGTCCATTGATTACTCTGTTCCTCCCCTTCTCTGGAGATATTAATGTCTCTCTCCATTGTTTGATTGATTTCTTCAGTGTGAGCTGCAGACTACTGATGGCGGATTTATCAGGCTTTCCACAGCATTTATGACTCTGTGTCAGCTAATGGCCCTCGGTGTACACTGCTGCTCTTAGCACAGGATATAGCTGATGCTGATGCATTTGCTATCCCCTCCATTACCAGTGTTTGTGCCGTTCAGTCAGCGGCTGTTAAAAACGCCACATGTACTCAAGTGGGACATTAACAGCTTCACTGTGTTTTGTCTGTGCCGAAAACTCAACAAAAACATTGACGTTTTTCCAAACCCATACCAAGCCTGTTTACACCCAAATATCACACTTCTTATTCAAGCAGAAAAGCCACCCTCCACAGATACAGCAAGATCAAGGGTTGTGATCAAATAATAAGTATAAATACTTAAGTAGTAGAAGTAGTTGATTAATTGATTAGTCGATCAACAGAAAATTAATTGTCAAATTTTTTTTTATAATCGATTACCTGTTTAAATCCCTTCACTCTGTTATGATGTAGTACATAATTATATGCACATTGTAAGTAATAACAAACCAAGCATTGTGTGTGTTTTGCTAAAATACCTGTTTTGGATCAAAGGAGGGCTGAAGGGTTCAATTTAGCTCAACCAACACTTTAAATACACGTATGCTCTCTTGGGACAGGGACAAGTTTCAGACTCGTCATTAGGACTGCAACAAACAACTATCAAATAATTGATTTTTCAGTCTATAAAATGTCAGACAAAAGTGAAAATGTCACAGTTTTCTAAAGCCTGTGGTGATGTCTCCAAAATGTTTTGTTCTGTCTGATCCACTGTCCAGTCAAAATCCAAAGATGTTCAGTTTAATATCATATATAAGACAAAGAAAAGCAGCAAATGCTGTATATAATGTTTGACATGTTTGAGAACAAAGACGCCATCAATCAAAAATGTTTCTAATGGCTACATTTTTAATGTTTGATTAACTGGAAACTAGTACAGTATGCTCTCAGTGCAAGTGAAGAACATTAAATGAATCTGACAGCCCCCGATTCGGGCTTGTTCTATAAAAATAAACTATAATGTAAAATGATGAAAGTGGGTTTGATGAAGCATCCAATAAGTTACAAGTCCATGAGGGATCTAAGGTGGGAAGAGAAAGTAGGACCATCAAAAAGAAACATTAAAGTAAAACTCAACCACAAAAGAACATGTACAGGATGTAACTAAAGTGCATTATGGAATTTAGTCAGCAGCACCACGATACATTCACAAAATAAATATACACTTTCAAAATGAAATAAATTATGGCAGAACAGTTCGAGCAGATGTATTCATTGAACAGTTTGTCATAACTGTAAGTCCGTAAAAGGTCAGCGCATAAAGAGCCAAACAAAAGTAGACCACACAGCATCCCAATTTTTGTGAAGTTATTATATTCAGACAATAAATATTTCCTCCTAAACTCTACATGTGCACACAGCCTGTTAAAGATGACACCAAATGGCACTGTTTTGAAGTAAATCAGGGTTACAAAGGCGTACAGACTTTCCCAATAAATATGGACTTAAGGGGATGTCATGTTCATGAAACTCCAGGATGTATGAGATTGTCATAAAACACAAAATTACAAACAAAGCAAAATTATCATACAAAAACAGCCCTGTGGCCGTAATATGAGGTGACTGAGTCAGCCATGTTGTGAGTCCCTCAGACCTCGGCCTTGTTAAGCCTGTGTCAGTGTCTTAGTGCAGCACCACACTGGTTATTATCTCAGCCAGGGTACTGCGTCCTTCGTAGCTCCTTTTGTTGTGATCGACCGTGCCCGCCTCCGTTTCTTGTCGCTCTCTCTACGCCGGCCAAGCCTCACCTTTTTTTTCCTCTTGGTAGCCACCTTTAGTGGCTGGTCCTTAAAAGCCAGAGCCTTGTTGGTCTCCTGCGGCAGATTAGGACCCTCTCTGTCCAGCCTGAACCTATCGGGGAGGTTCTTAGTGGCCCCTGGGGGCTTCTGGTGTAGAGCATTCCCACTGAAGCTCGGGCTTCTGCCTTGCGGAGGTGGAGCTTGCTCATCAGCTGTGTGCACCTCATCCAGCAGTTCCTGCAGCCATAAGCGTCGTTTGAACTCCTGCAAGGTGCGGCTCTTGTCATGCATCAGCTGGGTATGGCTCACTGACCTCCTTCTACAAGCAGGAGAGTGAAGTCAGATAAATGTGTTGTAAAAACGGACAGAAAGTGGTGTAAAAGATTTTGTCATTAGATACTAACATCCTATAACTGCATCATGCATGAAGAGAGCAGTCAAAATACCAAAGGTTCTTTTTTGTTTGACTATTTTGGTAATTTCATGTTAGGCCAGAGTGTCAAGTTTATATGTAAAACAGTTGTAGATGTGTTGGCAGCTGAAATTGTAAGTTCAGGCTCCAGGAAACATCAATGCAGTAGGTGGCAGCATAAACAAGTCTGAGCTCAGGTCCTCAAAAAGCCAGAGTTGAAACTGGGAAAACCTCCCGTACCTTCTTTTTTATCTTTGCAGGTTAACAGTGGTTGTCTTTTCTAAATATAGACAATTACAATATTTCAACTATTTTTCTTTTCCATGTTTAAGTATTTTTTAGTCTTCTTTTTTTAAGTTAAAATTTGCACATCTTTAGGATCCATTTGTTCTAATTAATATGAAAAATAACTCACATTCTGCTACTAAGTGCATCAACTGGCCTCCCATAAAGAGTCACTGGGGAGAACAGCAAAAACACGGCCAGGATCCACTGGTGAAGCATGGCTATAGAGCACATCCTTGATCCTAAGATCTGAAGAACACAAGAAAGGGTATTGTATTAGTCACTTCAGTTACTGAATCAGGATTTTGTTTTACAAATTAATGTTAAACTGTTCATTTTCTGTTCAACAGTTTAAGACACTAGCAGTGCAAACAGTTGAAAAATGACAGCCTGTGAACGTGAGAGCTCTCAAGTCAGCATTATATAGTGCCAATAAAACAGTTTATCAAAAGTAAAGAAGAAACAGACTTACATGTTAAAACTTTTTACAGTGAAAATCCACAAAAAGGTCAGTCTGGGAACCGTTAGGAGATTATCCCGTTGCAAAAATTATTTTAAAAAAAGAAAAGAAAAATTATTCTGCCAAATACAATTCGGTCAGTTTAAAACTTCTGTCCAGATCCATTGGTGTGAAGGCAGCCTGGGGAAATCCCCTGCTAGTCTGCTCCATTCATTTGCCTCCCAACAGTGTGTGTTGAGCTATTTATTTCTCCCCAGTGTCCCAATTAAAAGAGAGATAAAGATAGAAAGAGCAGCAGCACCCCATCAGCTGCAGAGCTGCTCCACCACTCCAGCCTGCAGTAATCTCATGGAGAGTAACGCTGAAGCATCATCTCTGGTGGCCGGAGTCGGTGAGAAGAGAGAGCTGAGAGGGGTTTTCAGTCCGGCACTGTGAGCGAGCCTGTGTGACTCAGTCTGAGAGACGCACAGAGAGAAAGTCAAGCTCCTATTTGGGTGAAGATGCAGGCGCTACCTTAGCCCCTACCCATTAAGTCTAGTCCTAACACCCTCCCCTCCTCTCCCTCCCCCCACCCTTCACACACACCTGCTGTGACAAGAAGGTGGCGCCCATGCAACATTTAGACCACCACACAACAAAGAGGATACTGAGGACGAGTTTAGGAAGAACTATGTTTTTAACCAATTTTAAATTCCATTAACTGTACTTTAAGTCCACCACTAATTCCATCATAAAGAGGTCAGAAATGACAGGTGTCCACCAATGGAGGTAATCATGTGTTACCAAGCGGAGAGTGTATAAGGGGAGGGGCAGGGTTACTCCAAAGTAAACAGCTAGGCCTAACCACTTTCCCAGGGGAGAATGACCATAACCTCAGAGAAACCCAACCCACAGCCTCTCACTGCAGACCATTCAGTTCACCTCCACTCTGCCTCAGCAAACCAGCTCACCACCGAATGGTTACAGTGGGCTCTGAGGTATCAGAGCTGTATACGATCCCAGGATGTATGTGGAGCATTAAACCCAATCTGAAGCATTCAGTCACATTTGTACTTTTACAGATATTTAATAAATGCATTAAAGGACAGTAGTCTGATGTAAGAAGAAGCTATGTAGCTAAAATTGCATAAATTTTTAGAGACGCATTGTTTGGCAGAGGCTCTGTATGCCCACATGTAGTTGTATATACCTCTTATTAATAATAATAATAATAATAATGACTTTTTAGAAGCACCACTATGTTATTGTTCTATTAGTGTTTGTCGTCTAAGTTTTACGGACACGTTTGGTTTCATTCAATGTGTACTAGTAGAACATCATTCATTGCTTTGAACTTAAGTTTTAATATTTAAATGTAATTTTGCATTCTTATAATTTCTTATCATGGTACTGACCTGCTAGTGGCTCCAGATGAAAAGGATTGCCAGAGTCAGTAGGATTCACCCTCTGGGGACCATAAATCTCTGTACAGGATTTCATTGCGATTCATTTAATAGTGCTGGACCAACAATCGGACTGATGGCGTTTTCAAACCTATATCAAACCTCCTTTGCTCTAGTCCAAATCAGTAGATGAGTTGTTAACTTGTTGCGTTGTTCCATTGGTTCAGTTTCTTTTCACACTAAGAAAAATGCACATGAACAAAAATGCATCACTACAGGCCACATGAGAACGTTCATTCCACTCATTAGTCAGATGTCTCTGGGGAGAGAGCAAGAAAAAAAACAGAGGAAGGCCCTGATCAGACAGAGCGCTTCCTTTTTTGTTGAAGCCTACAATTAAAAAAACAAAACAAAAAAAGAGCAGCTTGCTGTGTTTTTTATTGTTGCAAGGCAACCACTGGCTCACCTGTCCTGAGCCTTCACAGCCATTTTGCTGTGAAGTAAGATCACAGATCTGATACCTTTTTAACTGTTTAGTTACAAGTTTAAATTAATTTTCCATCTAGTTGCTAGCAACTGTTTTTTTTTTGTTTATCTGCACCCCAGTATGCAAAGCACGTACGGCTGTTTAACTCAAACTTACAGCGTACGTCTGGTAGTTGGGTCAGATCATGTTCCCGCCACAAACAAACCGTTCAACAACAGAGTTTGTTTGGGACTGGATCGAGACCATATTCTCTAAACGAATTGTACCAGAGAAAAAATGAACCAGAGTCCAGTTCAACCGGACTTAATAACACAGATTGAGAAATGGACTGAGAGACATTGTCTTCCAGCAAAATGTGTCCTATGCAAAATTAACTAGTCTGACAATGTTTGATCTTATACATTTTACTTAAACTAAAGACCTTTAACTCTGCATGATCCTCTTCCTGTGAAACTTGTGTCACAGGATCAGTTGTCAAACTCTGCCCACAACATTCCTGTTTGGTACATTATTAACATGAGCGCAAATGACTTATACCAAAAATATGAACATGTCAGAGTTCATGTGTGCTTGAAGTTGGTGTAGGGCTGGCAGCAGATTGTTCTCAACCCAGTTGGGTGTTCCTGTGATTCATGCCACAATTATGACCCCTCAGTACAGCCTGTTCATTTGTATAGAAAAAGTCCTCTTTATTATCCTTACTATCACCCCATAATCCATCAGACCATTCAATATTATTAACCCACTTTATTGAGAGTTGTGAATTATCTGGCAGTTTGTGTTATCGCTGTGTTGTGATTGTTTTTGCAATGACTAACAATCTGAGTAATCATTAAAAAAGATAATTACAGTAGGTTATGTCCACTGCAGCATAAATACAGAACACTCTGTCATATCCCTGTTTTCAGGGATTAATTGTTAGAATTGTTTGTGTGATGATTATGATGAATAAAGTCCATTTTTCGTCATGAATAAAACCCATCAATTATTTCTGTGAACAGTGATGATTAGTAGAATCACTTTAGACTAGACTGTAGACAAGTTGGTGGTAAATTACTTAATAGAGGGCTCAGAATTTTACAAGTAGTCATGATTCAATTCAGCAAGGGGTCCAGAAGGGGTTTAGAGCTGTGACAAATATATGGCAGACCCCCCCTGCTCTCTCCAATACTGCTTTCTTCTGTTTCCAACGAGTCTGCCCCAAACGTCCAACACTTTAACATTGGATAGGGAAAAAAATACCTCATTTGATTCCATTCTGCAAAGACTTTACCTGCAAAAAAATATGAAAAAAATCCCATTTCCTGGCAGACGCCAGCGTGTGGAACAGGAGCCAGGAAAGCTGCTTTTGATTCATGCTAAATTGCACTCTCAACACAGAACAGTATTCCTGTCCGTTTTTCATCCCTTTTCACACTGCACCTACTTCACATTCACACATACAGAATATATACCCACCCACCACAGTTTTAAAGAATTCGTACCCTCCTGTTCTAAGCATCCAGCTCATACGCACTCTGCACAGAGAAACACCCTCATTTCATGTACAAATTGAGAGTTCAGCATCTATTTTTGGATGTGTTGTACCCATTCCCTGTATTGGCCCACCCTATTACGTCATAAATCCTGGCTTTGCTTCCAGCAACAGTTCCTGCTTTTGTTGTGGAGTTACATTCAGACTCACTATGTACTTGGCATGTATATTACGATTATGTCCGTGCCAGAAAGTTAGTGGTAATTCCCATACAACTCACATTCTGACTGTGTCAGCATCCTCTGTTCATGCTTTTAAGTGAAATTTGAACATTACAGTAAAGTGAAAAGTGAAGACATGTACGCTGAAAACATGCAATAACTGTTTTTAGAAAAATAAATTAAGCACGGCTTCTGTAGAACAAACTCAAATGTCATCTGTAGCCATATATTTAACTGCAAAGAACCGAATCAAAGGTTTTACAGTGTTTTTGATAATGGTCCCTTTATGATGCAGTCAGAACTTTGATCGCTTGGCCATTGGTTCACATGGGAACTTCAGGTTTGTTATCCTGGAAAACCTCATTTGAAAAATGACTTTTGCAGAGTTACTTTTCCCTCTTAATGGTTTTTTAACGGCGAGTTATGGGCTGCTTCAGTTAGTTTATCTGAGGCATGGTTTATAATGTTGTATTGTGGGCAGTTGGAAGAGTTTTCTGGTAATCATTCACACCTACCAATCATAACTGTCGCCCCAGGAATTCTCTTTATTCCTCTTTTTACCTTTTTCTGGTTCAACTACTTTCAACAGCTCTACTACTGAGGCAGCGTTTTGTTCATGAAGGCTCAGGAAAAATTTTAAATTGATGCACTTTGTTTCCTTTTCAGATGGTGGTTTATTGGTGCTTAAAATGTGTCACATACATAGTTACAGTAATCCAAGACATTGTTGAAAATATATATTCATGGTTTTGTTTTGTTTCTTTACTGTATTTTCAGACATCATGCGATCAAACTAATGTACTTTCAACAACTGATCCATCTCCATCTGGTGAGTAAGAAAAAAAAATATTAAATAAACAACAACATATTGTCCATTTCCAACAACAAATGCAGACTTCTTCAGACTTCAGGTTCTAAGCTACAGTGTAGTAGTAGTACAGTTTAGTCAGGATGTCAGGGAAGGGTCACTGCTCCACACTTTAAGAGGCGTACATCCTGAACATTACCTAATTCCTGCTCAGGGTTACCAAAACATGGCCTCCTCCTCTGTCATGCATTTATTTGATCTGAAAGTAGCTGTAAGATTTGTCTGTTTCTGTTTCTGCTGCGTGATATATGATCATTCTCTTTAGGTAGCACTTTGGGGCTGATTTCTTATTTACAACTATATTTTTTTTAATGTTAACCATAAATGTCAAGCTCCTGGAGACAGTGAGTCGGGGAGGTCCTACCAGGACAAAAGCATGTTGTCCAGACTCAGACTTGAGCACAGGTACATTAAATCATTATTTTTCAGACAGGAAATATCTGCCATTGGACATTTTGCCCGTAAAATGTATTTCTTAGATGAAATGATTCCTGCTTGGCAGAGCTTTACTCTCATCTTAGCTAGAATGTTTTTAACACTGATCTATTCACTGTGAAGGCTTGTTTCGAGTGAAAACCTTAAATGTTGCCCGTCTTATGATTGAACTGTGTATTTGATCATGTCCTATATGTGACTCAGAGTGATTCAAAAAGCTGAAAAACAAGTCCAAAACCTGAGTCTTTGACCTGGCCTTATGAGGTACCCACCACATTAGCATTTCTCACTTGGCAGATGTGGCTGCTAGGGTGTCTGACTGGGGCTGGCCTCTCTGCAGTGGCCCTGTGCTGCAGGCTCTGGGGAAGGGGGAGCTCCTTATCCCTCCCACCACCCTCAAACCCAAACCACAAACTGCCCAATGTCTGATGCCCCCCTCTCACTCCGCTGACCTCGAAGGCAGACCCCAGGCCAGCTGGATACAGCCTGAAACCCCACACAGTCACCACACAGCCACCACCAATGGCCGCCACCCTCCTGCCCCTGACCTATCACCCAAAACATTACCATAAACTTCTGCCCGGCTGCCAAGCAACACACACAGCAAAGCCTACAGTCCGCAACTCTGCACTGCTTGTTCATGTAAAGATAGCTCTGTCTGAGGTGGAGGAGAGGGGTAAGCGTTTGGTTATGATGGCATTTTACACACGACATAAAACCTACTGTGGTGTTTTATGTTTCGTGGTTTGTGGTGATGCCGTGGCATTGCCTGTGGAACAGACTTTCTGCCCGCTGCAACAACTACTGTGCAGTATTTGAGGCTGATGAAAAATGTGTCCGTCAGTGTGAAACTGTTTGAAACATGCCACAAGTCTGCGTGCCTCACGTCTTTTACTCGCCTGACAAATCGTGCCGTTTGCGCGTTGCCTCAGCCTCGGCGAAAATTGAAGAATCAATAGAGGTCTGATTGAGAAGACCACACACACATGGTGTTACGGTAATGACGGGTTGAGTCTGTTTGTTTGCATAAGTGAAGAGCAGGCTCAAATCATTAATGAGTGCTTTGCGTCCAGCGTGTAACCACAGCTAAGCCAGTGGGTCAACAAGGTTGGCCAGACTAACCACTGTGTGTGTGTGTGTGATTGTGTGTGTGTGTGTGTGTGTGTGTCAGAGAGAGAGACGGGGCTGTGTGTACATGTTTTTGCATGTCCTTGAAAAATAAAGAAAGTTAACATGCAGAAACTGAAGTAATATCAGAATTTCCTTGTTTTCGTTTGCATGCTTTCATTTGCTCTTACATCATCTATAAGCACGCTCTGTAGTGTTTCTATATTTAACAGCAATCTATATTTACTTGTGCTCTGACACACAGATACAGTTTTGTTTTCTCAGTAAAAAAAAAAAATCTGAGACATTTCAGTGAATATTTTAACACTGAAAAAAAGGCTTCACTTGAAATTTCCAAATCGTTATAATGCACGGTGTGAGCCAAGTGCACTTCACTGACTCAAAGCTGATCCATTTACTGTAAATGAGCTTGTCTCTGTTGGTTTCCTGACCAATTACTGTACAGTGAACTTAGGTCCTGTATTTATTTATCCATAGGTTATTTTAAATGGACTGGACTCAATGCAGAGGCCTTGTTGAGCGTTCTTGTCCTCCCAGCCTTCTCTGGGACATGCTAGCAGCACTTGGCAGACAGACACCGATGCTGAAGGCAGCCTCTGGACAGCTTTATCCTGCGTCGAGCGAGGCCACCCGCTTCGTGCTCACCAGGGCACATTGACTGGCACGGCGCTCCTCAGCCTCAGTTTTCACCTCTCAATTTTCTGCTTCTCCGAGGGAACTGGAGAACACTGTACACTTTCTAAAGCTCTGTGACTGTGAGAGGATATCAAGACCAACCAGAGAACAGAGAATGATGATTCTTGGACTGTTGGGAAGAAAAGACAATAATGATGTTTTGTTTTTTTGTTTGTTTTTTTTAAATTAAAATTTATCAATTGAGAAAATAACCATTATTAGATTATTTTTAAAAATGATTGTCGTACCCAAGATTTATAGGAGGAAAAGTTTGTTGTTGCACACTTTGGATAAATCCTCATACATAAGAATCCTAAAGACGAGATAGGAAATCGTATGAGATGAAACTGGGTCACAGCAGCAGCAGTTTATGCAAAGACAAACACAGGGTAAGTTAGGGTTTATTGCAACAACCACTTCACTGGTGCTAAACAGGGAAGGGAGTTGTCATGTTTGATAGATTATTATTCGCTAGGGTTTAGTATGTGGTCTTGTTTTGCAGAGCTCTCTTCATAAAAGGAACTAGTAAATCTGCAATATTCAAAGATGGGATTTGTTGTTTTATTGAAAATGCTTTCCAGTTGGATTATAAAGTTAAAATTGTCAAATGTGGTGAACAGTGAGATCATGTCCTCCAAACGTGTGTCTCCAAATACAGACAGACATGACAGATGACATGAGATCATCAGGTCATCCATGTATTTCTATTGTGTGAGCTCGTATGGTGAGACACATTAAATTGAGACTAGCACTAAAGGACAAAAGTATGAGAGAGGACACGGGATATAAATGCTTATTTCTCTTCGAAACTCCCCTACAGATCAACTATTTCCATTATTGCTGCATAATACAGATAAAATAGCTAAATATAGATAGCTAAATTAATTCCATATTTGGTGTGACCACCTGCACACAGTTTTTCAAGCTGAATATAATTGTTTTTGACTGACTGTATGTTTGAAGTCATTGCTGCATGCTGCAGAATGAGTTTGGAGCTGATCAGATGCCTACCTGATATTGCATAATGGATACAAATCTAAACATTTGAGGTGCCCTAAACTTTCATGATTACTGTAGGTCAAATGTTTAGACCAGGGAGCTGAGAAAACATCACTGAGCCTGTGACGCATTATGATCAGTTTGAGATGCATTTCAACACAGGGACACACTGCGTTTATGGATCATTCCTATACATTTGAGAGGTGTTGTGGTCTTGCTTTGACCCTGAGGTTTTTTAGAAAGGTTCATACTGAGAAAAATATCCCCACCCTATGAGCAAAAACTCAAAACTAACTTCTTTTTTTTTTCAGAAATTGAAAACACGTGCTCAGCCTTGATGATGTAAACATTCAAATGTGTTAATTCACTAATGAACAGTGAGTCCATTAGACATTCGATTACATACTCTGGGCAGAAGATAAATCAACCCAGAGTGTAATTCAAACATGGGCTCTGGCCAGGCGGCTTGTTTTCTGTCCGACTGTGGTTTTCCAACAGTCTAAATCCATGAAGAGGATTTGCTCACAACAGCCAACATTTTTCTCCAATCTGCATCCCCTTGTAAAGCAAAGGAAGGAAGGCAGCGCTCACAGTGTTTGTTTTGTGCGGCACTCAGTCTCACAACCCCATAACATAAGGCCGGGCTTTCATTGCCTCTCCACTGCATGAGCAAAAGGGAATTAGCTTTTAAAAGTTTGTTTTGTAAGAGTTGTACTGTAAATAAAGCGGCTCTGATTCAGACCCCAGATCCCTTTTCTCTCAGATGGGGTATGGCTTGTGTGGGTGGCTTTGGAAATATTGAGCATGCTGGATATGTTTATGTTACACTGTCCCTAAGGAGAGTTGAGCTTTGTGGTGCAGATGGATTACGGGTGTGTGTGGTGGTGGTGTGTGTGTGTGGAGGGGAGGGGGGGGGGGGGGGGGGGGGGTTGTTGTAGACCAGTAAAGTCCAGTGTTAATGGTGGGAGTGAAGTGGCTGCGTAGGTGTGATGTGTTCATTTCACAGGTCGCTGGCATTTCTGTCCACGTCCATGAAGGTGAAGGGGGATTCCCACATCAAAATAATGGTGTTTTTCATATATTTAAATATGCAGACTTTAAAGCTGCATTCATCAACAATGGATCAGATGACTACTTGTGTGTGAAAGGAATTGCTTGAAGTGTTGAACCAACAGAATTATCACCCCCCTCTGCAGTTTCAGTCCTTCCTAACTTTTTAGCATCATTGTGTTGGTTTTGCAGATTTAGCTGTTTTTTTGTTTTTGTTTTTTTTGTCCGTGTTAAACCAATGGTAGCCTGTGTTAATTAGAGAGCTTTAGATGTGGTGGTAGACGGATTTTGTTACAGTTGGCTAGTTGTTTACGCCTGCTTAAAGTCTTTGTGCTAAGATAATCTAACCAGCTGCTGGCTGTAGTTCATGAGGGTGTAGTGTGTATTTCTCCAAATACAGACTCTTTAGTCTTTTGAGTTGATGGAGAATAAAAGAAGCTAAAACGGCTAAAAGAAGGATGAGTATTGGACATTATATTCAACATTTACGTGGCTAAATACATGATTCCACAATGTTATCATGTTTTTATTGTCTGCTTTATGTGTAATGTGTACTAACATGTTTACCGTATCAACTTTAAATGATCATAATGTCATTTTTGTGTTTACAGCTTGTTGCATTGCCACCAGGTGGCCAAAAGACTCAATTGATTTAAGTATTTTTCTCAAACAAAAGCCAGAAAAGGGGGAAAAAAAATCACAGAGGGGGTGGAGGGGTGGTTAAAAACAGTAAAAGATGTCAATAGATTTATTTTAACACCTCTAAAGCTGTACATATCTGTTCCCAATCAGGACTTTTCGTGTAAGAGCACACCACCTCCTCAACAGTAATGAACCACAGCGAGAGCAGGTCTGTGCTGTTTGGATGGGAGCGTGTGTGTGTGTGTGTGTGTGTGTGTGTGGGCGGGCATGCCTGAGGTTGCTGAGCCTCGGCCTTCTCCTCAACATTAATAAGGACTTCCTTCCTACCAGACAGAGTCAAACACCTGATCACTTACCAAGGAGGACATGCCCACGCATCCCTCAGAGCTGGCAGCCTGCAGGCTCTAATAAGGATCAGCCTGTGTTCTTTAGCTGCCCATCAATCAAAATGTTCACATGCCGGACATCCATACACAAATCATGTTTTCTCTCCGTACTCCACCCCTAATGTGTGAGAGTGTGTTTGTGTATAAGTTTAGAGTTAGATATCATGGGTGGCAACTACATCCAGGGAGACAGAGCAAGAAATAAGCCCCCTCATACACACACCACTTCAAAAATTACAACTTTTTCTCCAATGGCAATAAAATTTGGCTTCTTTTAAAAATGTCGAGCCAAGATACACTCCGTGAAATGTGCATTTTTATGATGTGCATAACCTCTTATTTTTCCTCTTTAAATAATCAGGTTTTGAAATGGGTTTTCAGTAATTGAATTAGAGTGGTTGGTCACAACTGACTCAGGAACACATCAACAGAGTTTTCTGCCAGATGCTGTCAAAGAATCACTTGGACAACGTGATGGACAAGTTACTGAACAGAAGATGGCCTTGTTTACGAAATTCAGACTTATGACTGTTGGAAATACTCTAAAGTATCATCTAGTCTTCATGTTGTGTACGCAACAAGATCAGCAGTTGCAGTAGTCACAGTTACTGTGATAATTATGTTGCAAAACAGACCATGTGTGATGAGAAGACCATTTATAATTTTGGTTACCATTGGACATACCAAGTGTAATATTCTTTGGCTTCCTAATATCCTGCCATAATCACCAATACATGAATGTTTCAATGTTAACTTGCTTGTCTTCACAAAACAACAGCATAGTGTTAATTTGAGGTCATATTTATTTAAAATAAAAAACTTAGTATTGTATTGTAACTAAGTATTGGTACTTTACTTAAGTATTTTCTTTTAAGTAGCACTTAAACTATGGTTAACTTGGTGACATATTGCAGAAGCATCACTCTTTAGCATAATTGGTACAGTGGTGGTTACCTCTGTTAAATAAGGTTTCTAAGATCCTGAATTTGTGACCCAGTTTGTCTTGTTTGTTCCAAATAATCAGCTGCTTCATCCTTCAGTCTGTCGTTTTTGATCGATAGATTTTTTTCTAAATTGGGTGAATAAGAATGTAAACATCAAAAAAATCACTTATCCTATCAGAGCCAAAACGGACATTATTACATGAAAATATCATGAACTAGAGTTTCAAAGCTATATTATGCTTGACATAAAAACACAACACTGGAGCGTCGGCAGCTTGAGTAGTTGAGCTTATTAATTAACAGTGTCGGTGGTTCACAGGAGGTGGCTCCTCCTGTCATCATGGCGTAGTGTCCTTGAGCAAAGATGCTGGAGGCTAAATGGGATAAGGAGAATAAATGTCACTTTGGGAAAACAAGTGTAGTCATCCTAAATCTGAAGTTGGAGCTAGGAAAAGCATTCAGTACCTTGTGCTCTTCTCCATATACAAGCATAGAGGAATCAAACTTTACAGCAAACCAGAAACTTTCCTAACTTTCTCCAGTGAGTGACGTCTCTGTCCAGAGAAACTTGGGCTCACAAACATTACATTACATCTTTTGTCCATCTCGTCACTTTGGAAAGCATCAAAGACAATAAAAATGTCTAATGATTTGTGAGGTCTGAATTTAAAATTATTCCCTTTGGCTGCCTTAGATATTCATATTTGTCCCAGGTTTGGTTCCTGTTCCTCTGTGTTTGAGCTTAAAAAAAAACAAAAAAAAAACTTGTTAAACATCGTTATCAAACACAAACAAAACAAATCTTTATCGAGCTTCATTTTCTATAACGCAGGTTCTTTTTCAATATCCCTCTGTGTGGGTTTTCCACAGTACAAGTCTGAACAAATTCAAGCCCCAGCTATTCTACAGTGCAAAGGTTCTCAGCTCTGTTTGATTAGGGCAACACACAGGAGGTCCACTGCCACGGTGTTTTCTTTACCTGGGCCCATAACTCTTAAAAACACACAAACACTTGGGTTGTAAATGACCTGTTCATCACACAGTGACAGCAGAGGTGATTCTGGCCTCTTGGTGGGCCAGGTGTGCAGATCAGGACAGCTGTGCCCTGCCAAGACCTGTTGGCATGGCGACGCAGGACCATGGAAAGTTCTGGAATCTGTCGCTGCTGGCAGGCCGAGCTCTGAGCGGGACGGGTGTTGGCTTTGCCTCCAGCTGTTTCTTTACAGACATGCTGAACGCCAGCAACATCCAGGGGCCAAGATCAGCCCAGCGAGCCTGGCCACACACAGGCCACTTACACACACACACACGTATATTTATAAATATATATATATATACACACACACACACACAGTTATACAAGCACATGCAAACAAACATACAAGCATTTTCTACCATCAGCCTGTCTTTGTTGGATGCCTGCAACAAACCCAACCTTATTTTCACACATCTCCACTTTCCTCATACATCCAGATTATTTCATCATTATTATTAAACATAAAACTACAGTTATTGGTGGGAGCCCTCCTGTGCTGTTAAATTACTCAGTCAAGTTATGCTAGGAAGCTTTAGCATGAGCCCACCGCTGCAGTAACTGCTGTAGGTGAGGTTTGTATTGCAGCCGGATGGGTGGGCATCAGCCAATCAGAGAAAGTCACTAATAATGACAATTATATGTAAATGGCTTCGGAAACAGCCTGCTAGAGGACAGACGGGAATCTGGGCTGTAAGTAAAGATGGATTTAGAAAAATCTAAAGAAAATGTCACGTGTGTTAAAAAATAGACTCAGTATTTATACAAATTTGTCAAAAAAAAAGACCAAAATACAAGATCTTTAAAGCATAAATATACTTTTTACGTACCGTGTGCACTTGTTTTATTAGTTATGCGTCACTTTTTTCATATATTTTTCTTGTTTTGTTTCTATAACCAAAATTAGTTTTGTTCTGCTTTTTTTGCCGTTGACGTTATATTGACGTCTCCCTCTTAGGATCAGGTCAGTAAACCCTGTTAAGTGTTCTCTCTTCGTTCTCCAACAATTCTCACTTGTCTTTGATTTAAATATTTGTTTTACTCACTTACTTCGTCGACTTTCCTGATTTTTATGTTTCCTGCTGTGTGATTTTTTTTTTTTTTGCGATCCTGATAATCAGACTGCGTTGCTGTTCATTAATTTTCATTTAATCAGTAAAGATCAGAGAGATGTGAGCAGTGATTCAGAGATGTGGAACCAGTCTAGGTGTTTGGTGCTATAGTAATCTAATCTATGATCACACAATGCTTCTTTGTGTTAAACCAATTAAAAGAACAATAATAATAAACACATCAGTGGCTTGAAATCACACATATAAACAGCATGTCAATCAGCTTTGCAGCACTGAAGCCTATCTGGGACAAATACGTTACAGATGTTGGGGGTTTTTTTTCCAATGGCAAAATATACTATTCCAGTTCTTAACTAATTATGAAGTGACAATGTATTACACAGTGCTGTAATGTTCCCACTTTGGCTAAGCACTATCAGTGGTGCCTGAAACCCTGATTGAGGAACCTTTGAAGGTGGTGTCAGTGAATAATCGCTCTGTTGAAACGGCCCCACCACAGAAAAATAAACTTGCCATCTTTTGTTTTCCTTGTGTGGTTGACGGTAATTCATTGAGTAAAGAGAAATGGGAGGGAATTCTTTTGAGGCTTTTGTTTGCTAATTCATTACGTTCTTGAGACCGGGGGAAAGTGGCTGCGGAAATTAAAATTTATTGAAATCTATTTCAGTGGTAAAGTTGGCTGTATTTCTTGGAGAGTCAAGCCCGTTTTTAAACTCACACAGTGAGTTTTGGTCATTGAGGAGGTGAGCTGCTTTTGTGGCTGCGCTCGGAAGGAGGAATGTGTAGGTTTGTGGCGGGTAGAAACCTGCAGCTATAGAGGAACCGGTTGTAATGGCACGCTGGAAACATGGTATAGACCGATCAGCAGACTTTCATGTTTGAAATGAAAACATTGTGATTCTCATTCCTGCAGGTGTGTGGCCAAAAAGTGGCTAACTGAGCATCACGTTGGCTGCCAATTTGAGTACATAATTGAGTATGACAGCGTAAAAATGTGTCAATCAAAAGTATCAGTGATACATATCTGGTTTAGATGTTGGTGCTTTAGGATCAAAGACCAAATGCTTAACTTTATATTCAATATTTTGCATAGACATTCAAGAATCCTATAGGGAGAAATCCATTGCAAATGAGGAAAAAGTACCAATTTCTCAGTAATGTCCATTGCACAGACTATCTACAGGTAGTTACCACAAGCTACTGGTCATACCGGACCAATTAAGACTCTAGTCTAAACATATAGTGTATTAAATCAAGACAAGGTGCCTTTAATTGATTAACATGCTTAAAGTCATTAGACTAATAAAATGCAGTAAATCATAACACAAAACAATTCCCGGAAAGCTTTCAGCAGCATAGATATATAAATGGATGGATATTCCTTTATGTATTGTTTAAAGCCACTAAGTTGATATTTTATGTAATTGTAGTTTTAAAAATATTCTCATAATTTAATTATTTGTTTGCATAAATATGGGGGGGGGGGGGGTGTTGTAGTCTATGCGTTGCTTTCAGCCTCCTCCTCTCTTTATTTTCAGTTAATGTAATGGTGAGGGTTGATACCATTTTTAAAACTACCACTGGAGAGCACCAAAGATTATAATGTTGAAACGCTTCACATAGTACTTTTAATCCATAACAGCCTGATAATTTGACTGACTGATGGCACTCAGTCTTACAGACTCTTTGTGTATAATATCATTAGCCCTAACCAATCAGTATCTATCACAGAAGCTGTAGGAGTGGTTGCTGGCAGGAGTTACCTTAATTGTTTCATCAAACAAATATGTAATTTTTTAAATTATTATTACAACTACCTGTTCAGCTACGTTTGTTGCCGACTTGACATCACCATTCTTAATTCCTCCTGCAAAGCTGTGATCAGCTTTCTTTTAGAGCTGCATCTAACAGTTATTTTCATTATCAATTAATCTGTTCTCCATTAATCAATTAGTTAGTTTGATATAAAAAATACAAAGAAATATCATAAAATGGTAGCAAATGTTAGTCACTGTTTCCCGAAGCCCAAAGTGATGTCTTATTTTTGGGCTCCAACAGTCCATAAAACATATAGAAAACATTCACATTTGAGAAGCTGTAATAAGAGAATTTGGACAGGTTTTCTCAAAGTTATTAATTGTTATCAAAATAGTTAGACAATTAATTTAAGTTAGAATAATCGACTCATCGCTGTAGCTCTAATTTGTTGTTTTCCAATGGAGGAATAAACCATTAAAAAGCACAATCAGACCTATTTGAAATGCTGAAAAAAAAACGTTCATAAAATACGACCTATCAAAAGGAAGTGCGTTGTTTCATTGTGGTGACTTCCTCAGGTGTTTTGGTATATGCTCTCCTCCTATGTGTTGTGTCACCATCAGGTTGTAAGTGTGCAAAGTTTCACTTAAAGCTCTGTCCATGGTCCAGCAGCTTGATAGCCTGCTGAGATGAAGTATGACCTGACTGACTGAAAGACTTCCTCCTCTCTGTCCCCTCTCACCGGGCACTAGAGTGGGTGGATATGGTTAGCAGCAGTCATAACAAGCATTTTTCAAAATGAGCTTCATCTGATGACAAGCTCGGACATATTGAATGCCCGACAGTCTTTTCCTGTCCAAGTCTCTGATGTTGCTATCCAACAAAGACTTTGCTCTCCAAATGTGTAGAGGGAGGAAATAGAAAAGAACATATTTTTGGAAGATGGAGCCGACATCATTCAGGAAAGCAATGTTTTTAGCATCTAACGCACAACTATAGCACACATACACGGCTTCCTCAAGCTGCTACAAAGATTTTCACTCAATTCACCCCAAATCATTATGTTGTCACTTCAGTTTTAGTCTCACATATGGTATTATATGTCTTAATGCGTGTGGTTAATACTACTTATTGCTTTACCAGAGTGTGTCCAACAACTTGCAAAGCTTCACCAATAAACTAATTTCCATTTACTGTCTGCTGCTGATGTTATAAGTACATCTTAGCTTTCCGTATCCGTGGTGACTGCCAGCACACCCAGCTAGTCTGATTTTGACAACTGAGGTTGCCATCTTTAAGTCAGAAAAAGTAAGAGCTATAGAAAGGTGACAACAGTTTTCCCTTCAAGTTTACCTCTCTGCACCACACTGAGTCTGACAAGCTGCTGAAAAATAGGACTGGGTCACATTTCAGCCTCAAAAGAATGTGCATGGGCTGTGAGTAACCCTGTGGTCTGCTTCGGCATGTTTGGTCTGGCTCCTCATAATATCATGTAGTGTGCCATTGAGGACCAAGAGCATGAACACCAAAGAGAAGTGCTCAGGGCGTTCCTACTTTGGACCAAAATCAGTGCCAAAAAACCTAATAGTAGCACTGTAATCAGTCTTCCCCCTAATATTAGCACCATGGCTTTTTCTCTCCAGGGTGGTGGTTGTTGTGTTTGGGTCAGTGCATCCTCTTTGATCCTAAATTCTGTCCCGTGGCTTTATAAAGCATCTCTTGGCATCATCTGCATTCAGCACACTAATAAAATACTGCTTTTTACCTCATATATGATGCTTTTACCTGCATGTTATACATGAGGTAATGATACCAATGATTTAAAAAACATCCTCAATTCCTCTACTAATGCTTCTTAAAAAACAGAAAGGATTACTGAATTGATCCATTATGCTTTTCGGCATGTCAGACGTATTAACTTATTAAGCTTTTCTTTTTTTTTCCCGGCCATATGTTTTTATCGTTGAACTCCGCTCAGGAAATCTCATGGAACTGGTTTCTCCTTTATCAAAACCAGAGGTGCTGTTAAAGCACACACTGTGAAAGGTCCTGTTACACAGAGAAATAAATGACACGTCTCAAAAGGATTGGACATGAACTTAAAGATAACTCGGTCAATGCACTTCAAATCATAGTTGATATTTAATATCATCCCCACTGGCAATTGTTGCACCTCCCACACTGCAGGGTGGTTTTCTACTATTGCACCTGTGCTGAATTAGCAGGAAAACTCATATCCTCACCCCAAAGAGAGAAGAGCATGTCAATTAAACTAGAAGCAGATCTCTGCTCAATCAAGCCACCCAGTATGCACTCTCACTGTGAATTAAAATTAAAATTGATATCCCCAGCAAGGCCAGTATTTTTTGTTCTGCCACTAAATGTCGGCGATTTATCATTCAAACATCCTAGGGTTTTGTGTAGGTACTTTTGGACCTCAGGTTTAGTGGGTTTGATGCTCGGCCAGGGACAATATCGAATCCATGCCAAGAGTCCAAGCTGTGAACGCTTGTCTGAGAGTTACCGTAAATCCTTCTGCTTACACCACTAAGAAGCTCAGAAAGCCACAGCCCTGCTATTTGCCACCCCTGTGGTCCTTACAGGTAGCCACTGAGACTCCCCAAATTATGATTTCAATGTATAGGGGAGCAACACAAGAACAGAGCTCAATGGATAAAGGCCTACCTGTTGCCTCTTATTTTCCTCAGTGGATAAGGACTGTGGCTGTCAGTTTTCCCCTGTGATGATTAATTTGGCACTTTATTGGATATGATCCTGATGATTAATGGCATATTATCCTGGAAAAGTTGGCCTGCTGATAAAACATTCAGGTTTCTGATATTTCCAGGCACAACTTGATATTTCTGGCTGTTATTCCATAACATGTAAAAACTTTTGAATGTGATAAGTACGTGATTTCTTCTGTTTGGTTAACCATTTACGTAGAGCAGACTGTAGAAAGATTATGTTCGATGTTGTTATACATTTTGCAATGCAAAGAAATGCACTCAAATACATAAACGCACACAAACAAATATGTAATATAAACATGGAACAAGCTCACTCCAGGGAACATTTGTTAATAGTTTGATTATGATTATTTATTTATTTGTTTTTACTTTAATAAAATTTAAACTTAATAATTCATAATTTAAACAAATCACTGATAATGGTCAAATGATCCCCATGTGGATGAATTATTGTAAGAGACCCTCCATCATGATTTTACTGACCTTGTGAGTGGTGTGAAAACAATATGAGTTAGCATAACGTCTGTTGGAATGATAATGTTCTTTATTTAGACATATTTTCCAGATGGAAAATAGTCCAAGCACGAAGTCCAACACTGCCCCCATCAGGAGTTCCCCGCAGGGTGCTGAGATCACACATCACGGTCTGTCGCTGGCCCTCGACCCCTGCCCAGGCCTCTGTGACGGGGAGGGGCGAAGATTGAGTGGGCCGGAGGAGACAACACACCATAGCTGTGTGTAACTGCACAGTGAGTCCTTTCGCTCGTTGCCATGCTGTAGCTGACCGCAGGATTGCAGTGTTTATTTAAGAGCCGGTGCATAAGAGAAAGGCGGACCACCGGCAGTCACCACCCGCCGTGTCCTGGGCAGGACCTGGGGCTCATCTTTGTTGAAAATGGCTATGGAACCTGCCACCTCCCACCGGGTTGACCTATATTTAGCAACAAACTGAAAAACCTCTTCATTCTTAAAAAGTTGTTTAGGTTTCCATTGAGAAGGGGGTTCAGAGGAGGACGGGTGGTGATGCTGCACTCCTGTAGTCAGAGAGGTGCTTCTCTTTGCCCTGGACTCACCTGTACTTGACGTTTATGTTAACAGCTTACTTCAGATGGAAACAGAGTGTCTCCAAAAGGACAGACATGCGATGTGGTAAAATAAGATGGTTTCTGGGAAATCCAGTTGCCAAGTGATATGAACAGGATGTATAAAATCCCCCGAAAACATTTTTATCAATACACATTTACCTTGTTATGATTTGAAAATGTTGACATCGTCTCTATTTAACATGGAAAGTTGCTATTATTCTGTAGTGTGAAAAGGGCATGAAGCCTGATATGATGACTGACACGAATTAAAACTCTTAGTTCAGACCAACAATCATAAAAAGTTATAAAAAAAGTAGAGAAAGATTGCACTTTTTTGAAGGTAATAGAAATAAAATCAACAGAATTCCCCTGTAATAGTTAATACTTTATGTTAAATGAAACCAGTGATTCAGAAATAACAAGCTAATAATGAGATAGAAAGGCCAGCTTATCCGTCTGTATCCGATTATCAACATATTAGAACATATTAGATGTTTGTTAAACATATTCCTAAAGCATCTGGTTATGTATTTTTCTAAAATGAAGACGTTTTGCTTCATTTACTCTAGAAACTGGGTTGCATGTTTCTGTCCTAATGGTGTTTTGCTGACTCTGTATTTTTCTGTTTGTATGCTGTTCTTCTCTTCCCACTTCTCAACGTCTCACTAAACTCGAGAGGAGGGCAAATCCAAGACAGGACATGCGTGTTACATGTTTTCATTTGCCCTTATATATGCCTGAATAGTGAAACAATCCCTCTTTTCATGCCCACGGTTTCATTCAGTGGGTGGCAAGAGCACAACTATGATTGGGGATGAGGGAGCTGGGTGATTTTTTCCAAGGTGAGCACCTCATGGGGGACGACTGTTCGCTGCCATTAGTTTAAGTGCAGGAGTGTCAGTTAACCCGACACTGGCACCAGGAATACTTAATGCCAGATGGAGGGAGCTGTCCTTGAAGTCTTAACAAGCAGGCGCAGAGAAACAAGCCTTTATTCAGTGTGAGAGAACGTAGAAAAAATTGATAACTTAGCAAGGTTACCACAAAGTGTACGTTAAATCCCACATAGGAAAAGGAGGGATAAAGGAGATTGAACAGGGTTGGGAGGGGCAAAAGTCCAAAGTGGATAAAAACATAGTTTAGATGTTGCTGACTGTAATTTTTTATTGCGTTCAAAATACACAGGAATATAAAACAAAGCAGTGGTTGTCACGCTAAAGGGTCCAGCTGCTTAAGAGGTGTCAAATTATTGTACCTCAGCTGGATACATCAGTGTTGGAAGCCAGGGGGTGAGAAAAGAGCCAAACCCAGCAGACTTTGGCATATTTGTCCTTTACCGCTGGCACGGATGAGCCACGCTGTGAGGCTTCAGAGCATCGATAGGCCCCCGGTGTTTTACTACCCAAAACTATGAGCTGTTACAAGAGCCGAACCATCAAAACTGCCTCCTGGAAGGACAGTAAACATAACGACAAGTGCTTTTTTTCACATGGTACCCCACCTTGACCAAATAGTTCTGATTTAGGTGAAGTCAAAGAGAAGTACATTCAGGCAGCACAAGGCCAAAAAGTTTCAATTTTCAAGAGTGCAAAAATAAGATCATATCAGCTAAAGTACCAGGTTTTTAGGAATGTGTCCTGGCTGCAGTAGGCACAGAGCTGAGAGCTATTACCTAAAATAACATGACACTAAAAAGACCCCAGACTGACCAGTAAGGAAATTAGAAACACAGTCATGTCAGTCTATGGAGGTACCTCACACAAAGGTCCCCAAGAGGTCTCTTGTTGTCAACTTTGATAAAATCCACTCCCTTTTCATTTTGGTACATAATTGAAAATTGAGCTTGAGTCCTGCCAATGATTGCAATAAAATGCTGAATGAACTGAGCTGTTGGCATATTCCCTGATCTGGCACTTGCATCTATGAGTGCTGCTGAGTCTCTGTTGATTGTCTATTTCTCAATCGTTAAGTACAGTTATTGCTGACGCTTCCGAAAGGTGAGTCGCTTGAGTGAGAGGCCGGTGAGCTCAGAGCCAGGTATCCGGGAAAGAGAGGAAACCGTGAAGGGGGCATGGGGGCGTCACAACCGACACATCACAGGAGGCTTTTGAGAAGAAGGCTCTTCCTATACTGGTCCGGTACCAGTGTTCAGTCATGTGGACAGAAAGACTAAGCAGAAGCAGGTCTGTTGAGAGCTTCGGCCAAGTTAAGCACGGAAATATTTCTTTCCTGTTAACTCAAGAGTCTGGCAGTTACTTGTGTGAGGTTACCCTCTCTGTCTGTCACAAGCCACCGACCATTCACTTCACCTGGTGATGAACCATGAATACCATGAGTACTGACTGGATCTTTTTCTGTATGGACGTTTCTCTATATAACAACTTCCAGTTTAACCAATTCATTATGTCATATGTTCATTATATGAAATGATTTTGCTATATTACAAGAAAAGTTTCTTGTGATCATTAGAGGTGCTGGTAGGCGGGTTTTAGTACCCAGAGACAAAGGCAGAGTCAGCTAAGCTAACTGGCTACTGGCTTCAGTCTCATATTTAACAGACAAATATGATCTAGCAAATAAGTAGCTAACACTATTTCCCATTTATATACACTATAGTAATATTTAATAAATGTTTTATAACACACTATAATGTGGGAACAACTAAAACTAATGTATAATGTTTGTCAAAACATATTTTATATGATTACAACTGTTTATTTTCTGTTTATATATACAAGCACTCAGAGGTCCACAGGTACCACTTGTAGTCAAATGCCTTGATAAACATTTATATCTGTTAACAACTATATTATAATGTGTTTTATAATAATATCTATTGTAAGCTGTTTATACACGGCTTATAAATGCTGAATAGGTGAACCTAAATTAATCAATTGTCCACAATCTTCTGAAATGGATAAAAGATCTACAGCAGAGCATCTGAAGTGGTTAATAGCAGCTACTACAGAAGAGGTACAGTTGCTCTAACAGATCATATTTGTGTTGATCCTTTCATGTCAATGCATTACATGTTGAGGAGATGGATGGCCAACATTAAGTCCCCCCCCCCAACTGATCCAACATGGCGCCCCATGGGTGCCTCAGTGGAGCCTTAATAGAAATTCTTCATTCACTACATGAAGGTTCACATGCAGTCATGTTTGCTTTAAGTTCAGTGAGGACATGAGCAAGTGTGTCTCGGTATTCGATGGCCAAATAAAACGGGAAAGGCCCAAATCATAATAGTATTGCAAATATATGGAGGAGTACTTATGATACAAACAGGCAGGAGGCCAAATGGGCATCAACAAGGGCCAGAGAGGGAGTCTCATTTTTCCTTCTGACAGAAATGTCTACAGCTAAGTGTGTGTCCTTTAAGTAGAGTTTGGATTGTCAACAGATGAAAATATACTGTGTGAGCACTACTAGATGGCTGTTCTTAGGCCAGGACACACAAATCTCAACTCCTGTGAAATACACAGCTCCAGCTACCCGCATCCAACCCTCCTTTTTGCACAGGAAACGGCACAGGATTTGATCTTAATTAGTTTGGCACTGAGCTATAACATCCTTGGAGGATTAGAGATTGTTGTGATAGATTAGTGCAGGAAAGTGTACCTAATTTCTTAGTAGTATATTTCTTAAAGTATTGCAGTGTATTGCATATAAAAGGCCCTGATAAAATTGTTAAATATGCATCTTGTGTAACAGAATGTAATCTACAGAAAGGAACAAAACGTGCATCTAAAAGTTTTTTGTGTAAACTCGGACCGAGCAGCAGATGTGTGCCGATGAGGTGACAGCACTGTGATCATACGTTAAAATGTTGATACTTTTGATTAATTTCACAAGTATGACTTTTGTTGTGTCAGTGGAAATGGATCAGACATTCTCTGGGTGGTGACTTTTCCTTCACTACGCCTGTGGTTGGCTCAATTGAGATTTAGAAATGTTAAAAATCCAAGATAAACTGAACCAGAGTCTGTGTTCAACACTCTTCTAAGTGATCAGAAATCCTCTTATAGAACATTAATGTATGAGTTTGTATTCTTTTGAGATTTTCCCTCTTTTCTATTTAATAATTAAATGCTTTATAATTAAATCATAAAGCATTTCATATTCCCATAAATGCTCTCTGAATTACTCCTGCTCGATGTTTAATTTTGTCTTTTGTTTCAGTTTTATTTTGTCAAGAAATGTAAATGTTACTATTTACAATTTTACTACACTTATATAGCAGATTTCCGGTCTTCAGACTACTCAAAGTGCTTTACAATACACGTCAACATTCACCCCTTCACGCAAACATTCATACACTGTTGGCAGGAGTGGCAACCTGCTCGTCAGGAGGAGTCACACACAAACACTCATACACCGATGGGAGTAGTTTGGGGTATCTTTCCCAAAGGACACAATCGCCTGGAGGAATCATCATACCGCCAATTTTAGTGATGATCAGTGGATGATCGCTTTACCTCTGAGCCACAGCCGCCCGGTCATCGATTATACTGCCTGGTAGACATCAGGTCGAGCAATACCATTTTAAAAGAACTCATTCTGAAAATGTGAATGTTGATGATTAAATAGTGAGCTTTGATCATTTTTCAGAGGCCATGACTGTTATGCTTAAAGAGGCACTCTCTATGATTCTTGGCCCGTGCCTTATTTTCTGTATAAATCACACACAAAGAAAGCTTAAGAGGTGTTTCTCAAGGGCTCAACATTTTTTACGCTTACACTACATTGGCAAATCCACTATGGAAAAGCTGAACTATACTTCAAGTCCCATGTTTAGTGTGGTTTGGAGCTGAGGTGGGGATCAATTGCTCGGTTTTTGGAGCAGCATCCCAGAAAGCTCCTGTGGGGTGGATCTGAAGGACAGGTGGGGAGCCACACTGCCACCTCAAACCACTGTCCCCACGGCAGGAGGGGGAGGCCCTCACCACAGAGTTAGAAACCAGCGTGCCCAGAGACCCAAGACAGGTAGGCAGCGGTGAGACACTACCATGTCTATGTACGAGGGTGTAGTACGAGTGTGCACAACTGCATTATTGATTAATCTGTTACAATATTTTTTTCAATTTATTATAAAACACTGCAAAAAATTGTTTATAATTTTAAAAAAAATAAGAACAGGTTCACAATTTTTCAACCCTGTCTTAAAACAACAGTTAGGTGTCCAAAAAACAGGTTTATTTGAACCTCATATGAAGCCTCAGCCGTCCAAATTAGTCAAATCAAGTAGATATGTTCAACGTTGGTGTTTTTACTGTTAGTATACTTCCCCCGTGGCTAAACAAGGGAACACAGAGAGGAAATTTTATACTAAAATGACTCACTATGACTAATTTAGACTGCCTCATATAAATTTCATATACACTTTTAAATGCGTTTTCACTCAAAATGACTGGACACACTGTGGATTTTGTCCTCCATCACTTACACTGAAAGCACATTTTAAGTGGATCTTAATAATAATAATTCAGTATGAAGAGGAGTTGATTACAGTGAGGAAAACCTTTCAGTGTCCATATAGATGCCTGACTTGTTTTAAAGATTGTGAACCTATCCTTTAAAACATATTTCTTCAGCTTTCTCTTAATTTAATGTGGGGTTTTACACTTTTCTTTGTTGTCCTCTCTCTTCTTTTCCTCTTCCTGTAAAGTACTTTTGATACGTCTGTGCTTTATAACGCTAAATTAAATCTGTTTATTGAACAAAATAAAAATAAAAACTCGAATAATCGTAATCTGTGTTTCTTTTGAATAATGTGTCTCATGCTGCCCTCTCCTGTCTGCCTGCCTCAAAGGCAGATTTCATTTGATTATATTATGTAATGTGAAAACCCTCAGCGACACTGATTATTGATACTGGCAGTTGGCCTGTTATCGGATTGATCAAACATACGGAAGACGGTGAAACTGCTGCTGTATACACGTTATAAACAGTCCGTGTCATTACGTCGCCATTACCACTGTTCTCTCATCACTTAATGCATCTCGAATTAACCGTTTATACTCGCATGTGTCTATTTAGTAAAAAAAATCAAAGTCAATATCATCTGTGATTTGAAACAATTGATAAAATATCATCGGCAGGATTGAAATATAGCCGTTGAAACACAAAGCCTGCTGTTTCTTTGTGGCGGCGGCCTGCTGCGAGTGTGCCGTGCATAGCGAGCCAATCACAGCGAAGCTTACTGTCGTCTTCCGTCCAATAGCGGAGCTGCTTCTTGTTTAGCCTTGTTGTAACCGCGGACAGACAGAAGCAAGTGGACGGACCGGTTGGAAGCTAAGCTAATTCCAGTCAATTTGTATGAAGTTAAATTAGATTTTTACGCAGGTTATATTGGCAGCAGATGCGTGTATCTGTTATCGAAAAATAACGGCTACGTGGAAACGTTTCCGCGGTGAGGCTAAAAAGTAGAACCGGACGTTTATTCACGTAAACTGTTTGTGTCCTGTTAGCTCGGTTGGCAGCGAGTTAGGCGCCAGTCCCGTTTGACAACAGCGCGATTCTGTCACGTTTCCCCGGTGTTGTTGTTGTTTGTAGCCGTTGCGAGGTCGAGCTAGTTTCTGTTAGCTGGAAAGCTGTTTTTTTTTAAAGAGAAAGTAAAAGCTAAAGCTGAGTTAAATATGGCAGAATTTCTTGAAGATCCGTCAGTTCTTACGAAAGATAGGCTGAAAAATGAGCTCACAGCGAACAATGTGCAGCTTCCGAGCGGAGAGCATAAAAAAGAAGTTTATGTGCAGCTGTATCTGAAAAATTTAACCATCCTGAACAACAAGAAGAGTCCACCTACAGACACCTTCTCCAGTGACGAAGAGTTACCGGCCCCCGTTGTTTCCAACAAAAGTCGATCTGGAAGAGTAAGTTTTGCTTTAAAAATTATATGTTCATAATGTTGTCTTAAAATCACACTCCGGTGTCCTTTATACACAATGAAAAAGGTTTTCTTTATACCGGCTATTAAAATATCCAATTCAAATGTGCCTTCATTGTAAGTGATGGGCGGGCTGGTGTGTCCACACAGTCATTTTGTGCAAAAAAATACAGTTAAAAGTTTATCTGAAGCTTTATATGAGGCTTCAGCAGTCTGAGTTAGTGGGATATTTGCCACTTGATATGTTTCGTATGTATTTTTAGCATCATAAGTTTTTCTCTGTTGAGTTTGGCAAACTAATGTTGAGATTATCTACTTAATCTGAATAATTTTTGATGTGTGAAGCCTCATAAGTACATTTTAGGAGTTTTGTGGATACTTGCATTGTGTTTTTTATTAAGAAATCGTCTATTAGTGAGTATGAAAAGAAAAACATGTTTTAAGACAGACTCGAAACATTGTGCACCCGCCCTTTAATGGGTTGTAGTTGTTTTTTGCTTGTGGGCGAATGTGTGGTATGATGAAGTGACTTGTTTTTCTTGTGTGTGAACAAGTGCGAACACGTGTAAAATGCGACTCATTCATATCATTAAATGACATCTGTAATTGTATTTTTGTTTTTTCCGCAGAAAGCTACCAAAAAGACAGACAAGCCTCGCACAGAAGAAGTAGATGTGACAGATCTCACTGATGAAGATTTAAAACAACAGCTAGCAAAGCACGGGGTGGACTCAGGACCCATTGTGGGTAAGTTCCTGGAGGCAAGTCACAGACGTCTATGGAAAAAAAATCTCATCATGTAGCTTTCCAACACAGATTTAGTTTAGAAGTAGAAGTAAATCAATAATATTAATACACTGTTCAGGCCCTGGTTTGATTCTTCAAAATAGCTTTTAGATAAAAACAAAACATATGAAACATATGAGTCCTGCTGAAGTGAAAGTACCTGGTTTTATTTGTCATTTACCCTTTTCTCCTCTATTTAGCCTCTACTCGTAAGGTGTATGAGAAGAAGCTGCAGAAGGTTTTGGAGCAACCTGCCGCTGAACCTGGAGCTACTACAGATGTCACAACTCTCCCCAAAGCAGACGGCAACCAGAATGGAAACACAAATTCTGACCATTACAGTGACAAAGAAGATGGTGAGCTGCTCAATAACTACTCTGGTCATGAAAAGAGTCCACACTTCTTAGGCTTAAAAACGACAGAAACAAATACTCTCTTGAAACCCAAGTATCAGAGAACTTCATGAGGTTTGCGTAGAATAAAAAAGAAAGTTCAACTAGTTCAACTAAGATGATTCTGGTATTGTTATGGCAATGTGTCTGTGTCATCTACACCAACAAATTATCTTTTGATTACTTAATAGCTTCTTGGAACACAACACTGCTGATTATTTAAATGATGTCACTATATTTTGTTTTTTTGTTTTGTTTTGTTTTTTTCAGAGGAGATTTCTGCCCCTGAACCGGAGCCAGTTCCTGTGGTAGAAAAGCCAGTGCGGAGCAGAGGGAAAACTCCAGTCACCGCAAGGACCAGCAGCAGACGACAAACCAAGGTGACGCATGTTTTTGACATTTCTAAGCCCAGCGGTAGTAATATATGTGTGTGTGTGTGTGTATAGTTTGTATGAACATCTTTTTTTTTTAATTATTATTATTGTTATTACACCGACAGGGGGTGGAAGGAAACATTACAGAAGAGACCCCGAAGAAGGCCAGCGAGAGTGTTGTTGAAGATATCCTTGCCAATGAAATAAGCACACCAACAGGCATCAGGTAAAAACTGATTGTAACTTCACATGCTAATATTTGTGTTGAGATGTTCACAACCACTTTAATAATGTACTGCGAAATATGTAAATACTCCTGTTTTATTAACAACAGATAGTCAAAATGTTAGTTAAGTTAAACATCAGTCAGGATGCACAGGCTTTCTCAATACAACACCACCCCCACTATGTGAAGTGTCTGGGTTTGACTTTGGTGTTGGATGTGACTGTCACCATGACAACTGAGCAAACTCCATCCACAGAGGAAGATCATGAGATACAGTAGAAATTAGTAGATTGTTTTTGTGAAGTTGGCCTGAAAGCTACACTCTCTTGTCTCTGATCAGTGCGACCTGCAGACGTCCGATCCGAGGGGCGGCTGGTCGACCTGTGAAACCAAGTGACTACTGGCTGGACGAGTCACTCGTGCAGTGCAGCGTCCACACTGAGAGCCACTCTTTCTCCGAGTCTATATCCAGAGGCGGCAGCGCAGTCTCTCCAAACAAAGGGCAGCCCCGACGAGGCTACCTGTCTGTGTTGCTCAAGCTCCTGCTCCTTGTTGTGGTGTGCGGCTCGCTTTGCTACGCCTACAAGAACCTGGACGCCAATCAGATCGACAACCTTAAAGGCCTCCTAGACAGCGTCATCGTCCCTCTTCAGGGCGTTGTAGACAACGCAGCCACCTACCTGGGCATCAGTGGCAGCAGTGCTGTTAAGGGCACTGACAAGTAAAGACGCTCAGCAGTCCCTCGCCACGCCACCTCCTTGCCGCCTGCCACAGCACACCACAACTCAAGCAGTAACCTTGGCTCGCCTCTTCTTTTTTCTTACATGGTTGGTGAAAGGACACAGATCTAATTGGGAACGATAAACTTTCTTTTCTCCAGGTTCCAGCTTTCCTCCCAGCGCAAGAGGAAACTCTACTCAAATGGTAGCTTTTCAGTAACACTGTTTTTGTGGCAGTAAGAAGAGACTGATTTTAACATTGATTTTAATCTGTGACTTGTTTGTGTCTTTGTGTGTATTTAACCCTTGTATGTAGAAACGAGTGCAGAATGGAGAGGCCAGTTTATCCATGCATGGTTGTAGTTTTTGAAGGTCATACTGTAGTTTCTAACGCCCATGTGCCAGGTGTTTTTCGGATGGTGAAGTGCCTGGACACTGTTGGCGCTTAGTTCCCTCCCATTTTAAAGCACAAAGCAGCGCTATTACTAATACCAGAATGTCTTCATGTGTTTCTGTATAATTTGCTCTGTAGCTATAGGAGTAGGTAGAGTGATTTATAATTTCTATGGTGCTCAGGTCGATTCAGCTCAAACTTTTTAATGTGGTCTGTGCTGGGAGGAGACACATGGTGTAATCAGGGCACGTCACTGCATGAAGAAAATCACATTTAAGTTCAAAAAGACAAAACTTTTTTTTTTTCAGTGGCTGATACTTGCTTGATTGTGGCTAAAATGATGATTCTGTTCACTCTTGCTCAGTATTTTAATCATGATTTTAACAGTACCGTACTTTATCCATCTTGTACCAACATCCTAAAACATCTTGTTTTAGTATTGATGATCTTACCTTTTTATTTGACTTCTTGCAGAAAGAAGATTTGCAGCGTATGATCATAGATTTTCCAGCTCTGGCGGTGTGTCCATTTGAGTTTACATTCTTTGGATTTTAGTGCTCTGTCGTGTTTTTCTTTTCTTTTTTTTTTTTTGTTTGTTTTTTTTTTTTGTATTAGATTTCTGATCCTTCCGTCTGATCAGGACTGGCTTTTGCAGTGCGCCCACATAGCCCACCTCACTGACCGCATGTGTCCCCATATGGCAAAGAAGACACATGGACAAAGTAAATCCTTTTGGGACAGTTGATTTGAATTACTCTCCTCAGAACCTGACAACTCCTGCCTGTGCAAATTCCCACATTTAAGACACTGTAGGTTCCTCTAAAAGCGGTTGTTCACCTGCTGGGAAGCGAGTATGCTTTCACTGGTGGTGGTGGTGGGAAAATGTCTTTGTTTCAATTTTGATATTTTTCTAAAGTGATGTGTTCAATTTTTAATATCAAATTTAAAGGTAACATTTGAAAGCAATACGTAAAACATGCAAGTGATATCGTATCTTAATCTGAATCTTGCTGATTTAACAAGTGATTCATCTTCAGGCAGCTCTCCCACAATGGACAGAAACGATTAGGGTTATGTGGGTAAGGATTTTCTGTTTATTTATGATAATGTAGGCAGTGTATCATAAAATAAACTTGGTTGTTACCAGAAATGTTCTCTGTGTATTCTGTTGCTTGGGCTTCTTTAAAAGATCGATTTATTACAACACACATATACATTGCTACCATTTTCCCATGTAATATGTGCTTTTAAGGGTTCTTCAAAAGCTTTACATTAACTAAGCTAAATCATCTAGAAATCTGAAAGTTAATTCTTTTTTATAATGACAGGTAAGAAAAATACATTTGAATGTGGCCGGACCCCCTCAAATGATCATCAGATAAATCTAGATGAAGTGTAACAATTTGTAGCCCACAGTCTAAAATAAATTATAGATAATAGTATACTTATATTTCTAATAAGAACAACATATCTCAACCATTTTAATGCCATTGGTGGGTCCTTTGGAGCATCTTTCTGTTCATTTTTAATCAACAGGAAAACTGTTGTTGCTACAGGTGAACATTATACCAGCTGACTGTCTGACAGTTACCAAATGGAGACTCTGTAGGGGATGGAGAGGCTTAGTCAATTAAATCCAGAAGGCTGCAGGCTGACAGCACAGCAAAGCAAGGGGGAGTCTTACTGTAGAGTTGGATAAAGGACAAGGAGTTACACTCAACGCAGTCGGACCCGCAAGACAGGAACAGGTGAACAGCCATTGTTTTTCTCACATTGTGTAGGTAGATTTGAGATATCTGCTGGATCAGATTTACACTCATTTGGGTTTGTCTGCTTTATGGTGCACATGTCTTAACTGCAGGGAAAGTTACACTGTCCAACTTTTACAGCGTTTTCATCAGTGGATGGTCACTGCCGGATCAATCATCTGTATCACTGGCAGGACGAGTCACATTTTTGTCCTTTTTAAAGTAACAACAATGTGTTAAAGATAAATACATTTATTGCATAGTTATCCAGATCAAGCATGTGGAGGATTGTTTTTTTTTTTCTGGAAAAGGGAGCAAGTTGTTTCCTTGTCGAGGTCTTTGTGTTAACAAGTTAAATGATATTCCATATTCAACACATAACCATCAAAGGTTCTCATTTTTATCAGCAAATACACTTACTACCTTCACTTATATAATTGCCTATACACTGTATTTTATTCAATTTAATGTCTTTACTTGTCCACTATGACAGTCTGTGTTCAAGTTCAAGTTCTGTTCTAAGTAATTAAAAGGAAAACTACGGCCCACACCCGTGCGACCTTGCAGGCTAAGCCACCTCATTTAACCACCTGTGTTTACATGCTTAAAGTGCACAATGCTTTCGCTTCATAATCCAGTCACTCGGGGTTAATGAATGGACATGTTTCCACCATGCACAGTCTGAGATGTCCGGTTTATGCACATGTCTTGGCTTTACTGTTATTATCTTTGCAATACATCTTATATATTGTATTGACAATGTGCAGCATATAATATACACAATGGCTACTAAAACATGAATAATTAGATTCCACTTCTGCTTATCATTATTTAACAATAGTAATATTATAGCTGTAATATTATATTATAAAAGAACTTTGTTCAATATTTCTTAGATATTTCTTGTTATTGTTCTTTAGAAACATCCTATTGGATACAAGGTTTGCGTTCATTTGTAGTGCAGGTGCAGCAGATGGAGGCAGCGTTAAGGGATTACAGTAACTCCTTAAACAGTCTGCAGTCACTCAGTCAAGTTTGGCATCCGATTATGCTGCTCCATCCTCCTTTTGGGAGAGGAGGGTGGAGGGAGAGGAGTGGAGCTGTGTGAGGCTCACGACTCTCCAGTCTGGCCCTGAGTCACATGTGCTCTGTGCTGCTGCTGCTGCAGCTGACCGGATACCTGCCTCGACTGGATCGCATAAACACTGACTGTGGGAGGTGTCGTGGATGCAGGGGACACGGAGCTCGGTAGAAACACAACTTAGGCCTCAATTCAGTTTGCCATGCTGATTACATGGTGGTATTTATACCTCGCAGCTCGGAGCATCGCCAAACAATGCAAGTATTGCTGCTGTTTTTGTGTGTGGCTGAGTGTCTTTTCAAGGTGAAATCTGCAGAAGGGAAACTGTTTGGGACTCAGCTCAGTCAGGGTGTTTTCTTTTTTTTCTTCTTCTTCTTCTTCTTGCAATGGATCTAGATGTCAGAGGAGTCGTGCTTCCATTAGTGTTGCTGAGATAAATGTCAGGCTTAATTTGTAATCCCTCTACACACAGAATATAACACACGATGGCCTGAATGCAGTATTTATGAAGTTTGAAACGTCAGAATTGTTTCCTTCAAATCTGTGTAAAATGTTTACTTGTTAACATTATCCTGACCAGGACCACATTTCTCTTCTTTTCTTTTCTTCTTCCCTCTCTTCCTTTATACTCTTCAGCACTGAAAATGGCCTCAATCCTGCAGAAGCTGATCACACCGCTGTTCAGTGGTGCCCCTGAGCCTCCCAGGAATAAAGTGACGGTGGTGGGTGTGGGTCAGGTTGGCATGGCCTGTGCTGTCAGCATCCTGCTCAGGGTAAGAGCCCTACTGGTTTTGCTGTGATTTAGATTACCGTCCCGCCGGCTGGTGTCACAGGACGGGGGTAATACCCAGGATCCTCTATGCACGACTGACACCGGATTACTGATCTCTTGGTGTCTGATCTGGCTGTTATCCCATTGACTGTCCTTGTTCAAGTGCTGTGACAGTGGCAGGAAAATGTTATCTGTTGTCTGAAATTGGGCAGGTGTACATACAGTAGTAATAGTAGTAAGATCAAGGCGTGATACCACAATGAAATTAATGTATTTCAAGTGGACTGTGAGATGTAGCAGTGTGGGGTGGTCTGACCTCCTATCATGTGTGCAGGAGCTGGCTGATGAGCTGGCCTTGGTGGATGTGATGGAGGACAAGCTGAAAGGAGAGATGATGGACCTGCAGCATGGAAGCCTCTTTCTCAAAACTCCTAAAATAGTTGCAGACAAAAGCAAGTATCCCTGCAGACATACAGTACAAATCGCTTTCAAGTCTAAAAAAAATAAAATAAATCGAGCACTTTTGTCTGTGCAACCATTACAACAAATTCACTCTTCTTTCTCCTTCTCTCAGACTACTCTGTTACGGCTAACTCCCGCATTGTGGTGGTGACTGCTGGAGTCCGTCAGCAGGAAGGAGAGAGCAGGCTGAACCTCGTCCAGAGAAACGTCAATATCTTTAAGCACATCGTTCCCCAGATCGTCAGATACAGCCCCGACTGCATCATCATTGTGGTGTCCAACCCAGGTACTCTGATACACACACACACACGGACTGCCTGAGCTCTGTTTTGTCTTTTTCTTTCTAACACACACAGTATTCACCTTTTAGTAATGCTAACAAAACTGTTCAATAGTGGATGTGTTGACCTATGTAACCTGGAAACTGAGCGGCCTTCCCAAGCACCGCGTCATTGGCAGCGGCACCAACTTGGACTCTGCACGCTTCCGCTTCTTGATGGCCGACAAACTGGGAATCCACCCCACCAGCTTCAACGGCTGGATCCTGGGAGAACACGGAGACACCAGTGGTAAGGAAAATCAAAGTATCACAATATGTTACTGAGAAGTGCTCATCTAGAGTTTATGAAAAAAGGGTGATGGTGTGTTTTTAGTACCTGTGTGGAGTGGAACCAACGTGGCTGGAGTCAACCTGCAGACGTTAAACCCGGACATCGGCACAGACTCCGATGATGAGAACTGGAAGGACACTCATAAGATGGTGGTGAACAGGTAGGCCAGAGCTCACCTGATCTGCTGCATATTTGCCTACTTTCATTTGACTGATAAAAATAATTGACACCAGTCACTCCCTCCCTGTCTGTCTGTCTCTTTCATCAGTCTAGCTGCACAGATCACACCTTGTTTTGTTTCTTTCTCAGTGCCTATGAGGTGATCAAACTGAAGGGTTACACCAACTGGGCTATCGGTCTGAGCGTAGCTGATCTGACAGAGAGCCTCATGAGGAACATGAACAGGATTCATCCTGTTTCCACCATGGTGAAGGTGAACTTTACTCACACAAACCCATAAAGGTTCATTTTGTTTCTTTTTGAAACACAGTGGCTGAGACGTACTACATCTTTGAGGTTTGCATACATGTGCAGTTTATACATATATGATGATACATTTGCTGCAAAATCTATATAACACATTTCATCTCACATTGCAGCACTAATCTCTTTTACCAATGTGGACACGTCCAATTTATATGTTCTTATACTGACCATACGGGTGTGTGTGTGTGTTTGATCAACAGGGCATGTATGGGATCAGGGACGAGGTGTACCTGAGTCTGCCCTGCGTGCTGAACAGCGGGGGCGTGGCCAGCGTGGTCAACATGAGCCTGACAGATGAAGAAGTGGCCCAGCTGCAGGCCAGTGCCAACACACTGTGGGACATCCAGAAGGACCTGCAGGACATCTAACTGATGATCAGCAGGGAGCAACGTAGCTTCACCGTCCCCGGCTGCTTATCGCCTACAGTAAAATCACTCTGCAGTCACTAAATATCAGAAAAATGAGGAAGTGCCCACCTTCCTCACTTTCACCCTGCTGCCCTCTTTAGATATTCAGGTGTACGAGGGGTTCGGTCCCGTCAGCTGTAGCTGTAGCTGTCAGTTTGTTACACTCCTGCTTGCCAGAGACAAAATGTGACAGATCAGATGAGTGAAATGCTGCACTGATTCATCCGTGACTGTGTTGAAGTGTGTGTGTGTTGTTTCGTATGTTGCTTTGATGTGTAATAAAGCAAGTTTGTTTGTGCTTTAAATGGGAGTGTGTGTGTGTGCTCAGTTATCCAGTGGTAAAGAAGAAAATCTACTCTATAAATAGAAATCACACATTAACCTCATAACTGTAGTATCTCTGCAGTATAAATGTAGCAGAGATTTAACCTAAATATAATTCATAGTGACCTAATTGAATCTTGAGTCTTTTTATTATATTCAGGAGCTGACGTTTACATGGAACATAGAAAGACATGTTTATTCATAATCCTGTGTACATATTTCTGAATTCATTCAGGTTTTTGAAGACGATTCAAAGAGAATAAAAGCTTAATGATGTTTCTGATTCAAAGATTTGGACTCTTCTACATCGACCGGTGACCTGCGTTCGACCCAGGCTGCCGTTTCCAATCCAAGTCATTGGGCCACCTGTCTCAGTGACCCCAGTGTAGACAGTGTGATGATGTATGATTGAATGGTGATGGTGTTAATAACTGTGTAGTGTGAATGACGTGAATTGAGTGAATTGCCTGAAGCTCACACAGATTGTTTTTTTTTAATTGCTTAACAAGTCGTACAGCTGTGAGTGCAATTAGTTGAACACATGGCTCAGAGTTTATTGAAACAATCACAGTTTGGGAGGTTTATTTATGCACAGCACATTTCATCACAAGTAAACTCAATTGTGCTTTGCATGAAATTATAAACAACATGTGCAGAAGAACATAATCAAATGCAACAAAAGCAAGGAAAATATTGACATCTGATAACACTTACAATGACCGATGAACAGGTTCACAATCACAAATAAGTCTAATACACGTCTTCGTTTTCATCTGAGGAAGAAAATGAATTAAAAACAGAAAATTAATCTTTAAATCAGTCAGATGCCGGTCAGATTGAGTGTTGTAGGTTGTTTTTTTTTTTACCTTCTTCCACAGTTCGCTGCAGAAGCTCGAGGAGGAAAGATGAAGCCAAAGATATTCCCGGTCCATCGCTGCTCTGGTTGTGAGTCACTGTTGAGAAGCAGAGCAAAGAAATATGAAAAAGAAACACACTAACAACACAACTAAGACTTGACTAGAAAGAAATAAAATACAAACATACAGTGTCATAAAAAGACATGTACATATGATCACGCTTCTCTCTTTTGTATGTATTTTTGGACATTATTGGAAATCATTAGACCTTCTTCTCTATAGGTGAAATAAAACGATCTCACCTTTACAAGCTGGCATTCGTTTTGTGCCATCATTTATACGCCTCTCAGCTGCCACTTTCTCAAGACAAAGGGGTTCGAAGACTGATTTTTTTACTACTTTGCACCTTATAAATAGAATTAATTACAGAGGATTTTTGTCTCATCTAACCTTGAGTTAAAAGTCTGTGATTATTTCTGATGCTGTGTGTGATTGTGTTAATAATTGTTAAAGCGTGTACAAATACTGTATAATACTACACTGGAGACCTTTGGGTTGCCAGGTTGTGATGAATCTCCATTTAAAATAAAACTTGGACAACAGTGTTGAAAATCAAATTAAAGTCTAAATGTCCCTTAATGTCCAATAAATCATGAGCAAATGTTAATAAGTCATCTGCAATTATTAATAAATATAAGACAAAAAAAACAAAGACATTGTTCTTATAATGGCTTATGATTGATCTATAAAGCATCACTAAATGGTTTATTTATAATAAAGTCATTAGATACAACTTATAACGCCTTCATAGAGGAAGACTTATTGCTTTTAGGAGCTAAACAACATTTCTTACATCACAATTTTTGTCTTTGAATTAGTGACTTTTTGTCAGATGGTGAGACAGGCGTTAAATTTATATTAATAATTTTATCCTTTTATATACTTGTAGCTGCGGCGCATCACATATTACACTCACGAAGGTATGAAGTGTCTCCTTCTTCTCTGGTGTTGCGCTCCAGGACTGAACGGTGTCTGTCTGTAAAACATCAACATTCGTACATTGTTTTTTTTTGTTGTTGTTGTTGTTGTTGTTTTTTCTCAATTTGATGAAGCAAATCACAATTCTACATTTGTATATGTTTGTTCTGCAAATTCTTACGTGCGCCTTTCAGGTATAAGATAGCTTGGGGAGTCCAGTTTCTCCGCTGAAAGGTGGTGACAAAGATATTGAGTACATTTCTACATACTATAATTAAATTATAAAAAATATTTGTTGAACTTTCACCCACCTGTGGAGCACTGCAGCAGTGGGAAACCAGTGTCACAACAAACATCATGACTATCAGAGCCATTGTCTTTTAACTCTGTAAAGACATTCAATTAGAACTAGCATTAATAGTATTATAACAATGACAGAATCGATATCTTTATTGAGGATATAGGTATTAACAATTAAATTATATCTATCCAGTCATAAATACTGAACGGGCTTGTTTAGGATCAGCTACTGTATAGAAAAACAATATTACAATTTTAAGTCAGTTTTAAATAATATAATAATAATACATTTAATTTGTACCTCACTTTTCATTCATAAAATAAATACATACAATAATGTTAATGTTCTAACTGAAGTTTAAATTGCAATACATATCATGTGTATTATTATAATAAAAAGAATAACATGAAATATGACTATTACTATTAATCTACCCAAAGTATCTCAAACTGGCTCCACAATGATGAACTACATTCAAATAGTCTCACATGTGTTTGTTAGTGATAAAAACAAACAATATAATATATCATAAGCCAGTCTGCATCATGACTTATTGACTTTTCATATCTTAAGTACAAACTGCTGATTATACTTTTACTTGTATTGGAATATTTGTAGACTACAGTTCTTCAAGGAGGTCACTTAATTTTTTCACTTTTCTCCAAACTATTTGTTTCCAAAACATAAGCATGTATATCAATTGTAGAATTACATTCAATACATTGAGTATTAATTATTGCAGACTCAAATACAATCTCAAAGTGTAAAATATAATTAAATTGTAGATATTTTCATTTTCGTGATGCAGATACTACTGCTGCTGCTAATAATAATATTAGTAATAATGATAATAATAAAGATTATAATTATAACAACAAATATCTTACCAGTAATTGTTCTGTCCGGCTGTCTGCAGCTTGTTTCAGTGTTTCTTTGTGCTCTCCTGTCATCTCATTAAACAACCTCAGTGATCGGCGGGGTTGGGGTGGTAGGTAATGTACTTACGTCACGCGTAATATTTCAATTGACAAGAGTGACAGGTGTTAAAGCTGTCACTGCTCATTAATCACACACAGGACAGAGAGCAAACTTTGAAAACTCTCATTAGCAGCAGAGTCTCTTCACAGGAGCCACGACACTGGTGAGTTTTTTATGAATGGGGCGCGACGATAGCAACAATATGTTGTATTTATTTGTGTTTATTGAAAATATGAACTGTGGAGATGTTTTTTACATAATTCCTTTTTGTTGGACATTTTCTGAGCGTTAGATGGTTGCCTGGCAACATCACCATGACGATAACGCTGCAGGAACTCGCTGCTACCACGAAGAATTAGTCGGCACATAACCGCCATGTAAAAACATAAATTAGATTTGTATCTTATATTTTTTGTAAGTTTTTTTTTTTTTTTGTAAGAAATAATAAGGAAGATATAACTTGTTAATTAATAAGCTTTAAAGTTGTGTACAGAGCCAGGCTAACTGTTTTCTCCTCTGTCCATATGCTAAGCTAAGCTAACCAGCTAGCAGTAGCTTTAATTTAATTATGTGTTAACAAAGTTGTAATTAATATGAATAATGAATTATTACTCATATTGATTAATAAGTTATATTTAATAAAGTTGTGATACTTCTTCACACAAACTGAGTAAACTTAATCTGTTGAAGAAGGCCATGAGATGAGACTGAAAGACGTTAAGCTCAACATGTCGTCGTGAAAGAAATACTCTGATCGTTTACTTAAGTAAAAGTAGCAATAACACACTGAAAAAATGTACTTAAAGTATCAATAGTAAAAGTACGTGGTCAGTATTTATCATATGTGTATTATTTGAACATTAAAACTGATTAATTGATGTGTACGTAAGCGGCGTTTTAACGTCAGACAAGAGCCGAGAAAATCACACGTCCTTTAAGTAGGTCACTCATAGCCCAAAGCAATGGGAGCCCATACATGTTTAGGTGGCATATTTTAAAAGTCTTCTAGCTAAAGTGTTTTACAATCATTCACACACAGTCACACACCTGGCATCCAACCGACCATCAGGAGGCTTGGACAGGAGGAGCGGGGAATCATACCTGTGATTAAAGGGTCAATGAATAAATCTGATGAGTCATGAGATGATTAATGGAAGAAGAAAGAAAAGAAAGAAGTACAGCACTTGAGTAAACATATTCGTGGTCGACCGGCCTTTAAAAAATCTGCAGGAAAAAATATGAAAACAAATTTATAAAAGACACACTTTATTTCAGGTATGTACTTACAAAAGTTACAGTAACATATTTCCATCATAAGCCTGGTAAACCTCATTTTTTTCCCACAACAGTTCAGGTTTCTTTGCCCAGGTAACCTTTAGCTCAACCTTATTTATTTTGAATGTATAAAATTCCAGTAACACGTCATAGAGTAACCCAAAAAAAATGCTCTCAGTGACTGTTCAGGCACACAATCTGGAGGACCGGATGCTGCAAAAGGCTCCTGCCGCTCGGTGGTCCCAAAGTTATCGGTCCATAAATATCAGACAGGAATGATACAAAAAGGGAGACCAGGGAGACCTGTCTCCAGCCTTTAAAATAAAAACTTCTGTGGTTATGTTGTCCAGTGGCAGTCGGACACAAAACTACTTCCTCCTGACAGAAGAAACTTCACGATGTCCACAGATACACTTGTGTCTTTTGTGCAGAAAAAAAAAAAAAAAAAAGTTTGGATTCACAGTTCTGGAGTGGCAACGACCAAAAGAAACAGTCACTAGTAGAAGTTATGATAAATACTGAAATCCTCCTCGAACAAAAAAAACAGCTAGCTGTTATACCATGTTGTTGCTCTCTCCAATTTTGTCCACCAGCTGAAAGAGAACAAGAGAACAATTAGTTATTCATGAAGAATAGTTCATATATTATTGATATTTTATACAAACATGGCGTACAAACACACTTTAAACCCGAGAAGATGAAGAAAATTTATATAAAATGTTAGCAGCGAAGCATATTATTTTAGGAGCATTTTTTGTTCTGTAATTGGATGCAAATATTCAAAAAAGGCCGACACTAGATGCACAGTCCACCATTTCATTATTATTAATATTATTAGTATATTAATATATATATAATTTTAATTGTTTTCTACTTTCTAGGCAGACACTGATCTATGACAGGATTCCTTCTATCTTCGTTTTTTGGTAATAAAGGTGTGTGGCTACCGGCAATCCACAGATTTAATGAATTATGAAAATAATGGTTAGTTGCAGCTCTATGTTGATCTTTAAAATACTTACAGTACTGATTCCTGGTAAACTGAGCAAAGACCCGAGCACAGGTACACGTCTGATGAAGCCCACTGCCACCGGGAAGAATCCCCTGTTAATGGGAAACCAAATCAACATAATCCAAGATCATAACAGACATGACAATATGACAATATATATTTTTTTTTTTCTGTTTGAGCTGACCTGAATAAGAGGAAGAAACCATAGATCTCCAGAACAACTCCAATGATCGGCCAGCCGATCAGAACCACAAACACTCCTCCCAGGAAGAAGCTTGTGGCTTTTGCTTTATGTCTCTGGAAGAAGAATCTGAACGTCCGCTCCAGGCCGATGACAAAGGACAAGCCCGAGACAAACAGGATCTGTACAAAAAGCACAGACGCACAAAAACATTCACACGTCTGACATCTTTCCGATGAGACTGGATGAGAGAAATGTTTGACTGACACACAGCGTGGAGGTTTTACTCATAAACTCACATTTCCAATGGCGAGGAGAGCTTTATCAAAGAACAGCATCATCCCAAAGAAGAGGAAAAACACGCCGAAGCCTGTCAGCCCCATGCCAATTTCTGTCAATTTTTAAAGAAACAATGGAGGACAAAATGAGTAAAAATGCCTTCAATAATCAGTATGTGCAACATATTAGATAGTAGCTAATGAGTCAATTACTCAATAACCAAAATTAAAACTAAAACAAGTATGATTAATTGCTGTTTTTAACATCTCAATTGTGAGAATTTGATGCGTTTCTATTTTTAAAAAGTTTTGAACTGTTGGTCAGACACAATAAGCAGTTTGAACATTGGATTTTCATATATTATTCATATATTCTTTAACTGATAATGACAATAATCATCAAATACAGACACATACAAGTTAAATTAATTAATACATTAGTAAAAGATTAGCCAATTTAATGTAATGATAATTAGTTGTATTGGCAGGACGCGTTTTCTACTTTCTCCTGCTGTGACGTCACGGCGCTCTCAGCCAATGGCGTCTGCGCTGCTAACCTCATACATTCAGCTAAACCCGGTTTCACAGAAAACACCACAAAGACAAAGAGAACAGCAGACAAACACAGACGGGTCTTACTTTGTGAGTCCGTGAGTGAGATCATCGTGACAGCAGCTGGAGGATTTATCTTCTCTCACAAAAACTACGACGCGTCAAACCCGCAGATTTTTACCTAAACTGTTGAGTCGCAGCGATGAAGGCGAAGCTAGCGGTTTGCAACGTCACGTCTTCCGGAGCCACGCACGCATTCACGTCCTCTGAACAAAGATCGTCTATGTTGGCAGTTTTGCTACAACCTGTGATGATGTTTCAGTTATAGTTACTTGTTACTTTTGTGATTGCGATTTTATAAAAGGCTACGAAACACACGATAAGCACTTACAGAATAAACTACACATACAGCAGTATGGAAAATAGTTGAAAGTATCGTTGTTAATTAACTGACCAATTGTTGCAGCTCTTCAGTATATTTTGGCTTTGGACTTGTTGGTCCGACACAACAAAACATCTGGAGACGTCATCTTTGACTATGGGAAATTACCATTTTCTGACATTTTATTAGACAGTTAATCAATAGATTTGATTTTGACAGTTGCCAAAAAAAGGTACTGGGGCATCATTTATAAATATGGGTCAAAACAGCAACTTATATAGCCCAACGTGAGCAGTGTAGTTTCTGGTGTACAGAGATTCGGGCAGAGTGAGATCTCTTCGCTTTTATAATCAGACCTACTGATCTGCGCATGAGCGATCGAACATATCTGCGTGTCACGACTGCGCAGATGTTGCGCCGTTAACTCAATTTTTTCGCGTTTCTAACAGTTATATTTCTTTTTAGCTGTTTCACAACCGACTACTTTAATGGTTTATGTTTAAACGGAAACAGAGAGCGTTGACCTCACTGCGTACCTTTTGTTTTTTGTTTTCAGACGTGAACTACAACTCCTATCAGCCCCCGTTGATCAGGAAGGAGCTCTGGTTCCGTTTCATTAGGTGTTTAGTTGGAGTTTGTGTGGAAGCAGAAAACCGATTGAACGCAAACTGCTGATTATTGTTTATAATAATGCGTTTAGCAGACTGACATATTTCCCCCTCAGGTTTCCTCCAGCAGTAAACCAACATGGGCACTGTTGCTGCCATTCTTCTTGTTTTTGTTGGCTGTTGCAGCAATGTGGTGTCTCTGGAGCTGCTTGTAAGGTCAGTGACAAACTGTTCATGGACTTCTGCTGCTGCATAAAAGTTACTTCTACTCGGACCTGTTTTTTGTTGCTGTGACCTCCCTCTGCGTCAGGATTTAATATTGCTGTGTAATGCTCAGTATAATGAGTTGTAACAAGTCTTACAATAGAGATAATATAAAAAATACTGTGACAGACTAGACTCAGAAGAAGGTGTGGAGTCAAAGTAAAGTTCAATGTGAAGTGAGTCAGATTCATTTGGGAATGATAAAGAAAATCTATCAAGATTCAGGTTAAACAGGATTTATTCACAAAGCACAATGACGTGTATAAAGTACAAGACGGAAGAAAGGATAAAACATGAAGATGCTTGTTGTTCATTCAAGTTCACTGTCTATACGGCTCAGCTGCTAAATGTCTCATTTGTTTGTTTGTTGTTTGTTTGTTTGTTGCAGAGACTTTCCAGGATGCGGCAACATCGTCACCTTCGCTCAGTTTGTGTTCATCGCACTTGAAGGCTTCATCTTTGAAACAAACTTTGGAAGGAAGAAACCAGCAATCCCTGTAAGGTAAAAAAAAAAAAAAAAAAAAAAGAGAGAACTTACTGCTTCAGTAGATAATTAAACTGATTCTGAACCCAGCGTCTTATATCTTTTCTTTTTTTTTTGTTCCCCCAGCAACTATGTGATCATGGTGACGATGTTCTTCACCGTCAGCGTGATCAACAACTACGCTCTCAACTTCAACATCGCCATGCCACTACACATGATCTTCAGATCAGTGAGACTTGATGGATTTTCATCTTCACTGTTGAATGTTTCTCATAGTCGCTGAGATCTGTGTTTGACCTGGTTTCTTGTTGTCTTTGCAGGGATCGCTAATTGCAAACATGATCCTGGGCATAATCATTCTGAAGAAAAGGTATCAATGCCTCCTCAACAAACACGACAAACTCACAACATCTCCTTCTCTCAAACGAGACCATTTCCTGTCTCCAGCGCCACAGATTGATTTTTTTGTTTTCACCTTTTCTCCATGCAGGTATTCAGCAAGCAAATATCTGTCCATAGCTCTAATTTCAGCTGGCATCTTCACCTGCACCATCATGTCTGCCAGACAAGTGGTGAGTCCTCTGCAGAACATGTCCACACATTGTTGTTGGTTGTCTTGCGATACAACAGAGTTGTATTTCTGCCACTCTGTGGTTTTTGTTTCTGCAGAATGTGGCCAATGAGGGATCAGAAGAACAAAGTTTTTATGCCTTCATGCACTGGCTTATAGGTGAGTTTGGGCCCGACAGTTACAGACTGATAGATGTTAAAAACAAAAAATGATAATAAAAGCAGCAGCGACATGGTGTAGAATTGTAATGACTATTGACAAAGTGACAAAGTGATCAATCATCAATATAAACATGCTGGCGTGTAACTGACTTTTTCGAGGTTTTCTGTTCATTCAGGTATCGCCATGTTGACGTTTGCTTTGCTGATGTCTGCGAGGATGGGTATTTTCCAGGAGACACTGTACAAGCAGTATGGAAAACACTCCAAAGAGGCTCTCTTTTATAATGTGAGCCTTATTTAAGCTTTGTTGTGTTTTCAGGGAACTGTTCAATTAAAAACTTTATATATTTCTCTGATACAAGTTGAACAACACATATTACTTTTTCTTTTGTTTTTACACAGCACTGTCTGCCTCTGCCGGGCTTCCTGCTTCTCTCCACAGACATCTACAACCACTGTGTCCACTTCAGTCAGAGCGGTGAGTTTCATCCACAACACGTTAACAATATTAGCTTTAACTGTGTTTTTCCTGCCGTGAACAGTCAAATTGTCTATCCATCCATCCAGAGGGTTGTTTTAATAAAGAACGGCTTCTTTTCAGGAGATTCTGTTATATAAAGCAGCTTTTAATAACTTAATAACTCTGACCTACTTTGTCCCAGGTCTGTGTTTTTAAAGTCATGAACAGGTGTAAATAAATATCTTCTTTTCGCAGCTCCTGTAGTTGTTCCTGTAATCGGAGTGACCATGCCGATCATGTGGCTCTACCTGCTGATCAATGTCATCACACAGTATCCTTTCAAAACAAAAGCCTTGTGCGGCTTGTATTCATTAATCTGTTGTAACACTTACCAGGAAGGGTCTGGGTTATAATGATGCAGTAATACAAGTCACAAGTTGTTACCTAACCCTAACTTGTAGAGAAGTCAACAAACTGGTATTTTATTTATTTATTTTTAGATTCTCACAGTCTTGTTGCTGGCCTTAACCCGCTCCCTCAGGTACGTGTGCATCCGCGGCGTGTTCATCCTGACCACAGAGTGTGCCTCACTGACAGTCACCCTGGTGGTGACGCTGAGAAAGTTCCTCAGCCTCATCTTCTCTATTCTTTATTTCCAAAACCCCTTCACGACCTGGCACTGGGTGGGCACAGCCGTGGTTTTTATTGGCACCCTGCTGTACACGGAGGTGTGGAGCAGCGTCCAGGCGGCTCTGCGGCGACCTGCTGTCAAGGAGAAGAAGGCCGAGTGAAGAAGATGGACTGAAAAAAAAAAAAAAAGATCATTGTGTCGTTAGTCGTAGACGTAAAAGATTGTTTTTGGTCAACTATCCTGCAGTGATTTTTATATAGTCACATCTTTTAGGTTTTATTCTGTATCGTACATAAGAGGCTATATTAACCCCCCACCCACATACACAGACACACAAGTTTACGATACAGCTGACAATACTCTGTACTTTTTGTTATTATCAACAAATCCTATGGAAAGACCAAAACAGCTACGCTTTGGTCCGTATCTTAGTACTTTCTGAATTTACCAGCCTGTAACGTAAAATCTACAGCTGTGCACTGTAGTTTTTAGCAAATGTAACGGTAGTAAAATGTGTTTTGTTTTGTTTTTTGGAGGGAGGGGGGTCTGGTTTCAGCTGCAGATTTAGTACACAAGTATTTACAACAGCAGGACGTGTATATTGACTCAGCACAAGCTACCTTGTCCATGTTGTCAGTCTGATCAGTTCATTGTCACTAATAGGAAAAACAGATATCACCAACCTTGTCCTCTAACATTAGTACCTCATTAGCATTCATGCACAATTAGGTGTAACTCTTTTTTTTTTTTTTTTTTTTTTAATATTTATTTTCTAAAAGTGAACATCTGATTTGCTCCATATTGATGTTCATCAATAGCATAACACAGAGCACAATAATGTGATGTTAAATGGACAAACAACACATTGATGCTAAAGAGCAGCTGCAATCAGCATTATTGAGATACAGACGGAGATAATTTACTACTATTGCTGTATTTTATTTTATTTTTTAAATTCATGTGTCCTTGTTAAATTGTCTCAGGTGTTTTGATCAGTACAGTCCAATAAATCTTCACTCCCTGTTTCCCTGTTCAATACAATTATAACATGGTTACAAATAGAGTTCATAGCTGCAAAGTCATGCATCTGAAATACTTTACTATAACAAAAAGTGCATTGTTTTTATGGTAGAATGGATTTTTAGTTTTTGTTATTTTTATAGGTTGGGACACAATGTTCTCTTGCAGCACATTATGTTTACCTAAAGGCGAGGCGACCAATCCAGAGAGGAGTTGTTTAGCCACGTTTGCTTCTCGTCCAATGGCAGCAGCTGTTATTGGCTGTCAGCTGTGGGAAGGGCAGATTGTTGCAGCTGTGTCGAGCTGATTTCACTGAGCACAGATCCACGTTGCAGATGAAAATAATCTGATTAAAACCCCGAAGAGTCCTGATAGAAATCTGTGAAGCGGGTGTTGATGGGGGGAAACAGCCCGAGTCACTTCTCTCATGAGGAGGGTGAAGGCGGAGGAGTTACTTTTGTGAAGGGCATTCGGGTGAGTGAAAGCTCAGGGAAACTTTACAGGGACCATATGTGCTCTGGAGGTCCTAGAAACTGGTTAAACTAAAGGTGTATTCTGCAGACTTTCTGCAGAGAAGCATGGTGAGATTTAACATAAAAGATCGGCTCTGCAGAAATGTGATTTATTTTATTTAAAAGTCTGCATTTCTGGTAAATGTTTCATTAAATTCACTAATGTTTGTGTGAAGTCGCCCTCACGTTTGTTGTGTTTCCAGGCCTGACGAGGTTAAAGTTAAATATAGCAGCTGTTGGCACCAACACAGACACATGGACCATTGAGAAAAAAAAACCAACAACAATACTGTGATTATAACTCCAGTCTTTGCTCAAACATAACAAAAAAAGCAAATGATTAGAATTATGTTAATTGGCGCAATTAACTTGTTTGTAGTGATTATAGGCAATAATGACCTTTAGCGACCTCTATCGATGACTTTATACAACAGCAACAAAACCCAAAATAGACAAAAACAAAATGTCTTTTCCCAACAAGTTTTAAAATATTTTTTGCATCACAAAATGATTTAAGTTGGCGACAAGATATAAAGACTTGAATGTTATTTCTTGATCTTGATGTATAACTCATTATTATTAGTTGATTTTAACATTTTAAGCTGTCAAATGTGACTACGTAATGTTTTTTGTCATGAAATATATGTAGTGATGCTGAGAAAACACTTTGACCTCAGTAGAAAACAATAATGTCCAGTGTCACATAAAACACCAAGAAAATCTGACTAAAATACTAATTATTCATCAATCATCTTCTCATATTCAGATGAGATTATCGAAGTCATCTGTCCATTAATTCATCCATTCATCTTCTATGTAAGGTTGTGATTAATGATTATTAACAACAGAAGAAGAACAAACTGTAACAATCGTCACTTCTCTCGTTTGATCAGCTGTCGGACCGAGTCATCAACCGGATGAAGATCAGTTCCTCTCAGAGTGGAAGTCCTCCTCGCTCACCTGAAACAGAAACACCACCTCCACCTCTGGTTCCCGCCCCACCTGTTGAACATCCGTTACCTCTCCTGACTCCTCATTCTCCTTTTACGGATGCTCCATCCACACCACCATCAGTGGACTCTCCTCCTGTAAAACTCATACCCCCTCCTCCTGTAAAGTTTCACTCCCTTCCTCCTCCCTCTGTGGAGCCTGCAGCTGCGCCTGTGCCTCCACCTGTAGAGCCAAAAACACAACCTCTAACAGAGGCTGCAGTCTCAGCCTCACCTCCACCCAAACTAGAAGCACCTGTAGAGCCCACATATCCACTTATAGCTGAGCCTGTTGTCTCAGCCCCACCTCCACCCAAACTAGAAGCTGCTGTGGAGCCTCCACCCGTAGAGCCCAAAACTCCATCTCTAAGTGAGCCTGTTGTCTCATCCCCACCTCCACCCAAACTAGAAGCACCTGTAGAGCCCACATATCCACTTATAGCTGAGCCTGTTATCTCAGCCCCACCTCCACCCAAACTAGAAGCTGCTGTGGAGCCTCCACCCGTAGAGCCCAAAACTCCATCTCTAAGTGAGCCTGTTGCCTCAGCTCCACCTCCACCCAAACTAGAAGCACCTGTAGAGCCCACATGTCCACTTATAGCTGAGCCTGTTGTCTCAGCCCCACCTCCACCCAAAGTAGAAACTCCTGTGGAGCCTCCACTCGTAGAGCCCAAAACTCCATCTCTAAGTGAGCCTGTTGTCTTTGCCCCACCTCCACCCAAACTAGAAACTCCTGTGGAGCCTCCACTCGTAGAGCCCAAAACTCCATCTCTAAGTGAGCCTGTTGTCTCAGCCCCACCTCCACCCAAACTAGAAGCACCTGTAGAGCCCACATATCCACTTATAGCTGAGCCTGTTGTCTTAGCCCCGCCTCCACCCAAACTAGAAGCACTTGTGGCGCCTCCACCTGTAGAGCCCAAAACACAACCTCTAACTGAGCCTGTTGTCTTAGCCCTGCCTCCACCCAAAGTAGAAGCACCTGTGGAGCCTCCACCTGTAGAGCCCAAAACACAACCTCTAACTGAGCCTGTTGTCTTAGCCCCACCTCCACCCAAACTAGAAGCACCTGTGGAGCCTCCACCTGTAGAGCCCAAAACACAATCTCTAACTGAACCTGTTGTCTCAGCCCCACCTCCACCCAAACTAGAAGCACCTGTAGAGCCTACATATCCACTTATAGCTGAGCCTGTTGTCTTAGCCCCGCCTCCACCCAAAGTAGAAGCACCTGTGGAGCTTGAATCTCTTCCTCCACCTTCTCCTCCTGCTGTGGAGCCAGTAGTCCTGCCTCCTATTGAATCCTTTGTCCCGCCTCATGTAGAGCCAGAAACTCCACCCACTCCACCGGTAGCCGAACACAGCATTGATCCTGTCGTCCTGCCTCCACCTGTAGAGTCAGTCGCAGCATCTGTAGCTCCATCTGAACCTTTAGCTTCAGCTTTTCTGCCTGAACTTGTGACACAAACGCCTCCAACTACTATTGAACCTTCTGCCGCTGTAGCTCCATCTATTGAACCTCTTGAATCGGTCGTGCCGTCGACTCCACCTGTGGAAACGGTTCAGCCTTCACCCGCTGTTGAACCAGTAACCCCACCCTGCCCTGTTGAAGCTGTAGTTTTACCTCCTCTAGTGGAGGCGACTCCCGTTGAGCCTGTTGTAGTCTTACCTGCACTAACTGAAGAAGTGCCTCCACTCGTGGATCCAGCTGTTGATTCACCTCCACCATGTGAGCTGGCTCCACCTCCTCCTGAGCCTGTGGCAGCACCTCCTTCCTCTACAGCACCAGAGCTCACATTTGAGGAGCTCTCCCCACCCTGTTGTCAGTCTGTGGCGCTGGCTGTCGTATCTGTTGATGCACCTCCCTGTGAACCTCCTGTAGAGCCCCTGGCCCCTCCTCCACCTGATCCAGCTCCACCTGCTGAGGAGCCCACCACGGCCCCATCTCTGCCGCCTGTTGTTGAGGAGGAAGTGCCTGCCGTCATCTCGGTGTCAGCACCCGCAGCAGGTGAATTTGTTGTTTCCTCATCAATGAGATGAGCGTTTCATGATGTATCAAAATCTGCTTTTTTCACAAACGTATTGTGTTCACGCAGCTTCGCCTGTTTCCCCTGAAGTGGTTGAGGAACAGTGGAGGGAGAAGATCAAAGAGGAGATGCAGAGAAGTCTGGAGGAGGAGATCAGCCAGAGGAGGCAGGTGCTGCAGAGACGGTGAGGACGAGTAACTGTGAAAGTTGTCATCACTGAGTTTGACTGTTTTTGTGTCTGATAAGAAGAACTGTAGAAGTGTAATCCAAATAGACAAAGACGGCAAAAGAGCTAAAACAAAGGAAGGTCAGCAGTACACATGATGGTGAAAATGCAGCTGTACAACCACATTAATAATCAGAGCAGCCCCCCTTCCCCCCTCCTGCCCTTTTGATTTTCATTCATGCTGACATTTTGGATGAAATGAATGCTGGATGAAAATCTAGCATGCAGCATGTAAGCAAATGGGAATGAGGAAATAGAAAAATGACAGTAATAACTTTTGCCAGCAAAGAAACTTTGAATAAATCATTCAGTTGATTGAAAAAAATATCAGAGGATTAACTGTGAGCAGGCAAGAATATGATAATATGCATTACATTGGCTTTTGTTATTACTGTAATGAAGATATAAGGAATATGTTAGTAGATGACACCAACAGCTTGATGAAGTCTTGTAATGTTGTGAACAGGGCTACAGTTACAAATGAGCATGAGTGAAAAATGAAAACATTGTATGAATTCAATGAGCGATGTGATGCATTTCTACATTTGTGAAGTCTGGAGGAGATGAGGGCCCAGGCTCGAGCAGAAGCCAGAGCAGCAGCCGAGGCTCACGTGAAGGAGCAGGTGAAGAGGACGCTGGAGGTGGAGAAGGACGCGTACATGGAGAGTCTGACGGACGCCATCGCCAAGGAGCGTTCGAAGACGGAAAATGAGAGGCTCATGGTGCAGCTTTATGTAAGCACAGGAAGAAATGCACAACCTGTGTTTTGTGTGTGAGGATCTCTCTTGTAAATGTGATATTGTTCCTCTCTCTTAATGTGACTCTTTTTCTCTCTTATCCTGCTGTCTTGATTCAGTGGATGGAGCTGAAGGTAAGACGGGAGAGAATTCATACACGCATGGCATCAGTCTTTCACCTTCATTCTGCTCTAACCGGCTGCTGCTGCACAGCTGTGTTTTACTGATCATCAGTTGTTTGAAGATGTGACGTTGTGGGGATTGGGTGGCACCCACAATATATTAGATTTAATAAAAATGTAGTATTGTCATAATAATAGTGATGTTTATTTACTTAGAGATGTGTTGATGATTAAAACCATTTGTGACTCACGCAGGCTCATCAGCTGGAGGTGAAAGAGAAGGAGGTGGAGAAACGAAGTGCTCTCTACAAGGAACAGATTGCAAAACTTGAAGAAAAGGTTTTTGATACTTTTTTACGTTTTTTTTTTTTTAAAGCTGCATTCATCAGTTTTAGACAACTAAGACAAATAATGTGACCCAGAAATGAGAGGAAATAAACTCACAGATGTGCAAGTTAGCAGAAACGTGTTGATGTTAATATTTAATAGAGACTCATCTCTCTATCTATCTTGCATTGTCCGGTTGTGGATTGGACGATGCATTTGTGGACACCATAAATGACTCGTAAATCGCGGCACGTTTGTAAATCTTTTTATTTGTAGATCATGTAACACACATTCATCAGTATTACTGAGACTAACTCCTTTTATATTAAGTTGCTTTTCGTGTAACCACCTCAGTATTTCTTCTTATAAATGAACAGCGTGATGGCTATGAAGGACTTGGTGCTCTATACATGCATAAATCACTTTAGTTCCTGTACAGCCATACTTCTTACTGTCTCTCTGTGTGATGTGTGAGCTCCATCGAAGACAGTTCACCTCATTATGATGATGCAGCTGTGATATTTTATTTGACGGTAACATGACAACGTTTTAACGCTTTGACAGTGTGCCGAGTTCTACAAAGTGACGGCTGAGAGTTTCCAGAAGGGCAAAGAGGAGACGCACAACCGTTTTGCGTAAGTCAAATTACACATGTATAAATACTGCATTTATCTACAAATGTACTTTGGTTTCAATGTTGTACTTTGCATTTTTTACAAGCATTCAAGTTAAGTAAGTTACAAATGGCTCTGACACATAGTACTTGACATAGCTGACAAACTTATGTTATTGACTATTAAATCAACATAATATTTGATATTTGCATGGGCTTGTATGTCCCATGTTCTCTCTCTTTCTCAGACGTTTCAATATCCAGCCAGTGTGTGGAGATTTGCAGAGTCAGATCTTAAAATGCTACAAGGACAATCAAGGAAAAACTCTGTCCTGTTCGAGTATTGCCTCTGCCTACATGCAGTGTGTGGACAACGCCAAGAAAGTATGACACTTACTTTGGAAAAACTAGAATGATTTCTGATCTCAGTTTCTAACTTTTACTTATTATAATAACATTTGATTACAATTTCTTCTCTCCATCTACAGAATAAATTGAGCACAGGAGGTTAATAAGAACCACTGAAGAGGACGACATCTGACAGCTTTACTGCTGCGGCAAAGAAAAGACGAGTTACAGAAGCCAGAAACACAACAGATTCCTCTTCGGCTCATGTATGTTTATACGCTCAGACTGATCTGTCAGATGTTCGGTCAGTAATCTGGTATGATAGTGGCGTCACAAAGACAGTTTAGCTTTAAATAGAGAGACACTCCATGGTTGCAATCTCTGGTTCTTGGGATCATCTTAAAACCAGTTGTGCCAATACCACAACAATATAACAGATGGATCAAATCGTTTTAAGTTCTTGTCTTTAGAAACATAAAAATACGGTAGGTGTGAATTCAAGTAAGGTATTGTATGATATATATACAATCAATGACATCTTGTATGTGTGCCTTGTAGTTATGGAAATTAATTATGAGTGCAGTTGTGAAGTAACACAGGTGTGTTTTTAGGTAATATTTCTGTAAATAAATTATTTCAGGGAGTTTTGAGCTTTAACTTATCGTCCTTGAAGTCTGGTGCATGGTAAAAAAAAATGTAGATGGGTCTCAATAAATTTTGTTGTGCAACCACATAATTGCTTCTTTTTTTTTTTCTTTCTTTCTTTTCTTTTTTTTTTTTAAATTGAGGGGGAAATGCTGCCCTCTAGTGGATGTGGGTTAAAGGTTGCGTCCTAAAACATTGGTCAGGTGTATTGAAGTTCTTGCCGTAATCATTGCTGCTGTTTATAGCACACATTGTATTTCTCAAAAGTGTTTCTGTCCTAATAATTGTCTTAAATGTAAGAACAAACCACTTTTGGCATTTTTTGAGTCACGGTAAATGGTTTTCTCCTACTATTTGCATTTAATTTAAGCAATGTTGCAGAAACCTTTTTGCATTTGTGATTTTTGTTTACAAAAACTTTCCTTGCATCTTTCTGTATTTGTAATTTAATCCTCATTTATTAATTCCCTATTTATATATCACATCTGTTGAATGCAGAGAGAACAGGAAGATAATTTCACTTTTTTTAAAAATTGCATATATTTATGCAGAATAACATCACTCAGTAAAATAGGGGGATTTTTAAAAACCTGATTGGCTCTTGCTCCTTTTTAACATACATGTTTAATCATCATCACATGATCACTTTGCTGTAAGTAGAAGCAATGCTGAGTATCCATATGAGCACTTAATGTGCATTTCTCTCAAAACTAAACAAAGACGCCTCGCATCAGCCAAAGAACATCATTCAGTGTAGTTAAAACCAAATATATCAGATACAGTGTTATATTGTCAATGCACATGTACCTTAATTGTCCAACTCTAATCTTGCCTTGAAGACGTGAATGCTTGCCTCATGAGTCACATCTCTACCATCCACCCTCTACAGTATATGATGTGAATGCAGCATGAGTCATTTGATAAATATTTATTATTCATCACACTCAACTCAATACTTCTAAGTTGAATCTTTAGAGCAGTCTTAAGTGTAATTTTTTTGATGTTTGGTCAACCTACTGATGCTCACTGTGTGTGTCTCTGCATGTGCATATAAAAAACACAGTTCCTTGCTGTTCATGTTAACATGGGATGGCTGTTTGTCAGATTTTTAGGTACATCTTGTCCTGAAGTGAGCATTTGAATGTATTTGTGGTGCATGTGTGGTTGCAGCCAATTTGCATGTAAAGCATGAAATGAGAGGGTTACGTGCTCATCGTTTGGGTAGAGAGTGGTCTATTGAGACATTCTGAAACATTTTTAAAAATGCCAAAAAAATTCAAATATTGTGTGGTTGTGAATCTTAAAGGTGGTATTAGTCTCTGAAAGTTTGACATTTTGGAGGAAGCTCTGTTTCATATCCACACCTTAAAGGAGGATTTAGTACAAACAGTGATGGATTGAGGCAGACGTTGAAGTGTTTGTTTTCCCATTACAGCCTCGTCCAATCACTGCACACAAAGAGCCTTGGAGAGTTAACCAGAAGTCAAGCTGTGGGTCTGCTGACCAAACCTGACGTCACGTTCTTCCATTAGCCGCAGAGGAAGCAGCTCACCCATGTTTATCTGTGGCTTTTTTTGTGTTTATGCACAAAAGTGGTGTGTGTTAAACATGATGCAATAGCATTAGACATCCAAAACAACACTGAAACAAACATGGAATAATGGTCCCTTGTATTTTCCAACTTAATAACTGTAGTGCACAGCTAGCTAGCTGTCATATTAATCATATTGTCCCTCACGGCAGGAATGAACAGTGTATCACCAGTGGAAGAAATACATCAAAACAGCATTAATTGAATTATGTATGTATTTATTTAGGCTACTTAAGGGGCAACACAAGAAGTAAAACAAAGACAAAAACAACCTCGCTGAAGAGGGAACACACAGTGTGTTTATTTTGTGACTCTTATGAGATTTATGAGAGTGGTGAGAGTGAATCAAACAGTAAAGTTGTGGGCTGTAAAACCAAAACAATCAGCTGAAAAACACTCAAAAGCTTTGTAGAGCTGAGAGGAACTGCAGTGCAGAGTCGGTTGTCTCCATATAAAACTCTCTGGATGTCAATCCTTTTACATTACACATCCTGTATGTATTTCATCCGTTGTAAAAATAAAAATATTGATTAGAGCAGCTTTTAATGTCGTATAGGAAGCACAACTCGATAATGAATCAAACATATACAGGAAGGATTTATGTTGAAAGGCATAAGCAGATTTGTCAGCCCATTGATTGATTGGGAATAGATTCATTTACAACTAAAACATGAGGTGATTCTTTGTTGTTGTCGTCGCCTTTTTTCTCGACTTTGTTCTGGAAACTGTTTTTTCTAAAGGCAGACCGAACCTCCACGACACCAGACTGAATTTGCAGCAGTTTTATTTTATATAACTGCTTTACATATTAGATATTTTACAGTATCAGCTGTACATACTGTATGTGGGTTTTGATCTCCTGCTCCTTTGCAAGGCATTGAGTTTGCTTGTTATGTAATTCTGTCCTCTCTTTAGTGGTGCTATAGTGATTGTTACCAAGGACGTGTCTAAAGCCTACTGGAGTAGCCTTGTTACATAACGCTGCTTGTTTTGTTTTTTTTTCTCTTGTCACTTTACCTGTCGAACTCCAGATAGAGTCTGATGTCTGATGGGATATTACTTTACCAGTCCCACATGGAGCAAATCAGTCTCAGTCTGTGCAACCAGATAGATGCAGAAACATATAGTCAATTTGGACCTTTTTGTTTTGAAACTTTGTATTTATTGAGTTATTTTTAATATATATTGAAGATAATACATCATTTTTTCTTGCAAATATATGAGGTAGGAAGAAAGATGCCTCCCACACTGTCTATATACATCACTGTCTCTCCAGTCTATTCATACAGTAGCAATGTTTGAATAAAATACCATATTTGTAATGGCTTATACCACTCTTATATCGGTTAAATGTAAAGGCATACCCAGCAACTGGTTAGCTTAGCTTAGCATAGACTGCAAACATGGGGGAAACAGCTAGCCTGGCCCTGTAAGAAGGTAACAAAATCTGCCTATCAGCACCTCTCAAGCTCAGTAGTTGACACATTACAGTGTCTCCTTTGCTGAGTCTGTTCAAAAAGGGTAAAAATAGCAACTAAGCTAATAGTCTGCTGGCTGTAGCTTCATGTTAAGCAGACAGATGTAAGAGTGGTATCAAAGTTCTCATCTAACTCTCAGCATGAATAAAGGTGTTTCTCAAAATGTCAAATATTATTATATTTAATGCTTAGCTCTCTCCGTCAAGTGTCGACAGTGAAGTGCACTTCAGCCAAATCTGCACTCAACAGTCTCGATGTTGCATGTCTGTAAGCTGGTTGTTAGAGCTTCACAAACAGAAGACTATTTTCACTTTTTAATAGTTTTCATAGTCTTTGTAGCAGCGTAGTCCTCAGCAGCTGGGGAGGATTAGGACGGTCAGGATGTGGCACTGCTGACATCCAGAAAGGCATTCCTTGCAATGCTGTGGCTGTGGATTCACACACAGCTGGAAGTAAAATAAAATAAAAAGTGGAGGTCAGAAGATCAGATAGGAGCGACAGGTGTAGACACCACTGTAAGAGGATGTTGCATGATTGACAGCTGGATCAAAGTGTGGGTAAGGGGTGAGACTCTAAAGTTACTGTGACTCACTCCTCACAGTCATTTCCTTTGGCATCTTTAGGATGGACAAGAGACGACTCATCGTGTGGTCAGCTGACTCATCATATAGGAGCGGATTCTGGGAAGGAAGCACATGTTGGATGTTGGGTATTTGTGAGCATGTTATGTGTTTGGTCTTTGACAGAGGCACAATTATTCCATTTCCCGTCACACCGGAGGAATGCAGGGTGAGATTCCTGCTCTGTGAGTCATGCCCTCTCACCTGCCGTCACCATACGGATACTATTTCATTTCGTCTATTTTCCCTCTGCCGGGGGAATTTCCCACATTGTGCAGTTGCACACATGGAGGAAGTTACAGGGTTTATGTACAAGCCGTTCTGATTATAATGGGATACTTAAAAGTCTCGGCTAATTAAACAAAACTACATTCCTGTTTTTTTTTTCTGTGCACAATTTGTTCATTTACTCCCACCGTAAATGAGGGAAACCAGTACTTTATACTACATATACAAACATCTGGAAAAATAAATCAGAAGGATTGTGTGAATAAAATGTGTAAAAAGAGTGATTGCTTGTTTGTGTTGTTTGTTGTTTGTTGTTTGTCATGCTGGGTGTGTAATGTGGCTGTGTGTGTGAGCGATCAAGCTGTTACTGTAAATTTTATAGGATTTTTTTATAGAATAGAATTTTTCTTGTGAGAAATTGTTTTTTTTTAAGACTGACAACACATTCATATCTGTACTGTTTACATCCTTAAATTATCCTTATGAGTTTCTGTAAATATATAGTGATACAATGCATTATATCTGTATATCTGTGTGTCTCTCTGTGTGTGTGTGTGTGTGTGTATGCAGCATGTGTGGGGAGCCTGTGTTGACTCACAGTTTCAATAACGAGTCTGACAGAGCAGTGGATGAACAGCTCACAGTGACTATAAAGAGAAGAGAGAGAGAGAGAGAGAGAGAGAGAGAGAGGCAAGGGGGCTGTGTTTTCCGTGGCATCTCCATCTCATAACTCCTCTGTCGCTCAGTGCGTTCATACACACACAGACACTCACACCCTGAGGACCACATCACCAACAGTACATTATATAACACTGGACACTTCAGTGCTGAAGCAGGGTGGGACCAGCGTTCAGTCAGAGCAGCAAGAGTGAAAATGTCTCCAGGGAGGAAACCATCCATCATGTGGTAGGTGATGTATCATTTGCAACAGGTTAATGTTTGTGTGTGTGTGTGTGTGTGTGTGTTTATTTTCTCTAAAGTAATAGTAATTCACATACTGTCTGTTACACATACAATTATATTAATCCCCAAGTCACGTTAAACTGCACAATTCGACGAGTTGTTACAGAAAGTGACGCAGCAGTTTCACTGACTCCAGTCTATTCTTCAACAGCAGTCGGTCACCTGTAGCCATGTTGAGTGATATATCACAGCTTCAGAAAGTTGCTGCCAGGGCTTGTTCATCTTTACAAGCATTTTGTTTGTGGCAGTAGGCTATTAATCAGCACTTTTTTTCCAGGAGGAGATCCAGCAAGTAACTATCTAGTGAGCTTGTACACAATAGCACAAGAATACTATGTCATCTTTCTGCCTATTAGCTCTCTCAGAGAAAACAGTTTCTTTCTCTTTCTGTTCTCGAAAAATGTGATGCTGCCACTTGATGGGTTTGTGAGATCGATTTCAAGATTTTCAACACTCACTACCTTCAGCGTTGTAATTAATTGCTGTGGGTTTGTTTGTGTTTGTGTATCCATGCAGCACTTTATGCCCATATTTTGCTCTTTTGCTCCCAAATCTTCGATGCTGCCTTTGTGAGCGCCAGCTGACCACACCTGGATCCTGTCCTACATCGGTGCACATGTATTTATAGCTACAGAATGCACTCCCTGCAAACCTCATTCTGTCATTTAAATCCTGCATGTGATGAAGTCCGCGCCTTTGTCGGCACGGTCACTGATCCCAGGCAAGGCACTAAAGGTCCACACTAATTAACAGCAAACTGGCAAGTCTCTACAATCCCCTGGTTACTCATCCTCCAAAATCAAACACAGTGACATTTATTTTCCATGTTTTCACAAAAAAAAAAAAAAAAATCACTTTCGGTTTGTCTCATTCTCTCATCTTCATACATAAATAAATATCACTGTGTTGTTGTTTTATATATATATATATATATATATATATACAAGAGGGCGTGCACCAGTGTTTGTGTTTGCTGCTGCTGCTTCAAAATAACAGGGAAATGTTTTTATGACTCATCTGTCACAGGGTTGATTTCTGTAAGTCCAGGAAGCAGAGGAGTTGTTGTTGGCACATGATGTTGGTCCGTGTTTAAGTGTTCAGATCATAGATGATATATAGACAAGGAGGTAAACTGACTTAATTTCAGGGTCCTGTAATTCAAGATCGTTGGGGATGGGTTTCCACCATCTGGCCAAGTGTAATGGTTAGAAGTGCTTTGAGAAATTAACAAAAAAAAGTAGTACAAAGTCAAAAGGCTGTGATATGTGGCACAACAAGCTAGCAAAGCTCTATAAATGGATCTACTTAAGACTCTTAATAGACTTTGGAGCCATTTCAAAAGACTACTGTGCCTGTAATGTTTGTGGTGAAGCGGCTCATTAATGTGTTTTTAATACTTTCTGAACAACAACAGGCACAGAGGAATACCATATATCAGGTTTTGAATACACACACACGATACTAAGTAGGATCAATTAATTATTGGTTTGGCTCTGCACATTAAAATTGACAATAAGAAAAATGTAGAAAATCTGCCCTTTGAGCTTCTGTCTTTGTACAAATTAAACAAACAAGGTATGTAAAGTAATGTTTGGGAGATGCAAGTCTCATCTAATTCCTGGAAAGGAGATCTTTAAGCATATTTCCCAAAAATGTTGAACTATTGCTTTGACCTGAAGGATGCAGGATCTCATAAATTAAGGTGATATTTGACTGACTTATCTTTGGAAGTGGATCATCAGACAATGTTTTGAGTACTTTTTACTGCATTCACTGCTTTAGATGATGACTTAGAGTCTCCCCAAGGTGTGGCGGACTCAAGTTGCCCTCATCTGCTGAACATCAAACCGCAGGAATACACCTCCATCACCTGATTCACCGATTCTCCACCCCCACCTTTCTGCTTCCTGAGCACATGATTGCACACATTCATGGGGTTATACCTTCCGCCATTAAGGATAATTGCTCTGCTTTGCCCTATATGTGAACTCACTTAAGCATGCTGGGGAGCATTCACTTTAATACGAACATGAAGCTGCAACCAGAGACACATCACTTTCAGTATAAGCTCAGGAGAACAATACGTTACAATCATCATATCCTCCTCGTCCACGAGTCTCCGCTGGATTCTGCTGCTCATAACTGAGTGATGACTGACTCGGTGTTTCACCCTTAATTTTCAAATGGTTGATGACACCAGACAAAAATATTGGAACAATGAGAAAACAAATTGATGACTTATCCGTTTCTTTGGATGCCTCATAGGGTCACTGCTCTCATTTAGCTGCAGCTCAGTCATCATCTCAATTTGGTCATGCAGAGCATTTACCAGCAGGGAATATAATTTAATTTTCCCTCTCTTAACTCATTCAATGTTGTTTTTGTGTGATGTGGCACTGAAACAAATCTTTTCCTTGAATGAAAAGATTCATCACTCAGTGTCTTTGTGCCTGTTGCGTGTTGGATTTATGCTCATTTTGATGAGGTTTGGCCCATGAACACGGTAGAAAGGAAGTGGAAGAGTGATGAAGAGTGTGTCATAGGATAAACCTTCAGGCCCTTTCTGCACCTGTTCAAATGAAGCCATCTGTGAACAAACATGAGTCACAGCTCATATTATGGAAACATTATTTTTATACCTGCTAGATCTGATAGACCTGATACGTTTATGATGCACACATAATATCCACAATATTAGGTCTTTCTATGCAGTGTAGTTTCTCATAAATTCTCTCCTCTCTTTCTGTCACCTGTTTCTGTTTCATCCCATCCTCAGTAATGTGTAGATACCAGCCATGTCATTACACCCTTTGTTGACCGGTGTTTAACCTTATAAACTAACCTGAATGGAGGATTTGTCCTTGTAAGATGAAGACTGATGAGCAGCATTCACGGATCCAACCGACCACTGAGTCATTTCATGCTCAGTTTTCTCCATCAACTTCTACCCTTGCGAGAATAGTTTGATATATTGATAAATATGATTATTCACTTCCTTGCCGAGAGTTACCTGATCAGTATCATTCTTCCTATATTTGTCTGTTTCATACAGTATAAAGCTACAGTCAGGAACTGGTTAGGTTAACATAGCATAGCACGAAGACTGGAAACAGGAGGATGCAGCTATCTTGACTCTGTCCAAAGGTTAAAAGACATCTGATTACAACACCTATGAAGCTCAATAATTAACACGTTTGTTTAAGTGTAAAAACAACATGTTGTGGTTTTCCAGGTCATCTAACGCTAAAAAGAAAGCAAATAAATACAATCTGTGTTACAAAATGTAAAACTGATCCTTTAAGGATAGATGGTGAAGGAGAAAGGATAAGATAAGTATGAATTACAGAGGCGGAACAGTATCACTCTTACATCCTCCACTCAGTTTGGTCTATGAGGTTAAACACTGGTCAGCAAAAGGTGTTATGATGTTACCTACATCAATAAAAATAACTGCCTGTCACAATGGCATTCGTGTCTGTTGTTTCCCTGTGTTCTCCCCCTCCTCGTGTTGTCTCTGTCTGTGCGGGCGTGTCACACTTCCCTGGGCCTCCTGGATAATCAACAGATGAAGCACACCTGCCATTCCTCAATTTACCTGCCTTCCATCAACTCATCACTCCTACACCTCACCTCCTACTACATATAAACCCTGGCCTTCCTCCCACTCCTTGTCAGATCATTTGTTCAGCCTCTGTGGTAGTTCACGTTCGGATCATCTTTAACTACTTGTTCATTGTGCTCCTTGTTGATTTCCTGACCTCTAACCACCAATCTCTTGTGCTTAGGTCCACCACCATTTTCACCTCCTGCCACCTGCTTGCCTGCTCTCCATCCACCATCTTCAGACTGTCCAGACTCCGTGCCTCCTCCATCCATTCCCACCACTGCTTCACCTCAGCCATTCCCTCCACCTCTTATCGGACCCTCTCCTTCCCCTCTTCTCCCACATCACAATAAATCCCCTTCTTCTCTCAACCTGTGCAACCATGACACCGCCTTTATATGAAAACATTGAAATAGGATAGAAAACAACAGGTAATGCACAACTTTATTTTTCTGAAGTATCCTGATGTGTATAGTATAATTTCAGTCTGAAATCAGAGATGATACTATCATTTTGTTTGTGATGCATGCTGACCCAGGTAGGTGGATTACCAAAACACACTTGGGAGTTTCCTGCAAGCTTTGCTGATGCTGTCTCTGCAAAAATATCACTTCCATGAGCTTCACTTAAAGGTGCAATATGTAGAATTTCTGTACTGTATACTTAGTCAATGTCCTGCCTAGTTTGTTAGCTAATGGAGTATTGGTAATGCACTAATGATTTGGCGATAATGTAGTGTAACAGTGATATGCTGGCCCCAGTTGGTATGACTTTGGTAATTCTTACATATTGCACCTTTTAAAAAGACTTCCACCATTGCAGGCTGTGACTTGCAATGTAACCTCACCCTCTGCTGTTAGTTTGTAGAACGGCCCATGAAGATGTGAGAGATGAAAACATACAGGACAGCTTCCCTCTTCAGACAACAACAGGACACATTTCTTTCCACACTATCAAGCATCAAGTATTTTCTGTATTTAAAATGTACTGTACTGCAGTTTAGGACTTGTTGAGTGAAGGACTGCACTCAGAAACTGATTTCATTTGGTGACGTAGATGTTTGTACTCAGTCTCTAGCACCATATGAAATCAGTGTTCTGGGAGGTGGACTATCAGCGTGTACAGACGCTGTACATGAATAAACTGAAATATGATATGTTCTTCTTGTGAGCCAAAAAGTAGGTCATGTTTGTGTACATTGCTTTACTCCCTGTACTGCTTCATCCACTAAACTGGTCACAGCTGCTGTCCTGATTCTCATTATTTATACTTTTTCCCTTCTTGTGCCTCTCATAGCCTCAGACATACTGTACATGTACTGGACATTCCTGTGATCGCTGTTGTTTAAAGCATTTTGAAAATTTCCTTCGATGACTGACATCTGGTACCACCTGATGGCATGCTCTTCATCACATTAAAGGGTGTTTCTACTATATTTCTAAAACACTGAATTAACCTGCATTTTTGTGGTAATAAAATTGTTTAAAAATGTCATTTGTTTATTGTGTCCTGAGTAAATACCACAGTAGTAAGACATTTTATCACCTGGTCCTGGACTCATCTGATTGTATATGGTCAAAAGCTCCAGAACAGCTAATAAATGGACTTTGTTGGATTGTTTTCACTCATTTAACGCTGAATTTGCATGAAGCATGAAGGCTTAATACAGGTTTTGTCCATATGGTCTCCACTGTTACGAAGACACTACAGCAGTGATGTCAGCCACTGTATATCATGTGACTGACGGGTATCCTGATTGAAGTGGTATAGATGAGATGATGATGTGCTCATGAAGGACACAGCTGTAAAGGGTCCTGCTCGACTGATCGGGTCGTCCCACAAAGGACAATCAAACAGACCAACAGTGTACTGATGAAATCTAATCCTGATCCTCTTATAATATATTATTTATGAACTTAGAGGAAATTAATGACAATTTTGTCTAGATTGTAGATAGATTCTTTTATTTTAATTTTTACTTTTTTTTTTCTAGATTTTGAGATTAGAATGGAAATAATTTCTGAGATTTAGAGTATTTTTTTAAGAGACATGCATCTGCTGAAAAAATCTTTATCTTCATTTTCATATTATTTACAATCTGAACTCTGTATTCAAATTATACATTTTATATAAGATATTTTATTTTTTACATATTGTACATATTGACCAACTACATGTAACACTCAAAATATTTAAGACACACTGGAAAGAAAACAAATGACACATATAGAAAAAACAAATACATGTTAGTTACTAAGCTTATATATATATATATAAATATATATATATATATATCAACATACACACATCTGTTTTCAGTTTTTCGACGTTTTCTCTAATCTTTTGGTGAATTATTGGTTTCATTATCAGCTACGTTCAAGGTCTCTTTGGCCCCTCCTACCTCATGGTATCCTCGCAGTAGAGCTCAGTGCCCTCTCCTGATTGGTCCATTTCCAAGAATCCGCCATATTCAAAGTTCCGCCGTGGTGTGTGTCTGTGTGTGTATTTTTGTTGTCATTGAGCTCCTACTTTCTTTGTACACATCGGCCCGGTTTTCATACGTCTCGACTTTATTTTTTGTTCGCCAAATTTCGTCTGATCTCAGTGTGACATATTTCGAAACAAACCCTGCTGCAAAATGGAAGAAAACGAGGAAGTTGGTGGAAGGACGATGCGAAAAAACAAAAAGCAGAGAGCGAGAACATCCATCAGCGTCGTCGAGCCCTCTCCTCAAACACTCCGGAGAAACAACTCCAAAAAGTACGTACATGTGTCGAAATGTGTGGTTTTTTTTTAAGCATGTGATTATTAATTTTGAAGCTCTGTTTGGAAAATATAATGCAACGTGTAGAACTAACATTAGCCAACTATGATGGGCAGGGCTGTAACTGTCGAACGATGCCTTCAGGTGCACCTCGGAATCCATAAAATCTCATGCTATTCTTGAATCTGCAGCATTTCCTTTGAAAGGTTTCATTGCTATGACTGCATTATATGACATTAGGGATGACTAGAAGACAACGAAACTAAAAGTGAAGGAAGAATCAATCATGGCTTCATGTAATGCTATTTTTTTTAATTAATTCAACTGTCAGCAGTTATCACTTCAATTATCAATTAACTGATACATTCTATAAAATGTCAAAAATAGTAAAATTATCTGATTCATTGATTAATTACAGCTGTAGTAATACAGTTGTACCAATGGTAATGTAACTTAGATCAGCATACCATTCATATTAGCCAGTGCAGGCTTTATTAGTTCAGTATTGTTTGTAATGCAAATACTGGGGAACTGTGGAGTTGACATTGGCACTGCAGTCTGAACAGCAACATAATAATGGTTTCTTCAGTTTCCTAGAAATAGGCTTGATCTCATAGTTCAACCTGTACTGCACCTGTATTTGTACTTGCATATTTGTATTGGCCTCAAATATATTCTCTCAAAGTAGCCATTCCTAATCACAGTGTGCAAAACAATAATATAGGTATATGTTAAACTACACAAACTACACGGACATTAGCATGTAATTACATTGTAGAGCTGAAACAATCTGTCAATCAACAGAAAATGAATCACCAACACTATTTTCTGACATTTCATAAACCAAACAACTAATCAATTAATCGAGAAATTGTTAGTTAATAACATGACTTGAAGGCCAGATTACAAGTAGTAGTTTGTTCAGATGAACGTGGCCTTGAGGAAGACTTTGTAACTCTGTAGCAGCATTGTTTTGTCACCGTAACTGACTTTAGCAAAGAGCATACCAGCGCCTTATATGGTTTAAATATGAAGATCCCTCAGTCATCACTTGATGCCGCACTTGACACATTTGAAACATAATGTGACACACAAAAAAAATCATGCTTAAAATCAACAGAGCTGTAACGCACTCCCAGTACATTTAGGTCTGCCACTATATGAACTTATTTTCATTGTGCACAACCATGACTTTTATTCTTTGTTTCCCCGTAGACCTCCACTCCAGAGAGGCAGCTCCTTCACGTTTCTTACTCCGGAGACACCGTGGGACTTCAGTTTAGTGAGTTAATCATCACGTTAGACTTAGACACGTTAGGACTTGTTTGTGAATTGGATTATTTGTATGAAAAAATACTTGCAATTGTGTGCCATTATTCATCATATCATTACGTTTATATTGTTTGAATTCTCATCAGGCTTGTGAAAGTAACGTGTGTGTGTGTTGTTGCAGAAGAGAAAACGCAAAGAGAAAGACGACGATACGGTCAGCCTGTCCTGTTTCGACCTCAAGGTGAGAGTGATGGCTGCTTCCTGTCTGTCCGTTGGGTGCACGTCTAGTGCAGCACCCTTAAATGTGAAACTTTAATCCCTGTTCATGACGCAGTTGCTCATCGCAGACGACCACGAGTGCTCTCTTATGTTATGAGCTCAGGATAATCACGCTGTCCCACTGACTTGCACAAACAGCGTTGGCATGATGTCTATTGGCACTATAACATATACAAATTCATAGTTCATTCAATATATTGATGCACTTTTAATACAACATCAACAACTTAAAGCTCCATTTTGATACTATCACATTAAGCCTTAATAAAAGTTAGTTGTGACGTCTAAGATGGGAATAAAACTTGGTTCCTGACAGAGTGGTTCCTCAGCATCACACTAAACAAAAGCAGTGCTGTATAATATATAAAATATTCTATATACAGACAGAAATAGGAAACATTATCTAATCCCGGCAGCTGCAGAATTTCTGTTTTCTGACAGGAGTTGAACGAATGTGGTTGTTAAACGTTTTAATTGCAAAGTGTAACAAGGAGCCTTGTATTGAAACCACATTCTACAATTAGCTCCAGTTTGTGCCTCTAATGTATTAGCATACCTTCCCAGTTTCCCTAAAAGATAATTAACCAGCGATGTTTGAAAAACCCAGAGGGTCGTTTGAAAACATTTAATGACGGCAATTTCTACCCTCACCATCTGGATGAAAAAACAATTGTTGTTGTCCAATGCACAATCAAAAAAACAACTTGGGAAATGTTTTAAAGATCTTTTTTTTCATCACTTGAATTTTTAATCACCTCGATGGTCAGAAAAGTCTTTGGGGATTCTGGAAAAATTAAGAACACTTTCAGAGAAACCAAGTGGTTGGTAATACATGAGGCACAACCAGGGGCTAATATACAAAAGTATTCAAGGTGTTTTTTACACCCATACAGTGTTACCGTAATACAATCGAGAGTAAATAAAGACAGTTCTTGATTCCCAGGAACCTAGCAACAAACGCGTACGACCACTGGTCAAAGTTTCCTCCCTGGTCAACTTGATATCTCCTTCAAAGAATGGAGCAGTGCGACGTTTTGGCCAAACCATCCAGGTAACATAAAGGCTGTACTTGTTTTTTCATGACAAACTCTACAAGTGAACTTTGTGTGTAAAAATAAAATAAAATAAATAAATGACTTTTGTTTCCAGTCAATGTCGTTACGTGGTGATACCAAGTCACCAGGGATGTTCCTCAAAGGCAGCAGCAAGGCAGCAGGTCCCACACCCACTAAACGCAGAAACAGCACGCTGTGGTCGGAGACGCTGGATGTTCACCAGAAGAGCTCATTCTCTGCCAAAGAGATCAAGAGACAAGAGGTTGTGCAGTTTAATCTTTAATATGTCTTATGTACACTGAGCTAAAAAGCGCAGAGAGCAGAAAAACTTAACTTCTCCTGTTACTGTTTCTTTTTTGTGTAACATTTTCTTCTCCAGGTGATTCATGAGCTTTACAGGGGAGAACAAGATCTCATTGAAGATCTCCAACTTGCACGAAAGGTTCGAAAATTGATGTCAAAATTAGACCAAGAAATTCAAACATTCATCCTTCCTTTGTCAACTTGGCTTTTGCATTCACACCGCTGCTTACATTCAGGCATACCACGATCCAATGCTGAAGCTCTCCATCATGACAGAGGAGGAATTGGCGCACATTTTTGGGAATCTGGATGCATACATCCCCTTACATGAGGGTGAGTAATTGCCAATGTTTTAGGGGTGAATTGTTTGCTCTCTTATACATGTTTCTGACCGTGTGCTTTTTTATTCTCTGCAGATTTATTGATGAAGCTGACGGAGGGAACCGGCCCTGATGGAACGGTATCTCAGGTCGGACAGATAGTAATAGATTGGGTATGTATGATGGCACACTCACGCAGTTTTATAATATACTAGATACTATACAAATTTTTTTTTATTGGGTTTTCATTATCATTTTGAATAATGTTTTTTAAAGAAGCCATTCTGTAGACCAAATGACTAATCGATTAATAAGTGGATCTTCAAACTGTCACATATCAGAACACGATTGCATGTAAAACTGTTCTTGTGTCCTTTCAGCTGCCTGGTCTGAACGCTTACAAAGATTACTGCAGCAACCAGCTTGCAGCCAAAGCCCTGCTGGACCAGAAGAAGCAGGACAGACGAGTCCAAGACTTCCTGCAGCGCTGCCTGGAGTCACCGTTCAGCAGGAAGCTGGACCTCTGGAGCTTCCTGGACATCCCGCGTTCACGCTTGATGAAATATCCACTGCTGCTGCAAGAGATCCTCAGACACACTCCTCCTGATCACCCAGACATAGCCCAACTGGAGAGAGCTGTATGATATCTGTATTACATTGACTGTTTTTGCTTATATTTAGCTGTCAAATATAATATAATGCATGACTGCAGCCTGTGTAATTTTTTGGTAATGGCACATTTCACTTGTTATTCAGGCTCGTTTGTTGGTGTTGTAGCCAAATTGCCAACTTATAATAGTCCTGCTTTCATTATCCAGATCAATATAATCCAGGAGGTCCTGTCTGATATCGATGTGAGGAAAGGGGAGTCAGAGTGCCAATATTATATTGACAAACTTGAGTACCTTGATGAAAAGCAGCGGGACCCCCTCATAGGTAACTGTAAGAGCCTCCTGTGTAACGGCGAGCTGCGGAACAAGAGTGGCATGGTAAGAAATAGGATCACTCTCTTAATCTTCAGAGTCCACATGTAATAAACTTTCAATGTATGAAAATGACCTTTGTTCTCTATTAATATGTAACTTTCCAGAAGCTGCATGTGTTTCTCTTCTCTGAGCTGCTGGTTCTGACCCGACGGGTGACTCGTAACGACAGGAACTGCTTCCAGGTGTATCGACAGCCCATCCCAGTTCGGGACTTGGCTCTAGAGGACCTGCTGGATGGAGAGATCCGCATGGGAGGATCCTTCAGAGGGGCTTTTACCAATGGAGAGAAAGGTGAGATGTAGTGGCTCAGTTGTATTATGGCTCAGTTGTATTATGGCTCACTACGATGATCAGTTAAAGCATTCAAATAGCAATAGTCCAGCCACACAGGTGTTTTCACTCATTAGACTTCTTCTCATTGTCAGTGTTGGTGTCTCCACACTTTGCTTGATTGACATCTCCGTCACACTCCTGTTGGTTTTGTTGTACCTGTCATGTTGGTACATCTTACATATGGCTCTAATTTGTACATGTAGTTTCATGATGTGAAGCAATTTCAAATATATCTCCAGACTTACAGTGGGTCAAAAATACACACATTATACGTGCATGAACATGTATAGACCTGGAAAAACACCACTGCAAAATGATCAGTTTCTCTGGTTTTACTGGCAAAATGAAAAATTTTGTGTTATTCTATAAACTACTGTCAACATTTCTCCCAAATTCCAAATAAAAATATTGTCATTTAGAGCATTTATTTGCAGAAAATGACAACTGGTCAGATCATAATGCAAAGATTCTAAACATTTTTTAATCGCAGCTTTCATGCATCTGCTGTTGGGTGATTTTACGCCACTCCTGTCACACAAATTCAGGCACGTCCGTCCTCAGTGTCCACTTCACCCCAGCTGCCATTCTTTTTGTAGGTCACTTGATGTCATCCTACGGTTGTTGACATTTGAATGAGTTGGTGGTCATCCTGTCAGTGGAGAGTCGTTTTCGCCCTCTGCTGGTTTATAGCTTCGTTGTCTCTTAATGCCTCCTGATTGTCCACTGGAATGGCTTCCATTTACATAGAGATGATGATTTAAGTAAAAATTGCAGTGGTCTCCTAATTTTTTCCAGTAAAAGGGATGAATTGTTTGCAGCTGTGAGCCTTCAAATGAATATCACTGACTACTGAAGAGATGAATGTTTGTTGCTTTGGATACACTGGAAGTGGGAATAAGATACTGTTTGTTCATCATATGAACTTCAATAATATGTCTGTGTTGTGTTCTCAGCTTGTTTTCGCTGCCTCCAAGCGGCCAAAAAAAAAATCTGATAAATGCAGGTTTGAATTGTGCTGACAAAAATAAGTGCAGTATCTTGGGAGTTTAGGAGGTAGGATGTTGTGTGGGTCTTCTAGCTCAGGGCCCTCAAAGTTCACAATCCTGCTGGCTCGAGGAAATAAACTGTTTTTTGAAGGAGGTGACATCAAAATTGGATTCTTGAATTCAAGTTTTGAATATAACTTGTTTTGTTTCTTTGATTTCTGTGTCTCTTCAGCCAAGAATGTTTTCCGTGTGAGCTCTGTGGATCCCTCCCATGGCCAGTCCCACACCCTGCATTTCAATGACATCTACCAGAAACAGCGGTGGCTCAACTACCTACGTACTGCGATGGACCAACAACAGCGGGATCCACTAAGATTTCAGCAGGGAGACGCTGTCAAGCGCCGCTCCTCCACTATCTTACCCACCATCAACGATGAAGAGACAGACGAGAACTGTCCTCCTGTCTTGGGCCCTAAACTCAGGCCTCAGAAGCGTTCCAAAATCAGACTGGACCAGAGGTTTCAGGGCTCTCTAAAGAGGAAGGAAACTGGAGTGTAGACATTCAGACAGTCACTATGTCTCCTGGCTGGCCACAAGGGTCATGTGAATTATTTTGCAATGAAAACCACTGTTTTAGTGCTTCTTCATCATCTCCGTAGCTGCACTGAAAAAAAACCTTTCCAGTAATTTCCGTCCAAATGTTTGGTCAAATTTTTGTAGTCTTGTATCATTTCAATGGTGTAATTAGTTTACAAAAAAAAGTGAGAAGTGACATTGTAACTGAAATGTATGTTTATACCAGCTAAATATATGTGTAATAAGTGTTTCATGTGTCTGCCTTAGTTAAAAAGACTTGTCGCTCTTAAGATTTTGTTCATTTTGTTCTGCAATCAAAATGTCATGTATGCAGTTGTCGTGTGTGTGTGTGTGTGTGTCTGTGTGTTTGTCGTATCTGTACCAAGAAAAGGGAGCCTCAACTGTGCAGGAAGCAGATTAAGTAAGAAAAGTCTGAAAATACATAGAAATGATTAAGTAAAAACATTCCATACAAGAAGAATTTAAAAAAATGGATTTAGATGTATTGTGTTGAAAGATGTTACCCAGAAAAAATAAAACATTAGATTGTACTTTGAGTCTCGAGTATTATTGACTGTCAGACTGTATGTTACAACACACACATCCTCTCAGTTGTACTTCACCTTTTACTGTTGACAGAGTAGTTTGAGCGTGATGCAACATTTGCTAGGCAAACAGAAGGTAAACTCTTTTAACATTTAGTATTTAACGTTGTTTAGTATTTTCTTTTTTTCAAAATGATATAATTACAGGGGCAGTAAGCTCTTTAAAGAGGTACACGCTTCAGTTTTTCATTTGGAAATACAGGCAAAACCTCACTTTTAGTTCTTATGAAGTTCTTATTAAATGCTGATGCAAGCTCAGTAAAAGAGAAGCAGAATAATTTACATAAACAGTGTTGATTTTACAAACATGCACCACTGGTTTCATACATTTTCTGCCTACAACTCTGTTTTATTATTGAACTCTTGGTTTGTTTACTTCTTTATTTAAACCTTTTCTAATTTTAGACTTAGATTGCCCTGTTTTATGAGAGCTAATCTTACTGATGCTTTAAGCAGTTTGAGATAATTTGCTTGAAAGACAATAATGTTTCTTATAAACAAGGTAGGGAATCACATGAGCAGAGGGGGGTGTATATATAAATAACTTCTTCAAACTTGAGTTTCACTTACCCCATGATGATAATGCAGACAAACAAACTGCCCTTTGCAGTAATATTTGCTTTAGTTTTCTATTTATTTACACAAATTGAATAGAGGTAGAACCATCTGTGTTATTTACAAGTTTACATTAAAAATAAAGTTACAGCATATATATATATATGTATATGTGTGTGTGTGTGTGTGTGTGTATGTATACACAAATAAACACAATGATAAATTCCTAGTACCAGTAATCACTTCATGTACCCTGTGTTTCAATAACATACACACAGTATTTATGTTGACATGCTTAATTAACAGCTTAGAGAGCTCAGACTGACTTGATGGAGAAGAACAAGATAAGTTCATGTTACCTTCACAATATTGACTCAAATGACTCTGTAATACTAAATGGAAGCAACCTTTACCAACTTTTCTGGCCGGTACAAAGACTGTATGATTAAGTCTCACTTTTTTTAAAATTTAGATAAACATGTTCAACTGTACACTACCCGCCATGAACGAATCGTCAGAATTTAAGTAAATGAGTGGCTGGTGGAGCAGAACAACAACTATGCTTAATTTTTGCAAACTTCAACATCCTGTCATGACAAAGAGAACAACAGAGCCAAACATGACTTGGTTTAAACTTAACCTTCTAAAAGTTGATGCTCAAGATTGTGATGTGGGATTAAATTTCAATAACTGGAGGCGGCGTGTAAGACAGAAAATCTATGATGCGATTGGGCAAATCCAGTTTGGAAACGACTTCACAAGCTCTTGTGCCGAGAGCCCTCCTCACCGCCACTCTGCTCACCTGCTGTAGACTGAGAGGGGTATCTAAGGAAGAGAGAACAGATGACATTTTATCTGTGCTCTCAGATATTCTACATACTGACTGGATGCACATTTTATAAAGACACACTTACTCTCATAGACCTCAAGGCAGAGATAGGAGGGGGATCCTAGACTGGTGTAGTGGATAGGTTTTTTGTTCATGTTATCTCTGGCATATACGTTCCCCCCAAACTCCACAAGCAGCTCAATCAAGTCAGTGTTTCTTGTTTTGGCTGCATGATGAAGTGCTGTCTCATGCAGCTTAGCAGCATTCACATTTGCCCCTTGGGAGGAGGAAGACAAAAACGCATGAGTTAGAGAAGTAGCTCTGTTTTCTGCACCATTTGTTTATATACCAATTACAAACGCCACAATAGCTTTATACTGTATTAAAATATCAATAACAGTATGATATGATGATGATACTAGTATGTAAATATGTACAAACATGAACTCACCTGCATTGAGGAGAACTTTGGCGCAGTCATAATGCTGCCTGGCACAGGCGACGTGGAGCGGTGTCCCATAGTGGCAGTCATGGGCTTCCATGAAAGCTCCTTGATCAATCATAAGCTGGACACAGTCTGAATTACCTATTGTGAGAGACAGGGAAAAAAAATGAATATTTATAACAAAGTATAATGTTCTGCAGCGAATTGACTTTCAACAGCACATCTGGGGAAAGTTGTAGTAGAAATGTAGTAAAACCTTTTAAGTATTATTCGCTCTTGGGGCTTGAAAGGTAACTTTCTTTAATCAGTATGACAAACGCATTGCTTACACTGTGCGTAATCAGGTTCGGCAATTCTTGACTGACAAAGCAAACAAAGCCCTAGTGACATATTCATTCCTGTGTCTTGTTGTATGTAACATGACATACCTCCCATACAAGCCTCATGAAGGGGTGAGAAGGTAAACAGTGGAGGATTAACAGTTGCTCCATACTCCAGCAGCAGTTTCACACAGTCTAGGCTCCCGGCTGCACAGGCATCACACAGCGGAGTGCTGCCATCAATGTTACGCGCATCCACCTGAAGAGCACAGAGCCATAATTAAAAAAAAAAGGAAAAAAAAGAAAAACGTCATTCAACCAATCATGCCTTAATGAATGAAACCATCTCACCTGCGCACCAGCATTCAGCAGCAGTCTGACGCACTGGGTCTGTCCCTGTATGCACGCTTCATGCAGCGGAGTGATGGAGTCGACAGCCACGATGTTAACTGCCGCTCCACCTTCGATCAGCTGCTGCAGCTGAACAGCCCTCCCCTGCGCGGCCGCCTCATGCACTGCTGACCGGTCCGTCCAGAATCCAAGACCATGAGCTGCAAACATGAGAAAGAAAACTGAGCTTCTCTGATCATATGATGTATACATTGTTTGTTTACTTTGTCATTACATACATATACATATGAAAAAATATTCCTAAAAAAAAGGGTATAAGGATTGAATAGGTTCTTAAAACAATAGTCAGGCGCCCAAATTAATATTAAAATAGTATTTTTCTTGCTGTGATCCTTCCTCCACCTGTTCATAGTGGCCATTAGAAGATCACATCATAATGTAGTTACAATGTAAGTGATGTGGGATAAAATCCACAAGCCTCCTTCTGCACAAAAATATATTTAAACGTTTATCTGACACTACTATGGAGCTTCAGCTATTCAAATGAGTCAAATGAGAGAAATAGTGTCTGAGGAAACACAAAGAGGTAATTTGATGCTTAAAAAAAAGACTGCTGAAGCTTCAGATAAACTTTTAAAACACATTTGTGCAAAAAATGACCGCATCACACTTATACTGACAGCACATTTGAAGTATTTTTCACAAAACCTCTCTCAGGGTTCATATGAGCACCTGACTGTTGTTTTAAGACACACTTTTCAAAAAATTACGAACCCACCCAGGGGCACATTAAACGCAACACATGAACAGTAATGCAAACCAGGAGTGTATGCGTCCATTGACCTGTTCATTATGGGTTTTGTAACATTAATCTCTATGATAGTTTGGTGGACATTCAGTTGCACAACATGCACTCCGGTCGCTGCCTGCCGGCCTCACTAACGAGCTTACAGCTCAAATTAACGTCAACCACTGACGTTAAAAAGAAAGCATGCTAGCTACCGTTGAACTAGCTATACGTCTAACGTCTAAAGGCTAGTCCTCATGAATATAAATGAAAGTTATTGATAGCTCATCATGATGTCTACCAGCCTCAACCAGATAACGTTAACCGTCAGTTGTTTTGGTGTCACTGTTGGTCACCAACTGTAAGCTACTTACCGATTTCTCCATACAAGGACGGCCTGGTCCGTGTGATCTCCATTTCATGTTACCGTCTGCTTCTCCGTTAACCACGTAGTTTCAGCCACATCCGTAGTTCATTTTGAAGCAGGAAAGTGATGAGTGAAGGTCCGGCATTACTACAAGTAGAAACACGCTGGACTGCCGGCTGCAAAGGCCTCAGTGAGGGCAGCTCCCGGTTCAGCACAAACAAACAGTGCTTGGAATTCTGGGAAATGTAGGCGACAAAGATGGAGTACCCCACGTGCAAACATGCGAGGTATATTAAGACGTAGGGGAAACAAAACGAAAAGCAGGCACATCATCATAACTGAGCACATCTTAACATAAAGCTCATTTACGCAGGAAAGACAAGAAATGACAACAGAATTATGGAAAATGGAGGTAAAGGACAAGATTGAACGTATATAAAAATGTAGAGACGGTATTGAAGGGCGGGAATGTTTATTTAGTGTATTTGAGGATGACTGGACAGGAAAGACAGCTTTTAAAATGAATGATAGACACTGAAGGAGAATAACCCCGGCAGGTGGCAGTAATGCAACATCATGGAGGCCGTAAAACCTGACAGAAGAAGAAGAAGAAGTTTCTCACATTCAAGCAAATTAAACGATTCTAAAATTTAAGACACCAACAAATGGTGAAAACGAATAATTAATTTGTATTTGATATTGTTATTTAACAATTTAGACCAAACAAAAATTATTTAACTTTCACATGTAGCTAGTTTCACTTTTAGCTAGCAAGTAATTAACATCATGACAATATTAACATTACGTTTCACTGTAGCTAACAAGTTAGCTAACTCTTAAATAGATAGCTTGTACATCAACATGGCACAAAACTACACAGATACTGACGTTTCCAGGCACATAGGTAGGAATTATTATTATTAATTGTTTTGGTTTATGTTTAAAAGTTAATTTTAGTTAACTTTAATATTGTTAAACCAGGGTGTGTGTGTTTGTTTGAGTGTTTCTGACATTTGCGCCTCAACTGTATTCATATTATGTTAATAAAGTGACATTTTAAAACAAGCTAGATGTGGATAAAAACTATGGGCTAAATTACACTTAACTTTCCACTAATTCAAATCCTCACCTGAAAAAAATAACTATGTAAATAAATATAAATGTAAGTGGCATAGAAAGTGTTTAAATGACAATATTTCCCGTTAAAATGTAGTGGACGTATAAAGTAACATACACTAGTAATACTCGTGTAATGTACTTCCTACTCTTATCTAATGTTTACTTTTGTAGGGTACAGAAAGAACTGGCTGTATTCGTATTAGGGTTCAACACCATTTTACAGTGACAGACTTGACTAGACAGAGAAAAACACAGCTGATGAGTTTAGACACAGGAGGACTGAAGCGTCGGCGCAGCCTCGGCTCATGATCGACTCCCTCCGTCCACAGATCAGCGGAGGCCTTCAAGATGGATGCGGTCGTCTCGATAGGTTTCTGTTTCTTTTTCGAGACGGACTATACATGCGCCTATTACACCTGTATGGAAACACGTTGGAGACTGAGACGCTTTTATTTGTAAACGGATCCATGACATGCCAAAAAAAAAAAAAGTGGATGTTTTTTTCTCTCATACGTGGTTGGATCTTTGGACTGTCTGTCGGTTATATATTTTTTTTAACTTCCTGGTTTGGTTGTCGCATTTAATATGTCTGTTGAAATTGCTCGTAAAGTTCATGTGACACCAAAACGTTTATTGTACACCGAGTATATGAAGCTTTGCGCATCCGTTGTGATGTTTAATACTAGAGACAACTGTTTTCAACGAAGGGCAAAGGGAGAACGACAAATTTCATAAGTGTTTCAGCAATGGAAAGTGGGACCGATGGTGCCTCGAGTAAAGGTGACGAGTCCTTCTAACATCCTCTAACTTTCACTTTAAACCTAAACATGGATCGGATTTATTAACCCCTCCAATCCCATACTCACTCTTGATTTTTGTTAGACACTTACTATATATTAAAATCTTTAAAAACCAAAAAAAAACAGGACGTGTCTGCTAGTGTCGTAACCAACTGTACAAAAAGTCCTAACCACGCGGCGACTACTCCTAGGATGAAAAAAACAAACGTAACTTGGTGTATTTTTTATGTCAGGTGGTTTGTATATATTATGCTTATATGTGTTGTTGTGTCCACTTTCAGGTGTTTTTATACCTGTGTCAGAGGGGTCTGACGACTTTAAAAGCAACATCCTGGCTCCTCTTCAAAATGCGTACTTGTACGAGGAGTCGACGCAGTCTTTCAGATACACGTCGGCTGTCTTAATTAAAAATTCCTCACTGGAAAAAAAGGTCAGTCCGTTACTTTACTCCTTATATCCCATATAGGTACATGTCATTCAACATAAAGCCACTTATGATAGATTAAACATTAAACAGTAGTGGCACACTGTTTGATGTAATGATTGCCAAGTATTTCTTACTTTTTTTTTTCTTCTTTTAAGCTTTATCAGTGGCTATACTTATCTTTATGTTTTACAGGGTAATCATTATACCTGCTTAAAGTATACAGTGAAAGCATGATAAATAAGGACTGCCATTTACTGCTGTAAGAGGAACCTCAAACATGAAAACAAAATGGCCTTTTCACCACTTTTGAAACTGTTTTTTTCCTTTTTTTCTTCCCCCCATCTTTGTCTTTTAATATCAGTATAACGACTTCCAAGCAAAGAGAAGAGAAATAGGATATTCAGAGGAGGATCTGGAAGAAACCTATGGGTTTTTGCTGTTTGATGATGTCAACAAGGTACAAACTAGAAACACTGCCACACCTGAAAAAAATACATGTTTTAACAAATCTTTGGATATTTAATATTAATCTATCTTATTTTGTTGTTTTTTTTAAAGGCTAATATACTTGGAGAAACTGGTGTGCCCACTGGAAACAACACATGTACAACTCTGGGAGATCCCTTAAAGGGTAAATTATGTGTATATATATATATATATATATATATACATATCTATATATGTTTTATCTCCCTCAGACTGCCTTCATGCCACCCAGTGGTGAGCTCACTATTGACATTAGTGTATATGCACAGCACAACCAGGAACAAACAGATCATATTTCTATACAGAAAAGAAAACACTTAAGATTTGTATATAATAACTGTTATATCTTAACATGTGACCTACTTGTTACATGGTTAAACATGCACATATTAAAATGAAGCTTTTATCCTTAAAAACTTAAGTATAAGTATTGAATGCCAGATTATTACCATAAAGAGCAAATCCATCCTATGCTGTGTGTCTTGCCTTGCACTGGTTTTGAAATTGAAAGTAAACGTCTCCCAGATTATATACAAATGGAAGTAAAAAGAAAGTGGAAGAATCTCTGATGTGAAACAGAAACCATACAGCAGTTCAGGATGTGCAGCGTGTTGAAGGCCGGAAGACAATCAATTCAGTTTTTATTGTCTTTTAAAAGTGTCCATAAAAACACTAATCCCATTTAATAGTAACATGTAGTTTTGTTATATGTATTTGTTTTCCCTTTTTAAACTTGCCTCTCAAAGATTTAGTTTTTCTTTGTTGCTGTGGTAAGTATAGAAGTTATCAGGTATAAACGTTGGTCAAAATGTTTTGTTTTTTTTATGGGGCTGTTCTTCAGGAAACCACACACGAGTGGTGCATGAAAACAAGAGCTCCAAGGTTTTATAATGTGCTTGTGTTACACGGTGATAATCTCTGTTCTTCTACACACCCGTCCTTGTTTTAATCTGTTACGGTTCTTGTGCTACATCAAATTTATATATATATACACAAACATATAACTTCTTATAAGAAACATATAAATTGTTAACATGTCGACTGTTAACGGCTTTCTCCACATTCAGGTTTTACTGCTGGTATGTGAATGTAAAGGAACGGCCTAATCTGTCAAACCAGTTTTCGGGCGTTTGTTTTATTGCATACATTGAGAAACCTGTTTTTTTTCCCTGAGAACTTGCCTTAACTAGAAATACTTATTGTGTGTTTGTAGCTTTATCCCGATGCCACATGTGCCCCTGTTGGACTTCATAAAAAAAAACATTTTTATCCTAAAATCTCTTTGCAGGATTAAGGTCTAGTAAAGCATACTGTATTAACATGTAATGTAACGTGTTTTCCTGCTCACGTTGGCCTGCAGTAGGTGGGGTCAGTTAGTTGGTACATGTAGGGGTGCGACTGTTGTGACAGACTAATCTTTTAAAGATGAAGGTGTGTCACAGTTAAACATTAAAGTTTTCAGTTTTTTTTTTTTTTTATGATTGTGATGAAATCCTAACAATTCTTCCTGTATTTACTTTTAACTGAAAACCAGTGGTGGAAGGTAACTAAGTACATTTATTCAAGTACTATACTTATGTACAAATTTATCCTTTACTTGAGTATTTCCATTTTATGCTGCGACACAATGGATAATATAACAAGCTATTAAAATATAGCACATTCAATAAATGATCCAATATTTCACCAATCGCTTTAATACTTTAAAAACTACATATTGCTGCTAATATGTATGCACTTTTACTTAAGTAGGATATTTAATGCAGGATTTGTACTTGTATTTTATATTGCTGTATTGATACTTTAAGCATCTGTGTACTTCTTCCACTGCTGCTTAATACACATAATGTGAAAGTGTTCTGTGTTTATTTAGGTGTGTACATATCTATGTACTCTGACTGTTTGGATCAGAATCGCTGGTATCATGGGAAATCTGGATACATTGCCATCATCAGGCTGACAAAGGTATTGAAAATGGGTGAATGCATTTATTGTTTTTTCATTCAAAGAAAACAAAAAAATCTATGAAGTAAATAATTATCCTTTGTTGTTCCCAACAGGGGAGAGTTAAAAGGGTTTTGGAGAACTACACCCAGAATTTCACTGCACCCACTGTGGGGTTTGACTGCCATGTGTCTGAACAGTTGCCTTCAGTATCTGCCAAAACCAGCTCCTTTCTTGCATTTGAGAGAACCCAAGTAAGAAGAGGCTCTGGAGATTATCTTAATTTGTTTATGAATTTGAGTGCAGTGATGAAGATCCCTCAGCACAGATATGGCACCACTTCCCTCGCACTTTATTTATAACAGCAATAAACATACAGAACATATAAATGAAATTACTCTGTGCTTTCATATTGAGAACTTTCTTAACATGCACTGATGTTAAGAAGAAACAAAATGACATTATGCAGCTCAAGTGCCTCTTGTTGTTGTTTTGCAGTATTACATGTATGAGCTGCTAGATGATGGAACCAATGAAACGGCCCAGTATCCCAGCCTTGTTTGTCCTTTTGCTATTGTATCATTTTCATATACGGACACCAAAGCACCTGTAGCACATCAGGAGAAAAGGTACAGCAAGACATACTCTGCCCTTAGTGTTAAAACATAGTATGTAAGTGACCAAATACCATTTTATAGTTGTTGGGAATATTGAAGTCATACTGATGATTTCCCCCTCCCCTCCAAATTCTCTTTTCAGTGAGGAGAAAAAACTGGGTAAGTGAAATGTAATAAATACAAAACTCCACATATATTTCCATCAAAAAGAAATATATTAGCATTGTCATGAGGTTTAATAATATGTAAGTCAGACAAAGAAAATACCAATGTATTCCCAAAAGAATCATACATCTATTACAATTATTTGATGATTTTTATTCCAGTTTCTCATTACGTGTCTTGGAGAGGTCGACTTCAAATAGGCACCCAGTTCTATGATGTGGGGTTCAAGTCTACAGCAAAGACCATGATCCCTGCAAAACTGTAAGTTAAGCGTGAACCTAGAACATACATAATATTCTTAGATGACCTAAATGATTAAAACTATACATATTGCGTGTTTTTCCATTGAAGGCCACCAGTGCTGACAGTTGAACGAGCGATCTCCATGTCAGAACTGAGACAGCTCTTGCCAAAGCCAGTCTTTGAAACCTGCTTTTCTGGTGAAGGTGTGTTTTTACGACTTTATAAAAAGTCCCACATTATGCTTTATTTATATTATCAGTTGATGTTTCTATGTAAGTAGGCTTAATGAATATATTATTAATGAATTTTGCTGTTTTGCTGTCTTTTAGTCTTTCTGGATAGCTTATACTGCATCCTGTGTGAGTTGGTTTCTTCTGGAGCAGAAGAAAACTCACTGTCTGTACTTGTTCAGGAGATAAAGGAGAAAGATATGGTAAGTCTGTGTATTATCAACCTTTCAGAAAGAACTTCATTCTGTTTATAAAATGTCAAAACCCAAATATGATTTATTACAACCCAAAGTGATGTGATCATAAGAAATTCATTCAACCAAGCAAATCTTCACATTTTCCAACTATAACCAGCAAATGATTGATATTTTATGTTCTATTTAACATTTAGTTTCTATTTAACAAAATTTAAATTTTTTGCACAGGCCCTCACTATTCCACTGAATGATAGTGGTTTTCTCATCCTCTTGCATTCCTCCCACTTTCTCACATATGATGGTAAGATGATGAAAATGATGAACACTTTTTGTTGTAAGTCTCGTGACAAAAATACAGAATTCTGCCTTTGTTGAGAACGTCATGTTAAAATCAGCCATATATCTATGCGTTTTTCTAGATATTGGGTCCAGTGCTGCTGAGGTACTGCAAGGCATGTTTGTGTTTCCAGACTCACGAGTTGTACAGAGAGGTGATTATAGCATGATGTTTAACTGCAGATAATTTCATTTGATTTGTATCTAACACTTACATGAATTTACATGTTCCCTGCTCAGTGGCATTTTTAGCTTTTCATTGATTAATGACATTCAAAATAGCAAAAGCTGAGATTAATATATTATTCTTTCTCGATTTATCACAGACACAAAACTTGGACAGAAAAGGCCTTTCATGTCATCTGAAATTCTTCGGGTTCTGCCAATTCTAAGTTATGCAGAGGGTGAAGTTGAAAAAACACCAATTGATCCAAGTGAAGACCTGTGTGACGTGTTGATGCAGCATATGCAGAGTTATACTGCACTGATAAATCCTGGCCTGGCATTAAGTCCTTCTAGGGAAGCCAGCATGTTCCCAGATCAGTATGATGTGCCTGATGCCCACAAACACCTCTACTCATCTCCAGAGTGGAACAACAGGGCCTGGCAGAGCCTCAGGTCATACCTAAACAAACCAGTCTCCTTCCAACTGTCAATGTCCACAGCCTCAGAAATCCTGGCTGCTGGACAAGAGGAACGAAGAGAAGACCTTGATGATGATGTTTACATCTGTCTGTCATCTCCTGAGGAGGTACCAGACAGTCCTGTTAGCATGGGGTCAGAAGGCCAGAAATCTCCAGCAAACATTGAGACATCTGAAGCACAGGTTAATCTAACAGCTGCCACTCAAAATGTCGGATCAAATGATTTGCAAGCTGGAGATGCATCCAAAGATACTGAAAAATCTGACCTGAGTGAGATGATCAAAACTGAAGATATGGGGCCAAAAGCTCCCCTAACTCCCCCTAAAGCAGATGACCTACCAGCAGAGCTGATTGTCAGCATCACTTCAGCGGAGCGAACTGTTACTGATGAGAGTCTGACTGTGATCAGTACTATGTCAGTAACAAAGCATAATGACTATCAGCTTTCTGCTTTTTCAACTGCGCAATTACAAACCACAGGAATGAACCCTCAGAATGATGAGACTGTCAAAACCAATGGGGGTTTGGGTGGCCTTCCCACTAAACTACAACGAAGAAAACGACGCAGGGGACATTACAAAGCTCGAAAAACGATACCTAAAGTACCCATTGAGACTGCTGCCGTACAAATACCAGTGGAGGATAAAGACTTAAAGAGACAGAAGGATGACAAAGCCACAGAATCATCAGGGCAGTTGCAGTTAAATGAATCTTTAGCTACTGATTGGAGAAAACTACCAAGACATAAGCGCAAATTTAGAAAACTATCATCAAAAACTGAAACATTGAGATCTGCTACTGTTGGTTTAGCAGTAGCAATGGAGAAAAAGCCTGACTCAGGAAAGCAGATATTGGAAAACACCATTATAATGGAGCTTGACACTTTTGCTCTGAGAAAGAAAACTGAACGCTGGGACTTAAAGCCAGTTATCAGCGAATGTGGAAGAATCTTGGTTCCTCATGGCTCTGCAGATTTTGCGGATCAGATTAAGTCTTTAAAGGATAAACTACAATCTACTAAAGACGAACAGATCCCAGAAGAAATGTTGGTTGATGTTCCGTCAAATGCTCATGACACAGTAGAGGTGGAGCAAGAGTCAAGCACTGCTCCAGGAACAGCAGTTGACGAGACAGAGGTGACACAATCCATGGACGAAGGGAACCATCTTCAAAACGTTGTCAGTCTTGTTAATCCTGAACAGTTAGAAGATAGCAACGGTTCATTGACTTCGAATTTAGAGAGCTCTGAGCATTATTCAAAGAAAGATAACATAACGACTCCTGTCCAGACTCCTCCAGAAGCAGTTCAAGAAAAACACACTGATATTCACCCTTGTAACAAACTTAACCCAGGAAAGTTTGCTATAAAGGGCGGATTTCTGTTGAGTAAACTGAAATCAGTACTTTTAAGGGGAAAGAGAAAAACTGATCTTCTTATTTCAGATGAAACGACTGCAAATTTAAACCAAAAACGTGAACCTTGTCTTAAGAAGAGCAAAAGTGATTCAGATACTGAGATGTTGAAAAGTACAGATGCAATTACAGGTGTCAAAGAAGTTTCAGACATGGTGTCAGTTGACCCTCTTTTTGCGTATGCCCTAGGCCTGACCCCTAAAGAGACACCAAATAAAGTACAGAAAACTGGGTGTCACGATACTCAAGGAAGGAAAGACACATCACAGACACAAGAACAAACCATTTCAGACAAGCAACCTCAAATCATACACAGGCCTCCATCAATTTTCCCAAGGAGGGGCCGGATTAAAACACTCAAAAAGCACCAAGGCATCCCTACAGAATATATTAAAAAGAAATGTAAGTCATGTTTAAAAATGATGAGATTTGGAATAGTTGATTTTTGTGCATGATGTAAAATCTCTTAGCACTGTGCAGAATTTTGAAACTGACTCTCTTTGAATCTGACTCTTCCCCTGTCGCTTTTACAACTGGCTTCAGCACACTGTCGCTTCGCTCGCTTGCATTGCATTTTTGCTTGTCTAAGCATCTACACCATAGACTGTATATAAATATGGATGGCACAGGAGCTCCTCAAAAGTAACATTGCCAAAACATTGCGATCATGGTGGCAGGCTGTAGTATTGGTCATAAATTCTATCTCTGCCCTCTTAAGCGCATGTCAAATTCATGTTTGTGCTCATCTTTTTTTTTTTTCATTGAAACAAACAATAAATACAACACACAACATATACAGTACATACATATCTACACGTATGGCCTCCCCCTGAATGCCAATCTAGCTACACCAAGAACCAATCTAATCCCCCAAAATAAATACCATTATATATACACATATACAATACATACACGCCCACAGATAATGTAGTACATAATAATTACACGTTCATGCTCGTATACAAACACACATATATGGAGTTGCATCAAATCGGTATATGTACAGAGGTACATAAATGGCCAAAGAGGTAGTTAGCTTTTAATCAGCTATTCATCCCGCCACCCGACTCTCCTGCAGATTCTGGCTCCAAATGACACGACACAAGCAAGATAGATAGATTTCACTTTTGCATAGTGGTAGGAAGTGTGGGTGTGGCATCCGTATTTATATGCAGTCTATAACCTGCGCCCCCAGGTGGCATTGTTGTTTTATTAAATCTAATCCCTTGATTTGAAAACATGGCATAATTTACATGTTGCTAACATGCATATAATGCTAAACCACACATATTTTTAAAATGCTTTCAATGTGCTACTTTCATGCTGTGTCTCTTTTTTCTCCTCTGTTTTGTCTTCACAGGGTGGTTGCATTTTCAAACCCCAGCTTGTTATTCAAGTGAAAAACTCAAAAGCAAAGAGTGTACTAGGGATAATTCTGTCAGGAAGACTATTCAGGAAAAAATGCACACTGCTGATGCTACAGATGCTTTGAACTTACTTGCTGACTTGGCACTCGGTGCCCGTAATGACCAGGTTCCACCACAGCCAAACCCAGAACCTGAGAGAAAACCTGAGTCAAGTTTGAAGAAGTGTGGCCTTACAAAAGATGTTACCATTGCTGAACAAAAGTCAGTTCTTCATGCTCTGCTTAGACAGTCTGCTGCTAGACCCATTCAGCTCCTTCAGTCTCCTTCTCCAAGCCATCTTGTGGGAGGAAGTGAGTTGGTTAGTTTGATATCTAAAGAACATGATTACTCATTGCCGCCATCTTCCTCTCTACTGTTGGGTTTGCCAGGTACACCCTTCCAGGTATCCCCTTTAGGTGGTTCTACTAGACTGCTGCAACGTCAACAGACAATGTATGGCAATGGAATTCAAACACTACATCCCTCTGTTGGTTGGAAAAACGGAGGTAAACACATGATTCCAGAGTCTCTGAAAAAGCACATACAGTGCAGGACAAAGTTTAGACACCCCCGTACCTTTGTTGACAAGGATGGATCTCTCCAAGTCACAAGGCAATGGAAAGAAAACTATGACTTCAGTCTGGACAGTAAGTTTTCAACTGACTCAAAGGATAGAGCTATCATCCGAGCATTGCATGGGTATGTATACTCTGTTACTTATACAAGGGTATCTCAACAGTAAAACAAATGTCACCAAACTTGTCTGTATCTAATAAATGTAGGCATTATGTGGTATATTTAACTTTTAGTTCAGATGACGATTAATGAAAAGAACTAATTTTTTATACGTCTTATATTTTTGATAGCCCGTGGGATTTGTCCATTCAAGGCATCACTGAAGAGGTGCGGCTCATCGTCCACATGTGGATAGGTCTTTTTTATAGCCGGTCAACAGCTAGGCTTTTTCACAATGAGATGAACTTTACAAGCCCATGTTCAAAAGAGAATTCTTTGAAAATGTCCAGTGAAACGATATCAGTCTCAGCTCAGTCTGAGCTCAATGCCAATTCCAGTGCATTTGCTCCTTTACCAAGCTTAATAGGCACTTCAGACCTTTCTGATGCAAACACTTTGGACCTCAGCAAAAAAGATACCTCATGCTTAGACAATGGATCTGAGATTTTGGACTTGTCACTGAGAAACTCCAGTGCAAAGATTGTCAGTTCAGATCCACAAGTCAAAAGAAAGGAGACCTCTGTTTCCAGGGACCAGAAGGAAGCTAGTGAAACATTGAACGTACTTAAGTCACCAGTGGAACTACACGAGGTAAGCACATTTACAGTTTGGTTTTAATATATTTATGTTAAAGACAAACTATGCATAGAATTTTCTATTGTATGTAATTGTTAATTATTTATTATGATTTTCAGATGGTCTTTAGGATATAGAAAATGTTTATTGCCAGGTATATGCACTGGTCATAAAGTAAGACATACAATCATCAGCATAGCTACGGATCCTCTAGTAAAGGACTGTAGAGGTTAAAGGAGTGAATCATTATCTGTTTGGCAAAAATTATCCTCATAAAACTTGTTATTGAAACGGGCATTGATGGGCAACCATGTCTGTATTTTATCTGTCCAAACAGCAGCACTCAATACAGTAGCACATAGCTCTTTTTTATCCAAATGTGAAGAAAGATTACTTAATTATTAATTTGGGAGTAAAAAAAAGTACATACATACCAAAAAAACACATCAAAGTACCAGAATCTCCCTGACAACACAACTCCCAGGTGAGGCAACCCCTCCATTATAAGATGGCATAGCAGATATAGATTATCTGCAGGTATAGTTGGGTTAAGTTTTAGTGATGAAGCTCTGTTTATCCCCTTTAACATTTTCTAATGGGCAGTTAAATGGAGGTCCATCTTCCTAAGGATGTCTCCTATACCCTGAATCTTTGAACCAGTAAATGTGAGTGAACACAGTGTTTATAATATGCAATTCTTATATGCCGTTTACACTTTCTTTTTCCAGTGTCACAGAAAGATGGTACTCTGCACAGAGATTATCAATGTGGTAAATGATGTCAGAAGTATCTATGAAAATAAGATGACTCCTTTGGAAAACATTGGCTGCTTGGAGCACACTGACATACCATCTGATAAAGGTGACGCAACAGTAATTCCTGTACGAAAAGAGATAGAAAGTGTATCCGTTCAGCCAGAGGATCATGGGAACGCTTCAGGAATTGGGCATGTGCTGCATGTATCCAACAATGCGAAAATGGAAATAAATGATGGAATTGAAAAGTCAGAAGCTACAGAGAGAGGTTTGGTACAAGAACATCAAATGGATTCATCCAAATTCATGTCAGACAAACAGGTGGACCCCACCAAAGAAGTAGGTGATGTGGCTCACGCAGTTGAGCATGATGAAATGAAATCCAAAGATGGGGAAAACTGGGAAGGGAAAGAAAACCCATACCAAGATGGCAACATAGAACCTTCCCCAAAGGTGGTGCATACAGTCTGCTATGGAAATCTATGTGAAGATGAGAGGCAGTTAGCTATGGAGGAAGCTAAAGTAGTCTCACCAGGCCTGGCTGGAAATGTTAATGAAGATGAGGATTCTTGTAAGAGACATGAAGATGAAAATCACTTGGAAAAAGAAAATGGACAGAATGAAAAAGACAGTTGTATTCCAGTTGAGGATGGCGGGGACATGAGTGACCAGCTGTTACCTATGATGTGTGACAGCCCTGACTCACTAAAGGAGGATTGCATTGCAGAGTGTAATCGCCAACAGCCACCAGATGAGCAACCACCTCAAGCAGAGAGCACAAAAGATGTCTGCCATGACTTGGAGTTGAGGAAGCTGTGCACATTGACTGATGAACATGCCATTTCAAATAAAGGTCCCGACACGCCTACAGGCATGGATCCTGTTCATAATGAACCTGCATTTAAGGCAAATTCAGAAACTAACATTTGTTTGGTAGAAAAGGTACATTTCAAGGCAGCATTACCCATGGCTTATGAGAACCCCTGTTCATTAGAAGGGTATCAAGCAGATGGGTCTGTTCCCCAGACAAAGGGCCATATTGAAACAAGAAGCCAAAACGAAGTGATGACAAACTTCAGTTCTTGTAGTAATAATGATCGTGAAGATCAGGATACCAAATCAATTGAGGGAGAGAAAAAAGATGATAGCACAACTCAAAAAGAACCATTCCTAAGTAAGATTGTACAAAAGTGGGAAGCTGAGGTGGAATTGACAAAAGAAACGGATTGGAATAAAGACAGAACAAATGAGGGATTGGAAAAGATCCATAGCAGGGTTGTAATCCCGTTTATTGGAATAGACACGTCTGGAGAGGATATTGTACAACCATATGTCTCACATCCACAAGGCAAGGTTGAAGAAGTCGTTCAAGGCCAGAAAGAAATACCATTTATCAGTGAAACTAAACTCCATAAAGCTATTCCACCCATAGAGGTATACGGTACTGAGGCAGACCTGTCAGCTCACAAAATCCCTCTTCTAAATGTAAGTGAAACCATCGAGCCACTGGTTTTAATAAGTGAGTTTGAAGACAGGTGTCCTACTCCAACTATGGATGAGAAACCATATAAGTACATACCCAGCTCTGGCACGAGTACTACATCTGCTTTTAGCGGTACTAAAACTTGCGAAAACATTTCTCTGAAATATATTAGCAGAAGCTCAACACCTGTAAAGGATGAAATGCCTCTTGAGCAAAAATGTTTTCTCTCATCTACAGTCAACAGTGACCACAATCAACCTCATGGTCTTCATCCTGATTTTGAACTAAGAACTCTACGAGTTCTACAGAGTATTGACAAGATCCTCTGCAAAACAAGATACACTGACAAATCCAGTCAGAATAAAACAGCTGACACGAAGCACTTTCTTGATCAACCCCCTAACGGCCCAGGCCACATTGCAGCTGACGTTACAGACAAGAAAATAAACAATACAAAACCGGCGGTGGTGGCAGCCTCTACCTCAAAAGAACCGAGTGCAGAATCATCAGACCACTCACTTATATCACCTTTCAAAAGTAAATTAGAGAAAGTACTTGGTGTTAGGTTGCAGCTAAAGAACACAGACTCAACAGTTCATCAACAATACTTTGAAAAAACAAGTAAATTACAGGAAACCTCTGTCGGGCAAGATTATTGTCATCCCTACAGATCACTTTTCTCTACTGAGTCTTTGCAAGGCATTAAACCAAATATTGACGAAGACAGACATAAAACAACATCACACACCCAATTAATCCACGAACCCCGTTCATACAGTCAGCGCCCTGTCATGGCTGTGAAACCATCGAAGAGTGATGAAAGTCAAGCAGAGTTCACCTGTATTGAAAACTCTTCAAAAGATAAACTGACTCAATATCCTGTAGTCACACACACCACACCTACTTCCATGCTCCTAGAGAGAAAGATAGAAAGATACAAAGAATATCCTGAAAGGCTAAATGATGATAAGCAGGAGGCCAGTGACTATTTCTGCAAGAATAGTTGTTTATCAAATGTTAATGACAGTAAATTGAACTCAGAGTCTGCAAAAGCTTCCTCTAAACTTGTTGATGGAAACCAACATTTACCGACATATAGTTCAGTTAAGAAATTTGGACAAACGGCTAAAGAGAACACTGAGATGGATAAGAGAGGCTGTCCAGAGGCATTGGCTTCACTTGTGGATTATAAAGATGACTGCATAACAGATAACGTAACAGACAGTCCTGTCCTTGTACGTCAAGGATCACTTGTAATTAAAGTCTACAACACCAGCCAGAAAAGATCTTTTTCTTTTCTGGAGCAAGTTTCTCAAAGGTGTGTACAGGATAACCTCACGCAAGCGTCAATGGAACAGGAGTGCCTTATCTTCTCAGAACAAATGAAACAGCTTTTAAAAAGGACTAAAAGGGGGAGCATCTGTCAGCAGGACTCTTCTGACAAATTAAAGTTTCCTTGCGTCACTCCTGTGACTGTGCACTTTTCCAGTCTGGAGGAGCAGGAGGATTCATTGGATCACTTGGACATACCGTCACTTGTTGGGCAAAAAATCAAGGTAGACATGTCTGACAGAAAAGTTGTGGCAGACACCACAGAGGAAGAAACGACTTCAGTGCATCCTGAAAGAATATCTCAAGCAACCGGCAACCCTCCGGAACATGCTGGGGTTTCTGGTGTGACTGCAGAGTGCACCACACTGTACGAGGCAATGATGAATAACGTTTGTGCTGGCACAAAGGTCCTATCTAGATCTAAGAGCTTCCGAATGGATAGAGTTTACCCAAAGACTGAACCAAGTAGCCCTTTTGACTTCTGTGGTCAAATGAAGAGAAAGATGGATGAGAGCTTTCGGAGTAATCTGAATTCAGTTGTGAAGAAATCCTGTAGAACAAAGTACAGATTCTACGTGTTGGTGACGTCAGATGATACCTTCTTTGAGGAAACCAAGGTAAGACAGGTTTTCAATATACTTCTAATGTTGTATTTCTAATAACCATTTTTTTCAGTGATGTACTGTTAATAGCCCACATTCCTAAACTAATAAAAGTGGTTTTGCCACCCAAAATCAGAATTTTGACAATGCAATCCTAACCTCAGTATTAAAGGTTATTTGTAGCATGGAGATTGGAGGTTGTGGTCTGCTTGGATTAACTGCAAGTTGTCATGGTGGAAGAAACTTTTTTGAAAAATTAAAATCTATCAGCCACTATGTCTTTAAATAGTGCCGGGGCCTTTATTTGTAAGTGTCTCTCTTTGAAGTGTATGTGCTCGTATTTAACACGAAGCTTCCTTGTTTTCTGCTCTGCTTCTGTTTGCACTGTTACATTTTTGTTACTGCATTATGATGTTAATACTGCCATCTTGTGGCAGTTGTATGTTACTACAAACTACAGTTGGCTGAGACATTGAAACACATACACCCACAGTGACTGAAATAGGATCATATATATCATAAATAGGATGAAATACTTCAGATGACCAATTCAGAACAACCTAGTGTTGAAAATAGCATGATTATATTGTTGAATGTACTAAATTAAAGCTATAGTAATAAATTAACTAGCTGCATATTATATAACCAGGAGTTGGCCATTATCAGAGACCTGGCTTTTATTTATTCTCTGCTTCCTATTTGTCTGCTCAGTATGTTCTTACAAGTTTATTTCCCCTTTATTTTCACAAGGCACAGTTAGAGGCAGAGGGCCATACTGCCGTACAGCCATCCCAGTTCTTCCTTGGTGAGGGTAGTTCTTCATCTCTCCTCATCATCCTCAGGAATGAGGACATTGCAGAGCACATTTGTGAGGTAAACAAAAACAACTGGTGTAAAATGATAATGAGGGGACCTCAGCTAAGAGATCATCTTGAATTAATGATTCTGCTCTCTTCTACATCAGGTTCCACATTTGCTGGATCTGAAGAAGTCACCAGGTGTGCAATTTGTAGGAATTGATGAACCAGATGATGTTGTGAATCTCACCTACCAAGAACTCTTCACAAGGGGAGGTTTTGTAATGCTTGACAAAGCCGCATTGGAGCTCCTCAGCCTTTGTATGTGTATATATTAATAAGTACCAGCTTTTTGTTACACATGTTACATAAGCATCTTCATTCCAGTTTAATCCATGATCTCATTTTTCTATTAAATTTTAGACGACATGAAAAAAATTTCAAAAATCTTGCAAGAGCTTAGCAGAACAGGGAAGTGGAAATGGTTGTTGCACTACAGAGACAGCCGTCATCTGAAAGAAAATGCAAGGTAGGATACAGCTTAGTTAAAATAAAACCCACTGACTTCTCACTTACCTGTATGGCAGTTCACAGCTGTTCAAAAATACGTTTCTCTTAAAATCTGAACATAATGTTTAGATTTTTTTTTAAAAAGTGTCCCAAAACTAACTAAATGTCTCCTTCCAGGTTGAGTACAGAGGTAAACGAGAAGAAGCGCTTCTTAAACTGGTGCCAAGAAGCTGGAAATCTGGAGGTCTTGCCTTACCATGAGTGTGATCTTATGTCAAGAGATCGGCCCGACTATCTCTCATGTCTGGTCCGCTTGCAGGTCCAGAATATATCAGCCCGATATTCTGTTTTTGTAACTGGTGAGACACTGATGCACTAATACGTTATCTGTACCTGGAAACCCATTCAATCCCATCATATTGTGGTCTTATATTGGAGATGTACTGTAGGTAACAAGAATGTGTAAGCATTGCATATACAGCATTATAAAATAAATTTAGACTGATAGCCGACTGTATTGACTGAACATGAACAGAAAATGCATATATAGCAACACTTAACCTGTAAATGTTTTAGTTATTGTACAGTGTAAAAGGATGGTGTTTTATTTTTTCTTACAGATACGACAACAGACGGTTCATTTGGGAGAAATGGAATTTTAGCAATGACTGTCGACTCTTTCCTGACAAAATCTCCAAGTGAAATGTTTACAGTCTGACCTGAGTCTGCTGGGTGAACTCAAGTTGTGCTAATTCAAGTGCACAGCCTTCAAAAACTCTTTGGCCAATAATGGTGATTTCTATCTTACTACATTTACCAGTACAGATCTTTTATATACAGCAGTAAATGTTGCTTTATAGTTGTTTTTATATGCATATGTTCATTTGTAAAATAAGTTATAAATCAGTTACCAAATAGATTGATATACTACCAGTATACAGGGAGTTTGATGTAAATAGTGTATTCATTTTGTACATTGTACTTTTGAACTTGAAATGTGATTTTTAAATCATATATATATTTTGCGTTTTTTCTCTATGATCCTGACTTCATTGCTGCACAATTGTTCCAATATTTAATGAGTTTTTTTCTCTCAAGACTGTTCACAAAGATTTTACTTTTTTAGGTGAAAACCTAATTGTTGTAAACTGTTGAGGTCATGGACTGTAAGTGTTGGGAGAACAACAAATGTTAATTATATTCAATTTTGACATTGACAGCGACTGAAATAAAGCTGTTTATTTTGATTTTTCTCTTCTTTTTTTGTTTGTATGTTTTGTTTTTATGCTTTAAAAAAACCTACACTAGACGAAGAATCTTTCTGGTGGGATTTATACAGTGGACTTGAACATGGGATTCAATACACCGAGTCAGTAACACTTCAGTCATGGTGGAGAGTGATAGGCAGCATTCACCCAGTGTTAATGTTAGAAAATACATATTAATTTGTAAACTTATTTAAAGTTACTGTCATATGATTATGGCTTAGACAGGCTATATTACAAGGTGGAATGAGAGTTTATTTTACACAGACATGAGTGGACTATGGTGTGAAGGTAGAGTGAAAACTCCTTATAGGTACATATTATAGAGACATATATAGAATCATGTTTACAGTCAAAAATTAATAGAGGTTTAAGTAACGCAATAAACATACAATGGTCTTTATTTTATAAAGAGAGGGCCTCGCTGAGAATAACAATCTGTAACAACATAGTATAGTCACGAAAGTCACGAAACATATTAGCACCGACTTACAGTGAATTTTATCAAATACAAAGATGGTAAAACATGATATAAATATACGTATTCAGTATGGCCTTGTCTGTTTATACATGTATGTTTGTAGAAATGTTTTTTTATTGACATAATTTTGTCTAACTCAATTCTACAAGAAACTATTGATGAGATAGCTTTAATGATTTGTGTGGTTTTTTTTGTTGCCGTTTGTTTGTGTTATTTTTATTATCAAGAACAAGTCACTGTCACAGAAAATACCATACATTTGTATCACCATGGCCGACATTAGTAGGTTGCACACCTGAATGTTTTTAAATCAGAAGTAAGATTATAAATTAGAAGAAGCTAAATACAACATTAATGGACCTTGAAAAGAGGCTGAACTGACTACTTGACTATTTCCATTGTATGCTACTTTGACACAATGGATAATATAACAAACTTTTAAAATACAACACATTGATAAAGATGAAACCAGTGCTTTCCAACCTTTTTGTGTGTTGACGTCTTATAAAAAGCAGTGTGTAGTCGGGGGAACATTTCAGATATTAACAGCACCACGCCCCTCGAAACTTCTCACATGGTTTTATTTCAATAAATGTTCAAATGAGCCAATATTTCACCAAAAGTCAAAGATTTCTTCTCTATCTGAACAGAATCTATCTAGTGACCCTTTAGAGGTCTAGGTTGGGAACCACTGGTCTAAACTATCTAACTGTATATAAAGTAGTTGAAACTATCTCCACCTCCTGCAGATACAACAGTAACATGCTGCTCCAACACTGAGGCTTCAGTATTAATAATATAATGATGTCATATTTAATATCAGTCAGGGGGACAAAATTACAACTTTTACTTTAATACTTTAAGTATATTTTGCTGCTAATACGTTTACGTACTTTTACTTAAGTAGGATATTTCACGCAGAATTTTTACTGTATGTATTTAATGTATCTTTATATTGCTCTATTGGTACTTTTACTTAACTTATAATTATAAATACATATATAAGTTATAATTAATTAATTATAGTATTATTATTCCGACATGTCATACGGTGATTTGGTCGTTTCCTCCAACTTCAATGTGACTCAGCGAATAAGCCGAAAAAAATAAACCTGAAACCGACTGTTTGTGTTGTTCTTCACGAGCAAACCGCTTGTCGTTAGTTTGGAGCCAGAGTACAGTGAATATTTTATAAGTCTCCAACATAAAGTGTTACGGTAATAACACTATAATATATATATACTTTTCTATCTGACTGAGCTCCTGCGCATCGTCGCCCACTGATGAACCTCCTGAATACAGCAGAGTCGTGTAGCCAGTCGTTCACTTCTGCGCATGTGCCGTCAAGATTCCGGGGATGGGTCTAACGATTGGAATCAAGATGGCGACTCTGGCAAAAGCGCCAATATATTTAGTGAAGTAGATGTCCAAAATTAACCGCGGTGGTGGGTTTTCTCAAGCCCCTCGCGGCTTTCGTGAAACATGAAGACCGGGAAATGTTTTGGAAGAGAGATTGACCGGGTTTAAGACCGTAACAAAGTCAGCGAGATGTGTGAGAGCTATGCCCGCTCGCTGCTGCGTGTGTCGGTGGCGCAGATATGCCAGGCGCTGGGCTGGGATGCGGTTCAGCTCACTGCGTGCGATCTGCTGTCCGATGTGCTGCATCGGTACATCCAGCAGCTGGCCAGGGTCTGCCACCGGTACTCTGATCTCTGTAAGTGCTTCGTTTATTTCCCTGATTACCCATAAACCTGAAGTAAGTTAGACGATCACGTTGTTGTTTGGGGTCTGGTACTGGCGCCCCCTAGCAAAGGTTGATATGTCAAAAAAGTACAGTCGCTATATACCAAAACATCTTCCGTGTTTTGTTGTAAGTGTCGCTGATAACTCTACAGCTCTGGAAAACACATTGTGTGTACATATACTCAAGTTAGCTAGCGATATTAGCTGTGCCACGCTTCACTCTGTCAGTCTGAAACCTGTTGAGCATTACTTCTTGTTGGCTTTAATGTCAACATTAGTCAGTATACTAGGAGGTGCTTGTATGTCTGTCACAATGTCTGTTATGTTGTTTGCCCCACGCCATCATCAACACTAACAAACAGTAGTGTAGTAATCAGGCATGCTGATATTTAACTGCTTGTTTTGATTCTACCTTTCAGATGGAAGAACAGATCCAGTCCTGGACGATGTCAGCCAGGCCTTCAGGCTGCTGGGGGTGAGTCTGAGTGAACTGGAGGACTACGTCCACAACCTGGAGCCTGTGGCCTTCGCCCATCAAACACCGCTCTTTCCTGTCAGCAAAAACAACGTCCTGCAGTTTCCCCAGCCTGGAGCCCGGGATGCAGAGGAAAGGAAGGATTACATTCCTGATTATATGCCGCCCCTGGTCTCCTTACAAGAAGGTCAGTTTTTATAGTGTTTATATGCACATCTGTGTGTCTGGTCTGTAGTTTCCACAGGTGGATAGTTTCCACAGTTTATATGTGCAGATGGAAAGCCTGGGCAGGACTCTTCAGGGTTGACTGCATATTGAAGAAAAAAAGCTGAACAATAATAATAATAACAATAATAATAAACTGGGAATACAACTGTATTTTTGGGTCAAGTCTATTTGGATGACTCGCCAAAATAACCTGTGTGCATGTTAAAACAGGTCTTATGGTCATGACAATCCTGGAAGATGAACTGAAAACAGTGTTTAACTTATATCTTTGTCTCCTTGCCTTTTTAGAAGAGGAGGAAGAAGAGGTCCTTCCTGACATGGGTACCTCAGCCGAAGCTATGCAGGTGGCACTGGAGGAGGACGAGGAGGAAATGGACGACGAAGAGACCGTCAACGATGAGAACCACCCGCTGAAGAGGCCCCTGGATAGTCCTGATGCAGCTATGGGCATGATGCCTACTTCAAAGAGGCCGCGCTTGTACCCTGGTCTCAGCCCAGAATGGGGGGTTGAGCCCCGGGAGCCCCTCACCTCTCTGAACCCTCAGCGTGTTCCCCCAGGAATGCTGCCTTCTCACGATAGCCTTGACCCCCTGTCACCTGAAACACCTTCTGGACCCCTGCCCACCTTCAGACCTCAGCTGGTGGTACCGAAACACTCTGATCAAAAGGCCCTCACTACTCCAGGAAGAAAGCCTAAAGTCTCGTCCCCTGGCAGACAACGGACTAAGTCCCCTAAAGGGGTCATTCCTGTTCCGGTGGGTGGCAGTCCCATCCATTCTCCAAAACCGTCTAAGGAAAGGAAGAAATCACCAGGCAGGACGAAGAGTCCTAAAAGCCCCAAAAGCCCGAAGATGGTTTCGGTCAAAGCATCTCAACCCCAGATTAAAACAGAAGTTGTGCATAAGATACCCATATCTGCGTTGAGTGAGAGGATGGGGAAGGAGAACATCCATATGCGTCAGAATATAGAGGACAGAGAGTTAGCTGAGGGCCCCTTCAAGAAACTTGAGCCTGATAACACAGCCATTGATGACTCTATTGATGCTGTGATCGCCAGAGCGTGTGCTGAGCGGGAGCCGGATCCTTTCGCTTTCTCCTCAGGCTCTGATTCCGATAGCAATGGGTTCTCGAGTCCTAGACGACTGACCATTATGGAGCCATCTACACCCAAAATCCTGATCGGGGCCAGCAACTCTTTAAAAGACACGTCAACACCACTTCACCTTCAGGCACACTCAGGCTTAGGAAATTGGACTATGGATGATTCGATCAATGAGGTAATCCGAAAGGTCAACCAGGGCAGTCCGTCTGTGCCTCCGCCAAGTCACGGAGAATATGTGTCGTCAGGATCAGCCTCACCACCAACTCCTGAACCTCTGCTCAAGATTTTTGAGGAGAAAAACAAGTTTGCCTCACCGGTGGATGTTAAGAAAAAGCTAAAGAAGGAGCTTAAAACTAAAATGAAGAAAAAGGAGAAAGACAAGCCCAAAGACAAAGACCGGGAAAAGGGCAAGCTAAAAGAGAAAAATAAGGACAAGAACCGGGATAAGAGCAAGGAGTTTTCCAAGGATGGCAAGTTGCCCTGGAAGGAGTTTGGACTGAAGGATGATGAGCACTTCGGTCCAAGAGACTTCACTCTGCCAGAGGGCTCCATTAAGATAAAAAACAGAGATGGAGATGGCCCTAAGAAGGAGAAGGAGAAACACAAAGACAAAAAGAAGGATAAGGAAAAAAGTAAGAAGGACAAAGATAAGCGGGACAAGGGCAAAGACAGGAGCAAGGATGACAGGCAGAAACAATCTGCCTCCTTTGCTCTGAGTGAAATCCCACCACTTTTCAGCCCGTCTGCCTGCCTGCGTATACCCTCCATGCTTCCTCCTCTGGCCCCGATCCTCCAGGATAAGGACATAAAGAGCAAAGAAAAGGACAAGAAGAAAGAGAAGAAGGAGAAGAAGAAAAAGAAAGATAAGGAAAAGGATAAGGAGCGAGAGAAAGCTAAAGAAAAGGAGCGAGAGAAAGAAGAGAAGAGGAAAGAAAAAGAGAGGGAAAAAGAAAAACGGGAAAAGGAGAAGGAAAAAGAAAAAGAGAGAATTCGTCTGGAGAAGGTAACTTGATTTTGTGCAGTATGTCATTATGTCTGTGTGTTAGTGTTGGTGTGTCACTGAAATTTCCTCTTTTTTTTTTCGTTTCCGCAGGTGAAAGTAGACACTCCTGTGCCTCTACCGTCTCCAGTCATTCCCAGACTGACGCTCAGAGTTGGAGCTGGCCAGGATAAAATGTAAGTATTGAACGAGTATTTCTAGTGACATCTCTAACTCTTGTTATATTTCGTCCATCACCTTTATGCATGTTACACAATTAAAAGCTGAATATTGTTTGCTTTACCGGTGTTACTAAGGACATATTGTCTGTGGGCTGAGTGTCAAATCTCAGTCATTTTTGGCACCGAAAAGTAAGAGTATCAAAAGCTGGCAAATACGAAGTTTGCTGTGACTGTTTATTCAGGTTATGCTTTATACGGCTGCTTGTGTTAAGACTTAAATTAAAATGTGAGAACTTTGGCTTTATTTGTTAAATGGTTTTGTATTGAAACATACACATTTACTCATTACGGAGACAGAAAACTATTTATGATAGTAAATACTATAAGTAGTACTATTTGTGTCAACTTGTGTTTTGTGTCTGTCCCCAGTGTTATCAGCAAGGTGGTTCCAAATTCAGAGCCCAAAACGCCAGCACCTAAGAACCCCGCTGCCAAGTCTGGACCTGGGAATCGTCCTCGGACGCCCCCGCCGCCGCCAATTCTCTCCCCAGTCGTACCCATTCTGCCCCCTGCTCCCACCCCTCTTCCGCCGGCTCCTCCCCCGTCGTCACTGCTTTCTCCGGCTCCTATGCTCTCCCCGTCTGCTTCCCTCAAAACACCGGTCCGCAGTGTAGTAACAGAAACTGTCAGTACATACGTGGTGAGTGCTTACTCCTTTGTTGACTGAGGATTGGTGCACGTGACAATGTTGTTTTTATATTGTGATTCATCTGCACAGGAAAACTTTATGCAGCACATTTCAACTTTAACAGGTTTTCTTCTGTCTGAGGAAAAAGTAAATTAACTACATCTAAATCAAAATGATGACATGGTTGTTTATTTAAATTTTTGCCTATATTTTAAATATTCTGTTCATCAACTGGCTATTTTGGTATTGAGTAGCATGTTGCTATGTTCTTTTTATTCTCTGTATCTACTCAAGATTCGTGATGAATGGGGAAACCAGATCTGGATCTGTCCTGGATGCAACAAGCCTGATGATGGAAGTCCCATGATAGGATGTGATGACTGTGATGATTGGTATCATTGGTAAGACGTTTTATTCCTTTGTATTTCTCACTTTTCTGGCCTCCGTAGTCCCATATTGTGTATTTCTAAGGTCATATACACTAGTTTAGCATAAATGTGTAAGTAGTGGAAATCAGGGGTCAGTTAGGGGTTCAGTACGTAAAAAAAACGTAAAACTCAGATTTTTTTTTCTTATGCAAATATTACTTAGCAGCTCAGCATCATAGTTTTTCACTGTGTATATGTTCACTGTGAAAAAATTAAATACTGTCAATGTATCAGTAATGCGCCATTACGAAATACCTGCGTGCATATTATATTATATGTATTTTTTTGATTGATTTGGTTGTATGACAGTTTATTACTCGCTTGTCCCCAGTGTGGAGAAGCAGGCAGGAGCAGAAGCTGAGCAGTACTGCTGAGGTGGCTAAAATAAAATATATTTTAGCCATCTGAAAAAAAAGGCTCACCCAAAAAATCAATATCAGTTAAAGTGTGCGCTATATCAAGAACATTTTTGCCGCTTTACCTTGGTGTCAAACAGCTTTTTCCTTTGGTACTACGTTCTCAAACCTGCCGATATCGGATCAGGATTGGCTCCGAAGTAGTTGTGATGTCACAAATCACACTTGAGATGCACACATTTAACTTTCTACTTTCAACAGAAAAAGCCAAAGCTGTCCAGGTTAAATCTTTTCTGCAGATGCTAATACGTTAATTTAACAGTATTAAGCTTATTTGACAGAAATCACTTCATTGCCATGGTGTATTGAACCGAAGAAAGTCAAAACCGAGCATCTGGCAGCAGTTTGGGACTTTGTATTGTTACATTGTTGTATTGTTGAAATGTAAAAAAACAGCTGCACCCTCAGCATCTTTTCACTAACCTGAACTGTCCCTTTCTCTTCTCCGCTCAGGCCTTGTGTTGGGATCCTTACAGCCCCTCCCGAGGACCAGCAGTGGTTCTGTGTAAAATGTTCCAGCAAGAAGAAGGACAAAAAACACAAGAAAAGGAAACACAAACCGCATTGAGACTATGCAAAAAGCACATATTTTGGACTTTTTTGGACTTGAAGCCATTACTGAACACTTGTGGCACTGCTGTAAAAATTAAAAAAAAAAGAAAAAAAAAAAGATATTGTGGCTGATACCAACTTCTGATGATTTTTTTAATGAAGTCAGCCATGATGCTTTGTGAGTTGGTAAGAAAAAAAAAAGGCTTTAACCAGCACATATCCAGCCTTAGTTCTCATGTGGGCTCTGTGGTTTCCCCTTTTCACCTGTAAATGGTTTGCTTGTTGTGTTGGATGTCCAGTTGTAGGAGATCATGACAATTATGTTTGTATAAGGAGACCATGAGAATTTCTATAAGATCAGAGCTCAACTTCGTCAGAAAGCAGAACCAGAGAACAAATAACATCCGTCGTCTTTATTTCTATTCCCTTTGTGGGTTTCCACAAAAGGAATGACTTTTACCATCTAAAAACCTTCCCCCATTATTCTGCAGTATCATTGAAATGTCATGTATATAATGATGATTGCATCGGGCGTGTATAAACGTGTAAATACCAACTTCCAAGCCAAGTGCATTTTGTTCTTAGGATTCTGACTTGTTAAATCCATTTTCAGATATTGGTTTTTAAATCAAATGATTTTCTGTAATTTCTGTACATTTTTTAAATTTAAAGTTTGTATTTTTATTTTTTTTTTCTTCACATGGATTTGTCCTGAGTTATACTGTAGCTGTGCTTGTAATTGTAATTCATTTCTCTGATATTTCAATATTAAAGATGAACAGTCTGTGTACCTGCAGACTTTACGACGTAAATCTCATTACCATCTAAATTGTACACAGATTTTCTGTCTTCAACCTCTGTGTATCTTTATTTCCATTATTTTCTCTTTAACCTGAACAGATTTCTCTAGTCTATCCCCGCTTTTTTTTTCTCCAATAGCTGTTTGTTTGCATTTGCTTTACAAAAATAGAATGAAAATATTTTAACAAACAAAGTTTGAATTTGTTCCTGCTTATTTCAGTCATGAGTTGGTTGTTTCTCTGCCCTGTGCATCTACAGATTAAGTGAAGGACCCACCCTTATTGCAGTTTGTTCAGTGCATTAGCCTCGATTTGAGGCTATTCTGCTGACTCATCATTCAGACATTAACCTCCATTAGATGAGTGCTTAACAGTCATATTGCACAGTGAGGTTCAAAAGATTCATTGCAGATTTTAAAGCACTGATTTGTAATATGTCGTGTCTAAAAAAAATGTGCCATTTGCAGCAAAGTTGTTTTTGCCTTTCCCTGAACGACCACACGGTGTCATTCTTCTTGCACAGACACTGTGGCATGCTGCTTGCGGCATGTATGCACACCAGCAGGCTCACAAAAAAAAAAAAAAAAACATGTTTGGCAACAATATGAATGTCAGAAATGAAACAGATGTCTCTTGGTTGATGCATGTGGAATCATTATCTTGCAAGCATGCCTTGTGAAACCAGCCCCAGCTCTAAAATTGCCATCCTCCATGAGAGAACGGCTGGGACTGTAAATAAGATTTACAGCCTGTCAGAAGGTAGTAAGACTTACAGTAGATTTCTGTGGGGAAGAATGTACTGTGAGATAGTAAAACATGTTTCCCCAAGTTATCAATGAACTGAATCGTGTTTATGATGCAGGTTTTGCATGTCTGATCTATTTCCTTCCATTCTTTGAAGTAAAATGCACCAATGAAAAGTTTTTACTCAGCTGTGTTCAAAGGTTTTATTACTAGTTGTCCGTGACTTTACTCGCTGAACTCTAAAAGGTCTAGATGTTTATCAGCTTTACTGTTTCTATTTATTTCTGGGAACAATCAGCAGACCAGCGCTAGCTGACTTTGTAGTTGTTGTTGGCTGATATTATAGCAAAAAGTTAGTATAATGATGCTTAACCAATTATTATTTAAAAAAAAACAAACCTTCAGATATGTTTAAAGACAGAAATATAATATAATCACAAAGAAGTTTAAGATTGTTTAGTTTAGTTTTAAGTTTTAACTGCTGCAATGACGGGCCTTTTAATCCATCAATAAAAAATTAACTATTTAGATAATGGATTCATTGTATGTATATATATATATATATATATATATATATATATATATATATATATATATATATATATATATATATATATACTAAAATACTTTAGTTACAGCTTCTTAAATATGCTTTCTGGTTTCTTTTAGTCTTCTATGACAATAAACTGAATATCTCAAGACATTTGAGGATGTCACTTTGTGCTTTTGAGAGACAGATTGACTTTTTTACCATTTCACCATTTTATAGACCCAGTTGGTTAAACTAGTACATGCTTTAAACTCTTTTGTTTAGTGAATCTTTCCCCTTTCAGCAGGTGAATTTGAAACCAGCCTTTTAGTGTCTAACTCTACACATACATCATTCCGGTGTGGTGAACTACAGCTGTGATAAAAAGCCCTTCAAAGTTAAAGGGTAAAAGTGTGGATTAGTTTAAAATAATCTTGTTTGACAGTAATCATCTAACTGTTGCTTTACTGCTGAGGTGGTAATGGGTTTACTTGTTCGATGGCAGTGGTGGAAAAAAAAAGTAGCTACACTATAGTGCATTTACTCAAGTATAATACAAAAGTATAATTTTGAGGTATTTGTACTTTATTGGAGTATTTACACTTGATGCATTTTCATGCTTATAATCCACTACATTTCCAAGGGAAATCTTGTACTTTCTACTCCACTACATTTACCGTATTTGACAGCTTTAGTTACTGCTGCAGATGACACAATAGATAAATATAACAAGCTTTTAAAATACAACATGTTGTTAAAGATAAAACCAGCGGTTTCCAACCTTTTTGGCTTTTGAGGTCTTACAAAAAGCAGATTTCAGCTCCACCAAATAGTATTTAATCACTGATTGACTCCATGACCTTATTTGGTACCGTAAATATAGTCCAATAGATAATAATCATATAAGGCTTTCTGATACTTGATATCTAAAAATAGAAAGCACATCTGCTTCATACACTTCTTACACTTGTTACATAACGTACTGTATGTATCCACCTCTTTCTCTGTCCTTTCTCTCGCTTTGAGTCTTTGCTTCCCTTTTGACGGCCCTGATGGAAATACACTCGGTGTCTTGCGATAAAACTGAATCAAAGAGGAAGTGGAAAAAATGATGTGTGACCAATGAAAAGGGGAAGTAAAGTTGCCTTCTGCACATGCAAAATAAGATGACATTTTAATGCGGAGCAGCTTTTTATCATATGAAATACACTCAGTCATGCGAGCCCACACGAAAAGGCAGTTCAAACAGCATTAGGGGAAATACCGTATCTAAATGTGACATAGAGATGTCAGCGATAGGATTGGCAATGCAAAAGGTTGTTGAGACTTTCTATTGAAGTAAAACTGTTAGCAGTGACCCGTTAAACAGTTTCTAACGCTAAAAGGCTAACTCCTCTCTCTCTCTATCCCTCTTCAGTCACACATGCTGGTGTCAGGTCTCCTACAGTCAAAGCTTGTTGGTCGCACCTGTTGGATCATAAATTTTACTGCTCACTACTGGTACAGATAGGACTATGGTGCACACATATGTCCTAAAAAGGATTACATCTTTATTCCCTATTAGTGAAACACGTTTTCACCTTAACTAGACACATCTACACTCTCGTGAGCTGCATAGAATACAGTGGTAATAATACAGAATAACACCGCTTATTTATATATATATAAACAGGTGATATGTTTCAAATTCAAGTGCAAATTTCTGTATGACATTAGGTTAGCTTCTTCAATGTTACATTTCATGATATTTGGCATCGGTTAACGCCACAAAGGACAATGTGCACCAAACTGTAACAGTTTCAGTTCTAAACCATGAAAACACAGACGGCATTTGCTTGTGCGATCAGTCCCACGGGAGCTCACAAGTGGTAAAAAAAGGGAAAGCCGATGGTCGCTTTCACTCATCACAAGGCCACCTGCAGCTCTGTAAACATGTGCTGTTATTTGACTTATTACAGGCATGAGTGCATTTTTTTGTCAGCTGCGATGTGCACTAAGGCCTACTGACAGCCACTTTAACATTACAGTGGATGCGTGCACAGGATGTGGCTGCGTTCTGCAGCAAGAAGCATCTATGCTGCATCTATTTATAGCTTCATTGGATTATAGATGTATTTCTTATATATAATTCATATACAATTTTATACATATATATATATATATATATATATATATTACTCTATTGGAATCTTTTTTCAACATGGTTTCAACCAGAAAACACAGAGCATGAAGTAAAGTGCTTTGAAGATCAGAGCAGGAGGAGGTTCTTCAGTTATTCAGTGCTCTACATGGCGCCTGTGGCACTAACAGTCACACTAAGCTGCAACACATCATAAAAAAATGGATTTCAACATCTGTTTTCAAAATATTCATGTCAGCAGAAGCAGCACAAACGAAATGAAGAAGATTTTGTTGCCATGATCAGGGGAAGTGGAGCCCCTTTCCTGTTGGTCTTCTAGCTCATGATATACACACACTAACGTGACCCTGTTTCAGATGACTTTCCCTCTTAATGTCAAGCTACTCTAATGGGACAGAGCACTTACGGGAGAATGAGACCTAGATTTAATTTCTCCTGGGTGTGAGTGAAGGATATTCTTGCAAATTACTCAGTCTGATGGAGTAATGGCAGCAAAATATAAGCGAGATAGTTATGAGCGAATATGCGTTCATGCGTTTCACAAATTATATTCCTAACTACATAGTCCTGACCACAGGCAAATGATCTTTGTCCGATGCAAATTACAGTCACTGGACGAATCTAGACGTCTTTTGATAAAAGAGGTTGTTGTTGAGCCTTCTCGAATGTGCTTTGAGTCCTGCCATCAGCTAATGATTCAGACCTTTAGTCTATTAAACTGAAATTTCCATTTCCTGTCCTCGATATTGATGGAGAATTACATTCAGGCAGATGATATTTGAGTATATGTACATTATGCTCTGAAATACGTTAGGTAGGCACACAGACGGCCTGAAAACAGATTCACAGACAGTTAAATTAACTTTCAAGCACTTCAGGTATTTCAGTCCCAGTGTACATAGCCTGCAGTTGAGAATGGTGAACAATATGTCCTGAAGACGATACTGTAATATGTTCTGATGCTTATACTGTTTGCTTAATTTTTGAGCAGGATTTCTCTGATTTTGTTCCGATGCAATAATAAATATGATGATGTCAAGAAAAGCTCTCTATCTATCATCAGCTGCTTCATATCAGCCAACTAATGGAGCCACTGTGACATGTACAGTACAGTAGTGTTAGGCAGAGGACTGCACAGGAACTCACTGGAGGATGAAATGTTTACGTACGGTATGTACAGGTGTTCAGTGGTGAGTACAAGTGTTTCATGATAAATTTGGTGATAATGGCACAATCATAATGGTACTAGGCCTTGCTTTGGCCTATATTTGGAGCGGTTCAGTGATTCAAATACATGCCAACATGCCACAAAACCAGGGCTTGTTTCAATTTTCCCCCTAGTTGTACCCAATTTGACTGTAGGAATAAATCATCGGTGTTCAATTTCCTGAATATTGGGTGTCAATTAGTGCAAGAGCGCTACTGTGGCCACAGCTTTACAGGCTGCAAACTGGGCTGCTGCAGGCAGCACAATGCATAAAGGCACGATGAGCTGTCAGAGAGGATTATTTCAGCCACGCCAGTCAGCGAAGGGGGTGGGCGACGCTCTGCTGCACTAAACCGAGGAGAAAGAGTGGGCGGGAGACAGAGAACGGGAGAGAAACACATAGAGGAAAGAGGGAAAGAGAAGAAAGTGTCCATTACACCGGGTGGATTTTTCCAGAGCACCGATGTTGGAACACTCTTCTGAGCTGGCCCTGGTGCAGAGTTTGTATGCCAACAGCATGCGCTGTCCCCCCTCTGCGGCCGGGATCTCTGTCAGGAATGAGGACCTGCCTATGAGGTACGTTGGGTTTGGCCCCTCATTCAAATCTGGGCTAGCGTTTGTGGAGCAGCCCGTATTTAGACTGCCTCTTTGTCTGGGCTGGATATTGTCATAGGGTGTATTGTTTCCAGTTGAGGCGTTCTCCCATGCTGTGACTGTGAGCCTAGAACCATGTATTTGAACCAAATTAATTTTGCAGTTTAATCCCATCTTCACAAAGCAAAAATGATTCAATCAGGAGGAAGTGGTTTAGTTTTAAATGGTATCGGAATAGAAAAATCAATACCATGTAGCATTTCCGGTCATTTAATTCAAACTTCCACAAAGGCTCAAATACTTGAGTGGACTGTAAAAAAAAAAAAAAGATGAATGTGTCATTGATGCAACTGTTTGTCTCTGACCACTGAAAACCTGTGTGATTAGATATTTACTGAAACCAACCCAGGGCCTTCCTTTACTCCCTCAATTAAAACAACAAAAGATATCAATTATATTTAAAAGAACAAGAAGGAACATTTACATCCCCTGTGGGATTTGCATACATTTAGGGGAACTGGACCCTGATAATGAGGCGTTATCATGTGTACTTAGAACATCTTGACACAGTAGATTTCCTCTAGAAAGGATGATAAGATGAAGTTCCCTCTCTCCATTTTGAGAGCCCTTTAGTTGGTCGCCATTCTGCAAATGCTTTCACGAAAGGCAGAGCTGAGAAAAAGTGTGTCTTCAAGTTCAAAGCGATGTGTTCAAATAAGGCACGATGTGGCCCATTCAGGTTTGACGATGGCCTATTTTTACACTGTACAGTTTGTCACAAAAGGGTACAAATTTAAATGCTGGATTGATGCGGGAGACTCCGGTTCCACTGCATGAGGGGAAAATATTTGATGTAAACAACAAAAGCATGGTACGTATGGAGGATTATGATAGGATTACAGTAGTAATAATCTGAGATTAAGAACGGGAGGCTAGTATTAGAAGGTGCCTGCAACCAGGCATCGGCCTCTGGAATCCACTCCACATCTCCACATCTCCTAGAAAATCCAAAGATATAAATTGGTGCGATGGCATTATGTACCATACAGAAAGCTGTGCATACCCATGAGAGAAACAGGAGCTGCTCTTTACAGGAATCCTGCTTCGTTTTATAACAAATCTATTCAATACGATCCCCTGAGATCCAATTGAGTCAAAGGAAATGTGTGGATGCTGCAGAGGGGATGATATTATTGTATTTTTTTTTTTTTACATCTTAATGATACCTGACTCTCCAGAGAGGTTTAAACTACCTTTTTATAGCATCCCCTCAAGCTTAATGGTAATGCATGTTACAAAGTGGGCTTGCCTGCATGTATGGCAAAATAGGTCGCATATCACATTATGCATACAAACCTGTTTTAGGCACTGTTTAACAGAGAACACTCGGTACTGGTGCCAGGGTGCCTTGAAATTGCTATGGATACAAGGATTAAGTCGGATTTTATAAATGGGATGTTTCTTAACACTTGCTATGAATAATATTTTTGGATTGTGCAGCTGCTGAGGCAATACTGAGTGGTTTGATAATTAGCCTAGCCCCCCCCTTGCCTCTCTGCTATGGCAAACAGTACTTGACTGACAACAGCCCCCCTACCTTTCCCCCAAGTGTAGAGGCCTCGCCCTGCAAGTCCAGCTCAACAAAAGAAGATAGGCTCCCCCTCCCCCAGGGAAACAACAGCCAGGCACAAAGGGGAACACGACCTATGACCCTGGAGGAAAGCAAGACTGAAGACAGCAAGAAAAAAAAAAGGATTTTAATCATCTCACTTTTGATTGGAAGAGATTTATGGGGTTATCTACAATGTAAGGCAAGCAACCAACTGGAAATAATCATATCTATTTGCTTAATCCAATAATAAAAAAAAGCCAGAGTCCTGTGAAAAATATGAAGAGGAGCAGCCTTATTACTTATGATGGTAATGACCTGGGTACTAATTTGAACATTTTAAATGGCTCTCTTTCTAATAAGGAGAATTAAATCATCGACTCATCCACTGAACAGGACCTGAATCCTGTAATATATCTTTTTTTTTTTTTATTATTATTTTCGAAAATGCTGCAGAATATCAGTCACTATATACATGTAAGGGCGATACCACAGCAAATAAAATATTATAAACTACATATAGGCCACTAAACTCTATATAGAGCACCACGTGTTTGTCCCTATAGAGACATTACAGTCATTTTACATCAGTGGAAGCAACGTTGGGAGCCTCTCTTGAGCAGCAGCCAGCATGCTTTTCAGACTTTTGTTGAAAAGGCCACGCCTCTGCTTTGCTGCAGCTCAGTGTGCAGTGTGACAGCGGCTCGCCTCAGTTTATTTCAGTCGGGGACGAGAGAGAAATTAGGAAGAAGGAATAAGGCGGATACCGGTTCCCCCTCTCTCTCTCTATCTCTCATGCAGTTTTGAAGAAGACGCCCCCTCCCTGCACCTGCTCCGCTTCGTCTTCTCGCCGTCTCGCAGGAGTTGAGCTTCTTGCGAGTGAGCGGACGTCCTCTCATTGTTAGATTTATTAGACGGTTTGTTTTGAGCATGACTTCGACGTACAACCTGGATTTCCAGTCTCTCACCGAAAGTCGGTTATTGACTTCAGGCGACACAATGTAAGTAATACAAGTATGACTCTGCTGTTGCGTACTCCACCTCTTGTTCGCCAGTAACGCTAAATATTTGGCGTGTGTTTATAGCGATTGAAGCAAGTGAGGGCGAGTTGGGAGTTAGCTAACGTTAGCTTAACTGGGGATGCTAACGCTGTTAATCAAGCAAACAGCTCACCTGGAGTTGGAAGTAGTTTATCTAACTTAGATAATAAATTGCTTAAACACAAAATAAGTTAGCTAAATACACGCAACATTACCCATAACTACGCCTGAGCCCACACGTTTTGAGCTAACTCATATTACTCAGAAGTAAGTGGAAGTAAACGCGTTTAGCTAGCGACGGTATATCGGCGCGATGCCACAGTCAAGTGACATGTGCTTCCGGAGATCACACGTTTCGGTATCAGTTCAGAAAAAAACACAATCTGTTAGCTATATATGTGAACAAAACGGCAACACACCGTGTATTTTAGAGTAACTTGTTCAAACATAGCACCACCTGCCTGTGTGGCACTTTAGTTAGCTTTATTAGGTACGAATGATCACGTTTACTCGGGAGGAGACGGTTGGTTTTAAAACTGTCGTATCAACGGTTTACAAGAAAGTGCGTCGAGTAAAGAAACGGGTGAAAAGTTTAACGCATAACATACTTTGTTGCCGTGCTATAAATGATTTGTTTGTCACTTTTATTGTTAAAACCCTCCAACAAACAGTATGCTTGAACCTTGTTTGTAGGCAGCGCACAGTCCCTCCCTGTCTATTCTGCTAGCAGTTAAGCTACTAGCACCGTTAGCTCACAGCCGTTGGTGCCTCCGTGTTGAATGCAGAGTGCTTACTTAACCCAGAAAACACGTGGTTTGGTACATTATTGAGCCGTTAATGGAAATCTTGTGACAGGGCATGTAAACAAGGGAGGTAAAGACATTCACTGAGCCCGGAGGTCCTATTAAAACTTTGTCCTCTCCATGTAACATCAGCAAATTGTGTTTGACAATAACATTACCAAAGCTCACAGACTGCTTTTACTTTCAGGACTGTTTTTAAAATTTAAATGTTTGCACTTTTAGGAGTGCTATCTTTATCTTGCAGTTAAAATAGACCTTGTCATTTGATCTCATGTTCTTGCACTCAAGCAAATGATACAACAGTTTTATTTTTAAATTTTATGTTCTGTAATGGTGTTTAAAAATAATTATTCGCCCATCAATTTTTTTTTTATTTTTATCACGTGTATTGGGACTCATACCAACCTAGACATAGTTTAAATAAAGTTTATTTTTTAAACAAATGACTTGAGGTTTTTTCAAGTGTAGAAGAACATCAGTTTCAGGAAATTTGGGACTTTTTTCTATATGCATACTTTTTATAGACAAAATATTATTGAAAAAAATAACTGGCTGATTAAGTGAAATGAAAATAACCAGGGGTCATTATCCCCAAATTGTGAATGTGAAAATTGTCTGATTTGACCCCCCCCCCCATTTTACACTTTTGAGGGATACTTATTTAAAGAGCATCTCATCTGTGGCACTAAAAGACGGTGAGGTGATGGATTAGATCTCGGCCCAGCTGTATTTGATTGATTTTATCCCTCTGATTGTTGACAGTGAAAGTGACTATCAGGGCTTAAGCGTGATCCTTTGGCAGTCAACACAGCCGTAGTGCTATGTCAGTAAGCTAAGCGTCCCGGTGATCCCTTTTGTTGTGGACGGGGATCTGTTGATCTGTGTGAAGTCTCGGATCTTGGCACCGGATCCGGGGCTGCTGCTCCGACCAGCTGTTCTGTTGTCTCCCCATACTGAGAGGGTGGTCCTGGTGGGAGAGTACCATGCAGCCAGATGTTAAAGACCAAAAGTAGGAGTCCTCTGATCTGGCCTGTCACCTGTTTCTCTCCTGCTGCTAGCTTGGCACAGCAATAACTACAAGACTGACTGTCCTGGACCTACATGCACAGCCTTGAAATGCTCATAATTGCAGTTCCTATCACCAATGTTGGGTTGTGTGATCGAAGGTTGAACAAATTCAGCTGCAAGCTTCGCAAACACAAGATATTGTGGGGCAGGGTTACATAAGTAGAGTTGTCACGATACCAAAATGAGTAACCACGATACTATACCAGACAAAGTATCACGGTTCCGGGTAATATCGCGATACCGCTGCCTTTTTATTATTATTTTTATGAACTGCAATGTATTTGTACAAGTTATAAGTACTTATTAATTACTTATAATGTTGTTTGGTGCATCATAAACATAATACTGGTGAAGTAAGAATTAGAATGAAAGTATTTTTATGAATAACATTTATTAAAAAGTTAAAATTGAAAAAAAACAACAACAAACAGATCCACTGGCCTTTTCTCTGCGTGGTTGTGTGTCTAGTCAAACTTTGAGGTATTTAACTTAAAGGACAGAACTTATGCAAAGGCATATCAAAGGCTACCTCATTGAACTGTAGCTCAACTCTATAAATAATAACTTAACAAAATACTGAACAATATGTAGAATACAATATAGACAGAGTCTACATTACTGCTGTGATCTCTTCTTAATTTCACACAGATTTCTGGAAATGAAAACAAGCATGTCTAATCTAATAAATTTCCTTTGCACATTCATTTGTGTTGTACTAATATAAATAATCAATTTAGTACAATTAACAGGAACTGATTCCCTGTGAAATCTGTATTTTTATGCATTTTCTAGGTGCTTTATACTTTGACATTCTTTAACTCTTCATTCCTCAGCCTGTACACGGAGCATATATCCTAATATTATCCAGTGAGAAAATAAACAGGGCATACTAATCTGGTATTCGACATATAAATCTGGGTGACGACACTGCAGGTGTTTTATGAGGTTATGTGTTCCCTCCTTTGGCTCCTATAGCTTGGTGGCAGCGCCTGCGCAGTGGACGGCCATTGTCTATTGCGTTCCCGTCTGTGCCTTGCTTAAGACCAAAATAGTTCCAAATGTGACTTTTGGAGTTTGGTTTCTTGAGAAATATTTGTTGTGCTTCGGCAGACTCGCCGCTCGGGCCCGGTGCTTTTCGCGTTTCGTGTTTGTGACCGCGAGCGCGTCTGGGCGAGACAGCCAATCAGCTAACAGACGGGCGGACCCAGCGTGCGGAAACAGCCTATCATATCCCTGGACGTCACTAGTAACAGGCAAACAGCCAATCATTCAGCAGCTGCGTAGTTCGGTTGCAGTTCCACGTTAGTTTGTTTACAAAGGAGTAGCATGCAGTGAGAAGCCGGGAGGAGAGCAGAGGCGGCCGCTATGTAGCGGAGACTGGCACCGGTAGTATCGTAATCCACGGTAATACCGTCGTGTAAAATTTCTAGTATAGTAGCGACGGTTATGACTTGGCACCGCGGGGTACCGGGTATACCGTGGGTATCGTGCAACTCTATACATAAGACCAGATGCACGCACCATATATATAATATAAAAATTGTCAGCACTGTGTGGCTATTAAAGTCTACACTGAAGTCATGGTTAAGCAGCAAAATAAACAGATTTTTGTGATTATGAAAATGGATATCAATTAGCATAATGTTTTCAAGATAATGGGTGGTTCAGGTCATGCTACTTGTGACCTAGAAGTCAGTGTCTGCAGTCCACGTGAAGTGGTATCAGCTGTTTGGTTAAAAACGCACTTCTTGAGTGGACAAGTCAAGAGTAGCGTTAATGGATTGGATTGAGGGGATGTGACAACAAGAGAACCTCTCTTTTAGATTGATGCCTTTTGTGGAGCTGAAAGCCTCTGTGCACAGTTATAGACTATGTCTGAAATCACTCATTATTGACTATATAGTCCATTATATTTACTGTTGGCCAATTATTTTGGTGTCGGAATTGATTGAAAATGTTTTGTGCAGTATTTGGTACTTTTTGAACAGCAACGGAACAGAAATTATTTACATGGTGTGTGCACCATCTGCTAAAAATACCACAATGCAATGTTAACTATTGAGTGTCTGTAATGTGGGGAAGGAGAAAGTGATTTTGGACATAAAGCTAGAAAGATGTGTGGTCTTTGTAAGCATAAACTGAAAGCAAAAAAAAAAAATTGCATGTTTTGCAAGGGGTGTTTTGTATTAATTAAAATGTTCTGCTTCCTATCACAGGTTAGGATAATGGATGACTGACTAAGTCGGAGCAGTAAGCATGCTCTGTCAAAGTAATCAAGTGTAATTGCTGCTTTTAGTGAGCTGTTTTCTCTTTGAGATGCATCCGTGAGGCAGCTGCCTGTTCTGGTGAGCTCCACCTGAAGATTTAAATTCACACTTCATCTGAGGCTTGGTAGGGGTGTGAACAGAGTTTATTTGGTTTTATATTTAACTGTTGGCTTACACTAGCTTTACTTTAGCAATGTCATCCACAACCGCCAGGGACTCTTGGCGTGATTATGGAGCTAATGGGGCGGGCCTTGTCATCAAATGCTGGCCGTCTGTTAACATGCGGCCTGTTCAGAGGCTGATTGAACATGTCTGTCTTCATCAGGGGAAATGCAACAATGAAATCAGGCCATATTGAGCTGAATTGGAGCTGATGCCAGGAGGAAAATGTCTTAATAACTCCCCATCCGAACCACAGTGTGCTGATTAGAGATGACCACTTGGTATGGAAAGCAAAGTCCTCTTGTATCTGCTTTCTAGCCTGAAGTGACATCTATCCTTGGTCGTAACTTGTTTTTTCAAACCCAGGCCGCAAGTTGGAGTTATTCTTCTTGTCCCACAGCAAACATTCAACATAATAATCTTGCGCCTGTTTTCTGTGGCCAGTTTTGAAGTTACAACTTTTAGCCTGTCAGGTAGTTTTATTCAAAGCTTGTAAAACCTTATTCAACCTGTCACAGAATATTCTGCCTCTGTTTTTTTTTTTTTGTGGTAGCAGGGAAAATAGATGAAGCTAGAAGAGCCTTTATGTTGTTGCTGACAGCTGCCAAAGATATTACCACAGCATTAGAGGTAGTCTGTGCCTTTTCAATCAGCTTATAAGGCCATTGGTTTCCTAAAGAAAAAAAACTCATTTATTTGAGAGAATTACTAGCAAACAACTTTTCACTTTACAGATTTTTATTTTATTTTAATTTTTTCTTTTTCTCAGAAGCATTACATGTGTCCGTGTCCATTTCCCTAACAGGGCTTGATATTTTAATTAAAGTAACACCGCAATAGTTTAGTTGACATTACAAGTACCAAAGGACATTAATAAATAAATACTATTTATAAGGATACATTTATATCAGGCAGGATTATAAGCAGCAGGATTGCTTTCAATCAGCAGTGGTGACAAAACTCTTCAACATCATGTGACGTGTTGCTTTGACCCCTGTTGGTTAAAGGATGACTAACATCCAAACATACAACGCTGAGCTTTTAAAATCATGTGCATTACTAAGCAAATTGGCTGGCTTTCTATTATAGGCACAGCAAAGGTGTTGCTGGCATACTTGTGCGGTCAGAGCTCACCAACAGGACAGACACATGGTCCAGATAAATAACCTGTTTTATGGGTGGTGCAGCAGTAAGCATGCAACTGTCGTCTCTGAATGACTCGTCAGCTGCTGCAGGCCGTCTCGGAGCCTGATGAGCTGCCACATCGGGGGGGCTGTTTGTGGAAGCTCAGCAAAAGACTTCATCACTACTGTCACTACTGTGGTGTAGGGAGCGAAGCTGGGCAGTATTAACACAATCTGTTATAGCATTTTTCTGTCTGTAACTTTATCAATAATGTGCCATAATTTTGTTTCTATCTGTGTTTTTAATACAGTGTGTCATTTTAAGTAAGGTCGGATCACGTCGCCTGTGAGGCTTACATGGATGACGGCTGCTGCTAAAAAGGCAGTTTCACAGATGTCAGTCCAGTCAAACAACTGTTTTTGGTTTTTATTTTGCCAGGTTTTGGGATATCCACCACTGCATATTTTGCTACCTCACACAGTTCAATGGTTGTGAGTGGAATTTTATTTGTGGCGCTCAAATCATTGAAGGAATTGCATTTCAAATACTGAACAACAACATGTTTTTGCCAAAACAACATCCAGGTGACTGAACTCACTGAACTGGCTTTTTAGTTATTTGAGGCATATGCCTGTAGCATTGTGTGTATGTGCTTAAACCACCCGTGTGTGTGTGTGTGTGTGTGTGTGTGTGTGTGTGTGTGTGTGTGTGTGTGTGTGTGTGTGTGTGTGTGTGTGTGTGTGTGTGTGTGTGTGTGTGTGTGTGTGTGTGTGTGTGTGTGTGTGTGTGTGTGTGTGTGTGTGTGTGTGTGTGTGTGTGTGTGTGTGTGTGTGTGTGTGTGTGTGTGTGTGTGTGTGTGTGTGTGTGTGTGTGTGTGTGTGTGTGTGTGTGTGTGTGTGTGTGTGTGTGTGTGTGTGTGTGTGTGTGTGTGTGTGTGTGTGTGTGTGTGTGGGTGGTTTAAAACAGGCATGCTGCTGACAATAATTTGGTTAGCCATTGTGGACTGATCCTCTAGTCCACAATGGCTAACCAAATTAGCTATATCTAAACACTGTCCCTGTAAAGCTGGAGCAGCGGTGTGGACACTTGAAATGCTACCAATCATTTCTGGTATTTAATTTTGCTATCTGTCTCTTTCTTTGTCTTTTGCCTCCAGTTTCAACTTGAGCAGAGAATTTGATTTGATATTACATTACTGTCTATGTATTAATTTATTGCACAATATAATAACACTTTTAGGCAGATCATCATCATCAAGATAAATCACCATTTTTGCAGCAATTAAAATAGTCATTTTTATGGGGATGTATTGCAAGGCCAGAGTCTGTATTATTGTATTATTATAGTTATTTATCTTTAAGCAGAAGAGACAATTTGCAGCTGCAGGAGCTTATAAGTCTGAAGGAGATATTGTGAAAGGGAGTTGATTAGGAGCCTTCATACTTCTTGAATGCTGTGACACAAATGCAGTTTGTCAAGTGTGAGGTTTGTCATTTCTAAAGCCACATTTCATCCAAGGGCCTTCAGCAAAATGGTGCTGGAGTGCCACTGGCAAAACTGGATAAATGGTGTCACACACCAGTACTGTGGCCTTAGCAGACGTAACCTTCGATGTGTTGCAAAGCATCTCTCTGACTTGGCCCATTGTGCTGTGGAGGAACGGTGAATAGTGTTCTCCAGCATGGGGGAACAATATGTGATTGTTCCCCCGCTGTGGTGGAGAAGCTGTAGGTTACTCTCTGTACCATCGCCAAAGTGCCTGAGGAGGAGATGTACCGCAAAATCTCTTTCTGCTAACCAGCTAGTCTCGGAGGTTTAGATCTTGCAGTGCTGTTTTCGTGTAGCTGTCCGAGCTGGTGGGAGGGGGCACTGTTTGTTTGTTTCACTGGAGCATTTTTCTGTTTTTATTGACAGAAAAAAACCTGTTCATACTGAGGTGTGGAGTTGGTTTTTTTAGAAGAAAAAGACCCAAAGTGTGATTTGTTAGTATGTCATTTAAGTCCCTCAAGGAGTTTGGTGTTTCTGCTGAACGGCTGGGCTCAATTTGTAAGAGATGGATGGCTCGCGTCCAAAGGTCTGTGTGCAAAATTGCTTTCATATTAGTGTGTCTCTTATTATTATCTCTTTATTTTTAAGAATTTTTTGGAACTGTGTAAATGTCAAACTCTTGAGCTTTTTGTGCTACCGTTGGCCTTTCTCGATCCTCTGTGGCAGTACAGTGTGTATTGGGAGCAGTGCTTTATGGTTAACAAGTAGTGGACGGCTTTAACGCAACATCTGTCAAGGTGTGTGTGTGTGTGTGTGTGTGTGTGTGTGAGACAAAGGTGCTGAAGTCACAGGTACACTCACTGGTGGGTATTGATTCTCTGTCCCTAAGGTTTGCTTCAAAGGAAAATAGCACGATTTATTATTTCAGTCATCTCCTTCATTGCTCTTCTACTCCCAACCACCCGGATTATTGCTCTATGTTGTTGACTGTGCAATTCAGAGTTGTTACACCATCCATTATGTTAAACAATATATTGTTTCAACATCTACTTAACAGGGTACACATGCTTTTAAATAGTCACATTGCAAAGGATTTTATGCTATTTAAAATTTAGTGGTTTAAGTATTTAACTTACAGCAAACCACACATTTGTTTTGTGTATGTTTTTTTTAATAACCTGGAAAATGGTCATATTTTTACTGCCATCAGACTCAAGTACTCTGGAGTAAAACATGTTTAGCATGTTTTTAATAACCACTGGGCTTTTCTTTAGTGTTTTTTACCCTCTGACAGACCTATGTCAATTAACAAGGCATTTCCAGATGCACTGCAACTTGCTGCAGCATTATTGTCATTTAAAATGAGTGAAATGGAGAAATTATGTTTTTGTTGTAGCTGAACATTTTCCTTTTAAACAGGAGTGCCCAAGGCAGTGTGTGTGGCTTTAAGGATTGCATTAGATTTTAACATTAGCTTGGAGGAGGAAGAGATGCAGCACTCGTCTGTAGTAATAATAATAATAATCAGATCTATTTCAATAACATGTTTCTCAGAAACCATGTAGCTGACCTTTTTGATCGTTGTATATGCATCTGTAATCTTGCTTTGTTGTATGACTTTTAGCCCCACTCTGACCTCCAGTGAACTTAATGTAAAGGTGACCACCGATTCGAATTTAAGCGGCTACGGTTAATATTTTTTTAAATACCCGGTAAATCAAATTACACTGTTTTGGGAGAGGTGTAGTGTGAACCCATAGAGGATTATCACCTGACTCTTCAGCTTCACGTGGCTTTACAAAGTTTTGCAACAAGCCTCAGTTAATTGATTGAGCTGTCTTGCCCGCATCTACACTGTTTAGGTTCACTCTCACTGCTCTCATTGCCTTGTTGTTGGCCACAGCAGCCAACTGTTGTCAGTTAAAAAGCTCTGAAAACCCACTGAAGTATCCTGATCAGCACAAAACAGCAAATGGACACAGTTAGCAAGTAGTCACATAATAAAGCATTTAGCAGCTAAAGAAACAATTATTTCCCCCAGGAACGAGGGTAAATATTGGACTTGTATACGCCAGGTGGCCAGAAACATGACTGAAATAATAAGCAACTTAATGTTTCTGCTGTTTCGCTAAACAGTTATTGTGAGTTTAAGGAATTAACTTTGTTCAGACGCTAGTATACTAATGACTTTAATGTTTGTTTTTTTTGTTTTGTTTTTAGCAACGGCAGCAAGATGAACGGGTCTCTGGAGCATTTGGACCAGCCAGACCCGGACTCCATCAAGATGTTTGTGGGACAAATCCCGCGCTCCTGGTCAGAAACAGAACTTAAAGAGCTTTTTGAGCCTTTCGGAGCTGTGCACCAGATCAACATCCTCCGCGATCGCACCCAGAGTCCCCCTCAGAGCAAAGGTATGATCATGACCCTGAAATTATGTTAAATGATGGACTATTAAAAATAAAGAAATATTGTGATATTGCCATTGTTGTCTACTACTATTAGTGGTCAAGCAGAATACATGAAAACCTGTTATTGCCACATCATCCACAATCACATTTCAGCACAATCCCTTTAGGCTATACTCTTGTCTGCACATGCCACGCAGCTGTGTTTGTGTTTCCAGATGACACGATTCAATAGTCTTGTGTTTCAGGGTTAAAACAATAACACCTTTTTCGTAACCCTGCATTATAGATTTTTTTTCCCTTTTGCCATGCTGGTTTAAAAGCTGCATTGTATGGAGGAAGCGTTACTCAACTGCAATTTTCCATTAAGACATCCATCGATGCACTCACCTTAGAAAGAAATGGTGCTCGAGTTGAGCGTTTCAGTTTAGGTTGCCATTAGAGGAGACGGTGAAGTGGAAGCATGTCATCTGCAGAGAGCTGCAAAGTGCCGCTGGATGTGCTCAGTCTCCTGTAACTAACTGCAGGTGAATAAAGTAAGCAGCAGTTTCCCTGATGCAACTGTCTGGGTTTACAACATCAACCAAATTTCAGTTCCCATGATGCTTAGGTGACTTGGCAATGGCTAAAAGTACAAATGAACTCTTGATTTTTTTATTGTTGTAAAACAATATTTGATGGCTGAGAGTCCAGCATCAAACGGTTTAAATTGAGGTTGGTTTTTTTTTTTAGATTTTATTTATTTATTTTTTACCAGTAATGCCCCAACACATCCAGCTGTCTTCTGGAGCAGCTGAACAACCATAGCCTGTATAGTTTGTGGTATGTCCTGAATCACTGTCACTGTTCAGCCTTTGTGAGCCACTGATTCAGTGGTGGAGTCTTCAAGTGTTTGCCTGACTCGCTGTTCAACGTAGTAAAGCAGTGGTGACACGCATTTAGCACAATTGTGTCCTTATTTTTTAGCCTTTCAAACAAAAAAAGACAAACCCACTACTTTTTAGAGATGGATGATCTTGTCTTTATGGCATTTTCCATCTTCCATTCAAACATCAGTTGTGTAACGATAATTTACAACATGTCTTTCAAAGATTTTGTCTCGGTCATAGCTGTGGCTGATATTAGTATAATTTACCCTTTTAGTCAAAAACAACTATTGGTGTGATCAGGCCTTTTAGCCAAAATGCTACACAAAATAAGTGTGTTCAAAGGTGGACAAGGGTGCTGTGTTTGTGTGCGTGTGTGTGTTTGTGTGTCCAACACTGCAGTTCATTGGGAGGCTGAAAAGTTCAAAGCGCCCTTTTTTAAGCAGAGCCCTTCCCTGTTCTGTGCAGCGTGTCAGCTGTGATGGCCTATTGACATGTTAATGCAATGTTAATGTATTCTAATTGATAATCTGGCCTGATCACAGCAGTCTTTGGCTCACTCACTCTGTGTGAGGTGAATTTGTTTCAGCGGCACCCCACACCCATCAATTTCACCGCCGTCCTCCTTTCCCAGTTGTCATACCCTTACTGGGGGAACGTGGGGGCAGTTTTATCAAAGCTCGGCCCGCCCAATGTTATCAGGCTTATGTTTATTTACATAGCAGATAGTAAACCCTTCACCCCCTTCTTATGTCATCAGTCTTGCTTTTGTCTGATTTGTCTGTTCAAATTGCTATAATCCAACTTCCATTTTGCTTGTTTACTTTTCCATGGATCTATTGAAGAGCCATCAGATTTGTGGTGTTTTTTAGGTCACATCTACTGCAGGTCATGAAAAAAAAATCATCTGATGACTATCACGCCTCTCTAGATGGTTTATTTAGCTCCAGTAAATCAGAGGCAGGGCTAAGCAGCAGAGAAAGAGAGCTCAGCTGGTTGTGAGAGAGAGAAGAGAGCAGCTCGATGCATATTAGAGTTCAGCAGCCCTCCCCGCGGCCTGGGAGCTCCAGTAACAGCATAATACACACTATGTAGGTCAGAGACGCTGCAGTGCTCCACTTCCCTAGCCCAGTGAAACTGACAGGCTGGAACGCCACTGGCGGTCTACTGGGACGGAAGGATGAGAGGCTTTTTTTTCCCTCCCCCGCTCTCCTATTTTCTTCATACCCCTCCCCCACCATTTCTCTCCTTCCATGATTCTTCTCCCTTGCTCTCACTTCTGCTCCCCCTTGTCTTTGTGCCATGTTAATGTCTCATGTATGTACATTTGTGTGTGATTGGATTCTGATGTAATGCAGCACCACTCACTCTGATGTGTTGATGTGTCGGTACTGTGCCCCGGCATGCCTGTGTTGTGTTGACCTGTGCACTGTGCATCAGTGCCTCCTGACAGCTATCTAACCCAGTGGTCATCTCTATGGCCAATTCACATGACAGCCTTCAACTATCTAATTTCTCCAGTGTCCTCCCTGCAAGCTCCTACACGAGCTGTGTGGCGCTAAGAATATCCTGTCACATGTTTCTAACATGTGATATGCAGAGAAAATGCTTTCATCCATGTAGCTTCTCATCTGTGTCTGTGACAGTATGGATTTTTTTTATTACTGTGGAGAAAAAGCTTCCCTGTGGTTTGAAAAAAGAGCTTTTTTTATTGGATTTACATTCCATGTATGCTATTTAAAAAAGTGTATAAACAACATGGGATGAACTGTGAACAAAGCTGTTTATTGCCATATGTAAGAACAGCCCGGTCCCGTCCTGTCTCCTAATACCACTTATACCTGAAGAGGTGATAGTGAGTCACTGTAGCATCCAGCCCGCCTTCATCCTATATGAGGATGAAGCAGTGCTGCCCCAAGCATCTGGCAGCAGTGGTGGAGATTTTGAGCCATGCTAAAGGATGTTGTAATGATCTAGTTTTGATCTAGGACAATTATTTTATGTTTTTAACTTTAAATATTTTTTCAGTAACAATTTAGATTCCCAAAATGTGGTCAGTTTATTCGAACAGCCCCCACGTTTGGAAATTTGCTCTGACTTTTTCGGAGATGCAAGAAACCTCTTGAGGTACAAATTGGACATTTACTGTCTATATGCTCTGTGTTTTTAATACCGTTTTCTTCCCTTTTTCCTCTTTCTCTGCAGGATGCTGTTTTGTAACTTTTTATACAAGGAAAGCTGCACTGGAGGCCCAGAATGCACTGCACAACATAAAGACCTTAAGTGGGGTGAGTAAGCGCAGTATGGGCTGCTTTTAGATGTTTGAGCCCCTCTACATCCCTGGTGCAGGCTGTGAGCTGTGCACTGGCCGATAATGAGCTCTCCGCTCACTGAACGCGTGTCTGGCCTGAGAAATATCTTTGCCCCCCCCCATGCAGTAACACTGCACTGAGGCCTGCCTTGAACCTCAACACATTGAATTGATAGGCCAGGTGACTAACACACACATGCAGGTTATTGGGTAGACTGCGCTTGATCGGGCAGCTGCGTATTCACTGAGGCACAGGACCCGAACGGCACAAAGTGGAACGAATTATTAATGCCTGTCTTCATGAATTATTGATGCACATCTACGTTTTCATTTCCCAAAGTTAGAGGTATAAAAGGAGGCAAATTGAAGTCTTTTTGACAATGCAGCCTGTTGAGATGAAGTCTGTTGATTTCATCACCTGATTTATCTAGAGAGATTAAAGCCCAGTGAACTGGGATAAGTGCACTTGCTTGTTAAACCTCTACAAATCTGCTCTTTCTATACACCATTCTAAATTACTCCCCTTCCAATCAGTTCAGTCTATACCAAACAACTCTAGTTGTCGATTAAATCAATAGCCCAGTCTATTGGAAAAGGAGCCGCTGTCAGTGAGATTACAGGTAAATATTGAACCGGGGTGATAAATGAGTGTAGCAGGCTGCATGTACAGGTCCAGCTCTTTTTCACTGGATGACTATCAATCAGCTAGACATTTCAAATAAAGTGTGATCTAACAGCTCAGCTCAGCTACTGTTGCCGGCACCGACTGCAGGGGACTGAGTTTGGTTTGCATGACAGTGGAAAAGCTTGTTTCCCCTGTTCCTGTTTTCTCTGCCTTCTGTGCCTCACTCTCCTTGGTCAGTGACGCTAGCCAGTACCCATACTGAGCAGGCCATCTGTCTGCCTCTCTTTAGTGCTTGTCAAAAACAAACCCACCACTTTTCATAAGTACAAGCTGCTCAGGCATCTCGTGGATAGATTTATTTCTTCTCTTTCGGCATCACATGGCAGGTAAATGTGCTAAAAATGATTCACTTGAAGTTCTGTGAGTCACTGTGGACCGAAGTGTCTATAAACTGGCGTGAAATCACAGATTTCAAAGCAGTTGTTCAGCATCCACTTGATCACAAAATGAACACAGCTTGAGAAAGGATGTAGTGTTCAGATGTTTTTTTTGTTTTTTTTTAGCAGCTCAGAATTGCCTTTAGTAAAAGTATTTACTAAAATGTCTTATTAAAACTATTTCAAAGCAATAGAGGAGTGACTTGCTTGTCAACCATCTCTGTAAAATTGTTTCAGAGAAGATGAGGGATGTTGACAGGAGGAATCGATAAGTTCAATCACAAGTCTACAGTACAGCGAGTAGTGGTATTGGATACTGGGGAATTTGATCCTCGCTATCAGCTCATAGACACTTCCTCTTGAATCTGGCGAGGGATGATGGTCTTAGAGTGAGAGAACAAAACAAGAGGTGCAGAAAAATGCTTGAAGATGGGGGGTGAGAGTAAAGATATGAGATGCTCATAGGAGTTAACAAGGCCAAGCCCCTACATAGTTTATAATGGTGACAGGTGGGATGTTAACAAATACTCTACCCTCTTTTTTTTTTCCCCAGATGCATCATCCTATCCAGATGAAACCCGCTGACAGTGAGAAAACCAGTGGTAAGTGGCTTTATTTGGGATGCAGGCTGACATTAACCAAATGATGGGAGGGAGTGTTGACATCTGTTGAGGAAAATTGTTGTGCAAGATTTTGCAAAGAAAAACAGGGTGTGAGGTTTTTTGTTTAAAAAAAAAAAAAAAAAAAAAGGCAGGGTTGTGCCTCTATTGAATGCTAAAATGAAGGCCAAACAAGGACATGTCGAAATATACAATTTTTATATAGTGTCAGGGGTTAGGAGGATTAAGGGCATTAAAAGGCAACAAGGGTAATATAGTCATCTAGACTCATCAACTAGACACTGAGAAAAACAAAGCTGCAGGTTGAGGCTAGCACTTCGAGTGAGAGGCAGAAAGTGTGGCAGCTTGAACAAGAAAAAGAGAAGTGCATGATGTAATGGTTATATTCATTGCTCCATAATTGTTTGGTTTATTTTTTTTCTTTTCATCCTTCTGCAGCGGTAGAAGACAGAAAACTCTTCATCGGAATGGTTTCAAAGAAATATGGCGAGAACGAGATCAGAATGATGTTCTCGTCTTTCGGACAGATCGAGGAATGCCGAATTCTCCGGGGACCAGATGGTCAGAGCAGAGGTAGGTGTGCTTTCAACGTAGGCACAACGTTCTTGGCCACAGATCCGCCACCTCCAGGGTAGCAGAGTACATATTCTCATCAAGTATTTATACAAGCCCCTCCCCAAAATCAAGAGCTATTCACCTCCAGTGGCACCCATTCCATCCCCATAGTCTATCCTTCCCTCACCGTGACACTCAGCCTCCACATCGCACATTGAAGGGCCACTGCACTCGCTGTCCGACACAATGGCCCGTTGCCTGGGCAACCACTGGCTGCCGGTGTTCGTGGGCTCAGCTGGCAGGCGGCTCGGCTCCTCCTTTACCGCCTCCTTCATCACACTCTACAAAGGCCGGAATTAGCTTGTCGTTGCATCTCCGACATAGCTGTCTGCTGCATAAGACCTCAGATATCAAGCATCGTGAAAAAAACCTTATAGCAGAGACCTTGGCAATGAGTTTCAGATGTTTTTCTGCTAAATGTATGTGATGAAACTGCAATTTGAAATGGACCTTAAACCCTTTAATGGTTGCAGCTCTTATATACATTTTAGTAAATCAAAGCCTTTCAGTGTGTATTTATGTGTGCATCATATGTGTATATAATCACTGTTATGATTGTTTCACCATGACACCACATAGTCAAGCCTATTTGGGTGGCAGTTTAATCCGTCGATCACTGTGCTCATGTGACATGTTACTGTTCTCCTTGTTGTGTTTTTTTTCTCTGTGTGCTAACCAGTGAGGGTGGTTCTGTGTGCTTGGGAGTTGCCATTCTTTGTACTGTAATGTGTTTTTTTGGGGTTCATAACGAGTTGTCCAAACCTTTTGTCTTGTTTTGTTTCTTCTTGTCCCTCCCTCCCTCCTCCCCCCTCTCCTATTGTTCCCCCCCTACAGGCTGTGCGTTTGTCACATTTGCTACCAGGGCAATGGCACAGAATGCAATCAAAACCATGCATCACTCTCAGACTATGGAGGTACTGTACCCCTTAGCACCTATTTCTCATCCCCCTCCCTTACCCCTCATACATTTTGCTGCCGCCTTGTGTTGAAAAGATGAACTCTTCCAGGCAGATGGCATCCATTCATCACAGATCACACAGTCATTTTCAAAACATCTCTTGCTAATTACAAAATTACATTGTCGTCTGCAAAATAATTGAACAGAACTTGAAACATTGCCTCTCACGTAGCTGCTGAATCCAGAGCTAACAGGGCACAAGGAGAATTGCTGTCATCTCTAATTTTGGGCTGAGTTAATTAGATCTCATTTATTGATTCAGATAATATTTTAGAGCCAAGCCTCCAGTCTACTATAATCAATCTATATTTTTTGGACCACAGGGAAAAGCACCCACATCATCAAATATAGGTTAACAATGCATTAACCTAGACTGGAGCAGCTACCCTGTTAGATTTATTCAAAAACTGGGTCCATATCCTCGTGTAGCCAAAGGAGTCTTTGTGGAAGTGGAGCAGCAATAATTTGACAGCTAGCAGGTCAGAGGCTCCCCAGTGAAGCATCAGACCAAGTCTAATTAGGAGCCCAACTAAACATAACACCAGATTAAAAGCAGGCCCCAGTGGTGGTGCCACCTATTTCCCCCCATATCAGGACCTCCCCGCTTCCAGCTGCCATGGGAGGTGCTGTTGGTGCAGAAGCCATTTTCCCTATCCAGCCTGGTCCCTGTCTGGCTCTCAACTCTCAAAATACTTTGCACCGCATGCCTTGTGTCCATGCGTCTGTCTGAACAGTATGTGACTTTCTGTTTGTGAGATTCTGTGTATTGTAATGCATTTTTCTTGTTGATGTCTGCGGACATATACTTGTGTGGATGTCTGTTTTTTTTAATTGTTGTCTCCATCTGTTGTCTGCTTGTCTGTGAACTATTCAGATCCTCAGAGTGCTAAAAAGATTCACTGTCCTGTGCCCTTTTATGGAATGTGGCCTGGTTCAGCTATGCATGGCAGATGTCCTCTCTGTGTTAGATTTGATGAATGCAACAGGCATAAAAACTGTCTTGAGGCATAGAAGATACCCCTTCCCCTACTCCTTTTTGAAAAGAAAATCCTCATAAAGAGTGTGTCCTTGCATTGGTAAATAAACTTTGTATTCTTCTGTGTGCTCCTGAACCGGTTTAACATTTCTTACCTCTATATTGCTATAGGGCTGTTCCTCACCCTTAGTGGTGAAGTTTGCAGACACACAGAGAGATAAGGAGCAGCGGCGCCTCCAGCAACAACTAGTACAGCAGATTCAGCAACTCAATAGCGCCTCCACCTGGGGAAACCTGGCCGGCCTGGGGACCCTCACACCGCAGTACCTGGCTGTAAGTGTTAGCCAAACGCGCCCTCGTTGAGCTGCACAATTACTCATGTTTTGTCAAATAGTGCAGCTCTAGTTTCTGCAAAAAATATGGTGAAATAAATCAAATGGTGCTTTTTGAACTATTCACAATGACTTGCGCTCAATTCGCACTTAAAGCTCTGCAGGTTGGCATTTAGACCTCACACCTGTCTGTACAGCGTCGCTTGTGTCATCTCACAAACGACAAGTTTGTCATACTGCCTTTTTGTGAAATTTGTATTGAAAGCAGAGAGGTGTTAATAAAACTTATTTTTTAAAGTCTTGGGGTTAGGTTTAGGTTGATCTCACATTCCCAACAAACTGATCAGAAACTGTCAAAATATTGGCTTATTACAGGAATAATAAGTGATGCATGCATCGCTTTATTGGTGCAGAATGCAGATACGTGAAAGGTTAGTGTATAATTTGACATATGGAAAAGTATTCAGACCTAAACTATAAAAGATCTTCTCAGAATTGGAGTATCTTTTCTCACTCGGTTTATGTTCTGGCAGAAGGACACTGGCGCGTGACTTGAATGTGGTAACTGATTCTGAACCAGTGAGCATGTGACTTCAACGTGGATGTAACATGAACAGCTGAACTGTTGTTTCTGGCAAGAAAATGGGAGATATTGAGACTATTGCTTCAAATTTAACTGGTTTTATTAGTTCAAATATATCTCAGATTTTATCATTTTGGTAATATTTTATTTGTTTTTATACAGACTTTCAACCCGCAGTTGTCACTGGCATCATCAAAAGCAATTTTCTCAATCGGATAAACAAATAAAAATAAAAGCAGCAAATATTAGACTGCAGATAGATAACTGCATGAAAGCCAAGATTACAGCATCCAATCTTTTTCCTTTGTCCTTTACTAATAATTGAGAAAACATATAAGACTTTGTGTGTGCTCTGTTTCTGCTTGAATTCAGTCTTTCCTTCTTTGTCCTCCACAGTTACTCCAGCAGGCGACATCCACCAGTAACCAGAGCAGTTTCAACAGTATTCAGAGGCTAGGAGGAGGTGAGTTCATCACGTCAGAAGTCAAGACCTCCGTTTTAAAGTCATCCTCTGTAAATAAACAAGCTGACACTTCTCATGTCACTGATCTTGTGACTCGGTACTCTACACCCACACGGTTTTATTACCTTAATCACATTACTCATTCAGATCACGCATTAATAATCAGACTTGCTATCCTTGGCCTGTGCAGGCTGCTCCAAGACAAAAAGCAAACATATTACCATGACATGCAGCTTTATAACTATAGTGGAGCTGTCATTTTATGTTGGAAAAATAATTTTAGTAGACCTGAAATTATTATAGTTATAACTTATAAACCCCTCAAATGGTTTCTTTTACTACAGTCAGGCCAAAGAGACTGCTTTTTTTCCTGCTCAGTTGTTTACTCCACATGTCAGAAAGTTTCTTTGCAGATACATGAACATAAATTTAAAATTCCTCACTTTGATAATAACTTCTGGTGTGTCTGCCTTGTCTCTCGAGGTGTGAATCCTCTCCAGCTGCAGAACCTGGCCACATTAGCTGCCGCTGCCGCTGCAGCCCAGAGTTCTGGCAGCCCGACCTCCACCGCTCTGTCTACAAACAGTGGATCCCTGGGAGCTCTGGGCAGTCCAGGTGATTTAGCATTAACAAGACTTCAATTCATAGCACGAGCAATGTACATACAGTATAAATCAACCAAATCCCATGGCATGGTGTTGATGATAATTACTAGCATGCACGTTTTGTTTTTGATTACTTTGCTGAGGTTTTGACCTTATTTAGTTTTAACTGCCAATTTCACCCGCCCGTTGTCCTTATTTAAATGTTACATGTGAATTTAATCTAAGTATAAATAATAACTCCTCACCCATTGAGACATAAATGTCCACATTTAGCTGTCCTGCTGCTATGATGGTACACACAAACTGCTCTGAAAACCTCCCTGATCTGCTATTTATCTAGCGGCCCTCAGCTATTCCTCATTTATTTTATGGGTGTTAATCATCTACATATAAAATTTTATTAGAGCCCTCTTTTCCCCTTTTTAATCTGTGTAACTATACATTGGCTCCATCTGTCTACGTTTAGCATATTACTGCTGCAATAATGACCTCTCCTCGTTAAGATTTTTAACTGCCCCTCACTGCTGTATCACCCTCTCATAACAATAACGTTTTGTGGCAAAGATGCCAGACATTGAGACTGATAGAGATGTTTCGAACATTAGAAAATCACCCCTGCAGTAACCCATATGTCCTTTTTTTTTTTTTTTTTTTATTTGTCTCAACAGCCGGTTCAACAGCAGGGTCTAGTGCTGCCATGAGCACCTTGGCATCTCTGGGCACTTTGCAGGGTCTCACTGGGACCTCTATGGGCCTCAACAACCTCAATGCTCTCACTAACAGCGTCAGTGGTAAGAATGTTCTTCTAAATAGCTAAAATTAAACACACTTCACAGTATACATTAAATTTAAAGCCACATTAAGTGATTTTGTCTGCGGCTGTGTAGGTAGCCAGGCTGTACAGTGTGCTCAGAAAAATGCAGATATTCTGGAAAAAGTGAAATCTCTCTCAGTTTTTGTAGGCAAGGTATATTACTGGCTGATTACTGTAACATAAATGCTGTTACCAAAATTACTGAGTTGTAAAATCCTCTAATAGTATTAAACTACTATAAACTACTGTGCAGTGTCTTCCTCATACTCGGCGTCTACCTCAGACCTGCTTTTCTCTGTCGTATTTCATCATCTCACCAGTATCTGAGACAACATGCCCCCAGCAGCTCAGCTTCATGTGTCGTTTTGACAGTGGGCCAGTAACAGCAGAAAGCTTGTTACTGTGAATATTTGAGTTTCTTTTTCTGCCCCCTGGTGGCTGAATTTACTTAATGCAGCTGTAAATGCCTGACATTATACAACTTACTCAAAATCTTTGAGTGTAAAACACATGAATTTAATTATGTTACAGGTATGGGGGCCATGAACGGAGGCCTTGCAGCCTCTATGGCCAATGGGTCAGCAGCCAGCTCCATGGATGCTCTGACCCAGGCCTACTCAGGGATGCAGCAGTACACAGCCTCCGCCCTGCCCTCTCTCTATGGCCAGTCTCTCCTACAGCAGAGCATTGCAGGCAGCCAGAAAGAAGGTGAGCACCAACGTATACCTGCATCACATCTCCACATATCTGATGTTACTTGGTTTCTTGTTCTCTAAATGGACACGTATCTAACTTGAGTTTTCTTGTGTTTTTTCCAAATGGAGTAGGGCCAGAGGGTGCCAACTTGTTCATCTACCACCTGCCCCAGGAGTTTGGGGACCAGGATCTTCTGCAGATGTTCATGCCTTTTGGAAATGTGGTCTCTGCCAAAGTCTTCATTGACAAACAGACCAATCTGAGCAAGTGCTTTGGTAAGTGTGTTGGCTACTCTGATACCTGAATGCCTCTTAATGGTAACTGATATACCTTTCCTGTCTGGTACTTTGTGTTCAGGATATTAGGTTGTCATGGTGCCATCTGTGTATAATGTGAACATAATGGAGTTAAAGGAATAGTACTCTACAAAATGTAAAAACTACACATTGTGGTAATGTGCTTTCAAACTGTGAAGTTGCTAGGCAACCAGCAACTATTACAGGAAATAGTCCAACACAAATGCCCTTATGTGAAATCACAATTAGAGTCAGTTTTTGTATTGTTCATATACTGCACCGTATCCTAGTATCTGTCTTTTATAAAGTGTAACAGTCATAAGTTACATCAGTTCTCAAGTTGTCTTCCTCAAGTTATTTATATGTACGCAACGCTGATCAGTGTAATCTTGTCATTGTCATTTTAATGACTTAAAATATGTTTATTTAATACTGCTCAAGTGTTAAATGATGGCATGTATAATGACACAAATACTGTCAGGTTAAATTGGTTATTAATATTATTGGTTGATTTTAATGTTGACTAAAACAAAATCTATGAATCTTTTCTTTATTATGGAGCCTGTTGTGGGACATTAAGCAGACGGAGCGGTTCTTGTCTTGAGATTAGCACTGAAATCAGAAATGACACTTAGATTATACTCAAATTAATCTGCCAGTCAGTCTGTAGAGTTAATTGCGACATCAATTCTGTACATCAGCTGCAGTAAAGTAATTCTCTCCTCTAGACTAAAACAACAGTGGCTTTCTTTACTCTGAGTACTTTAACATCAACTCTGAAATCAGCTCTGAGCCGTGTAGAGGGCTCCATTTTGTTCTCGCTGGCTCAACAAAAGGTTCAGGTATTATATATATTGTCTCTGGTCAGTCAACAGATTGACTGATTGTTAGTTGGGTTAAATAATAATGTTCAAGATAAATGGGGTCTTTAAATGTATCCCCAACCTTTTTTTTTTACTCTCAGGGTTCGTCAGCTATGACAATCCTGTGTCTGCGCAAGCTGCCATCCAGGCCATGAATGGTTTCCAGATTGGAATGAAGAGGCTGAAGGTTCAGCTGAAGCGCTCCAAGAACGACAGCAAACCCTACTGATCCTAGCCCCGGGGCCTCCCCCCTCCCCAGCTCTAATGCTAGCACTGCTAGGGTAAGTTCACCCTCCAGCCAAGGTCATCACAGCAGAGACTCAGTGGGGCAGAGGGAAAGGAGCCCACTACAGGAGGGAGACTCACCCTGTTCCTAAAACAAAAAAATGGTTGCAATGATCCTTCCACATTCTACTGTATTTCATTCCTGCGGTTTTTTTCATGTAATTTGAGTCGAATTAAATATTTTAATGTATATGATTATTTATGACTATCACTGGAGTCAGTGTTCGCTGGAGGTATTTTGTGTCACTGTAATTAGTGGAGAGCATCAGGTGTGTTTCCATGCCATCTCATTGCCTTCAGGTCAAGCTAGACAGGTTGACTAAGGATCAGTTGCATTGAAGGGCTGAAGCCAGGCCAGCAGTCCCCGAGCTTCAACCTGCTTTTCACATGTAGTTTGTCTCGTTCGTTTGTCATTCTTAATGTGAGAATCTCTTTGCACTCTTCAGTCTTTGCTCCCCCCCATCTAATCTCTCCTCTCTCTGTCGTCTCTTGTTTATATAAGCCATGTTGAGCTAGGCTACCTCTCTCTTTCTCTATTAACAACCTCTTCCAGTCATTCCATCCATCCTCAAAGTCTCCCACAAGGGACTGGCTCTAGATGGATCTCTTTGGGTGCCAAGTATACAGTTTGTGCATGTTGGAGTCTCTGCCATATGTCCTGGTGGTGTCACTTCCCTTAAATCTGTGTATTGTTTTGTGTGTCAGGAGGGGAGGGGGGTGTTGTTGTTTACCGCACTGTCCTTACTGTATGTGGTGATTGGCATTGTTTTTGTTGTTTTTTGTGCCTCATGGCTAAACGATTCTTGTGCTGTGCCCCTAACTTTCTCTTCTCCCCTCTTTGTCTTCTCTCTCTCTCTCTCTCTCTGTCTCTCTCTCTTCCTTTCGTGTTTTTGTTCCTTTTTTAGAACAAATCTCCATGCCTGTTTGCTCATCATTAGCCTAGCATGTCTTCATGATGTTGAAAGCCAAGCCAAACTCCTGGCCTCATCATCCCACCATTGTCTGTGATGTCTCTCTAAGCTCGCCTGACCAATACCTGGCCACCCACTGACCCTTGACCTTAGCTCAACCTGATTTTTCTGCATGTATGTTCATTTTTTTTTTGTTTTTGTTCTTTCTGTATAGAAATGTGACAGGTGGGAGAGAGGTCAAGCAAATTAATGTGAAAACGTACCTACGTTCAATTCATTTAAGAGACCTTTTTTTTGGTTGTTTTTTTTTTTTGCTAATTTTTTTCTTCCTTGCGAATGTTTTAAAAAAAACCTGTGGGATTTCTTATTTTAAATTTTGCTTTTTTTGTTTTGTTTTTCAAGTTGCTTTCTTTTTACCTCTCTCAGTAAAGTTCACTTGAAAGTTGAATACAGGGATCGGCACACAGCTGTGCTATTTGGTGCCATTAGCAATATGTTGGCTTCTTAAAAGAAAAACATGCTTACAGACCACTTTCCAACACTTTTGAAAGTCTGACCAGTAAAACCCCTCGCAGTGCTCTGTAATGATCTCTACATTTTGCGGGCAGTGTGAAGATTTTCACCAAGGCTATTTAAAACTATATTTTGTGTTCATTTACAAAAATATCCAGTGTATTTACCTTTTTTTTTCAACTATTGATGGCACAATAAAAGGTACATTTGCTCTGTTTAGAGAAATGACTACCTACATGAGTCAACTTTTTTAGAACTGATTCACAAATAGACAATCTGTGGTTTAAATGCACACTTAGATTACCTATATTTTATACCATTGAATCTATAGAAGTTTAACTAACAGAACCCAGGCAAAACTTTGGGTTTTTTGTAGATTATGTTGTAATGTCATCTGTGTCGGGGGGGTCTTCAGTGTATTGCATTTTTAAAGAGGACTAAAATCAGTTTGATCAGTGTGACCTTTTAAGGGTCATTTCTAGTAAATTGAAAACACAAAAGTCAAAAATTCCTCTGCATTAATTGTAATTTCAAGTTCTGGGGGGAAGTATCTTTTTCTTTTTTTTTCTTCTTTTTTTTGTTGATGGTCACATTTTGAGTATGTAGGCTATTTTTTTTCCCTGCATTAAAGTAAATAGTTAAATTTAATGTTTAACTTCATGGTACGTCTTGTTGACTTTTTGTGAATTTCTCATTAATAATTTAATTAATGGATGTTTCACTTTGGTCTAGTTTGGATGCCTCATGTTGAAAGATAATTATTTACAATGTCTGTTAATCATACAGATGCCAGACAATGTCTTTTTTTTATTTTTATTGTTAAAGTGCCCATGTGTCAAACTCAGTGTTTTGAATTTACACAGCAATTTTTTCCTGTAATATTACCTACTTTTCTTTATACACACACGCATGCACACACACACACAGTGACACACACAACACTTTCTGTGGTTACAAATGTGGGAGCCCCTGAAGAAGAGATCACTTGGACACAACACACGACCTGTGGGTTTCTGCACATTTTATAGATGCTTACACGCATGCTTTTTATTTATTTTATTTTTTTTGCCAGTTGTTCTTTTAAGTGACTTCCTGTCGCACACGATGCACAACACATTACTATTAAATCCACCACAATAGTGTTGGTTTACAAATACATTCCATTTTTCAGCACAAGGTTTACACTTTTTTTTAATCAGGGTGGTATTTTGTCTATTGTACTACAAATTGTTGAGACAACCCTGGTGAAATAACCACTTCACCCCCCCCAAAAGAAGGGTTCCCTAAAACTGCGTACCTGATGGCGCTATTGAGTTGTCAACTCAGGGTTTTTTGTGTGTGCGTGTGTATATGTGTGTGTGAATCTACATCACACAGGATTACGACACAAAAAAATGCACAATTTTCACGATTTGACCTTTCAGTTCGGATTCTTTTTTTTTTTTTTTTTTTTTCTCAAAATGCATAGATATATCCCAAAAAAAGAGAGAAAGCTACCAAATTTGAAGAAGCTGGAAGAAGTGTTGTTTTTGTAAGGAAACGTTAAGCACAATTGTGGGGGGCTAATCACTTTTTGCAGAATGTTGTGTGTGTGATTATATCCCAGGATTTTCAAGGTTCCACTAATTTCACTTTTTAATATGGGCATGTGCTTTTTACAGTGTGTTTTTTCTATCCAAATGCAATACAATATTCAAAGTGCCATATACGTCTAGAAACTGCCTACACATCCTTATTAGGCCTTGGTTAGAGATTGCTGCAGTTCGCCTTTTTTTTTTTCTTTCTTTTTTTCTTTTTGTCTATTTACGCCAGTGTCATGAAAAGCTCTTGTCACCTGCTCATGTCCCCTCCCTTCTCCCCCACCCACTCTGTGTGTTGAGTTATTGGTAAATGTGTATTGTGATGTACTCAATTTGAACAGTTGGTTAAAAAAAAAAATGTAGATAAACAATAAACTTCCCTATACATTTGAAGGTTAAACCTCTTTCTTAGTGAGTGTGAACACATGTACTGTAACACTTTACGATACAAACCACAATGTGCAGGACAAACAATCGATCTGATGCGTGAGGGAATTTGTATAGTGTTTTAATAAAGTCGAGAACAAGCTAAAACTTTAGTAAGAAAAGGGTGACTTGGGTGCCATTAAATGATACAAATTGTATGTCAGACACTGAAATGATTGCAGGTCTGTGGTGACATGCAGTGTATGGTGAAGTGTTACTGTGAATGAATAAAATAAAAAGCACAATGTACAGTCCATAGCGGTCCCAACAAGAACTTGACTCACTTCAGGGGCTTCCGTCACAAATCCCATTCAGCTCTAACAATCACTTTTCTCTCTCTTCTGTTGTTTTTCATATTCTGAAGTGCTATTTTTTTTTTTGACAGTGTGGTAGCTTTGCATCTCTAGATATTGTCTTGATCCAAAAGAAAAGAGAAAAAAAAAATCTTTTTCCTGTTATTTTTCTTGTCTGATAATCGGTAGGACTTTGTTCATGTTCCACCAATAATTTAATAGATGTTTTGTCTTGTCTTGATGAAAGCCAAAGTGGGTGCATCTTGATGTGATCTGTATACATACAGTAGCTTTTCTGTTCAGTCAGTATCAATTTTTTGAAACTGGGTGGGATTTGAAAAAGTAAAAAAAAAAAAAAAAAAAGAAATGACATACACAGGCTTTCCAATTTCTACAACTGGTTGTTCATATGTATTTTGTACCAGTGAAGCTTTTTTATATTGGAAATTAAAGAAAAAAAATCTATATTGGAAAAAAAAATTGTCTGGCCTCTCAATGTGGCCTCCCCTTGACCAGGTCTTGAGTTTGGCCTCTTGGTGGTGTCAAGCAATTTTTTTTCTTTTTCTTTTCTTTTTTTTTTTTTTTTTGTCTCTGAAAGATGCCTGATTTTGACTTTATGTGTTCCTCACTTCGTGAATCAGTTTCAGTTTCGGGGGGGTTGGGATCCTCTAAATCGTGGTAAGTTTCATGTTAGTATTTGTGCTGTCCACATAGTTTAATGGTCATCAGGATTTTGACAACTTGTGTGGATAATTGTCTTAGTTGAAGAGTTAACTATCTGTTTAGTTTGAGCCTTGCTTTTTACCTGTGTAGAGTTTTCTGTTTTTTCCCATAGCGGAGTGTGTAGCCGAAAGACTCTGTGTTCTTTTTTGGTCAATGTTTGTTCATGTGTGGTGTGTTTCTTTGCCTCTGTCTCCAAATTAAACCATTTCCCCTAATATGGACTGTGTCTTTGTGTGTTGTGCTTGTCCAGTGTTGTAAAGGCATTTACAAACCACCCCTCCCTCCCCCAGTGTGTCATGTCTCGCTAACTTGTTTCTCTTTGTTGTGCTTCTCTTTGCTTAATTCTTCGTGTAAGCACCCAGATGTCTGATGGGCCTGGGGGGGGTTGTTGTGAGTGAATATTGTGGGTTTCAGTGTTCAAAAGCTGTAATACACCTAAACTGAGTGTCTTATACAAGTGGTTCTCAAACTTTTTCATGTCAACGACCCCTAAACTGGCACAAATTAGACCACAAATCCCATCTGACTGTGGCTTTGAGATGTTTTATTACAGAAATTATTTGAGACTCATGAAACAAAACAGTCATACATCATGTTGAGTTAGAAGTTGTAAACTGCTTCAGTTTTGAGTAATGTAGTATTGAAATGACTATAATTTTTACTTGCTGATGGTGCAGGAGCCAACATTATTAGTCAATAAGAAAATTAATTTGCAACATTTATGTTCATAGATGATTTTGAAGTTGCCAATTTGTTGGTTTCAGCTTTTCAAGCGTGAGTATTTGCTTTTTCTCCTCTGTATTATATTATTGTCAATGAAGGATATGTCTGTTATGGATTATTTAATAAGCAATCTGAAGATGTCATCTTAGACAAAACAAATCAAAAATATAAAAGTAATAAATTATAAGTGTTAGTTGCAGCCTTACTCCAAATTAAAGCTCAAAAACCAAAGTGTCACCAGAAAATCTAAATGTTAAGTAATTTTCTTTAATACTTCAACTGTTACAATTTCAGGAGAGATTGGTTGATTATAAATATATTTTATATTATTTTATATTTTCAAACTGATTTTGTTTTTTTCAGGTTTCATCAGTGATACATTTGACTCGTTCTTGGGTCCATGATGATGAAAACGATAGTTAAAGCTTGCCACAAATCAGAGGTGGTTTCAACCCAAACCCAGATTCACCTGCCTCGTAGGTAGAGACGATGACAGTATAATACAACATACCATAACAAGAATGATTTAGATTGCGACACAGAGAGCCTCGTCCTTTTAACAAGGCTCAACACGTTCTGCAGCTGCTTTGCATCATGGTCCCAAGACACATTGCTGCATCTTTAACTGCAGTTCTTCTGATTGTTGTATCGGCACAAAATATCAGCTGTAGTTGATGGAAAAAGTCCAAGCTTTTTAATTCTAAAGAGTTCATGTCAAAACCAATAACTGCTGATGAGTTTCCTGCTTTCAAACATGAAACAAACAAAAAGGATCCAGATTTGGCTTTAGCCTGTCAGCACATTAAAAGCATTTTAATATCGTTAATGTGTTTGGGTGGAATTGTCCTTTAAGAGGATTACAGGGAAAAGACGGAAGTTCTTTCAAAGTTCAATAAATACACGCTAGAGTGTAATTTCATTGAATAGGACTATATCGCATTCAGATCCACGGCCTGTCATCGCCACTTTTAATGAACTCAGCTCCATTAAAGTTGAATAAGACAATAAGAGCTCTGCTTGTTTATTTGGGCACGACATGATACAGGGAGACATCAGTTTTGTTTTTAGAGTAGATCTTTAATGTTCATTAGGGTGCAAAATTGTCAGCAAAACAGTCGGACAAACGGAGACATAAGACGTTAAAGACGGTTCGTGTCTGTAGCTCAAATCTCACTTTGCAGATCTCTTCCAGACATGTATTAAAACATTAAAAGACTCTTTATGGATCAATATTGGGTGCCTGAAAAAATGTAATTGCTGTGTAAAAATCCCTCAAATTACATCTACTCCTTCTTCCTTATTAAAAATTGCAGAGTCTATGAATATGTAAAAGTTTACTACTTCATAGAAGATGTCTCCTGCTGTAAAGTCCCCTCTGTGTGTGTGTGTGTGCGTGTGTGTGTGTGCACTGGAGGCTTCAGGTTTCCACATCACACTTGTGTGAGTTGAATATTGGACCAGAACCGACTCCAAACTATATGTGATGTCACATATCATGTTTGTAGGCAGTCTCTTTTGTGCACTAGTCCTAACATCAAGTCTGCTGAGGCTTCTGAGAAGATGAAGTCACTGAAATTATACTTTATACTTAATTATACTGAATTATAAATTCGTTGAAATTATACTCTGTATTTTCAGAGAAGCTCAACTGAGTTTTTTCAACATGTTAGCTGGATTTTCCCTTTTCAATGTAGTCCTCAACCTCTCGCAGCCAAATAAAATGACAGTAAAGTAATGTGAAATATCTCCACCCAGTGGTGGAGAAACTACAGTGTACCAGAAAATAGCAAAGTCATGTTGGCATTGTTGGCAATGTGGAAATATTAAATATGCAACAGCATTTGAGGTAATGGTTTGGGTAGTCTGAACATGTCTTTACTACCGTCTAATTCAAAAACAAACCCCTCTGTGCACATTGATGATATTCAGTGCTAATCTTCACTAATCACTTGAAATGAAAGATAAAAGATTGAGAAATCTCAATTTTAAATAATCAATTACAAGAAATCAGCAATAAAAAGCTCAAACTATTTGCAACAACGTCAAAAGGTTTGAAGATTCTGTTATTATGTAGATTAATATCAGTACAATTACACTTCTAAAGGCTGCCTGTCGACATCGTTGCTCAACCACTGATTTTTTTAAATTACTACATATTACTGAAAGAAGCCAGTTTGAATATCAAGACTATAGTCGTGATGTGTTGAAATGTTGATTTTAACATATATGCAGATCGAACCATCACATGATGTCCTTAAAGTTAATGAGGCAAATACACAACTGCAGTTTACTGTTGCCAGAGTTCAGTCTCAGCTGTGTGAGCTCAGGCTGTCCTTAAATGCAGACAAAGCAAAGTTGATGCTGTTGTTTCCTCTTTTAAATAATTCATTTAAAAAAAAAAAAGAGATGTCAACTATTTTCTTTATTTCAGAGATAAACACTGAAAACCCAGAATTAAACACACTAGTAAGGTGTTTGTCCACCACAAGCTTCATGTACAGCAAGTATTTGTGCCTCTATGGGAGGGATGAACACCATTGTTCCAAAATATATTCCCATTATTTGTTGTTTTGATGATGGTATCTGTATGACACCGTCATCAAATCACATAGGCCAGTCGAGATCTAGTGAACAGTTTATTGTTATCACATTTATTGGCCAAAGTAGGTTTGCACATACAAGGAATTTGCCTTGGTGTTGTGGTGCATAATAATTAAAAAATATGCACAAAATTAGGTAGTCCTAGATAATATAGACAGAAAGAAAGAATTTGCAATAAAGAAAAATATGTAAATATATTCTGCGTGAGACCAGGTACTACAGGTGAAAATGTTAAATTGAAGAGAATGAGATGAAATGTGCAAAAGACTGAGCCTATAGACTATTTATAAATAAGGGACATTTTTAAAACAATAAAGAACTAGAAAAAGGTAAAATATGGAAAATAGAAACGCATGGGTAAAGTTATTTCTTAACAAAACCACTTGAAATCCTTCTTTTACTATTTTTAAAATGGGTTGTGTAATTTACAAAGAGTACCTGAATGCAGCACAAAGACGGTTGCGTGACACTTGTTGCGCTACGTCAAAGGGACTACTTCACTTCCGCCGGAATATTTAACCATCTTAAAAGTTTAAACTAAGATTTAGTAAATCTTAGTTACTCCAAATATATCATTGTATATTTAGAATATAAACTTACGAAGTAACAAAAAAAAGGTAGAAGTCATCCACGTAACAGTGTTGTGAAACAAGTACAAACCTTCGCTTTCAGCCAATGAGCTTCCGATGCGGCGTCTCCTCCTCCTGATACCGTCCCTCTCTCGGCAGTATGGCCGCCGTACTGTAACCGTCAAGTGTATGCTGCTCTTAGTTGTGACATTATAGCTTCACACTTAAAAACATGGCGGCCGTACTTTTCCTGAAAAAGCCGTTGAGCCGACTGCCAGCGAGCGTCGCTCGGCAGGTTGTCGGCTGCTGTTACCACACAGAGAAAGGTGTGTTCGGGTACCGACCCAAACAGACCTGCAGGGACCACAAGTTGCAGGACGACCGCATCGCTGCTCTGAATCAAGGTCAGTGTGGGACAAAATTTACAATGTGGACAACTTCACATCAGCAGATAAAAAAAAAGAGAAACGAATCTGTGTGGTGTTGAAATAAATATGAATGATTTGACATCATTATTTCCCCCTGTTTGTGTTGTAAACTTGTATTAAACGTGTGATTCTTCGTGTAATTGTCTGTCAGTTGTATATCAGTCGAAGTTAGTTGCTGACAGTTTGTGGTGTGTTTCGGGACAGCTTCTCATGACAGCGGCCTCTTGTTTTGCTTTGTGCTCAGATCATGGTCTTGCCCGTCTGGTGGAGGCATACAGAGCACATGGACACAAGGCTGCTAAAATTAACCCCTTACTGCCCCAAAAGCCTGTTGCTGACAGTGTCCCAGAGATCAACATGCTGACTGGCACCATAAGAGGACAACTCAACACCTCAGGTAACAAGACAGGCTGGGTATAGAAACCTGCAGGAGAGGTTTGGATAATGGCCACTCCTGTCCTCATAATGTCTGATGTCATTTTCATTCAGATTTCCACATGCACTGTCCACAGTTCACTTATTGACAGTGGTGAAACAAGTATTAATCAACAAGTCATTTTTTCAAGCAAAAATCCCAAATGTTCCTCAGATCCGGCTTCTCGAGTCTGACAGTTTGCTGTTCTTCCTTGATGTCAGATGACAATTTTCTTTACATTTAAGCTCTTGGTTGATCAAACCGTGCACATTGAAGACATTATTATAGACTAAACGATGAGTTGGTTATAATTGATATGCAGATTAATCGATGATGAAAACAGTCGCTAGTTGCTGACCTCATGTGTAGAAGTAATGGCGCTCCCCAGACAGACCTCCACATGTAGGTGTGCATGTGATTCTGCAGGTTTACGGCACTTCGGCAAAACAGAGGCTCCTGTGGAAGAGGTTCAGTCCTACTTGGAGGAAGTCTACTGTGGCCACCTATCAGTGGAAACCAGCCAACTGAGCAGCCTGGAGGAGCAGGAGTGGTTCGCGGACCGCTTTGAGGAGCTCAAGAAGAATAAATTCTCCACTGAGGAGAGGAGAAACCTGGCAAAGATCATGTTGGAGTCTCAGGTAGGTCACAGGACGAGGAGGGTGACACCCATGTTGTCTACGACGACAGCGAAAAAGCAAATGTGTCACATGGGAATGTCTTTCTCTCACGATCTGCAGGAATTTGACCACTTCCTGGCCACAAAGTTTTCAACTGTAAAGCGCTACGGAGGAGAAGGAGCAGAGAGCATGATGGGCTTTTTTTATGAGCTTTTCCATCATTCAGCCCACAGCGGAGTCACTGACATCATCATCGGCATGCCCCACAGAGGCCGACTCAATCTGTTGACTGGCCTGCTGAAGTTCCCACCAGAGGTTACACAGCTAATAATGTTTAACAGCTTAAATACACATGTAGAAAATTACTTCTGCTTCTCCCATAAGGCCAATGCACAAAAAAAAAAAATCAACCTCCAAAGCAACAGGCCATGTGTTCTCACAATCTGTCTTCCTCCAGCTCATGTTCCATAAGATGCGGGGCCTCAGCGAGTTCCCGGAAAGCTCGCCCGCCACTGGTGACGTCCTCTCCCACCTCACCTCCTCAGTGGAGCTGGATTATGGAGCAGGACACCCTCTCCATGTGACCATGCTTCCCAATCCATCTCACCTCGAGGCCATTAACCCCGTAGCTCAGGGCAAAACTCGGGCCAGGCAGCAGCTCAGGCAGGAGGGAGACTACTCACCTGAAGACAATGCCCAGCCGGGGGACCGTGTCGTCTGTGTGCAGGTACTGGTTCACAACGTTTGAGTTACGCAGACTTTTATTACAGATATAAATTGACTGATAAAACTTCCAAAACTTTTAAAATTTCATAGAAATTAACTTCAATTTTAATTTATTTTAAGTACACATCACCCATCATGGCTGAATTTATATAATTGCATTAAGTGGAGCAGGAAGTTGCATAATTAAGTTTTACCAAAACTCTGCTATTCTCGTCTCCACAGGTCCATGGCGACGGCTCTTTCACTGGTCAAGGGATTGTTCCAGAAACCTTGACCCTCTCAAACCTCCCCCACTACCGAGTCGGTGGGAGCATCCACCTCATCGTGAACAACCAAGTGGGTTACACCACTCCGTCGGAGAGAGGGAGGTCCTCTATGTACTGTAGTGATGTTGGTCAGTATCTGATTCATATTTTAGAGGATATTATATCTTTTAAATGATTCTGAGTTTCTGTTTGTATGAAAAAATGCGTTTGACAGGAATCTTAATGGTCGCATTTGTACCACAGGTAAGATTGTGAACTGTGCCGTGATCCACGTAAATGGCGATGATGCAGAGGAGGTGCTGCGGGCCACTCGGCTGGCCGTTGAGTACCAGCGACATTTCAGGAAAGACGTTATCCTGGACCTGATCTGTTACCGTCAGTGGGGCCACAACGAGCTGGACGAGCCTTCCTTCACTAATCCGGCCATGTACAAGATAATCCGGTCAGTTAGATTTACTTTATAGAATATATATCAGTACCACATTAGTTTTAAAAAGTAATATTGTTATAGTTTAGTACTTCTTGGTATGTCTGCAAAGCTTGACCTGTTTTGCACATGTATTTGTACTAACATACTATTACAGTATGCATTTTAGTGTTTATATCAATGTGTTCCAGACTGACATTTTGGTGGGAGTGCAGTCAATAGTTTGTTCCAAAACTTTTATATAGCACAAAAAAAGTGCTTATTGAATCATTGGTTAACTTATGATTTGAATCTATTGTATTTGTGCTATATGGTAGTAAGAATATTATTTCTCCTTTGAACAACACTAAAAAAATGTATAATATGATAAGAGAAATATTGGTTCATGACACTGACACGGTCTCATCGCTTCCTTGCAGCTCCCGTAAGAGTGTCCCTGACTTCTACTCAGACCAGCTGATCTCTGAGGGTCTGATAACCGACGCCCAGCGTGATGAGATCAAGTCCCATTACTACACCTTACTCAACGACAAGCTGACCAACATGACCCTGTACAGCCCTTTACCCACCAACCTGCAGGGACGCTGGGACGGTCTGGTCGAACCCCAGGCCAGAGTCACCACCTGGGACACGGGTGTCCCCATCCCGCTGTTGCAGTTTGTAGGAGCAAAGTCTGTGGACATCCCCGAGCACATCCAGCTGCACAGCCACCTCGGGAAGACCCACGCACAGGTGCGGCCATCATGTCTGCCATGTCTATGGTTTCTGTTCGGGGGCAGATTTGGCAGCAGATAGAATAGATGTTTTTTTTCCTCTGGTTTTGATTTTTTCCAGGCTCGGTTGCACAAGCTAGAAGAAGGAACCAAACTGGACTGGTCCACAGCTGAGGCCTTGGCTTTCGGCTCCCTCCTCTGCCAGGGTCAGTGTGTCAGACAATACCTCTGATCAAATGTGATCATTGTATGTTATCAGATGTTTGTGAGATACAGATTTGCAAATGATTTCAAATGATTGTTTCAGGCTTTAATATTCGTATCAGTGGACAAGACGTGGGAAGAGGCACATTCAGTCAGCGGCATGCCATGGTGGTGTGTCAAGACACCAATGACATGTACATCCCTCTAAACCACATCAGCCCTCAGCAGACGGGTCTCCTGGAGGTAAAACCACATTAAACCGTAATCTGAGTCTAAATCATGACATATTTAGCCATTTTATTCTTACCACCTTTACCCATGACAGCGTAGCTTCTTTCCATGTGTCATATTGTGATGTCTTTGCGTGTGTTCAGGTGTGTAACAGCCCGCTGTCTGAGGAGGCGGTGCTTGGATTTGAATATGGCATGAGTATCGCACAGCCGAAGCTGCTGCCCATCTGGGAGGCTCAGTTTGGAGATTTCTTCAACGGAGCACAGATCATCTTTGATACTTTCATCTCTGGAGGTAAACTCCTCCCCAGTGTAACACATTCGCCATCAACAGAGTCACAGTTAATAACATCGTCTTATATTATTGTGGTAATTACGAGAAATAAGATTAAACGATTCTTATCAAACTTCTAAAATTGTTAAAACAATTATTCAGCTCAGTCCGCTTGTTGACTGACAAATCTTAATACATCAAATGTCAAACTGTTGTGTCCCCAGGTGAAGCCAAATGGCTGCTACAGTGTGGGATGGTGATCCTGCTGCCCCACGGCTACGATGGAGCAGGACCCGAACACTCGTCCTGCCGTATGGAGCGCTTCCTGCAGGTCTGCTGGACAGTAACTACCTGCTAAAAACCATGCTGATTCACACCCTGTTACTTAATGATACGCTAAAAACAAAAATGTTATTGTAACTTCACCTCAGCCAGTGCAATGGTTATCGTTTCACGATAGTGCTCTTTTTTATACTGTTTAATTCAGTGTTTTTTGTCTTATTACTTGGCCTTTTTTTTATAAAGTGCAATAAAGCTTTCAAACCAGGAAAAAATGATGAGTAACCACAAAGAAAACATTTTATATTCTCAAAGTGTCACATATTTAGTGTTGACCTTAAACTCTTAAACACCTGGTTTAGAGGAACACTTGTAGTTGAAGTTGTTTCCAGCTTCACGGCTCTATTTCTGCCATTATTTATTAACTGACAACCAAAAAAAATGACACCATCCACATGTGACAAATGTTACAGAGGTTGCAGTTTAACAAGTTGGAGATTACACTTACACGGGATTGTAAATGATTGCTAACTCGTCCGTGTCTCGCCTGTCTCTCAGATGTGTGACAGTAAAGAGGAAGGTGTGGACAGCGACACTGTAAACATGGCTGTGGTCAATCCCACCACTTCTGCCCAGTACTTCCACCTGCTGAGGCGACAGATGATCCGTAACTTCCGCAAACCTCTCATTGTGGTTGGACCCAAGATGCTTTTGAGATTTTCTGTGAGTACTGTAATTATTGTAACGAAAAAACATTTTTAACAACGTATCTCCCCTTTTTTTTATATATATATACATAAAAACAAACGTAAATAATATTTGTTCTTTTCCTAGGGGGCTGCGTCCACTCTGACTGAACTGGCACCAGGAACATCTTTCAAACCAGTAATAGGTGATACTTCAGTCTCAGCAGAAAGGTACAAAAGGTTTTTGATGTCTTAAATGTAAATTAGACAGCTTCTAAATTCATTTTTTTGAATAGTCCTCAATATTCATCTGCTAAAACTTGGAAGATACTTGATTCCTATGAATAACCCCAAACATCAAGTCTAGACCAATGTATTATTATGTCATGCAGTGTCCAGAGGGTGGTGCTGTGCTCGGGGAAGCATTACTATGCCTTGCTGAAACAGAGGGAGGCGTCCGCAGCCAACCAGAACACAGCGCTCATCCGCTTGGAGGAGCTGTGTCCGTTTCCACTGGACGCTCTGCAGCAGGAGCTCAAAAAATACCCCAATGCCAAAGGTATGATGACCCTCCACCGACCTCTGCTGTCTGACCTACAGAGCTCCACCTAATCTCCTAGCAGACATATTGACTTCATAGGCAGCTACCGCCAGCTAAATTAGGTTAATTACAGTATATTTTCTTCAGGTTTTCACTGCTCAGTTACAAGGTTATAGTTTATGAACAAACTAACATGTTCACTAAGCTGATTTATCACTTCATCGTTCTATTTACATAGTTGGAAACATCTCGGTGTAGCATTACCAGCGTGTGATGGACTTGACTGGTCTGATTTCTGGTCTTCATAACACTTAAGAACCAAGAAAAGCAGACACACAGGCATTTTAATAACCCCAAATCTGCTGAAACTTAATATTTACAATTTAGATCTGCAGCTGATGATTGTTTTCATTAGCTGTAAATAATCATGTTGCCTTAAAGACCCATAATGACGGTTTTAATTTTATTTTATCTGAAAAATGAAAAAAATCAATTTTCAATCAGTTAATTTTGATAGAGATACACTGTATATACTGTATATTCAGCTCAACATAGTCTTACTATGTTCCTCTTTGCTTACACAGTTTTCTGAGTTTTGCATGTGTCACCATGTTTTTTTTTGGCATTTTGCTTTAGTACATTACATAATACTGCAGTCTTTGTGACTGATGTAATTCTGAGGAAATTCATGGTTCTTTCCTTAAAGAACTACGATAAATCATAATAATAATAATACTAACATTTAAAGAATTAATGACCTGGTCTAGCTCAGACAAAAGTCCTTCAGTTGGTAATTTTGTAATTGTCTTTTACAAAACATCTACAGATTTATTAGATGAAGCTGCTCAAATTATTAGTCAATGTACATACATGTTTTATGTCTTCATACATGTATGGAGGGGATTTTTAAATAAGCAACTATATTGCATAATTGGTTTTGTTTACCTTCCCTGTCTAGACAAATACTCTGAATCACTTTAAATATTGTAAAATATGTCTATGTTGTAGGTTTTTTAGTAATTTTACCTGTTTGCTATTACAAATGTCAAAACACTGTGAATCAGGTCCTCTTTTGCTTTCAGTTGTAATTCGTTGACATTGTTCACAGAGTTTGTGTGGAGTCAGGAGGAGCCTCAGAACATGGGTCCCTGGTCTTTTGTCACTCCGAGGTTTGAGAAGCAGCTGGCCTGCAGGGTGAGCAGCGTTTTCATATAATACAACGTAAAGCACGAAGCATCACGGTTTAGAAATGAATTATTGATATTAAACTCATCAGACTGTCTCCTCTGTCCTCCTCAGCTTCAGTTAGTGAGTCGACCCGCTCTGCCTGCCCCTGCTGTGGGAATCGGGTCCCTTCACCACCAGCAGCAAGAGGCCCTCCTCACCGCTACCTTTTCCTAAGAACCAACGACAATGGCAGCCAAAATAAACACTACACAATTATCAGAGCTACACTACCAGCTGTATCGGCTGTGATCTTCCCACGGTCGTCGCTACAAGTGCAGGGCTGCTACAGGGCAGATACACGGGACCTTTTAGGCGATGTTCAGTTTTGAAATGATATATAGATCAAAGGGAGTGTTAGAGAGTAGACTTGATAGATTTATTTGTACTCTTATAGTCAAATACAGGGTTTTAATTATAAGTTTATGTGGTTAAAGGTCTGAATCTTATCTGGTATTCCCCCCCATTCTCTCATTCAACATGCCTGTTAATTTGATTCAGATTTGAATCAAGGCCTTAGAGACAACGTTTACAATATGATTGTAGTTAAGAAGCACTTATAGCTGGCCATCGTATTTCTAGCACCAGGAACTGTTTCTCGCCTGTGTCAAGCCTGTATGGGCTCCATGTTTCCGGATTCATAATTGTTTAGTCATCTCATGCATGTAATCTGTATGAGTTCTTCATTTTTTTGTATTGTTCTCAACAGAGAATATCAGTCGTTCCAAATCTCTTAGAAATATTTTATATATTATTTAAGAGTGGGAATACTTACCTTAACCCCGTAACGAGGATGTGAAACTGTTTCTGTGCTAACAAAGAGAGTTGTTAACTTAATGTGGCTTTTACTTGCCCACCTTAAGTTAGTTAGAGTGTATTTGGGCATTTTATGGTACAAATTCGGGTTATGAAATACTTCATCATTTTCATTATTTAATTACAGTTGGAACTCAGAGTTGAACTCAAAATAATGACATTAAAGGGCTGATGTAAATAAACCAAATATTCAAATGGAAATATATTTTCAAATAAATCTATTTTCATTTTAGTTAGTTCTTGTTTTTTTTCTTCCCCCACTTAATTTCATGATTATATAAGATAGATGTTGAGGTTTACATGAAGTCTGGTAATATCGCGTCCTTTCAAGTACATGTTAACACTGATAGTTGATTTATAAGAATTAAAATAAACTACTAAGAATTAAAATTATTAAAACAATTAAAAATATTACACTGCATTTAAAAAGAGATCATAATTCAGCACTTGCAGTCTGTGATCTCTGCTATATATGGGAATCTACAACCTCTTACAAGAAATATCACTGGTTACTAGGCTGCAAACATGCAGAAAACCACAACAACATATAGTGTGTGTCTAAAGGAAGTTCCCTAGTGTGACTCAGTATTAGCTGAGTAAATTTAGTCAACACATATTTTGAAGCCTTATTTCAAAACAAGCTTTGTTCTAAGAAAGAGCAGTTCATTTGTACAGCACCTTTCAACGAGCCGATTCAAAGTTTAAAACATAAAAACATGATATTACAACAAGATGTTTCAAAAGAATTTAAAAAAAAGTGAGATAGATGATAAAAATAAGCTAAAATAGAGAATAAAAGTGCAGCTGCAGGACAGTGTGAGATATAATTGAAGAGTCCCACATTTAATTCAATAAAAGTCGGCAGCAAACAGAAACGTCTTCAGCATGAGAAGAACTGAGAGCAGTCTTAGGCTTAAATTCAGTATATAATGTTTATTCAAGGGGAAACACATCTTTACCTTTCCTTTTAAAGTGTTGAAACTGCTGTTTGCTTGAGATGATCACCATCATTAGGGCAAAGTAATTTCAAGTAGTACTCATGAACCTTTTTTCAAGTGATTTGTAGTTTGTGATCATTATAAAAGCTTTTCTTCTCAGGTGTCCTCAATCCAAATACTCCACAATTATTCTGTTCCATCAGTTTGTATGATGGTCTGTGAATATGTTTATTAAGGAAAAATAATCAACACTTTGGACAGAATCTGAACAACTTAATTCATTTTAGTGACAGCACTCTTGTCTCAGTCTGGATCCAGATTTCTGAACTGCTGGCCTTCGTCTCAGATCATGTCGAGTGATTTGAAAAGGTCTCGTACACCGTTTCTCCGTTGGTGACACAACTGAGCCAATCAGCACCTTTGCAGGTGGCATGAAGATTAGAGTATGTAACTGTGTGCCAAAAATGGGAATGAAATCAACACAGCTACAGAGCCTGTTACTCTATTGTAAATAGAGCAACTGAAATAACAGTCAGAACAACATCGTGCATTCAAGGTATTTCCTCAAAAGAAAGATGTTTTCCACTGTTTTCTCCACTAGAAGAGGCATGACTTAGCTGCATTACAAACACAATTTTGATTCATTATTAACAAAATATTGCTTCAGTCAACTTGATAATCGTCAGGGAAGCTGCTCCTTGCCAACACATCTTCTATGTCATGAAGTAACTGGTCAGATCTTGGTCCAGGTCCTAAGTTGCTCATCTTCTTCCTGGATCCATAATCTTCATATATGTGTCACTTTATATACTTAATATTGACATCATAGATAGATAGATAGATAGATAGATAGATAGATAGATAGATAGATAGATAAGGCCTAAAGTGAGACCATAATGACTATTTCAGCTGGACCCAGCATCTAGTGGCCACTTGCGGTATTGCACTTTATAGTATTTCAAGTCGTGGTAGTTGCTGCTTGTATCAAACCAATAATTAAGTTTGATCATCATACTAGGATTGTTGTTGTGTTGTTTTGAAGCATTTTGACATCACAAAGTCAAACTACAGGGGAAAGTAGAGGGAGGGGGGGTGTCGGGGTTAAGGGTCACCTGCTGTGCGTGCATGGGCCCCACAGCTCATATCTACGCACCTGTCTTTTATTATTATAATATTTGAATATGAGGACATCAACTAGAGAGACAACCAGACACAAAAACAAGGTCTGTAAATGTAATTGTGCAGCGACAGACCCTGACACTGACCAGCCCGGCTGATGGAGTTTCTACCGGGCCGGTGATTTGGTGCAATGCGAACACTTATATCGTTCTTTGTGCGAGCTGTCAGATAGACAGGCAGGAGAGGCAACCTCCCACTCCTCCTATTGCTATAACAACCACAGGGCGGTCGGTGTGACTCGATGGCACAGCAGCACGGATGCGACCGCCAAGTGTCATCCTCCTGCTGCAAGTAGCCCGACCTTACCTCACCGCATCGCCGCTTGACACTGACTGAATCCCGCACGGAGGGGGAGGGGAAAGGGGGGAAGAAGGGGAGGAGAGAGAGAGAGCCTGTACGTGTTTCCCCGTCACAGAGAAACTGAACAGTGGGGAAGCTCAAGCTCGGGATCCGCTACGTCAAACAGATTAGTCAAATAACCTCTCAGGGTAGGACATACCTCCCCTGCTTGGGTTTGCCTGGTTGCATGCATGGGCTGAGGAAGCAAAACTGACATATACATGCAGGAAATCCTCGCTGGGCGAAAAACAGAAGTGCACTACTTTTCTTTTCTCTCTCATTTTTTTAAATTTATTTTTTATTTTTTTTTAATTTTTTGGCTGGGTGAGACAGACGAGCTGTGGTGAGCTCCTCCAGCGTCTGTTTGTTCCTCTCTCTCTCTCTCTCTCCCCCCAAACCCCGGTGCGAAATGGCGAAAGAAAACGGCGAGTCCAGCGATGGATCTTGGAAAAAGCATGTCGATGATATCAAGAAGATATTTGACTTCAAGGAAGTCCTTGGGACGTGAGTAACGAGATAACGCAGCCGTGCAGGCGGAGACAAACTTTGTAGCCAGTTGTGCAAAAATTAGCGTCAGACAACATTGTGTCGTTTGGACGGAAATTAAAAAAAAAAAACAACCGACTGACAGCTGTTGAATGTGTGTGTTGAATCACCGGATCATTACTCGACTGTGTCACACAGAAACGGGGCCTTTTACTGAAGTTACAGCCCGCTAAAAAACCGATCAGGACCATCCTCGGTGTAAATAATGCTTCATGAGACACAATCAGTCAATAACAGTTCATTCAGAAACTGTGTGTGTGTGTGTGTGTGTGTGTGTGTGTGTGTGTGTATTCTTCCCACATATCAAAGATGAAACATGATGGGATTTTTTTGCAGGCAGCCATCTATTTGGGGTCTTTTTGTATATATTTGCATTTGCACAAGTTTTAAAACACTGTGCCTCAGTTATGAATTAATCTCACTGTCACAGATATTTGTTCTTGTAGTTTAGGGACCACTTAAGTTGGAGTTTTTTGGGGTTTTTTTAAATTTTTTTTTTTTTTTTGGCCCTGGGACCACAGAGCAGAGAAATTCCTGAGTTTATTTTAGTCTGCTGTTAGTGCTGCTTGACTTCATGTCTTTTCTCTCTGAATAAGTTATGTTGCAGAAAGCGTTCCTTGACAGAAAACCCCCCCTCACTGCTAAAGAAAAATGGTCAAGGTTAGGTCGTGCTTACATGAGAGGAGTGGAGAAAAAAAAAAAGCTTGAGTCGTCAGTCTTGTGGATAGATTGCTGTGTGTTGAGCAGAAAGCTATCACGCGTTTAATAGAGTATATTTCTCATTTTCCTGGTGTGCTTTGTCCCCTACAGTCATGTCACTCCTCCCTTGACTGAGAGGAATTTTAATGTGATGTTTGTGTTGTTCAGGATTCGGGAAATACTTATGTCGAGAAAGGAAGGAGTCTCCCCCTGGGGAAATATGTTTGTTTGTTTACCCCCAGAAACTGGCTTCATTCTGGCCTTTGGTCACTATGATTGCAGCTAAAAGGGAAGCTAGTCATTTATAAATGGTAAAAGGGATACATTGTGGTTTTGCTGTTGCAAGATGTGCCTGTGTGAATATTCTCATTTATCCAGGTCATGGTCACGTTTCACCTCTCATCCAAGAGGCTTCATCAGTTCATGCTAGCGTGACTAGGCTGGGACTAGTCGCAGTTGCAAGATGTGCAATGTTATCTTGTGTAAACTTTGAGCTACCGGTGTCGTCTCTGTTGTGACGATCACCCACTTTTTAGGTAATTCTCTCAGCTGCTCTGTGTGACCACAGAGCTGTTTTTTTTTCTTCCGAGGAGTAGCATCATGAAGTTCTCCATAGAGATTTATGATTCATAATGTGCACTCGATACCTCAGCTATTGTACTAAACAGTCAGACATTTCTACCTTGGAGGCAGTTCTGATTTCCACAAGGCTTTCATTTATGTGTGAAGAGCCTCTGAATAACACCAGTGAATCATCATGATTTACTGTCCACACACAATGACCAGGTTGGAGGAACACACACATCCCTCGCCCACAACCCAACTCCATATCTCTGGGGCCGGTTTGTGACTGTTTGGCCTCATGTTCTGTATTGTATAACATGTACTTGTCCTGATTGACTTTAAGTAAGTCCCCATTTACTAGTTCCTGTGTGTCCTATTTAGGGAGGACCTGGTTGAGCATCCAATGCTGCGCAGTGGGGTTCACAGCAGTCCTGCAGCTTGGTTTTGAGGATTAATAATGGACGAGGAAGGATTGTTGATCAGAGGAAGAGACATAGATTATCTCCTCCTCCTCCTCCTCCTCCTCCTTTCAACTGCAGGTCTCTTGTCAGGTTTCCCCATCAGTGTCCAAGAGGGATCATCTCTCTGCAGCTTCCTCGAGCCAAACATCTTTGCTCTAAATCCTATGGTTTTAGTTCCTCCAATGATGATATGTTCTGGTTATTTTTAGTCCTTTAATACAGTATACTGAATATATGTATTTGGGTTGTGGACTGCTGCTTTGGACAAACTAGACATTTGAGGACATCAAACTGGTCTTTGGGAAACAGCGATTGACAATTTTAATTTTAATCTAGAAAATAATGTATTGTATTGACCGTGAAATGTGACTTTCTAAAACATTAGGATACTTTAGGAAGTCAGGATTTTGGGATGTTTAAGTGCAAAGAGAGAAGTTTTGATTTCAGCAGCCGGTCTGTGTGTCAACGTTATGGACCGATTGGATATAGGAGCTTGGGAGCAGGAAGCCTGCGGCGGTGTCAGAAATGCTCTGACCGCATTTCTTGCCCGTGTTTTCTTGTGGTAGCTGTTGTGAGTTAATAAGATCTTCGCTACTGAGGCCAGTCCTCCAACCTGACCGTTTGCCTTGAGGCTAATTTCAGACCCCTAAGCTGCTAAGACTCTGTGGAAGCAAATTAAGTAACCTGACCACTAGGACCTTCAGAGATCCTAGTGGGAAGGTGTTGTAAATGTGCTGCATAAAGCGGGTTTGACACTCACACTGGGGGATTTTAAGATGTTTGTGTCAATGTAGGACAAAAGAATATTTATTTATCATTTATTATTAACTGGATCAAATATCACCATCAGTAATGCCATGCAATGCTATGTGTCAGACTCTACAACAAGCTTTATTACATTTATTTAGATGTAGTTGCTAAACAAAATGACAAAATTATGTTTTTCAGTTGAATCTCTACTAAGTGCTCTGTTGTACTTTTCCAGATTGCTCCCTTCCTGAGATTAAAGTACAAAAGTTATCCTCTGTTTAGCTTAGCTGGAGCTGACTCACGCCCGTCACTTGTTGCCAGGCCCGTCGTGTGTCTTATTCGTGACCGGGACAAGATGATCCTCTCCTCTCCTCTCCTCTCCTCTCCTCTCCTCTCCTCTCCTCTCCTCTCCTCTCCTCTCCTCTCCTCTCCTCTCCTCTCCTCTCCTCTCCTCTCCTCTCCTCTCCTCTCCTCCCCTCTCCTCTCCTCTCCTCTCCTCTCCCTCTATTGCCCCCCAGCCCAGGACAACTGCCCCTGTGTTCAGCGGCCCTTGTGTGTTATTACATCATTGTCATTATTTTTTCATGTTATTTCCTATAAAGATGAGAATAAGCTTGGATGTGAATGAATTAACAGGCCTCTATAACTTAGATCTGACCCTGGCACTGACAAAGCTCTACTCGCCTTGAGCACATCCAGAAACACAGCTTGTGTAGTTGGGTCCTAGATAGCAGCCTGGATGCAGTGAAAATGGCAGCTAGGCAACTAGGAGGATGGAAGTCCTTGGTTGCTGCCTCTGAAGAAGACACTACCTACCACTTCCTGCCACCACTGTCCTCCAGCTACATTCACTGTGGGAGGAGATACTTTGTCAAGGCAGCTGCTGACGGAGAGTCAAATAATTCACTGAAATAATGCGTAGTATCCTGAATGCGTAGTAATTTCCTGAGTTTCCATTTGTATTCATATTCCTCTCGACGCAGTGAATGCCTACAGAGCCATCCAGGGCACTCAGTGGGTTGAATTGTACCAGACTCTTATCAGTGCACAGGAGGCAGTAATCATCCTTTATTAAAATAATGCAGCTTCTCTTTAACTGGCTGATCTGTGGCTTCAGGCAGATCTCATGTCACACGTCCATGCAGTGTCAGATATTTTTGTTTTCTTTTTTTTGTTCATCAGCCTGTAAACTGTCGTTCTCTTTTTAATCAACAATCTGGTGAACACAAAATGCACATTCCTGGAAAGTAGCCTCAGGTCCAGTGTGTTGTCGGTAATGATCTCCAGTTGTTGGGACTGTGAGAGGTGCTGGATTTCATTCAAGTCATATTATGGGATTTGGTGGGATCAGTGCACCAAAGATGTGAACCACAACTAAATGTATGAACTCACCCTCATGCAGTCGTGGAAAATAACTATGAGAGTGCTACCATTTTATTCTACTTCTACTGAAGGATGCAACTAGTAATTAGTTTCTCAAAACCCAAAATGCAACCTCAGATGTTGTTTTGTCCTAAAGACAAATACTAAAGAAAACAGAAAATATTCCCACCTCAACCAGCTACATCTTTAAAATGCTATGTCATTTTTATTGAACTGTAATGATATAATATATAATTTTGCTATAATTTCATGTCATGACAGGACTTGAATGCAGTACTTGTAATTGGGAGTTAGTACATTGTGGTATCTAAATGCATCCTTCAGCACTTCCCTTATAAAGATGCATTACAGCAATCCAAAAGCCAGTAGTATCATCCATTATTAGTTATTAGTGTTTCCCTCATAATGATAATGGATAATCAGGAAGTAGCGCCTGAGATAAGAAATAAGATGAGTCATTTTCACTGAATTTGGTTTACAAAACTCTTAGTAGAGAGAGTAGCAGCTGAGTGGATAAAGTGAAGTCTATTTAAAACTTAGCGTTTTATCTGACTATAAAATGCCTTTTAAGAAACGTAACTGTTTGATCCCTACATTATTTTTTTTTAAAGCTGTCATCAGCTGAAGGGTGACTTTGAACACGGTAAGTTACACCAGTGTGGTAGCTTTACCTGGATTATTAAATTCTGACTTTTCCATCCCATATGTTGCATAACGGGCCGTCGGTAATGCATCTTACACAAGATGATTCAGTGTGATTATTCAGCAGCACAATACACGCATCGCCTGTGAATATCAATAAGCCGGCCTCAGTTGTTGAGACCCCCACCCACTCTGTCATTTAAAAAAAAGAAAGAAAAAAAAACCTGCTTCCATCAAGAGTGTCCGATGAGTTGAGGTCACAGCCTCGGAAAGTTTTCTAGGTGATTATTCGATGCAGTGCTCACTTTGTATTTGCAGCATCAGCCCGCTGGTTTCATACAGAGAGCAGCCCACACTCACATTTGACATTATTTAGTTGTTTTGCCTCGGCTATCCTGCACATAGTGTGGTGGTGTTGTGTGACTACTGACCGTCACACACACACACACACACAGACACACACACACACAGCTCATACTGTCATCCAAAAGCCATGAAGGAGAAGATCTGTTGCACTGGGAAGAACTTAAAATTCAACTATTATTATTCAGCCAAATGAGTCAGTGTGCTGACTTGATTGTGCAGTCTGTGACACTGGGTCAGAAACATTTCGCAGCCATACAGTCATTTATCTTGCGTAATACATTGAGATGAGCTTCAATCAAAGGTCCAATACAGATGGATCTCTCTCATCACTTAATGCTGCTCCAGATCTCATCACGGATGAATTTGGTATGATGGTAGCCACATTGGTTGTTGAGTTATGTGGATGTGTGACTGTATATTTGTGTTTTTATATATATATATATATATATATATGTATGTGCAAATACAGCGTGTAGGTGGTATCGTCACCATATGCAATGTCTTTAACAGACATTGCACCTTTTTTCTTTCCTGTGAATTATGAATTAATAGAATAGTAATCAGAGGCTGCAGCACAGTTTGTGCTTCATGCATCAACACTATGAGGGAAGTCACAGAGCTGGATTCTGTAATGTTGTCATTCACAGGAAGTGATGTTGCTGCATGTCAATGTGGTGAGAAGGGGGTTCAGAAATTGTGCTACACACTCTAACCACCCTCTCACTGAGTTCCTGTGTGTTTGCTCATTGTGTGTCTCATGCTGCAGAAAGCAGAGAGCTTGCTCTGAAAAACCGTGCAAGATAGTTTCGCTTGACGGCCTCAGTGTGCTGTTAGTGGAGGAATTTTTGTACTTCTCCTGATGGCCACACAGCTGTGGAAATTGTTTGCATGCGCTGAATAGAAATGATGCTCATTGTCCTCACGGCAACAGCTGCTGTGGGAAGATAGTGTTGTTATCAAGCGAATGCAAGTAGTGCACCAACTCTCTAACTTACACAAGCCCTTGAATATACATACTGCCCCACATCATGTGTCAGAATGAGGTCAAAGTCATGAGGGCGTTCGCTCCGAGCGGTCTCAGTTCTGTTTGTATGCAGTGTGTTCTACCTCAACACACCTGGGGCCTGTTTTTGTGACCAGCTTGTGTGTTTGTGTTTGTGCACAGTGTGTTTGTGTGCTGTGGCTCTGACTGACCCCCACCCCCCCACGTGGGATGATGGAGTGTGGGATTAGCGTGGATTTGATGGCCACGGTGGGACTTAGTGCAGTGAGCGACACTGAGTTTAGAGCCTATTGGGAGAAACTGATTACACTTTGACAACATAATGGACCCTGTGATGTTAGCTGCTTTGCTCTTTGAACAATGATGAGTCACTTCAGGTGTGTTTCTCCACAGTCAGTTTTACTTTTTGTATGACTAATGACTTTATTCCAATAAACCACTCATTCACTCAAGATATTATGAACTCTTAATAGTATAGCTGCTCTGGAAAAACATGAAAAATCTCAATACTAAAACCTCGTCTCACCGTTTTTCCCCTGTGCTGACACATTTTGGCAAATAAAGCCTTTATCAGAGCTGTCAGTTCATCAGTTGATTAAAGATTAGTCTTTTATATCACATTAGTTGATCTGGTCCAGGGATCATGGCCCACAGAGTTTCAAATCATCCATCCTTTTTTTTTTTTTTAAGATCTTCACATTAAGCCCAGCTAAAGGTGCCTGCGAAGGTGTGTGATGAAAACAAGAAGGAGGGGAAAAAAAAAAAAAGCAATCATGCTGCCTGCTCAGCGCGATTTATTAAGCTGGACTGAATGTGGTATCATAGCAACAGATACAGATTGCTTGAGCAAATATTCCCTTAATTCCATATTTGTTTTTTAAGGCTGCTCTCATGTATGGAGACAGATGGCCAAGGAAGACTTGTTATCTGCTACACTAAATGGGTGTTTTTTTAGAGGTTTTAAAAGTGTTTGCTGTGCTTTTGGCTGTACACGAGTAGCTGTAAGCCAACACAGAAGGCTGTTGGCCATAGTCAGGGACTTTGCCAGTTCTCAGTAAATATTCACAATATGCTGTTTGTGTACTCTGGCCTGTCTGCCTCTGAGTGCCCTCTGTCTACGCAATGAGGATAGGTTTTCTGTGTCAATATTGCCCGAGTGCATATAAAGCAGTCTAACATGTTTCTTTCTCTCTCTCTCTCTTTCTCTTTCTCTCTCTCTCTTTTTTTTTTCTCTTGCTCTTGCAGCGGTGCGTTTTCCGAGGTAGTGATGGCTCGGGAGAGGGTTACAGAAAAGATGGTCGCAATCAAGTGCATCCCGAAAAAAGCACTGAAGGGGAAGGAGACGAGCATCGAGAATGAAATCGCCGTACTTAGGAAGTAGGTCCAACATGGGCAATGGGGGGGGGTTGCAGAAGAAGAACAACGGCACTTTTAAAAAGAGTCATCACCTTGCATCATCCTGTGGGAGGCTTTCGTGTGTGTGTGTGTGTGTGTGTGTGTCTCTGTGTCTGTTTCTCTCTCCGTTGAGTAATGGAGCCGGGATGACAGTGCCTCTCAGTTTGTTTAACAGGCTTAAGTGACTTTTTTTGTCGAATCCTATCTATCCATGATTTCACCATTTTGGGTCTTCACACACACACACACACACACACACACACACACACACACACACACACACAGCAAGGTATGATAGGATTGCACACCAGGTGACACTCCACCCTCCTCCAGGGCCTGATGGGTAAGTCCCCCGAGAAGCTCAGTTATCAGTCACTCTTGAAGTGAGCACACCAGTTGTTGGGTGTAGTTGCCTGGTTACAGTTGCTATCCTTTTGACTTTTGACTTTTCTTTCTTCTTCTTTTTCTCTCCATTTTCTCTCCTCCTAACGCTCGCTCTTCTTACTTCTGCTTTAGTCTATAAGACCTCAAATGGCAACCTCATTTTCGTTTTGGACTCTGAGAGGAAGTTGTGAAGGTTGTTAGTCCTTTGAGACTCTCCCCGCCTCCTCCTTTTCCTCCCCCGCCTTTTCCTTTTCAGCCACCTGCCCTTCTGAACACGCTCTTGTCATCTGCATACCTCCTTGCAGAGGCTTTTTTTTTTTTTTTTTTTGCTTTTACAAAAAAAAAACCGTGTTGGATGGTTGCTTGGACACAGAATCCCAGCATCTTGGTTTATCCTGCATTATTTTCTTCAGGTGCTCCTGCTGACAGGGGTTGCCGCTTCGTGACTCATTGATCAGCATCCTCTAAAAACCCCTCCCTCGCTCCTCTTCACATACAAAAGGTTTTCTCCCTTGTGTGTCTGCTTTGTGTGAAATGCACTCTTTGCCAGATTTACTTTTGACAACAGACACATGCGCACAAACAAAAGAGTGTAAATACAGGCAAGGTGCTTTTCCAGAAAGCAAAAAAAAAAACCAGCGATTTATTTTCAGTTGGCAGGGCATCATTTCAACAAAAGAATGAGCTAATTGCACCTCATTAGTGGCCTGTGCTGAAATAAACAGAGGTTGACAGCAAGCAAACTGAATTGTCTGTTCTTTCTCTCCAGGATAAAGCATGAGAATATTGTGGCTCTGGAGGACATTTACGAGAGCTCAAACCACCTGTACCTCATAATGCAGCTGTAAGTACATCAACCCACCATGCTGGTTGTGTTTACGTCAGCTCTTTGCCTCCCATTTGGCCGGTCATTTTGATAATGTGTTGTGTTTTTGCTTGAATAAGCATTTGTAATGCCCTTGAGGCATTTTGAATGTCTCACAGCGATGCTTTAAAGATGTACGAGTACTTTAAACTATGTGCATATACGAGAAGAATCATATCTGTCCTGTAAACATGAAGCTAGAGATTGTTAGCTTAGCTTGACATAAAGGCTGCAAACAGCTTGCCTGGCAAATTGAGCAAGCACATGCAGCGTGTAATTTTGTTTGGATTAGGAAACACAGTCACAACTTGGAAATTTATTATTTTTTTTATTGTGATGCAAACAATAAAAACAACCAGATTGTTAGAAGAGTCCTTGACGATTCTGAAAATATGTCCAGAACTGGAGTGATTAAGGGAATGATTAAACAACCTTATGTGCTTTTCAGAAAAATAGATGACTCGAATGTAATAATAATAATAATAATACACGAGAGGCACAAATTAAGGCTGTTGACGGACTATTTCTTGGCCGGACGCGGTGAGTCTTGTGAGTCAGTGAGTCCTTAAACCTTGTCGTCACCAGGAGGTTTCCAAGCAACCACTTGGGACTCACTGCTTCCTGCCAAAAAAATGGTCCAGGACATAAACCCTCGTAAAAAAAATACCACTTGACGTTGTTACGATTCAATTCTTTACAAATTAAACAAACCAGATATGACATATTGACTAGTTAGAGGTTCATGTTAGGTGGATGTTTTCAGGCAGAGCCAGGCTTGGTGTTTTTCCCTTGTTTTCAGTCTTTGTGCTAAGCTAAGCAGCTACAGGCTCAAGCTCCATATTTAATTCTCATCTAAGTCTATGTAAAAAAAAAGCGAATAAGCGCCTTCCCTTAAAATGTCAAAGCAGTACGCTAAGCTTTTACAGCTTGTGTTGAGGCTGTCAGAGCTGTTGATTTGTCTTAATGGTCACGTTTGAGGCTGTAGTTTAAACTATTGTTATGTAGAAAGTATCTGTGTCTGTGAAGGAAACTGTTCCCATTTGCTATCACCACTTTCCTTTGTGTTGCATGCAGTATGTCGTCACGATTTTTTCTGAGACCTTTCCCCTCACCACATAATTTCACAGTGTTTGACTAATGAACCAGCAATTTAGACAGCAGTTATCTGGCCTCTTTGTACCTCTGCAAGGTGCACAATGTTGCCTTGAAGACTCACTTATACAAAAATCGGTGATTGCCTGCCATCTGTGAAAGCAGGCATATACTCGTAATCGAAGATCGGGCTTAATATGAGTCACTTGTTGTGTGGCTGCATTTTGCGATTGTGATTTAGAGTAGTTGAGAGGAATTGCCTTTGCATCTATGTCAAACAGTGTAAAGTTACACAATATGGCAAAAGGAACGAGTCTCAAAAAGCATTACGACACGCATTAGGAAATATCAAAAGAACTAGAAACACAGATTGACTCAACAACACAGTAAACTTACAAACTCAAAATTAATTGAAACAGGGTGTCTGGAGGTGAGCTGTTCGACCGCATCGTAGAGAAGGGCTTCTACACAGAGATGGATGCCAGTCGACTCATCCGACAAGTTTTGGATGCAGTCAACTACCTCCACTCCATGGGAATAGTCCACAGAGACCTAAAGGTACCACAGCCTGTATGTATGTTTTGCTATTTGTCCAAGAGGACTCATTGAGTTTTACTGAGAGATGACAACCCCTGCTATTTAACCTGTGTCAGTGAGGTAACATGCTCACCCACAGAGGTTAAATGTGTGAGGGATTTTCCTACTCAGTAAAACTGATGAAGCCTCTTGGACGAGCATGAGTGACAAATCCAGGGGATTTAGGGTTAACCCTAACCCATCTCACTGAATCCACACAGTTCATATTAATACACAGACAAGCACAAGCAAACTTTGTGACTCTCCTTTTTCAGCCTGAGAACCTGCTGTACTTCAGTCCTCACGATGAATCGAAGATCATGATCAGTGACTTTGGCCTGTCAAAGATGGAGGGAACAGGTGACGTGATGGCCACCGCCTGTGGGACTCCAGGATATGTGGGTGAGTCTGCCCTCTGAGCTGCGGCTTTGGTGGAAAGTAACTCTGAGATAATTAGATGCACTGGTTGGCCAACGAGATGACTTAATCTAATCTGCCAGTAGCCACAGGTTAATCTTCGCCATCCCATCTGCTACAGGCAAACAACAAACATTCACATTCTTCTCCAGCCTTTTGTGTGACCTAAAACTGTTTGCATTGTTTCACTACATGAATATTTGTTTGTTTTTTTTAAATCTCATTTTATTGTTGCAGCTCCTGAGGTTTTAGCTCAGAAGCCCTACAGTAAAGCTGTAGACTGCTGGTCTATCGGGGTCATCGCTTATATTCTGTGAGTACTCATCCAGACAGGAAAGCCTAACTCGGATTGAAAACCACCCAGGAAGCCTCAATGAGATTAAAAACCCTCTTAATCAAGAGTGTGCTGACCAAGATAGACAGCTAAATTAAAATAAGTTGCAAATATATTACATAAAAAATAGGCAAAATAGAATATATGTCACAAGATCAGATTTGAAAAATATAAAATGGTAAAACGAGGATCAAAAAAAATGATCGCATCCTAAAAATGACCTAAAGGCTACCTACCTAACTACCTTTTAAAGGCTGGTGATATTCTGTATTTGTCTTATTATCAACAAATTGATCCTACTAACAGGTTTTGTCTGTGTAGCCAGAGCCTGATGTCGCCTGTTCCTCGGGATTTGTTGACAATAACAAAAATATAGAAACTTATCAGCCTATTAGCAAAAATACCAAATATTTGCTGGTTGCAGCTTCTCAAATGTGTTATACATGATATTAAATCTGAATATTTTTGGGTCTTTGACTGTTGATCAGATAAAACAATGCATTTAAAGTCGTCAAGATGATCTTCAAGAAGTTATAACAGGCAGTTTTTGCTTTTTTTTTGAAGTTTTTATAGACAAAATAACACACCTATTTGGGAAAATAATCAGCAGATTAATGTGTAATGAAAAATACAAAAAATGTTAGTAGCAGCAGTTAGATTAAATCAACATGTTCAGATTGTAATTTACTCCTTTTGATGCAACTATTGGTGGGGTTAAGTGTGAGGGATTCTCAGTAAAATGCTGCTGATTTATTCTACAGTGCAAACAAAAGCTAGTTCTGCCTGGTGGTTATAAAATAAAATCTATACTGTTTCATCTTAACTTAAAAACAAAGCATGGATTTATGTTACAGATTCTCAGTTATTTTTTGTTCCCCAGATCATATGAATTTGACTTTTTTTTTTCTTTTTTTTCTTTTAATAGTCTCTATAATCCCTCTGAACCGCCTCCTGCTGCATGCTAAATGAAAAATCAAAGTGAGATTAGGCCACAGCAAATCCTTTTTAGATTTGGGTTAAAGTTTCTAACATCAGCTGAATGCTGCTTACATGGTCTGTTGTGTAATCATCCATCTTTTTAGGCTTTGTGGTTACCCTCCTTTCTACGACGAGAATGACTCAAAGCTCTTTGAGCAGATTCTGAAGGCAGACTATGAGTTTGACGCGCCGTACTGGGACGACATATCAGAATCTGGTGAGCTATCAAGTACTCTGTGTGTGGTAAAACATCATTTTATAATATCTGAATAATTACAAGAACAAGATTTAGTATTAATTGGTGACCTATTGTTTCTAGTCAGCTGAATATGTACAATTATTTTTCTGTACTTGAACATACGATTGAGAAAATATGGAGAATTAAGATTCTGATAATACATACTTAGGAACTTGAGAAATAATTACACATTTAAGTGCTGTATAAGAATAACCATTAATTAGTCACATATAAATATCAATTAATCCTTAATATTTCCAACAGCAATCAACATGTTAAATTAATAGCAAATAATCATATTTAGAATAGATATAGAATGGATACATAAATATAGATGATATAATAGGAAAATTTCTGCTGCTGGTAAGAACAAACAGAACATACAGACTAAAGGACAACAGACAGGGTCATGATAAGTAAAGTATAATGCAGTGTAGTATCAAAGATATTAGATTTTTATGTCCAGGAGTAAAAATAAACTTGTTTTTTTTACTTTTAGCAGCTTGATTAATACAAGCCCAGGTATTTACTATGAGTGCTGACTCAGAACATTGTCTCTATTTTCCCTAAAATTGGAACCAAATAACAAGTTGCTTTCCAGAAACTGTATTAGAAAATTATCATGAAATTGCACGACCTCTAAAATCCTCAGTCCTTGGCTGTGGCAAAGTATACAACATGTTCTCAGCTGGATGTGTTCTTGACCTTTTTCATCTCCCTCCGCAGCCAAAGACTTCATCAGCTGCCTAATGGAGAAGGACCCAGAGAAGAGGTTCACATGTGACCAGGCTCTTGAGCACCCCTGGTGAGAAACTAACCGCCGCCACACTGCACCCCAACCAGACAATCACAGGGAACCACACATCTTGGTGCGATTAAACAGCAGTATGACGCAGATTGCCAGGCTTACGCATTTGTCACGGAGAGCATGTCCTCCCACTGTCATCTGTCGCCATGGCTCCAAGCCACAAACCCACCTCTGCTCAGCACCGCCAGCCCTCAGAGAGAAATCTGCTGAATAAATGGCTGCCAATTAGTGGCTGGCGTCCTAAAGGATCCTTGAAGAATGTTGAAGCTTTAATGAACAATTAGGATGTCTTCCCAGGCCTGAGCCAGAGCGAGCTGGTGTGGGCTGCTGTCTCCGGCTGAGGTGGTCAAAATGAATATGTCTGTTAGCCGATAATGGGCCTTTCGGGTCCTGGGCAGGTGGTCCCGTCGATACAAATATGTGGTTTGTGACACAGGTAACAGGTGTCATAACAGAGAGAAATGACTTTCATTGACAAGGTTTCATACAGCGATATTATGATGAATATGACAGAAAGTGAAACAGCTCTTGCAAAAAAACCCTTCAGCCCATCAATCAAAGATGTTTTTCGCAGGATACAAATACACGATGGGAGCAAATAGGAAAACAGCATGAATATAATTCCCAAGGTGTTGTTGTTGTTACACATAGAAATATAAATCAGTTGGGAAGGGCTGTGTTTGTATATGTGTGAAATGTTTTTTCACATGATCTGAAAGGACTTGACTTTAATTTTCAGGATCGCTGGAGACACTGCTCTCTGCAAGAACATACATGAATCAGTCAGTCGGCAGATCCAGAAAAACTTTGCCAAAAGCAAATGGAGGGTAAGTAAGACCTTATTTTTCAAATCAAACATCTGTAGTAGTAAACACATAATATTCTGTGTTTTGGGGAGTTGTAAAACCACATATCGTCGTTTTTGATATTACATTTGTCTGTGCACATCCTCTCTCCCCTGCCGCTACAGCAAGCCTTTAATGCGACAGCTGTGATCCGCCACATGAGGCGCCTGCAGCTGGGCACCAGCTTTGGCAGCAGCATGAACAGCTCCAACTCCGTGTCCAACCCTCAGAGTCGAGCTCCAGCCAAAAGCCAGTCTGTGGACTGCGCCCCGCTCTCCCTGAAGGACTGTGAGTGACACTTCAGATATTCTCTGTGGACCCGATCGTGTCTAACTTTTCTGTGCTGCACTCAGCTGAACTCTGCTCAGTCTGTCGCTAATTGGCAACTGTTTAAAAGGTGTCGTTTTCAATTAAATGGATTAAACTTTTAGTTTAGAGTCACCAGCCATATGGTCATGACGTCTCCGATGGCATTTACTGTAAATCGATAAGATCTTTACAAATTAATATATTATTATAACACTGTATTAATGTTAATTTACAGGATATTTTCAAGTGTTGAACCGATGAGGTGATTTATCAATTTGTTTGAACAAATATTGTTGCATTGCTTTACTTTATTGCAACATATATGTATATGTGTATGTTAATTTTGGACTATTGGTTGCACAAAACAAGCAATTACAATACATCACCTTGGGATCTGGGACATATTAACTTAAAAAAAGTACCAATTAATAGGCTAGATTTTAACTGAACTTTAAAAGAGGTCCATAATAAAAGATAATTATGTGTTGCTGCCGTATAGTCTAGTACAGCAGTATATCACACAATGTCAGTTCAATATGCTGTGATTGACAACTGTGACTCAACATCTCAAAACTTAACAAAACAAAAGCTTTTGACCATATGTCACCGTCTCCCTCAGTGGATGGAGTTTGCTCAGTTGTCATGGAGACGGCTCAGTATAATTTCTACTGTTTCTACTCAGGGATATTTCTATAGTTACAACCAATTTTTCACTGTAAATGTTTGTTGTATAAAATTTAAACAAAGTATTTTTATTATTTCAAAAGTCAAGAATAAACTTTATTATATTTATTATACAAGTATTGGCTCACCAGGCTTATCCTTTAACTTGTATTTTTCTTATTTATCAAACAAAACATCCAGCACTTTGCTGAAATTATATTTTCTCCTGTAGGTCCATTGCCCTCTCCTGTAAAAGCGTTCAATCAGGACTCTGATGCCTCCTCTCCTATACGGGAGGAACCGCCGGTGGTTGCAGAGCCACCGCGGCCCCGGCCCTCCACCGTCACCGTCATCCACACGGGGACTAAATGACGCCAGGTTCCGCGGGAGGTGAGCTGGGAGACCACAGAACTTTGAGACGGGGGAAAAAAACCATTCCCAGGCCTCATGATTTAGTCGTTGCCCAGTTTGCCCATCCCGCCACCTCCCATCTGTTTCTGCCACTTGGGGAGGAATTTGAGGAGCGTTTGGCTCAGCTCTATTTGCCATGGCTCAGCACTTCCCACTGTCATACAGACATGGAAGTACAGTATAGTACCGAAGGGGGAGAGCCTCAGAGTGTCTCCACACCAAAAAGATGTTATTGTGGAAGCCGTGTTCAGCCTGAAACGTGGTTGTGTGGTAGACAAACGCAGCTGTGTCTGGGAAGTGCCACACTAAAAGGGAACTCTTTACTGAAGCTGCTGTAATTTTGACTGTGAGCGTCTTTGAGATGGGACGCTCCTCTGTATGCCTTGTGTAAATATCCTGCCTGGAACTGTTGAGTGAAGTGATGTTATGCAAGTGAATTATAAGCTTCAAGCTGTGGTAAATAATTGTGACATCATCTGCACTCTGAACTTCTTGTCGTTTTTTTGACAGCTTTTGTTAATTTGCTGTGGTATTTTACAATGGTTTCACAGAGTCGTAACTTCCAACAGTATGACCTGTGTGTGTGTTTTTTCTCTCTTTGCTTTAAGGTGAGTGGATTTGAAATATGAGCTGGACCATGTGCTTTAGTCATGGCTGCGACCGCTGAGAGGACAGGTGCATTGCACTAATGTATTGGATTATTTATTTTTCCTACAATATATTAATTACGACTTTTGTAATAATACCACTGTATTAGATCGGACTGAAAAGCTATTGCATTTGAATGATAAAAAACACGGTATCTAATAGTTGTTCGTTTGTAATCGCTATTTTATTTGATTTAATTAACTTTGACGTGACTGTGAAGTCCTCCGCGACCACAGGAGGGCAACCACGTGTTGTCGCTTTGTGACCAGTTCTCAGGGATGTGCTCCAACATGAAGCTAACCAAACCCCTCTCAGAGAGATCAGACACTGGTGTTGGTGATGGTGAAACAGTAGGAAAAAAACCTCCAAATACTGCATATTATTCTAATGTGCCATTGAGAGAGTTAGAAAGATGTTTTCTTTATTTAAATTCATAATTATTCATGAGTATCATGTAACTCATACTGAATGGATAGTTTCCCCTCTTAAAAAACAAAAAACAAACTTGAATTGTAGATTTGGATTTAAAAGAAAGTGTGTTTCGGTGTATTCATGTCTGCAGCAAAAAGTGGAAAATGACAAATGAAGGCAAATGTATTTCGCTAACGATTGCTCCCTCTGCAGAATCGTGTACAGTTTAGTAGTTGAAAATATCGTGCTCTGCTTCTGCTCACCAAGTGGCTGGTCTCAAAGCAGCTCACTCACTCTGTGTTTAATCACTGTGCTTTCATACCAGCCTGTTGAATTTAGCAGAAAGACTCTTTTTCTCCTACTTTCTCCCGCTCGCTCTCTAGAGACTTTCACACAGAGAGTGGAGAAGGGATTTTTTTTGTCTTTGTATTTTCTCTGTGGTACTTCTGTTTAATTTTAAATCACTCAACATGAAGGGAGGGGCCCACTCCACCAGAACATGGTACCCAAAATTAAGGACTTTGTCATCTTGAATTATCATAAAAATGTTGTGGTGAATAATGACGAGGATCTTGAGCCTTGATTTACTGTAAATACAAATCTCAACAACACAGTTTGCTTGAGTCTTGAGTGTTTATTTTTGTCTTCCCTAGACACCCCCCCCCCCCCTTCCCAAAAAAAAAGAGAGCAAAAAATATGAAACAGTGAAATCCCCTCCGTATGCATGTATTACATATTGTTGCAGAATGTGCTTTGGCGTTGTAGAGATTCATGTATTAAAAAAAAGAGACGCTGCTGTGTTTTTGCTTCTTTGGCACAAAGTAAATATCAAGGTAGTTAGTTTGTACACAGTAAAAATAGTTAAATATAGATTTTAAAATGATTTTGTTAAGACTTCATTAGTAGATACATGGATATATATATATATATATATATGCGAGTAAATACAGTATATTCACACTTATTCTGCTTACAATAAAAACATTATACGGTACATCTATTTAAGCCTTATATTCAGTTTGGGCCCCTTTTACAGCCCAAAAGCATACTTATTATGCTGTGTATCTGTGATTGGTGTTGACAGTACATGCAGCACTTCCCCTCCCAAATTTAAAATCTTAAGATTAAGTCTAGTTTGATTTCTGTTATTGGAGTTTCATACCAGTTTCTTCATAACAGGGAGTTACGCCTCTCTGAGGTCTCTTGAGGTCCAAACATTGAGTGATGACAATTTGTACATTCGTTTGTCTGTTAATTACTTTTTAGCTAACAGAATCTATATATATATATTTGACCATGAATATCCCATTTAATATGTAAAATATGTAATATTTTCCTTATTTGATGTTATCACAATGTTTTTTGTCACTTCCATCAATGTGAAACCCAGTTTATGGCAAAGGGAAGGGTACCACTTCAGTATTTTTTTAGATTTAATATGGTCAAAAAAAAAAAAAAAATATATATATTTATTATTATTATTACTTTTACACATAAAGAAGTCTGTGGGACCCTAAACAATGAGGAAGTAAAGCCAATGTCCTTAACAACAGAAGTTAAAAACAAGTCTGAACACGGCTGAAGTATTTGAACTGTAGCTGATGTCTCTACTGTGTGCAGTAGAAGATGTTTCCTCTCTTACTGCCCTCCGGCCTCTCAGATGGAGTGACGGTTGTATTCTTGTGGAGGATGCATCCCGTCGTAGTGAAACTCTCTCCACTGCTCGGTGCTCTCTCTGGTCCTCTCGTCTTGTTCTGGAAGATTATGAAAAATGTCACTCGATGAGATTGTAGAGTAATCATCCCTCTCTGCTATATGAGATATGAAGAGTTTACATACCATCATGCTCCTCTTCAGCATAGTTCTCAAACTGGTTCCTCTTCTCCTCATGAAACTCTCTCTTACGTTCGTCTGCGGCCAGGACCTGCCTCTGCTCAGCTGTAAGCAAGAGTCAATAATAAAATTATAAACAATTTAGAGTCAGTAGTTAACTGTCTTATTGATCACAGAAAAAACATAAGTTGGGTGTAATTACTAGTATGTGTCAGGTTTGGGGAATAATTTTTAAGGGATGAGGTAACTACAGAGCTCAATGGGGACAAGTATAGACAGACACATACTTGAAACAATAACCGTTAAACATCATCAAAACGACATCCTCCAAAAAAATACCACAGAATTGAATCACCGCTCCGAAAACAAAGCTGCTTTTTGTGAACTTATCAAAGCTGGTATTTGTGGTGAAGCTGTGATTCACAAAAGCTGCTTCACAAAAAGTTCCTGGTGATAGAAAAAGTCTAATGAGTCATGTCTCATCCTTCTTACTAGATACAGAAAGCTTTATGTGTGAAGGAAGCTAAATTAAAGGGTAAGATTTCTTACATAAGTCCATCTTAATACTGCACTCACATGCCCAGATAACTAAATCAAGTGGGTATCTTCTAATATGAAACTCACAGTAATGTGATCCATGATATTAACATTAAAATGGATTTTTTTTATTTTTTTTTATTTTTTATTTTTAATTTATTTTTCAAATCCACCCATGAGCATGTGAATATTATTTGAAGGTAGATTTAAAAATTGATATTATACATGCACAGTGAAAACACAGCTTATATTTTTTATTTTTTTTGTTTATTTATTTATTTTAATTCATTCAAGAATAAAAACTGATATATAAATCCAATTAAAATCTGTTTTAGGGTTGTATCTGAGGGCAGCCTCACCTTATTAAGTCAGGGCTAACAGAGTTACTCTCATCTGGCAAAAAAATGACTCATAAACATCTTCTGAGTTACACTGCGTGACTGGAAATGTAATTGGTATCTTATCTACACAATAAACAGTGGCCTGATTCATTTATGGGTGAAGCAAAGACAGATTGTGTTAGATATTCGCCTGCGTTATTCATCCTGTAAGTGTACAAGATGTTACAAGGTGATATTTACTAAGATTGTGTTTAGATTGTCATTGAGTCTAATATAAAGGTTTTGTATAGAAACAAAAACCTGAGCTTTTTCTACAAGGCCAGAGCTTTTTGCCTACCACTGCTTTATGCTGTAATCTACCAAGTAAGACAGATTTGGCGTGATTTGGTTAAAGGACAGTTTCACAATTATTTAAGTCGTAAAACAGGCTCATTCCTCTTCCGCTATTAAGAAATCCCCTTAAAATGCACTTTGAATCTAAGTAATAGGGAGACAAAATCCATGAGGATTTCAGAAAGGCTGCTTGTGACCTTTGACCTGCAGGTTTGGGCATATGAAGAAGACCAAGACACATTGAAATAGTTGTCTGTCGTGTGTGGGCAAGTTAGTGTCAGTGAAATGCATACTGCCTACAGTAACTTTATCTGAGCTTAGGCTAGGTTTAACCTTTCCAACACCAGGTCATGACCTTTGACCTACACAGGGATTCCCAGCACAGGTCTGTACAGGCAGTAGGAGCAAATCTATGCTGGAATTCATGTTGGGAATTCATGTCACTTAGCTGTAAATTACAAAATATAATGTTTACAAGAGTCACAGCTAAACTGAAAATCAAACATGTTTAGCAGGGTGAATATTGAGGTCATCTAACTACTATTTTTGGCTTGTTATCCCGAACAAATCCTGCGCAGCAGGTTTTATCAGCTGGCCTGCTTCTTGTGGCTCAGCAGCTCTCACTAAGTCAAACAGTAGCGTTTCTTTGGGGTCTGATGTCTGCGTTTTAATGTCAAAAACTTGCTTCAAAATTGTATGTCACCTCAACCACCTACTGAAACAGCTAATACACATTTCACACGTTTCCTTCTGCAAGTGAGATGATGTGCTTTTTTTGTCATTAAGCAGCAGGAGAGGCTCTTCAAAGTGAGCACAATTTATTTGTCTCACATTATTTTACTTTGATTTTTTTTTGTGTCAGTAAATTTAACTCCCAGTCGCTCACCCATTCGTCCATCTCAGTCTTTTTATTGTGTGATCTGCTTTGCGTTCATTATATTTCTCCTTTTAACTGCATACATGTTTCTGTTGTTACACACTCAGAGACCCACAGCCTGTTACACAACTCAGAGAGTTCAGAGTGGCGGTCTCGGTGTGTTCTCTCACCTTCCTGTTGCCGGATCTGTACATAACACTGCCGTTAAATCACTTGCGAATGTCAAACATTGTACAGTATGTGAATTTTCACAACACTTGTAAGGAGAATGAAGTGAAGAGCTCCATGCTGCCCTGTGGCTCCTGCCGCAGCCTCCAGCAGATGAAATAGGTGCTGCCTATTGGTACTGTGTGACCAAACAGGTCTGAGGGGACGTCCAGTCCAATCAGGTTACAGTTAATACAGTTAACAGCTGCTGACTGACACACTCTTAAAAACATTCAGACTGCCATAAACATGTTTGCACACCATCAATTCATATAATAAAATTTTCTTACAAGTCAAATAAATCTGTGAGTGAGGTTTGATAACATCACCTGTTGTTTCCAGTACAATGTAATGTCAATGTACGCCCAGGATCGGTCTGATGTCTGTTTTTATGTGGATCTTTCTCAGGCGAGATGAAGAGGGCTCCCCGAAGGGCTGTAAATATTTCTTTCATTTCAATACACATCCGTTTTCTCTAGAATTAAGTGTCCTTTTGTTGATATTTACTGCAGACGTTTGCCCTGTTATGTCATGTTTCAAGACAGCTGCACTACTTTCTAGGAAATTTCTCATATGTTTGAAACCTCACTGGGAACTTTCAGAGTTTTTTTTCTTGTTTTAGGACGTAAAAAAATTACAACAAACTTCTTGGTGTCTTTCATCAGAACTCTTAACTTTGAGGACACCAAATAATCTCACAGACTGTTGCTCACTTTATTAATAATAATAAACTACAAATACTAACGCGAGAACACATAATTGACAGGATCCTTTATGAAAAAAAATAAATATTGAATGCTAAAATGAGACTATATGGCATGTTAGGATAACGGTGAGAGAAATGAGGGATTAGGGTTAGTGCCACAAAATAAAGTGAGCGTGAACTCACCGTTAATCTCATCCTGAGACTTCACACCCCGTCTGCTGCGACGTCTGAAGAAGTTTGAAGCATCGGCCTCCTTCATGAAGATCCTCTTCAGTGGACCTGCGGTGCAAGCAGGAGGTGGAAGTTCAGCTCACAACATAAAGGGATAAAAAAAAAAAGGATGTTTTCTGCAGGCGGAGTGGAAGAGATTCATCTGATGTAGCTCCTCACCTTGTGGATCCTTAGCACTGCCTGTGCTGCTGGGCACAGCTGCAGAGTCGGCCTCTGGAGACACTGAGTCAGAGGAACAGGAACACAGAAAGCAGGTTTTATGCTTACTTCTTCAATTAAGACAAAAAAAACCCAAACATCTACAATCACTCTATACCAGCTCCTGATATAAAAATTCACATGCAAAAACCCAAATCCTACATTCTCCTGCATCAGACTCACAGGAAAGTGCAAGAAGCACAATGAGGAGCGCCAGGACGGTTGTGTATGTCCAAGACATCTTTAGCTTTGTGTCTGAATTGCTGAGAGATACAGCAGCAGGGGGAGAGGAATTTGAGGTGAGTGAGAGGTATGTGAGAGGTGGGGTGGGAGTCTGAATATTGACTGCTTGTCCGAAGAGGGAGGGAGTGACCGTGCAGATCTGATAAGAGGCTGGATCCAACAAACAGCAGAGCACAGGAAGGTATTGTGTTCTGTGTACTAATCATTATCAAGCCATTACAGGTACAATTAAAGTGTATGCTATGAATTCATCAACCAATTTATGAAGTCAGGAGCCTATAGAGGCCTGTTTCTTCTTTTTTCCCCTTTAGTTATACAAGGACTCATTGGAATAGATGCTTTCCTGGTTAATAACTTCACCTACCAGAAAAAAAAGATGGATGACCAACAACAAAAACACTGACGTCTCTTAAAAAAAAAGTGATAGAAAACAGCCAAGGCCCACAGCTGGAGCAGATGCAGCTGAAATGGGCCCCTCAACAAGGCTGCTCTCTCTGCTCAGCATAAAGTCTGCTGGAAAGTATGCAGCTTACTGTTTGCTTGAGTTTTTTTTCCTACCTGAATTCTGGCTGTGCCCCAAAAAAGAGTGAATGTTTAAATTGTTTTGTGAGGAAATCCAAAGTGGAAAGGTTGTCGCTCATGGAAGTGGGAGGAAATTGAAGGGAGAGTTTGAGAATATGTCTAATGAGGATGTTTTGTTCAGGTAAGTAAATAGGGGCACGTAGGAGGAAGAAAATCTATTTAGCATCAGCTCAATATCATACTTGAAGCAAATGAAGACTCCTGTGTGTGTTTTGCATATATTTGTACAGTATACGATGTATGTATACAGAGAAAAATTAAGAAAAAAATAGTTCAAAATTGAACTAAAGTACAATAATTAGTCTACATCCAAATATTCAATAAATACTAATTATTGAACTAAAGTACAATAATTAGTATTTATTGAATATTTGGATGTAGACTGGTAGACATGCGACATTTCCTCCAGTAGGGGCCGCTGTGGGGCCACGCTGGCCGGCTCTCCGTCGGACGTAGCACCGGCCGCTGGGTGTCGCTGTTTCCCCGCCATCACTCTGATGAACCGGCTGTGTGTGTGGTAGCAGTAGGCAGGCGGCGTCAGCAGGCAGGGAGGACACGCTCAGATCAACCGGTAATCACCATCGGCTCTCACACTGCCATGGTCTCCGCTCGAAAAAGCAACAACGGCGCTTCCTATTTTTCCAGCCGGAGTTAAAACTTTAAAGCCTCTCTTCTCATAAAGAAAGAAATAAATAAAAAAGACGCCATGCTGCTGGACGCTACAACAACCCCGCGGATATAAGCGACTCCGAGAGGACAGAAAGTAGCTATCGACACCACAAAGAAGAAGCAGGTTTTCTTTTCTTCTTCACGCTCGGAGGGAAAGACGGCATCCGGCCTGAGAAGAAGCTCCGAGGTCGGGGACTCCGGTCGGAGCAACGCTCATCGTTTCTGGTGAGCAGGGTTACAACTATATATATAAACATATATATATATATATAAGTCCTTAAACATGTCGGCTGTAGTTTCATAATGAAACAGCGGCTGAGCCACCAGTTAGAGCCGCGCTGACACAAGAAACATTTTCACCAGCTTGCGTTGACACACAAAAACCAGCTCAACAATGCGGCGATGTTTACTGTGACGGTGTGAATGCGGCCGTTTGTTCACTGGTGAATGGCCGCATTTCACCAAAAAAAACACAACACAACAACACACAAACTGGGAGGTTTGTTTAAACGCAGCTTAAATAGGACGCTGAAGTAAGTTCAGAGTGGTTAAATCGTTAGTTTTACGGTTAAACAGTCGGTTGGTCGGTTAGTTTATGAGACTGTAGGTTGTAAAAAAAAAAAAAAAAAAAGGCAGTCAAAGCTGCTCTGCGTGTGTCGTCTTGTATAGTTGCTCCTCACTCATTGACCCACATTTCAGAGATACTCCTGTCTGCTCCACTTTTCTTTTTTTTCTTTCAAATTACTTGGAAAAACCGGACAATCAGTACCAGGTTCTCCTCACACAGCCAGCATTTAAGCCATGAAGGAGGCCGAGACAGGAGGAGACAGGAGTCTGCATGGAAAACACTTCATTCCTGCACCTCCGTCTTTCCTTTAGGGAGTTAAAGGACAAGCTACAATTTTTAAAATCTGCCTTTATATATAGTCAGATGTTCACGAAACCTTCATAATGCACTTATGATACAAGTGACCTCCTTCTGTGCAAAATAAAATAAAAAAAAGTTTATCTGAGGCTTAATATAAAGCTTCAGGAGTCCAAATTAGTTAAAATAAAAAAGTAGATATCTTTAAAATGTTTTTAGTTTTATCACAGCTCAACAGGGAAACATCTCCCATCACTTACACTGAAAGTACATTTGAAGGTGATCTTTTAATATGAATACAGCCAGGAAGACTTGTTTCACTGTTCCTCTGGGCACCTGGCTGCTGTTTCAAGACAGATTTGAACAATTCTGGACTTATCCTTTAAGCTGTTTTTGAGACAGACAGAGAGAGAGAGAGAGACAGACAGACAGACAGAGAGAGACAGAGACAGAGAGAGAGAGGTATGAGTGTGAAGTCAGCAGGATATCCAAAAGGAAGACATCATTGTTCTGGTGGGAGGGTTCTTCATGGCAAACTGATGAGGAAGTTTATTTTGGTGTGAAAACACTCGGGAGATTTTGTGGTTACATACCATATTTATTGCCACATTTATTCTTGTCATGTTGTTGTCGCAGCGTCACATTTACTATCCAGTCAACTGGAGCTGCGTGATATGGTTTAAATCGTTCTCACGATATTTATGAGGATATTTAAACTGATGTTCAAATCAATGTGTCAAATTAAAGCCGCCTTGCTCATAATCATTTCGACAACAGATGTTTCTACAATGACAACATTAGGGTTGCAGCTAATGATTGATTTTTATTATCAGTAAATCAAGGTTTCTTCTCGCTTCACAGATTAACGACTATATAAAATGTTGCAGAACAGATCCGTAACACTTTTGGACTGTTTGAAACTCAACCCTTCATTTTTTAGGGTTTTCATTGTTTTTCTTCATGGCTAAATTTAAGTGCAGCTTTAGCACTTTCTGTCATTTCCTGTGACGGTGTTTCAGTTTGACAGCCAGAAGCTGCTGAGCTCGCTGCTGAGATGTGTATCGTTCTGGAGCAGCAGGAGATGTGTTGCTTTCTGGGCTCCTGTTGAGGCCGGGTACCTGCGGGAGGACAGGGAGCTGTTGGGGGGCCGGCGTGCCTGTGTGTGTTGGTTTGACGTGGGGTCGTTCCCTTGGTGAAGGCCTTGGGGATGGTGGTGGCAGAGTAACCTGACCTGCTGTGAAACAGCTGTAGCCACGCGGCGCTGATCCCTCGAGTCCCAGTGCAGATCAGATGATGGTCCAGTATGTGGGTGTGTGTGTGTGTGTAAACGCACACATTAATGAATGTTATTTGTTTTGGGTTTTTTTGCCTGTGATTTATTCTGAACATATTATTATTATACACACAACTGTTTCAAACCAAACTTAATAGACGTTTTGTGTGGGTTTTAACTCCTTCCTCCTTCATCCACAAGTATTTTGCATACGAGTGTGTGTTTTTTGAGTGTGTGAGCTCATTTTGAAGCGGCAGGCCAAGACAGCTGGCTGAAGGTTAATGTGTCGCTGCTCTCCTGGGAGCAGCTGCTATGTCACAGGCACCACTCACGTCTATAGATAGCCATGAATACAAACTCTTCCTCTTTTCTCTGCTGCATTTACACAAGAACTCTGGCACCGGCATGCAGCTCAGGCCTCCCGCATGCAGTTGCTCCACAAAACAAATGCTGGCTCTGGCAAGTTTAGCCGCTTCCACTCCCTGATTCTCTGTCTCATTCTGAGTTTGGAAGTCACTGGTGGGACTGAAGACGCCCTCCAGCCCCCGAGTCAGCTGGCTGAGAACCTGTTTGATTGCATTATACAGTAATGACTTAAACCCACAAATATAGGTCATCATCTGCAGTATTAAAATGTCCCAAACAGGTGAGGGACAAATATTGCCTTTTTCCCGTCACACTTGGCAGGATTTGCAGAAGCTGTCTGAACACTTGTCTGGTCTTTATTTGGAAGCACACACACACACACACACACACATACATACACACACATCATCATCCACACCAACGTTATTACAGCCGGTGTCGCTCTGCATATTTGAGTTGAGATGTTCATAATTAAGTTCTCACTGGTTTAATAAAAACCCACGTTAAATCTTAGTGTTTTTTTTTTTTTTTAATTAACTGAATTTAGAAACCCCCAGGCTCACTTCACCTCGGCTCAGTGGGTTTTTCTAATCATGGATTGAGAAAGTAGACCGCTGTTGAACTGCGGGACAGAACGAGGGGCAAGACGGAAACAAGTTTTCAGTCAAAATTAACAACGTTATTATGAAGGCACAAGTGTAAATGCGTAGGTCTCATATTGAAGATGTTTATATGACAAGTTTTGCTGAGATCTCACAATACAGTAAAATACAGAGCTGAAACGATTCCTCAGTTGACAATCAAGCAATTTGAAAACATCAGGACTCTAGCCGAATAATTGATTAATCGAGAAAATACTGAGCAGATAAGGCGATATTGTAAATAATCAGTAGTTGCAGCCCTATGAATGATAAACTGAAACATAATCTTGACTTGAACGCAGCTTTAACACAGACAGAATAAAGTTGGTTACTAACTAGAGGCCTGTTTAACCTCCATCAGGGTTCCTGCTGTTAATGCAAAGGCTACTGAGAGCTGTTAGTGTTTGCAGTTTGATATAGGAACTGATATTCTGATAACCTGTCCTGCAGCCTGCCCTTTGTTAGATAGTGGCCTGGTCTATTTTCCCTTTTATTGGCTACAAGAGGCTATCAGGACCTGCTGAGGCTGCTGCTGGTGTGAGGATGAGGTGAGCAGGGAGGAGGCGGCTAATCTCAGATGCTAATGCTCCTCTCACAAACGGCGGCCAGGTGACTTGACTCGGGCTCAGATCAGATGAGTCTACGCCTGGATGATTATCTCCCTAATGAGCCAAAGAGGAGTCTGTGATAAGCATGCAGCCTTTTATCTAGAATAAACAAATGAAATGAAAATGTCACAAAATATATGCATTTATGGGGGACATATTAATAAAATGTCCAGGATCCACTCTTTAAATGTGTTTTATTTGATCATCAGGATTACAGCCACAAATCCTGGATGTTTTACAAAACATCGGATGGGATAAAAACGTTATTTATTATTTTGGAGCGACAGTAGTCTGCTGCCTGCCAGATAAAATCAGACCTGGTCTGTTGATCTGAGCATCCTGCGCTGAACCCAGCTGCTTCCACAAAGCTTATCTGCCACAATTTACGCCGGCCTCTCATCTCATTCACAAACTGTGTCATCATGTTCAGTGTAAGTGGTGCTTTAGTAATTCTTTTTTGCTATTCATGACGGATTTATGAAGGGAATTTAATGAAAGTCCAGTGCTTTGACTCTCCCTCCGTAACTCTTGTGTATTTAGGGAGAATCTCAAACATACAGTAAGATGGTGACTCTGTGATACTGTCAGTGTTATTAATTTAATATGCATCAAGAAGAGTGCAACTACCACATTCGCTATAACCGTTTAAACAACTAACTTTAAAAGATTAAGCAAATTCAAATTGGTCATTAGCTGAAACATAGCGTTCACAACACATCATAAATCTTCAGGCTCTTCGACAGTAGCATCTATTCTTCCTGGAGGCTTTCAATGCTACGTTATCGTGCAGTATACTATAAAACTGCTACTAACCTGCAGTTTTGAACTTGGGTGTCTACCATCTGACTGCTGGCAGTTTGAGAGCTCAGAGAGGAGCAGGCCTGTCACTCAAGCTGCCGTAACCATAGCAGCAGTGTTAATCAGTGTTGAATCTTATTGCCTGTTAGATTTGTGTCTGTGCGTCACACAGTTGGCATGGCCTCCTTCGGCCACAGGCTCTGGCCAAAGGTGTCTGCTGTTGTTGAATTTACACCAGCGCTGACCTGTCTGTCAGTGACACTCGGCCGTGCGGACACAGGTGACACGCGGGACAAGTGTGAAAGCAGGGTGAGAAAAGAATGTGTCAGTGAAGATGGAAAAGAGCAAAGAAAAGAGGTAAATATGGCTGGACTCAATGACGTTGAACAGATCTCGCCGTTAAAGTGAAGCCTCAGCTGTTGCAGTGTGGGCGCAGCATGCCTGCCTGGTTGCGATGCTCAGCGCTGTCAGCTCAGCACCACGCAGCACACCACTACCTCCTGCGTCTGTAGAAAAAGCCCACTTTTTACTGTGCACAATGCAGGCTTTATGTAAGGTCTCCATAATAGAGCCAACTCCTTTACTCATGTCCTCATTGTCTTGGCCAGGATGAAAAAAGGCTGCTCTTTAGAACAGCAAGGCTGAGCTCACCCGTGAATCATGCCAACAGTCGAGCTTGTTTTCAGTCTTATGAGAGCGAGGCAGCCGTTTTTTTCAGACCTCCGTCCTCTTAAAGGTAAAAATGTTTGGAGGTGTACTGAACCCTGTGGGGTCACGGAGAGGTTACAACCTCGCATTTCCTCTTTCTGTAGGTGGCCCAGACTGCAGTAACCAGTGTGGCAGTGGTGGGGACATGCTGCACATCCACAGTGGTGTTGGCTCCTGGAGCTCTAGTCTGGCATTGTAAGGCTGCCGTAGGGGGTGATGTTTCCTCGCAGCAGGAACTCTGGCCTTACCCTTTCAGTAGCCCTCTGTTCATCATCATCATCATCATCATCATCAGTACAGTCACCGTTTGCTCACAGCTACAGCAAGAAAAGGACAAGAATCTATATGAAGCATATGGCTATTGTCACCACTGCAGCACCCCTTATGCCTCAGCCCCCTCCTCTCCCCTGTTTCTCCTGCATCCACTGCTCTCATGCAGACTGTACGCGCCTGTAAAACAGAGGTGGAAAATGCAATTTAGCATACAGCTGGAGATGTCAGGGTTTGTTTTTATGAGGTCATGGTGGGTATTGATAAAAAACGCAGACATAGTCTTTTCTTTTTTTGGATGGGGTGTGTGTGTGGGGGGGGTGGGGGTTGGGGGGGTTGCAGTGATATCAGAGGGAGGGGTTACGATTGCTGTAGGATATAAGATGGAGGGAGACGGAAAATCAGCATGCATGCAGTCTACTGCTGTGCTCTGCATTTCCAGCGTGGAAAAAGCAGTGGGGTTACTGTGGCAACAAATCCTGAATCTACTCGGACCCCTCCACCCCACATGCCCCTCCCTGTCGCTGGCCACCTCCCAGCGGATCTGGGGCTCAGACCTCAGACCGGCCTACTTAGGGGAGCAGGGATAAGGCTAGGAACAGGGATCATGTCCAAAGCTCCACACTCGATCCCAGAGCAGGAACAAGGGCCAGCGGATACGAGTGCTCAGTAGACGGCAGTACGCAGCCTGCTTCTCTTTCCTACTGCTGCCATTGACTTTCCATACAGCTCTTAGAAAGTGTTTTGTACCAACAGAGTCTGGTGAATATTAAGTCATATCCCAGTTATTTGTGACATGTTAATGTACCCCCTTATATCTCCATCATATATACTCATAAATTAACAAATGATTCTGGATATTAATGGAAACTGAAGAGAGGTTGATTGCAAAAACCAACCAGCGAATGGCCTGACAGTTTATCCCAATTTGTTGCCAGATAATCCGGATGTGAGTTTATCCCAACTATTGTAAACACAGTTGGTGTTTTGGTTGTCCAGATTAATATCAGAATTAGTGCTGCAACCAACCATTGTGTTCGTTATCAATTAATCTGTCAGTTGTTTGTTCATAATTGTAAAATGTCCAACAGTTCAACAACAAAATATACTGGCATTTCTGCTTTATTAAATTACCGAAACAATTGATCAATCACCAGCATTTTTGCAGATCTGTTGATTAATATTTCGTTGATTAACTAATAGATTTAGTTGACTAATTGCTTTAGCTTTACCTAGAATGTTAATTTACATAGTAATCCAAAAATTACACAGAAAACAGTGCAGCTGTAAAACTCACAGCTCTGAGGCGGACGCAGTGAAGTGTTTTGATGAGTAAGATGTCTTCTTCAAAACAGTGGTTATGAGTTATGTGTGTGGTTTCTCTGTTTGGTGCACATGTTTCAGGCTGTGTGCAGCAGGACTGTTGTAACGCAGTGAGCTGATACGGAGACGACAGACTGCTTGCCCGTACCGAAGCCGGTGTGTCGTGAGGCGGAACTGACTGATGTGCAGCTGTTATGACAGTCGAGTTGACTTTCTGCCTCATCTCGGTTCCTGGAATAATTAGATTGATTGAAAAGCACAGAAGGGAAGTATGTATGAATGTACAATGAAAGCTGTGCAAGATTATTATGTTTACATTAACCATATTAACTAACTATTAAAATACTGTCCCATTCCTTGCAAAAATTACACTTTGATGTTGAACATGGCTCTCCAGTGTGCCAGTTGAGAATATAAAACCAAATTAAAGTAGGACACACCTAATATTAGATATGTACAATGCATCTCTTGTCGTTTTGATACCCTTTAAGTAGTCAGAACAAGTTTGTAAAATGGGTTTTAATTTTGGATTTTTGTTTTGTTGTGATATGACAATACAAAGAGAGGAAAAATATGGAGAGAGAGGCAAACAGTCACATGATTAATCTCTCGATTAATCATTGAACTGGCAAAGTCACTGCGGTACTCGTGCTAAACCACCACGATGCTCCTGGAGGCAGTTTACTTATGTGATGTCACATGAGTTTTCGGGGGAATTTGAGTCCTGATTTTTCAGCTTCTTCGCTGTTAATCGAAGCTGCGAATCGAAGCTGTGTCTCGTTCAGTCAGTTTATTATTTCGTCTTCGCTCTGTCCCAGTTTGCTTTGGGCTGAAGCCCAGTTCAGGCGGACGGTTGCTGCCGTCTGCTGTGTGGAGCGAATGGGGACAGTATCGCTGCCTCTTAAAACTCGCCGCTGCAGCTCTTAACTCACTGAAGATTCAGCAGCTGCATGGCCTATTTCTCAACACAGACACTGTGTCTTCGCCATCAAATGTTGTCTGGTTGTTCAAATGTCGAATAAGTGTTTCAGGAAAACCAGCACAGCTTCATTCACTGATTGGCTGCCTGTTGTTTTCGTCTGTTCTTGTAACAGTTTCACCTCAGACTAGTTTCAAGTCCAATCTTATTTGCCAGTTTGGGCAGTGCTTCTTCATGTTTTCATTGTCAGGTATTTTATCTTGAGATATGATTTTCTGACACAGATAATAACTAAAAAATGAGATCAACAGGTTTGTTGATAATAAAAATAGTTAATAAGTTCCAGTCCTCTTTTGATGCAAGACTGTGTTTGACTTTGTGGCCTGTCATGCTTTAATCTTGTGTTGCCCTATGACACGGTGAAATAAAGTAGACGATAGATAATATTAAGTTCAAATCAGAGGTCCCTTGTCTTATGATTCAAAGCTGAATGTGTTTGGAGGCTAGCCTAATTTTCAGCCTTCCCCTGCTTTATTACCACGTTTCCCAAAGGCAAAGATACTTCACCTTTTTTTGCTGTTTGGCTCTGACTAAGCGAGTCAGTTGTTGCATTTCTGGACAGAATTCAGGTTATGAGTGATATGACAAAAACAAACTGTCAGTAGAGAATATCTGAGGAGCTGCACTACGTATGTAGTATTACTCATCAGCCTTGCAGACATCCAGACACATGTCCAGATCTGCAGCAGTAGCGGAGTCATGATCTCTACATTGAGGTCACAGGGAGAGGCTGCCTGTAATAAACATCTCCAAATGTCTTCTGTCTTGATTTTAAATCTCTTTCCGCTCCTAACACAATTTTTCCCACTGGTTTTCTTTCACACACACACACACACACATGCAGTGTCTCATATGCAGTCACTCTAATGCACACAGTAAATGCGGCTGGAATGTGTGATGTGGACTCGATGTGGCCCGGGCTAGTCCTGCTCCATTCAGCAGTAAATCCCCCTGGTTTAGGATTTGCTTTTACAGTCCGCTGTACCAGGGATCGTACTCTAAACTCACCCATAAGAATCTCTCACCGACTTGTCATGTTTTACCAGCGGGAGGAATGTAAAGTAATGAGCCTGAATGAGCTGAGTCATAATTAACGTCAGCACGCTGATTGATCCGTCATTGTTAATCAGTTACCTGTTGATCTAATAAATCTTTGGATTCTATTTGACTCTTGATGTGGGATTGTGAAACTTGGCTGCAGGCAGATTTTGAATAGAAGGCAGTTTGTGTTACAAATTTTTATCAAGGCCCCCATCAACACTAAAGTTTACAGATAACGTGACTGTTGCACAAAGAATTGAAACAAGCTGTATCTCTTCTTGTTATTGCCTTACTTTGGTCACAACCACCACTCGAGTATATCAGATTATTTGTATTTGTCATCCACAGGCCTCCCCTTCCCGAGAGCTCCATGGAGAAGATGAAGCGGTTCAAGCGACGCCTCTCTCAGACGTTAAGAGGCAGCCACACCATCGACGAGTCACTCTCTGAGCTGGCCGAGCAGATGACCATCGAGGAGAACGGCCTGAAGGACAGCGGTGCGTTGTTGTGTGTAGAGTTGTGCGAGGAGTCACTCATTCAGGAAGATTTTTTTCCCCTCTTGAATAAATAAATGATTTTAAAGGTATATGTTATAGCCATCAGATTAAATTATTTCAGGTCAAGCATTTTAAGCCTTTTTATTAGATATCACCATTTGGACACAAAACAGGGATGTTGCACTTGACGCCGACCACATACCACGTTACTGGCTTTCTCTACAGCATCTACATACATCGTAGTAGTATATTTTCTATTCATACACTGGGTATATATCAGACCATTGTGGGAAATGTTGCAAATCAGTGTTGTAAGGACTGCTTTATGGTAATATTGGATTTTTTGCATCAATTTGAAGAAGTAAGTTATTCAGTTGTCTTACTGTGGTATGCATTAATAGTTTCTAACACTGACTCAGAATGGAAAAGGGTTAAAATGCTCGATGTTTTATAAGCTTTTAAGGTGAAATCTTAAAGCACAGTTCAGACTAAAGATTCACTACGAGACGAGTTGAAACTTGCAACTACTTGTAATGCACTAGTCTACAAAACCTGCCAGTTTACATCAATGCGACTAGACAAGCTGGTGTATCGTTGCCATAGCAATGACTCCCTATATGTCCGTTCTATCTGCCAGCTTTTCAGGCTTTTTGGGTAGCTGGATATAATTAATAGGATCTTAAAATATAAATGAGGGTAGTGATAGTGAGTTACTTACTACAGTTATTTCTAGCTGCTTTAGCTTTAGCCTGCCGTTAGCAGCACACCAACAGAAAGTTGACTTCTGTCTGTATTTTATCTTTGATGTTTTGTCAAGGAAACAGATATTTTCTAACATGGTTGCTCAGTGAAAATATTTAAAAAGAAGTTAACATCCCAGGCCTTGCTGCTTTCTAACCTCCTCACAGCTGGCCAATCACAATGTGAAGTAGATTTGAATGTAGGAAAGTTACAGAAGTGGCTGTACATAGCTTCTCTGAATCTGCTTGTCTGCAGTGTATCCCGGACAGAGCACACAGGCCGCTGAAGTCATATAACATTGTGTACACAGAAAATAAGGGAGACTTTTACCTCCGGGACTCTTCTAATTCACATCTCTCCCTATTGACTTTGGTCATCCTGTGTGACGCGACTTATTTATTTTGCTGTAGAAACACACTGTTCCATATGTGCAGATACAAGTGGTTACATCATTCACACGGACCCCGCTGAAGGTTGTGGCCTTCAAGGCGTCAAAATAAAAGTGAGGGAGGGAGCATGCTACCACATTGTTACCATGGTGCCCAGGGTCTGGAGGAACTCTAGAGTTTCCATGACATTGCCACAGCGACTTGGATGACTTGATGAAACCAGTCAGGCATCTTGATGCATTTTTCCCTCTTTTGCATCTTTCAGCTCTTCTTCCTCTCTTTGGCCCACCCAGAGCTTTCCCTCCCAAGCTTCTTTCAGGCTTGTCCTCAGTTTTCCTCTCTTGTCTTTTGTCCAAATGAGATGTTTTTTTCCCCCTTCTTCCATCAATCAGATCGTCCAAGTCCCCCCCAACCCTCCCCATCTCCCTCTGAGAACTAACTGGACTTTGTAAAGAGCTTTTTGTATAGTGATTAACACCAGGTTTGGCCAGAGTGTTCTGTGCTTGGTGAGTGGGGACACAGAATCGTGTGTGTGTGTGTGTGTGTGAGCGAGTTTGCGTGAGGGGATTTTAGCAGCCTGTATAACAGTAAGTAGGGTAGAGAGGAGACAGAATGGAGTAGCCAGATGAGATGTGATCTGAACTCTGTGATTGGGGAAAGCATTCTGGTACTGATCTGATTATGTAACACTCATAACTTAGGCCAGCAGCAGCTGCCGAGAGATAAGGGAGAGGTGGCATAAGGACCTAGATATTACACGAGGGAGGGCGTGGGTGGGTGGGTATATCTATTTTGAGAAATCTAGGAAATGCTTCATTTGTGTGTGAGGGAATGTTGACATGTTGTGTGCAACAAAAATACAACAACGTTGGTGACATTGAAGTTTTCTAAACAAGATCTGTACACCCACGGCGCTCCGTCCGTCTCGAAAAGGCAGTCTGAGTCTTGTGAGTTTAATTTTGCCAATAAGATTTAAGTCTGAAAAATGCACCGAGAAATTGAATGATCCTGAGAAACTGAGGCCAGGCAAATGAGCGAGTAATGGGGGCAGGTTTGGATGATGCCTCTCAAAGCTCACGCATCCTGTTAACAATTTATTAAAGAGATATAAAATGAAACATGACTGCAACTACATAGCATATTTCCTGTTTTAGGGTTGTTATGAAGGAAAGATCATTCACTTATTCTACTGCCTACCAGATATGATGCCAGCCCCACTGAAGCACAATTAAACGCTGGTTGTAATTATTGATATGTATCGTGTATTTATTGAAAATCAGTCACAAAATAACCAGAGAGGAATGTCTGTTATTTTATTAAATACCTGAAAAAAACAATAAAAATCCAATATCACCATCAATCAGTCATGATGATCGCAACAATGGTCAAATATAAGCAGAGATATTAAAAGGATGCAAACTATAATCTCCCACCACTTCCATTGCAATTCCTCTGATATACGATACGTGCTTAGTTCCAGCCTCTACACACACATCCTGACAACTCCGCCTGTGTGTACACGTTTGTGTGGACGGTTCATCATATTAATGGTCATACATAACCAGACAGAGAGCCTAGAGCGTCTGTCTTTGTCAAATATTATTTCGATGATGCATATTAAAAGAAACAATCTTATACATTGTGCGCTCTATACAGCTTTCTTTTCTCTGCTGGAAGTATTTACTCTAAAACCGTCGCCTCACGTCCCGTCCTAATCCTCACTGTCCTACAGTATCCCTCAATAACTGCTTCTGTTGCTCTATTTTTTTCCCACACTGTCACTGTGTGTGTTTTAGTGGCTGCTACCGCATAATAAATCTTTTTAATTCTGTCAACTCCATTGTTGCTTTTGGACAAATGCTCTCTCTTTCAGGCTCGATTATAGACGCGTTTAAAAGCATTTTCTCTGACTAAACAACACGGCTAAGACTACAACACAGTTTGTTTACATACTAGAGACTCGTTTACATATTGGCTACTCACAGGAGCCACAGTGTCTGATGTAACAGACGACACTGCTGCTGCTTTGGTGCTACTAGGTTATATCATTTGGATTATGATATTCTGGAAAACTGAAGAAAAATCAATTAAGAAAGCTCAAGAAATTACATCTATTTTGGAATAATGATGACAAGAAAATCTGACAATATCACAAACTATTATATGATTTTCATGTGTATTTAACTCATTTTAGAACTAAAACAATTGAACGTTAAACATTTGACATTAATCCGACATCATCAGTCTCACTGTTTTCCGTTTTTTTGGTTTCTCGTGATAAAGATGTATTCTTGCTTAAATTCATTTAGAAATACAATTATGGAAACATCTCGCTTTGTTTGGAGTCGTCTCTGTCTAACATGCAATTGACTGTCTTTCTAATTCACAGCAGTTAACATAAATAACATTGTAAAAATCTGTGTTTCAGTAGATTAAGAGATAAAACCTCTTATGTAACGAATGGTTTTATGCCATTTCTACTCCCCTATAGCTTGTGAATCAGAAAGCTTTTAGTCAGTTGGGAAGCAAATATGCCTAATTTCCTCACTATATTTTAATTATAAAGGAAATGTTCAACTTTCTTTCAACTAGGAAAGTAGTCTTTAACTATCTGGATAATTAAATGCGTGCTATTAACTTGTTAGTTGCTTTCTGTCTCACAGGCACACTCATATGCTTAGTCAGCTGCACTGTGGATATTTTATTTTTGCTTGTTTTGTTTTTAAAGAAAATTTTATGTTTGCTTCTGCAGAGCCCATAGTGAGGAATGGTCGTCCCCAATCAGCCCACAGTGTTCACTCCTTCCTCCATCAGTACACAGGCTCCTTTAAAAAGCCGCCGCTGCGACGCCCTCAGAGCGTCATCGGTGGAGGTCTGGGCTCTCTCATGGTCATGCCTCGCAACGGCAGTCGCCTCGGTGAGACACACAGTCACTCTCCACACCTGCACGTTGGTCGTCGTCACGTTTGTGCGATTAATGCCAGATTTTTGTTTAATATTCTGTCCTTGTGTAGAATATCCTCAAAACTACATATAAGACCCTCCGAAACATTTTGTATCTGAAGTGCACATCATGTGAGAAAACAAACCACTGCTAGAGGCAAATGTTACCGCTGTAGACACACATCTACATATCAGTTCAAAACAATCAAGTGTTCTATTCAGTCACACAATAAGCTATTTGTTAAAAGTGAGACTAAAAATAATGATTTTGAGCAGTTCCTGCATTAAATTCATGAAGAGAAACACAGTCTGGGGGAAATGGCAACATACTTCATTGTAATGGAGAAATTACAAGACGATTTATGAATTTGTCTTGCAAGCCCCCCTTGGAACTGAAATAAATTAAATCTATCAGTCAAACTTATTAAACCTAATATACTTTATGTGTATATCCTCTGCTCGACACAGCCAGGAGCTCGATAAGAACAAAGTGGCTCATGAAAGTGTCCAAGAGTGTGTTTCTGTCTGTCCTGTCGTCATCAGCTGGTGTTGAGCCCTGCTCTGTATCTATCTGTCAAACTTGGCCCCTCATCCTCATTTTCTCTCTCTACCTCCCTCTTCTTTCTCCACGCCAGATATTGTCCATGAGAACCTGAAAATGGGGTCAGACGGGGAAAGCGACCAGGCGTCAGGCACGTCCTCTGATGAGGTGCAGTCGCCTACAGGTGTTTGTCTGAGGAACAGAGGGAACCGACGCATCTCTGCAGAGGTAAGCTCCACGCCTCTGTGTTTTCAGACTGCCTTTGTCCTTATGTTGCCTCTCTCTGCTTTTTGAATCAAGGAAATTTCATTGAATGTGAGTCACTGGCTACTATAAACGAGCTTTGACGTTTGAATATGTTACCATTATGAGTCCTGACAAATTTATCCATCTGAGGTCATACCTGGCTTAGCGGTACAGCCTCCACTTTGTTGTTGAAGGTGTGTTTTGATTAATTAACTGAAAAGCAAAATAAAAATAATAATTATACATTTTATTTATAAGAACCTATAAGAATCGTCCAAGGACACTTAACAAATCCTTTAAAAGGAATCTGAATGCTTCATAATGGATTTTTTTCCTTCCAAGAAGTGGTATTTAATGATGCTCCATGCTGTAACTCATGCGTAGGCGTATTCTTGTAGTGCGTCGTGAACACGCAGAAGTCCTTAGCTGCCCACATAATAATCATAGCAGCACACACACACACTCATACACACACTCATACTTTTGAAATCTGTTTTTTAAAAAGGTTTCGCAGTCACCTCCACCTACCTGACCCCTTTACTTTCACACATACACAAATGGTCATGGGCAGCCAGATTTTGATATTTGGTATATATGGTTATATAATATCAACACATTATGAAAAGGCCTCTCGCTGTGATTATTATTATTATTATTATTGTTTTGTTGTTGTTGTCTACACACAGCTTCATTTCACCACAAACATCTCTTGAATCATGGATGTACAATTTTTTGCACATTCAGTATGATGTCATTATCCCAAAACGTTGAAAACAAAAAACAAGCCTTTATAGAGATTAAATCGCCACGGCTTGCACCGCAGCACGCCGAGTTCTGTTCAGCGGAGCATATGGAAACACAGACGCGCGCAGAAATGCAGAACCCGATCAAGAGTGAAAGCTTTAATCCAGCTGGCTCACATGGATACATGAAAGGCAGCATGAAGTAAGAGGAAATAAAACATCTTAAGCTTACTGATAAACTGTGCTCAAATGGATTAGTTGTATTAAAATATTACATTTGTTGCACAATATTCAACAATATCGTCCCTTCCTTTTAAAATAAATGCCGATTCCTGACCCATGATATGACATTTGGTTTGTACTTGAAGATTTTAAACAACATCTGTGTGTCTTTCTTTACAACAAAGCCGCGACTCGGTCCTTTCAATCCATCTTAATGGCTCCTAATGGGATTTTAGGATGTACAACTGGCATCAGTCAGTAGTTAGCACTGACTGTTGCCTGTTGTTCCATAGTGACCATGAACTAGTGAAAGTGAAATGTTAGGGAACGTTTGACCTTCCTCATTTTTATTTACTTGTTTTATTAAAGTCAGTATTCTCAAATATACAGAACTAACATATAGTTTGTGTGTGTGTGTGTGTGTGTGGACTCGGTTGTCCTTTTCATTTTTGGCTTTGCTGTTTTGAGCCTTGAGTAATAAATCTTTCACTCATCATTGCATATTCACAAATAAAGGTGAAGCTGTAGGTCTTAAACCTCCAGAGAAAAGTGTCAGAATACTGTGTTTGAGTAAAGTGATGTGAGGTGTATTAAACATCCTGCAATCCCATTAGGAGCTTGTAAGATGCTTTGCAGAGACCTGCTCGTTGCTCTGTGTTAAAAACACACACACAAATGAAATGTTGTTTAAAGTTCAGAAATATCAGAAATCAGCACATTTAAAAGAAACAGAGAAGGGTAGTGTTCACGTATTGTACTGTATGTGTGTTTTTTTAATGTGCAGTTGATGTTGACATCCTGCCAGTGAACCACATGTTGCACATTACCTGCTGGGTGATCATGGGAGGGAAGGTCTTGTGATTGAAGAACTCGCACTTCCTCGCCCTTTGTGGCTGTGTTTATTGGTTGGTTTGATTGCAGGACCTCTGGTGATTTATAAGCAGATAGCAGTAGCTACACAGACAAACAGAGCATGCAACACTGCACGAGGGGGGAAGAAACGAACAAGCGGTTAAGCAGCTTACTTCATTTGGGGCTACCCACATGACACGTCACACCTTGCTGTGTATCGATAGCGTGTGCAAGCAATGCACTTCATACTTCCTGTGTTTCACAATGGACCACAAAGAGTTGGCGTGTTTTTTTTTTGTGGTGAAAAACCTGTTGCTGTCACACTCAAAGGAGGGATAGTAGAAGAAGAGGAGGAAGAGGAAGGAAGTAGGAGGAAGTAGGAGGAAGAGTGAGAAAATCCCTCCATCTGTGGTCAGGTAGTGGATTGTCCTTCTCTTATGGAGACGAAGCAGCGCTGTTTTGGAATTGCATCACAGGGATTACTGTAATACGGTCCAGATGGGCCCCTGTTGTAACAGATTAAGACGGGTTGATTGGACAACTGGAAGGGTGGTGCGGGATGCAAAGGTCAGGTGATGGATGGCATCACTTGCTCTGGGGACAAACGGCCAATCCAGTCGCAGAAACCAAAAAAAAACAGCAGAAATGGATGTCATGTCATTCAAAAATACAGATAAAAATGCACATCATGGGAGCCAACGACTTTATTTAGGTCAGACATGTTTCCATAATCTCACCCTGCGTACTATTGGACCAAGAAATGCAGCATCAAAATACTAATTGCTGAGTGAGTTAATAGTTTGGTTTATAAAATGTCACATAAAAGAGAAAAAATGTTCATCACAAATCCCACAACGCCAAAACTGACATCTTGTAATTGTGCCGTCAACGCACCAAAGCCCAAAGATGTCCTCCGTGTTACAGAGGACAAAGAAAACCATCAAATATTCACAGGACGTTTTTCATTTTTTGCTTGAAAAAACTTAACTTCAGTTGTTAATATTTAGTCTTTTAAATGGTAATTTAGTTTAATCTCAGTATTTAGAGCCACAACAATTAGTCGCCACCTTTTATTCGGGGAAATTACAGGGACATTTTCACTATATTCTGACATTTTATAGACAAATCGAATAATTGAAAAAACAACCTGCAGAAATAATTATTAGTTGCAGTTCTAAGAGAATTAATGCACTATATAACTACTTAATAAGAAAATGTCAGCCATTCTCCGGTTCCTTGTTTTCGTCTATTGGCTGGACAAAACATTTTGAACATGTCACTTTGGATTCTGGGAAATTATGATGATGGAAACTCAGATTTTTCTGAAATTTCCCACACAAAGTGATTAATTGAATTCTCTGTATTTTCAGGGTTTTACTCCACATTGACACTATTCTAAAAATGTAGTTTTTAGGTTTATTTTTTATCCGTGTGTGTTTATGTGCATTCGAGAAAATAATCAGCTGACAAACTGATAAAATGTTAGTATAATAAAAGTCAAACAAAGCAGAAAAATCAAATGTACCGTAATAGGGTGAATTTACTATTTTCTGAAGGTGGAGTGAAAACATCACTTCCCCGTGCCAGCTGTAGACAACTGCAAAAAGCTGAGTCACTGTCCTGTTTGAATAAAAGACTTGAAGGGTCAGAGGTCAGCGGCCCTCAGTTACAGATTCATCAATGAGCTCGATGTTGAAATGTGGAGAGTTCAAAGTTGCATATTATCGTATGTTAGGACGGAGGGGTGGAGCAGCGGGGTGTCACTAAGTGTCCAGTGTTACACCAGAGGGGGTGGAAGTGGATTTAAAGCAGCTAGAGAGAGGCTGGATTAACAGTAAGATAACAAATAGAGGAAATGCATGAAGTGAAGAATCCAGACGTTGTATTGTGAGTGTTTGATTTTATATAACAAGTCATTAGGATCGTACTTTAGTACTTTGTTGATCTAGGAAAGACTTTACCCTGAGCTCCACAGAGGGCCTGTATAGACTCACACTGCTACACACGTGTATTTATATAGACAGACACACACACACACACACACTGCCCTCTCTGTTGACCAGTGAGCCCTAAAACACGCTGTTTAATGCTGCTCTACTTGTTTATTCTGGGTTTCTGCCATTTTGTTTTCAATCATTGGTATTTATTTGGAGTTTTAGCTGTTTGCTGAAGGTTTTTTTTGAGGGTTTAAACCATGTTGACACTATTTTTAAATCGGGTCTCTGTTGTTTTCATCCATTTGTGTGTGTGTGTATGTGTGTGTATATACAGGACCTGAACAAGCGTCTGTCCCTGCCAGCTGACATCCGGATACCTGACGGTTACCTGGAGAAGCTGCAGCTGAGCAGCCCGCCCTTCGACCAGCCGCTGAGCCGGCGCTCCCGCAGAGCATCACTGGTGAGACGGAGGGAGAAAAGGGAGGGATGGATGGATGGATGGGTGGGTGGTGGAAGAAGAGTGTTATGCTAGGACAGAGAGGTTCTTGCTGAAGTGTCAATATCCTTTACACAATCAGAAAATTCTCGTCCTCAGACCGTCTCATCTCACCGTCCCAGCCTGTTGTCATGCGTTTACGTTGCACCTCTGCATTCACCTGAATAATTGGCTTGTGCGTTCTACTTTGAATGTGCATCTGTCAGAAGCAGAACAGAGTATGAACACTGTTTCTCCCCCAGTCCACTGCATTTAAATACTTTCTCCCCTACAGAGCTCTTTATAAAGCACTGAATGGCTTTAGTCCACAATATGTGTTTGACATACTTCACCATTATGAATCATCCAGACCTCTCAGGTCATCTTGATTAAAATCCATATTTAAATGCTTTATAAAAAAAAAAGGTTTGCCATGCCTTGCCTAAATACAAACACATTGTAAAAGCCAAAAGCCAACCGTCGTTTGTCACAAGAGATTAGCTATGATGGTCATGTGGGGTGTGTGACCTCCTTACGCCCTCCCTCTGTCGCTGCGAGGCCGTCATAAAGATTTCTCACTGTGTCTGTTGACTTGTCAGTGCTAATAAAGACGCTTCCCTCATTAATGCTGTTTGTCTTTTTCTCTCCTCCAGTCAGAAATCGGATTTGGGAAGCTGGAGACCTACATCAAACTGGACAAACTGGGTGAGGTACGTGAGTGTGTGTTTACCTTGACTTCTTCTCAGGTGCTACATGTTCTCAGAGAAACTGATAAAAACGCACACAGTTGCAGAGTTTACTTTAAACCCCATCGACAGCCTGGCAGAGCTTCTCTTTTAGCTCTTTTCCTCCTCTTGATGTTCTCCAGGGCACGTACGCTACAGTGTTCAAGGGGAGGAGTAAGCTGACAGACAACCTCGTGGCGCTAAAGGAGATCAGGCTGGAGCATGAGGAGGGGGCGCCATGCACAGCTATCCGAGAAGGTATAAAGACGATTCCTTCAACCTCCTCCACTTACTTATAGTCTTTTATAATAAGCAGATGTCTTGTCCCATTTTAGTCACTAGGCACGTTTGGAACATTTAATAAAACTTTTCAACCAAAACATACCTTAAACTGCAGGTTTCCATCCTCCTCCAAGAGAAATGTATTGTGGTTAGATTGGGAGACTTTATAGGTAGTGTGATGTTAGCAACATGCTAATCTTTTGCCTTCTGTGTCCTTGTGTTTTGTTTTACTTCAGGCGCTATGTGTTATCTTTTTGTTTTGTGACTTTCTTGATTAAGTTCATCTATGTAGGCTGTCTTTGTCAAGTCAGACATTTTTGTACGACGCATGGTTTTATAAATAAACCTCACGTAGCTTGATCAGTATGAACTGAGACACATCAAGGTCAGAAATTTAACAGCAAACTCTACAGTTCAGATCAAAGAAAATAAACTTGTCCTCCTTTTCTCTTTTTTGTAGTGTCATTATTGAAGGACCTCAAACACGCCAACATCGTGACGCTGCATGACATCGTCCACACAGACAAGTCGCTCACACTGGTCTTTGAGTACCTGGTGAGAACAACAACCGCTCTGCCCTCACTTCCTCCATGACTCACATGTTATTCTGTACAAAGATGCTAAAATGAATATATTTTACATCATTATTATTCATGAGCTTACAGAGTAGAGGACGCTTAAACAGGAACACAACAGTCCCAACTATTTTAGTTTCTGTGCCTGTAGTCTTTCTACTCTTCCTCTAATGCCCTTCCTCTCTCTCGCTCTCTCTCTCTCTCGTCTAGGACAAAGACCTCAAGCAGTACATGGACGACTGCGGGAACATCCTGAGCATGCAGAATGTCAAGGTGAGCCTGCGCAGGCGGTCGGTCTGTCCACAGGCCAACTTCATCAACTGTCAAGACTTTGTGGCTGCTGGTGTTGGTGCAGGAAACACTGTTGGTGTGCCCCCTTGTGGTGGAGTGTAGATGTGTGGAGAAAAGTGGAATATGTTTGCTTTTCCACAAAAATCTATTTTGTTTTGGTTAAATTTTGGTTTAATGTCCATTTGAACAGGGCTAAAAAATACATACATACTGTATATGCTGTAATGTAAGCAATCAGTCTACAATTTCAATATATTTCATTTAAGTATTTTATTTTCCAACAGGGTATTGATTAATTTATTTCTTTAATAATTCTGAAAAAAAGGTTTTATTCAGAATCAATTACTCATCAAAATATTTCTTTCTCCAGATTTTCCTGTTCCAGATCTTGCGAGGCTTGGCGTACTGTCACAGACGGAAAGTTCTCCACAGAGACTTGAAGCCCCAGAATCTGCTCATCAACGACAGAGGAGAGCTCAAACTGGCTGACTTTGGTAAAAAAAAAAAGAAAAAAAAGTCAGGGATCTTTCTTGAAATGAATTATCTTGCATTTGTATTAAAAAATCTGCCGTCATCTGTATTTTACAAACACTACATGACAAATTTGAACACTTCTTTTTTTTTTTTTAAATGAATGAATATGAAAACTATCGTGTCCTTTTGAATCTGTTCTTATTTCTCTTATTTCTGATCCACAGGCCTGGCGAGGGCCAAGTCTGTACCCACTAAAACATACTCTAATGAGGTGGTAACACTTTGGTATCGGCCTCCCGATGTGCTGCTCGGATCCTCTGAGTACTCCACGCAGATAGACATGTGGTGAGTGGGCCTCACTCAACAGGGGTGATTACGACTGTTAGAAAACACTAGTCAGACTCTTGGCTGCTCTCTGGTTTTGTCCATATGACTGAACACACTGAAGAAGACAAATATATAATCAAAAGAAATTCCCGTAATCAGTTACTAATTTAATCATTAAATAGTTCTCATTTGACTTATTTGATGCCTAGCTGCTTCAGCGACAGATGTTTTTTAATTTAGTTGATGGTCTTATGTTGAGGAATTTACACGCCGCTGATGAACACGCCCATGCTGTTGCTGTGGAAAATCAACTATCAACAGTTTCCCCTTAAACTTCAAAGGGCCCTGCTGTTTTCTTCAATTAATTTCTGCCTTTTGATGTTTTTTTTGTGGGACAGATTGTAACTGATCAGTGAATCCAGGGAGCTAGATCCAAAATATTTAATGTAGTTTAGAAACATGCAAACCTGTTGACATGTCTTCATGACCTCACCCCGTCTGTCCATGTCTCCCTGTCAGGGGTGTGGGCTGTATATTCTATGAGATGGCTGCCGGCAGGCCCCTGTTCCCAGGCTCCACTGTGGAGGACGAGCTGCACCTCATCTTCAGGCTGCTAGGTCAGTGCTGCCCCCTGCTGACATGGAAGTGGTCACACTTCTCATATGCGCCTTTAATCACATTAACCCTGGCATGTATCCCCTGTGGCAGCGTGAAAAGCCCTCCCAGCTGCCATGGTAAAGCCTAACACTAACAGGGTCGAATGAATGTCCTTCCTCAGGCACTCCCACAGAAGACAGCTGGCCTGGGATATCCTCTATCGATGAACTCAAGTCCTACAAGTTTCCAAAGTACAAGCCCCAGCCACTCATTAACCACGCGCCCAGGTACGGTTGGGATATTCATACCCTGAGCATATGCTTTCTATTACCAATTGTATTTTTACATCAGACATAGTGTGTTAGTGTTTTTCAAATGTTAACATGTTCTTTTATTTGGATTGCTACTATAGTTTCTTAACATGTCCCCTTTACCTCTCTTGTTAGCTCTCTAATCATTGGAGATGGAAATGAGCAAATATTTGTAATCAGACCCAGGTATATGAGCAGAGCTGCTATGTAGAGCGTTGTAGATTTTATAGTGAGTTTAGTGTTATTGGTTTGTTTAGTTAGGAGTGTGTGCTCTTTGTCACTTCCTGTAAGGAAATCCTGTGGAATAGTTGACTCTGTTTCCTTCCTTACACTCACCAGCATCTGTGAGTCACCCCACCTCCACTGACCCCCACCCCCTTGCTCTCTCTCCCTCTCCCCTCTGCAGGTTGGACACTGATGGCATCGACCTGCTGATGTCATTCCTAAAAGTGAGTCTGACTATATCTGCCAGACATTAATGGGATGTTAAAAGCAATGTGAAAGCTATGTTAGGATTGTATTTATGGAAAGAACTGCATCAAGGCTCGACAACACATTCTCATGCACCGCTGACCACATTTTTTTCCTTTGTCATTCTTTAATGAGTGTTTGTGTTTCTTTGACTGCTCTAAATCTCAGTATGAATCAAAAAAAAGGATCTCTGCTGATGAAGCAATGAGACAGCCGTACTTCAGGAGCCTGGGGCCACGTGTGCACACACTGCCAGAGAGTGAGTAATGATATGGCAACGCATTAATGCAGACTTGGCAGGCTCCACTAGGTGCAACTTAAAGAATATTGCAGTGTACAGAGAGGATCAGTTACAGCCTTGTAACAAAGACACTAGTCTTCTGGCAAGATGATTTCTGTTGCACTGACTGACTCTGTGTCTCTGGTAGGCATATCCATATTCACACTGAAGGAGGTCCAGCTGCAGAGAGATCCTGGCTACCGGAACTCATCGTACCCCGAGTCAGGTGAGGAGTAAAACACTAATCAGTACTTTGATTTTTTTTGTTTTCACTGTAGATTTGATGCAACCAACCTCATGTCTACATTTTCTCTTCCCCCCTTCTCGCTTCAGGCAACGGAAAGAGCAGAAGGCAAAGCATGCTGTTTTAGATTCTCTGGACTGTATATTTTTATTTTTATTTGGGAAGGATCTCCTAGCTGTACAGTCTCGCCGATGGATCAGTACCCTGAGATGGATGTTGACGTGGAGCATCATCATCATCACCTCCACCCCCAAAACATCAGGGGTACTTGTCCACAGTGCAAACCCCCTCCCAGGTTTGACATGAACCTGGCCCAAAAGAGACATTTATATACTGTACATCTATATTTATTGAGAAGAGAATTTGCTGCTAAATCCAACTACTGTCTAGAATTCTAACTGGCTCAGTCACTTTAATGAGTACATGCAATGTGTATAGATTTTTAAATTTTTTTTTTTTTTTGAAGTGGTGGTATTTTTAGTGATTTTGTTTTGTCCTTATTTCCATTTTAATACATAAAAAAAACTCCACCTCAAAGCTCTTCAGTGTGTGGGTGTGTGAGGCACACAGATAGACCGGGGGGGAAGGGTGTTTGTGTAGCAGCTCAAAAAGATTTTAAGTTTGTATCTCTGTTGCTGCGGTGCTGTTCTCAGTAGCACCCATCATTTGTGACCATTAACTCTGAAGGTTTTCGAGGCCAGCTTTGATATAACTGATCATTTTACCCTAACTGGAGGCTAAAATGAGAGCAGTGCTGCCAAGCTCAGTGAAAACAGATCACATCCTTGTCAGATGCTTGCATATCATTCCAGGATGTTGTAGTCTCTGTTGTGACCAATGAACAAATGTAGGGGGGGGGGGGGCAAAGTAGAGTTAACATGGGCATTATAGAGCTGGGTACACCTCCTAAATTCTTCAGAAAACCTGCATATTTAACTGCAGTGACCAGCCTCCTCGTCCTTGTTCTTTTCCACCTCAGTCCCACACATCATCTCCTCTGATCTGTTACAGAGAGGAGATGCAAAGTGAAGTTGGTGTTCTCCTTTACTGCCATTCCCATCTCCATCAACTGTAAAAAAAAAAAAAAAAAAAAGAATCTTTTTTTTCTGGGTTGCCTCCATCATTGTGTGCATGCTTGCCCAGTTGTATGAGGAAGCACACAGCCACTGAACTCCTAATTCAGGGAGAACTAGCTACAGTCCTCCCCCTAGTGAAAACGATACTGAGTCACAGTCTATTTAACAGTGTTACAAGATATGTTTTGTATGATATTCTTTAACTTTATTTGTGGATAATTGTTATTGGTGTGGGATTCCATTGCAGATGCCCTCCCAAGAGTTTTTTTTTCCAGAGTAAAGAAAATTAAATTTAAAGTTTAAACAGAAATTATATGAACTGGTTTTGAATTTTTTTTTTTTTTTGCTGCCGTACACACTTCACACCTGCATTTAAGCATTCAATGCTTTGTTTATTGAAAATGACAAAACATTCTTTACAATACAAAATTATACAGAATACATACTGTATACCAAGTCCAGTATAAAAAAAACATTACACGTGTTACAAAGGTTTTTCATTGATTTGAAATCTCGTCTTCATTAAAAGATTTTTTTTTTTTTTAAAGAAAAAAAACAGGACAATAAGGCACAGCCGGTACTAACAGAGAAGCATAGTGCATACAAAACATACAAAACCCCACAAGTGAAACGGCAAGTTTCACATTGTGATGATCATTTAAGAGGGAAAAATATTTTTTACAAGATTAAAACAACCAAGCTCTGCACAGAATGAGCAGCTAGCTAGTCTTTAACAGCTAGCTGTACGTCACTACTGTCCATTGTGGACAGGGTCATGTGGAAATGTGCTGTACTTTATCACAAAGGGCCACACGTCTCACAGACATTATGGCATATGGCTTTTACCAAGTGCTTTCAACCACTGGAATCTGAAGCAACTCAAGTGCAAAAAAAAAAGTGAGGTCACATACTGTCTTGAGGGACTTTTCTGAAGCTAATTTTGACAAGACGGACAAGAGATCGCTGTTGCTGATGATGATGAGAATTTTTCAACAAGAGATTGATGAAGATGGAAGAAGTTTTTTTGTTTTTTTTTGCAGACCCTGGATCAGGATTTGTGGGTAGTGGGAGACAGGAGCAGGGAGGAGGGTGTTCCTTCCAGGTTTGGCATGGGGACAGGCATGTGTCCGTTGATTAGGCTGGGGAACTGTGGAGGAAGAGAAAGGGGCTGAGTTAGCGAGGAGGGGACAGAGGCTCTATGAAAGCGGTTTTCCGGTAAGGAACTGCAGCATTGTCACTGCTCTGGTTTCCTGTTTTTTTTTAATTCATTGTGCCTCTTCCTTTTCGTCTCTGTCCCCTGTACCTCCGCTGCAGAAGGAGAAGTCAACACTACTTGTGCACAAAGAATCCGGTATAGACTGTGTGTTTGTATGCCTGTGGTGGGGGTGTGGTGTAAGTGTGTGTGTGCATTTCACAAATGAAGAGCAGCTCTCAAACCAGTCCACCCTGTTCAGACTGGCTCCCCTGGGCTCAAACAGGAAGTATTCACAGGATTTCCTCTCTCTCTCTCTCACAAGCGCTGAAACAGGACACCTCTGCTGGACCTGCTTACTAAGTCTCGACTAGTTTCACAACTGTTGGTGTGTGTTATTTTGCAGATCACAAAAACGTCTTGTTTTCATATTTGATATGTGTTTCTGGCACTTAATTTTGAGAAAATAATAGAGGGAACAATAATAAAGTATAGGTGGAGATTTCATGCATATGTTTATATTTAACATAACTTCAGGCATTAAAACCTGGAGTCAATCATCCCCTTAATTCACTGTTGTGATTGTTAGATCTCTTAAAAAATGTTCAGTCACCTGATTTTAGCAACCACTAGGCAGAAAAGGAGTTTTGCAGCAGCACTAATTTAACCTGCACAGCCTCACAACTTCCTCCTTGGCTCTCACGAACACGAACACGTAATCCCTGAGCACACCTTCTGGTCTCACCTCCTGCTATTTTAGCTCCTCTCTCTTTCTTTCTGCATCTGCCTGTGTGTGTGTGTGGGGGGGTGTGGGTGTGTGTTATAGTGTTTTCTTACCTGGAACAAGGAGCTGTGGCCCTGCAGCCGAGCGGGACTGAGTGGGGCGACAGGGCTGAGGCTGCTCCAGAAGTGGATGCCTGACAACAGTGGACTGTGAGCCAGCAGCAAACCAGAAGGAGTCTGTGAGAGGGAGACGGGGAGAAAGAGAGTGAAGGAGGAGGTATTGTGTAAATAAGAGAAAACAGTGAGTACAACAGGAGAAACACAGAGACCCGCTGGCTGCAGGGCGCTGCTGTGAGGGATTTGGTAACGCAAAACATGCTGAAATGGTAAAAAATGGACGTGTATTGGTGTTTGGAAAAACAAACTGAAGGAGCAGGAAGGAAGTCTGTGGTTTCTCCCCGAGAATACAGGGGTGACGTGGGGAGGAGAGAGAGAGAGATGGATGGTGGGGGTTGTTCTTGATTGGGGTGGGGAGGTGGGGGAAAGGTCCTCAAGCACTTGGAACGCCAACTCCAGAGAAAACATATGAAATCAATTTCTCCCTCTCTTCTGGTCTTCTCTCTCCCCCTTCCCCCACTTTCCCCTGTGTCACCTCAGAGAAGTGAGCCAGTGTTGCAGAGGGACCCAGCCCTGCTCCCATTATTAATGGAATTATTGGAGCATATGGCATCACTTAGGGCCTCTTCCCCCCTCTTATAGGTTAGCCTTGCAGAAGATTTCTGTTAATCTCTTGTTTTCCTCTAATTTACATTTTTTTGGCCCTCTTATAAACAGACAGTGTGAATGTAGAATTAATGCCTTTCTCAATGTGCAGACAAACCTCTGATGCAGCAGTCATTTCTCTTTGTAAAAAAAATCCTTTATAAACGCATTATTAACTGAAATACATTATTAAATACTAACTGAGTCTTGAGGGTTATAGTAAAGATCAAAACAAACCAAAATGTCATGGCGGGGTGGATTTGGCTCTAGTAAAAAGTATTCTAGAAATTATACTGCTGGAGTCAGTAACACATTTAAGGCTACACACGCGAGGCATTATGACTCCTGTGTTTACCAAATAGACATTTCATCTTAGGTTTTATGCCTCAGACTTTATTATAAGTATAGACATATTTCTACAGGGTCTGTTATTTGCAGCACATAAACATTCTAGCAGTAATGTTGGCCTTTAACCCACAGAACTGTTTATCAAACACAGACAATGACTCACTAAATTAAGCAAACTTTAGTACAAAAATCATATATTTTACCCCTTTTCGTACCTTTTTGTTCTCTCTGTTTCTCTACTTAAATACATATAGTGATAGTCTTTCCACCAGCGCGTGCCAGGCTGTGTCAGACTGGGCGCTTCAGGGACACTGACATCATAATCTGGATGGATCCCATCATCTCCCCATGGCCGGCCAGGCCACCGCACAGAGGGGGCGGAAACAGATAGCATCACAGATTTATTCTCTTTCTGAGAACTGATTATTATCGGGCTCAATGTACTTCAGCTGTATCTGGCACAGAATGACACGATCTCCATCTTCAGTTATTGAGAGCAGATATAAAAGAACATCCAAAAATGTGTCAAAGGGTAGCAGCAGGGTGTGTGAGCATGTCTTGACTGGATTAGAGATGAGGCATATTTTGGAACAGTCTCAGGTGTGTGCACCTACCGAGCCAACAGTCTTCACAATTTAGTCGATTGGGCGAAAGAGTGGCAACGAATGAGACCCCAAATGCTCATAAAAATCACAGCTTGGAACCTATAAACCACCTGACTTGATATGTGTAGAGAGGGAGCACTGACTGCACTGACTGTGTGGTGTCCAGTTTGGTATAATTCAAATAAAACATCTCACCTGTGCAGTGAAGAAGGCAGGAGTGAGAGAGCCAGATGGCAGTGCCGGGCTGTTAAGGGCGATGGAGCCGATGTCACTCCCCGCGAGCAGCAGAGACGGGGCGGAGATCTCCAGAGCTTTGGGCTTTTTGCTTTTTGGTAGGAGTCCATCTCCTTGGTTACTACTACTAGAAGTAGAGCTACTTCTAGCACTGCTGCTGCTTCTCTTTTCAGGAGACTGCAGGGCTCGCTCCCTGTGCCCAGAGGAGAGGTTGAGGGGCTGTGCGTTCTGGTCTGAGTCCTCCTCCTCCTCTTTGGCTGCAGGGCTCCAGCTATGGCCAGGCTGGGTGTGGGGGGAGGACGGGGAGTGGGAATGAGAAGGGAGCTTGGATGGCCTAGGTGAGACGTAGGACTCAGGTTTGGCAGAGGGAGGAGAGCTCCTCTCGTTGGTGTTGGTGCCAAAGCGGATGACGGAGCGCGGCTCCTCCTGACGCTCCCGCAGGGCGCGAAACAGCTCAGGTTGGTTCTGCAGGGAGCTGATGCTGAAGGAGGAGTAGAGACCTGAGCGGAGGTAGTCGTTCCGACACTGCTGAGCCCCCAGGGCTGCCAGGGTCCTCCTCTGGATCTCCTCCTCTCCTTCCTCTTCCTCCTCCTCCTCTACCTCCAGCTCAGGGGCCTCTCCTTCCTGGAGAGGAAACCGTCCAGAAGCCAGGCCCATCTCCACCGCCTGGGGGTCCATCTTTAGGATCTCAGGGAAGGACACAAACTTATAGACAAACTTCTGGCCGATCACCTTCTTGATGATGTTCTATAAAACAAACAAAACAAAGTAGAACGAGTTATATAACATTATAGTTATATTATAACAAGCTGATCAATGAGGAATATCAATCTAGGGATGTTGGACAGCATTTCATTAGTTCAGTCAAGGCAAATCGCCTGGAACAGCTTTGTGTTAGAGTGCTACATCATAGCCGGAGCTTTACTGTGTGAGAAAAGAGGAAGTGGAAGTATATATCTATCACAGGAGATTGTTGGTTTAAAGTTCAGAACAACAAAAAACTAGTAGTGGGGTTTCCACTCCCTTCACACTATTACACATTTAACCATAGTCGCTTTAATTCACCTTGTCGTAGTAGTAGCGCAGGGCTCTGCTCAGCTTGTCGTAGTTCATGTTGGTCTTGTTCTTACGTAGCCCCCACAGCTTGGCCACTTCCTCCGACTTCAGAAGCTTGAACTCGCCATCTGTGGACGTCCAGCATATCAGATGCTTGTGACTCTGGTCCAGCAGCAACTGCAGCAGGAACTGCCACAGGGTGATGGCGCTGTCCATACCTAAAACAAGACGACAAAGTCAGTCAGCGTGAGATTTGTGAAGCACCTTTTTGCAGCACGGTTTGACAAACTGAGCACTCGATATTAAAACCTCTCATTGGTTAGCTTTAAAACGATGTAAACTAATAGTGAATAAAACAAACCTCACGTCTTCTTTTATTTTTCCAGTGTGATTTTACTCCACACAGATTAAATTTGGTTACTGGCTTACGAGGGAACAGCCTGTCTGAGCTGTAACATGTGGTGTAAGGAAGAGTAGACCGGTGATGAATAGAACAGTGTGTTTTAAGGAGTGTAGTGTAATGTAGCGGCAGCAGGAGAAGAGAGAAAAAAAAATATAAGGAGGAACAACAGCTCAAGCCAGAAATATGCTGCGGTTCAACCTGGCCCTCTCTCCACAGGAAGTATGACGGGCCCGGGGTGGGTTATTCCTTTAATAGAGGAATGTGCAGCCTCGAAGCTCCCGTTTGCCAGCTCAAAGCTCACACGTTAACTAGGGGGACTGTTTCTGTCATCAGCAGACGAGCAAAACACCAGAGCAGTGCTGAAACAATTAGGCGATTGCATAATTAGTCAAATGACTGAAAACATTAATTGGCAAATACGTTGATAAGCAGTTAATAATTTAACTAAGTACAGAGGGAATTAAAAAAAGCTGGTTTCAGCATCTCAAATGTTAATATATGCTGATTTTCTCTCTTTTTTACATCACTGTGATTTGAATATATTTGCATTTTAGTCTTTTGATCGGAAAATGACAACTTCAAGATGTCATCTTGGGCTGTGAGAAGCTATGATTGGCATTTTTCACTACTTTCTGACATGTTAAGAGACTAAATAATTAACCGAAAAGGTTAACTGATAATGAAAACAATCATTAGTTGCAATCCTACACTAAAGAAACACACATACCTTAACGACTGTTAATATGTTTGTGCACAAGGTATTAAAACTGATCATTCTTGTATGCATGTTCTTTCATCAGTCACAATTTACAGTGATTCATTTTTGATTTGGGGTTCTGGTCTGTAAAAGTTTGGGTTGTTTTCTGAAATAAAAACCGATTTATTTGACAAAATAAAAAAACTAGCGGAAAAATGGTATTTGAGAAATCGCTGCCAAAGCTCTGGTATTGACACTAGTATTGAAACCTTTCCAAACAACACAGAGTCCAAATACTGATGGACTGGACCGTATTGGTATATTTCATTCTTTGTTTTATCTGCGGATGCGAGGAGCAACTGGTGAATGATGCTAAAAAACACAGATAACAGAGCGGCCTATCAACCTCTTCAGAGGACAGACAGAGACAGGGTTGAACTCATTTCCGACACTAGCTTTCCCCTGAGTTTTCTATCTGCCATGTGAAACTACAAATCTGTCAAAGTCAGGACTTCCTCCTATTCTACTTCCAAGGACAAATGATGAGGAGAGGGGATCCCACAGCAGGGGAGTGTTTCCCCAGTGCTGCCACACTTCCCACAAAAAAAAAAAAAAAAAATCCCAGAAGGACAGGATAAAAAGATAAAATCATTGTCCCCTTTCCCCCAGCTCCACCCTGTAAACCTTCACTTCAGCTTTAAAAAAAAAACTTGAAGCAAATATTGATGTCTGCTAATACAGGTCTACAATTAGGTCAGACTCATAAACATTCACCTTTGGCAAGACACTGAAATAGCACAACGGTGTCTGTAAGTCAGGAATACCTCCACCTACATAAATCAGGTGATCTGAACTGAAGTACAACAAAGTGGTGATAACCCTTACTGATGACAGACTATATAAATACTAGACTGACAGGCCCTTACCAGGCAGACATACAGCCAGACATACAGCGAGGTAACGACAGACACAACCGTACACACACACACACACGGTACATCTCTTTCTAGGAACATCTCCGGGTCATTGTGGTGGTTTTTCTCGGGGGGGAATGAGGAGCTTTGCTGCGGATGCTCGGAGCTGAGATGTCTCGCTGCTGCGCACAAAGCCATCCAGTGTGTTGGCTGAACGGAAACTCCTAATGAGATTAGATGGTGTGTGTGTGTGTATGTGTGTGTGCAGACATTACTTAGCCATGACTAAATCTGCTCTCTTCCTGTTCACAGACGGTGGAAAATTCAACCGGAGCCCAATAAAAAAAAAACAACACACACACACACACACACACACATCTCTTTTTGCATTGCCCTCGTTTTGTTTGGCTGTCTTTCTGTGGAGGCTACAGTCGTATCCACAGTTAAAAAGTTGCAGTAACATTACGCACAGAGTGATCTGAATCACTTCTGCCCCACTGACTCATTTTCAAGATGTTGCTCGGACCGGAAGACGGTATATAATGGTGTCCGAAACTAAATCTGTACCACTCTCGCATAAAACTGAAAAAAAAACCCCACATCCACATAGTTTTACACAAGTACAAAAACTTCACAGTCAAGACACTTGATATAAACCGTGAATAGTCTCGCTAATACAACGACGCGTCCACTATTTCACTTTCTACAAGACAGCAATTATCTCACAGAAAGATGTCAGTGTATTTTTTTTTTTTACGATACCTGCGATCTCTTACTTGGTCTTTTTTTTTTCTTTTCTCTCCCCTCCGCGAAACTTTACGTTGAAGCTTGTGTGATTCCTTGTTTTTCCATGCTTACTTCTGGTCTACACAGTTGTGCTGGACTGAAATAGGATCCTGGGCTTTTTCTTTTTCTGAGCAGGAAGTTGGAGCAGGCAGACACAGAGCCGGCTGACTTCCTCTCCCCTACGATTCCCCAGGCAGTTTGCCGTCTGTGTAAACACACTTTTCCTCCCCTCCTCTTCTTCTCTGCCTCCCCGCTGACGGCCAGCAGTCGGCCTGCTTTACTCTGAGTCTGCACACATGTTCGTACAGAAAACTCCGATTACCGATGAACTGACATCATCATCAGGCCTCAGGCCACACGGTGATGCTTTCAGGCGCGCCTCGTCGATTCCAACACTCATTTTTACGCATTTTTCATAATCGGGGAGTTGAAGTCGGTTGAATACACATCAGGGTACCTGTAGTTTTTGATGAGGAAATGCAGCTTTTGTATGACAGTAATCAGACTTAACTGATCCGCAGAGGGAAGGAGTTTATACTGGATCAAAACAAACTATAATACACATTACATTTAGATTTACATATTTTTTTGTTGCCATGCTTTTTCAAATATTTTGTCAATATGAACAAAGACTCACAATTAACCCATTTGTGCAAGACAATGAACAATAGTAGAGCAAATAACATCTACTTAATAGCACATTTATTGTGACTGTGTAGGGCAGAAACACTGTATTATGATTTCATTGCCTATTTTATTACTAAACAGGAGAAAACAAGTGGTGACACGTAACAAAGTTTCTATCTGGCATGAATTAGTTGACATCTTTAAAACAACAACATATGATTACATTTTGGTATGAAGATTAAGACAAAACTATTGGTAGATTTAGAGTCTAGATTGCAGAACTATATATTTTTTTGTTCCTCAGTTGGTCAGTTTGTTAAACAGGAGTCCAGGATGTCGGTAGGCCGGAGGTGATCTGGTGTAACTGTGTAGGTCAAGCACTTGACTGAGTGTGGAAGCAAGCGATGAAACTGTTTGAACTGTTTGTTTCTAATAATGCGCTCTGCTGTCTGGCTGAATGTTTGTTTTGTCATGTGTGTCAGTGTTTACCTTGTGATGTAAGACAACATTTTCAGGACAGGGTGAAACTGTTGGCAGCATTGGATTAGCCATTTAATATATAAATATATTTATATTAGAATAATGAGATTTAATCAGCTCCAGTTTAATCAACTTGAACTGTGAATCAAATGTGAGATTTTGATGATGCATCTTTGCTCAAAGAACTGGATTGAAATCTAGTCATGATATTAAGTTGTTTCAACTCTGCTACAAACATTTTGCTGAATCAACATCCCTCTAGAAAAGCTTCAAATGTTTATTTATTTATTTTTTTTCATTTTTAAGAGCAGTTGAAATGTCTGACAGCAAGTGAAAACATCAATATTACACTCACTTCAAACATACTGAGATCAAACGTTTATGAAGTGTTGTAACCAGTATTCATCACTGCCATGGTAACAAGCAAACTGCATGATTGATTTTGTTGTTGGTAAAAACAGTTATTGGTTTAATTATTGCACTTTCAGTAAATATAGACTACCGCCGGTGCCGTTTCTGCAGTTATATCACGTGAAAGCTTTTGGGTCAATATGTCCAAACATCCGTGTGACAGACCCCGTGGAGGTCAGTGAACCCCCAGAGGTGTGACACCGGTGAGGCGTGGCTCCAGATCGCTGCCCCTGATTGGTGGCGGAACTTTGGGCGGCTGAAGGTGGTACCTTGGAGAGCGGTGAGCAGCGCTCACTGCAGCAGAGTCCGGCTGAAACGCGATGCCTCGTTTTACTATCCACATCCGAGATGAGTGGCTGGCAGTGCCCTGCCGAGATACCACCAACAACATCCGGTGGCTCGGCCAGGAGGCGCTCAAACGTTACATGAAGAACAAACCGGACAACGGCGGCATCACGGCTGTGAAGGACACGCGGTTTGTTGTGCGCAGGTGCCAAAGTTTGGGTTTGTTGGACGCGGATGACACCATCGATGATGTGCTGGAGGATAATGACTTTGTCGAGCTTGGTATGAGCGTATGCATGCAAACATACAATATATTTATGTATTATCACGTTCAGACTACACTAGACGTGTATTCAATGTGTATCATTATTTGTATTTGCAGCCATTGAAGGAGATACCATGTCTCCTGACTTCATACCGTGCCAGCCTGGAGTTTCTCATCTGTATCCTCAAACGTGTTATTTGTGCAAAACACACACATCTTTTTTATGTAATTAAGCCACTACAAGCCACAACAATGACTCCTCAAAGGTTATGTTTTGCTTAGGTTTTGTGTTATTTTTTAAAACCCAACATATCATCTCAGTTCCCCCTGAATATTATCCTTAATTAAATGATGTAAAACAGTACAGCAGCATACAGAGAACCTGCAGAAGTAAGTGCACGTTTTAATCATTAGCTGTTTGAATTTGAAGACATGCATGTTTATCACTGATTTTATGTAATGTTCGTCTCCTTTGTGCAGTATCTTGCCTTGGATGGAAACAGCCTGACATCGACAGATCTGGTTAACTTAGGCAGAGGACTCTACAAGATAAAGGTAATGATCCGTATCTGTTGTCATGGCTCGTCTGTGGTGATCTTTGACTTAATTGAATCTTTCCCTTTACCAATATTCTCAGCTGACTCTGGAGGCAGAAAGAAAAGTTGTGCAATCCAGAGAGCTTTTGGACACCATTGTCAAAGAAAACAAAGGTTAAGATAAGTTTAAGAATATGCTTGTCTACAAATACACAACATGTAAATATCTTAATGTTAACCAGCTACTGTGAAATGCCATGTATGTATTTTCTCTCTCTTTCTTCCTCCAGTTGTCTATGGAATCACAACAGGTTTTGGCAAATTTGCCCGAACTGTCATTCCTGTCAGCAAACTCAAGTAAAGTCAATGTTTTCTATGTTCTTTATCAACTGTAGATCTCCTGTTGGAGGGTGAGCACTTTTTAATGTGCTGATGTCATGTTTGTTCCACAGGGAGCTGCAGGAGAACTTGGTTCGGTCACACTCATCAGGTAATAGAAGATACCTTATTGGTCTAGATTTGGAAGGATTACATACATTTGGTGTTACTGAGATGTTTTAGGGTTTTTTTTCTCTGTGTTTATGCCTGCATCGCTGATTATTATACTGTTGTGTGCAGGTGTGGGAAACCCGCTAAGTCCGGAGAGGACCCGCATGCTGCTCGCTCTGAGGATCAATGTTCTGGCCAAAGGGCATAGTGGGATTTCTCTGGAGACGCTTCATGCCATGATCCAGGCCTTCAACGGTAAGCTCCAACTGGACCTGTATCAGCCTCACATTACCTGAGCTGACCTGTCAGCTTCAGTTAAATGAGATACTGTTGATAACTTCCTTTAGGGATTAGTATTGGGGAAGATGACTGTCATATGACTTATCTTAATCTCTGACTTGTTTTGTCACTGCAGCTTCTTGCCTCTCCTTTGTCCCAGAGAAGGGAACAGTAGGTGCTAGTGGAGACCTGGCACCCCTCTCTCACCTGGCTCTGGGGCTGATGGGAGAGGGTAAAATGTGGTCTCCCAAGAGCGGATGGGCAGATGCCAAATATGTAAGATTGCATTGTCATGACTTTTTCCTGGTTGTTCAACAATAGCTAATTGCTTAAAGCTGCAAGAATTGTGCCTTTTGCTTGTAGTGAAAGGTTGCAAGGTCCAGTAGGACACCGTGTTTGCTTTTTGATGACCCTTGACCTTTTACATGTTTTTTTTCCCTTTCATCTCTGATCAGGTCCTGGAGGCCCATGGACTGAAGCCAATATCACTAAGGCCTAAAGAGGTAATGTTTAAAACAGATCATGCTCTTTTATATTTGATTTGCCTGCTCTAAAGAAATGAACCCAGGGTTCAATTGGCATACGTTGCGTCATCTTTCTCAAGTACAGGACAAGCATAGTGGTAGCATTTGCACTATAAATCATCACAGCTGATACATGCCCTTATTAACTCACTCATCATTTTCCAAATACAAAAATATCACTATGTTTTTTCCCCCTTACAGGGTCTTGCTTTGATCAACGGGACCCAGATGATCACCTCTTTGGGTGCGGAGGCTGTGGAGCGAGCCCAGGCGATCGCCCAACAGGCAGACATCATTGCTGCTCTCACCCTGGAGGTGCTGAAAGGAACCACTAAGGCTTTTGACAGCGGTGAGCAACAGCAGCAATGGTGGTGAACAAAAATCCCAAAAACTAAATGGGATAATTTACCTTAAACTCCAAGATTCTCCAAGATATCTGTTCCATCTTTGCCCCTTTTTGTGGTCTTCTCCTATGTAGACATTCATGCGCTGCGGCCCCACCCGGGACAGATAGATGTGGCCCTACGTTTCCGCTCACTACTGGACTCCGATCACCATCCATCCCAGATTGCAGGTCTGAGGGTCCCACCCATATTCTGAAACAGAAAAGTTACAGTGTACTTAAAGCCAATCACACTGTGTGGAGTTTGTATGCAAAAAACGTGTATTAGTGATATTTATACTATCTTGTAGGCGCTACCTTTATAGCTGCAGTACTTCACTGCGGCTCCACAGCTCATAAATAAGATGGGTCAAATGCAGAGGGTGTTTTTGCCTGAAGGGGATTAATAAAGTAATCTCTGTTTTTTCAGAGAGCCACCGGTTCTGTGACAGAGTTCAGGATGCCTACACCATGCGGTGCTGTCCTCAGGTAACCTTAATTAAAACCAAGTTTATTTATATATCCCCAAATCACACGTTTGCCCCACAGGGATTTACAATCTGTACACCCTCTAACTGCAAACTCTCAATTTGGAAAAGGAAACAACTCTGTGGTTGACTCTCATGTGGAAGATACCATATGAGCTGCAGTAAAACTGTCCAACTGTTTCTGAGCTTTTTTTATTTTTTACTTTCTGTTCACAGGTTCACGGAGTCGTCAATGACACAATAAAATTTGTCCAGAACATAATCAATACAGAAATCAACAGTGCCACTGACAATCCTGTATCCTTTCTAAACTTGCCGACTAAAGGGTTAGTCTGTGTTTTTTAAACACAAATTGTCTATTGCTTGTTGTTGGAGCACTGAGTGATTAACTTTTCTTAACGGCCGTACAAGATGGTGTTTGCGGAAAGAGGCGAAACTATTTCAGGAGGGAATTTCCACGGAGAATACCCAGCTAAGGTATGTAAAACACTTCTGTCTGAGATATCTGTGACTCATAAAACATCTTTCTTTATTTGTTTATCTTCTGTTTCCTTCTCTTTCATTGTTCTGTTCTTTCTCATAGGCTCTGGACTTTTTAGCCATTGCAGTCCATGAGCTGGCCTCTATCAGTGAGAGGAGGACCGAGCGGTTGTGTAACCCATCTCTGAGTGAGCTGCCAGCCTTTCTCGTCAATGAGGGAGGACTCAACTCAGGGTTCATGATTGCTCACTGTACTGCTGCTGCCTTGGGTTGGTGTGAATTCTTTTTTTTATTTAATTCTATAATTTTATTGTAATCTGCATTTTGTGTTATTACAATATTTGTGCATAAATATTGACTCTAATATCTAATATTTTTTTTGTTTTTTTTTGTTTTACTGTGTTTAGTTTCAGAGAATAAAGTTTTGTGTCATCCATCCTCTGTGGACTCCTTGTCCACCAGTGCTGCCACAGAGGACCATGTGTCCATGGGGGGCTGGGCTGCTAGGAAGGCCCTGAGGGTTGTGGAACATGTGGAGCAAGGTAAAGCAATGCATGCCACGACTGGATCATTGCTATGATTAATATTAAAGTTCATCTTGCAGACGCTACATGAAGTAAATAACTAACTTTAAAGCGATAACTTAATCACAATTACACAAGCCGCTACACGGGTCAGCTGTACGTGTCTAAAGCGACATGAAGCAATTCCCTTTGGTTCAAAGAGGCTAAATGGGTTGTTTCTGGTGCATCTGCTGCAGAGAAGTTCAAAGGTAGCAGTGTTGAAAACCCTGCCAGCGTGCACCGACCAACCATGGATAAAACTGAATCAGCAAACATTTACATGGCTTCAAATCAAAGCTCACTGACAGGAAGAGGCAGACACACAAAGATTGATATTAACTACTAAACTAAAACTTCAACAAACCACTGTGGCAAAATATATTTTAACATATTCATTTGTGATTATTATTATTTTTTATAAATATACAAGGATTACGATGCATCCACAAATGTTGCAAAACAAAATCAAAAGCATCCAAGGATGTTGGAGAGTGAGCACTTGGATGAAGCTTCACAATCTCTACATTCTCCTCAAAGATTCCTCCTCAATATTATCCATTTTTATCAACAGATGTTAATTGATGGTTCTTTATCTTTGATCAGTTCTGGCGATAGAGCTGTTGGCAGCCTGTCAGGGCATTGAGTTCCTCCGCCCACTCCGTACCACCACTCCACTGGAGAAGGTCTATGAACTTGTGCGCAGTGTGGTCAAGTAAGTTAAACAGATGTGGCCAAGGTACACAGCTTTCAGTCCAATGATTTGATGTACAGGATAGTTAATATTTATCCACTGTTCCACTTCTGACTTTTCATTCACTCTCCTATTCTGCCACTAACAGACCATGGATTAAAGACAGATTCATGTCTCCAGACATTGAGGCTGTACATCGTCTCCTGCTTGACCAGAAGGCAAGTGCCGACTCTTGTAAAGGGTTTTAATTCTTACTGTGACTCCATAATGTACATATAATCTCCATGGGCACACAAACTGAAGGTAAACGGTGACTTTTGAATGACGTGTCTATTTTCAGGTGTGGAATGTGGCCAAACCTTACATTGACAAGTATCAGACAGAGTACATCCCTGAGTCACGTCCCATTTCGCCTACTGCCTTCTCTCTGGAGTCTCCAGCATCACCGAGGAAACGCCTTCGTCATGAGTGAATGAATTGAAAATGAAGTGAAAATTCTTGATTTTTTTTTTTTCAAAAACTAAAATGAAAAAATAAAAAAAATAAAAAAAAGGAACCATCATTTATATACACTTCAAAGGATTTAAATTACTACCAACCACACGTCTCTGTGTGAGTTGTATTTATCGACTCTTTTGTTGTTACTTCAAAATGTGCCTAATTGAGTTTGTATTGCCTCATGCCTACCTCAGCCATTGAACCTACCTATCTATCAAATCTTTTTAATGACGTAGCACAAGCATTACTATGATTGTATGTAGATTTCTCTGGAGTAATTTATTAAATCTTTAACGACTGTCATCTGTACAACTTAAACAACACAACAATAAAATGTTTCAAAGCTGCATTCTTGCACCGTAATTATTTTGATAGTGACGTAAGCCTGCATTTGGCTCACTGGCTTCCTGTTTTTATTTCTGTCTTTTTAGGGCAATTATATGGCCACACCTTTATATTTTTATTCCCAAAATCCAAGATGTGTTCAACAGTCCGCAACTCAAAGACATTTACATCATAAAAGGCTAAACAGAAGTTTCACATTTTTTTCTTTAAAAATGCCTCAAATCATTTAATCAGTTATGAAAATAGTTGGTGATTAATTTTTTAGACAAGCGATTGATAGATTAATTGACTTATCAGCTCTAATCACGCCTCTCTTAAGTGTTATCATTAAGACAACAGGAGGTGAAGGTACAGTACATTATTTTATATTTCTTTAATATAGGTGAGCTTTTTTATGTCAGCAACTTATTTGATATGAAACTCCTGATGGTGTCTAACTTTACCGTCTAGTCTGTAAATGATTCGTTTTAAGTTTCAGAATGACTGCTGTATTTGGACTCTGCCATTATCAGTGATGTAGAAACTAGAGTCCAAAAGCCACTTCCTTGTCTTTGTCAGTGTAATTTCTACAATACAACAACACTCTGTGTAAACAGGAAGCAGGTTTTTATTTACATCTACAGTCATATTACCTAATTGCCCGGTGTGTGAGTCAAGCCTTCTTGGAACTGCCTATTCAAGTTTAACAACATCTACCTGTATATGTAAAGAAGCCACTCTTCCACCTTGAGGTGTTGTTGAATAAAACACGAGGAAGATAAAGTGGTATGTCACAGACCTGGATAGGCAGCTTTGATCGACTAATTCAAAGGTCACACAAACAAACTCATAACAGATAGTAGCACATGGGACAGCAGACGTCAAACAGGTCAGTTTGTGTAGTTGCCATTTCAGGCCTTTCCCCAAACACAATCTACTTAAAAGCTGCTAAACTTTACTTTTCTGCAGCAGCTTGTGACCATAACCAACACTTATGATTGAAAACTACTTTGAATTAATAAGTGCAACAAATGATCAACATTTGATGCTCATACAGGGCACAAGCCATACATATTACAATATAAAACACAGTTAGCCCATGACCAGTCTCAGAAAGGTGTGGTTATATAAACCGTGGTCTAACTAAGCTAATGACCTATTGGCAGGACAAGAAACTGAAACATGGCTGAGGCTGTGACAAAGCGGTTTAAATTAAAGTCTGAAGAGGGAAAAAAAATGTGTCTCCTTCGAGCCGGATTCGAACCAGCGACCTAAGGATTTCCGCATTAACGCCTCTACAGTCCTCCGCTCTACTAACTGAGCTATCGAAGGGACGATACATAGCGGTTTCAAAATACTGTATTCAAAGCTGAACTTAGATGTCATGATATTATTTAACATTTTTTTAACATGCTACGAAACCCTTCGGTAATACAATACGTGTAGCTAACAGCTATATGACGAAAGTGTAGCCGTGTGCAAACCGGCTGGTGTCTTCAGTTACTAGCTAGCTTACAGCTAATGGACAGCAAGTTACCGTTAATGTATATTTTGCCACAAAAACTAAGGAAACGAAGAAAAGTGTGATAATTTTCTCAAATGGCACATAGTAGCATATAGTCATCTAATAATGATACTAATTGGTGACTAATGTTAATAAATTAACTACTAAAACCTGACCTACCTCGATCCTCTGTACAAACACAAACAGGTAAAACAGGTGTGTTTGTGAGATCTTGAGGTCTGCGGTAAGTAAAATGAGCAGGACACCTGTCAGTAAATCATTGCACTAAATAAGCTAACTGTTGCTCTAATTTGAAATGTTGGGGGTTTTTTTCTTTTAAAACAGGCCGAAGTTAATCGTCAGTGACTGCAGGGTTTAGCCGCTGTAATTGTTGTTGTTAAGAAGACAAGCATTGTACATTAGTACATTTATCTTCTGTGTATTGGTCAGCAAAGTATTGTACAAAATGCACGAATATTGTACACACACTGTATTATAACCACACTCCCCAAGCCTGGGATTGAACCTACGATCTTTGTTTTTTTCTCAGTCAATCAAATTAATAGGAATTTTCTTTTTCTGCTGCAATTGTAGATACCTGTACAAGTGTGCAACTGTATATTTATAATTGCGTGTGTGTGCGTTTTGGGATGTGCGTGTGATGTAAAATGTCATTAGGCATCATTTGAATGATGGTTAAGCAACTTAACATCGTGCAGTTTAGATCCTCTTATCATCACTGCCATCTCTTAAGTGCCCTAAACAACAGGAAATAGTACTGTTATTATATATGGTGAGGGTTTATCCTTGAACAGCTGAAAACCCTTTGTTGTTGTTGTTCCTGCATAGCTGATAGGTGCTGTGAATCACACTTCCTCTCAGCCAGGTTTACTTTATCTTCAGTTACAATAAGGCATCCAACAGCAATCCCCTCTGATAATAATATAAGCAGGTTTTGTTCAATCTCTGCAGGATTTCAAATGTGGACATATAGATGTTTTAGATCATGTTTGGTAAGATTTAGCGTTGCCCGATGCTCCTATTCATAACTATAATAATCAATTCATTGTATGTTCAAATCTAGGATGCTCTGGTTCCTGAGAGGTACATGCAAATTTACAGGTAAGTGGCATTTGATTGTCTACAAGTCTATGGGATAAATTCTTGTATCTTTGTATTTTTTACTAAAACCTCAACAACTTTTAGTCATAAGTAATCCCTTTTAAATAACTACATTGTTCTTTTATAGAGTCAGTTTTAGTCTAAATAAGGTCATTTCAATGTACACACTATTCTTTCAAAACCTTATAAAGATTTAACCACTAGGTGGCAATGCTCTCTCATTTTAAGATATTTCCCCAAATCAACACACCTAGTCAAGACATGTAGATTAATTTGCTCCCACAGTTGTGTTGGTCTGGTCATTTTGTCTATTTTGTACACACAGCAAATTGCAGCATATAAACAAAGCTCAAATCTCATTTAAACCAAAACCAATTCATAAATGAGAGAGAGAGAGAAGATGTTATTCAGATGGTTATATCTCAGTCCTCTTACATTAAAAGTGATAGTTTTGTTGTGATTCTCTGAATGCACTAATCTATAACAATCCCACACTGTGATATGCGCCAATCACGGGATATGTCATCTGCAGAATTAGTCCTTACCCAGGCTCACTGAACCCATTGTACTTTGAGAGGGGAAAGTACACTCTGAGAAGATGTTGGTATCATTAACAGAAAAGAAATCCTCTCCATGTGTTTCTGCTGGAAAGACACCAGTGTCTTATGACAGCAAAGCCCCAAGCTGAAAGGTACGTTAATCAAGTACTGTACTTAAGAACAAAATATTTCTACTTTGTGTTACTTAATACCTCTACTTCACTAAATGTTTATTTTTTTTATCCCACATAATTTATTTGAAAGCTTTAGTTGCTCAATAATTTTTGCAGATTTATCTTTTACATGCAAAACATATGATCAGCAAATACAATATTATTATGAATTCTGCAATATGAGTATTTTTACTTTTGATACTTATATGCATAATTTTCATTTTTCTTCTTAAGTACAATTTTGAATGCTTCTATTTACTTCTCTCCTACTACTAACAGAGTATTTTAACGTGTATTCCTCTACAGAATGGCTGAAATATCTAAATCAAGACGTCTGTCAAACAGCAAAGTGAAAACAATAATTACTTAGTCAGGTTTATTGAAGGCTGCTCATGATAAATAGGACGTGCTGGCAGGCAGCTCACCTGCATATCGCCACTCTTCCATCTTGTCTTGACCTGTCAGACAACAAAGCAAATGTGTTGCATGTGTAGTCAGTCTACATACAGTAAATTACAACAAAATGGGACAAACATGAAGCCTTAAAGCAGGGTCAGGGTGGTGAGGCAGCAGACATTCCTGTCATAACACAACCCCACCCACCCACCCCATCTCCTCTCCATCCTTTACGCAGATTATCACCCTGTCTGTCCATCAACTATAAGCATCCAAGAGGAGCTACTTAACCTCTCTCCCTTACCCCCTACTCACCCACCTATGGTAAAGGTTTGAAGAGTGTATCTCCATGAATCCATCAATCACATACACTCTAACAGACAGCTTGTCATTACAAGCATTATAGTTATCCTCAATCTTGCACACACTTTCCAAGTGTTTTATGGCTTTTTGTGCTATTTTCATCATTGGGGTGTCTGTTAAAAGCAGCAATGGCACACAGTGTGCAGTGGTTTTTTTTTCCAAGTAATGGTGCTATTTTCTTTCAGCAAAGTTAGACGAGCTAAAAGGCATCCTCATGATTAACAACTGTTAAGGTCACCTGTCAGGTCACATCCTCCGTTGGATGTTTTTTTTTTTTTTTTTTTTTTTTTACAGTAAATCAGCGTTACAATAAATAGATTTTTTTTGTAACATGCTGACATTATGCCAACCACATCATGTGTATTGTATTTGAATTACAGTATATTTGAAATTAAAGATGAAACAAAAGAGGAACACTGTAATTGGTCATAATAAAAAACATTACATTATCATTATCATCAAGGCTCTCCTTCAAGGTTGATAGTCTTTGTTCCGTTGATCTATTTACGGCCTCTCAGGTGGTTTATGAGTCCAACCTTGGCTTTGAAAGTTCTTTAGCATTCAGGACGGGCTTTGGTGGTTCTTGCCTCTTTTTCCGCTTTTAGTCTCTTTGCTACTAATTCTGCACATCTGTTGGCTTCGAAAGTTGTTGTTGTTCTTTCTCAGATGATTGTTCATCAGAGTTTCCTGTCCTTGGCATTGGTTTCCCAGTTTTCCCAGATGTTACGTTTCTTCATGTTGGCTTATAAGACGTGAGATTCCTGTGTGTGTGTGTGTATTTGTTTAACGTGTACTTTACGTTGTACTCCAGGAAGCACACGATTCCAAAAGGCAAGGAAACGGAGATCATTGGAGCTGATGGATTTGTTGCAGTCTTTGAGATCGCAGTAACTTCTTCGGCCTGCTCTTGGCACCACACAAGCTTCTTCACCAGGACAAGGTAACAACACAGAGAAGATTATCTATTATATATACACACACGTCAACATGGATACAGTGGAAATGATCTGTAGCAAATTCCGCATATTTGGCTACGAGTCTTTCTTTTCAGCTATTACCTATCAGATACACAAAACTCACACCTGCGGTTTGTACAGTGTGTTACAAAGTGTCTCCTCTCCACTGTTAATGATACCGTGTGCTTTCCTGCTTTTTATTCACGTCACGTAGCAGATGGCACTTTAGATGTGGGGTCCTCTGTGAGAACTTCCATTCCCATCTCATAACACTAAAAAAATAGAAATGGGACACATCTGCCTGCCTGGCTTTTATGAAGGTGAAACTCCTACAGTTCCTCTGTTGTTGTGTCCACTCCTGCTGTTAATTCAGGCTTGTGCTCAGTCATCTGTTGAGTTCTTCCTGTGCAGTAAGAGACTGTGTCAAAAGGTGATGTAGAAAATAGAGTCCAAACTTCCAGAAATGTCTGGATGGAGGGGGCTGCTCAGGGGAATGTGTGCAAGGAGGGGTAGGGGAAGTTTTTTTTTTTACTGTGCAATGTAGTATCAAGAATCTTACTGCTGTCATTGTATAACATTAATAACTAACAGCATTAATGCCATATGAGTTACATCATAGGTAGAGTTGCATTTTAGGACTAAAGTTTACATAACACAGACCCTGTATCATTTTTTTTTTTTTGTCATTACAGATGAAACTATCTGATGAAATGCAGGTGAGTGCGATGTTAAACAGACAGATAGCAGTGATAAACATAAAAATGGAATCAGTGAAATCAGTGACAGACGGCGCATGGAGCACTCTGTTTAATGCCTAGCCTGTGGGCAAGGCGCCTACCCTACTTGCCTGAAGCATGTCTGGCTTTTTGTCTGGCTTTTACAGGAGAGTAGACAGATTACTTGCAAGGGTTGAGATGGTTCAGTGAGCTGAAGGTACTAGGTGACATGGCAGCATGAAGGGGGGGAAGGTAACCATATCCTTTTACAGTCTGGAAATAAAACAGGCCAGCAACGGTGGAACGGCCTCAAGTCTGTCATCTTATCGGGCCAAAAGATGACAGGGCCACAGCAGCACCGCTGGCTGTGGAGGTTCAGCACTGGGACTGTTGCAGGCAAGGTATTAATTAAATACCAGGAGGAGTAGTTCATCCCAAAGTAACTCTTCTGACTGTACTGTAGCGACTAACTTCACATTCATAACAATTTTCTGCAGTATTCCTACATAGATACATTGGTCTTTACCTGTAGTATGCAGTTACAAAGAGCTTGTTTCATCTTTTTTTTTTCTTCTTCTCCAGAACAATGTCCTGAAAGAAGGCGGCACTCTATAGATAAAATTTTTTTTTTTAAAACAGCAAAAGGAATCGCCTCATTTTTTGGCTGTAGGCTGACAAATCTTTGACACAACATTTCTGACTTTGTCAGGCAGAACACATGACTGAACAAGCACATGTTTCTTTTTATACATTATTAATATGTTTTAGTTTAATTTTTAAAACATCTGAACACTGTAGTCTTTATCAAATAGTAGTCAAACAGGAGTGAATAATGGATTTGTTAGTGTGTTTGTGAGTAACAGAATATGCATGAGGGACAGACTTAAAATAAATTACAATGCAAATGTTCATGTTAACGAAGAAATACGTTGTCCACAGCAACGGTGTGGCTTGTTGTTGTGTTTTTAATAGTTTTTGGACAACAGTGGAGCTCCGAGGCATAAGATGGAATAAGATATATCAGCCTCTGACTCATTGTCGGTTTTGCTCTTTTTATGGTTGAAAAATGTTGAATATTGTCAGCCTGACCCTTTAATGATATGGCTCAATAGGATTCAAGTTGTGGAACGAAGGATAAACAACAAACAGCTGGACGTTAAAGAGAGTAAAGGAATTTGTTTGTAATGCGTGTTTGCTTTCATCCTGCCAGGGGAAAACATTACAGACCGGCTGAGATTAGACATCCTTCCTGCGGCATTTTTTCATGGTCACTCCTGGGATTTGAGGATCGAAAAACCTGCAAGTGATGTACAAAGAGAACAGCTCAAGGTGCATCACCCTTTGCCCTGACAGATCATCTGGAGACAACCGAAATAACCCATGCAAATCTGAAAACACACAGACACCCCCCCCCCTTCTCTAAAACAGAAGAGGCCCACAGTGTGACGAGAATCGCAGTATTCCAGGAATGTCCTGATCCGTCAGGGCCCGGATGCCTTAGGGAAGAGACTGAGAACGCTCATGACACATACATACATATATACACACGTATGACAAGAGAGGATGACTCATACGACGGGCCATACTCACAATACATTGACTACTCCTGACCTCATATGTTCTCAGGTTCGATGTATGCTCTCAAAGACAATGGTCCCTTTTCATCTTCACTCATCAACCTGTCCTGTGTTTTGCTCTCCATTTTTTTTTCTCACTCTGTTCTCATGTTTTAAGCTTTTACATGGTATCAAATGAATAGGATACATCTTGTTAGCCACTGGAAGAACAGCTGTGGCATCGTGTAGTAGTTTTCTTTTCTTGAAATGTGTCTTTTGACTTTAATGAGGTGACGTAACTGTTGAGGTAAAGGGAGGGAGGGAGGGGGGGGGGGTCTGCAGGGGAGGCATGCAACTGGATGATTATTGGGGTCAAGGGTTGTGCGACCCCTCAGGTCCGCGGCTGTTGTCTGTCTGACGAGGCAGGTAAAGCCTGGTTAATGAGTGGCAGTTAGAAATAAGTGGTGATATGTGGCAGGAATGCAACACAATGACACACTTGTCAGTGAAAGCTCAAGTGCCTGGGTGGTTTGTGGAGGTGATCTAAAAGTCTTACTTATTGTTTTAAGATCATCAACGGTACCATTTTCCAGTATTTGTGCTCGTTTATGTATACAGAAAATTAAGCTCCAGAGTCAAATATCTATTTATTGCTTAACAAAATGTATTTAATGTTTTAATTCATCATGACAAAATATAAGAAAGATGGAAGTCTGATTGTCATTGTAATCATCTTCAGACCCTTCAGAAATATACTGTATGTCAAAATGTCCAGAAATGGTCTTGATAATATTCCTACTTTGGAAAATTTTAGTAATGGGAGTGGGAGGGGTCTGGGAAAAGACCAGAAGAGGGCGGTGCTAACCTCTTCATATTCCCAAATGTCAATGAACTCTTCACAGCACAATTGAACCCTGAAGTGTGTAGGATGGACTAATTTAGGGATAATGAGCGCAGTCAGAGCTCCCAGGATTATTACAAAATAAATCCAAGGAGGCATTTCTACACCATGACAGACAGAAATCAACCTAAACTCAATACGGTTGTGTTTATTTAAAACTGTTACGGTTTGTAAAAAAAAATAGTTACGTTGAATTATTAACAACCATCCTTGGATCAAACTGTTGAAGGCTCGTTGCTGCATTTAAAGATGCTACGACAGATGAGTAACAACTTCAGGATGAGACTCTGGACTTTACTTGTTATTATCCCGGTGTGCGCATCCTCTCCGCTTTTGACCGGTGAGTATGAAACTGTGTGAAACTTTTACGCACACGTTTTGAAGGTGTGCGTACGTTTTTAAAAGCTTAACTATTGGTAAACACATATATATATATATATTCTACCTTTTATATGCAACAACAAACGCATCCTTTCCCCGACCAGACACGTCTAAACCCAAAGGTCTAGCTGTGGATAACCGCTGCTCCGGACGAGCCTGCAACCCTCGCATGGGTAACCTGGCACAGGGCAGAGTGCTCAGCACCCAGTCGGTCTGCGGCTCCAACATCTCCGAGTCCTTCTGCTCCTATAAGCAGACTGCTGCACCCCGCAGCAGGGACTCTTGCTCGGCAGCAAAATGCAGCAAGTGCAATGCTGCCATCCCCAGCCAGGCGCATCCTCCTTCTGCCATGAGCGACTCCTCTTTCCGCTACCCAGAGACGTGGTGGCAGTCTGCGGAGGGGGTGAAGGAGGAGACGCTCCAGTTGGACCTAGAGACTGAGTTCCTCTTCACCCATCTTATCCTGGTGTTCCGCTCCCCCCGGCCCGCTGCCATGGTGTTGGAGCGCTCTCAGGACCACGGACACACATGGAAGACTCTCAGGTATTTTGCCAGGGACTGTGAGGAGGCGTTTGGCCTGGCAGACGGGTCACCAGCCGGGGAGACTGGGGCAGCTTGCTCTTCCAAGTACTCTGGAGCATTTCCTTGTACAAGAGGAGAGGTGAGTGTAAACATGTTTGCTTACCAACTCTAAATTTAACCATTAATGAGCCTACAGGATGTTTTTCTATCTATATTGGGCATCAACAAACAAGATCACATGACGTCCAAAAAAGTCACAGATAGATAGAGCTAAATTTAAAGTACAATTTTGACTAGTTCCTACTTAACTATGTGATAGTGAAATGCACAAGCACTGGATTTTCCTTTTTTTTTAAAAATGCATCAGCAAAAAAGGAATGAGGAAGGATGCTGTAGCCCAGAGAAAGCATTGAAAGACAGAAGCAGATTTTCAATATTGGAGTGTTATTTTATTTCAGAGATCTGAGAGTGACCACATCAAAACATACTGCCAGACATCTCCCAGCACTTCACAGCAACAACAACACACACACACGCACCACCTGCTTTAGTCTTGCTGTCTATTTCTTGGCACCAGGATGCTGTCACTAAGCTCATATCACAGAAACCACTGAACAAACAGTTGACCAAGCTTTGTAAACCGATCTCTTCTTATGGGCTGTGGGAGACCTTTTTTGTTGTTAGGCCAGCCGCAAAAACAGATTTGGCACATACGGGGTAGAATATCAATGTTCACATTTACCTCTGATAATCAGCTATGGTTCATTCATGAGCAGGTCACACATATATATTGAGAGAGAGAGAGAGAGAGAAACTTGTTTTTCCTCTGAAGTGCCTCAGCCCATGTTGGGAGGTTCTGGTTGAACGTCTGAATGAATGTATGGCTTTTTGACTGATCTCATAATTGCAGTGTATCTGCAACAAGTATGTGTCTTCAGTATGTCAGCTCTCCTGTGTAAGCTACCTCACTCTTCATAATTAGTGCCTGTTGCTCAACAGAAGAGATCTCTTAAATGTTGTGTGAAATTATAGGGGGGTTTCAGTAATAACGTTACAAACATCATATACGTGTTTAAACCTTCTGCTTGCTGTAATGAGTTTGCACGCAGTCACCACAGCTGAGCTTTTTCTTATTGTAAAACAGAATCATTATGTGTGTCAATTATACAGTAAATCATGTTGTTGACATCTGAACTTACACTAAGTACATTCATTCAATTTAATTTGAGTCAAACATTTAATATATGGTTTATTATATACTATATAGTATAAAATGAGCAGATATGCAATTTTAACTTCCCATATGAAAACTTTATTATTACAACTTTGTTTTACTGTATTGTCAGTCATTGTCAGTTTATATAACAGACTCCCCTCATGGGTGTCAACAGGAGGAGTTATAGTTGTACACAAATACATTAATTAAACACTTTAGATTACGTGCTGCAATTTACAGCCTAATTACTCCCAATTTACAGTGTAATTTCTGTGTACCAGTATAGTACGTACCGAAGTATATTTTTAATTAACAGGTACCTGTTCTAATAATATGGATAGTATAGTATGATCTACTGAGCTAAAATATGGTGTTTGTGAAAAATATTTAAAGAGAACTAATATGATTATTCTCTTGTACTTACATGTGTGTATCGGTGCATATTGGTACAACATGTGCCCTGTAATCTAAAGCGTTACACAATATTTGCAACATTATAGCGCGTTAAACCATTTATTGTAAGTTTATGTACTTAATAATAATAATTTTTACACCTTTACACCATTTGTCCATGTTTAAATTGGAGTCTATTTGAGGAGCATGAAAAGTAAAAACATGTTGATGCCTGTTTTTTATTTAGCAGGCCAAAAAAAAAAAAAGAGAGAGAAACTAACATAATTTGTGAAACTACACAGATTTTGAGAAATTTTTCCTTATGTGTCCTCAATCTTAAAGGTGATCTATCGAGCCTTGTCTCCCTGGCACGCTGTGGATCCCTATGGACCAGCTGCTCAGGATCAGCTCATGATCACCAACCTGAGAGTCCGTCTGCTGCAGCGCCAGCCGTGTCCCTGCCAGGCCAAACATCCTGCTGCTGCTGCTGTCCTGCCCACAGATCATTACGCCATCTATGATTTTATTGTCAAAGGCAGTTGCCTCTGCAATGGACACGCTGACCACTGTGTGCCAGCCAGTGGCTACAATCCCAGCCAGCAGAGGACCAGTAACACAGTGAGTGTTTTCTATTTTGTGAGCAAACAGCTTGCAGATGCACGATACTCCACCAAGGAAAACTGCTTGCACAGTTTGTTCTGTTATAAAAACGTAATGAAATGTTGCGTCACACCCAATCTGTTGATGCCGTCTGTTTGTTTAGGTTTTTTTTTCTTTTCTTGTTTATTTGGTGAGATTTGAAGTTGAGGGTTTGGGGTTGTGTTCCCACCACTCCCTAGTTACTCAGCTGTGTGCTGGTATGTGCTGCTGAAACTGAGGGCTGCAGTAAAGACTGGATGTTAGGCCGCAGCTTTACCTACCATTACAGGGATTTAAAGATGTGGAAACCTTAATTATGGTATTCAGCCTAATGCCTTAACAACCCATAGTCACTGTCATGTTATTGTCTTAATGTAGAATAGAAAAACACTGGTTTAATTCCAACATGGCATGGGGAGCAGGGGTATAGACATGCTACCACTGTGATTGGGCGTATAGATGTTAGTATGCTGCAATACATGGAGCATAGTTACATGCACATCACATGTACAGCAGGTGCAAGGCTACTGCAAATCAGCTTTGATGAAAAACATCTGCATACTGTCAAATTGATTTATTTCCAGGTTTATCTTTTATCAGGTAAAATAGTTATACAGTATATACACCACTAGGCTGATGGGATCTATGATGACGGGTGTTGTAACCATCCAACCAATCCAGGGTGATGAATATCTTAAAACAATTAACAGTCCAAGAAGTAAATAACAAAAACAATACCAGTACAGCACAATACAATACACAGTATGTTGCAGCGCTTTCAAAAATGCTTACAGATACAATTAAATGCCAAATAAATGCCCGTTGTCTGTCTGTTTTGTTTGCCTGACAGGTCCATGGCAAGTGTGTTTGCAGACACAACACAGCCGGCGACCACTGCGAGCGCTGTGCACCACTTTACAATGACCAACCCTGGCAGGCTGCCAATGGCATCATAAGGACACCGAATGAGTGCCAGAGTGAGTGATGGGGCATCAGAGTCAAATGCAGAGTAGGACACACAGCATGTAGACCTATCTTTTAAAATGAATTTAGTGTCATAAATCACATGTAACCTTTTAGACGCAGATAAGTAATGAATAACAGAGCAGTACCTTTTTTTTGTGTCAGCTACTAAAAGCTATCATCAGAGTTTGAATATTCAGAGATGAGCTGAGGAATAGATTTCAGCGGGGGTTTTTTTCATTGTCCAAACAGAGTGCAAGTGTAATGGTCATGCCAAGAGCTGTCACTTCAATCGTGGATTGTGGCTAGCATCAGGACGGAGGAATGGAGGTGTGTGTGACGACTGCCGCCACAACACAGAGGGCCATCACTGCCAGAACTGCAAGAAGGGCTTCTTCAGAGATCCCAGTCGTCCAAAAACTGCGCCCGACTCCTGCAAACGTAAGGCCCTAGATACTTTGTTTCTTTAGAGTCTAGCTTTTTCTTTAAACCATAACCTTGGATGAGAGCCAGATGAGAATGGCGATATATCCTTTGATATTTGAAGGCCAGTCTATTTCGCTTTAGACCCTCCAGATTAAAGCAGATTGATCTCTTTGATAAGGGTATTTCCTCCTCACCCCTCTAAGTCACTTTTCTCCCTGTGATGAGTTAGTTAGATGACTCCTTAGTAGGAATGACGAAGACCTCACTGTGTTTGGAATGTGAGTGTAATTGCAAACAATGGAGGAATTTCCCATGGACCATGCGAGTGCATTTTTCCCATTCTTGCCCTTTCCCCCCCATCAGGCACACTGCAGCATTTTTAAGAACAAACATGCCGTTTTTGGGAACAGATGAAGCAAATCTGTAACAAAAAAATCAATCATCATGTCATCACGAGGGACCATCCGGCAGCGAGTCTGACAGCGTAGAGAGGGAGTGATTTACTGTTTGTTTTTGCTACAGTTGCTAAAAGCATGCGTGAGTACATACTCCCAGCTTGTCGCTTGTTATAGGAAGATGATTAAATTGATTTTAACTTTCATGCCACTATACAAGTTCACTGTGTGTGCTCCAAATATGTTTGTTTGTGCTACTACAATTGTGTTTGTCCTTTGCACGCATGAACGCTCATAATGGATACTGAGTGCTTGTAGGTCTGTGTCAGAAAAGGGACGTTAACTCTCTTGTTGTGTCACCCCTCTGCTCCGCAGCCTGCTCCTGCCACTCCGTAGGCGCCGTCCTCTCAGGTGATACTTCTGTCTGTAATCCTAGCAGTGGGGAGTGCACTTGTAAGCCTGGTGTCAGAGGCCCCCGCTGTGACAGCTGCATGACGGGATACTGGGGGCTTGGTGAATACGGCTGCCGTCCATGTGACTGTACAGGGGATTGTGACCCTTACACCGGTGACTGCATATCTGGGTGAGAGCCAGGAGTTAATACCATATCCATATGTAACTGTACCAGGATAAAATGATGTATGGTGTAAAGGTAGAGTGCATTCTGGATTATTAACACTGACTGGTTTTACCTCTGCGGCACAGCTCAGATGTGGAGGTCTTCTATACAGCCACTGGCCACATGGGACACAGCAGCAATAATAGTGAGACGGCACTCTTTAGGGCAGAGGAGCTTTTCTCTGCACTGCACCACTCTGGTGAGTCACAGGTCATATCACACTTTAATTCACAGCACACTCTCATCAACACACATAGATAAAGTGCAGCTGTTTTGATTTAGAAATGTATATATCATAATTGTGTGATTTTTATTTTTATTTTATTAATCTCATTAATAATGTTTTATTTTCTCAGAGAAATGTGAATGTGAAGAAGTGACCCTTGGCAGTCCTAAACTCTTTTGTGCTGCAGACTATGACTACGGTAAGTGCTGTTTCACTTTAACTTTATGAAGCTGACGATCCGACAGGCACACCCACTTCACACAGCGGTTGCACGGGTGTGTTGCCATTTGTAAGACTTTTGCGGTATAAACATACAAACTTTTATCAAACTTAAGCCAGATGACATCATTGGGTTTGTTTACTCTGACCTTAGAAAGCTCCCCTTCAAAACCACAAAAACTTATTATACAACTGTTTCACAGTCATTCATACAAAACTGGTTCCCATTTAAAAAGGTCTAAGGTGCAAAATATCAAAAGTCTGAGAAGTGGAAAGTCAGTCCTGTATTTTGTAGTTAAATTGACATTTGCTTATTTGTTTAATCACTGTTTGTTTTGCTCTCTCAGTGCTGGTGGTGAGGGTGATGTCAGCTCATGATAAAGGCTACCATGCAGAGGTGGAGGTCAAGGTCAAGAAGGTTTTGTACCAGAACCCTCAGGTGAAGATCCATAGTAGAAGTGTCACCCTTTTCCCCGAGTCCTGGACCATCCAAGGCTGTACCTGCCCCATCCTCAACCCAGGTCAGCTGCTGCCAGCTCCGACGAGAAACTTTATTGCTCACAATGCAGAAGCTTATAATTAGTCAACTCATGAGTGGACAATCTTCAGCTTTGTGCTGAATAGAAGAACTTTGTAGCTGCTCATAGAGGTTTTGAGTGGGTGCCAACATCCTAGCTTCACTCATTTAGATTGGACATTTACAGTTTAAAGATTAGAGTGCACCGCTCTGTTATGAGACTATTTCACATTTAACACTTAATAATCATTTCTTGCAACATTCATCCAAACCAGTCATAGCAGCACAGTATTTAAGAGGTTGATGAATTATTTAATAGTGTGTGTGTTGTTACCATACAGTGATTTTTCTCTGTGTATATTAGTGAAATTCTCTGTAGAGTTTCAATGCAGTAAGACTTATGTTTTCCTCTCTTCTCCTCTCCAGGATCTGAATATGTAGTGGCTGGACATGAGGACTGGAGGACTGGTCGACTAATGGTAAACACCAAGAGCCTTGTTAAACCATGGAAGTTGAGCCTGGAACGCAAAGTCCTCCACATCCTCAAGAAAGACTGCAGCCAGTGGTGGGGCATCGCTATGAATGATAGAAGACGAAGGGATGGAAAGGTGGAGTATCATCTGTGACATACAGATGATTAGTTGGATAAACAGACTTTGAATCAGACATTGCTTGGACACTAAAGTGAAAGCAAACCAAGTGCCTACTACAGGGGTTTCGTTCTTTCTTCTGTTTCCAAAGTGGAGTCTTCAGCTTCAAAAACATTGTTGTTAACCTGTGGTAGAAATAAGCAGATACTATGAGCAGATGCCCTGCCGGACTGCAGTCACTTAAGGATCAAAGAGGACAAAGTAAGCCATAAAGACTTTTATCCAGACAAAGACAAAGTTGATGTTTCATTCCTGTGTTTTGACATGCCTCAGATCATAATTCTTCCCAGGGTATTTATGAGGCAATAAGGTATGCATAAATAAATACTCAATTCTTCTTTACTTCCTGGCTAAAGTTGCTGTCAGAGATGATGAGCCATAGCACAGTTATGTCCTACTGTATCTATTTCATTGAGTGCTGTTTACTTTGAAGTCTTACGAAGACACAGCATGAATCACCGTTGTCGTCTCACAGATATTGGGGATAAATCATGAATGAGTCAACATCAGAATATGTGTAAGTATGGGTGTGTATGTGTGTGTGTACGTGTGTGTGTGTGTGTATATGCTTGATGTCCTTGGCAGGGAGTCTGGGACTGTGCAGGTCAGAACAAGTAACTCCTCGATGAGAGGAGAGGATGAAAAAAACATTAAAGGAATCAGGCGGCTTAATCTGAAGAGCTCTGCTCTGCTTCGGCACACTCGCTCGTCTGCTGTCTGACAAGAGCAAAACTCACTCCGCTCCACCCTCTCTGATCTGCAGTACACGCAACTGGCTGAAACACTTGAGATTGAGTTTGCTCTTACAGATGGTTCAGTTACACAAGTGGATCATTGTCAGGTTACTTAAGTGAGACTTGATTCTGTGAGTGTTTTCTGCTGTCCTTGTAAGACCTGCCGCATATGATGCATATTCCATATGAGAATGTACTTAATAAGGCTTCTCTGACCCGGTGAGAGCCTGTGTGTGTGTGTGTGTGTTTGTGTATGTGTGAGAGAGAAAGAGAGCACACACACACACATATGTTTCTCTTTTTGGCCTGTGACTCCTGCTTCCCTAAAATAAATATGTATTAAAAGCCTGGGTATTCATTGACATCACAGTGTATCACATCCAGAGTCCACAGGCCATTTTTGAGCCAGGTCCAGTTAAGAATAGGCCTGGTCTGCTGTCTCCAAGGAGAAAGACAAACTCTGCGAGGAGACATGATGCATTCCTCAGCCGTGACATCACCGCCCATGTCCTTGTCACAAAGACTTTACCAAAATAAGAGAAAATGGGCTGGATTTTTTCTCGTAAAGGACAAAGTAGTGATTTAGGGTGCATTAATGTACTCTGTCGTCAATGTGATATTTGTAATGCTATTTCTGTGTGTCCTATATGTTTTTTCTCCCCCCCTTTTTTTTTGTCTAAGCTGTATAAACCACACCTCAGTGTGCTCATTCTTAATGCTTCTGGGAAAAGTCATTTCATTCCATGGTCACATTATACTGAAGCACAAGGTTATGAATAGCCTGATGTGTCTCACTGTAACATCTTCACTAGTAGAGGTAGCTGATGGATGTTTGACCCATGTTTTAGTGTCGCCCTCCTTTGGTTAAAACAGAGAAATACACTTTTACATTAGAGTATGTTGAACTGTTGGACCTATATAAATATACACACAACCATCAATGCAAGATTTATAACAATGTATTTATTATAAAACTGCCTAAAATCAAAAAAGAGCAAAGAAATATAGAAATATAAATATTTCATAGCAGATTTTTTCCTCACAAGGTCTTAACAAGGTTATGAAGCAAAGCATTTTTAGGCGAGGTGTTCGCCAAAACCTTTTTTGCATGATCTTTTTGCATATATTTCTTTTGCATATTTTCTAAAAGCAGCACATCAAAATATAGCTAAAATGACAACACTACATTTCTTAAAGATATGCCCTTTTTTTCCTATTGGTTTTTGACCCTTAGAGGGGAAAAAAAAAATTACTAGTAAGCTATTGCCATGACACAAGTCTCTTGCTCTTGCTAGAACGATTACCTAAAGGTACTCAAGCAGTGGAAAGTTCAGTTGGAGAAATAATAATTGCATAATTGCTATCAGTCTGAAGAGGTTTGTTGTCGCTGAGCTGTCATGCTCCACCTGGTTCGCCTTGAGTTTTGACGCATGCTTAGTAGTCGTCTCCCCGGCTTACTACCTCCTTGTAGGTGGGCCTGAGTAGGATGGTGTGCTCATACTGGGCGGTGTAGCTGCCCTTGATGTCGCAGAGAGGAGGGTACGGGTCTATGATGCCAAGGTCACACAGATTCTTCAGTGCCATCAGGTACTTGCTCTCACCAAGGCGGTCCAGCCAGCGGCGGCAGAATGCCAGCGTGCCAAAGTTTTCATTGATCACATTCAGCAGATGTTTAGCCCTTGGAAGTCTACAGCGACAACATAGTAGAGTAAAAAGTGAGACAAATTAGACATCCTGAATAGATGCAGTTGTGATGGTCTATTCACAGTCACAGACAGATTGGAAGACAGACAATAAGGAGCAGATCAACCTATAAATAGTTTTTTTTTTTAGAATCAGTAGTTTGTATTTTGATCACAGGGATGAGATGAAAACAGACCTTATTGGCACGTGTCCGACATTGAAGTTTTTCATGTAATGTGAGCACTCCATGTCATCATGGACGGCACCTCTTCCTGTGCTGCCAAATGTCTCAATGGCGTAAGCTTCACCTTCCTGAGAAGAAGTGAAGAAAGAAAAAAAAAAAAAAAGACCTCACTTCATTTATTTGCTGAGAGAAAATGACTCTGAAAGTATTTTATAGTCTAAATCTAAAGTGTATCTACGCACATTTATGGAAATGTGAGAAAGGCTGAGTGGATGTGACAGAATGGACAGAAAAGGACAAAATCACTCAAGGGAGTCAGACAGTAAATTTAACAAAACCCCCCCTCAAGATGTCAGCGGCTGACATATTCATAAGTAGTCTATTAAGGACTGTGGTGTCCTCTCTGGAGCCGTGCCTTGCGCAGCTTCATTGGCTATGTTTCATTGGCATTTTGTGTCTCTATCAGTGCGTGTCTGTTGTTGGAGTCCCTGTGGTATTAGCTGATAACACTGCGACACCCTCTCTCTCTGCACCGATAATCAGTCAAAGTGCTAGCAGCCCTGTGGCACGCCCAGCTGCCACTCCACCCGCTTGCACTCTGATCACAAAAGAGGGTAATGGCCCTGTTACACCAACACACATTTCAGCTAAAAATACAACGCACAAAGCTGCCACATCAGCAGCAGTAGTCCCCCTAACCCCTCCATACTCCCTCCAGGAGCCATCAGGTAAAAAGCTTGACGCAGCAACTTGCCAATTAAAATGCTCAGTTCTGTCCAAATACAGTCATGTACTGCAGCTGTGGGGGTGTGAGGCAGATAGAAGATAGTACAAAGCCATGTTTCCCCCCCCCCTTTGGCGAACTCTGTGGATGCCTACAATTCATTGCTCTTACAGTGAAATAAGGGGCTGGAGTTTCAACACGTGTTGCTACTCGATGCGGCTGGTAATTCCATTAAAAGGTGTAATTAAAGTGCTGACGAGGGTGACTAAGAAGCTGTTAGAGCAGTGAATTGAAACACTTCTCCACACTCCATCGTAACCCTAACCAGCCACATGTTCTTCCAATTACACTTAAGAATTAAAAAGGGTTTATTTATATGCAAGGTCAAGCAGCTGAGAATGATTTATTTCACACACTCCGGTAAAGAAAGGCTGCAGTGTTCTAATCTAGCCACATTTGGCTCAATTGAAATAACAATTTTAAATCAGGTAAGTTGTGTACACTGCTGTACAAACCTCCATCCTTGTGGCCTCTCCACCTTTTACAATAGGGACTGTCTTTCCTGAGTGTATCCTGTATTGTCCAATAGAGTGGCCATTGAGATTCCTGATTGGTTTCACTATAAAGAGAACACACACACACACAGAGACACACAACACACAGAGCTCTAATAAAAAGGAGGAATTATTGTATCTGTGCATGAAGAAAAGCTGATAAATTACCTCACATTACCTTGATATGTTTTCCCATCTATCTCCACCTCATAAGACTCCATGACCTCCTGAATGGTCTCACCAACATCACACAGGCGCACATCAATTCCTGCAAACTGGGACGAAGACGTGTTTACATTCTTAACACACAGACATCCTGGATAGTAAGAAATATGTGGCGCTCCTGTTGAGGAAACGCTTCAAAGTAAGATGTATAAACTCCTGAGAAGTTACAGAGGAATTATGAATACAGTATAAATCAGGAACTAACTGCTCATGAAAAGTCAAATGAAAAGTAGTTCCTACAAAAGCAATAAACCAATGCCTATATAACAGATACAGACAGGTTATTTGACAGGTTGATGAGGTAGAAGATATTTAATGATTAGATATATATATACGTGAATCTGTTTATTGACCGCTTTAATGAATCATTGCTCAACCTTGAATCAGGCGCTATGTTTCTGAAACCAAATAACTAATCAAGTCACTTTATTTGTTGTTATTCAAAATTGTTTCTCAATATACTTAGTATTAGTAGTTAGTATGTATCTATACTATATCTATATGTATATATTGTTTCTCATACTCATGTATATAGTAGATAATGTGTATTATTATGTATTATTATTATGTGAATTAGTATGTATGTATAGTATTTTAGCTATTTAATGTCAGGTATTAGTACTAGGATGAAAAACAGATACTTAAAGAATTTTAATTATCTATACCACACAGTCACTGCTTTCTTATTATGCACATATTGATATGATATGATGTATTTATGGACTACAGACATACAACTAAATCCATGATCAATTTAAAACATTTACACCCAAGATGTTAAAACACAAAAATAAAAATAATAATAATAATCACAACAATTCAATTTAAAAAATAAATAAAACCAGTCAAACATTTTCTCATTCAAGGAGTGTCTCCAAACTTTTGACTGGTACCGTACATCAAAACACTCAAGTACAACAAGGACAATTTTAATAGCTAAAATAAAAATGTCATTGAAATGTCATTAAAAGCCTGTGATCATATTCCATAAATAAAGTCCTAACTGTATTTCTATGAGCCTCTTTTTTTATAATGACTGGATGTATAATGGACAGCAGTGTAAAAAGAGTTTGTATCTGCATTTTCTTTACTTAAAGCACTTTATATGAACGCACACTGGCCCTGGTATTATAGTTATGCTGAGTATGTACCATTGTTTTATGTGAACACTAGTACCAAGGAGCATACCCATTGATAATATTGTATATACAATATGATGCATGTAGGATATTAGTAGCACTCAGAATTATATTATTACTCAAACTTTTGTATTAATACCATAGATTGGTAGAAGAGCAGTGTTACCTTGATGCCGGTGTTAGTAGCATCTCTCACAGCCTCCAGCAGCCTGTCATACTTTGGATTGAAAGTGACCGTGAAGGCACAGTCTATTATCCGACCTGGAAGACCAAACGTCTTAGTTATTCATAACAGGTGTTATGGTGACACTTTGCACTGCCTTGTCTTATAAAACTGAGACATCTAACTTTGTGCATCAATGCAACAATGCAAAAGGCTACAAAGGCCCTTCCAGTTGTGCAGAAAATGATAGAGAAATGATACAAATGTCAGCAAATACCATCACATTAGATGCACATTCTGCAGCCCTATTCAGCATGTATTCATTCTGAGAAACAGGAAGTTAATTAACTTAGTAGAACAGTTTATTTCAGGCATTAAGAATTACAATCTAATCATCATTTTACCGTGTAATAATAAATGCCAAGTGTGGAATGGCACAGCATAACTCCAAAGGCACTTAAAAAGTTATTAGTAAGCTCTCACCGTTGATGTGTGTTCCAAAGTCAATTTTGCAGACGTCATCGTAGCGCAGCACGGTGGGGTCTCCTGCGTTCGGGGTGTAGTGAGCAGCACAGTGGTTGATGGAGCAGCCGGTGGGGAAGGCCAGGCCTGCCTTTAGCCCGTTTTCTTTGATGAGTCTCCTGGAGCAGTCTTCCAGCTTCTCACTGCCAAAAAGAGAAAGCAGCACAAAAGGGACAATGGATGACCGGAACAATGAGACTGTTGTCAGGGCAGACAAAGCATCTGGAAAAGGTTGAAACCTCTCCTGCTTTCCCTGACCATTTTAAAATAATTTTGTGAAGACTTGGACAAAGACGTGCTGAAACCATATTAATATCAGTCTCCAGATTCAGTATGAGAGGGCACAATTAAAACTCAAGGACAATCCTTCAGTGTGTATGTCTCACCAAATGTCAATCATAGTCATCCCTGGTTGGATCCAGCTCCTGACGTAGGAGCGGACCTGTCGGTGCGCCTCAGCCGCCTGCCTGAAATCACTCCACATCTCCTCGTTGGCCATGTCCAGCGCCCGCTTCTCCTCGCTGGTGGTTCGCCACGCTGCGCTGCGCCTAGGAGGTAGACAGGCATACCACTGAGAGGAGGCACTTATTGTTTCTTCATTATACAAATATTTGTAATGAAGATATGATACCCAGCCATTCCACATACAGGTGCAAACTGAGATGTAATCTGACAAAATGAATCGACTCCTGAAACATTAATATATAAATAAGTGCAAAGCAGAGAGACCTAAATAAAAACTAGGCATGTCACACAGTGGAAGACTACTGTTGAGTGTGAGGGACGATGTGGAGGTCACACACCCGTCTTTTGATGGGGGATATTCACACTCCTCTCCCTTTGGAAAGTCTCCATTGGGATAGAGCTCACAAATAGGGACTGAGGGAGGGTCAGTCTGTCCCTTCACTGTGGCCCAGATAGAGAGAATGAGCAGTAGGAGAGAACAAAGAAAACACAAGTTATCCTCACCTACATTTTATGACATTAATATGTTATTTTAGCTGTAGAATAATTGTACTGTCCCTAATTGAATTAAGCCCTCTTTGAGTAAAAGAGCATGCGTTGAATTATATTGCTAGAAAAATCTGTGACAATATGAAAGCACCACATCAGATTGTGGGTTATAATGATATAGGCTATATGTAGGATATTTTTAGGGTCACTTACTTTCAGGTCACTGCGCCTCTGCTGCTGTAACACTGGCATTACTTGGCTTTCACTGGATTTGTGTAGCATGTTCATGTAGAATGTGTAAATTTTTTTTTTACACCAATTAACCAAGTCAGACTGTTTTTGTGCACCTGTTGTATTTACCTGATGATTTCAACTAATTCTGTCAATTGAGGATATACACAAGGAAAACATTGGATGGAGTAAATGTAAATTTAATTTAAACGGCAAAACAGAATCTGTAGATAAACTGCTTACATCCTTTCTTCTTTTTCTTCTTCTTCTTCTTTTTTCCAGCTGAGTTCTCTCCCTCTTCTCCATCTGTTGAAAGCATCATTAGTTTCAATACAGTTTGTAAAGGGAGAAATATTGACTGGGGCTTGGGCACAACTCCCAGTGTGCTATTGAAAATCAGATATCACATTGCAGATATGACCAGCTGAATTTCACCGTGTGTACCGAAAGTTCAGCACTATCACCACTGCAGATGATGATGATGATGGTGATGGTGGTGGTGGTGAGGAGTTACCTTCTTCTCCATCCTCCTCCCTCTCTTTGTCCTCCAATGTTTGCTGCTCCAACTGTTTTCTCACATCACCAACACCTCCAGCGTCTCCGTACCCCTCAGCCTCATTTGTCCCTGCTGCAAAGTCACACACCATTGTGCATGTATGTGCAGGTAAACATGCACAACAGTGCCGTGCATGCACACGCATGCACATGCACACACACACACACACACACACACACACACACAGAATAAGTAAATTATCTGTGGTCCAGAAAGTGCATCCACTACGTTCTCAACTTGGCAGGGACTGTGCATAATTTCTTTCTATACATTGAGAGTCAATATCCTCAAGGGCATATGTACCTTGCAGCATTATGACATTTAGCCCTTCAAAGACAGTGCTGCGTGGACCATCCTTGACTTAGGACAGGTTCAACAACTAGGGCATTTCAGGATTTTATAATTTTACAACATGAGGCAGTAAGGCTGCAATTATCAGCATCTTTTTTTGTCGTCCTATTGCACTAAATCCGTGGATACTTCTATTGCATAATTTCATACATCTTATTTACAGGATAGAACATATTTAATCTATATTATTCTACCCATATTTTCAAATGTCAGCTTTCAGTCAGTTTTGATGTTAGATTCAGATTTCCAGATGAGCGCCCTCAGCTCCAGCAGCAGCCGCTCAGAGTTGGGACAGCTGCACAGGAAAACCCTCTGACAGGTTGGAAAGTCTCTTGTCAAGCAATTTTGATGCTTCTGCTCCGTATCGAGAAGACAATTTAGCGCTATTCCCCCCCCCCAACGATTTCTAATTGCAAAGTGATGCCTCTTACCTGGCGCGGATGCCTTATTCCTCTTCTTCTTTCTTCTCTTTTTCTTTAACGATTCTGAGGTGTCTGCATCTTCTCTTTCCTCGTTCAAGTCGTCCCCATTGAGAAGTTGAGGCTCCACTTCATGCTGTAGCTGTAGCTCCGCCATGATCAGCGACTGAGAGATGAAGTGACGCATAAAGCTGCTGGGAGCCTCCAGTGGTCAAAAGCAGAAAAGTGTGCTGGAGGCAAGCTGAGCCAATAATGAGCTATTAGACAATCTCTGTGCAACAACTTGACCCGAATAGAGGAAGACGATCCTCCTCTGTTCCCGAGCCTGTGAGGAGAGAGAAAAAAAACTTTAATTTATCATCATCATCATTTTTTCATGTGGGGAAGTTATATTTTGGGACAAATTGTAATAGGGCAGCAACACACTATCCCAGTGTATTCTGTATGGAGGTTAAATGCTAGGTTACGGGCCTGATACGTGGTCCGTAAATGCCACACTGCATGCCAGGATCATCACTTTCTCTGAATCATTCAATTGCTGAATCTCATGTTTCCTGGATGTGAGCACCTGTGACTGACTGCAGCTCCTCAGTCAGTAGCCACCACGCTAGACACCTTATATCTGTTATTGTGATACACGTTTTGTTGTTCGTATATTGACACAGACTTTGAATTTGATGCCCGGAGTGGATCATCAATGGTGCGTAACGTAAAGTATTTGGAGCGACGTAGAACAGTCAGTGTATCCAAGCAACAAGCAACTTGAGTTGATACAGGTACATTCACAGTAGGGAAAGGTAGGTAGGTATTTAAAGGGACTTCAGCTGGGTTATTCTGCTATTAATCTGCTGAAAAGGACGTATACTGTGTTTTTTAATGACAGTGGGGAACCTTTAACAAGTTCCTGTGGATTTTTCTTGGGGGAATAATGACTTCATTTCCTTTGTATTTCTTTGACCAGGTGGGCTAATGATTGATTTTGCTGACTGTGTGCTAAAAAAAAAACAGGACCTGCAAGATATTAACCATTTAATTCACTTCTCTCCAGCCAACAAGACGCAACCGAATTAAAAGGACAAGGAGCAACATTTTGCGTTTTAATATGACACATGAGGAGGCGCAGTTGGAGCAAACCATACAAAGGTAATTCACCAGCAACACATTATTTTACACTTTTGTTTTTGATTCATGAGATAATACAATTTAAAAAAAAATACTTTTCTCATTAAGTGATCCAGAGAATGACAACAAAGAAGGTAAAAGTGATGAGCTCGCACAGAGGCTGCCAGGTGGGACATGTGGGGGTGGTAAACCTGAGAACCACGGTCGGATGGACTCATACAAGCGAGCAGCACCCCAGTTATTAAATGAGTTGGCTCGTCTGCTTTGCCAATATAAGTGGACCGAAGAGGGCTGTATTCCACAAGGGATAGTAAATATTCTGAATTGCTCCTGGCAGGAGATGACTGCAGGGGCGACGCACCTTAAAACCCACGAACAGACTGACAAACGACTGACAAAGTCCAAAGGTTCCCTGAAACTGGACGAAACTCCCCGTCAGGTGTCCCCCAATAACAAGAAGGAGACTGGAGACAAACACGCATTTGCTGAAGGACATATTGGTCCCCCTGAAAGAAAAACACAACACACCTACAGCTCTAATCCACGCATGAAAAAGCGCAAATCAAACTCCAATAGAGGTAAATGAATCAGCAAAAGACCATTTCTGACAGTACAACAAAAAAACTAGATGAGATAGAAATACACTAGAAATAAATAAGTAATGGATGAATCGTTTTACATTTTTATTATACATAACTTTTGATAATTTCTTATTGTTCATATCCTACATCTCAAAACCAATGCATTATAAAGGGTATACATTGTAATCAATGGCTTTATTAATGGATAATAAATAATAATTAATAATAATAAATTAATTATTTAAACTTCAACAATAAGCCACATGTAAGAGCAACATTTGCCAGATTGTGAAACATTGATTTGGCTGGATTTTATAGTCCACCATTTTTAAACTGTTCTCTGTGTGACTCAGTTAAGGCACAAAATGACAATGAAAAGTAATTTCTTGTGACCTTTTAAGACTGAACATGAGAGCAGCTTGTGGAAGTGAGAGGGTTGGTTTACTGGATAGGACAAGGTAGCTGTTAGCTGCATGGGCACAGATGTACTTCAGCCTGTTAATCAGCTACAGAGATATTGAGTTACAAGATTAAATTCCCTGGTGACTAAATATAAATTTAGTTAATTTTAAGACCTCAGGTGATTTGTTGACTAAAAGTCAATTATATATATATATATATATATATATATTTCCCCCTCACCTCAACAGCTCACACTTCCACAACCATCAGTTTCTCAATCTCATCCAGCAGCTGTAAAGATCCAGGTAAGGCATAGAGCTGAAGCATTGTGTTAATGACAGCTACTCACTGCTGTGGCCCTGTTGTGTCAACTGAACATGATTTGTGTCCAGGTTGGGTCATTCAGCCAAAGCAGCCCTCCTGTGACGCACCTCAGAGGATGAGTTTGTGTCAGTGGGTGGTAGAGCGACTGCAGGCAGCAAGAAACCCTGTGTATGTTATTGATCTGTGCTGATACATTTATTATAAAGGTTTGTCAAATGAGGGGTTACATTCCAAAATTTAATATATGTGCATGTAGCATGTTGAAAGTTGTTTTAAATTTTAATGCCTTAATAATTTAAGTTTATCTGTCAGATTTAGTGAGTGCTGCCTCTCTGTTAGTACATTAGATATCCTTACTGGATTTTTTCATTTTGCATTGTAACCTCTCATAAATGCTAACTCTAATTCAGTTGCAAGGGAAATCAGATATTTAGACTAGATTAAAAAATGACTTAATCTTCACACAGAAAACTCCAAACAGATGAACATGCCCTGAAAAAACCAACCATACTCCGTCACTACGGTGACGCAAAGGCAAAATTGAAGGACAAGAGAGTGAGGAGTAAACCTGCCACTCTAGTCAATGGGATGCCCCAGATACCAGAAGTGAAGCAGCAGCATCCAGCACAGAAGAAACTACACTACAGACTCAACGACGGTTCTTCATTCATATAGTATTCTTTTCTCATCATGTATTCATAACTTCAATTTGTGGTTGTCCAAGAAACAAATACTGTGTAGGGCATATGGGAAATGTGGTCACTCCAACTGACCTTTTGACCCTTGATCCTGCTCTCTCAGCTACCCGTCTGGTTGTATGGCAGTATGCCAGAGCCACTCAGGTCTGCCTTGCGGAGGCTTATACACCAATGTGTTCAGTGACAGCGAATGTCCCGTTATCCTGGCTACCATCACAGCGTTTGGGCATGGGGCTGTAACACACCCTCTGAGGTGAGTTCATAATATATATATATATGTATAAATTAAACACGTGTCGCTAATCGTTTATGTGTGACAGCTTTAATTATAATTCTTCCTTGTCTGTTCCTGCAGCTCCATTATTACAGCAGTGTGGGACCAGGATGGTGGATTTATTTGTGACCATTATGGGAGCATAACTAAGGAGTGGAGCTGGCAGACATACTGTGCACTGAGGGAAAACATTGTTCTACATGTGAGAAAGCAGCCACGGTTCTTTAACATTATATAAACAGCTGGAAATTATGTCCACCCCCTTTGTGTTATAAACAAATGAAGTCAAAGTTTGGACATAAAAGAAATTCTTTCCCCCTTGTGAAGTCAAATCTTCACTTGTTTTTGTGCAATACGTGTCTAAACTGCTGTGCATCAGCTTAACAACATATTGCATAAAAGAAAACAGGCCACATGTAATCTCCACACAAGAAAGATATTCAGTGACAAGCCCAGTCACAAGGACTAAAGATCTGAGGTGCACATGTCATGTGAAATGTTTGTAAGATGTGTTTGTATAGGAAATGTCATTTAGGGGAAACAAAGCAGGAGATGTTGGGTATGACGCATGACCTACTGACGGATGAACACTAAACATCGCTGGCAGGATGAAGAGGTTCACCTGTCACCAACACTGCTGGCTTTGTTTTAACGCAGGTTCACTGCTTGCAGATTAGATGGCTATGGATGAATTCAGAATTTATGAGTATTCATGACTGAATGAAGACTATGTTTTTATAATGTTCCCATTTTGAAGTAACCTGTCTTTGTCTTTGTGTCTCCTACAGTTGTCAGATCTGATCTCCGTGCGGTTGTTCAGTGGCACGTCTGCCATGCTCAGCTTTAGGTGTGACGATGAAAGTGTTCAACTCCCTCTTTCTGCACTGTCTAACATGAATCCCTCAAAGGAAACGGTGAGAATGCGGCTATCTAGAAGATGACAAAGAGAAGCTAAACGTTTTTGTTTTTTTTATCAGTAATTCTACTCTGCATTGGCAGGCTTGTTTGCAGACAGATGGGAGGTTTATCTCTGATGCTGCTCAAAACCTCCTGCAGATGAGGAAGCAGAAATATCCTGTGATGGTCATGGAAAGCAAGAGCAACCTGACACTAACGCCTGTAAGAGACATTTTATGACAATATAATGTTTGAGTGTATTAAAGATAGGGACGTAAATGACCCCCGGACCAGTTCTAGACATGTCAATCTAGTCTTGCGTAGGAAAACAATCCCAAGCCTTTAAAGGTTCTGCAGATGCTTTCATTGAGTCACTTTGTATAGAGCAGCTTGCTAAATGCCTTATGTTGTTCTATATCATATAAGCTACCATGCATATAATGCTGTATGGCAGGTGTCTGTGTGCTCCCGGGACATCCTCCAGATGGTCAGAGAGGTGGAGGGGCCGTCAGCACAGAGAAGAGGAGGACATGCAGGCAGGGAGCTGAAGAGACTTCAGCAGAGAGCACGAAACACCCTGGATGACTGGCTGGACTATTATCGTGTGGCTATTGGTACATACCAGCTCTGAGATTGTGAACGTAGCCTTTCTAGCTTTACTGAAATATCTGATCAAACTGATATAATTCACAATGTAATTTGTCGTGAAAATAAACACTGAGCCAATCTGACCCATTGAGGTTATATCAAGTAGTTGAATGAATCAAAAAGTTACAGTATCACCTAATCTTGCAAACTCAACATTATTGAATAGTTCCATCAGGATCTTGTTCACGGTCACTCATGTCACTCAGTGGCTGTGTGCATTTCTGAGTGACCTTTTTGTCTCCTTCAGGTATCAAGTGTCCTGACACGAAGCGGATGCCAGATGCCACGCTGAGGACCAGGCTGAGGAGAGAGGTACAGTCAGCTGCTCTTCCTTCTTTAAACCCACCTAAGCGTGCTGATGCTGAGCCAGTCCAGCCAGAGAAAAGCAGGAATGATCTACAGGAGCTGCGCAGACACCCGTCAGCACCAGCAGAAAGACCACTGGACTCCTCAGTCAAGTTGCCAAGGTACCCACTGATTGATACTGTAGGACCAGGATGTTCTATGTCATCATCATGTGAGACTTTTAGTGTTAAAACAGTATCTGTCAGATATGAAGCTGGAGTCAGGGGACTGTAAGGTTAGTTCATCTTAAATACTGGAAACACAACAGCAAACAGCAAACCTACCAATACTTAAAAATCTGCCTAACAGCACCTCTAAAGTTATGGTTATATGGGGCTCTCTGAAAGAGACAGGTCAGGTCAGCACATAATCCTCCATAAAACTACTGGCTCCAGCTTAATATTTAATCACTAACTTTAAAGTACATTTCCCAAAAATGTTGAACTATACCTTTAAAGGGGTACTTTAACAGAGGCATTATAATCTTTGTGCATTGAGTTTGAAAGACATTGGCATTTACTAGGCAGAAAGGGTCAAATGAAAGAGTGGCATTATAGGACAGTGTATTTGTGTATCTATCTACCCTTAATCCAAAACCTGTGATTATGTAATAGTGAAAAACAGGCAGTTTATCTGTCATTTTCATGCACTTGTTTTGTACAAATGTATGCTGCATTATATAAGCCCTAATAAAGTGTCATTTCACCATTTGACCTTTTTTGTTGCCAGGACACCTAAAAAACGAACAAAGGAGGAGTCCCATGTCACACAGATTGGACCCCTTCAAATTCATGGCAACATCGAACTGGAGTAAGATCCACTTGTATCACTGACAGGCGCCATAACTTATTCAAATGTTATTGTTTACTGCAGTTCATAAAGGCCTTATTTACAGTGACAGCTTCACAATCCCTCCACCCTCCCAGGTCAGTGATTATTCCAGGCAATCAAGAGTTGTCTGGCCTGTCCGCTGTCACCCGCTGTCCAACCCAGTCGTCATTCACCCCCTCCATCCCCCTCACAGTGTGCCCTCCTCTGCTGAAAGCTGCCGTGCTGGGGGAGGAGGGGCGGAGACGGTGCTGCTGCAGCACTACAGTGATGCCAGTGGTGACAGACCTGGATTACGATGCCTTCATTATGGGCCAACCTCCACACAGTCAACAGATCCTGGTGGTGTGTGTGACTCCACAACGCCAACCCATCAATACACACTCAGCGCCCCACCAAGATGCACTGGAGCAGCTTTACAGGAGGAGGAACAAGCACAGAACCATGCCCTGCACTCAGGTGTAAATGCTGTCTTACATACAGGGGTAGACAAAAGAGCAGAAATAGGAACAGGTGCAGGAAATTTCTGCATACTGATGATGTACATTTTGCAAGGACAACAAAGCTTTGCAGAGGCTACAAAACAAAGGGTCAGTGAAAGATATCCTACGGTCAGCAGGCTAACGTATGTAATTCCGCTACCTCTGTTTTCTGTTTTGTTTTTTTTTCAAACCCAGTGCCAGATGGATTCATTTCGCCTGGTGAGATATGAGATGTCAACAGGGAAGAGCAGCTATGGAGCTGAGAACATCCTGCTGCAGCGTCGGCACAATGCTGCTCCTGGGATGATCCTGGTCAGTAAACCCACTGCAGCTTTTGGCCAAAGGGCTGCATCCTCTGTCCACTGCTTGTTTTCATTGATCCCACTGGGTGGCAGCAGTGCTTGCCTGAAGCCTGGGAGGTGATAGCAGTTGGGGGATGGGCTGAGGAGGACTATAGTAAGGCACTGTCCTTTCCAAGGAACCCAAACATTTATTATAAAGGTACTGTAGGCTGACAAGCAGTGAGGGATGACACTTCTTAATTACAAAAAGGAGCTTTGATTTTAAAGCGCTGCCCAAAGTCATGACAGCTGCTCCACTGATTTGTGCGGTAAGATGAAAATCCCTCCTTCAGTCCATAAATCAAACTGAAATTACTAGAATCACAGTGACATAAAAACCGTGTTTGCACTCAGAAGGCCGAGAGTATTACAGTATTACTTAGAAATCAGAAAGAGCAGCCAATATGATTGAAACAAAACTGTGTACACATACTGTAGGTTCCTCTGTTGTGTGTGAATATGGTTCCTCAATTCTGACATATATAATGTAAATATGTAAATTCTCCTTGTTATTGTAACAGATGTACATCAGAGGGAAGCTGCTGTTTGTTGGCTACATATTCAGTGGTCACAGCTGCTCAGTCAGAGACCTTCAAAAGCAAATCTCAAGAAGCAGGGGAGACTACAGATTAGGTCTGAGCCTCCCTTCGGACTACAAGTTCAGGTACTACTGCATCATGCCATACGTATCTGATTTACAATATTAACCACGTGAATTGAAAAGGGAATAAACTTAAAACTATTGTCAAGAGCCATCATGGAATTTGTAGCTACATATAAAAAGCAATTTAATTGTTTTACAAAAAAAAATAAAGAGAAATAAAGATTATATAATCAATGTTATCCCTTTGACTCTGCTCATTTCTATCTGTCACACAGCTCACAAGATGCAACACTAACCAGAGGAGATGACACAACAAAGACTGCTTCAGTGGAAATGAAAAAAAAGCCAATGACATGTATGTGACTAATATTTTAAACTCCTGCCAATTTATTTATTGCTCCAGATGAATATTGAAAGTGAAACATATCTTGATGTTTTCTTCTATCATAAATCTTTACCACCTTTGACGATCAGTTTTTAACAATATCTGTCTGAATTTCCTGTCCAATGTGTTTATTATGAACAGAAGAAACAATCAAGTTTCCGAGGCATCACACCAACGACAGAGAGACTTTTGTATCAAACCGAGAAAGACTTCTGCGTTTCCTCATGTTCCTGTTATCACACACTGACTATGTTGTTATGACGGGACTTTATCTACATCAGTCAGCTTGTTTTCTATTAAAACAGTCTCCAAAATGCGTCATCTGTGGATTGATACTTAGGTCTGTGTGCAGTAAAACTGCAGCATATACATGGCATCAGTGATTCCTCTAATAACTGAGATGGAAAATGTTTTTGTTTTTAACTTCTGGCAGTAGGATGACGAAAAAAAAGAGTAATGGGCTCTTAAATAAATACCCCTGGAAAATATATGTGTTTATTGTAATATTTTTCAGTAAATAAATATTGAAAAAACTTTGTTGTTGTGATCTGTCTTCTTTCCTGTCAGCCAGAGTTGTAAAAAAAAAAAAGCATGATGAAAACCCACATAGTTTTATATGATTTGTACTTCCTCTATAATACCTCAAATAAAGCTTGCAAAGCATCAGCTGGCTCCAACTCTACCAGTGCTATTAATATTAACGATGATGTATGTGGAAACATATGAAGCACTATGGAAAATCCCCGTGCAATGATCAACAGTCACAACAAGTCTTGGGTAGAAATCTTGATAATTAGGAGTAGATTGTAGTTTACACAGTGATAACTTATCAAAACATCTGATCAAAGTATTCAGGATTTTACACATGTTAAAACAATTAAAGACCACAGTTACTTAATTGATTGTGCCTGTGTTTGTGGCTCTTGAGGACCTCTAGTGGATTGTTTGTGAAAACACACAAAAAAAAGGAAGCTCGTTGGTTTGTATCACAGCCGGTGCGGTTCCTGTGTGGGAATGAACTGTTTGCAGCAGGATCGCAAAGTTTTGCTCGAAACGAAAACTCAAGAAAAATGTCACTTTTGACTTTTGACAACTCATGTTGAGTCGACGGCTTGATGTGTATCCGGACATAAAGGATGGTTTCTCTCCGATGCATTGCTTTATAAAGAGTTGAGAAAACAGAGTGAATCTATGATGAACTCAGGTAAGCGACTCGTTACTCACAGATTTTTCTTGTTTAAGTTTCCTGACTGACTTTGTGTTTCCTACTGATCAAATATCATACTACAAATACTCCAGTAGAACCATGTGATTAAAAAAATAATAATAATTATAGTAGCGTATTTGGGAATCCAGGTATAATTTAACTCATTATATAGCATAACTCATTCATATTTCTGTCAGTGATTAGTTAATTGTGCTCAGAATCTCCTAATTAAAACATTATTTTGCAGTCTTGGAGATTTGTTTATTGTCAAACTTGCTGAAGAGGGATATATGTGATGTGCACAACAATCCTTCCTGTCAGCAGGTCAGCAAGTAACCACAGATATTTTTCTGGGCACTAGTTCAGCCAGATGTACCAGTTTACAAGGCTCTCTTCCAGTCCCTGCACCCCCTCCTCCATTTCTCCACCACATCACTTCCCAGCTGCTCCTCCTCTGCCTGTTAACATGGCCCATTCCCCGGATTACTGCCCTGTTGTGTGGAGTGAAACACAAAAGCCATGTGATATTTGAACCCCCCCTGTAGAAGTGGTTTAGTGCTTTATGGCAGTTTTACACTAAGCTGTCACTAGTTCAGTGGTGACTGGCAGATTTTTAATAAAGAGTGAACTCGCATTAAGGCAACATCTGTCTGAAAACGCATCAAATATACATATCTGGCTATTTAGAACATGCTTGTTGTGGTGTCAAATTAGTCTCAACTTCTACTTCCTATCAATTGTTTCTCTCTCTTCAGGCATGCACAAGCCACCTCTGGCCCCTAAACCAAAGTTAGTCCAGCCCCAGCGACCAGGGTTTTCTCCCTCAACCACCAGAAGAGATGGCCTCTGGTACCCATCACCTGGCACATCGAGGAAGGTTAAACCAGTACTGGCCCCCAAACCCTGCCTCTCCAAACTCACCACTGTTGCGGAGTACAAACCCCTTCATTCACAGGGGCTGCACCAAACATCTGTAACGGGGACCCCACGGACCGTAGGTCTCCTTGACTCCCATAATGGAATACAACAAGAGAACAAAAAGCCAGATTGGGATTATATTATTCCCATTTGTCTGTGTAGCCAGGAGAGCTGCATGTGTATCAAGAACACATCAGTACATATAGACAAAGACTTGAAACTGTTGCAGAGGGGTAAAACTGCAGAGAACAGAAAGCCTATCTCTACATCTCAAGGCACTCCGGAAAACAGCAGAGAGAAGATGGATAGTGCTGAGTGCCAAGTGATGAATACTGCTTCCAACAATACCCACCACACAAACCATAAACCTTTCCAAGAGACACATACTTTAGAAAATAATCTCAACGCAGACATAGATACCTCCAGCCCTGAGGTCATCAGGCCGTTTCTTCCTCGCAGAACTTGGAGCAATGAGGAAAATGATAGTGTAATACCTCTGAGTGCACCTGGACGAGGACCAGAGGAAGATGCTCTTGGCTCAGAGCAGAAATCTTGTGTGCTCCAAACCAAACCACACCCGGCAGTCTCTAGGAAGCCTGTCCCTGTCCCTGTACCACGGAAAGCCAGGAAGGCTGCGCTGGCCTGTCAGGAAAAGGTGGAGGAGGAGAGGGAAGACATTTCAAGCCAGGAAGGGAGGGTAATGAACGTCAAAGAGTTGAAGGTGTCACCAGACGGGAAAGGCAGCTCATCCTCGTCTGTCAGTGTACCTGTTAATGAAAACAGTCAGCCACTGTTTCTGTCTGCAAGGAAACCTTGCGCCCCACCAGCCCCTCCGCCCAGGAAAAAGCCTTATCTGTCTGCACCTGAGAGGCCACCAACATCTGCTCCTCAGACACTGCCAAAGGATGTGGAGGAAGAAGGCCTGGGTTGGGACAGCAGCATCTATGGGATGGAGATATCGGTTGACGAGGATGATGAAGAGGTGGAGAGGGAAGGAAGGGATGATCAGGAGGCAGTTTACAGTGACCTCACGCATCGTCCTCCTTCCAGCCATTCGCTCAGTCAGCCAGAGATCAGCCTGTTGTCCGTGGCAGCAGAGGATGGGGTGGTAAAGGTAGCTCCTATGAAGCCCCAGAGACACAGCAGCCCGATGGCACGGCTGCAGGAGAAGGAGTCCCCTGAGAAAGAAGAGGGGAGATTAGTGGATAATGAGAAAAGGCAGGCTCTTCATATGCAGGGTTGTGTTATAAAGGAGAAGGTAATGAGGGAGCTTCCTTCACCTCCAGGTGAGAAACCAAAAAGAAGCCTCTCAAAAGCTGGAACCAGCAAACCTTCTCGTTCCACACTGAGCAAACAGAAAGCCAAGTCGTTCTCTGGTGCTGACCTGATTCGCTCCGAAGGACAGAAGAGGAAATCTTTCAGGAAATTGCTGGACTTGAAGCTCTCTGTTTTGATGTTTCCCAAGATGATAGAAAAACGAGCCCAGACATCAGAGTGCACTGCGAATGAAACGGAGCAGTGTGTGGACGGTGACGAAGACAGGCCCCACAGCTTCCACGAGCATCTCAGGGCTCAACGTAAGTTCTCCTGCCCGCTGATTGGAGTAGAGCAGAACGTGGACACAGACGAGTTTTCTCCGGATGTCGACTATGAGAACGTCCCTCATTATGAGGAGATCTCAGACTATGTGAATGTGCATGTGGGGACAGCAGTGACATCGCCTCAGACCTGGGAGACTTTAATGTATAATGATGAGGGCATTTATGAGGAGCAGGAGCCATATATGTCCCTGGAGAAAAACTCCGGACACCAACTGAGAGATGGAGACGATGACAGGTAGATTATGGTGACTTCATTGACATCTCTCTCTGACTCTTGTTTTTTTTCTCATATTATCATCATGTTATATTATGATCTTACATTTAGATATGCTGTTGGTGATTGCCCTTGGAGACTTCTTAAAAGCGATTAATGTAACATACCTATCTAATCGCAGAGTGACTGAATCATTTGAGGAAGAAAGAGAGAAGCATGCAACACATGTCTTTTGTCACAGGTTCCTGTTAGGGGAGTTTGACCTGTATACTGGCACGCGTGCCTCTAAGGTGTTGATAGATACTTTATTATTAACAGAAGCAGCTCTGTTTGATAACCTTTGACAAGAATGTGTATGGGTAATTAGTTAAAAATGTGGAGCCTTGTGTTTTTATTTAATGACGCGTGTCGCAAGTACATCAGACATCAAACAACAGCAGTTTATATTGTTTCCTAAAGGGTCAATTCACCAAAAAGACATATTTTGTCACTTTTATTCAGCGTGTGGTGTGTTTATCTAGAAACATTGTCCCAGTTACTTTTTTTTACTTTTATGATTTTTTTTTTAATCCAAGTAGTCCTTTATCTAATTAACTGACAGGATACCTATTCTGTGCTTAATTAAACTAGTTGTGTGTTTGTGTATATATTCTTAGGAGTAATATCGTTTTATACAAACAATCCATATGTTGCGTTATGAGTGAGCAGAAGTTAGTTGGCATTGTGAAAAATAGGATTACAGTTTGTGTAACCGTACACTCTGCCTCGACAGCTTAGCGTGTCAGCCCTCTTTATTTCATACTGTTTAACAATCACATGTTTAAAAACACGTTAAGCAGCTCACTAACAGAGACCAGTCACGGTTAACTGCAACAGCTCTTGTAAACACGCCACAGTGTGTAAGACCTATAGGGACCTATAGGATCTATATGTAAACATTTTAGAGCTGCAAGGTAAAATGTACAAAATGTGTGATGATCAGTGATTTTAAAGTTTGTTAATGTTGGACATGGACATGCTCTATGACCCACAGCAGGGAGCTGGATCAAGGCTAGTGTTATGTGTCAGTGTTGATGCTTATTATTAAATGCTTTTTTCCGGCTGTGTCAAGCACTCCCTTTCCTGTGCGCTCATGACTCTTTGTCAGACCAGAAAATGCTGCTGCACAAACAAAAAAATATTTAGACTATATGCTTCCACAGGTGTTTTTATTCCAAACGTCATCTCTTCCCCCCTCCTATAAATAACATCACTTCACTAATTATGTGCCATGTGTAAAGATGTGTCATCATATATTTTTAACAACGTTTTTATGAAAATGCCTCCAGCGGCTTCTGTGTGTGCAAAACACTATAGTTTGTCCATGATCTGTCACCCATTTTCTTTTTTCCTCTGACCCTTTTACCAGAAGCTCTGTGGATGAGGAAGTGGCACCCCTGGATGATGGGCACTCAGATGATGACATCATGGCTCAAACCTCGGATGAGGAGAACGAGGACGATGGCAGCTCCGTCTCAAGTAAAGGAGACCCTGAGCAGACAGAGGAGAGTGCGGTGAGGAGCAGACGCTGTTAGATTTATGGCTTTAGTCCCTCTAACGTTCTCAGAAACATTCCCAGGAATCATCTCGCAGGGTTTGTTCGTCATTGGGGAGCAATTTCTCTTTGTTCCCTCATTTTTATCGATCATCATGAGATTAATCATTCAATTATACATGAATATGTTATACACTGCATGCATCTGCTGTGAGTAGTTCTGTCATGAGCTTAAGAAGATTGTAACTCTGTGTTTCTGTGCCTGTGGTAGACGCTGAGTGAACCAAAGAAGACCAAGATACACCACATCGCCACAGAGATCATGAGCTCAGAGAGTGTGTAAGAACCCTTTTTTCCCCTAAAAGTGTAGTCTTCTGCCTCCACCTCCCTGAGTATATTGGAGATGAATAGCATTTATTTAAAAAAAATATTTTAAATGCTCACAGTATTTCAAATTAAGAAATAAATCCTCATTCTAGATATAGTGTCCCTATTACTCTGGATACTGGTTTTATATGGACGATTTCTTAGGTACAAAATGAGATCAGACAGCAAGGTCTGTGTGTTATCTAAAGGACAATGTTCTACTGACCCTCATTGTACTGGGGTTAAAATAATCAGCATGTTGTTTTCTTAGGTTTGTTGATGTCCTGAAGCTGCTTCATGTCGTAAGTACCCCCACACAGTACAGTAACTGTTTTAGTGCTACATTTGGTTTACACAAAAACAAGCTCAGTGTTTGCTGAGAGAGGCAAGTGTTATTCTGCATGTTTTATCTAATGCTAGTCTACTGTACAAGTCCACATTCTCCATATGTGTTTGATTATGCACGCCACTGAGGCACACCCCATGCAGGATAAGACGTGTGTGTGGACCCGACTCCTCTCAGTCTCACCCGCATGGCTCACATTCCTCACGGTTTTCCCCAGACTTTCAGTGGTATTGCGATCTGACGGTAACATTACACTTGTCTGGATGTTTATGGGTGGGTGTCGTGTTTAGAGAAATTTGATCTGCAATGGATCGAAACCACCAAAATGATATGGTGATGTGGTTTCTCTGTACTTTGCACAAAACAGAATCAACATCAGAAAAACATAGGATACTTAACGTTTGCTAAATTTTCACAAAATAAAAGTACGGCTGAGATTGATAGGAGTATTTTGTATTTGGGAAGTAATTTGACCTGATAGATAAAATGTAAAATATCTGTTTAAAATATCACGGCAATCTATTTAATAGCGATCCTCATGGTGGCGCTAGAAGAAAAGTCAAAGTAACCCCAAAATCTTTAACAGATGAGTATGGGCATATTGATGTCTAAGAGTCACAAAATCAGTATGTAGTAGTACTGAGTCATTAGCACAGACAGGAGGTACTCTGGACTCTGTAGACTGTAGAGGAATCAGGTTTGGTGATGAGAAACGGCAATATCAAGTTCAAAATAATGTTAAGGTGACTAAGTATTGGTTTATTCTCCATCTCAACCAGATACTCAGCCAGCTTTCTGACTCATGTTAACACAATGTTTCTTTTAGCAATGTTTGTGTTATGCTTTGTGCAATGTCACTGTCAGGTGAAAACTCATTGTCTCCACAACTTCCTCAAAACAGAAGGTTAATAACAGTGTTGATGTTTAACTTGATGAAAAAGTATTGTGTGTCGTAAATCAATTAAACCGAGGCATCACAGCTTCTTGTCAGCCCTGACGCTAATCGTGTCCACTTCACTCTCATCAAAAAGAATAATTCAGTCAGTCTTTTTATTATCTCATGAAACATCCATTTTTTTTTTTTTTAATTCCCTGCTAAATCCTTTTCCTGTGACCCAAACCCCTGCTGTCATGATGTTGTAGCAGGAGGAGAGCAAGCATGTTAACCACAGGAGCTCTCTACTGGCTGCTCAGTCTGTAAGCACTTTTATTTGCCCATAAACCACCAGAAAAGCTCCACATCATCAGAAAAAGAAGCAGAAGCATCACCCTCAGGCTCTGATTCACTGGTATACTGGAAATTAACAAATGTTTCACAAGACTCATGCGTACATGCTATGACAGCATTGTTTTTCTTTTTTTAGTATTTTGTCCTTTTGGTTATGTGAACTTAACCGATGTGTAGTGTTAGTGTACTTTTCTTTTTTTGGAACCGTTACACAATTTGTGTAGGCAGCACACGCAGATTGAAGACTGATGTGATCCTATACTGTCAGACAGTGAAAGCATTTTCAAACGTATGTAAAGAAAACCAGCTCAACAATAACAGTTCTATACTATACAAAGCTATATTTGGCACACACCAGGTTTTTCCTGACAGTCAGGCTCGCTGCCTTGTTATATTTAATCATCTCACTCCAATCTGTCTGACTATCTGGGCTACAGGACTTCCGGGAGGCGGTATCCAAAGCATCTGGCCAGAGTGGGAAGCCTGTGATTGAGGAGCGTCTGCTCAATCAGATCCTGTACTACCTCCCCCAGCTCTACGAACTCAACCAAGACCTGCTGCGAGAGCTGCAGTTCAGAGTGGCCAAATGGTACCAGGAAAACCGAGTTTACTTTACATTTATATGAGTGTACTGCTCAAACAGCAAAGTATGCACATGCACTATATGAAAATATTAAACCACAATCCTGAAAACACCTGTTTTTTTTCCAAAGGACTTGCATGTAATGTGCACACATCCTCAAGGAGGTTTCTATTTTATCCCATTCCGCTTTGTTTTATTGACAGGGATGAGAACGCCCAGCTAGCAGACATATTCCTGAAGAAAGGGCCCTATCTGAAGATGTACTCTACATACATCCGTGAGTTCGACAAGAATGTGGCTCTACTGGAAGAGCAGAGTAAGAAGAACCCGGCATTTGGCGCAGTGGTACGGGAATTTGAGGTAACGTGACTTGTCCAACCTGTTTTCTCTGTCTGAGAGGGCATGTCTTCCAGTTAATGAGTTTTTTTTGTTTTGTTTTTTTTAATTCCTTGTTTTAGGCCAGTCCACGCTGTGCCAACTTGGCTCTGAAGCATTACCTACTAAAGCCTGTTCAAAGGATACCTCAGTATCAGCTGCTGCTTACAGGTACATCTCTGAAGAAGAGTCACATTCAACAAAAAACTGAAGGATTTTTAGTTCTAAAAGCACCTTATTATTATATCACAAAGCTGTGATGTGTCATTATAGGCATCATGCTGCCCTCTGCTGTTGTCCTTGCCTCTTCAATCCTCATATAATAAGATTTATTAATTTATTTTGAAGTGCAGCCCAAATCAGATTTGGTGATATAACATGAGCTTTAACATGAGTGAGCTTAGTGTTTCATGAGTCTAATGGATCAGGGTCGGCCTTCGGTGCCAAAATGTGAAGAATGTTCCTCACGTCACTCTTGTGTAATTGTATTTATGTAAGCAGACCTTTTTTATCCTGGATTTTCATTTCAGATTACATTCCAAGAATTTACTACACAACGCCGAGCACTGTTACACTGTGTACTAGCAGTGTTCACCTGTTTGGTTGGACTGTTGACCCTAACTGTAAAATGCATGTAATTGTGTATTAGATTATCTGAAAAACCTGTCTGAAGACTCGGATGATTATAAGGACACACAAGGTAAACCAAGAGTCATTTTCACATCTGCATACTGCAATTTATGTCATGCATGTATTATGTATGTGACAGCTTTACATAACGTTGTTCCACTTAGCTGCACTTGGTATCGTGAAAGAAGTGGCCAATCATGCTAACGACATCATGAAACAAGGGGTAAGAGCCAGTTAAGATTTAACAATCAGCAGCATGTATGTGGATGATATTGCTTCATACAGGTTGCTCATGTCCACTTTTTTTTTTTTTTCTATCAGGATAACTTCCAGAAGCTGATTCAGGTGCAGTGCAGTCTGAACGGCCACCATGAGATAGTCCAGCCTGGGAGGGTGAGGCCTTTTTAGATGTTGCTTGGAGTTGTATGTGGTATTATAATGATTTTATATTAAAGCCACTATGTGAAGATTTTTTGATACTTATAAGACATTTTCTAATGACAAGTATAAAGTGAAATAACAAATTAGTGATTAAATCGTTTGTGACATTTTGATGTTCCAGATCTTCCTGAAAGAGGGCATCCTGAAGAAGCTGTCCAGGAAGGTCATGCAGCCCAGAATGTTCTTCCTGGTACACACTCATCACTTCCTTTTCTTATTTCATGTGTTTAAAACATGAGCTTAGCGATATTGTAATGATACTGCATTGTCTGCCTCACTCACAAGTAGCTACAGTCCCACCTGCAGTTAGTCGAAAATACTTCTGTTAGGATTTTAACTGTAATCAGATGCAAGACAGGGTGGGTCTGGCTTCCTTTTTTAGTTAATGATTTGTTTAGGCATTATATGGTCAAACTTTGTGATGGTTTATTAGTATTAGTATACCTTAATCTTACACTATCTATAACGATTCTCTGAGTTTTAGTAATTTCAGAATGGGAAAAAAAATATCTGAATGAAAATGTATTATCTTTGTAATTTCTCCTTTAGTTTAACGATACGCTGCTGTACACCACTCCTGTTCAGTCAGGCCAGTATAAGTTCAACAACATGCTGTCACTGGCTGGAATGAAGGTGAGAAATTATGTGTTTTCCCCATCATAAGATGGGTTATATGCTGCCATCACTGCTAATAATGAAAATAATTACAGGTTAGCAAACCAAGCCAAGAGGCCTATCAGAATGGGCTGAACATTGAGAGTGTGGAGCGCTCCTTCATTCTCTCTGCAAGGTAAGAATCGGAGACAAAACATAATGTAATTTAAGACAAAGTGTTGTTTAAAATCTTTGTTATTATTTCATTTTGTTTTTCTTACTGCAGTTCGGCCACAGAGAGAGATGAATGGCTTGAGGCCATTTCCACAGCGATCGATGACTACACCAGGAAGAAGATCAGTTTTATATCTGGCAAGACTACAGAGGAGGTGAGTTAACAACCTTAAAAAAAGTCTAAGTGATACGTTTCTTGTTTGCAATGTATGAGTCTGTATCATGGTGACCAATACAAACGGGTCTATTAATTATTCAGGTAGAGTTAAGGGATAATGTTGATGGTGCTCCTTTGGGATCTAAAGCCCCTATATGGATCCCTGACCCGCGGACCACCATGTGCATGATCTGCACCTGTGAGTTCACCCTGACATGGCGGCGACACCACTGCCGAGCATGTGGAAAGGTGAGGTGATGAAAAGTGGTCAGAATAGATTCTCTTCTTATTTATTTTTTTTATTTGAAACATTCATTATCAAAAAAATTAGTTGCAAAGGCTTATTAAAAACAGACAGGCTATAAGAATAGATTTAAGAGAGAAAATGTATTTATGTTATGCTTCATCATCCCACCAGGTGGTGTGTCAGTCTTGTTCCTCAAACAAACAATGCCTTGAATACCTCAAGAACCAGTTGGCACGAGTGTGTGACCAGTGTTTCCTTGTTCTTCTGCAGCAGAAAAGTGAGTCTGTTTGGAAGTCTTCCTTCCATTGTGTGCAATATGATCCCAACATGGTGTCATTTTGAGGCTGCCTAAAGCAAAAACATCTGTGTGGATTAGACATAAACACATCTTGTGTTTTCTGAATTTTGTGTGTATTAAACTACTGCATGTTGCACATATCTGATCACCAGATGAACAAGCCGTGTCAGCGGCTGTATCCCCTGGCAACAGAGCTACTTTCGCTTTCTCCAGGAAGCAGAAGAAGATACCTGCAGCCCTCAAAGAGGTGACTGATGCTTTTGTCCTCATCAGGATACACTGTTGGTGACAATGACCAGATGTCTAATCACACAGTTTTTACTTCTTCAGGTGACTGCGAACACAGACAACTCCTCCATGAGTGGGTATTTGCAGAGGTCAAAGGGCAAAAAGAAGCAGGGGAAGAAGTTGTGGTTTGTGATCAAAGACAAGGTCCTGTACACCTACGCCGCAAGCGAGGTAAGGCCTCCAACCTGTTATCAAGATAAGCCTGGTGTCACGTTATAATTGGGACGTTTCTCTTATCTCACATTTGTCTTTAATTGTGTCTTCGTGCAGGACGTTGCAGCTTTAGAGAGCCAGCCCCTTTTAGGATTCATGTTGAAAGTAGATTCATCTCAGAAGTTACAGTTCAAGCTTTATCACAAAAACACACTTTACTACATCTTTAAAGCTGACGACGTCCAAACCGCCCAGAGGTACAATACAAAGAAGCACGCAACTTATTATTACATATAGTGACTGCAATAATAGTGCAAATAATTAATAATGTTTCCTTTTTTTTAACAGATGGATTGACTCATTCAAAGAATCTACAGTGCTTTAATATCTGTCAGCGACGTGACGATCGACATGCAACTTTTTGTTCTTGTTTAGAAAATGTTGTACCTCAGTGCTCTCTGATTTCTGAAAAAAACATCTGGAGACACCATTATTTTATTGCTGAATTTACTGTAGCTACCTTTTACAATGCTTTGTGAGTGTGTGTGAGTACTCCTGTGGAGGTGGGAATCATTTCCTGAGATTTATGCCCCAATCACCTGTAGATATTTTAGACTTGTACACTCATAACTCAACTTGTAATTTATTTATTTTTTGTGTTACTATAGCAACTTCTTTTCTGTAGCACAGTTTTCATGATAAAGCCCCTTGTCTTTAGATTAGTAAGGAACACTATCATAAAACTTCGATTCACTTTTACCAAATACTTTACGACAACACATCATTTTTCATGTATCTATTTATTTGATCTGGTAAAGTTTGCTGTAAATAACACAGTATGCACTTTCATGCTTCTGTTCTGAACTTTTCCCTTACATCATTAGCACTTTCTGTAACGTTGTGTTATAGATAGCCTGAGTATGTAAACATGTGTTGCACTTAAAGTCACTCAAATGTCTGTAACTAGAGTAGATGACAGTGCTGCATATATCTGTAAATATGATGACTGTAAATGAAATGTAATTAAATCAAATTTTCATGAATCTCATTTTTTTTTTTTAATTCTGTTACTTTAATAAATACTGGTTTAACATGCTTTTTCTCATGATCAACTGTACAAAAAACAAAAAAAACAAAACAAGATAGTTTGACAGCAAATTTATTTTTGGTTGTTTATTGAATATGTTTTTTTGAATACTACCTATCTACAGGTATGTTGTGTGGTAATTTGATTTAAAAATGAACGTGTGAACACAGGTTCTGAACAGTACAGCAACAGTACATGTATCTCAGTGGTTTACAATCTTTAGTCTATTTGGGGGCTTAAGTTGTCAAATATGAAATGAATCACCATCTACTTGATAATCTAGTATAATATTTAGAATAATTTATGAAAAAAAATTACTGATTTCAGCTTCTTAAACTTTTTATATATTTTTGGGGTGCCTTTAGTCCTCTATGACAGTAAAGTTGATGTTTTCCAGTTGTGGACTGCCTGGACAATACAGTTTTATTGAGAGTCCATATAGTTACAAGGTTGTTATAACATGTTTTCAACTTTTCAAACTTGCATTTGAGTTTAAAGTATTTGCCAGGAAGGATAGCTGGGTTGAACACAAATTACAGTTTTGTATCTACATGAATGTATAATAGTGAATACAACAAGCCAAGTCTTCTTCACAAAGTTGCTGATGTCTACGCTACAGCAGCTGGACTTGATGTGACAGCAGCCCAGTATGTTCAGACTATAATTCAAAATATTCACACTTATATACGACGTGACCTAAATGTGCCTGCTACAGTAATATCATTAGTTCTACCTCCAAAATCTGAATGAAGCAAAGTAAGACTATAATGACAATTTTCACATTTTCTCTTAACAAGACGACGACGCAGAGCCGCTGCTACCTTACTGCGCATGTGCACGAGTCGTTTACTGTTGGAAAAAAAGGTCACGAACTCTGACCCTCCCACCAACTGCAGCAAATAGTTAAATTATTAATATATTGAAGCCAATTTATAACTTGACCTACCAGCTTTTTGACGGGTAAGACATATTTACTTAAGTGGACGTATGGGAGCTTGGTGAAGGAGACAGGACTGAGCAGCAAAGACAGGAAGAGAGGGAGTGTTCAGTCTCTACAGCAGGGAAGCTGCATTTAGCTACTAGCTAGCATACAGCTAACCTACCTCATTAACACTGTCGTCCGGAGCGCAGCCCTTAAACATCCAATTTGGCAAGTATATAATGTTGTTGGCATCATTGATAGTTATGTGGCTACATACTTAGGTGTACCTAATAGTAGCAATACCGCCGTCGCTATATTGGTAACCCGCATGCTACTTAGCTACCAAGCGTAGCCGCGCCAGCTAACCGTGTTGACGCTAGCTGTTAGCTGCTATGCTAGCGGTTGCTAAATAACTCTCCACAAAATAATAAACCACAACATCTATCAATGTGTGAGTGTAACAAAGGGATGCTGTAGTGTGAGATTATTTACTGTATTGCAAAAAAGCCGACCTAATCGGAGCTCCAGTGGAAGAAATAAAGCAATTTAGCCCAGTTGTCAAAACACCGAAGTCCCGCCGTTGACTCTGCGTTTCGGCGTCATGGGCCTTGAACCCTATAGCATGCTTTAACCCTTCAATGTTGACCTTTCACCCACAGGAAAAGAAATACCTTTATCTTCCGTATCGATTTCAAATAGCTAAGTGTCAAGAGCTTGTCTGTGTTGCTGTTATAGCCACGCTTCTCATTTGTTGTTACCTTAAGGTGATATAAAGCTGTATTTTATAACAAGGCCATCAATAGTGTAGTTTCGAGCTAGCGCCGGCTAGCACAGGCCACACACACAAACACAAACATTAGTCAATTACCACCAATATAATACATCAAATGCTTTATTTCCTCCGGTGATTCAGTGCAAGATAATTTCGACTAAGAAGTCTATTAATATTGTTTATAAATATTGGTAAAGAAAGAAAGATCATAGAGCTTAAAGGATGAGAGTTGCAATGAAGCACATTAAGTTGTATTCCCTCTTAGTCGTGAAATAGTATATTGAAAATAATCAGTTTTAAATCTTGAAGTCCTGCTTCTTTACAAGTTAACATACCTAAACTATTAGTTAACACATTGCACACTGTTTGCACATACACTTTCAATAGTTTCACAATTAAGTATGGTGTATATGTGACATTTTCTTTTGATTATAAGGAACATTTATTTTGAGTGAATACCACACTCCCTGGTTCTGTAAATACTCACGTGTGTAACCAATGAGTATTAATCCGAGCTTTCAAAAGATGAAACCATATATTTGTGTTTTTAAATTGTATACATCTTTAGTAGGAACTTCTGGAGTTGTCTGAAAAGTATTGACCCCATATTCGGTTTAATAAGATATAGAGTAATGCATATGCTTTTTCCACAGGTTTACATGCCTAATGGGGCACTGACGTGAAAATCAGTGGAAGTAGATGTGTGCAGTGTCGGTATGGATGGGCAGACTCAAAGGATTCAGCTTGTTTCGGCAGACAGCAACATGGCTTTAGGACACAGAATCCAGGTAATGTGACAACCAGTCAAGTCATTTTCAGCACTACATACAGTAGTTATGATTAATAAGTGCATAAGTAATTACCCATGCACAATTTGCAGATAATTGTGTTAAATTTAGATCAAAATGATTCCCTGGCTTTTTTTCTCTAGTGGCACCATAAGGTTCTAATTTATGGCTTTGACTATAGACTCTTAGCCTTATTATTATTATTATTATTATTATTATTATTTCATTTGCTTAATTAACTCTACTCCTTTGTCTGTTGTGATCTTTTATTTCTAATAGATTGTGACTGATCAGCATACTGGCCAGAAGATCCAGATTGTCACAGCGCTTGAACCATCTTCTTCTGGAAAGCAGCAGTTTATTCTAGCAAATGCTGACTATTCTCCTGGTGGGAAGGTGATCCTGGCCAAGCAAGAAGGCTCACCCAACAAGGTCATCCTCGCTGCTCCAGACAGCTCTGCGGTTAACCAGCTGTTGTTTGCCTCCCCTGAACTGGCAGGGCAGCAGATTCAGGTATTGCCCACAGATGTTGACTTTTTCCAACCACATTTGATAAACAGGTTACTGAAACATCTTGTGACTGAGAGATGGACATGATTAGTCAATCTTAATCTGTAGTTACGTTTGCTACCTGTTGAATGATTCTATTGTCTCTGATTGTTTGTCAGTTTGTAACTGAAGGCTCAGACCCATCTGTTAAGCCGGTTGTGGAGTACTGTGTTGTCTGTGGTGATAAGGCCTCAGGTGGGTATTCAGTTTAATTTACTTTAACATTATCATTTTCAGTGATGTGCATGTGTAAACATTCTCCAACACAAACCTGTTTTCCTTCCTCTATCAGGGCGTCATTATGGGGCTGTCAGCTGTGAGGGCTGTAAAGGCTTCTTCAAACGCAGCATTAGGAAGAACTTGGTGTACACATGTAGGGGCTCTGGAGAGTGTGCCATCAACAAGCTTCACCGAAACCGCTGCCAGTACTGTCGACTGCAGCGCTGCATAGCTCTCGGCATGAAACAGGATTGTAAGAGACTGAAATATACAGTATAAACAGTTGAGAATATAGTATTTTTGACTTGCATTGAAACATTTTGTTTTGTCTTTTAGCTGTGCAGTGTGAGAGAAAACCTGTTGAAGTAAACACCAGAGAGAAATCTGTTAACTGTGCAGCCTCCACTGAAAAGATCTACATCCGCAAGAACCTTTGTAGTCCTCTGGCTGCCACACCCACTTTTGTATCTGACAAGGAAACTGCCAGGTACAGCCAATGAACAAAACCTAATTTCAATATCTGAATATTACTGTTTAAAGTGACAAAAGATGAGATTTTTTTTGCAGAGAGTTGAATTAAATTGGATTGAATTTAATTTGACACGTATAACTAACTTCTAAGAGTTTGACTAAACGCCTGATTGTTCTCTACATTACACATCTATACATCTAGTAAACTGTATCATACTGAATGGTTCCATAATACATAGTGCAATCTGATACATGACATGTTAAGTCTCTAACTACAGGTCTACAAGTTTGCTGGAGTCAAGCATGTTGCTCAACATCCAACAACCCTTCCCCAAGCTGGAAAATACCATCTTGATCCCAACATCTCCTGACAAGGTAACATTGGTTACTGACTGTTATATTATAGTACATTTAACAAATGTCTGATATGTAATTCTAACCTTAAACATAAAAGCAACTGGTATTTAAATCAGACATAATTAAAAAGGCAATAATTACCTGTTAATGAATAATGCAAGTGTCCTAAGATCTGTTTTGTGGACCAGTTTTCACTTATGAGGCAGGGCAGCACAGCACAAACAAATTCACACATTTTTCACACATTGTGTTTATGTAACTCTCCCCTGTTCAGGAGGATGACCCATCTCAAGGTGACCTTGGTACCCTGGCAAATGTAGTGACATCACTCGCTCACCTCAACAAGGCCAGGGAGGCAAGTGACGGCGGCAATGATCTGATGGGAGTTGAAACGCTTAGCAATGGCGACAGCTCGATGACAGACATCCAAGGAGATGAGCAAACTACAAGTGATATTACTCGGTGAGGGAAATGTCATGATGCAAGCTGTTTTGTGAATAAGAGGATGCATATACTGGAGATGTACAGGGGCACTAGACACTAAACAGCCCCTAGGTCCACTAGAACAGGACCTAGGGGCTGTTTTTTTTTTTTCCTGTTTATCACAAAGCTTTAATAGAATTTCCTGTAGGGCCATGTGGTTTCTGACTACGCTCTTAAGGACTTAATTAAATTGGCCCATGGTCAATCAGGAGTACTATCTCAGGGGTGCACTGCACTGCTTTAGGTTGTATCTTATTTCTGTGTGAGCTACACCATATTAAATGTAAATATGGTAATTTATTAATATTGGTATTATGTGTACATATTTTGTGTTGTTAGAGCGTTTGACACCCTGGCCAAAGTCCTGCACTCTGGAAACAGCTCAGCAGGAGACCACTTGGAGGCCACAATGCAGCTAATGTCAGGGGACCAGTCAGGTCCTGTGGTGGAGTTGGAGGGACCTCTACTCTCTGATAGCCATATTCCCTTCAAGGTAAAAGAACAGCTTCTGACCTCGACCCTCAGGATGAAAATCCAAATCAGATCAAAAACCCCTGCTCCTGTTTTACTGACTTATACATATTTCTGATTGACACTGTGGTCGTGTTTTCTCCATGTTCTGCAGCTTATGATGCCTTTGCCTGTGCCAGAGTACCTCAATGTCAACTACATCTGTGAGTCAGCCTCCCGATTACTTTTTCTCTCTATGCACTGGGCACGCTCCATACCTGCCTTTCAAGCCTTGGGGTAAGCCTTTGACACAAAATTTTTCATTGATTTATAAATACATCTTTTTATATTATAGCATTAGACTGATACACGTCAATTAGAAAATGACGCTTTGTATGTGGCCGTACAGTTCTCTGCAGTAAATTAAAACTAACCTTATTTTATTTTGCAGTGGTCAAGACAATGACATTAACTTGATGAAAGCTTGCTGGAATGAGCTGTTTGCCCTGGGTCTGGCACAGTGTTCCAACGTTATGAATGTTGGTACGATTTTAAGTGCCATTATCAACCATCTGCAGACCAGCTTACAGGAAGGTAGGGGGACTTCTGTTGGCTGCCTACAAGGTCTAACACTTGAATCCAACGAGCAAAGCCCAAACATTGTTTTTTCAGTGCCATGCTTCTCCAGTAAGGGGAAAACAAAACAGCAAAGCAGACCTAAAATATATTTGAATAAGTTGTAACTTGTTTGGCTAATTTTTGTAGCACAATTTTCTGAAAATGATGCTTTTGTCTGGCTCCTTGTAACCCTTTTTTCTCTAAACTTCTTGTTTTTGCGTCCTACAGACAAGTTATCCCCAGAACGAGTTAAACTCGTAATGGAACACATCTGGAGGATGCAGGAGTTTTGTAACAGCATGGCCAAGCTGTCCCCGGACGCTTATGAATATGCCTTCCTCAAAGCCATTGTTCTCTTTAGCCCTGGTGCGTGAGTAACAGACTGAGAATTACAAAATAATAATAATGGGACATAATCCTTATCATTTTTGAAATCCTGCACATATTATAGAAGGCCAAATGTGCATAGACCCATGTCTGTCTGTTTGCATGTTGTTTTTGCATCAGATCACCCAGGCATTGATAATACCCCACAAATAGAGAGGTTCCAGGAGAAAGCTTACATGGAGCTGCAGGACTACGTATCTAGGACCTACCCAGAAGACTCCTATCGGTTAGTAGATTTTATTAATGTATGGATATTGGAATATTTGTACAGTAATTGATAGAAATATGATAATTTTATGTCTCCTTTTCCTCTCATTGCTCCCAGGTTATCCAAGCTGTTGCTGCGTCTTCCTGCCCTCCGGCTGATAAGTGCAGCTGTCACTGAAGAGTTGTTTTTCGCTGGGCTCATTGGCAACGTGCAGATTGACAGCATCATACCGTACATCCTCAAAATGGAGTCGACTGATTATAACAGCCAGGCGATCTCTGGAGTCTGACACACCGTGCCATTTATAATAGAAACATTGGACTGTGAACACTCAACAGCCATTTAGAGCACTCCTCAGACTGGTCATTGAGGTGTTATAACATACTGTATTTATGACACAGAATCCTGTGTGGATTGTCTTTTCACTCTTACCTTGCTCCTTCTCCTGACTCAGTAGTCAGTCAACAGACAGCTCATAAAGAGGACGAGTAAAATCAACTCTGGTGGCAAGTGAGCCTGCCAATATCTGCCCATTCAGGAATTAACGCTCAAAACCTGCATAGTAGATTGTGCTTTTATTGTACATAGTATTTTAAGCTTCATTGCCTCCAAGCCTTTCCTTTTTCTGCAGATCTTGTATTTTGAAAGAATAAGGATGGTTTCTTTTTCACTGCTTTCCTATACATGGTCATGCTTTTTTTATTTTCTAAAAATTATGAGGAAAACAAAAGACTTGTCATAATGTGAATTGGTTTGTGAAATGCTGTTGTCGCTAAAGGTTATAAACCTTTATTTTGTATTTGTTTGCCAATCCAAAGGATAGGTCCAGCATTACTTGTCTGAAGTAACTGTCTATATAGATTTGTATATAGAATGCACCAAGAAGGCTATAATGGGCAGCACTTGCTTGGTAATCAGTGGATTCCATCTTTTGGAGAAAGATGGAAGATGGAAAATGGTCAAGCCATTTAAAAATAAAAACATCTTTCAATCATGTTTCCTTATTATTTACAGAGCTGAGTTTTCATTTTAAATGACAGTAATCAGTAAGAATTGAAAATATTTACCTCACCAGATTCTTCACTAAACTTTATATACTGTTTGAAAGAAATGAGTCTAGTTTTTCACGCTCTGTGCATTTACAGAGTCTGAAATCAGAGTCATGTTGGGCAAAACTGGGAGATCAGCGGTTTGCGTTATAATAAGCCTTCTGTGTTGATGAACAGAGGGTTAAGTATTTTCTGTAGGTGCAGTTACATTATACTCTTTATCAAAAAATAAGTGTCATATGTCTCATTCCTGCAAAGAAACCATTTAAATGCAAAAACTAAAAACCCATATATATATATTATATATAATATATATATTATATCTTACAAAACAGTTGGTTGACAAGTGCACCCAGTGAATTGACCTTTGTTAAAGACACCCTACAGAGAGAATAGTGAAAATGACCCCATGCACTTTTATTTTTTTGACTTTGGGTTGAGTGAACGTGCAGTCCTTTGCCTCTCTAAATGCACTATGTGTTTAATAGCCCACCGTGGACATGTTCCAAGAAGCAGGTTTACTGAGTTACCTGCAGAAGATAACAGAAACCTACGGTTCCAGACTTGATGAAATTCTGGGTTTTAATCAGTAAATGTATCAATCACACTTCTTGGAAATTGCCCCTTCTTCAATAAACGCATCAGATTGTTTACATGTTTCTGTTGAATTAATAATGCAAAATCTTTATCCTGCCCACGGCGGCTTATTGTCGTGTTTTGTGTCAAGTGACGTAAAGGTGGAAGATGCAGGCCTCTGTGTAAAGGGACTAGACTTTCAGTGTGTGTTATTAGCCATTTAATTTTTCATTAGGGTTGTGTGGATATGGGTGAGCAGAGGACAGTGTCTCTAAGCTTCTCTTTGCTGTAATTTACCCAGTGAATGTGTCCAGCTAATTAAAGGCACTGATAGCAGCATTAAAACTTAATGAGCAGATGAACAATATTGTCTGCTGCTGTTTTTAGACGTCCATTGTCCAGTGTATCCAGTGACTTCTTCCTGTGACTGTCTGTGACCACGACACTATCATATCACTGCATCACAACCAACGAGGTTAACACATATCTGTGTGTGCTGCACTCACTGTATGTTCTGTCCAAACAAAAAGAGGGTTTCGCTACACATTACTTTGTACAAACTGCCCCAAAGAACATGCAATTTGCAAATACTGACTGTCTGGGACTGTAAAGCTTAATGGATTTGGTTCTTTGTGTTCATGGCTGGGTGGATTAGCTCATTCCAAGCTGAATGAATGTGAATGAACGGGGCCAGTTGGACTGGCCTCTTGGGGCTCTGGGTTCGACTGCTTGAGGGGAATTGGTGGAGGTGTTTTGCAAAAAAAAAAAAAAAAAAGGTGACAGAACTGGTTTTAGAATAAAAGATAAAATCTCGTACATGAAAGCGCTTTAGTAATTCTGATGGTATAAAAACACCAGCATGACCTCACCGTTTTCTGTCCATTGTTGTTATTCAGAGTTTGTTCTTTTGATCATGCAGAGTCCTCTCGGGTCGAATAAACTGTCTCTAATTTGAAACAACTTTTGGATCATTTCAGGTAATTATTTATATCTGACTTTATACAGTTTAAAATATATCAAGTACCTGTTCTAAGCAGGCTTTAATAAGCAGTTTGTTGATTTGTTTTCTTTTCGTTTAATATACAAAAATAGGGTTTATCTTTGTTTTATATACACGATTTAAGCTACCACTGGTTGGTGTTTTAACAACCCGAAGAAGAGTTCACACAGTTGCACATAAATTATTATAAAAATAAAATATAATTAAGAACATTTATAACACGGGAGTGTGGAGAAACCCTTGAAACTGCATTTCAGAAAAAAAACAACAAGAAAATTAATTTGTAAAATTAGATAAAACTTTATTAATTATTTATTAATAATCAGATCTTTGGGTAGCAAGTCACAATTTTAACATGCGTGTAAACACAGTCACACAGTAAGTAATGCATGCAGGTTTTAGTGAGTATAAAGTGTATGTATATCCAGTTTTGTTTTGACATAATAACTATGTAGTTTTCAAAATATATATATATATATAATGTACTATCACTCCCAGAAAATCCACACAGGCTTATAATAAGACAAACTATATGAGACAATGTAAACTGAATGAAGAGCAGATGATGATTATGATGACGTATATAAAGCACTCAGTGTTATCTACATCTGACAGGCACATGTGTTGAAAGAGTTAACCCCTCCTCGATCAGCCTCCCTGCAGAGACAAATAGGCGGAGTTTGGCTTCACACAGTTTTTGTATGTAGAAGAAGCCAGTCAGTGTGTGACAATATGTGTGTGTGTGTGTCAGGAAGAAAGAGAGAGAGAGAGAGAGACAGAGACAGAGATAGAGAGAGAAACGGGGTCAAACATGGATACGAGATTAGTCTTGAGTTGTAAACCGCTGCTGAATTGAAGAACTGCAGAAACTGAAGTCAAACCCGGGATATTATTATGCCCAGCGCCAACGTGTCGGTGCGAAGTTTATCTGAAGTGGAGAAATACCTCAGCAGCCGGATGGTGAGTCTCTCTCTGTGTGTGTGTGTGTGTGTGTGTGTGTGTGTCAGTGTTTGGGCGACATTGTGTCACAGACAGCAGGTCCCGCACTGTACCAGCGATACATTGTTGTCTGTTGAGCTCCAACCGTCATGTGAAACAAAACCCAACCGGCAGCTGCGCCGTCTGAAAGCCGCATATTTCTCCTGACAAAGAGCCCAAACAAGCCTGTGAAACATTTGGGCGAAAACATACGAGAAAAAAAAACAACACAAAAAAACAAAGTGCGTTTCAGAAAGGAGATGTCGCACTGGCGTCTTCAAGTATCTGTCTGTAAACTCAGTGCTGCGGACAAAATCCTAGTTGGGACGTTTTTTGTTGTTGTTTTTATTTTGGACGACATGTTTTTTTTAACGTTATCTAAACGGGACAGTTGCCTTTATGTGCAGCGTTAAAAACACATCATTATCTTCATTTTTATTTAATAATCGACCTACTTGTCTGCACTATAAATGTCAAAAAAATAGTAAAGAAAGACACATTAAACAGTCAAAAACCCGAAAAGATATTCAATTCACAATCATGAAATACCAAGAAAGAACCAAAAAATAATATATTTTTTTTTAATATTTATGCTGAAGAAATGATTCATTAATTGAGATTTAGTTTTGATCCAAATTAGATGACCATGCATTTGTTTTTGTCTCATGTTGGGCCAACTTACACTTATTTGTCTTCACTGTTATAAAGATTTATAACAGATGACTGATGGTTGATTCAACCATGTGGTGTGTTTTTTTTGTTTTTTTTAATGCTGTAGCTTATTGTAGTGATGTTCTGGTTTTGTTCCTGATATTTTTCTTCCTTTTCAACCAAATTTTAATATAACAAAGAACAATTCAGACTCAAAATGAATCATAGAAGTGAGGTCATGCACAAATAACTCGAGTAGAGTCTGAACAGGAACTGAAGATCTTGACTAAGCAGTAAAAATTATATCACATGGCTGTTGTGTTGCTTTCCATCTCACAGGTGTTTATGACTCGTTGCATAATCTAGTTTTTCAAGAAGGTAGAAGCTTATTTGACTCCACCATTGCATTTACTGTAGGGGTTTTACTTGCACTGAGCTGGAAGTCTTTGTCTTATGCGATAGTTTACTTGAATATCTTTTTTGGGTTTTGGACTGTTTGTCAGAAAAAAAATGAGACATTTGAAGATGTCCCCTTTGGGTTTTTCACAATTTTTTTTGGACATTTTATTGACTGAGCGATCGAGAGAATAATCGGCACAATAATCAATGATAGCTATAATTGCAGTTGCAGCCCTACTTGATTTATTGAACATAATCTTCAAATGCACATCACCCTTTCAGAACATTGTAGCACACACAAGAGTGTAAATAATGGAAATGTTTTGTTGTAGGTCCTGATTATTGTGTATCTATTACATAAATGACAGATTGGCTTCAATGTGCTATAACACCCAATATTATTTCAATTCAGGTAAAAAAAAATAAAAAATCTTTGGCTTAGTGCAGCTGGCACTAACAATTTTGGGGAAAACCATTCATCAATCTGCTGTTAATGTATGACATGTTCAGAAATCCCCACAGCATTTAAAGCCAGACTCTGTTACAGTGATACCGAGCAGAGGAATGCACTCTGTCAGTGCTGTTTAACCAGAAAGTCAGCCGAGTGCAGTGTAGCAGGTGCTTTCTCTAATATATGTATGAGCCTTCAGACCTACCAGTCAGTCGCCTTTAGACTCTAAAGGTAGAAATTAGGTAGAACAGGTTCATAATTTTTCAAGTCTGTCTCAAAACAATAGTCAGATACCCAAAATGAACACTGAAATAGGTTTTTTTCCCCCCGCATCATAATCATTTCTCCTGTTCATAATGCATTTACAATGTAAGTGATAAGGGGACAAAAATGAGACAATAAATGAAATGAAATCAACAACTTTGAGTGGAGATTGTTATGGTATAACCACCGACACAATATAATGGCACCATAAATCACACTATTTGGCTGGTATATTATCACTGGGCCGTGTGATTACGCATTTCCCCCTTTTGTTTGCCACATTCTCAGAAAATCCCTGATCAGCAGATATAGTAGTTAAAAGGCTAAAGATGATGCAACAGTAAGTGAAGTGGCTCACTTCCCGCAGCCATTGGTGGATGGTGCCTCTGTAGAGATTTGTCCTTGCATGAACCAGTAAACAACATATTATCTCTCACGTCAGTATAATTGGCAGCCTTTTAATTGATATTGTAAATCATTGAATATCAATTTTCTCAATCTCTCTCTTCTTCTAGATCTATTATGTTTTTCATGGTTAAAGAGCTGCTTGACTCCTCACCTACCCTGTCACGTCACTGCCTTTATTCACTCCCTTGCTTTATATCAGTGTGTTGAATATAGTTGCATATTTATCTTAATTAAATCCCAATTCAGTGCTCTCTCAGTCCACAGGGGCAAGCAGATGCTGGGAGTGTTAATGGGCTATTGATTTAGTCCTGGAACAGCTTGTCTATGAGATAATAGTGAATACATCTTAAGTAATTCACCCCGCTGACCTCCCGGGGGGATTAGTCATTCAGGAAACTTAAGACTTCAAACTCTGTCGCAAATTTCGTCTTTAGTTCTGATGAGCCGTACTGTTTGGCCTCTAAAAAAAAGGCTTTGCAGTCAAAATGTGGCCAGCTGTGCGATGCAGTTGAGAGAAGGAGGAGGAGATGTTGGGTCAGCTTTCTGACTACAGTCAAAGATGTGCTCCCTGTCGCTCTAACTCACTCTTTCTCTCTCTCTCTGTGGTTTTCTTCCTGTCCCCCCGGCGTGAGCCTTAAGAGGGAGAGTGTCTGTATCCATGAGGATCAGCTGGAGGGAATACCAATAAGCACTGCAGGCTTCTTCCTCTCTGCGGTTCTGTTCTCTGATGAAGGGACGGTTTTGTTCCATCTCAATGAGTGTGCCAACACTGTTGCCCCCTGTGTGTTTATTTGGGGTATACAGAGGCAAAGACACCCCCCCACCTCACCCCACCCCACCCCCAAACACACACGACCTCATCGTTTCGATCCAATTTCTTCAGATCAGTGAAACACCTGTTCTTGTACTTGCATGTGTGTGTGCGCCTGTATTCGACCTGACCCTACACCATGAACTGAGGTTAATTAGCAGATTACAGCTGCTGCGTTTGTGCGCACTTACAAACATTACTTCCTCACAATGGGAACAAAGCCTTCCTGTTTGCATAAGTAAATTTCTGTTTTTTTTATAACGTCCTCTGAATAGGGTGGGATGGTGAGTTTAGCTCAGTTTTTGTACTTTCTGCTAATCTGAACCACTAATACTGCTCAGTATTTAGCTCACACCCGCTGCATACCCGCACGGTTTTAAATAATTTGTGTTTTTTCACTTCACTCCAGTGCGGGACGTTGATGCTGAATTGCTGCTTTTGCCTGTTTTCTCCTGGTGCTGCAGTAAGCATATAAGCGTATGGTCGGTTTTTGCATGAAAAACTGAATCACTAACTAGATCATTGATTCAAGAGAAAGCACACTGCAGTGCAAGATAAGCAGCATCTGCAGTTTTATATCGTCTCCGCTAACTTTGCCTCTAAAACAGAGCTTCAATTTTGAGGGATTTCTCAGGCATAACAAACACACAGCTCTTGCTTGATGGGTTAGGATTGAGGCTAATGCCGTTGGATCTTGATATTATGCTGACTCGCGGGGTCAGATCATATTAATGATGTTTGACAAATGCTGTGTGCTATGTAGGGCAACATGGGGGACCAGGGGGCTCATACAGGGATGAGGTGTGAGGGAGGCCTCCTATAGATCCTGCTGGTGGAGATGAAACTGTGTTTTAGAGCATGCTGCCCCATGTTCTTCTTCTATCTTCTTATCTGTTTCAGTTTCACCAGCTCTCTTTGAGTTGTGTTTCCCACTTTCTGTCTGTCTCTCTTCTTCTGCTCTACTGACACACTACATTGGGTGAGTCAAACAACAGTAGGCGTTTTTCTTCAGGCGTGATGTCTTGGCTCGATCATTTGGAAATGAATAGTTTGAATAGTTAGGCGTGAGAAGACTCTTAAGTAAGTTTTTTTCACATCAATAGACTAGATTAGATCAGATATGGGCCACACTTTAATTTCCAAAGTATTACAGCAAGTGAACACAGTTAGGAGGCCCTTAAGGGCATCCAGACAGGTCACCCTCTGTTGATGGAAACACCATCTAATCAAAGTCTAGCCTGGTCTGAACCTGTGGCCTTTAAGTTAAGGATAGTTCACCTAACCGTCAAATACTCTTCTGCTGCTAATCTGCTATGTTGTAGCAGCTTTTCTTCTAGTTGCAGGATTTTCACTCTCTGTGACATCTCCAGCATCCCTGAAGACCTTCAATCCTCGCTGTGTTTGCACCCTCCTACCACAACAACCCCAGCAGAGCACCCGCATTAAGTGTTTGGGAGAAATGAAATGAAAAGTAGGGCAGTTCCTCAGCAGATTCGGGAGGACATTTTCATCAACATGAGGCTAATTTATTTAGCAGAGCCACTCATCCAGAGAGACCCTCAGATTGCTCCAGCGTGGGTAGAAATCTTTAGTAGCAGCAGCGCTGGAAATAGGCTTATTAAATTGAAATGGTCCTTTTTTTTTTTTTTGAGACTTTCTTATTTGGAAATCGACAGATCTCATACTTGTTTTTGGGTCCTAGAGTGTGTCGACATCTGTGTCGTGTTATAGCGTTATTTGAGCTGCTCTCATGAATCAGGGCCCATCCTTCCAAAAGACGCCTAGTTTTTATAAGAACAAGCTTACGCCCCTATTTCCAGCTGCATAATACAAATTTTGGCTTGACGTTCACCACTCCAGGTGCATCAATACTCTTTCCAAATATCTCCCACTCCTGTCGAGGTCTGTTTCCACTGCAGGCCTCAACAGTGATCGATCAACAGCAGTCAAATCACTATTTGATTTATTTTACGCTTATCTGTATCTGTGATATCACAGCACCTTGAAGCGATCCACACCCCTGTGCTCCCATGTTTGACCCCTTATGCTTCAGAAGCAAATGCTGAGGATTTCACAGTTGAGGCTGGTGGTGAGAAAGCGCCTGAGGAGTTAGCTTAGTTCCAGTACTGTAGAAATAACACGCAGTCTGGCTGCTCTTTGTGTTTGTTGTTTGAAAACTAAGACGACTGGGTAATACGAGCGACCTACACGCAAACATGCACTATGCTTCCTCTTGAACAATTAGGATGTTAGTCTCCTCTTTTCTTTTGTATGACAAACAGGTTTGACAAAAAGGCAGCTTATGTTTGAAGCGTATGTTTAGACAAGAGATATTGCCGTCACTGTGGAAAGGATCAGGGTTGTAATTGGGCACAGGGCTCCTCGGCCTGTACGTCAGGACAGCGAATCCGTACGCAGCAGCTCAGCTATCAGAGCGCAGAGGTAGAACATGACAAAGTGTGCTTTTTTCTCTGCAGAGAAAGAGTCCTTGTTCAAGAAGGACAGATGCCAGAGGGAGGCGGGGGGAAGGCGTGGGATGAGGACAGAGGCTGAAATACCCCAGGCATGCTTGTAGAAAGAAGCATGGAGTTATCTGGTTACACGCTACACATAACTAAGTGTATATATTATGTATGTAAAGCATAATTATACTTACACAGGGACTAAAAACCAGTTTTTCTACACAGTACAGAACAGTTTCCATAGTGCACATTATATAGAAACCAGATTGTACTGTAAATGGAGACATCACGGATTATACACCAGGTTTTTGTTCACCGTATCACACTTAAAAGTTTTGCTGGTTTGAGTGTGAGGTTATAGTATCAACAGCAAACACATGGGAAGTTGTGTGAGCAATTAGATTACTTGAATTTAATTGAGAGCGCAATAATCTTGCTGAATGTGTTCCTTTTTGTTTTAGTTTTCGTTGTTGTTTAGTGTGTCTTGTCATACTTAATCACTTATTATTGGTTCCACCTGACAGTCATGTGTCACAGAGCGTCAGTGTGTAGCGAGTCCGAGATGCATTAGCTCATTTTAAAAAAGTACTCGGCTTGCAATATGTAACCATTGTGGCGATGTGGAAATGCTAAGCAGGATTTGAACGCTTAAGTCTGCTTGAGTTAGTCGTGATCTGTTTATTTGTTTGAAACTTAGCAGTGTTACATTTGTTAAGGATTAGTGCAGTGTTGTACAGGCTCTGTGTTAGGCTTTATCAGCTTACACCTCCCTATCATTACACTGGTGTTGCTCTGTATCAACTTGCAAGATTCTGTGTGATTGTTGGGCCACTGTCACATTGAAGTGCCGTTTCGCTTGTGTGTTTGGTGACCATAATGTTGAGCTTCTATGAGGAAAATGTTAATTTGCTATAAAACAGGAGACACTGTCTGGTAAAGGGATTTCCTCAGCCTTGTAGCCTTGTGTGACATCATCGCTGACCTACATTAGATGTGCACGCTCCACTTATTTCACACACACATTAATAGTTGTTATCTCAATTTATTCATCTATCTATACTACAAACAAACAGGATTATTTTCTAGCCCCTAAAACCCAACAGATGTGCCAAATGAGGGCATTACATACACACCCAGATGGTCTAACGGCGGCAGTAACAGAAAAGCAGAACAGTGCTGAGGCTACATACAGCATATGAAGAGCAAATTAGGCACAAATAAAAATGACAAATGAAGCAAATCTTTTTTTTTTTTTTTTTTCGCAACCTGTATATTAGTTTCATCATCTACCATTTTCACCAGCTGTTGTCTAGATACATGAGGAACCAGTGACAGGAGGATTGTGAATTGTAATAGATGGTTAAGTACGCTCACCATAATTTTATCTTTAATATAATATCATGTATCATAGCATGGAGAAATATTAGCCCAAACAAAATGTTAGAGATGATGTGGAAAAAGCTCATATTTGTAATCCATGGATTGCATGACACATTTTTTCTTTTCTGCATGATAAGATAAGCTCCATATTGAATGCATTATCTTATCTTCGTAGGATCGGAGTACCGAGGGCAGTTCTCTGAGCATCCCTGTGTCAATGCGCCGGGGTTCTTCAGAGACCAATCTGGATCTGGACCTGAGTGATGGAGGTCCTAGTCCTGCTCTGGGCTTCGAGGTTCAGCGTAGCCGTTCTTGCTTAGACAACCTCCAGCAGAAGATACTGAAAGTCACAGAGCAGCTGAAGATTGAGCAAACGGCGCGGGACGAGAACGTAGCAGAGTACCTGAAGCTGGTGAACAGTGCGGACAAACAGCAGGTGGGGCGTATCAAGCAGGTGTTTGAGAAGAAGAACCAGAAGTCAGCCCAGAATATTGCGCAAATGCAAAAGAAGCTGGAGCAGTACCATCGTAAGATGAAAGACAGTGAAATCCATCACAGTCTAACCCATCACTCATCCAGTAGTAAACACAGCACCATACCCAGGGAGTCGCCCAGAGAGCTGCTGAGGGACATGACTGGCAGTGGCCGACATCCAACTATGGACAAGATCAAGACTATCGGACCAGGTGTTTCCCTTTCTCCTCCTTTCTTCTTCAGCAAGCCCAGAGAGTTCGCTAACCTCATCAGGAACAAGTTTGGCAGTGCTGACAACATCGCCCACCTCAAGACCACGCTGGACGCTTCCTCTCCTCTGCCCAGTGACAGTGCAGGGAAGGGGCTGAGTAGCAGTACGTTTATGGTGGGCAAACCCAAGTATCCCAGTGACGATGAGTGCTCCTCAGGCAGTGCTTCCATTTCAGCAGACAGTAATGGGAACCCAATGGGCGGAGTGTCAGCGGGGCAGGTGCAGATTCAGGGCCAGGGGCAAGGTCAGCATGCAGGGGTAGACAGCCAGAGCAGACTGGCTTTAAGCCTGGAAGAGTTGAGAGAGATCAAAGATGCCCAGAACCAGCTGGAGGAGGATATGGAGGAGATAAAGGCTCAGTTCAAGAGAGATTATGACATCATCAGCCAAACACTGCAGGAGGAGCGATACAGGTCTGTTTACAGTCTGCTTTATACGACATTATCTTGCATTGTCCTCATACTACAGTAAAACACTGATTAGATGGCATGTAATTCAACACATTAGTTTCTGCTGCAGCATTTTTTCACGTACAGTAATTTCAAATCTGCCTATAAATAACGGCTAACAAATATTTCTGCATCGCCTGCCAGGTACGAACGTTTGGAAGATCAACTGAACGACGTGACGGAGCTTCACCAACATGAGATGACTAATCTGAAGCAGGAACTGGCCAGCATCGAGGAGAGGGTGGCCTACCAGGCTCATGAAAGGGCCAGGGACATACAGGTATATAGTGAATATATTATCTAGTGATCTATGGGTGGACTTGTACACTGTTAGCCATGTGGCTTACATGTGTCCCATTTGGATGGGGTCATGGGTCAGCGTCTGGTTGAGACAGAAGTGAGTAAATTTAAATGTGTTATTTTTAGATTTCAAAATCTATAGAATTTAAACTTCAAGTAATTGAAGCTCAGTTTTTGTCTGACATGCTTTAAATGGCTAATTGACGAAAGTACGTATATACAGTACAATGAAATAAGTCTATCTGTAGAATCACACAGACTGGGAATTAAAAGGCCTCTAAATCAAAGTCTTATTCTTATTTGACATTTATAACGATACAAAATCTTCTCTGTCCTCACATCTCTCAACTAATACATAATTAATCTTTTGGGGGCAGTTTGGACACTTGAAGATTACAAACGTCAGTAAATTGCCCTTTTAGACCCAGAAAATCTCCCCTTCATGTTTTGCAGGAAGCTCTTGAGTCATGTCAGACACGAGTGTCCAAGCTGGAACTTCAACAGCAGCAGCAGCAGCAGACGGTCCAGCTCGAGAGCCACGACGCCCGAGTCCTGCTGGGGAAGAGCATTAACATCATGTTGGCCATCATCACCGTCATCCTGGTGTGCGTCTCCACCGCTGCCAAGTTTGCTGCTCCACTGATGAGGAGCCGGTACCATGTGGTGGTTACCTTCCTGGGAGTTTGCTTTTTGACCATATTCTGGAAGAACTGGGACCGTTTACAATATGCCATAGACAGGGTGCTGGTGCCACATTAACACGGACACCGGCCGTTGTCAAGATAGGACTGTTTCAGAGGATTGGTTGTACAATCGTCTGAAGACACGATCACCATGAATTTACACGTTTATTTAGTCAGACTGAAATTACATTTTTTGGTGATTTTTTTTTCTTCTTCTCTCGTCTTGAACTTGAATGTGTGTAGCTAACAATTTCATTTAACCGTAGAAATAATATTTGCATTACAATACATTTTATTACTTTGTCCCCAATGGTTGCTATGAAATCATCACATGACATGAATAGTTAATTTACCCTTCTTAACAAAGATTAGGAAGGGTGAAAAGAAGTGCATTTTCACTGTCTTTTCTACCGTTTTTTTGGGGGAAAATAATCTGTAGATGAGGTGAAATTTGGCATCTCTAGTTTTGCCTCAGCCCAACTGAGCTTGTACATACAAACAAAACCTCAAACTATCTTGTTGGACACAGCTATAAAGTTAAATGTCAGCCTTAAAGAAATAGTTTGACATTTTCGGAAATATGCTTAAAATGTTACTCTTATGTCTTCATGGTAAATATGAAGCCTACTGCCCTGTATGCTACGCTAAACCAACAGGTTGCTGGCAGAAGCTTCATATTTAGTGTACAGACATACAGTCTTATCAATCTACTCATGTAATTATCAACAACAAAAGAAAATAAGTATTTCCAAAAAAGTCCAACACTTCCTTTTAACAAATAATCTACAGACTAGAGCACAGAGGCAATGGACATACTGTTTTTTTTATGTGTTTAGTTTGGAGATTTCCTTATGGCCTTGTCTGCTCTGTGTATAGTTAGTCATATCTTTAAGTTGCTCTGTTTACTGTTCTGGTGTTTTTAAAGTGCAATATATTTGATTCCTACAAGCACTGTTTTTTAAAATGATTCTTTTAGGATTGAGTGTTTTTTGTGTCAGTGTTTGTGGAGGAGTGACAGTGTGTTAGTTTTGGTGCTGGGTGGCAGGTGAGGAAGTGTTAATGTTGGCACGGAGAGATCCATAATCTCTGAATCCTCTCTCTCTCTCTCAAGGAGAAAAAATCAATCTTGCTGCATTACCGTGCTGGTAGCGCCGTAATATCAACACAAGCCACTCTCTGGAGCAGACACACATGCGCACACGCCCAAATAACACAAAAACTTGAGAGTCAGTAACTTGGCTCTCGTCATGTCTTATGGGCTTTGCCCAGTTTAATGTTTAATGTCTTTTACTAATAATGTGATAGAGAGGCGATGGTTTATACTGTGATACAAGGCCTTTTTTTGGAGGAAAAATGCAATTCCTTTTTTATTTTTATGAAGCAGCAAACTTCATTACTCCTGTGAAGAAAAGAGCACATTACAGGCTCTAAATGACGAACTACAAGCCTATTTTTTTCTTTTTTTGTGTTATTCTATGTTTGTCTTGTGAACATTGCCTATGAAGATCTCATATGAAGACACGGACCACTTTTAATGTTTGTTTGTCTGCCATAATAACATGTTTGTGTTGACATTTATTGTTGTCTCTTTCTCTTGTTCTGCTGACTGTATCATATTTTGTTGGCTTCCGTTTTGGCATATTTGAGGAAGTTTAACTTTCAGAACTACAGATCTGGTTTACACTATCTTTTCCACTTCTGGTGCACTATGTGATCAATCATTTATATTTCCATGCATTATGTGCCTTTGTCTGACAATTTCCGTTAAATTAAAAAAAATCTTTTTAATCAACTTGTGACTGATGCTTGGACTTGGAGTAGAGTGTTTGGTATTTGTTGATTGAAGTCCCAGTAGAGTGAACAACGGTCAGAAAATCTATTGGTAAGAAGGGAAATGAGTTAACTCACTGCAAGTGCCTGAAAATAAACTACTTACATTGACTGATGTACCAGCACAATCTTCATTCAGGCATTATTTTTTTATTTTCTTTTGGGCCATTTGCACCATAAAAATAGATCCTTAGAAATACCTAATAAGCATAACACCTCTAATAAATTACATTCTATTAATATGAATACAACATTTTTCTCGTCTCTCCTTCACCACCACAAGGGGGTGCAGGTGCTGCACTCTTCACATGATGGAGCTCAAGAAAACATTGGGATGCTGCAGCATCTTACTCAGCCCTTGAGTTATCTAACAGTTATGTATGTGTTATCTATAAATGATTAATTTACAATGTGTCCTAATCAATATCACCATTTAAGTTAAACATTAAGACTACTACATGACAAAAGACAGAGAGCCAAAATAATATCATCAAGGATCACAATCACTGAGGAAGAACAGCGCCACCTGCTGTTGTGTAGAATCAAGCTTTTCTGCATATTTCCACACATATCTGGAATACATGCTCTCATTGCAGCATATGTTTGTGTGTATTTCAGTAAACATCGATTCTGGGTCATATAATTAACTTATACTATAAACATTAATGCTTTCTGAAGACTGATTTATGTCTGTAACTGTGTGATGCAGTGCCCGTCAGACTAGAGATGGACTCCCAGGATGCTGACGATCACAGAGAAATGCATTCAGTTTATGTCAATCCGCTCATACATGCTGGCGCAGTACGGGCAGCACAGTTCCAACAATATCAAACAGCCACAATGCTCAATAATGAAACATCATGTAGCTATAATACATTTCAAGTGTCACCTTCAAATACTATTGCTCATGTCACATGTACTCAACAATACAACTGCATAAACATTATGTGCTGCAAGTCACTGTTGGGAGGCAGTAAATGCAGACAAACACAAGAACACACATATCCACACAAAATAAAGCTCATGCGCGGTTAAACTCAGCCGCACTGCAATATGGGTCACCTGGCACGGCAGTGTGCACGGTTTACTCTACGTGACTAGTGCCTTCCTGCATGCCAAGCAGAGGCACAGTCACACAGTGAGATAAAGGGAGAGGAATGATGATGATAGACAGATCTGGGGATCTCTGGTACTCACAGTGTTCCTGTACTTTATGCAGGTTTAAGAGTTGTGTGCACATACAGTATGTCTGTGTGTATGTGCGAGGACTGACTGTATTTCATGCATTTGTGGAGCAACTAAGGCCTCTGGGGGAGAAAAAAAAATACTCAGATTGGTGTGAGGCAGAGACTCTGAGTAACACACATACACACAGCCACCCACCCACCCACACACACACACACACACACACAGACACACAGAGGCTTAAAAACAGGGATTATCGGCTATATTTGTAGGTGTGAACAAAGAGCTATATTTTATTTCCCAATCTCTCCCTCATCTGTATTATATGATCTAAAAAGTGAGCGCTTCCCTTTGATGTGAGCTCCGATCCTGTGTTTTCCATTGTGCTCTCCCCTGTGGCTCCTGGAGCTCGTTGGCCTATTCATTGGGCTCCATAATGAGCTGCTAATTATCCCAGGACCTCATCAAGTCGCTTTGGGCCCGCAGTTAAGCCTCCTCCTCAAACACAGGTTGGCATGGTGACCGTAGGGGATGGGACCTGCGTGGAGGAGGCCACCAAAAGGACCGCCACAGCTTCACTGCTGCTGCTCTCTTTTGATGAAGGGGGAGTGAGAGGGACACGTTTTTTTCACTCCTAGAAGGATAAAGGAGAGTAGGAAGTGTGTAGATATAATTTGCTTTAAGCATTGCATGGTCTACATTTTGTGAGCTCAATTTTTATATGTCTACAATTATAAATATAAGTATGTGTGTGTGTGTCTTTGTGTGTTTCAGTCAGTCAGACTGCATGAACGTATATTATGAGAAAGTTTTGACCTCTCTGGCAACCTCCCCACTGATTTAGACTCCTTTGGCAGCACTGGGCCCTTCCCGTTTCCTGTTTATGGTGTCATGACAACAGGCCATGTTCCCTTCCCTGCTTCAGCACTATAAAGTTAAATGTGCCCTGCATCCAGCAAAGAGTCAACAGCCTTATACCTCAGCGGGCACAAGATACTGCAGCTCTGTGACGCTGCAGTATCTGTGACCAGAATTAGAACTTTTTGAGACGAACACATAGAAATGGAAAGTAGAAAATTCCAGATTTATGGATGCATTTATCATCAAGGTCATCACATAAATCACCTCTTAAAATGGTCTAATTCAAAGGCACCTCCAATTTCCTTTAGTTGCTAAGCAACCACAGAGCACCACAGTGATGGTTGGAGTTAAAGGCTGGCAGCCCGGTGGTGTAAAGCAGATTGTGGGGTGAATCACTGTCTTTTATAGCTCTGAGGTTCTATTACATGGCCAGCTGACAGTGACAATGATACACTGTCACCAGACAGTAATTATACAGCCTCATTTTGGTGTATCCACAACTGGATAGCTGTAGTGGGGCTTGTGACATTTGACCAATGCAAATGGACCAATATATTTATTGGAGCAAATGTTTAAAATATTTATCAACCAATGGTACATTTGCTATGTTATGTTGACATTTTTGTGATTAGAGAAAGCACAGTGCAAATATTATGTTTTGTCTATAAAATGTATTTACAGTCTACATGACATACTGTAGGTAATGTGGTGACATAGGTAACATTAGGATTCTTCTGTGTTTCTGGCCACCTGATGAATGTGAGTCAAATATATACTCTCTATTTACTTTATTTACTTTTAGCTCTAGTTTGGTCTCCACCGACTCCTGAACAAACTTTTCAGCTATGTAGCTTCTAAATGCTCCATCATATTCACAAGCTAATTGCTAACTTAGTCTGTCTATTGTTTGGTGCATGTAGTGTACAGTGGGCTTATCAGAGCATTTTGACTAAAACTGTGAGTGTAAACCAAATCAATAAAATTGCAGGCCATAAAACCAAAACCATAATCTGAAAGACACTAAAATGTTCCTTAGAGCCACAAAGAACTGCAGCAGTCATTAGATACAATGTTAGTATATAAATATTGACTATATAAGCTTTAATTAATGTGTTTTCCATGTGTTAAATAAACAAATAATTAGTGTAATAAAGTAATAGGATCAATGTAAAACATATGTACAGTATATATATATTAGACACTGCATGAATTCCACCCATAATCACATGAATGCACATTTTTCTGTTAATCATTTTCATACACTGCTATTCAAACCATCATTCCTCAGTCATTCCATTCATGCTATCTTGAGATGTCGAGTTAACTAACTGTTGTCCTTTGTGTGTTCATGTATGAATATGAGCCGTTTGTGTTAGATGTCAGTTACAGGCTCACATTCCTGAGGTTTATGCTGTAGCTGTGGGCACCAATGCATATGACTTTTTGAATCTGGACAAAACAAAGACCGCAGTATGACTCCCTGTGTATGACCTCATACTCTGTGGGTCTGATCTCTGTTACAGAACAAGCAGCTCATCTCTAACACCGCTGCTGAACGCTCAGACTTTGGTCAAATGGCACTTGTAGATATGTTTTTATGCCTTTATTTTTCTTTTTTATCATTGTTTTAGTTAGCTACAGTACGGGTGGAGTTTTCCACTGAGAAAAAATTGGAGTGATAGTCAGAAAGTGTTGCTCCCAACAGCACAGCACGCAACAGTAAACTCAGTGTATTTTGGCAAATAGCTGCATCTATGTGAGCAGTCCCAAGGCAGTTACATCCCGCCCATCTGTTTCAACAAGCAGTTTTAAACAAAGCACTGGAAATGATTTTAGTGTTTAGTGTGACTGAGATTTAATGGTATGTGTATTTCCTCTTGTGCCCATTCTGCCTTGCAACCAGACTCCTGCCACACTAGAGTGACACGGGTGGATTGAAACCAGACATTGTCAGCTCATTATCAACACCTTGTCAGCCAACTCTCTCCACAGTCTCCCTGCCTGTGTGTGTGTGTGTGTGTGTGTGTGTCTCTGTGTGGGGCTGTTATTGTGTTTGGTGAGGTGTCTGTGGGATGATTTCAAATTGAAAGCTGCCTCCATACTCACTCACTCGTCTTGTCTGGGGATTACAGCTGCCTGAGCAAAGTGAAGGAAGTTCTTATAATCAGGCATCATCTTTTTAATCTGGTATGTTTTATCCCTTACCAGGCGTACTTGTCCCTGAGAATCGCTTTTATCTCAGGTACAAACAAGCACGTGCTCAACCCTCAGACACAGACTTTCTGCGTTCCTTCTATTTCCGTTAGGCAAGCTTCTGCTTTTTTAAAGTTATTTTTTAATGTTTCCTCTTTCAGATGTCACCAGGTTCCATACGTGTACATGTTTGACGATATGGCTAGTGTGTGTGTGTGTGTGTATGTCTACAAAGCATTTCCTGCTCTCTGACAGCGTTGTGATAGGAATATCCTCTTACTGGGCCAGCGAACAGTTAAGTCTTTTCCTCTCTCTCTCTCTCTACGGCTGAAATATTTTCAGCGACACACCTCACATTTCTGGCTTCTTATGAGCTTCAGAGAAGTTGCCAGATGTAATAACAGCTCAAATGGAGGGAGGGAGTGAGAGAAAGAGGTGAAAGACAGACAGAGACAAAAAGTGATGTGCTCATAAGTAGATAGCAGTGATGAAAATATAGGGAGGGGGAGTGTTTCAGGTGCTGTTCATTAGCAGTAAACAGAGAGAGAATAAGTAGGCGTGGGGATGGGGAGGAAATGAACAATGTAAGGGAAATGATCAGCAATCTGCAGTGCTAGCTGTCAGTCTGCCCCGCAACAGCCTGTCTGGATCTCATTATAGGTAAATTCATTTGGTTTAGGGGTTGAATGTGCACAAAGTGTGTGAGGAAGCATGCTGCGCGTGTTCAGGAAAGCAAGGATGAATGGTGAATGCTGCAAGAAGCAAAAGATGTAGTTTATTGCATATGTTTTGGTCATGTGATCTTCTAAACTTGTTTTAGAAATCTGATATTTTGGGACCCACCAGGATAAATGTTTAAAATGCTAGACTTTTTTTTAATTAGATACTACTTGATAAGACAGTTGGAATTCACACCACAAATATATACAGATTTAACACTATTGGCAGCCAAATGCATGGACATTCACTGGAGATCTGCTGTTTTGCCAACACTTTCACATTGGAGGACTGAGATCTTAAATTATGCTTTCTTATTATACGATCAAAGGGAAAAACATCTTTTAAAAAAACTCTAAATTAATCTAGATTTTTGGAAACATTTAGAAATTACTTTCAAAAAGACAAAAAAAAAGAGACCTAAATCTTAATATATAGACTTTATGGTGATCATTATTTCCTCTTTTTGGTATATATGTGCATACTGTAGTATATTGTATTTCGGTTAAACATTGCAGTTCATTTTATGTGCGTTTTGTTTTTTGTTTTTCTGTTTTGTTTGGATGGCTCACTGTAGATGTTATTCCCTCTTAGAGGTTTAATGGTTGGTAGATTTTCGAGTATGTACTCTAGGCAGACAAAAATAGGAAAGAGTAAAAAGATGCACTGAAAAGAAGGACGAGGTTGAAAGAAGAAAATAGTAAACAGTGTGTGTGAGAGAGAGAGAGAGAGAGAGACAGAGAGAGGGAGGGAGGGAGGGAGGTCTGTGCCGTCTGGAAAACAGCATCTTTCCCTCCACTCTGCTCCTCCCCTCTTCCCTCTCGGCATCTCTCCCACGCTCCAGAGCTCAGCCTTCAGCTCCCCAGATCCTCCCAAATTCTCCCGAGGTACAGCCTGTTTGTGTGTGTATGTGTGTGTGTGTGTGTGTGTGTGAGTACTTGACGCTGTGCTCAGTACTTTCCGTGTGTTTGTTTCTCTCTCTCTCTCTCTCTCTCTGCAGCTGAGGTGGGCGTGTGGAGCCTCTGACCCTCTCTCGCCCACTCTCTTTCTCTGTCTCTCCCTCTTTGCTGCAGCTACAGGGGGCTATGGATGGACTGCGTTTACCTCCACTCATCGAGGAGGCTTTGGACTCTACAGGTCTGTGCAGCTGTTTTGTCAGTGAATATGTGTGTGTGTGTGTGTGTGTGTTTATCTGCGATGCTGCTTCTGTGCAGTTGGATGCCGTGTGGCTATTTTTAGCTCAGATATGATCAGCTGAAAATGTAGAGAGCCAATGTTTATCTCTACTGAGGAAGAATGTTTACTTCTATAAAGTGAGGGATGGGTCGGTGACCTGAGGAGGAGGAGGAGGAATAGAGAGGTGGTCAGGTGGAAGGAGGTGGGCAGATGGTTGTAGAGGCTTGTCTTTATTAGGAGCTGCAGTCTAGCTGACAGACTGACTGACGAGTGGGCATTACTGTCAGCTATGGCATCTGTGGACATTTGATGGAGGCTTCACACTGCCAGGTAATGAATAGCTGGAAGCCAGAGGCAGGAAATAATATAGTCATTAGTCCAGGCTGTGTTAGGTATCTGATGTGTTGCATATGTTATTCTGAGGCTGATTCAGAATTGATGCAATGTGGAGCCGTGCAGTGTTGGATGTTATTTTTGTTCAGCTATGATTTTATGAGCTACTTTTAAGCCTAAAGAACTGAATTCTTGTGGATTTATTCACCATGCACATTGCATCTTCATGTTTTTCTCTCTCCCTCATACAGAATCAGTACTGTGTAATTTGGGGCAATGGTTCAGTCAAGAATTTACGGTATGGGTTTTTTGTTTTGTGTCAGTGTGACGCAACGAGAAAGAAGTTGTAGTTGTGTGTTTTGTATGTGTTTTGAATGGGTGTGCAGACAGAGAAGCTCTGTGTGTATGTGTGTGTGTGTGTGGCAGTGTTAGGAGGATGTTTATTAGGTTGGAGGGGCTCAGAGAAACTACAGGTCAACAGCCTTTTTTGACCAGCGGCCAGATTGCTAAAATCTGACTTCCTTTTCCTGTGTGGTACTGTCCTGAAATTGAACTTTCAATAACATGTAGTTGGTGGATTATCTCTCAAGACCCTGTGCTTTGCAAAGTTAGCTGCAGAATTAATAACCCACTAAATCTTCAGTGACTAAAGCCTCAACACTGCCCATCATAACATGGATGCTGTCTCAGGAGAAATTCAACCTTGTTCCTGTTATCTTAACTCTGGAGACCTCTTTCCTGTCATCACAGCCTGAGGCATTCCTTTTAAAGCCGGAAATTCAGCATGTTGTGGTGGCAAGTGTCTGGCTTAATGTAGCGTGAATCCTGACTGATTGACCATAATAAGGAGAGACATGCAGCAAACTAAAAATGGGGTTGAGCGATGGCTAGTATAAACTCGCATTGTTTAAAAATTACACACACACTCAAGACATCGAAATGGATTGAATTGCATTTATTCGGTCCTGGCTGCAGCCAATTCTGTCTAAACTTGATTCTTTGAAAAAGTTAACTTAATAGTAGTCAGAACAGTTAGAGAACACTTTTCCAGAGTTTTTTTTTTTTTTGGGAGGGTCAATATGATACTATTTAATATTTGAAAGCTGTCTGTGTGTCTTACAACCTTCAGCCACCATATTCTTCCTCCTACGTACACGAGTTGACCATCTCTCTCCATCCTTTCCTACTCGATTTCACTTCCAATCCTCTGCTCTTTTCAGCGCCCACACACACTCCAACACACACACACACACACACACACACTTACACATGAGCATTCACATGCATTGACACGCAAAACTTTGCACCTGCCAGTGCCTCAGCCCACACAGAATCCCTCTCCTGTCCTCTCCTCCTTTCCCATCACTCCTCTCCAGTGTTGTGCCCTCCCACTGTGAAATTCACATCAGCAATGATACTACCCAAAGGGTCACAAACAGGTTTTCTCTCAGCTCTCTGGAACTAATAAACCACAAAGTTGCTGCCGTAGACAAACTTTGTAGATATATGGGAGCTGCAGAAACGTATGGGAAAAAAACGAACAATGTGAAATTCTTATGCCAGTGTTTAACATGGCCAGTCATGGGGCTAAATGAAAACATATCTCACATGCTTTTCCACCCTCAGGCGTCCCAGCTCCTTCTCTTTCATTTCAGAAGCCAGACTGTGAGATGTTTCCTTGCACCTCCCGATCCCCATTTGTGCCCCATCAGACTTCACTGCTTCATTTTAAAACAGGCTTTCAAAGCACTCCCTGGTCCCTGACAAAATTGAGTGCGCCATATGTTTTTTTTTTCCCTCTCGGTTGTATAATGGAAAAAATTCTCAAAATTTCAGATGAGTAGAGAAAGTTTGTGAACTCAGGGGGTTATTTCCTGCAGCTTATTTTATGGATTTTTCTTAACTTGCAGAAATGTTCAGCAGTGTCGACCTATCATTAGCACCCTCTCTCTCTCTCTCTCTCTCTCCCTCTGTGTCCTTATCCTTTTTGGATTTGGCAGCTACACGGTGAGCTGTGGTATCCCTTCTTTCCTCTGTGATATAAGTGATGTAAAACCTTCCAGAGAGATTTGCTTTCAGGTGGGAGGCACTGATTTGTGATCAAATGGATTATTACCACATCACTTCTTTTCATGGTTTATTCTCTGCCATAATTCATACACCTTAGTGGAATAGCTACACAACAACCACACATGTTCCCATTAAAAAACCCTATTCCCTGAATCAGTCACCTACACCTATGTTTACACTGACGCAGTTTTTGTGAATGCTCATCTATTGGGGCCAGATTATTGCCTATTCTGCATCTCTATTTCATTGACCCACTTTATTTTATTTCCCTTTGAAAGTGCAAACATGGATTCTCCATTTAAATAACAGAGCGGCTCATTAAGTCAGTCCAACTCTTTGGTGCTTATGGTTCCCGTTTCTTTTCTTGTCTTCTCCTGCTGCTGTTGTTCCTCACGCTCCCTGGAGTTTTCAGGCTCAAAGAACAGAAAGAGGAGATTAATTCACATTACCTCATGAGACCTCCCTGTAGCTCGCTGCTGTTCTTAAGCTGTTGGGTCTCAAATCTCATATGATGATGATGATGATGTCATTATGTGGGCTTCATGAAGGGGCACCTGATAAAATTGCTTGGGGTTTTTCTCTGTGGGGAAAAGCAAATGACAAAGAGAAAGGTGTCCATGATAAGCAAAACTATTGGCAACAACAAAACCTTATTACTAAGGTGACTTTCCATATGGTGAACACCTGTGTTGTTAGTGTGGCAGAGGTCACCATGGAGATGAACTAGTGTATGGCTTCATCTGACTCCTTAGAGCAGCAGGAGCAGCTCGAAAGCCCTCAGGCCATATCATAACTCCTTCTCCTTTCTTGCTTCTCTCTTATTGTCTTCTTCTTTTGCTCTCACAGTCTCTCCATCTTTTCTTCAACCCCCTTTTCGCTTTGTGTGATGTGTTGCTTAAGGAAGTGTGTCTTTGCAGGCTAAAAGCTACAACATCAGTACTAAGGCTGGTTTCAAAGCTGGGGTAGGAGGGGGTGGTATGTATTATGCACGGCCTCCTACACACCCGCAGAGCATACCAACATACACTGAACAATTGTAGTTTAAATGTGGCAGACGTGTATGATCATATATTTTTCATATATGATCACTAAGAGTGGGGATCAAGGCTACACAAGCCTGCATATCCATAAACTGTATACACACACACACAGACACTCACACACAGGTACAAGTATACAGTTATTCACATACACAATATACACATACACATACTGTAGGACAGACAAAAAACATGCTGCACAACTACAACTATCACCACCATTGCCAACCAGTGCCACCACCTGTCTGCTCAATTTTATTTCCATGCATGGTTCAGCACAAGGCATGCATCACGCTACACCTCCAGCTCCTGTTTCAGTCAGCCGTCATTTCCTTTCACAGCTAATTTGACTCCAGATGTTCTTCATATTAGGTCATTTTTAAACAGCAGACACAGAGAGACAACACAGTCATGTGATACATTTTTGCAAAGTGCAAATTTCATTGCTCTCCTCACTCAATCACCAAACACAAATCCACCAAATGAACACCAAATCAAAAGCAAAACAAAGGGCTGAGTGGCAAGCTATTCCGAGATGCTGGCAAAGAAGCCTGCTCAGTAAGTCTTTTCTCTGAGTGGTACAACGTTTGCACTGACATGTGTTTTGCTGCAATGTGATTACGAAGGAATGTGCTGTGGATAGATAAAGCCATCCTTTCCCAGGAGCCGTAACACTGCTTCTAAAATGACTCGGATGCCCTACTCTTGTATGCAAGCAGCATCCGTGTCTAATGCAATCCCAGCATGACTAAAGACTAGGACCGTGGCAAGTATGCGATGGAGTGATCACAGGTGTCACTGCAGCTTATTCAGCTGCACAATGTGTTTGACATTCGAGCACAAGATGAGGTGATAAAGCTTTGTTAAAGAAGGAAATGATCAACAAGCTGTTGGGAAAAACAAAGGAGACGTATGGGCACACTGTAGCAGGGGTGTCTCTGTAGGGGGGTTAGAGTTAAGTTAGAGTTTTCTTCCCCATATTATATCTGTCCAGTATTAGAGGATTTCCTAAATAATTTATGTTTGGCATACAGCAAATGTCCAGCAGCAGTGTTTCAAGTGCACTAAAATACTTCTGTCTGTTTGTTACTGATCAGCTGCACTTTGTGCCAATCGAGGACAAAAAAAACAAAGAACTGAAAACACTCCACAAATCACTTTAGCCAAGGCTTTCCGAACTATCGCACCCCGAGCTGAACATCCTGAAGGATTTGGATGTGAGTGATATTCAGTGGGAAGCTTTTGTCTCTTGATGGCCTTTAGCTGCCGCTGGCTATACAAGCTGCTCCAGCTCTCTCTCTCTGTCTCTCTCTCTCTCTCTCTCTCTCTCTGCCACGCAGCTCCGGCTCTCTGCTTTATGACTAACTCATTACACCAGCATCAAAGTTTAATGACAAAATAGCCCCGTGCTCCTGAAACCTCTCACATAGCTCTCAGGGGATGCATTGTTTAAATTAACATGATTATGTGACAGCAAGGCATAAAGCTGCAGCCTGCTGCTATTGTTAAACACATAGTATGAAAACATGTTGCATGTCCTTAATTGTGATGGAAATAGTTACATCGAGCAAACGGAGGGGGGAATGATAAGGCAGAGAAATAATTACCACAAGAAATGGAAACATCCCCAGAGCCAAGATTACACCGGTGAGCATCACTCTTAATTAGATAGATCTTTAGTTAATGCTTTACTCTGTCCCCCGCTGCACCTTTTTTTCATCACATCTTTCTGTTCTCGTCTCTCAGCAAACACTATTCCCCCCTCGACCATCTTCACTCTCCTTTTTCCCGAGTACCAATGGCATTTTTGAAGCCACTAAACATGAATGTCTGAGATGTACTTGACCCTTGTGGGGCATGTTATTGAGAAACAGTGTGAAGCGACAACAAGCCAGTTTGTGTGATGTAAGCAGAATTTTCTCGGGATGAGACAGTAACTGAGATCACACGTGATCTTTAACTGCTAGTGAGAACAAACCAACACTTTCTCCGTTTAACTCTGGTCTTTCTTGTCTTAAAGCAAATCTCAACTGACCCCAGTCAAATTTATTCCTAACGCCATGTTGTGCATTTGTCTTCACAGTTTAAACACAGTTCCAGCAGGCAACAGCTGTAGCTCACGTCACGTCAGGTTGATTTGTATAGCCCTACATCGTATGTGTCTCATTAGGCTTTACAGGCAACTCCCAACCCTGCCCAAGCTGTCTACAAACGAGGAACAATTGAAATGAAACAAGGAGAAAAAAAAGCAAAGAAATGACAAGACGACCGTATAACGTGAGACGATGTAATACGAGAGAGGCGTGCGTTTGTCACATCTTTCTTTACTACGAATGGTAGCTCGTGTTATTATGGACTTTGAGGTGCATTGCTGAGTGGTGAGTCATAGTGATTGCTTCTGCACACAGGATCACCTCCCCCCTTCTTTCTCCGCATTGTGTCAGCTAACTCGCTCCACCTACTGGTTAGACATTTAAATTCACAGCACAGACAGAGGAATGTCAAAACAAAGTCTTAAATTTAAAAAAAAAAAAAAATTGTCAGTTGGCTTCAACATGTGAAACATATTAATGCTGTCTCACTTAACGTCTGCATAGCATATCTAAACTTTTTGACACATTTTTTGACAAATAATCAAATGCATTTTTCCCCCAAAGTGAATCTTTATGTAATCTCATCAAAAGTTTGTCAATTGTTGTGCAAATTTAAAACGAGGAGCGTGTTAAATTATGGTAAATGAGTGAAATAGAGGCTGGTGTGTAATAGACTCGTTGCCGCTTTAATCACAAGATGGTGCTGTTGATTCAAAATAAAAAGCAATCTGTGGCAAGTTTAAAGCTTGACTGAACTGAGGTGATGACACAGGGCTGTGTCATCTGTAAATCTCTCTTTTCCTTCTCCGTCTTTTTCTCTATTAGGCATTAGGCTTTTTCTAATTTTGCTGTCTTTCCATCAGATGACCCTTGCGATCTGAAAGCAGACAGCAGCCCCATCATGGACAACAAGATAACAGCGAAGGAGAGAGGCGTCCTTGAAGAGAACAACGAGAAGGAGGAGATGGACCAGGAGAGAGCTCAAGAGAAGGAGGATGAGGGGGAAGAGAAGGAGCTGAAGGAAGAAGGCAGCGAGGAGGGGGAGGAGAAGAGGAGGAAGAAGCAGGAGCCGCTGACAGAGGAGCAGGAGCTGGAGGAGCTTAGAGCCCAGGTACTGCAGCTGCTGCTGGAGCTGGAAGAGGCCAGAGAGACATCCAACAAACACCAGGAGAGCTTCCACGAGCTGCAAGGTGAGACCTCCAACTTTGAATATGACTGATTCTACAGTGATCGGGGCAGGAAACAGCACAGAAATATATCAAATAGACACATTTCACTAATCAAAACAAACACTATACCCGTGACACGTATGAGCATGCAAGAGATCAGGGGAATTTCCTTATTAAACATGAAGCTGCCAGCATTGCATTGTGTATGTAAGCAGTGCTCACAAATTACTTTTGTGAAACAGGCCCCAGTTAACTGTTCGACTTTCCCCAAATCTCTACAATAAAGATGTTGGATAAAATGGTATCTAGACTAACAAACACAATGGAGAGAATATATGAGAATAATACCCAATCGGCAAATAATGGAACTACTAATGGAAGTGGATTATCAAGAGGCAAAGTAAGATTTTAAAACATTACTACAACCCAGATAGACACATCTCCTCTTTCTATGAAGCCACTTAATTTATGTTGTAAGATGTCATGGTTATGGACTCCTGTTTGAAAGCTATTAACAACTCATCAGCAACTATTATAACAGTTTGGCCAAATAGACATTTACACCAAGTGACAGTATCTGCATAGCTTTACTTTCAACCCAGAAGCATAAATGTTTATATATGCTCACTGACACCATCAGTTCCTCACAGATGCTAAATGGAGCATCACATCATACTTAGAAATGATGATCTTAGCCTTCAGGGAAACAAGCAATGAGTAAGGCCTTGGATATGGGGGCTATAGTGAGCTCAGCGTGTGTGTGTGTGTGTGTGTTTATGAGTGTGTGTGTATGTGACTGTGTGTCATACTAAAAGACATGGTGTGGTGAGCTCAGTTGTTTATCTGGCAGCGATGGAGGCATTCCTCAGACAACTGTGCAGGCTGAGGGAAGCTTCCAGACTGGGTGTCCTAGACCACAATGAGAATTCACTGTTGGTCCACTCCCACTGGACACAATCAGCTGTTCAGTCTGTGGGCAGCTGTTGGGGGAGGTGGAGAGGGGTTCATGGTCAGAGGCTGACAAGGTAAAGATTAAAGATATCTGCCATTCACACCACACTCACCAGTTAGACATACACAAGCAGGATAGGAGATGTGACGAAAAGATCTGGACCAGTGAGAATAGTCTGAAGAATCTGAAGAAAGAAAATAAGAAATAGTTGGAATGACATTATGGCCTATAGAAGAAGAATCTGAAGGTTTTATATGATCAGGGTTTGAGTTATCCATCTTTGAGATTTGTGCCTGCCGGTGTCTCCTTCACTTCTCAGATTTCACTTGGACTACTTTCCCCCAATGATCCATCTGTCTGAAAACTGTGTTATTTGTATCATGGAAAATTTATGAGAGATGTTGATGTAGAATTTTTAAATGTATTTTTTTTAAGGCTTTGAGCACTACAAGAAAATGTTGATTGAATTTCATTTTATTGGGATGGAGGCAGACATTTCAGAGATGGATAGAAAACCAAACCTATCAGCACGGCAAGTAAGAAAATATATATATATATATATATGTTTTCATGTGTGAACTGATCCTTGAGTGTGCAGGTTTAAGTTGTATTTTGTTCTGGTGTGCTTCAATCTAACACACAAACACAGACAGACACAAAAAAACATTGCTTGTGTCATTCAGTCATGCTTCAAGGTTGAACAACTTATCAAGTTGTCATCTTTCTATCAGCCTGCTGAACCGACATTTTCCTCTTATCTCTCTACCTGCTCCCCGTCTCTGCTCTCTCTCCTCTCCTCACGTCTCCTCTTCACCAGGTCTGTTGGAGGATGAGCGTCTGGCCACTGCCCATCAGGCGGAGGCTTTCACACGCCAGATCCAGAATATACAAGGTATCAACGTGATAAAAAAAACCCTCAGCAGTATTGCTGCTCGGTTCTCTGATAAAACCGGACAACAATAATGAGCATTTCATCTGGTTTAACAGGAACGACGACAGGCTGAAATATCAGAATCAATCAAACATATTTACCTATTATATTTTCTTATGCTTTCAGTAAATAGGGTCCTTGCTGAATTTCCCCTATAAGCTGCAGCGAGGAACAATTTATCAGCATTAATGAGCAGGTCCTCGATCTTGTATGTCACTGTATGGATTTGTATTGTCTTATTAGCTCAATACTGAACGGTCTCAGAGAGAAAAGGCTGCATAAATTGAGGTGTAATTGTAAACTAGAACATGTTACTTGAAATCCTTATTGCTTATTGATTTAAGGGAATTGAGTTTTTTTTTTTTTGTGTGACCAGTTTTGGTAGATATGAAAACCATTTATCTGCAAATACAAAGCCTCCATAAAACATGGATAACGGCTCTGAACACAGGGAGGTGAAAAAAAAAAAAGAGACAAAGATTATGTAAGAATTATATAGAAAAACAAAAAATAAAGAATTATGCAGACATTTAAAATGTTTTATGAAATACAAGAAGAATGAGAGTCAGAGAACAACAAAATGATTTCATGACATTTGCATTTAGGCAAGAATTATGTTTAAAATGTTAAAATAGAAAGCAATGGCAATAAAAACAGTGATAATGTAATTGTTCTTATCATTGTTTGAAGTGGAAAAGATTTTCTTTTCCTCAAAAATACTAAAGTAATAATCTGAACCTGGCCCAGAAGAAAAAAAAAAACATGTTTATTACCATCAGTTACATCAGCTCTTGTTTCAAACTGTACCCACTCACACATACACACCGCCCACACACATAAACACATGCAGGCCCACTGTTGCAAAACCACAGGTGAGATCATACACACACACACGCACACACATACACCCATAATGCAGCCTCACCCACATATCCAACATAAAGAAAAGCAAACATCCTCCTCCTCCTCTCTCCACAGCCCAGCTGCGCTCCGTACAGGAGGAGATGGATAGCCTGGAGGAGGAGAAGGAGAGCGAGCTGGCTGAGGCCCACGAGGAGCTGCGTGTTGCTCAGGAGGAGGTGCTCCTGCTCCAACAGTCAGCAGAGGAGGCAGCAGCGGAGAGAGAGAACGACATCGCCTCCCTGCAGGAGGAGCTGTGTCGCCGGCGGGCAGAGCTGCAGCGTCTCAGTGAGGAGACCCAGGAGTACGAGCTGGAGATCACCACGCTGAGGGCCGAGATCAGCATGAAGAGCCAGCGCAGAGAGGCCGAGAGGAGAGAGGGTGAGGGCAATGAAGGGCAGAGATCAGTTTAGAAATACAAAAGAAAATATGAAGACGGATGTCACAGAAGAACAAAAGAACTAACAAAAGGGAAGGGTGAGAAACAGAGGACAGATGTGATGTGTGAAACATGCATCCTCCTTTGTTTTACTTACAGCACATCAAAGTTAAAATACAATAAGTCTTAGTTTTACACCTCATCTTCACACCTTGTGTAAACAACCATAAGTGAGAAGAGCACAGGAAAAAAAAGACCTACTGTCTCAGTTTGCACTATGAAGTTTATGCAGCTGACCACACTATCAAAATTAGCCCACGATCAGTCTTTGCGCCTGACATTATGAAAACACAGCACGACGTTAAGGATGTTCTACTGTCACATCATGTTAGCATCCTGACGTCAAGCACATAAATCATTTGTGGGTTTTAATAAATATTACAGATCATAAATGAGATCGCTACGTGTAGCAGGGAGAGCGGTGTGCGTGTGTGGTTGTGTGGTTGTGTAATTAGGATACCAGGGAGATGAAGTAATGAGGGGGAGGGATGCACGCTTCCAACACATGATATCACTGCTGGGCTCTGCAGCTGAATCTGGGGTGGAACTGATGGAGGGGAAAACACAGTGTGTTCATGTTTTCATTGTTTTTTTTTGTCTTTTATGATAACATCAACCAAAATGTACTTTACATGCAAGTGTAATTTGATTCACTGTTTGGCACTCATTTTAATGTCCTCTAATTGTGATACTGAAGCTATACACACCTGCATTTTCTTAATATTCCTTGTTCTGTCAGGTGACGTCGACCTGCTGAAGGAGGAGTGTCGTATGCTGAAGGAGGAGTGTCAGACCCTGAAGGAGGACAACAGACGTCTCTCCGAGAGGCTGCAGCTGCTTCAGAGACAGAGGACATGGTGAGAGGTCACTGGCTGCTCACTCGTCAGCTGTGCTTACTAGATCAGCTGGAGGGGATACCCTCTGGACTACTAACCCTCATCGCAGTCATTCACATAATGTCGTGTTTAGAAATCACCGGCCACCTGTTTAATCACTGCAGTAAAGCTGTAATATCATAGGAGAGATTACACATGAGTGCTGAAACCATTATTTTATTAATTGGCTAATAGATCACTTTATTTAAGATCTTGGAAACAGTTGTTAACAAAATAATCTTACCACATGGTCTTCCAGCATGGAGAACTGGGCAAACTTCATCTGCTGAGGAAGACACTGTGACATTTTTGCTGGATAGAGTACTTTTAAAAACAACAAGTTACAATGTGCTTTTCACAGGAAGAAAAGAGGGGATGGAGGGAGATAGAAGAGGCAAAGAAGACAGTATTTAAAACAGGTTTAACCCACAAAGTAAAAAATCAAGAAAGAGCCAAAGAAGACGCCACTGTGTCAAAAAACACGGATCATTAGAAGAATATTTTGAATTTGATGAAACTACCTACCGTATATTGTATTCTTCATCAGCACTCCCTTCATCCACCTCACAGCTCCAGTGTTTACCTGTCACTCAAAGAGGAAGATGGGGAGGGCACAGAGGGGAAGGACACGGAGACCGGTCCAGACGAGGTCATGACAGAGAGCTACATGACCATGGCCCAGTCCGAGAACTGTCGCCTGGTGGATGCCTCCATCCAGAAGAATATTTCATTTGATGGGAAGCCTGTGACACCAACCGGCTGGAACGGAGGCGTCGGGGAGATCTTCTCCCTGAGGGACCAGCTCAAACAGGCAGAGGAGAAGGCCTCACAGGTTCAGAGAGAGGTATTAAAATATTAAAACATTTGATAAAGTCGCCGCATTCAAATAGTGTAAGAAAAAGAAGACGAGTGTTTGATCTCTGTGTCCTCCAGTGTGATGGTCTGAAGATGGAGCTGCAGGAGCTGCAGGTACTGTATGACAGCAGTCAGAGGGAGCGAGCAGAGCTGGAGGAGGAGCTGCAGCGCTGCAAGGCCGAGCTGGCCAAGCTGTCTGGGGGGTCTCAGGTAAGGTACTAGAGGCCCAGAAGTAGGATGAAATCATTTGAATGATATATATATAACTTTGAGAGATAAATTAGAACGATCTTTAAGACCTTTAAATTCTGGACAGGAGATTCGTAAATCATCTGTGCTGAAGGTTGTGTTGTTTCTCAATGTCTTTCTTGTAAAATTAACGTCTTTCTCAAGATAACTGGAGGAATTTCCAACTGCTTTCTACTTGACTAAAAGCTTTTTCTTTACACCCACGCCGTCAACTAACACATAGCACACCTCACATCACACCTACTGTATCCTCTGTCTGTTGAGCCCACTTTTTGTGTGTCTCATACTGTAGCAACGTATGTTAAGATATGAACTGACTTGGCCTGTCAGCCCATATCAGTATTTTTTTTTGTGCTTTGGGCCGGGGGGGAACTTCTTCCTCCACTGTGTCTGTGTCCTAATCTCTCTGTGACAGCAATTGCTTTAATACTGTTGTTGGACAAAAACACACAATCTGTAAAAAGGCATTAAGGCATTAAGGAAACAATGTCTGAAGCCTTCGTCGGCTATATATATTGTTCAATAGAAAAAAGTACCATCATGTTTTGGAATTTTTTTGCGCTTTTTTTCTTCCCTTCAGGCTGGTTTCTGTTCATACTAGTGAGGTGTAATACAATATGACAAAACACTTAAATTGCACCATTCAAGTTAATCAGGAACATTATGTTCACTGTGATTACCTACAGTAGGCTATCTCAAGTGAGTATCAAAACTCTCGTATTGTAATTGATCTTCATAGATCTGAGATGTATGGAAACAACTGCCTGTAAGGGATGAACAAATGCATTCAAACATCTAAAAAAAACAACAATGGTATGTTTTGGAAAATGGGTTTCCGACACGCGTGTTTTGTCTACAACAGCTGTGATGAAGTTTCTCCGCGTTGTGTCAAACTGTCTACCCGTGCCTGTCTCTGATGCTGTCCTTGTTCTCTGAATGTCCATGACCTCTCAGCCCGTTAGACGACCAATTTTTTACCAAACACATAAATACAAACGATTCATAAAAATAAGGATAGAGAGACAAAAACACTGCAGTATACTCGTCACGACATTCATGCTGTATGTCTTTCTTTTTTGTGTCACCATAACATCACACGCAGCCAGTAAATTACACACAGATCTGCATTGAGATGATGTGTATGCCAGCACAAGATTATGACTTTTGTGAACAGAAAATGGAAATCGCTCCATCACAAACCTTCCCCCTTTTTTCTTCTTCACAGCCATAGACCATGTCATGCTTTTAAGTTAGTAGTGTTAGTGGTCCATTTGTGTTGTTGTCACACCTTTTTTTATTATTTGGATCCATCCGTTCCTTCATTTCCTTCATCTCCATGGTCCTTGTGTTTGTTTTGATTCCCTCCTCAGAGATTCATCCATCCGTCTGAGCACCCTGTTCTCTCCATCCCCTTCATAGGAATGATTGTAATAGTGGCTGTGGTCTGGTGCTGGTTGTCGGAGCTGGCGTCCCAGAGAGTAAGGTATGGGAGGAGCTTATCTCTAATTGATCAAGTAATGCTACACAAAGATAGAAAAGGTTTAGTTCACCCAAAAAAGACAAACAATATATTCTTCACTTACTTCTAGTGGTACAAAGCCATGCAGATGCTGCGGTTTGGGTTTTATTTGTCCAAGTTGTAAAATATCTATCTGTGAGAACACAACAGAAGCGGAAAGACATTTGCTCAACAGATCCACAGATACTGTTAACACACTCCCAACAGTTTCATAGGGACTATTTATTCACTGCAAAGTTGTTTGGTCAGTGAAGCGGTGATGATTCCTTTACAAGAGCAAATCTGCTTTAAACACAAAAGTAAAAATCTTAAGTCGAATAAAAAGTGTCACAAACACATGAGGAGCAGCTACGGCTCCAAAGCGCCTTTGGCATTAAATAATCAGTAGATCAATAATGATATACTGCAAACAGGTGATGTTCTGAGACAGTGACGGTGAAGCATGAATGAAACAGCTGATAAGAATCAGATAATGTAAGTGCAACTTCAGTGGGAACTAATGCTTGACAGTGAATTCTGCGGATTATCCAGAGTACTGAGGACGCCGTTTCTGGAGAGAGTGTACTACCTCACTCGCCTCCATTGTATTGGGGTGGATGTAGAAATATCTATAAAAGCTGAGCAAATAAAACAAAAAAATATCTGTATGGCCGGATACCACTTGAGGTAATATGTGTTATTTGAATGAAATGATCCTTTAATATATATAAATTGTTGATCAGGATTCATTTAGATTAGGTGGTTGTGATGGGAGGGTTTAAAATGAAAAAAATGATGGTAGATGGACGTGGGACGGGTGGGCAGTTTGGCAAATCATAACAACATAACTTGCCTATGAATGGTAATGAATATGTAATTTAAAGGATTGGTTGACATGTTGGAAAATGTGCTTATTTACTTCCTTGTCAAGAGGTACTCTAGATAAAAAGATTGATACCACTCTCATATGATTAGCTTAGCGTGATTTGAGAGGCAGAGCAAAAAGTAAGCAGAGTGTCACAAGTTCAAAACCTTGTTTGTTTGACCCATAAACAAACTGAAATGTAAAAACAACAATTTGTGGTTTTTGGGGGGGGAATTACGTGCTGTTACTGTTTCTTGACCAAGCCCTGTATTTTTTGTTTTTTTTTAACGTTAACCAGCTGGAACGCTGAACCGAAAACGCTGGACAGCAGATGGAGAAACAACACATACTGTAACTCCCCCAAAAGAACCACAAATTATTGTTTTGACGTTTTCTATTTGGGTATGAATTAAATAAATAAACAGAATACAATGTGTTTATTGTAGTGAGCTTAGTGAACAAGCTGCCGCCTTCTGCTTCAGTTTATATGCTAAACCAGGCTAATTGGTATAAAAAAAAAAGGAAATAAACATATTTTCTAAAGTGTCAGAATATATATTCCTTTATGACGGTTTATTCATGGATAATAAAAGAGTGGTAGCTTACACTGACACTTCTCCCCGCTACTCTTTTGCTGTCTTCCCTTTAGAGGAGTGAGATAGGTTGGAACTCCATTTTGACTGTCACTGCAGCCACAGCAGTGCTGCTAATGATGACCAGCTTGTTGAGAGCTCTCGTCCGATACTGATTGGATGGGCAACAACTGCACAGGGACAGACGTCTGCTTCAGACCAACCCCGTTCTCTCTCTCTCTCTCTCTCTATCTCCTGCCATGTCTATAGACTGAACTGGAATTCTCTCAATGTGATAAAGCTGACAATGTGTGTTAGAAAGAGTATGAGTTAAAAAAATGTTTAAAAATAAATATCACTCTCTAATGAGAAGGTACCTCATGCACACAGGCTGAGAATGATGCACTCAGTCTCATTTGAGATTGAGGACAAATGTTGAGCTCCAAACGAGGATTGATCTCACTCCACTAAACGAATGCTAGTGTTGTGCCGTTCATTCCTCTGTGTCTGCGAATATTATTTCTCTCTCCTTTAGCTAACAATGTGATCAAATGAAGGTTTGGATTATACATGTGCACAAAATACCACCCAAGTTATTTAACCATTATTTATTTATTTGTTTATATATTATATTGTCTGCTAATTATGACAAACACAAAGTCCACATTTAATGCACTGAAATCCCTGAAATGTACATAATTATGCCCTTAAAACAGTGGTTCTCAAAATCTTTCATGTTCCCCTAAGATGACGCTAATTAGACCACGGACCCCCATCTGAGAAGATTTTTGCTTTTCAATGTTTTATTAGTGTATGAAACTAATGACAAAAATAGTCATACATTCTGTCATTGTGTTACTTATAGATGACGTTATAGTGAAAAGAAATGACCCCCTTTTTGCTGGAATCCCAGCAGACCTCGCTTTGAGAACCACTGTCTTAAAACATTTACAGAAAGAGCAGTTTGCATTTTTTTGTTTGTTTATGAGTTAACTATGAATTAATTGTGCACGTCCCCAAACAATAACACTGTTAATGTGCCCTTCTCAATATTAGAATTATTTCTATTGTAAACACCTGATCTCTTCCTAAAAAAAAGAGCACATGTATATTTAATCAAACACCCGTCTATTCAAGCCCAGTGCGTTAAAGTTAAACCTAACATCACCTTGCAGTGTTTTATCAGTTATGTGTTTTGCTCCAAGCTCTGTCACTCATGGCTGCCTCTCACCATTGTCTTGTGTCTGACTCTGAAATCAGACAACTCCCACCTTCCCCTTTAGTCATCAATTAACCAACATGTCAAAAAGTCAATGCCGTATTTCTGATTCATCTTGCCTGCTCACGGTTCACTTTGAAACCTTACACCCACAGCTTCATTGTTATACTTACAATAGGGTAGTTTTGTTATGTGCTAGTTAAGACATCTCAGCAACTTTGGGAGCAAATTCTGGGAATGTTCGAGCTTTGTTATTGTGCGGCGGCAACTATCGAAGCTTTTCTTACGTTCAACTCTGATATTTCTGTCCAGCCAGATTTAAATGGCTCGGTTTTTTTTTCTGAGTGTATTGTTATTAAGGATTATGGTGTTTGCAGGTCGTTCCAGGTACACAGTGCGAGACTGTCAGCAGTCACTTGTTTACTGGCGACACACTAGATAAAGGCAGCTTTTGGCATCACCTAGATTAAAACCATTGATGCACCTGAAGTGAGGGATCAGGGCCGGTTTGTCCGCTGAGGGCATTTTAGACATTGCTATGGTTACAAAACATGTAAATAGGAGGGTGTCACAAATGAAGTCGTGTAAGCTTCAGCTACAAAAACTAGAGATGTATATGTGTAAGGACTGATTATTGTTTACATTTGTGAAATGTTTTTTTTTTTTGTGGGAAAATCTTTTAGAACTGACAAAGCATGCTAAAGAAAAAAAACAAACATATGGAAGCACAATATATTATTTATGTTATACTGATTCCTTTGTATTCCATGTAAATAGATGTGACATATAGTACTATGGCAGAGATATTTCTTAAATCCATTTGTACTAGCTTTGTAGAAAGTTTATTCTATTTTGAAAGAGCATCGTATATTTGATAGCCAAATGATACGCTATATGTAAAATGTTTATTTATGGTGATGCTAGCGTTGCTAATCATTTTCTGTACCTCTGTGTGCAAACGTGGTGTAGTCATTGCATGCATTTAGACTGCGTTTGACCTTAGTTGCCAGAACGAGCAATATGACTCTGGGTTTTGCCATTTCCTTTAAATTTCGGAACTGTAATGAAATCTTCATTCATTTGCCATTAAAAACAACCTTGATAAGTGATGTCTGACCAATGTTATTTCTGCGTACAAACATAATTTACTGAGAAAATAATGTGCTGCCTGGACTGCAAATGTTGTCACCGTCTACTTAAAATGATCAATTTTCAATACAAATTTAATTTTACATAGACTTCAATAGCACACATGAATGTTGTCTGATTCAGGAAATTATTTATCATTATTTCTGAGCTTATTTCATGAATAATGACTTTTATCATGGTCTCACAAGCTTCTATAATGCACTGTGTTTCTCAGCTTGCTGCTTCACATATTAATATTGTTGTTTTCAGGATAGTTGTGGCTATTTTGTTACCTGGAAGTTACTATTTTGTACTGTAAATGACTTGAGAAAATAAATATACCCACCCCGCATTACGTCTGAGTGATTTCTTTTCTTGGGAGTTGGCCTCATCGGCTATCATGGTCTCAGGGTCTCAGGTATCGTGAAATCCCATTCATGAAATCACCAGCAGACAACCTGAGCAAGAACCGTCTCTCTCTGCTGGAGTCACATTACACGGGTTGTATGGATATTAATAACCTTCACTCCAGAGATGTGACATAAGCTCACAGACATGGACTCTTTACAGATGGCAGGAACTGGTGTGTCAACGTTGTAGATGACGGCTCAAATGCACTCATTAAACCATTGCCAAGACTTAGTACGTTTTAAGGGCAGCCAATTATCTAAAAGTAGCCTGGACGCACAGCTCTATAAGGAACTAGTCATGGGGTATAGTTAACTTAAACCTCTGTCACGATATGAACATGCATATATCCGTTTTGGACTCTGAATCAGGTTTCTGTCTCATTCAGTTTCAGAGTTATGGCTAAAAAATAAATAAAAAGTATGTCAATGGAAGAAATGTCAGATTCAGATCACCTGTGAAACCTAATCAACCAGCCTTTGGCCCCAGGCCTATCTGTCAAGCAAAATCCCCCAAAAATCCCTTCTTAAATAATTCATATATTCAACTGACAGGCTAAAGGAGAAAAGCAAATTAAAAAAGGTCTGAAGCTGACTGTGAGAGCAGCCAAATGTGTTCTCTGGGGATGTACTGTCGAGTGAACGGTTTGGTTTTTGCTTTAGTTATTCGCACAAACTTTTTGTTTCCTATCAAGGGTGGGTAATATGGAAATAACACATCATAATACCAAGTATATATTTAAAAAAAAAAAAATTCACATATTAAAATGCTGAACTGTTCACTTAATTTATTTTTCTCCTGGGGAAAAAAAGGTTATTAAGGGAAAAATACACACTTTGATATTTCATTTATATTATGTGGATATTAAGCTTTGACAGACTTTAATGCACCCTAAGGGAACCATGATGTATCAATACGAGTTTTGTGATGATATCCAATGGTTTGTATATATATAGAGAGACAATAAAAATATATATTTATTATCACCCTCACTTCCAACTGACTGACTGAATTATTAAAGTTTTATTCCACTTTTAAATTACTATTATTATATAAGATTAATCAAGCGAGCATGAAATTATCCCGCAATACTAAATGCAAGTTAAACTCTCTAGATTGTTCTTTGGGAAAAGATGGAGTCCTTTGAGGATCTTATTTCACAGTGTGAGATCAACATGTTGTGACCCCTGGCTGTGTCCAGACTGAGAGTATCCTGAGAATGCTTTCTGCAATGTGTCAGAGTTATTCTTACCTCTCACTATTTTATCAAGGATACTGGCTACACTGCCATGTCACCGACTGCTGAGTCACAACACCAGGACAGACCCTGAACCTGCAGCTACTGACTCATTTTCACATGTATATTATATATATATGAAAATGAGTGTGTGTGTGTATCTGTTTTTTCTATGTGGGCCCGCTGACAAAAGTATTTCTATGGTCTAACAGACTCATCTTCAGTCAATGCAAGTGTCACTTACCAGAGTTGTCAATTTCTGCCCTTTGTTAAAAGAGATAATAGTTTTTGGTTTTTTAAAAAAAAAGGATTATTTTATGTGGCCTGGGAAGACATTTAAAAACAGATTGAATTTAGAGAACTGAAACAGATCAACTCATCTGTGAGAGACATAACTGAAAACATATGCTTATTATGTCATTTCTTGATGCTCCAGAAAACTTTTTTACATCAAAATCTAAGCACACTGTTTCTCTTTAATATGAAACATCCTTATTTAAAACCTCCTGAACTTGCATTGACCTTTGCTTATCTACACAAAAATGTATTTTACTCAGGGGAAACACGTAATGCAGTTGCTTCATCTTTACTATGGTGACCTTATGTTTCAAAATATTTCTCTTGAAGGTCTCAGTGAGAAAATGTAACACCCCATTTTTATTTATTTATTTTTGACAATTATCCTTTGTAAAATGACAATTTAAGACTGAGGAACTGTGTCCTCTTCTCACTTTCTTTTCTTAGCCCAATTGTTCAGCCACTTGGACCCTGAACATTACACACATTCACAACAGTAAGTCCCAGCCCCCCAGACGCCCAAATAGGAGCGCCTAAAAATAAGAAGCATGCCGCAACTGTTGCGCTGCCTGGGGTCTGACCAATCACTGGCCCATCCTCCCCGAAAACCGACCCCGATTCCTGATATCCTTATGGATTAGCAAATAGAGTATGATCACAGAGGCTGAGTGACGTGGTCCGAGGTCCTTTATATACCCATAATCTTTGCTCTCTCAACATTAAATAACGCTCATAGACAACTCCAACAGTGCTGCTCCGGCTCACCTGCCACGAAACTTTAGAGAAAAAAGAAGCGACATTATCCTGAGGGTCACGCCGAAAGAGGAACGACTTGTCAAGAGGGTGCCAATTAAAACAAACGGACGATCAGCTGCCTCGCAAGTTGCAAATCGGATAATTTTCATCCATCACTGTCCTCCCATAAGTGGTTTCTTCACAAGTACTTCCGAGAAATCTCTAGGTTGCTTTTAAAACTCCTCCAAGTTTGAACTTTCCTTCTGCGCTTGACATCGACCCGCTAAAGTTTTCTGCGCTGCCGAGCGCACAATTCAACACATAAGTGTCACCGAGGTATAAAAGTGGACACGGAAAAAGCCACCATGATGAGCAATAACTACAGCGACGACCAGCTGCCTCCACAGTATTACCAGGCCACTGACTTTGGGGAAGAGGAGGACGAAGAGATGCCAGCCACGGAGAAGGACCTGGCCGAGGATGCGCCATGGAAGAAGATCCAGCAGAACACCTTCACCAGGTGGTGCAACGAGCACCTCAAATGCGTCAACAAGACCGTCACCGATCTGCAGAAGGATTTTAGCGATGGCCTCAAGCTCATTTCACTCCTAGAGGTTTTGAGCCAGAAGAAAATGTACAGAAAGCACCACACCAGACCCAACTTCCGCCAGATGAAACTGGAAAATGTTTCTGTGGCGCTAGAGTTCCTGGACAGAGAACATATCAAACTGGTCTCAATCGGTAAGTTAGTGTGGAGGATGATTTAATTTCATAAATATAGTTGTAAGATGCAATCATGGCGAGTTCAACAAGTAATATGATTAACTTATGATTACAAGGCACAGTGCTTTAAGATTTAAGAAACATAATTTCATACCTTTTTTATGATTATTTTTATTTTCATATCATTATGTTGTGTGTGTTATCAGCCAGCAGGGAGACATGGCTTTCACATGCTGTGGAAATCTGCATTGAGCTCATTGGAAAGTTGCTGCTGTGGTGTCACTGAGGTCATTCGTTTGTGTCAGGGCCAATAAGAGCTACTGTCTCCATGATGTGCTTTAGCTTATTCCTATTTTAACTGTTTTGTAAGCTATAGGCTGGAAATTCACTAGGACTGTGCTAATGAGAGTGACACAGTTTATACATGTAGACAGGGGTCTCACACACACACACACACACGCCTGCATACACAAACACACGCAGGCACACGCATTCTGTTAGGTCAGGGGGTCAGAGTGACTCCAAGTCGCTGTCTAGGGATTGGTCCATGGTGCAGATAACTGAGCTCAGAGCCACAAGAAGGAGGTCACAATGTCTATATAACCCTCCCCTCCTCTCTGCTTGCCCTCCACCGCAGGCAACAGTGTCTTTAAACTTTTTAATAACTCAGGAGAAACTAGTAGTCTAAGATGAAAAGCACAGAGATGAAGAATTATGACTTAATTATACACCTGTAGACAACCACACAATTCATACAGGAGAATAGTTATTAAATATTTGACAGAGTATCGTTTCTGTTTGGTGACTAATGATCCTGCCACACACTTGAGTGAAATTCCCGGCATGGCTGAGGCTTTGGCTGGTGGACTGTGAAGGCCACAGTGTGTCTGTGTGGACATGATGTGTGTTTGTTTGAATGTGTGTGTGTGTGTGTGTTATGACACTGCGGGAAACTCTCAATGGCAGACTCAATCCTCGGGGATTCTGCTGATCACAGGAGGGCAAAGGTCATAATCACATAGATCTCACCTCAAATGCAGCAGACTGTGTTGTCCCCTGGATAGTGTGTCTTGATATGTAAATGCGTGTCTGGCACAGTTGTCCCCGCCGTGCGGAGACACACTAGGTCAGACTGCTTTGACAGAAACAGGCCATGATAATAGAAGTCCTGGCGAAGTCCTTCTAGCACCTTCTCCCCTCCATGCAGCTCTGGTAGGTCAATACAGCTCTCTAAAGATAATGTCTCATTACGGTGACCCAGTGACAATAAAAGTCACCACAGGCTTAGTTGCACATATGTCACACTGTGTAACTGAGACCATTTAATAGATGTCTCTTTTGGACACAGTGGGATCAAAACCGCACTGTGCCATTTTGTGCCACCTGCCTGTGCCAGTCAAATGGTGACATGTCAAACATTAGCCTTTGATAGGGGGCCGCTGATCTATGAAAATATAAATAGTCTCAATAAAATAGCCATGTGATAAACAGCTGACACTGCGTTAAAATCTTCCTGATTTAACTGGAGTGTAGCACAGCATTAAACATTAAAGTCTAGCACTCCTCAGAGGGTTATCCGGCTTGAATGGCTGAATTTCTAAATGAGTATATGGTATACAACAGCTTATTTCACAAACTTTCTCCTCTGAGAACTTCAGGAAATGAGCTGCATGCTTGCTGTCAATCTTTAATCTAATCTCTACCTATTTGATTTATCACAGTCCACTGCTACAAGTTTTGGAGGTAATTGAAATCCAAGTGGTATTTATGCATAGAGGGATCCACTTCCACATAGCCTCAGCTGTCACTGTCTTCAGTGTACCATTGTGACTGGATGACAGATTGTCAGGGGTCCTCAGCCAGACAGCTGTCTGGGAGAAAGGAGCTCGGGGGAAGCAGATTCCTGTCCCCTCAGCAGTCAATCATCATTGTTTATATTTCTACTCAGAATAGCTTGGTCAACTCTGCAGAACAGCAAGGAAGGACTATTTTGTTAGAATAGACTTCTGCATTGATCTTAGTTCTCCATCTCTTATAATTTAGCTTTGGGGTATCTTGATACAATATACATAATTTAAACTATTTCACTAGTAGGTTGCACAAATGTGAGAAGGCTCCATAAACAAGTACCTATGAAAGTACAGATGAAACATCCCAATACTGTATGGCGTGGTGCATTATGTGAACTGTGAATCATCATTAACTTTAAACTTGTCTTTACTGTCCATCTACAGATAGCAAAGCCATTGTGGATGGGAATCTAAAGCTGATTCTGGGTCTTATCTGGACTCTCATCCTCCACTACTCTATCTCCATGCCCATGTGGGATGATGAGGATGACGAGGAGACTAAGAAGCTGACGCCCAAACAGCGCCTGCTTGGCTGGATCCAGAACAAGGTGCCGCAGCTGCCCATCAACAACTTCAACAGGGACTGGAGGGATGGCAAAGCCCTGGGAGCTCTGGTGGACAACTGTGCCCCAGGTAAGAAGCTGTAGTGTCGTCAGCTGAGTCTACAGACCAGGTGGTGTAAGTGCTGAGTCAGAATACGTGCAGTGCCTATTGAAAGGCTTGTTGTGTATTGCAGTTTTCCTTGGTTGCTATGGGGGTAGGGTCAAGCATGTGTCAGTCAGAGTATTTGAAACAGTATCACCTTCTCAAGAGAATTTGTCTCCTTTGCTCCTCATCTAGAAATACGGGCTGTATAGCTTTCACACATTCTGAAATACACACACACACATCCAGATTCAGATTCAGACGTCATCCAGTTTAATCTGTCTCTGGAGAACAGGTAACTAGTGTCAGTGGGTTGTAGAGGGGTTGTGGATGGCCTTAGGACATCCCTGCCAGCTGTTCCACAATGACTGAAGCTTTCGTTTCTTTCGTTTTGGGCTCAGAGGTCCAAGCCCGGCTTTAGTGTTCATAGCCTTGCTATTACACAACACCCCCAAATTTGGCCACCATTCCTACTCTTCTGTCAAGGGGGATGCTTGGCTCCACATTAAAATACAGAGTGATATGTCACAGGGAGGTGTGTAAGCCACAGATCCAAGGACCACAAGGCCACAGTTTTAGTCACTGCCAGTTTAAGCTTCTGCTTCGAAGCACCGATCGTTAGAAAATCCTCTCTTAGCTGTGCTTCACTGAGTGAAAGGTGGAGGAGTAGCCAAAGAAGCATAGACCACCATGTTTAACTATGTTTATATGAGCCATTGATCTGAGGAGACGCATCTTTCAAACACTGAGCTGCAACGCTGACCATACAAGGTTCTGTTTTTTCATCAGCTAATACCAAAGAGAAGAGTAACTGACGAAACTAGCTCTGTTCTCAGACTCAGAAGCTCTGCTTTTGATTTCAAACTCAAATGTGCAGAACAAGTTAAATTGGCCCGACTTGAAAGAAACCAGTGTTCTAAATAACAAGTACATAGCCGATACAATCTGTTAGTAAAGCCAGTATGTTCTTATACAAGTATGTATATTTTCTATTCTGTCACTGTAAACTCCTTCCTTGTCAATGCAAGTAAACTCAACACTCTTAATACTATGGTCCTGTGCCTATATTAATTGGATAATACCATTTTGTGGTGTGCATGGGCTATGGAGTGAATTGCTCACTCCATTGCCAACACTAATCCAATTTAGGCATTAACAGCACAGAGGAGGCTTTAGCGCCATTGAAAGAGCCAGAGCGTCTGTTGACGTTGCTTTCTTTAAACAGTCAAGAGAGGCCTTTATTGTCACACATACTTATTTCACAGGAGCAAAGCAGTGTGGGTAAGGTCATGCAATGTTGTAGTTGGAGGTGTTGTAGAGATAGTAGTGACAGCCCAAGTGGGCTTATTATAGCAACCACAGTGTAACTGAGCCTGCGCTAGCCGGTGCAGAATTGTCTAATTGTTCTGTTGTGCATTCTGTTAGGTTTATGTCCTGATTGGGCAGACTGGGACCCAAACAAGCCTGTACAGAATGCCAGAGAAGCCATGCAACAGGCTGATGACTGGTTGGGTGTGCCTCAGGTAAGATACATGATAGATGTCATTCACAAAGTGCCTTTTAGTTTTGCTGAGTGGGTGACAGGTGGGTGGGTCTTTTAGGACAATACAATAAAAAAAAGCAAGAGATTAGCAACATCGTTTATACCCATTGGATAGACATTCAGTATGCACCAATCATCTCCAGGCAGTTTAAAGCAAGCACCAAGACACATTTTCAAAAGCAAACATGCATTATCACATGCACATACACCTGTGAGGCAATGCCGAACTGAAAAAAAGGAAGTGCTGCATATGCTACAGAGCACAGTGTTTTTCCAGTGGGATCATGCTGGAGGGTGTCATGAAATATTTATTACCCAGCTCACTTCTAATATTTCCATTTACTTTATTGTAGCTCTTAGTAAGTGAGTGTGTAGGTGTTTTATTTGGTAGATTTGTGAATTTGTGGAGGTATAAGATTTTTTTAACACCTTCCGAACCCACCACTAAAAAAGAATGTAGAGAGTGCAATATTTCCAGTGCCATTTGTAAGACTGAGTCTCTGTATTGTAATGTGCACTATGCAGGTTGTTTACTTGTTTGTCTGAGACACAGGGCTAGCTATACGCCATGGGGCTTAGCATAGGTAAGATAGCCGGGGGCTGTATGTCATGGCTCTGCAGGCCTGGGGGTTGGATTCCAGTGTGGTGTTAAGGAGATGTGGGAGAGGTCTGGCTCAGGATAAATCTCCCTGGCTGGCTTATTGAGGGCAACAATCCTTAACCCTAGTGTCCTGGGGTTAAATATAACCAGCATTCAGCATGGCTTCGTGCCACTGTGTGATAGACGGGCAAACAAGTACTAGAAAGGAGAGAGGAGTCAGAGGTGGAGTGAATAAATAAGCTGAATCCTTGTTAAATCCCATTGCACTATGCTTAATAAAGGAAGGCTGTATAAAGAGTCAACCGTACAATTGTTAAAAAATGAATTAGACTTTGGGGTTTTATGATTATGATTGTTTGGAAGTTGCACAAAAACATTTAGTATTTGTCGTATCAGTTATTGTAGTATTTTCAAATCAAAGCCAGACATATGTTGCATGTTGCATGATTAACCCTTACATCGGTTGTCTGTCTCCACTTTAGGTGATTGCACCTGAGGAGATTGTGGACCCAGATGTGGATGAGCACTCAGTCATGACCTACCTGTCTCAGTTCCCGAAGGCAAAGCTGAAGCCTGGAGCTCCTCTCAGGCCCAAACAGCTTTTCCCAAACAAGGCCAAAGCCTATGGACCTGGTGGGTAGACCAACAGTGACAATATACCTGCACGCTTCACAGGAGTTCATCTGAAATGAATAATGCATAATTAATATTGTTTACATTCTTGGGATTTAATGCTAACGTAGAGACTTGCATAACTTTTGGAGAGCTATGTGCTTTGTAGATGTCTACTGTCAATTTAATTTACATACTGGCAAGCATCTGAAACACATCATTTGTCTGTATGGCACTTTGTGCACTAAACATTTCTGAGTGTATCACCTCAACCCATGTCTCTGTATTTACATTATAGGAATTGAGCCTCATGGCAACAAGGTGCTGCAACCAGCTGTGTTCACTGTGGAGACTCTGGAAGCCGGCAGCGGTGAAGTCCTTGTCTATGTGGAGGATCCTGAAGGATATAAAGAGGAGGCAAGTTATACCTGATACACAAAAACTAGCCAAATCAGATAAATCCTAGTACTAAATTTAGAATTTTTAAGAGTTTAGCATCTTATCTTCGATCTAACACTGTCATATTTTATCTGCTTTTTCTTCAGGCTAAAGTTAAACCCAACAAAGACAAAAACAGAACCTACACTGTCACATACGTTCCTAAAGTTGAAGGAGTCCACAAAGTAAGACCAAACAGCTTTTATTGCAATATTGCTAATGTCTGCACATAAACGCGGACAAACTCAATTCAAAAAGGTGTCTTAAAATAGTCTCTTTCTTTACCAACAGGTCAAAGTGCTATTTGCTGGTCAGGACATTGACAAAAGCCCCTATATAGTGAATGTGGCTAAGGATATGGGCGACCCCAGCAAAGTCCATGCCAGAGGACCTGGTCTGGATCCTACAGGGAATGTGGCCAACAAACCCACCTATTTTGACATCTACACAGCTGGTAAGAGTCAACTAATTCACATACTGACAGGTAGACATTTGAATAACAGATATATGGTCTGATGAAAGGCTTGCAGTCTATTAAAACAAGGTCAGAAGAATCACTGGCATTTCCTCAGAAAGCCTAAAGCCACAACTGCGGTTACATTGTCCTGTGATAGCTGATGATTTTTCTGTCAAACTCAGGTGCTGGTAATGGCGACGTCAGTGTGGTCATCGTCGATCCTCAGGGCAAAAAGGACACAGTGGAGCTCATTCTGGAGAATAAGGGTGACAGCGTTTTCCGTTGCACCTATCGGCCAATGCTGGAAGGGCCTCATACCATCCATGTGCTGTTTGCAGGCCAGGAGATCCCCAAGAGCCCTTTTACTGTCAACATCGCAGAGGGTGAGCCATCCGTCTGGGTTGTGAATTACTGTCAGACAAATCAGATTTCTCATCGTGCTGTTGGTGTCAGGGTGACCTATCCATCACAATCTACAGTCATCTTTATTTCCTCAGGAAACAACCAAACAGTATAGACCATAACCCTTCCTATCTGTCATTTCTAGCTTCACCCGTTGCTCCTCCCAAGGGAGTTCCTCTGCAGATAGTCCCTCAATCAGTGCGCACTCCTCTTGCAGCGAAGGGTGGAATAGGGTGCCCTCCCCCAAAACCTGGCCGCCCAAGTTAGTATGGTCTGCTGGGAGGAGCCTGCGTCTTTTGCTAAGGCAGAACCCCCCCAAATCTCTTTCTAAGCTGCGTCCTGCAGATGGCCTTCTGTGCTTTCTCTTAGATAAGGGTGCCCGGGTTACATGTCATGCTTGGTCGCCTGCGCCACCTTCTTGTGTCCTGTTGCTTGATGGTTCATTTTCAGAGAGATGAGATGCAATGTTGTTCAAAAAGGACCAGTTTCCATTTCCTGTCTACTTGTTCAACACTGTTAAATATCTTTGCTTTGTGCTGTTGACATGTTTGTCTTTATTGCATCTAAATTTGCATCAGCCGGCATTCAGTTTAAGGCTGCAGTCAACATTTCTGAGTGACTGACTGAAATGTTGTTGGATGCTCCCTCAATGCTCTCGAATGTGCCAATATCCTGTTCAGTATATGCTGTACTTTGTTATATGTGCTGCAAATAGCTTCACTCTCTTTTACAGGTCTGTCAAACTTTACAGAATCCCAATTGAATTGGATATTTTAATGTCTGCTACTAACATTGCTGTCAACTGCTGGCTTCTCTCAATTGCCTTTTGCTTTGCAACATATTTATATTCACACTTGTTGGTATTCCTTTCAGCCATGAACCCAAACGCCTGCAGAGCTACAGGCAGAGGCCTTCAGCCTAAAGGCGTGAGAGTAAAGGAGGTTGCAGACTTCAAAGTTTTCACCAAGGGAGCTGGTACTGGAGCACTGAACGTCTCAGTCAAAGGACCAAGTAAGTCAGACAGCTCTCTCTTCTCTGCAGCTCTTCTCACTCCTCGTCTTACATTTTCTCTGTTCGGGTTTTCATCGGAAGGGTTGCATTCACATAGGAATATGATAAAGCACCAAATGAAATGCATAACATGTCTTTTCGACATGACAAGAATTCACAGTGACTGTGTTTTTAATCCTCAGCTGGAGCAGAGGAGCAAGTGAAAGTGCGAGATGCAGGAAACGGTGTGTATGAATGTGAATATTACCCCCTTAAGCCTGGCAAATACACAGTCAGCATCACATGGGGAGGGCAGCCCATCCCACGCAGGTAGGTCCTGTTGCTACCTTTAGGTATTCATTAACAGTGCGCATTCACTTCTGTCATAGGTAAAATTGAGTGTTGTGTACCTATGTATTGTTTGCTGCAGCCCCTTCGAAGTGGAGGTGAGTGAAGAGGCAGGTTTTCAGAAGGTGAGAGCCTGGGGTCCTGGTCTGAAGACTGGCATGGTCGGAAAATCTGCTGACTTTGTGGTAGAGGCCATCGGCATTGACGTTGGAACTCTGGGTAAGTCATGGACCAGTTATGTGCTCTCAGGAAATGAAAAGTTAAGCATTTTAGTTACTTTAAATCTGAAATATGAATATAACAGTACTCCCTTTGTTCAGGCTTCTCCATTGAAGGCCCGTCTCAGGCTAAAATTGAGTGTGATGACAAGGGTGATGGCTCCTGTGATGTACGCTATTGGCCCACTGAGCCTGGCGACTACGCTGTCCATGTCATTTGTGATGATGAGGACATTAAGGACAGCCCCTTTATGGCCCACATCCTCCCTGCAGCCAATGATGTCTTCCCTGAGAAGGTAATTCCTACCCAAAACAGAATTACAAACATATATAAGAATAAAGCACCGCAATGGTCTGTTTTGACTATATTCTTAACAAAATACATTGAAAAGATATTTGGAAATGTGTTTTGCGGTTGCAGGTGAAAGCCTTTGGTCCAGGTCTACAGCCAACTGGCGTCACCGTGAACAAACCAACTGAATTCACCATTGATGCCCGCATGGCTGGGAAGGGTCAGCTCAAGATCTATGCACAGGTACAGAGAGAACCAGTTTGGGAAACCTTCATTTTTTATTCATAGGAACACATCATTTATATTGCATGCGAGTACAGACCAGAGCTGACTTGCTTTGGTATCCACTAAGGACGCTGAAGGATGCACCATCAACATCAAGATCACTGACAAGGGAGACGGCACATTTCTGTGTGTGTACACTCCTGTCAAGCCCATTAAACACACCATCATCATCACCTGGGGTGAGGTCAACGTGCCCAATAGCCCCTTTAGGGTAAGACACGTGCAAATGGACACACACACACATGCAGAGAAAATATGTCTATTTAGTCTCTTTCAGAATTAAATCTAATGATACTTCTCCAAATATAGACAAAGTAAGAGGAATGCAGCAGTTATACTTCAACAAATTGCTTCTGCCTCAAGTATACTTTGAATTCATTAGGTGCTGGTTGGAGAGGGTTGTCATCCAGACAAAGTCAAGGTCTATGGGCCTGGAGTAGAGAAAACGGGGCTCAAAGCTAATGAGCCAACATACTTCACTGTGGACTGCAGTGAGGCTGGCCAAGGTGAGTATATATATATATGTATATGTGTATATATGAGGTGATGATGTGGGTAGTTACAAAAACACTTGAGAGTTATGTTGACACTTAATGAAATTAATGCTACATCATATGAATGTGGAAAAATATAAAGCTCAAAAAGAACAGTAGGATTTGGGCTGGCAAAGTGGAGGCAAGTTATTTGAAATGTAAAAGAGAACTCTATTCTGATCATCAACTTTTGAATGACCTCCCTGAACTATGCTATGCACCATTAGGGGACATCAGCATTGGAATCAAGTGTGCACCAGGGGTAGTTGGCCCTGCTGAGGCAGACATCGACTTTGACATCATCAAGAACGACAATGACACCTTCACTGTCAAGTACACTCCTCCTGGTGCAGGTCGCTATACCATCATGGTGCTGTTCGCTGACCAGGTAAGACTACAGTTTTCAGTGCAAGAAGGACTAATATGTTACATCATTTCTGGAATGATGTTTTTTTTTTGTATATATCATTTATAAATATTATGATTGGCTTTGTTAGGAAATTCCCATCAGTCCATTCAAAGTCAAAGTGGATCCTTCCCATGATGCTGGCAAGGTGAGAGCAGAAGGACCCGGACTCAACAAGACAGGTGAGATTCTTTGAGAACCAGAATTGGATGCACACTAAATTTAAAGATATTTTTAACAAACACCTACTTCAAAACTTTGATGTCATAAAAATAATTTGACTAGGATGGATTGCACTGATAAGACAACATGTGTGTTTTAGGAGTGGAGGTGGGCACTCCAACCCACTTCACTATCTACACAAAGGGAGCAGGCAAGGCCAAGCCTGAGGTGCATTTTGCAGCATCGGGCCCAGGAGAGGCGGTTCGTGACTTTGAGATCATCGACAACCATGATTACTCCTACACTGTCAAGTACACCGCTCTTCAACAGGTACAGTAGACCTCTGTTTGAAGTCCATTAACATTAGAACAGGATACAGAAATTATTCACAACACCTCAAATCAATTCATAATTATTCCTCTTTTATGTCTTTTCAGGGTAATATGGCGATTTCAGTGACTCATGGAGGAGATCCCATCCCCAAGAGTCCCTTCCACATCACAGTGGCCCCCCCTCTGGATCTTGCAAAAGTGAAAGTGGAGGGATTAGACACCAGTAAGTTAATAACGTTGTATTTAAATTTACCATTTAAAAGTTGTTTAGGAAATGTAATAATTATTGTAATTTAAATAATGCATGAAATAAAAATAAATGTTTTATGTCAATTTTTCTTGCAGAAGTCGAGGTCGGAAAGGACCAGGAGTTCACAGTTAACACAAAGGGCGCCGGTGGGCAGGGCAATGTAGGTGTGAAAATGACCTCACCCTCTGGCCGACCGATCCCATGCAAGCTGGAATCAGACAAAGCCAAAGGCACTCACAGTGTCAAGTATATTCCACCAGAGGAGGGCCAGTACAAGGTTGATGTCAGCTATGATGGCAACCCAGTGATGGGAACCCCCTTTGGGCTGGAAGCAGTGATGCCTGCTGATCCTTCAAAGGTAAAAGTTCATGAAGGTTTCATGTAGTCCTTCATTTTTTCAGATGTGAGCCCATTAAACAAAAGATTTAATTTGGTTATTATTTAGTTACTAATACCTCATCTCAGAAACTGACCTGACTGTTGCATCACAGGTCCGAGCCTTCGGTCCAGGCCTGACGGGAGGCATTGTGGGTAAACCAGCTCCATTCACTATTGACACAAAGGGAGCTGGTGCAGGTGGGCTGGGCCTGACTGTAGAGGGTCCATGTGAGGCAAAGATTGAGTGCCAGGATAATGGTGATGGCACCTGCTCAGTGTCCTACCTTCCCACTGAGCCTGGAGAGTATGCCATCAACATCCTGTTTGCAGAGCAGCACATCCCCGGCTCTCCCTTCAAGGCCGCAGTGCGCCCAGCCTTCGACCCCAGCAAGGTAACAGCTAGCGGTCCTGGTTTAGAGAGGGCCAAGGCAGGTGAACCAGCGACCTTCACTGTAGACTGCACTCGAGCAGGCGACGGCGAGCTCACCATCGAGATTGTGTCGGAGACCGGGGCTAAAGCTGAAGTGCACATCCAGAAAACTGCAGAGGGAACCTTCTCTGTTACGTACATTCCACCTTTCCACGGCACACACACCATTACCATCAAGTATGGTGGTCTTGTGATTCCCCAGTTTCCGAAGGTCCTGCAGGTTGATCCGTCTTTGGACACAAGTGGAGTACACGTATATGGGCCAGGAGTGGAGCCCAGAGGTAACACAAGCACAGAAAAATTAATTAGCACATTTGTTTTTATGAATCTACAGAATATACTAGTGCAAAAATTAGTCAGTGAAGTGATTGTTTTTAGTTTTTTTTAATCATTGTAATCCAAATATATTTAAAACTATTTTTCAGACAAAACAAGCTATTTTAAGATATTACATTTTGCTCTGTAAAATTACATTATAATTGTCACCATTTTCATTCATAAATAGCTCACAATCAGTTTTACAGATTAATAATGTCAGTTAAGTGTGTTTTGGCAACAAGTCATCCTCAGGATTTTTCTGTTTCCAGGGGTCCTTAGAGAAGTCACAACTCACTTCATTGTTGATGCCCGCACCCTTAACAAGGTTGGAGGAAATCATGTGAAGGTTCGCATTATCAACCCCTCCGGCACCAACACAGAGAGCTACATCACTGACAAGGGAGATGGCACCTACCGAGTGGAGTACACAGCATTCGAGGATGGTAGGAGCACAGGGAAAATTACTACATTATTTCATTCAGCACTCAATTTATGTAATTAAAGGATCAATGGAAGGAGATACATTAAGTGATGAAACATAGATCTATATCAAAATAGTGTAACATTTACAAATCTAACCTGCTGCAGGTTAGATAAATAGAGGTTTTTACAATAGGCTGTCTGAAAGAGAGCATACAGACAGACAGAGAAATCACTAACAGGTGCTCGTGTTGGACACCATTTGGGAATAAAGAAGGAGAGTGGGAAAAGGCAGAGTGAGGGAGAGGTATAAATACAGAATGATGCAGTGGAGCAATGATGTGAGGGGCAGAGAGCAGAGAGGCAGACAGGCTCTGCTTTATAAATAGTGTGTTCTGGAACAGAAGCTCTTAACCAGGCAGGTATGTGTGCTGATGGCTGCCTGCACACAGCAATATAGCGAGGGAATGACAGGGGATATTAATAGAGACCTATAACACAAAGCAAAGAGACCATAGAGCATTTCTCCACCGCCAGACATGCTCTAATATCATAGCAGTGGGGCTGTGAATCTGGCATATAGGCCTACTGAGAAGGCTCTGTCAAAAAAAAATGTTGTAACAGAATAAATGAATAGGGAACAGATGTAATGACTTGTACGTTCACCAGGGTGTCAGCACTCTAGATGCTATCCTTTATAAACATATGTTTATCTCCCTAAAATGAACTTTGTCTGGCCCATAATTAAATGCAAGTGGCAATAACAGAAAATATTTACTTGCTTTGGGAACACTCAGGCAACAGAAATGTATCTGTTTGTGTGTAGGAATGCATCTGATTGAGGTGCTGTATGATGACGTGCCTGTACCCAAGAGTCCTCTCAGAGTGTCAGTGATTGAGGGATGTGATCCAAGCCGGGTCCGTGCCTATGGACCAGGTCTGGAAGGAGGCATAACCAACAAGACTAACTGTTTCACCGTGGAAACTAGGTACTGTTGGATCACATAGTTATGCGGTATGTGCAGGTTTAGGTTGCCAAGCTATATAATAATTTGGCTTGTTTCTCAGGGGGGCTGGCACAGGAGGCCTGGGCCTGGCCATTGAGGGAGCCTCAGAGTCAAAAATATCCTGCAAAGACAATAAAGATGGTAGCTGCAGTGTGGAGTATGTCCCCTTCACTCCTGGAGACTATGACGTCAACATTACCTACGGAGGTCACCCGATCCCTGGGAGTCCATTTTGTGTGCCAGTGAAGGACCCAGTGGACCCAAGCAAAGTGAAGTGCTCTGGTCCTGGCCTAGGCACCGGAGTGAGAGCACATGTGCCTCAAACCTTCACAGTAGACTGCACACAGACTGGACAGGCCCCACTGGATGTCAAACTCTACGGCCCAACAGGTAAAGACACAGGCACAACTATGCTAAGCTTACTCTAAACAGTCAACCAGGTAGTTGGTGTTGTGTCATTTTTACGATAAAATTGTGTTTCCAGGTACTGTAGAGCCAGTTGGAGTTAAAAACAATGGTGATGGAACCCACACAGTTCACTATACCCCGGCCCAGGAAGGACCTTACACTGTAGCTGTCAAATATGCAGATCAGGAAGTCCCACACAGGTACAGTATTAATATAGAAATTCACCAAGCCTGGCAGCAAGTTCGGAAACACCTTGATTCAATTTCTGCTCTGTCTGTGTAGTTCAATGTAGTTCACCAATATTCCTGTTCCAGTTACTGTCTTTTGTTGGGCTGGTTTTAGTAATTAGTCTTGTTATGATCTCCTTTATCTACAGTCCATTCAAGGTAATGTCTCAGCCTGGGCATGATGCCAGTAAGGTACGTGCCAGTGGGCCTGGTCTAGACACCAAAGGTGTGTCTGCAAGCCTGCCTGTTGAGTTCACCATTGATGCCCGTGATGCTGGAGAGGGACTGCTCACTGTGCAGATTCTGGTTGGTTAAGCTACAGTTATTCATAGATTTCCAGCATTTGAATCACAAGTCGATATCTGAGATAACATGACATTCTCAACTCACAGGACCCAGAGGGCAAGCCAAAGAATGCAACCATCCAGGACAACAGGGACGGCACCTACACTGTTTCCTATGTACCTGACTCTACGGGCCCCTACACTATCACCATTAAATATGGAGGCGATGAGATTCCTTACTCTCCATACCGCATCCAGTCCCTGCCAACAGGAGATGCCAGCAAATGTCGAGTCACAGGTAAATAAAACGGTTGTAATTATAATAGATCTATGTATGTAGTTGTATCAATTTTATATGTGCTGTATATTCACTATCATGCTATTTTTCTTTCTAGTGTCTATTGGAGGACATGGCATGTGTAAGTAACCAACACTTCATTTTTATTTCTGTTATATTTCTAGAAAATCTTCCAAGAATCACTGCATTTAAGTAGCACTTATCACTGCCCTTTTGTCCCTCTCTGTGCTTAACAGCAAGCCTTCAGAAGCTGCAGACCTCCGAGGATACAGTCATTACCGTGGATGCCAAGGCTGCCGGGAAAGGCAAGGTGACCTGTAAAGTGCTGACTCCACAAGGAATGGAGGTGGACATGGATGTGGTGGAGAATCATGATGGGACCTTTGACATTTACTACACAGCCCCTGAACCTGGGAAATATGTTATTACGATTCGCTTTGGGGGGCAGAACATCCCTAAGAGCCCCTTCCATGTGATGGTGAGTAGATCTGAACATGTTATTGTATGCAAGTTATACTTAACCATTTGTGTTATGCTTGTTACGATGGCTAGTTCTACGAAAACAACCATTTTTCTTCTTTGACAGGCCTCAAATGAGCCAGTTGCTCCCAGCGATACTGTGGATCCTCTCTTCCGTCCTGTTAATTTCCTCGTCCCTTTCATGCCACAGCAAGGAGAAATCACAGGTGTGACAAACATCATTCATAGAGAAACCAAATCATGTGGACACACCTCAATAAAACCCTCTTCCCTTACTTTAAATCGCACTGTTTTCTGCGACTATTGTATTTTTAGGTGAGGTGCGGATGCCTTCAGGCAAGACTGCTCGCCCGCATATCACTGACAATAAGGATGGCACCATCACAATCAAGTACCAGCCTACAGAAAGAGGCTTGCATGAGATGGACATCAAATATGAGGGCAACCACATTCCAGGTCAGCAACACACCACTTTTGAAGTTTTCCTAGATTTTAGTGATGCAGTCTGAAAAATGATTATCATTCTCTGTTGATTTTACTCACTATTCTTTAAAAAATAACTATGAATGACTGAATCAAAACTACTACTAGTTCTGAGTCTCATTACCGTTTGCCAATGATTATCTCCTACAGGAAGCCCGCTACAGTTCTTTGTGGATGCTGTGAACAGTGGAGTGGTGACTGCTTATGGTCCAGGCCTGAGTTATGGCATGGTGAACAAGGCTGCCACTTTCACTGTGGTCACCAAGAACGCAGGAGAAGGTATAGTAGCTTACATATTCAGGGATATTTGCCGCTTCACAGTTGTTTTGTTGCGATACAGTTTACCTTTAAAAACTGCAGAAAAGTAAAAAGCTTGGCCTTTTTTTCCTCCTTATCAGGTGGTCTATCACTAGCAGTTGAGGGTCCCTCTAAGGCAGAGATCACCTGTAAGGACAACAGAGATGGTACCTGCACTGTGTCCTACATGCCCACTGCTCCTGGAGACTACAACATCATTGTCAAGTTTGACAACAAACACATTCCTGGCAGTCCCTTTACTGCTAAGATCACTGGTGAGGAAATCAATCTCTTCTCTCATTGATTGACACCACAAATCAGGTTTTTACATCTAAACCATCTTTGTTTTTTTTATGTCAAGGCGATGACTCCATAACCAGGACATCCCAGCTGAATGTTGGTTCAGCGGCTGACGTGTCCCTGAAGATTGCAGAGACTGATCTGAGCTCTTTGACTGCCAGTATCAGAGCTCCATCAGGCAATGAGGAACCTTGCCTGCTTAAGAGACTGCCCAACAGACACATCGGTGAGATTTGCCCTGCCAGATACACAAAAATCACAGAAATTCAATAACAAAGATAAGACATTATTGAATTTGTCTAATACATTTAAATGTTATTTTCTGTGCTTGGTTCTTTTTCTTGTATTTTATTTTTTTCACTTTTTTTCCCTCAGGTATCTCTTTCACGCCTAAGGAGGTTGGCGAGCACGAAGTGAGTGTGAGGAAGAATAGCATGCATGTGGCAAACAGCCCTTTCAAAATAATTGTTGGCCAGTCTGAGATTGGTGAGGCCAGCAGAGTCAAGGCGTTTGGTAAAGGGCTGGTGGAGGCACACACTTCTGAAATGGCTGAATTCTTTGTGGATACAAGGAGCGCAGGTAAGCTTAGGAAACATGGTTCATGGTTCATGACTAGACTAGCCGAAAAAGACAAAACACTTTTGCAACGTCTATGTGATTCTCTCTTCCCTTTAGGTTATGGAGGTTTAGCATTGTCAGTTGAGGGTCCGAGCAAAGTGGATATCAACTGTGAAGATGTGGAGGATGGGACATGCAGAGTGACCTACTGTCCAACGGAACCTGGAAGTTACACTGTTAACGTCAAGTTTGCAGAAAAGCACATCCCAGGTTAGAATCTTTTGCTTAGAAAAATGTGTGAAGTCTTCATATAAATGGCTTAATATATTTTGTTTACCGTTTGTGTATTTGTCCCCTGCAGGAAGTCCATTCACTGTGAAGGTGACTGGAGAAGGAAGGATCAAAGAGAGCATCACCAGGAAGAGGCAGGCTTCTTCTATTGCTTCAGTGGGCAGCACATGTGGCCTTAACCTTAAGATCCCAGGTCAGTACAGAAGTCAGTCAGAAGTAGTTACAGGACGGTCAACCATCTTTCCTTATCTGTAGTATTTAATAAAAAAAAATCATACCTATAATCTCACTGGTATTCTCCTTCCTCGCTGTAGGAAACTGGTTTCAGATGGTTTCCGCTCAGGAAAGGCTGACCAGGACATTCACCCGCAGCAGTCATACCTATACCCGCACTGAGCGCACAGAGATCAGCAAAACCTGCGGTGGAGAGACCAAGAGAGAGTTACGAGTGGAGGAAAGCACCCAGATGGGCGGAGGAGGAAGCCCCTTCAGAGATGTTTTTGGAGACTTTCTGGGGAGAGAGAGCCTCAGCAACTTCGCCGGCATCACTGCCAGACCTGAGGGTGAGAGTTCAACTTTAAACCTGTACACTTAAAGCTTACAGTGAAAGGATATAGAGTATTCTGCAATATTTATTTGTTTTAACCAACAATATTGGTTATATTTCTTGCAAAAATGTCTCCGCCTCATCAGTTGAGAGTGGCTCTCAGGACTTGACGGCTCAGGTGACAAGCCCCAGTGGGAAAACGCTGGACGCTGATATAGTGGACGGAGGAAGCAACACTTACAGCGTGCGCTTCATCCCCCATGAAATTGGACCCCACACTGTCAATGTCAAGTACAAAGGTCAACATGTCCCTGGAAGTCCCTTCCAGTTTACCGTAGGGCCGATGGGGGAGGGAGGAGCACACAAGGTCCGCGCAGGAGGTCCTGGCCTGGAGAGAGGCGTGGCTGGAGCACCTAGTAAGTTCACCATGTGGACATACTATCACTTTATTCCAAATACTTTAAAAAGGATGTGGTTTTATATGTTTCGTGAAATGTCAATTCTCAAGATGAGCCCTCGGTAACCATCCAATTTTATCTTTGTTTCACCTCCTCTAGCTGAATTTAGTATCTGGACCAGAGAGGCAGGTGCTGGTGGTCTGTCCATTGCTGTAGAGGGGCCAAGCAAGGCTGAAATTTCCTTTGAGGACAGGAAGGATGGTTCCTGCGGCGTCTCCTACATAGTAAAAAAACCAGGTAATAAATTTTTCCTCATTTGTGTATTTCAGCCGAGTGTGTCCTTGCAATATTATTCATTTCTTATCTGTTCAGTTATTTTTGTGTGATTTTTTTTCCACAATTCTTCCAGTTCATTTGATGGTAAAAGCAATTAACATGTCTGTCTACCCAGGTGACTATGAGGTGTCGATCAAATTCAACAATGAACACATCCCTGACAGCCCGTTTATCGTTCCAATTGCTATGCTGTCAGACGAGGCCCGCAGGCTCACTGTCACAAGCCTTCAGGTAAGATAAGACACACATACGCAGTGAGTTGACAAAAGCCACATTAATTTGTTGCACAAAACAACCAAAAAAACAACAGTCACAAAATATCAGGGTTGAATAACACACTGCATGTAACATACTGTATGAGTGGTTGTAGATGTTTCTCTAGTATCACTTTGCCCTTGAAATGTAATTGAATGCCAGTGTTGGAGCACTTCACAGATGCTTGTTTTATTTGGTTTCACAGTTTCCATTACAACTGCAAACAATGCCAAAAACATGTATTTTAGTTGAGTGAAATACCACTTCAGGGTGCTTTTATACCACTAGAAACCAGGTGAAGTGCAATATCAGACCAACATTTAAAATGTCACGCTATCTCTCATGTCTGGTGGTCTGCTTGTCCGCCTGTAGGGCAACAACACTAAACGCCTCGCTATAAACTCTGACCTTTTATGCCTCTCACACCCAACCGCTCGATCTATTCTTGTTCAGGCATGATGAGTCATACAATATGTGTCCCTCGAGGCGCCGTTACACACGTACAGTCTGTCTACACACACATATTCTGATCATTTTCCCCGTCTTTTGTAGGAGAAAGATCTGAAGGTAAACCAAGAAGCCTCCTTCATGGTGCAGCGAAGTGGGGCTCGAGGTGTGATAGATGCCAAAGTCCATACCCCATCTGGATCTACTGAGGAATGCTATGTCACTGAGCTCGACAGTGGTATGCACCAACTGCAATCTGTTTACCGCACAGTAGAATTCAGGGTAATAATCATACAATTCAGAGAGAGTAACATACTCATTTATGTTTCCAGACAAGAGTGCAATCCGCTTCATTCCACGGGAAAATGGGGTTCACTCCATAGATGTCAAGTTCAATGGATGCCACATACCTGGAAGCCCCTTTAATGTGCGAGTGGGAGACCCAGGGCTGATTGGAGATCCAGGCATGGTGACTGCACACGGCCCGGGACTGAAGGGAGGATTCACAGGTAGATATCACCCCTCTGAATATTACTATGATTTCCTTCTGTTTTTAAACTCAATATTCACATGTATGAAGAGCCCTTTCTTCATCTCTATTCTCTTCTGCATTGTTCCCTTTATTCCAGGTATACCTTCAGAGTTTGTGGTCAACACCTGTAATGTAGGCTCTGGTACCTTATCAGTCAACATCGATGGGCCATCCAAGGTCAAGATGGATTGTTGCGAGTGTCCCGAAGGCTACAAAATCACCTACACACCCATGGCACCTGGCAACTATCTCATCACCATCAAATACGGCGGGCCACAGCACATCGTGGGCAGCCCTTTCAAAGCTAAAGTCACAGGTCTGCACATAAAAATACTTTCAGTACTTTATTTGCATGGAATTCCTTCCTTACTTGCACTTTTCTAAGGAGGGAAACACTCCTTACGAGCAGCATGTATATGAGTATATGTAACTGAGCCATGATGAGATTAGATAAACTTTCTCTCTTTCTGCTGCAGGTCCCCGGCTATCAGGGGGTCACAGCCTCCATGAGACATCTTCCGTCTTGGTCGAAACAGTAACCAAAACCTCCACAGTGGCCCCCAGCTACAGGCCGTCCTCTTCCACCGCCTCAACCAAACAGACATCTGATGCCAGCAAGGTGGTTTCTCATGGAGCGGGGCTGTTTAATGCTTTGGTGGGACAGAAAAACGATTTTACAGTTGACTGCAGCAAAGCAGGTGAGATCACCACCCACATAACAAAACACACAGGCAGATGTTATATTCATATAGTGAACACATAAATCACAAAACTACTGACACTTTAAAGCACTATTAAATTGATATATTTTTGGACGGTCCAAGATGTAAATACAACATTGACAGCCAGTGAGAAAATGTATCATTAACTTGACGTGTTTCTGGCCACCTGGCAGATGGACTTCACAAACTACTAAGGAAAAGATCTGGCAATTCATATGCTTAATGCCCCACGTGGTTCAAAAGCTAATCACTAACTAATGTCAAACATTACCAAACCATTAAAAGGTGCAGCCTGTATAAATAAAACTAAATAAAGCTAAAAGATGAGCTGAGGTGAACTCGATGTGAAAGGTCTTTGTCGCTACGAGCGACCCCTTTTGCAGCAGCTTTAAGCCTACACAACCATACACCTTTACAACCGTAGTGCAACATGATCATCAAATCCCTTTCTTACTGCTCTCGTTCAGGTATCAACATGCTGTTGGTGGGCGTGCATGGACCCCATAGTCCCTGCGAGGAGGTGTTTGTCAAGCATAAGGGCAACAAGCTCTACAACGTCACCTACACTGTCAAGGACAAGGGCAGCTACACCATCATTGTTAAATGGGGCGACGACAATATCCCTGGGAGCCCATTCAAAGTGGTTGTACCCTAAAATAAACTACACCAATGCCCAGTTCCGATCTACTCCACTGACCGACCACCATTTTATCACCATGTGTACGTGTCAGCCGAACTCCAGTTCTTCCTTTTTTGCCTATGCTTCTTGCTCTTCAACGGATTGCAATATACTCGACATTATGCACTAAAACCTGCAGACATTTGCTTTCAATTTTCTTGATGACTGGTGTCGTGATGACAGAATATGTATTGTGCCAAAGTTTTGTATTAACTCCAGAAACTACATTTACAAGAATGGATTCACTTTTAGAGTACTGTAAAGGCAACAGTGTGGTTTAATTTACTTTTTTGTTATATTAACCTGTTTTTGGTAAGTCTTTGCAGACCTAATAAAGATTTAATTGCTAACTTTCCAGATGAAAGTGGTTGAATTTATTGGATTCTCGCAGTGCTGGCAGACTCTTTACTACTTCAGCAGGAGGCATTTCTTACTTCTCAGATTTTCATAGTTTCATCATGCAGCTATTTTCCGACCACTGCTGTTTCTTCGCTTTGAGCAGCTGTCTGTATATCTGTTGGTCACAGATGCTCTCAGCAGAGTATTTGAGCGATATCCAATAGCTAGTTAGATTTCAAGGCTTTTAATAGTTTGGTTTAAAGGTTCAGATACTGAATCTCCTATTGTCCTATAGTAAAATATATATGACATTTATCAATTTAAACACTATTGCATTGATAAAATAGTCCAGGATTTTCTCTATGTTCTCATTAACATCCTGTACTTGTCTAGATGCAATCACAAGATGGCAGTATAGTCAAGCTCTCTTCTATATCTACATCTCGAGCAAATACACAAGAACAAAATCTTCATTGTTCCCAGTGAAGATTAACTACACCATCCTCAACACAGGGGAGCCTGTGGAGCGTAGAAACCAGAGGCATCAACTTCCATTGTATGTGTAATTAATCCTGTTGGATCAGAGATGAAACACAAGTGGTTTCTGTTGTGACATTGTCATGGTGGGGGGTGGGCAGACCCTGCTGAGGCACAAATCAACCAGAAAGAGGGGAGGTTTGGCCTTTTGCTTGTGTGGGTTCTCATGCATATGTGTGTGTTATCACTTGTGTCTCCTCCGTGGCCTGTGTGTGTGTTCTGGATGTCGTCTGCGTGGTCTGCAGGCCTTGGTCCCATAGTGAGTCAACCACCCAGTCTTCACAGGCTGACACACACCACCACACCAATACCATTCTTCACAGAGAGGAGCCTATAATTAGGTGCTAATTTTCCCTGGTTCCACTGTGACATGATGCTGGGGGCCATGGTGAGCCAAGACAGAGAGAACGGGTACATTTGATGAACAGTGGTGAGAGCTCGACTTCAGACCATCTGGCCAAATGGCTGGTGCTGCCTGCTGCTCAAGCCCAACACTGACGTTGGGACCAGGGCAGTGCCCACCCACGTCAGTCTGTCCTCCCCATCCTGCTCCTCCAGACCGTGACCCAGGCGTCTGTCCACCACAACATGTTTATCTCAAGTGGCTGCCAAGTCAATCACAACTGTGCTGAGGATACAACTCCTCTCAATGCAGACAGCAGCGATCAAGCAAGCAGAGACAGAGAGAGACAGAAAGAGAGCGGGATAGAGAAGGGAGCTGGGGCAAAGAGAGGAGAAGAGAGAGATTAGAGGAAGAAAATGGGATTAAAAGAATCCAGATGGAAGACTGGGAGACTGATAGGCACACAAACACTAAGACAGACAAGCAAACGTACATTTGAGACAACCTTAAAAGCACAAACTGCATATGAATCAGTGGCTGCTCATCTTCCCTTAGAACCTGCTAATACAGTGTATATCTTACCCTTCAAAGCAATCATAAATGTTGGACTTGGTGAAATGGGTGATGAGTTATTAATTCTCTTTTAAAAGGAATCAATGGAGGGGTGGCCACAGAGGCCTGTGTTTCTCTTACATCTCTCTCATCCCTATTCTCACTCAGTGTCTCTTACACACACACACAAATCTGGATTATGTTGAGAGTAACATTGTGTACAGGCATGGCCCCAAAAGCTTTTGAATTTGGTGCTCACAGGGCAAAACTTTCATTCTCTGGTTTGACCCCATCATGTTGACTCTTGCTCTCTTCTCTCTCTCCATCTACTCTGTTCCAGCCTCCCCCCTACCCTCCCTCCCTTACCCCAATTTAATTTCCCATCCTCTCTCTAAATTCCAATCAATCTAAGCCTCTGCAGATCTAGTGGCTTATTTCTCATCACACTTCTTCTGTCATCACAATCCTTGTCTCTGGTGCCTGCTTCTACCTCTGACCTTTATCAATACAGTCAGTCTCTTCAACTCAGATGAAAATCCCTATAGATTCGGGTCACAAGATATTGACATCTCTTGAAGCAGAGGGGAAAAAAACACAAAAAACTTCCACGGCTGAGAGAACAGACAAACAAACAGCTAAGCAAATGTTTTCTCAAACAAATGGTCGCCCGGCCGGATTAATGAATGAACATGTAGCGAGCGTGGAGGGAGGGATTGTTGTAAGAATTCATCCATTCGCTTTCCATCCAAGCCCCTAGGCCGTGGTATGTAATTGGTTCATGCATAGTTGATACACTGCATAATCAACCAAATACAACAGGCTTGTAGAAGAATGCACTTTGAAGGTCATTGGTGAAGTTTAGATTGTATGAGAGGCATCTGATAATGGAAAAACTCATTCATATCTGAGTGCTCATCTCTCCCCTTTAGAATGAACAGATACACATGGGACCAGTGAAAGGTATGCTGTCCTGTAGTTGAATCAGGACCATGTTGTGTTTTATTCATATAGAACATAGATGAAATATTCATACCAGTGTGTTGCTGCTATGCTTTCTTCTGTTTCTTTACATCTCATGTACACAATTTCTGATTAAAGATCAGATGAACAATGGCCACAAATTGGTTCCCCTCGCGTAGCAGCGTAAAAACAATGCAAATGGATGGAAGGAGTTTCCACTGGGCGTCAGCAGATTGTGTTCATGCAGCATGCAAATGCATGATGCATGAAGCTGGTCCAACCTATCTCAACCCTGTACAAGCAAACTGAGCATGCTGCACTATAGAGACGGATGGATTTCTGTTGATGGACACCTGCATGCCAAAGACCAACCCACAGATGCCAGAGCAAGCAAACACTCATAAAATCACACACATTTCCTCCCATAGATATACTGTACACACACACACACACACACATACGCTTGCAGCCATTCATGCTTATAGGCATACACACTGAGGCAGCACTACACACATGAAATGAAACAGCATGATGGAAATGGTTTGGCTTCATGAGGTGAATGAACAGCAACAGCCCAAGGCAAGAGAAATGACAGGGAAGGAAAGCCTTTCATTCTGTATGGGAAAGGTGTGTTCACACTCCTTTTGTGGAGCAGCAGGGACATGTCAGGGGCAAAGTCCCCATGTCTCCATCTCTAATTGGAGCGTATCCCTCTGCCCTGTTCCTATCACACTATGGTAGAGGCAGGATGCTGTGCTAATGGATAGCCCCCCTGTGGAGTGTCTGTCCTTGATACGCTGGGTTGACGCTGGCCTACACTGGGGGTAGACTGCAGATAAGAAGCAAATCAGAAGATTTGTTTGTCCTCTCCAAGCAGGGACATTCAAGGAGAGAGAGACCAGGCCATGGCTGTGATGGAGTGGGTTGGACCGGTGCGACAGATGTGTGTTAGCGTCCTGGGTGAGCAGGCTGTGCTGGGTCACAGACACCTGGAGAACGAACATAAGCCTGTTCAAGAAATGTCTAGGTATACTGATGTTGTGTATGTAATAATCAGAGTCCACATGGCAAAACGCTGAAAGCTAAAAGGTAGCCTTTTGTGATAACACCCTCAGTGAAGATTTAGGAGGAGATAACAATGTTATAATTACCTGTGCTAAAATGGAACTGTGGATGCTCAATGAGCTATAAACAAGGTTACTCTGGTCCCCTTGGGGTAATTGTTTCAAAAGCCTGCAACAGTCTGGTCCAGTGATGACAAAATTGGAAGGGGTGGTATCCTGTAATTTCTCAGACCACTGAAGCATGTCCTGTATGTGGGCTGAAACTCAGGCTGATTTGAAATGGAAGTGTAACTTTTTGTTCCCTCTTACTGTAAGAGTCAAAGTCATTTGTTTCACTCAGCGTTTAACCTAGAGAAGGTATGGGCCTGTGCGTCATTGGCCACCATCTGCACTACTTTGTACATTTCAGTGAATATGCCAATTTCTATTATAGAATATTTCTTCAGTCATGACCGCAGTGATTTTTATGAAAATCATGTTGTATTAGGATTTGTACACGGGTGGTTAAATCTGTGTTCCACCTGGTAGAAATAGCTCGGTTGAACAGAAATACATCCTATTTGATGCTCCTTGCAGATGGGCCGTCTGTTAATATTAGCATAATGGAATTCAGAGCACACCCGCAGAAATTCACTAATTCATTACAGCGTCGGGCCAAGCTAAATAATGCTGTGGCCCTTGAGCTTTGAAAGGGCAACACGTTTCCAAATATTAAAGCAGATTGACTGTTTACAAGCAAAACCAGTGCTGGACTTAACTAATTGTCAAATCTTAACACAAGCAGGCGTTGCATAGTGAGATGTCGTGTCCGTCATGCAGGCTCGATCATAGGAAATCTGCCGACTGACTGATCTTGCTAGCTTACTCCTCAGCCCACATCACACTGTGGAACTGAAATTCATAGCCACGGCCTTGATGTGATCTCTCTCTCTGATTTCCAATCTTTCTCTGCATTTTGTCCTTTGTACAGCATCTGGCGGAGTAGCACTTTTATGCATGCCTTTCTGGAAAAGCCACAGCTAGTTTTATCAAAGTTTGATTATAACACAGTCACCCTTTTTTTTTTTTTTTTTATGTACCCACCGAACACTGGGCTGTCTCTAAGATTGAAAGATGAGAGGAATCACAATGAACGTGCCGCAGCAAATTGATGCAGGGAATGTAATTTTTGACTACTGTATGCGAAAATGGAACAGGAATGCATCATTGCTGTGTGAGTAAAGTCACAAGGTGTACATAGATTAAAACACCCACACAGATGGACACACACACACACACACACACACAGTATTTTTCATCAGGATTGCTTCAAAATGCATGCGTTGCAGACACTCTGTCTTTTCTACGTGCTACCAGCCATGATTAATAATGTGTTGCTTCCAATTATTTATAATCTTTAAACTAGATGCCTCTTTATTAACATGCATATTACATTATCATATAGGTTCAGACCACATTAGTGCCATGTAGGCCCATCATGGTTTCTTAATTGAATTAAGTCTATGGAAGATTGATGCATGCTGTTCATGAGGATATCATGTCCAGGATTAACATTTTATATCTATTGGATATCCCACATCAACATCAGATACATACAGTAGAGCTGTCATCACTCAAGGGTGCAAAGATAAAGGTGAACAGATGGAAAGACTGATTACAGGAAAGTTCAGAGGACAACCCGTGAACATGTAATGAAAGTTAACTCTGTCCCATATCCAGGGTGCTATAGTAACTGTATATTAAATATCACACAGTGACATTTGCATAGAGAATATGAGACAATACTGGATAACATTAAATGTAATTTCTATGACCATATGATTTACAGGGATTTTTGCACAAACAATGCCTGACGGTGACTGAATTAAAATAATCATTTTATTTGTTAACTGGTCATAATTTAAAGGCCTGAAATCCTTGTATCTTTGCTGACCTCCAGTGGTTTAACTTCTCCTATTGCTGCAGTGATGTACAGGTGTACCCCAGGGCCGGTAACAGGTGCAACACATCCAACCACACCAACCAGTGATGATGGCTGTTGTCAGAGGTGAAACAGACAGAGCAGTCAAACACTGAACGCTGTTCAGCCTAGTGTGAAGTTAGTCTTTAATCCATCAGAAAACATTGATAATTTGGTTTCAGCTGTCAGCCTGTGTTTTAAAAGGCTTGTCAATCAATTTCTACTCTGTGTTTTAAATTTCAATGGACAGGCCAATCCTATTTGTTTTTGGATACTTTGAGATAGTGGGTTGTGCCTTTAAAGCTGCAAAAAAATAAATGGTAACATGTAATTTCCTGAGCCTTTTCCTGTTAATAATAATAATTTTGCTATTTTGGCACCAGTTAAAAAGAAAATAGACACAGTTCTGAAAGAGTTATTTGAAGTTTTGTTGAATTTTTTAGCTACTAAATACTATTTCTACCCAAATATTTATTCAACATTTATTTATTTATTTATTTATTTATTATAAGAAGCTTCTGTATCCACTTAAGACATTAACTGTAAGTGTAACAACTGAACATTTTCACATCTGAAACAACTGTAACTGAAGCTTAACTAGCAAGTTTCAGCAGCAGGACCACACCTCTTCCGGTCTATAAACACCAACCTAACTATCCTCCTCCGCTTTCTCAGGTCATTTTATCGCAGTCATTACAGCAACAGAGTCAAAGCTGCCACCAGATATCAGCAGTTTTCTACCAGGTTCTCCACAGACAAACTGTGGTTCAGGCCAATAACATAGTTGCATTAATGAAAAAACTTTAACAAACGCCAACATTTCGAAATATAGTCAACTCACCTCTGACCAGGATCCAGGTGGAGATTTGTTTGAAACCGGCAGTCTGCTGGTCTCCTCCATGAACGACAGAGCTGTCAGCCCGCAGCGTCCCGGCGTCGCTCAGCGGTGAACATACCGGCCTCACGGCCTCCTCCACTCAAATGAGATCCCTCCGACTCCCGGCGTTTCCCGGGCCTCCTTTTCTCCGTCAGCGAGGACCGACAACAGTAGACGCTACCGGCAGAACCACAGGAGTAGGCGGCTTCAACTCAGCCCTCATCAGCTGCCTCCACGGCGCCCTCCTCTTCACATCCACAAACGGAGCCCGACACCCGAGACTGAACCGTCGCCCGCCTGCAACGGTTCCTGAACGCAAAGTTGATCCCTTCAAAAGCATCGACGATAAAACCGGACCGTTCATCTCTACTCGGTAACGACAGTCTTGAATTTCCCGCGCTTCCAACCACCGGCAGAGTCGTCGTGCGTGACGTCACAGAGCCTGCGACGGCCACAGCAGTCCATCATCAGGTATTTCCTCATGTTCAATGTTCATGGTCCCTCTTGGTGTCAGACTACATGGACAGACTTATCAGCCTCCTCTCTCATCTCCAGCTGGCACCAGGCTGTCAGTCACACATTCATCTTTTTTCACCAAACTCTAGAAACATCCCACTGATCTTAGACATCATTGATGTTCTCAATAACTTCAGTAATGCTTACCATTACATGTACAGGGTTGCCAGTTACTAAAACTAATTTAACATCACTTTAGTAACATACAGTTATCAGCACCGAGTTTCTAGTTACTAACACAACTTAAATAATGTTACTTCAGTAACATCTGTAATTACGTGAGTTGCCAGTTACAGACAACCAGCACAACATAACCTTCCCGTCTTGAATCTTGCCACTATGACCACTTCTTTACTTATACCTATTCATTTATCTATATGTATTAATTTATCTATACGTATTCCGTGATGGCTATTAAAACACATACCATCAAATCTTAATGGCATCAGCTTCTCCTCCAAACTCATAATCATCAACCCTAGTCTGCCCTCCAGCCATCTTCAGAAAACTTCACTTCTCAAAACTTCCTTGCCGCCTTCCTCTCACTGCTGACTCGCCATCGCCCTGCATCCACACCATCCACTCTGCATACTGCACTCCTTATTGCTTGACCCAAGAAGCCATGCTTGTGCTCTCCAGTCTCCTTAGATACTCTGAATTCATCCATCATTCCAGTTTTTGGGGGTCTGTAGTTACCTGGACACTGCAACTGATTCCCTATAAGCCTCCCCACAACACATTCGGCTACACCCATCCAAACAGGTTCTCTTCACTAAATCATTTAAACGTATCATATTGTTGACGTGGTCCTTGCTAGTGAAAACATGATAATATGTCTGTGTTTTGTTTACAGCTTCTTCTGTTTCCTCCAAGTGGCCAAAAAACAATAAATACTCCCTCAAGTATCAGTAATAATTGGATGGAGATAAAATATATATGACATATTTTGTCTTACCAGTGCCACATACTCCTGTTTATCATGGTAGCTGACTTTATAAGCCATAATAATATGGATTAATCTGCTAATGTGATGTGGATCACCCTTGAAATTAATTTACAGCATCAGAAACCTCATTGTCATGTGCACATATTGGCCATCTCTATAACCAGTATTTAAAAGAACAGTTTTTTTTTTATTTTTCTTTTAACTTGACAGAGGAGGGGTTAGGGAGAGCTTACAATTATGCTATTATTCCCAGTGTGTCCTGTTAGGATAAATACTCCAAATCCATCAGAAAAGACATGAATTAGTCTGGTTCAGTTGAATGGGATAATAAACCCTCTGTAATAAGCATTACATGGAAGTGAGTGGCAGCCTGTCTCTTGGCCTCTAGGTGTGTGTTAGAGAGAGAAAGAGAGAAAGAGGAGAGAGGCATTCAGTATGTGCTAGTGCGTTGATGTGTATGCCGGTGTGTGTGTTCTGTTTGTGTTTATGGATTTATGACTCCGACGAGGGGAAAGAAAAGGAATACAATTTTGTCTGTTGTGATCCAGTCCCAGCTGTGTCTCATTAACTGCTGTCATTTTAATCCTCTTAGTCAAATCCCATAATTTTGTCCATCAACAAAAACATAAGCAACAGGGGCAATGATTAAGCTACCCAATTTCAGCCATACACAATGGAGGTTCAGTAACTAGTTCAGTCAACGCCGTGTTACGTAAAATAATTGTGAGGCCTTTCATTTTTGGTGCAAAGCTACTTGTTTATCTGGTCTGGACTCTGAGAGGATTCTGGGAGCTGAAATTATTTCTTTTTTGTAGCTTTGCTCATCTGCAGCTTCTCTGGGGAGGGTGAGCAGTGTGGTTACATTACATACACTCTGGATTTCTGCAAATTTTTAGTTTACCCGTGTGAATTTATTTGAAAATGTACGACTGATTCAGTCTCTGCCTCCCTGTGGCCCGATAGTCCTCTCCCCTACTGCAATGAAAGCTATTTTCTTCTCTTTCCCCACACTGACAGCTGGTGTGTGCTCTTCACCAGCAACACTTGAGCTTAGACCAGCTCTATGTATAGATCACCGTCATTGAAAAAACCTATTTCTGTGACTCTTGCTGCTATGAATATATGTGTGACATTCTGCCGTGCTTTATTTCCAATGTGATTGCCTCTTTCTCTCCAAATGAGTCCAATAATGCTGCAATGCGCAAACTCTTCAGGGTACATAAAATCCAACCTTGTGATGAGAAACTCGACATGATTGTCCAAATGTCAAGTTGTCCCCCGAGAGGCATTGCAATGTACACAGAGCTTGTGGTTGATTTTAATTGTGACATTTATGAGATGTGGGAGAGCAACATTTGTGCTCCCTTTCTCCTGTGCTAAAGCTACCCAGAGGATACTTCTTCTTTTTTTTTTTTTCCATGAGAGTGAATCGTCCATTAATTGAGGGTACAACTGGTGAATCGATCTGTCAGGCAGTATTTTCCCAAGCTGCAAATTAGTTTCCCTGGAAGCTGTTAGACTAGCTACGTGAGGATAGCAGTATCCCTCTACCCAGTGTATGGTAATACCACATGATGTTGCCACAGCTTCCCATGATGCCTATAAAGTTCAAATCATCACATTGCAATTACCATCTATTCCTCCAGCGTACGTCTGCCCGTAGCGACTGCTTTCACCGGGAGCGTTAGGACAAGCTTCACTGCTTTAACTTTCTTCGTGTGTCATCTTGGGCTGAAAAACAAGATTAAATTGCTTCTGCTCAACTATTTGCTGTCAGCTATGAGTAGATGGTTCAGCCTCAGAGAAAAAAAGGTATCCTGCGAATCTGCGACCAAATGCTCACGCAAACAGACAACCGAGGTGTGCGCGCACAAATGCACGCTGATGCAGATTCGCACGCACTACTTCATACTCATACACAAATGATTCGGAAATGCACACACAAAAAAAAAAACACTCACGAGAGAGCTTACACATACTCGTACACGAACGTGAAAACACACACTCGGTAAGCACACAGTAAAACACACAGACCACACAGTCAAACATTAGTAGCATGTCAGACGTCTGTCATTTCTTGTTTGGAAGATGTGAAGGCGTAGGCTGGATTTGTGACCTTCGTTGTGACTGTTTGGCTGTTTCTCCCTCTTTGGAGAAGATGATTAATTTCTGTTATTTACATTACTGCCCTGAAGGCTCCTCAATAGGCCTCACACATTTGTCATTTCCACTGCACTGTTTTTCAAATGGAAATGAAACTGAACGTACAGCCTTCTGGGTCCGCTTCGCCGAGGCTCTTTTAAGCAGGAAAAAAAGTGTATATACTCATAATAAAACAGCCGTGTCAACATGGTGCTGCAGCAGTCACGCAGTGCAAAGTCTTTTGGCTCTAGTAAACAACAATATAATCTTGAGGGCTATGAGGTGCTACACTCTCCCAATTCTCACACAGCTCTTGCTTAATTGGAGCACTGATTAGATGGGCGCAGGCCATAAAACAGCCATAACACTGGTTCTATCCAGCCATGGATCTGCACTGCTTTTTTAACACTTGTTTATAGCCTGCAGGAACCATGACATCCCCAGATGTCAGTCTATGTATTCCCACACACACACACACACACACACACACACACATCCCAGTGAAACACCTAGTGAATTTATGTTCTCACTTCTTCTCTTCCAACAGTTCACGGCTTATTTCTTTCACCTCTTGGGAGTGTGGTGATGGAGTAAAAGAGTAGTTGGAAGAAGAAACGGAGTTAAAGGGAAAGTGAGAAAAGACTTGATGGTGTCCTGAGAGTGTTGCTGCTTTATGGAAAACGCTGGTGCTAATCCTCTGAGTGTCACTGCACTCTCTGCATCCTAAATAAGAACCTGCTTTGTACGGTAAGTACAGACACTTCCCAAGATGTGACGGTCTCCATCCCTTTCCTCCCCCTTCTGCTCATGCAGCCTTTGGAAAAAAAAAAAAAAAAAGAAATCCCCTTAACAATCAACTGTATGAGCCTGGCTTCATCATGACCATTAGCTTTCACAAACACAATTAGACTTTGTATGCTGTTAGAAGAAAATCAAAAGCTCAAAGTCACGTAATGTTTTCATCATTAGGGCCCACTGAGTTTCACTGAGATGGTCTGATTGGGAAAACAGCAGCCTCTGATGAGCCATAAATGAGTTATGGTCATTTTATGCTAATCAACGCTACACACTACACACACACACCTCGTTCTAAGTTAAACAAACACTTTATTTTTCCAATGCGAAAGGGCTGGCATTTGTTCCCGGGGGTTGTATTTACTACAGCTGGCCTACAGCTATGATCATAACTTAACGTCTCCATAATGGGCTCGGTCCTCTGAGCAAGCTGACCCGTTAGGCCTGGGACTGCTTGACAGCGGTAATTACACATGTGAGCCATTTAAATGAGCGTGATTAGCCAGTAACAAGCTGAAAGAGTGAAAGGAGGTGATTAGACAACTGCGTGCTGATTCATCTACCGGTGGGAAAAAACCAAACCACCACAGGTGAATATTTGTGTCGCTTCGTGCAGTAATAGTTGCTCCAGCGATGTTTATACTAACCATAATGAGGATCTTGGATTGTAATAAAATGTGGTTTTACTACTGTTACTTAGATAAAAGGCAGATCAAGGCACAGTGAAAAGGAAGTGCTTTCACGTTGCTGTGTCTGTTCAGAAAGTTGAAATCTATTTAATATCGTGGTTCAGTTTGGGTCTATTTACTTTAGGTTTATTTCGGTGTATTGTTTAATTTAACCACACGTTCATGTTGTCAACGTAGCCCCAGAGCTACGCTCAAAGCCTGAGCGTCGACCTCTGGCATTTTTGTCCCTTTTGCAGATAAAGAAACGCGTCTCTTAGTATATCAAAAAATTGCACTTTAATGTGGCAGGTCTATTTATAGCACAGAAGATTTATAATTATTTTAGCATCAAAAGGCACGTTGTATCGTGTCATTCTAAAGCTTGTATGTGCTGCTTGCATCAGGATATCTGACGGTGTACTGTGAGCAAGAGTCCAATTCTGACAGTGTTTTGTGAGATTACAATAATGCTCCATGTCCAAACTTTTTTCCATTTACTTATTTATGACTGTAAAAAAAAAACCAACATGCTTTTTGCAACCACTTTCACAGCTACTTGCTCCTGAGTGTGCACAAATCTTTAATTACTCATGAAACATACATTAAACTTTTAACACGCAATACTGTGATTATTTTAAATGGAATTAAATGTTTTAAACTAGAAGAGGGCAAAAAAAAAAAAAAAGAGGTACAGTAAAACGGCCACCTTGTGAACAGAACAGAATGCAACTACACTGTTCTCTTGCAAGCAACCAAAAATAATGAAATGTTGCATTAGGTAGAACATGACATCAAATTAGACTCAGTGATTAGTGGCCTTAGTATAGGTCAGTAATAAATGAGGACACATCTTCAGTAAACGCTCACAAGCTCACATACCCATGTCCAAACAAACGATCAATAATGATCCTTCACTCAACTTGAAAAACTTATACAGCAGCAGGCCAGTTTCGGCAGCCATCGCCATTAATAACATATTTAACAATGTATGTCTGCTTTGAAGTTCTAATGTTTTTTTTTGCAGGGGCTCAGTTTGAAATCCATCACGGGTGTGGGGGGCTCATTACTCGTATGTAGCCGTGGAATTATCAGAACGAGGCCCTTCGCTGCCTGTCTGTCATTACAACACTGTCAGATGTGCTTTGGCTAGGGGGGCTGTTAAAGGGAGCACAGGGACTTATCTGCTCAGCTGTAAAATGATTTTCTGTCTCTTCAGGAGATACAGGGAGTGTGTGTGTGTGTGTGTGTGGGGGGGGGGGGGGGGTGTATCAGTGATCTGAGAGTAATTAAGATATGGGCTCACATCACACAAGAGCTTTGCACGTGGGAGACGAGCAGATAAAATTGAACGTGAAATAGTTGAGTTTGAAGGGGGACTTTGATTAATTACAAAACTCTCAAAGGACGGTCCACCCCCTCTTAAATTGAACTGCCATCCAACAGCAGCTGCTCTGGAGCTGATGACCTCAACACCTCCCCTTTATCTTTAATAGGCAGGTTATCTCGTTATTCATTGCAGCTCACCCGTTCATTTGCTATATTGCTCTTTCTCCAAGACTGAAATACCTCATTATCTTTGTATCAAGCTGTTCCACGTAAAGATTTTCTTAAAAGGGAAAGACAATTGGATGCTCAGTGGAATTTAAATTGAGTTTATGACACATATCCTATCTATACCTGCCCTTCACTTTCAGTGTGAACGCTTTTACAGCTCAAGGTGCTGATTACAAGGATTTCTTTTTAATATTTTACTCTGATAGTTAGATGCTTTAGCTTAGCTTAGCACAAACACTGGAAACAGGGAAAGAGCCTGCTTTGCTGTGTCCAACAGTGACAATATCAGCCTATCTACACCTTTAACATATCTCATTTGTTTAATCCGTAAAAAAAAAAACTTAATTGTAAAAATGACAATTCGTTGTTTTACAGGGTGTTGGACTGTTTCTTGGCTCTGAACAGTTGCCAGGCAACCAGCAGAAACCCCAGGAAGTTACTGCTCCCAGCCAAGACATAGTCCAGGATGCAAATTGTTGTTTTTACACTTTGATTTTTGTACAGACTAAACAAATAAGATATAATGAGTTTGTTAGTGGGCTTTACAGGTACAGCAGATTTTTGTACCCCGGGACAGAGGCTTTTCCAATGTTTCCAGTCTTTATGCTAAAATAAGCTAACTGCCTGAGCTAACAAATCAGTCAGTGTTATCAATCTACTCATTTAAATCTCTACCACAATAAACCCCAAAAAGTCAAAGTATTCCTTTAACTGTTTTACGCATTCATTTGGTCAAGTTTAGTCTGTCAAGTTTAGTATTGTTCGGGTTCGATTTCCTGTAGAAAATAATGATTCATTTATTATGTGGTAAGTTAACCAACAAAAGTGTATATAAAGTATAACAAAATAATGAAATGAAAGAAAAGCAGCTAACACTGGGCTTTCATTATTGAGGACCATGTCCATTCCCTGTCCTTGCTTTTCTGTCCCTATAATTTCCTGTGACTGTGTGTTGTGTGGTTTCTAGTAAAGCAGAAATCATCTTACAAAAGCAGCCCAAAGGAGCTTTAGATTAAGTGCTGATGCTTATCACAGTTTACTGATATGATGTATTTAGAGAAAGCCCTCCTTCATTTAGACTTCCTCCAAGCTACGATGTTTATGATTGATAAAAACGTTTCAAAGGGAGAAAATTGATTTGCCTTCCTCCAGCAGGGTTAAGAGGCCACACTTACATACACCCCAAAGAGCGTTCAGTTTGCTTTTCAACCCTTGTCTCCCTGAGCCTCTGGACTACATCATAAGACATGTGATGTAGTCCAGACATGGTTCAATGGAAAAATCTCAGCTCACTGGTTGCTCCACTGAATACTATTTACAGATGACTGACAATTCCTTTAAATTGAATTAAAGCGTGGATACAAGAGAGAAAAAAAAAAAAAAAAAGGAGGGGACACGAGACAGAGAGCAGAAGAGAAACAGATTTTGCAGCCCAGATTAAGAGGAGGTGGAAGAGCTGTGTTATGTGCTTCCTTGATGATATTTCACCCTGAACAAACAAGCTGAACCTCACAGAGAGAGGAAAGCATTGATCTACCCCGCTCCAATCATAATACATCCACTTTTCCCCAAGTTTACTTTCTGGCATTCTATCAGGACTTTATAAATTATTGTGGGTGACAAATCGATCTGTCGCTTTGCCCCTCTCGCTCTCTGCTGAGTGAGAGAAAGTTGATTGTGAGCAGTGTGTGTGTGTGTGTGTGTGTGTGTGTTTCTATGTACGTGCTTATGTAAATGTGTGCTTTTCTGTGCACGTGTGCATGTGGATACGCTCTCATGAGTGTTTGTGTGTTGTCTGCTTTGGAGGCATCATCTGCCATCTGGCCTCAAAGTACAGGGGCCACATGGTGGGAAAACAAATGTCACTGGTCAGGCCAGTCAATGCCAAGTCCCGACAAATGACGTCAGGAGAAGCCCACACTGTCACTGCCCGAACAAACAACCCTGCCACCAAGTCTGATCCACTCATGACCCTTGCCTCAGTTGCTTGTAATGATGATGATGGTGGTGGCAATCTAGGAATTAAATCCCAGCGTAGCATTCAGTGACAGTCCCTCTAGAGAAGAGCAGAATGACTAAAAACAAGTATAATATATCTTTAAGGATTAGAGAGAAGTTAGGGAGTGTGGAGAAAACATTCATGACCTTGAGAGTATGAATGGTCACCCTTATTAGAATTTAATCTAATAGGACACAACAGAAAGCAGATCCCCCCCCAAAAAATAGATTAAATATCTAAATCTGAGCCAACTGAGAGATTTAAGTATCAATCAGTTGAAATTCTGAACACAATCTAGTGAAACAGTACCTCACGTCTGCCAAACAAATATGATTTCAACGTGGAAGCAGATTAGATCATATTTTTTTTCTATTTTGGATGCAATCCCATGCGCCCCTACATAACTGTCATACAAATTTATGCGCACCAATGACGAGTAATGAACTGAGTGCGCCGGTTAATGTCAGATCAGATTTTGAGCTGAACAGTACGGCTAATTTCTGTCTTCCCTTAGCCATCACTTCAGTGCACAGAGGCAGCTGGAACATAAAGGTTTCCACACTTGCCACAGCTGAGGGGAGGGGAGAAAAAAAAAAAAAAGCTTCATTTCATTTCTGCATTGGGGATTGTGTTCAACAGATGAGGCGGGTAAACAATGCAATGTCCTTGGAAAAGAATTACTATTTCAGTGAGGGTTTGCTAGTCGAGTGCCATGCTGTCATACTGTGAGACAAACCAACATCTGTATTTTTCTGCATTGCTTCAAGGCCAAAAGAAATACAAGTATGACGTGACGGGGCGAGGTGAGGGACACTGTTCAGTTTTAGTTTCATGGCCAGGCTTAACATTTTCCAGCTGATGCGCCCTTGTGCAGTGGTTAAGAGACTCATGGGTGAACGTGCAGTGATGTACTGTACTCGAGGAGTTCTCAAAGCCCTAGACGCATGCTGCAGTGTATGTGTTTTAGCTATAGGCACAAGCACTCGCAGTGACAGACACCTCCCTTTCTTTTCTAATCCCTTCTACACCTCTTCACCAGATGACAAGAGCTACTTTCCCTATAGACACAGTGAGAAGAAGCTAGGTGAAAAACAATTAAAAATGTGCCAGTGGGTGGAACACTTATCTCCCTATCTCATTGTTTTCCATCTAAGAACTTACTATATATAAATACTAGAATAATTTAATGTGAAATGCCATATTTAAACTGCAATTTTGTGTGTGTGGTTTTTTTTTTCAACCTTCCGTGGTGGTAGTTACACAGATTTTTTTCTCTTTTGCCAGCAGAGAGTGAAGTTACAAAATAAATATGCTTTTAACACTAAAATATACATGTAGCATTATGAGTGCTGTGAATCAGATATACCCATATGGCCTATTTGTAGCTTTCTGACAACTAGCAGTTGTTAAATTACAGATTATCCCAGCAATCCTGACAGGGATAAAAACTAGTCACACTGTCCTCAAGCACAAATATCAGCCTCCCACTCCCCCGGCAACTCCCTTCCCTGCAGTATATAGCATGAAAACACACACATATAAACAGCTTGCACACACACGCACACACGAGTGCATGCTTGTGTACACATACACAATACGGACACATAGACAAAAACACACCAGCTGCCATATGCAATAAAGAACCAAGAAGACCTACTCTATTTTACACATCCGCAGGGGGTCAATAACTCATTAGAGCTGAGGAAAGGCAGAGGCAGCTGAGGGAGATGACGTGGTGGGAGATGGACTATGTGGCTGTGGGATGTTCACCTGAGGATATCAGCATGTCATTGTGCCCAGAGGTCATGAGGACGATTCATGGCTTCATTAGCAACATGTCATAAAACATGCCAGGGTGTTTCCAGGCCTGAAATAGGGTACTGTATGTAATTTGCCTGTTTTATTCATTCTTTAACCTTTTTCTCCTGTTCTGAGATTTTTACTGCTCATCCTATCGGCTTTTTATTCATTACCCTTTTATCGTTTGCCGTGAACTTTGCATCTCGTTGAAATGCTCCATTAAAAAAAATAAAGTTTATTAAGAGGTTAAAATAGACCACTGTCCCTTTACAAACCTAGCGCCGAGCATTGGCCTATATGATTGTCTTTTAAAGGCATTGTAGGCATTGAAGCACATATTTGTACTGTAGATGATTCATTGTGTTCTCTTGTTATTTCTGGCTTAAACTTACGAAATCGCTTCGATAGTTTCAAATATTTTTAAGTTTCTTTATTGATGACCCGAATCAAATGGCGGCTGCCCCTTCACTTCTCCCTTAACAAGCCCTGGCACGTCTCCAGTGAGGGGGACTCATCTGTTTAATCATCACAATCACTAAGCTGGAGCTGGCTAAATATAGAATACAGAAAGCAGTGAGGACTGCACCGATGTAATATGCTGGACAGACATACTGCCAACGGATCGTGTGTGTGTGTGTGTGTGTGTGTGTACGTACGCCTTGATGAATATCTAAAGTTATATCAGCCAGTGAGTGTGTTTGTTTTGGGTGACTGCCTTTGCGTTACAACACTGAGCACACGAAAGGACCTGTTTACAAAATTTATCCTGTTGCACAACCTAATCCCAAAGGCTTCAGCATCACTTCAGTGGTACAAGTTCAAAATGTCAACAAGCAGTATCTAGCTGGCCGGGATAAGAGCCTGATTATGTATCATTACTGGAATCCACTGAAAAGCATAATAACCATTTTAGATTCATGCATTTACTGTAGAACAAAAATCAGTGGTTTCCATCTTTGAACTGATGTACCATTAAAAAATTCCAGGATAAATTGTTCAACCTTTTTAAGGACACATGCTAATTACATGATCCAAAGAGTAAATCCATAAGCACACAGACGGTGTAATTAAATCATCTGTACAGCTCTGTGTCAACACCAATCATCTGAAATGACCTTGTAACTTCTTAAAATGGAGCATGTACATAAAAGTCTGTCGGTACCTTGAATGATGTCCTTCTATACATCCCTCCACGTCACACAACAACACTACATATCAAAACCATAAATGATGGCCAGCCATCTGTAGTCAATCTGTCAGTGTCATCAAAAGACACACTGCAGAGAACTCACTTGCTATAAATTGTATAATGATTTAGAAGACTGACCAACCAAAGGTTGATGGATATTTGAGGAATGAAAGTCTAAAAACTGTCAAATATTTTCACTTCCTCACACACCCATACTCATTTTATAAAGTGTTTTGTTAGAAATATCACAAGTGCAGTACACTTTGGACAAATTGCTTTGCCTTGCTTAAAGTAGCGGATATGTAAATGCTGAAGAACCACTTTGACTCTTTTAAATTAAAACACTGTGGCTATCTGTGCTCTGACAAGCTTGCAGCTAGTCTGGCTTCCAGCTCCACTGGGACGCCTGTGTTTGGTGCCATTTGGCAAACCGCTGGAATATTTAAATGCCCTGATGAATACATAGCCCCTGGGCCTGACTGCTCAAACTGAACACAGAGTGTGCTCTGACATGCTCAGCATACACTAATGGGACTTCTGACAGTCCTGTGCATTCATCCTACAAAAACTCGGCATTGTGCCAGAGGGGTCCAGAGGCTGGGTGTGAATGTAGTGCACTGGCTGCGGATCTGGGAAGCAAAAGGCCACGGGTCTGACTGTTGCAACATCTAACGTGTCCATCAACACCCACTTATCCCGTCAAACTGCCCTTGAGCAGGACACTGAGCCCCTTCCTACTCACTTGTTGCAAATTACAGTACTTTGGATAAGAGCAACAGCTGCAGTGCATTTACTAAAGAAAATGACTCTACATCTCATTTCGGGTTGGGACCGGGAGTCTGGGTTAATGGTCAGAGAGACCATCTATTTTCTAGAAGCTCAGCAGCTGTGTGTACTTAAGCATGACTCTAAAGCCCTGTGTGCATGACTGAAGCTGGATACAGACACAGTGTAAAAGATGTCAGAAAGCTGCAACCTGCAGGCTCCCGGACGCAGAAGAAGAAGAAGAAGAAGAAGCTGACGTCTGCAAAGACGACTGAAAGCTCGGGTGCTGTCCGTGGTGCTGGAACGCAGAAAAAAAATGGTTAAAACGCGGATTGAATCGTGAAAACAGCGCGGACTCGTCCTTTCATGTCCTGATGCGTGGATCTGAAGCTAAATACGATCCACGCCGCAACACATGCTCCACAGTGGACGCAGCTGCCTCGAATCTCTTCGGAGACGCCAGTGTTGTGTTGTGTTTGTGTTTGTGTTTATGGAGCACAATAGACATTTCATTGATTATGGTTATTTTGGGAAATGTCAGTAGAGCAGTGTAGTCCAATGATGTTGACCTTTTTTAAGCTGTGTAACTCTGTTGAACAGCGTTACAGAACGATGCAATTTAAGAAACAATAGCCTATTGATCACCATTTGCTGCAGATCAGAAATGCGTATATTCATTTCTCTTCAGACAAAAAAAAGCTAATAACCCTGATAATAAATATCAAAACATTTCGAAAAAAAAGTATCATGTAATAAATGTTTTTTTATACATAACGCAAACAATGAGTTTCCCTCCAAATTCCCCGTAGTATCAGACTGTATGCTCTACATTAGGAATACTACAGGGGGGAGGTTGAAAGAAAAAACAACAACAAAGACTTCATGCGTTAGTGTAATTAAAAGCCCACATTCATTACAACCTCCACTGAATTCATAATTAATATATTCCATAATATAAATGGTTATATTTTAGGTAACATTACAGTTAAGGGGTTCCTTGTGTGCAACGGGAGGAGACACAAACACAAGCGTTAACTTGAGGTTTTGGAGATGCCGCCTACTTGGACTACCATTACGCATTGATTAGTTCCCCTCACACTGAAGCAGCACAGGAATTTCTGGGTGCAGATAGAACCACTCCTCTCGCTGCATATTATTTTCTCTCCTCTCTCTCTCTCTCTCTCTCTCTCTCTCGCTCCACAGTCAGGGCTTGATGGTGAGGAGGGGGGAGGGTGGTCTTGCAGTCGACGAGAGGAACAGGAGTTTATTGAGGAGTAGCTGCAACGGGAGGAAAAACGCACACTACAAAGCACCGTTGCCTTGTGGATGGTAGGAAAGCGAGAGAAAAGGAAAAAAAAAAATATCGCGCTTGGACGAATTTACCACTTTGTGCTGAGAAACCGCCGCTTGAATTGTTTAACTTGTTGATGCGACGTCATTGTAGCTACTATTTTTCCTCCTGTCGTCTGGCTGCAGTAATAGATAGATGGGTGGCGGAATCGCAAGTATTCCCTTCCGTGGATAGGTGTTTAATTAAACTCTCCGTGGATACAGTTTTAAGAGCAGCCTTCCCTAAGGTGGGTGGTTTTCTTTCACTTAGATTTTTCACTTGGGGGGGAAAAACACACAAAAGAAAACATTTTTGCTTATTGGTGACGTTTTCGAAACCCGATTCATATTCTGCCGCAAAGTAGGCTTCATAACTGAACAGTTACACTGTGGATAAGGCTTGAGAGTGATACTCAACAGTGCTATGCGCAATGTCAGTATAAGTAAATGGGTTTGTGTGTGTGTGTGTGTGTGTGTGTGTGTGTGTGTGTTCTTATCAAATTCCCCTAAAGCCTAGGTGCTTCAGGAGCCTAACCATCAGTGTCTCTATCTGCTGTTCTTCCTGCAGATGCAATTCATCTCTGAGCCATAGCACTGTGATAAACGGAGCAGGGTCGTATTAAACATTATAGGTCAGCATGGCAGCAGGTGTAGCGGCATGGCTCCCATTCGCCCGAGCGGCGGCCATAGGATGGATGCCCGTGGCGAGCACCCCGATGCCCATCCCTCCGCAAGACAAGAGGAAAGCCCAGGACGGTCTAATCATCCTCAACGTGAGTGGGACCAAGTTTCAGACGTGGCGAACCACTTTGGAAAGGTACCCGGACACTCTGCTTGGGAGCACGGAGAGAGACTTCTTTTTCCACGAGGAGACAAACGAGTACTTTTTCGACCGTGACCCTGACATCTTTAGACATATCCTCAATTTTTACCGCACGGGGAAACTACACTATCCGCGTCAAGAATGCATATCCGCGTACGACGAGGAGCTCGCTTTTTTCGGTATAATCCCCGAGATCATCGGGGACTGCTGTTATGAGGAGTACAAGGACCGGAGGCGCGAAAATGCAGAGAGGCTTCAAGACGACGAGGAGATGGACATGAGCAATGACGTCACACCGGTGAACCTGACGTCAAGGGAGTACCTGTGGCGGGCTTTTGAAAACCCTCACACCAGCACCTTAGCGCTGGTCTTCTACTATGTCACCGGCTTCTTCATCGCCATATCAGTGATGGCCAATGTGGTGGAGACGGTTCCGTGTGGGACTTTGCCCAACAGGTCAAAGGAGATTTCCTGTGGGGACCGTTACGCACTGGCCTTCTTTTGTTTAGACACTGCGTGCGTCATGATATTCACTGTTGAGTATCTCCTCCGTTTAATCGCAGCTCCCAGCCGGTACAAGTTCATGAAAAGTGTGATGAGCGTCATTGACGTGGTGGCCATCATGCCGTACTACATCGGGCTGGTCATGACAGACAATGACCAGGTGAGCGGTGCTTTCGTCACGCTGAGAGTCTTCCGGGTCTTTCGGATTTTCAAGTTCTCCCGGCACTCCGCAGGGCTGCGCATCCTGGGCTACACCTTGAAGAGCTGCGCCTCCGAGCTGGGCTTCCTACTATTCTCCCTCACCATGGCCATCATTATCTTTGCAACGGTCATGTTTTATGCAGAGAAAGGCTCCACAGCCAGCAAGTTCACCAGTATCCCCGCAGCGTTTTGGTACACCATTGTCACCATGACAACACTGGGGTAGGTGGCTGTATATGTCCATAAAGCCTATAAAGCCTTTGGTGTCACACCATTAATCACCGTCATAACCGATTTGCATAATCTGTGAAACGTGTAAATATTGACAAAAAAAAACAACAGTAAAAACTCCTCAATTTCTTAGTCACAATATATCATCTGTTAATCAACTCCTGTTTTCTCAATGAATAATTTAATTACTTAGTTGCCGAGTGACACGGGGCCTAATCAGCACTGGTTTCCGGCTAGTGTTTGAACTCATTTTCCTGAGGCCACAGGTGTGCATTTATTTGCCTTATTAACTGCTCCGAGTGCTGCACAGCCAATCAGAGGGCAGCGCCGAGCAGTTTTATGAAGGCTTCAGTGCGCCATTCACTGCCTGTCAATGAGCTCTGCACCTCACAAACAGCCTTTATCCGAAGGTTATAGGCCTCGCTTTTCCGCTGTTTTTGAAAAGGTGAACACAAACAATCAGGCCAATTAAAAGGCGTTTATTTCATTAAATTGCACATTACAGGAGAGCTCTAATAGAGAAAAACCTCTAAATGATCGAGGTCCTGCATGCCGCATAAACAGGCCAAACTGAATGCAAAGATTAAGTTAAAGGCAAAGTAGTAAAGAGAATGCATAGGCTACACACACACACACACACACACACTACGCCGCTCATTTCATGCTCACGAGCAACCTCAGCTGTACAATGTGCTGATGTGGCATAAAATAATTAAACTCGGTTAAGACGATTACATCAAATTAATTTGTATTGATGAGCGCACTCAACCGCTCAGCTGCTCGACGTGGGTTATTATTATTATTATTATTATTATTATCATTATTATTATTGTTATTATTCCCATTATTCTCTCCAGCTCAGCATTCTGCGGCGATGCTGCGCTTTCCAAGGTGCTGAAAAGTTGTCAGTGAGGCGACTGGCTGCCAATTTGTCTTTTGACTGATGTTCAGATTAGTGAACTGAACGCTGCGTTTGGCTGCCTGATGCGTGACTGCAAATTGTACAGTGGTAAATAATAATCAGACCGTTCTTAATGTGTGTGTGTGTGTGTGTGTGTGAAAATATCCGGTTTGCTTCTTTACTCACTGCTGCATGTATAAGGTTGAACAGGCCAATCAGCCAACCCCTGTTAGTCCTCACCCCTCCTCCTGATGGCACAGAAATGAAGTCCTGCTGAAATAATGTTGTCTTTTAATTTCAAAGGCACCAGATCAAACATTGCTTGATAAATCACCATTGTGTGTGTGTACAGTGTGTGTGTGTGTGTGTGTGTGTGTGTACAGTGTGTGCTTGAGAGAGGACATAATTCTGTAAATATACAGTTTAATCTTGCACTTCTCTGTATTATTGTTGGTTTAACTGATAGAGGGATGTTCATGCATCATAAAAAAAAGTTTAATTGTATGTTGGACTGTTCATGTGTTTGATATAGATGCCATTTGTTTTAAACCATCCTTATACCCGCATTGATGCAGCCACTCGGCACACATGGTCTGCAGGCATCATATTTATTATTATAATTATTATTATTTGACATATATTGACAGTCACTGCACTAATCTCTCTCTATGCGTGCTCATGTTGCCGTGACACTGAGTTAGTGGATTATTTGCCTACTTAATGGCATACAGAGCTTCCCCTGCATTCACTCAATAGCAGTCGAGCTACCACTCACCCTCAAAATGACCAATAAGAGCGTAATTAGTAATGTGCACGATCCGGTGAATGAAGCTGCCACCTCCAAACGTAATGCTGCATTGGCCATGTTTTCCATTCAGATTCAAAGTGCAGATGAAAGATGAGTTGTGTAAGAGGGTACATTATTTATCATTGGGGAGCAACAAAGATATTGCTGCATTCATCTCAGAATCCCCTTTGTGTTGCTTGAGATGGATTTGTAAAAGATGTTCTTCTGTGCGAGAACAAAACTGAAAATGTCCTCGGTAATGGGGACGTTTCTGTCACTCTATTGTGAACCATGACAGCCAGGCTGACACATTTGCAACCTGAACTGAAGCCTTGCAGTGGTGCAGAATGCTGCATAGTGGACCACCGGTGGAGAGGCTTAGTATACCTTACTGAAAGACAAAGTCGACTGCTTTTCATGATGCATCATTGTCTTGTTGTGTGCTTTTAAAAACACATCTCATACAGCCCTGTAGTAGAGTTGAATTGTGCTTGTCCTTGTCTGTCGAATAAACTGAAGTGATGGAAAAATATTTGCTGTTGTATTTTCCTCCAGTAACCTTCAAATGCTTATCTGATCAGGGGAAATGAGGTATTGTGATGGTTTGTTTCAGAGCTCGGCGCGCAGAAAAATTGATCCACGTCTAACAAATAGTTATTTAAGTAAGATATGAACAGGGTAGTCTTTTTTTTATTCGGTGGCAAATAGCGTGGACGCTACTGGCTGGAGATTTTGAAAGCATTTGATTTTATTCTGATAGTCATTGACGCTTTATGCCTGCATGGTATCATGATACCTTTCCACTACATATATTTTCAATTTCCCTGACTCACACCCTGTTGAAGTAAAGACAGTGGCGTGCGTTCTCTCCCCTGCTGATGGCCCATTGATTGTGCTTAAGCAGACGTGCAGACATTGGGAGAGCAGGGGCTCCTGTTCTGAGCCACTTGGCAGGCAGCCTGAATGAAAGGGAAGGGTGCCTGGAGATCAGTGGAGAATCAATAGCGCTGTGCAGCTGTGTGTCACGCCTCTGTGTGTCTACTGCTCTGTGCCACCAAACACAGGACAAGACCCACTTATCCCTCCTTATTTATTGAGCATAATCTCTGTCGCTGCTCACAGATACCCAACAAAGGAGAATCTGCCTCTGTCAGAGAAGCTCCTGCCAAGATCTTCACGAACTGGGTGACTGTGTGTAAAATGTGAGATTTTTTATCTACGATATTGTTTTGTTTTTTTTGCGAAATCTTGGAAAATCTGTCTTGATTCTCATCTAGTCCATTTAAGCTAGCAATAGATTCCAATATAAAGATAGCAATGCACTTGATTAAGCTGAAATCAGATGTTGCAGTGTTTGCTTTGCTCTTGTTTTCTCAAGATGATCCACACAGTCAGGGTGAATTAGTTGCAGAGGGAGCTTTTGGTGCTTCAGATCTTTTAAGTGATTTAAGGTGTAATGGAGTGCACTGCTGAGAGCAGCTGTGAAAACGGCGGAAGTCAAGCGCAACCCACAAGGGAAGAGGAGAGGGGAGGACAGGACAGGGTTTAGTCTGGCAGAGAGACACACACGTTCCTCTGGACACAAACAGACTTCACCTTTGATAGACATAAGAGGTCTTTTGTTTCTGGCACAAACCCACTGGTTTTAAACACACACATACACACACTTTTCTATCAATATCCCTCTTTTTAGCTACTGTCCCCCCCAGAAAATACTGAGAGTAATGATCATTCTAATTACTGATTTGTTGTGACATTTACTATGCACATCGTCCTACGGTGCAGCAAATGCAGCTGTACATTGTAGTCACTCAACAGATGCAGAATTTATCACCATGTCGTTTGTCTGTGCTACAGTTCCACCCCTCCAAATACGACTGGAAGGGCTTGACAAGTAAGACCCATAAACCTCTCAGGGCGGGATTTATAAGACAGAGGAGGCAAGGTTAACACACACAAGGGTCACTGTAGGCCCCATAAACCACCAGAAGTATAACCATTATCATGCTTGCCAGTTTGACACCTCAACCCCATGGCAATCAAAAGCCTACATGCAAAGTTTTTACTTCATGGTTCAATGTGGTGCAGAGCAAAAAGCTTTTTGAAGTCCAAACTCTTCACTGTATGTCAAACGTAATTGAAATATAGAGGAACAATCTGGAGGGGCCTTACACTGTATCTGCACCCAAGAGATAACAAATGCATGATATCGCAGTTCTCATGTGGTGGGATAAGTTACCATGCCCCTGGCAGGCAATGCGGAGGATTTATTTTATTTCATTTTTTTTTTTACTTTTTTTCTTCTTTTTCGAAGTGAGCGTGACGAGAACCTTTTGGTGTGTTTGATTATGTATTGCAATAGGTGTCATTTTTGTGTTTAGTGGAATACATTTCACCACTTGGCATTGTGTATGTTATGCACATTATGAAAATCAGCAATTCATTATGAGCCCATGTGATGTATTACTGTGCAAAGCAGAAGTGGCTGATGTGAGTATGTGTAGGCTGCCATCAGCCTGTAGGCTCACAGTGCCCCTCCAGGTGCTTTATTGGGGAGGAGAGGTGATGCTAATATGAGGCTGGTATAATGGTCCTGAAGTGACAGGTGACTTAATGAGGGGAACCCGGTATTGAAATGTATTCTGTGCAAGCTCCTTTCTGCCCATGCAAATGACTGCAAAATGGAGGACTGAAAGCGAGAGGCGAGAATAGGCAGCTTTCTACGGGGGAGATTAAGATCATTGTGAAAGACAGAATCTGTTAAAAAAAAAAAAAAAAGAGAGAGAGAGAGAGAGAGGGAGAGATGCTCTTTTTTCTGCTAAATACGCAAGCCTCTGCTTTTTCTTTATTCTTTGTTTTCATCACTGAAACCGTTTCAGTCTGGCTGTTTAAAAGGGTGCCATGGAGGTGGGAGATGAATTACTGATATTTTATAGGCATTCATATATATATTTCAGATTTATTACATCGTATTTATGTACTTTTATAGGTAGAAACTTATTTTCATTTGCAGCTTAAATTACATTTTTAATAGTATAGTTTTTTTTTATTGAATAATACGATGTATTGAAAGAAAATGTATTTGTGGTCACTCAACCCTGAACTGAAAAACAGATTATGGCCAGCTGGTAGGTTGATGTGAGGATATCGTGTGTGTGTGTGTGAACTGACTCTAAAAGCAGGCATGCGTCACTGCGGATGGTCAGATTGATAAATAATCTATATGGCAAGGACAAAATGGCTGTCCTTCCATTTTATTCGATTTCTTTGACAACCCGTCTTCGAAGGCAGCACCAGTAACACTCTTTCCATGTCGGGGTGGGGGGCGTTTTCATTATTTCACTTTGTACTGCATTAAACAGGGAAATAGACTAGCGTGTTCTGCACTTGGGCCTGTGTAACGTAGTGTAAGGACGTAAAATATGGCACCAGTGTTTTTTTTTTCCCACTGCTCAGCATTTTTCGTCCTCTTCTTTGTATTGCGAGCATCGTCGAAGATTAATGGAATATTCCAGAACAAGATTAAAGTTACTCCGAATGAATGCGGCATCGCTGCATTAGGAAATAAGGCGATATGTGAGAAAACACATCACCTCGATTTCATTGTTGTTATAAAGCATTTGCTCCGCCTAGCTCCACTTCCATCCAATCTAACAGTGCAGAAACCATGACCCAGCTTGTGACTGAATGAATGAAATCGGGGAAATATTGCCTATTATGTGAATGTGTCCTAACTGGAAAGTTGATATGTTATAAAAAAAGATACTGGATGTAAAGTGTGTATGCCAAAAGATCAGTGGCTCAAATAGTGTGCAAATGATAAACCCAAACCCTGACAGCTATCGCCTCCTCTGGTGCTGCATGGCTTATTTACATACTCAGCATTTACATACAGATGAAAATGGCTTGTCTGGTCATGGAGATTGGTATGCAGACAAACATAATGCCCCCCTCATCACTTTGTTGAAATGTACAACAGTATTCTAAGCAGATTCTGTTTACTTTAGTCTTTTGGTTTACATTGTGCTTAGTGTTGGATTCATTAGATCCAATTATCATGTCAGGAACATGACAAATATGTTCTACAAATAATATACAAGGCTTCGGGATTGTCAGGCTATATGTTGAGCTCATTCGTCTAAACACTGAACCTGCAGGGCAGTTGACAAAGGCAGCTGTTTGAGTTGTTTACATAAGCTGATTTATACAGAGTGCTCAACTGATTAAAAATGGCTCACACATTTTAATTTTTTTATCTGATACCAAATAATACCAGGTTCAATATCAATACATAAGTGACCTGTGTAGGGGAGAAAAATCTGTCTACTTCTGAATTAAATTTCATTATCACCAAATGATTTGCCACATATCAAGAATGTCTCTTTACTGTCCAATAGTAAAGAGGAATTAGTCAACAAGTCAGTCTGTTTCTTTCCAATTAATGCTTAAGTGTTGTCAAAGTGGTGAGTGTCTCTTCTTCATTTGCTTGTGTTTTGCTTCTGAATGAATATAAGAGCAATTCTCACACTGTCACATTAGCATTACAAAAAAAAAAATAGCCATGGTAATAAATTGTAGCGTTAACCATATGGAAGTCACTAGCCTTGCACTTGTTACTTTTTTTTTGTAACTCTTTAGATAATCTGCATACAAAGCACAATCTGCAGTTTGTTTTCATGCAGAGCTGTAACACTTTTTAAATGTCTGCTACGCCCGTCTGAACATTACACTACACCCCGCATTGGCATGTGATGAGTGCTGGTTGTGGGAGAAACAGTTGTTCTTTTATTTTTAGATGCCACTGTCACTATGGTAAACATTGAACTAGCCTTCATTATACTGCATTATCCGCTCCCACACCCGCCCTTTTTTTTTCTGATCTCAAAAATCCAGCTTTGCAGCATACGTGTAGAAGCAAAAAGTTGCAAGCAAGGTGATGATAGCTCCACATGTTACTGTAAGGGGGTTCGGGAGGGGTGTATTGATCTTTGCACCGATTATATCTCTCAGACGCATGGGACAGCATAGCAAACACAATATCTTGAAACGGTGCCAGCGTTCATAATATCAGTGTGAGTATCCCTCCCCCTGACATTTTTCTCTTTATCAAAAATGCCCCTCAGCCAACAAGCCAACATCTGTGATCAGCAGAGATTCAGAGATTATAGCTAACAGCAATCATCAGGCTGCTGCGTGAACCAAACAGAAAATAATTCCAAGAGTGATGTAACTTCTGCCTGTCTGACACCTCATCTCTGAGATAGGATATCACTGGAGATAAGGCTTTAAAAAACAGAAAGTTATGCTGTTTTTTAAAAAAATATCTCAGCAAAACATTAACTGCAATAGAATGATAGAAATCCTTTACCTTGACAGTTACCTTTTGTTTTTTTTTAAGTACCTACACTTGTACCTGCTGTGTAGCATGCATTTATTTAATGGAGGCACACTTTCATTGTATTATAGTGTGTAATGTTAACACCAGCTACCGCCTTGTATCCTGTGAGCATGTTTAAAATCAATATAGACTTTCATTTAACAGATGACAGAAGGCGCAGTTTGTCATCGGTTTCAGAGAGAGAGAGAGAGAGTGGTAAAACTTTGATGCTTACACATTAATTAAAACTTGGTTTACAACCCATTCATAACACCCAAACCGTGAGCAGCTTCATGGCGAACACATGAACATCGATTCAGCCCTTTTTTAGTCATCTTAAAGCTCTGTTTCACTGTTCACGAACCGTCTCATTTCTGTCAGAGCGGAGGAATCTTGTGCCAGTTTACGGCTCCAGGTACCACAATAAAAAGCTCCTCGCGATCAATACTTGATCCTACTTGAATGAAATCCGCAGTGTTCGCCGTAAAAGGCAGAATACAGATCTCTTTACAGTGCACAAGTGGTGGCTTTGGATCAGGCTGCCCATATACTAGCCTACTGTTAACCCAGTTTCATTGTTGAGTCTTTGCCACAGGCTCCATAGATTATTAGTTTCTGTATGCAGTATGAATGATAAGAGGCTCTGTCCCATTTCGGTTTAGGTATAAAGAGCTTCCTCCTGTCTGCCTGGCAGGGAGGTCCTGCTGAGATGAGGGATGTCAGCCTGTCACCCTGACGCACGGCAGCTGTTTCCTGCCTGCCCCAGCTTCTATAAATAGCTAAATATATCACCTAATGTAGGCCATTTGGTCAAACAGAAACTAAACAGGGCATGTTCTCCGGGGCTATAGTCCTCTCTTTCAACTCAAACTAATTTCTCATGTACAGGTGTATCAGCGCCACATAGTCTTAACATTTTCCTCTTCTCTAACAGTCTCCATGTGTCCTCCAATGGATTGATGATATAGTAAGTGGCGATCATGTAGTGCCATTATTTCATGTCACCGTCAGACCAATCATTTCAGCAGCTCTAATGCATGTGCAATTGATTTTTTTATGAATGAATGTGATAAATATTAGTGTTAATATTCTGCTATCTATCATGTAAATGTAAAGAAAACCACTGGTTACTGCTATAGGCTACTCTATACTATATGTGGTGGACACAATAATACAATCATCCCATTACACTGGGAAAGGTCTGGTCTGGAAAAGTGTAGGTGTTCAAACTATCAATCAAACACACACAACAAAACATGATGTAATTGAATTAACACAAACTAGGGTCTTTAAAAAAAATTACCACGGTTATAAATCAATACGTCACCGCCACAGTCTCAACAAGGTTTGAGCATTAAATCTTCACAAAGGCAAATGGTGAAGATGTATTTGTTGGACCGAAACCCCTGTAAATTCAGAGCAGTGTCTTATATATTTGAGCTGCTTTATGCTTCTACTGCACTACATTTTTAGAGGGAAATTATATATATATATATATATATATATATATAATTTTTTTTACTGCACCACAGTTATTTAACAGCTACAGTGACTATTTTGGAGACTCAGATTTTACAAAATATAATCAGTGGATAAAATATAACATTATTCTAGATGAAAGAATCTAGCAGTATATGGAGTAGTTAGAATTACACTCACCCACCCCCAGAAAATGTATGAAATATATTACTATAAAACTAAAACTGAATATCCTTCTAAGAAGTAGTTGTAAAAATACAACGTCAGTACAATAAAACTTTATTTGTGATGTACTCACTTTTTTTAATCCTAAATGAACGTAGTGAAAACACATTTCAGGGGGTAAGTTAGGCTAACCACTAAGAAGTTCACACCGGGTAAGCAAAGGCACTTTCCACCATGGGATCTAAGTTGGAAGTAAAATAACAAAATGACAAATCCTAATCCAATCCTGTCAATGCGCTCTGCGATGCTGTACGGGTTGAGATTTCATAGACTTAAAAAATGGCAACAATGTAAAAAGGTCTTTATTTAGAGCAGGACAGTTGACAGCTAGTGTAGATTGATATGTTTGTGTTTCAGTATGTGTTATTGAAGTGCAGGTTCAATTCTCACCTGGAAGATTTACTGCCTGTATGCGTCGCCGCAGGAATATCTCAACTGCTTAAAAATTGTATTTCCATGTGGGCATTTCTTTTTTTTTTTCAAAGGTATTAGTGGAAAACCGTAAACAGTTGATTATTATTTGTATTTGTCCCCTTAGCCAATTGTCCGTAATCCCTGTGGAGGAGCTTAAGAGTTAGATGTCTGGTACACACACATGGCCTTATCTTTACATAACGGCCACAGACAAATGGAGTGTGTCTCATTCTGACAAAGCCACACATTTGGGCCGAAAGGCAAAGACAAGCAAGCGAGTTGAGCAGAGAGGGAAAAAAAAGCTGCCTAGACAGTTAGCATTAATAAAGCTGGACAATCAATTTCAGATCCAGCTAAGTCTCTTCATTTACTTGCACAAACACAAACACATTCTCACATGCATGGAAACACACACACAACATTTACATTCCTGGTGTATTTGCTGGTAGCCTATATGGTGATGTTGGATCCTCTGGTCCTTGGCTGTCCTCTGGAGGTCACAGGGGAATCACGGCTGAACGTCCTGGGAGATAGATCCAAACATCAGCCTCTCTAACGTGACATTCAATTACCTCCAAAGATGAAGTGGTCTTCTTCGGATCCAAAAATCAATTTTGCATGGACTTTGGCACAGTTTACTCCTCCGGGCTCTTCACTTCTTTGTGTACACATGTTGGTGACAGAAAACAAGCTGCGCCACTGTTGTTCCAACTCCCATCGTCTTTTTCTATGAAATGGCATCTATCAAAGTTAATGGCCTGTAATCATCACCACAAATACACTGTCACACGTCCCACTGCGTGCTCCTGAGTATTCAACTCCCAGTCAATGGGATGTAAAGAGTGACAAGCGTGAGGAACACAATTTCCCGTATCATTACCAACTCCAAGTGAGAATTGGACAAGAATCCCGAACCTTCTTCCAAAACATTTTTTTTCATCTTTGGTGACTGCAGAGGAGAAACATTTTTTTAGATGTGCAAGTGACAGACAGTCAATACTATTGACACTGGGTCTCAGACACCCATCAACATTGTCATCTTGTGAAATAATTCTTATTAAAGTATATCACTTGCTAGCCACATATCTGCTATAAGGCAGTTGGATCAATTTTCCAAGTAGCCAATCCTGCCAGCTTCATATCAGAGTTCGGCGGATACTGTATATCTGTTTATCTCAAAGCTGTATGCCGCTGGACTACTGATTATACATCACACAGGCACACACACACACACACACACACACACACACACACACACACACACACAAACACACACACAGAGACTACTCGTTCAGTGCCTGGTATGGCAACACTCCAAGAAGACTTGTCCCTGATGTATTTGTGTGTTTGATAGGATGTTTTAGCCATAGCATCCCCAGAAGACAAGTTGTAGACCTCAACAGATGGAGAAGTCCAATTAGGAAGGAGGCGAATGAATGGGAGAAATGGGAGACGCACGTTCCAACTCTTTCTCTCTCCCACAGGACAGACGGCTAATCTTAGAGTATAGGTACAAAACCAACATTGTGTTTTGGAGGGGGAACATAAAAAGAAAAAGAAAAGCTAAAATGCTAGGTGGAAAAACAAGGCTGTGATTTGATTTCTTAACACTACACAGTCAAAGAAGAAGGCGTTGAATTTGATACAGCTCACTCTCACTCCACATCTACAGTATGTATAAATATCTCCTTCTGTTGTCTGATTCTTCAAGGGCAGACGTCCCACAAAGCAATTGCCTTGCCATCAGCCAACACCAAAAAAAAAAAAGGAGAAGAAATGAAAAAGTGCTTAAATATAGCAACCCCCTGGGATAGTAGGAGGGAGGGCATGCTGTAGTGTGATTAAAATGAATAACCTTCATTCAGTCACGATTGTTAACGGTGCATTCGAATGTGTGCTGAAGCCAAAGCTGTGCTTTTACTCTGCTTGTCTTGTGTTAATATCATTATTCACCAGGAGGCTTGTCCTCTGCATTGACAAAGATGTAGAAGTTATAAATAATGGGAGTTGTGTCATTAAGTACTCATATTTTCCCCCTATGTTCCAGGGTCAGTTTAATCCAGGCGTCAGCCACCCCTGCTGAGAAAGCAGACGTAGCAATAAACCCGTTGATGACTGATAGATTGTGTGGATGCAAGACCAATTTTCATTGGCAAAATGACCTTTCAGTTGTGTTGTTGTTGTTGTTGTTCGGCCCGTGGCCCTGAGTTATTATTTTTCATGTTGTTTTTTTTTTTTTTTTTTTGATTTGACAGGAGAAGTCTCGTAGAGTGAAATGGAAAAAGTAATGATGTCCCCATACACAAGAAGTCTCGCAGTGCAGGTGTGGAGATGGTGGATATGGCTGCAGCTAGCAGCTCTACTCTACCCCAAGGGCCAGTCAGCAGCTGTTAGAGGAGATGCAGCTCTTCCCAATACTTCCTCACAGGTTCTCATTGGTTCCTGGTACTCGCTGTTATCTGGGCCTGCTGCTGTCGCCAGCCTGGCCGCTGTCCACACTCTCTGAGAGAGCGCTCAGTACATTTTTACGCTTCACCACTCTTTCTGTCTCATTTAGACCTCTGCTATTCCCCTCGGTTTCACTGAGATCTTGAAATGATCCTCTGAACCTGCAGCTGTTTTATTTTAAATGGCTGGATTGTGTACTTGATGTACCTACTACACTTGGTTGTGTTTGTTTCAGAGACATTTTCTGATTCATTTTAAATACTTCTTTTACTATTATGACAAACAATCTGAGACCATTTATATATTGAATTCTATATCCATCCACCGTATCCTATGAGGAATTTTCCATCCTGCATTTGTGCACAGTTTGGCAAGATGTAAACTTTAAGATCAGGGGGCTGCAGCTGCTTGGTGTAAAAAGCTGATCTAGACAGTTTAAAGTTGCAGCTCAAACAGAATATGAATCTTTTCTAGTGTTCAGAAGGAGGAAAATCAGTCTTTTTTTCCTCCAACATGTATTATTCTGAGACTCGTTCTCAAATTCTAGAAATATATTACCTTTAAAAATGCCTGTGCATAGTTTGAAGCTCTGTTATAACTAAATAATTAATCAGTTTTTCTGAAAGTTCATTATTGGATTAGTAAATGATAGTTTCACAAAGCAATATCAATACAAGGTCCACTTACTATTTTTCTCTTTGAACTGTATCACAAGGTCGTCCATTGCAGTTGTATTGCTTCTCTCTGACATAATCAACCTTCGGCTTTGCTCAGTTGTCATGGAGACGGATCTGTTGATATGCAAGATGAGTATTTCATTCATACCATTTTCAGGATATCTCGTCTTCTTAAAGGCGAAGAATGAAATTTTATTCTTGACCTTGTAAACGGTGGTTTGGCCAAATCTGACGAGTTTATCAAGCAAAAATACCAAACATTCACTGGTTTCATATACTGGTGTTGTATAACTGAAAATCACTGAGTAAATGAGTAAGTTAATTACTTCACTCTAAGTTCTGGGTATTTTGAATTATTTTTTTATTTAATAGATTAATAGATTAATCAAAAGGAAGCCCATAATAGATGGAACAACCATTAAATAAAATTAAATGCGCTAAAATGAGCACATTTAATTGAATAAACCATGCACATTTTTCTTTACGGTGGATGTAGTGCTACTAACAACACAAATTCACAGAACCCCAAATCTGGTGACACTGTATGCCATTTAAAAAAAAAAAAGAAAGAAAAAAAAGCAGATTTTTAGATACTGTAGCTTGTGAATGCACACACTGCAGACTCAGTGTTAAGGGCCATTTGGTGGAGGGAGCTGATATCCAGCGGCTGTTCAGAGTGGAATCGCACATCAAAGTTAATCTTGCACCGTCTGCTCTGGCGCCGCAGAGCACTAATCTGCTGTCAGTGTGATGAGGCTCCTGGAACAGTTCCCCTTTCCAACACAGAGGCACTAATCCACAAGACCTTTCACCTTTTTTTTCCTCTTCTCCATAAACTGACCGCACAAGTAAAGGTCACAGGGGTCACTTTGAAATCTCACCTGGACAGTATAGTTGAGCAGTACAGTATGTATCAGTAAGAGGCCAGTTTGTTTGTCTGTTCTGTGTGCTTTACAGAGCAATACAGCTCATGTTATTAACACTGCCATTGCCCACGCTACAACTCCTAGTACTACACTATTTTCCTTGTTAATTGGTCATCACTGAATTTCAGTGTTTTCACCTTTTATCCCCACCTCAAGGCCTTCACATGCCCGAGGTGAGGTAATTTGCGGCCTGCTCGATCAAAGCTCTCTGTGTTCGAGAAAATGCCACCAGTCTCTCGCCTGCATGCCGATTGACCTATGATGAATACGGAATGAGTTCATTAGCATAATCGCTTGAGTGTCTGATGATTTCATTTCATTATCACGTTCTCTCATAATCCGTAGCTCTGGCGCCCCTTCGTGCTTCCAACCCCTCTTTCATGTTCCTTTGCCCTCCCCATTCAGCCACGAAGCGGTGTAATTGCATTATCAAAGTATTATACTGACGTTGTGGGAATATATTTTTAGCCTCTGGCTTTTTTCAAAGAAGTGTAAGGAGGATGGGCAGAAATGTAAAAACGTGGAGTGACAAACTGGACTTGTTGAGTCAGTTTACCAAGGTCTCAGCATGCCGAGATTGATTGAGGACTGGCATCATTTGCAAGATGGCATCCTGTTTTATTGGTCCATGTAGATAGTTAGCCTTCGTAAAACTTCTATTAATACAGAACAGCCATTTATTCGGTGATTAAAAGAAATTGGAAGGAATTGGTCATAAAATTGGTGATGAGGAGCTGAAGTAGACTTAATAGCAGTGGAATAAGGCTGCTTTTTTTTTGCATAGGACAGCAGCTGATTCTCCAGTGTCAGCAGGTGTAGACTGAGAGACTGGAGAAGAGCAGAAGAAAAGAAAAATGTCAAGCATGGCTGTGCAAGCGCTGCATGATAATGGAAAAGGAGGAGGAAAAAGAAAAGAGAATGAAGCGTTTCATCTCCAACTCATAGTTAGAGGCAGGCAGGTCCAAGCAAAAGGAAGGGTGAGTCAAAGTCAGGAACGGAAGAGCAGTAGAGAGGAAAGCTTTTTATCGTCCCTGACTCTTAAGAAGATCTCCCAAATGAGAGAGGGCGTGCATGCTAATGTCAAAGCCTTGGTGATAACTAGCCGCCTGGTTTCGTGGGGTGAGGGTTAAGCTGGGATTTGGAGGGCTGAGGGAATACATGTTTGATATGTGAGCGAGAGAGAGAGCTGAGGTGCCTTTGCCAGAGCGATATGTGGGGGATTATTCTATACGGTTTATCTTGTGTCTGCATGGCTAAAAGAGAGAAATTTTACTGGCTTTTATTGGGATCTGTGTAGTCCCTGAGACTCCAGGGTGAATGTTCAGATAGAAGATCAAAACAAAATTGACACTGCTGCATCGCAGTGTCTTCATTTACAATGCATTAACATCGACTGGCATGTAGTCATGTATGCTGTGGCTGTTTCCTTGAACTTCACATGCTAACCTTCAGCTCTACATACAAATCTGCAGAGACTATCTCAGCTGCATTGTGGAGAGCATAAAAAAAAGATCTTACATCTGCTCTACACTCAATGTTGCTGCATTTCATCATCCAGTCAGAACAATGTTGAGTCAGTGATGTCCACCTATCTCAAAGTTGTCCTTTCTTGTAGCTATTGTTCGTGGTTACTCATACCGGAACGCTCTGTTTCCTACCACACGCATTATACCAGACAGCGCTGTCCTCTAGCTCCCTTCCTATCACTGCTTTCCCATCTCCCCATTATGTTGTGTAGTTCTGCCAGCCTCTCCTTCTCTCCCTTATCACCTGCAGTGAAAATCTAGCGGGCTAATCCCAATGCCTGTGGGATTCCCCCCCCTCTATAATGATGTATATCTGAGGGATAGCATCAGAGCAGAGTCCTATCAGCCCACACACTCTTAATCCCATCAGTCTTTGGTGTCCAAACCCAAGAGAGGCAGCGTTTTGGATATTGTGCTCCCAGGACTGTAGCCAGAGATGCAGTGCAGAACACCAGAAATGATATGTGGCGTTTAGGGATCACATTGTAGATCATGTTCATTTATTGTGCTTGTAATTTGTGAAACCTTGTGGTGTACCTCCCGGGGGGATTGCATTGCAGCAGTACATACTGTAGATTGAGACTGCATTGAGAAAATTGTTGCAGGGTGTTAGCCACCAGTGATGCTTCCAGTCTCTCTCTTGCATTACAAGAGATTTTATTCTCACTATTTACAGTCTGTTTGTGTTGGAGATGGATAAATACAGACTGTGTTCAATATTTTAACATGCTGACCGAAACACAAAACAGATTTACATTTGGTCCATCAATAATATAAATATTTAGTACACGAGAGAGGTTTTTTCTTTTATTCAACTACTATAGTTTCACCAACCCTTGTTTATCTGTAAATGCAGCGATCTCTGTTAATCTTTTCTCACACAGTTTTTTTTTAGATTCACATGCCTATTGGCACAGAAAATAACGATCGTAAAGCCTTTTTCTTTCTTTTGTATTTACGAACTAAATATTTTATGAGGGCCCTTAATATGACATAACCACCCTCAAGACCTCTCCTGCAGTACCCCATAAATCTTCACAAATACAGCCCAGACAATTTATATATCTTGTCACTCATGTTAGTTGGCCTCTATGACATGCAGTCAGTATAATACATTTTCTTGCGATTCTGAATTCATAGTTGTATGAGCACGATGGAGTTCAGGAGGAAAATTACATTTTTTTTTTGGTACATCTATTATTTAACTGTCAGCAAGGATGAATATTGTGCTCTTTCAGCCTTGTGGAGAAGCTACAGAGTATTGTTGTGGAGCATTGCTCCATTTGCTCCTTGTCATGACTTGTAAAAAATGTAGCATTTCTCAGTTGGTCAGTGTAAGGCTTCATCAATTCTGTGTCAAGTCCTGAGATAAGATTTTAATGTTGTGTCCGCTCTGACACTTCTTCTTTGATCCTCTGCGCTAGTCGTACATTTCACATCACACCCTCAGGAGATGTAGCCACTTTAAGGGTATGTGATACTTTACAACCTTGCCACTATCCAATTGTCCCTGCTCTTCCTCTCTCCGTCATTATCAACTTTTGATTGGTACCGTCAGTGACAGTGTAGGAATTTGAGGATAATTGACAGGTTTTGGTCTTACAGGTTCGTGAGGGGGGTTTGTCTCTACTGCAGTGGCCATTGAACTGTGAAACTGAGCAAGTGAATTATCCCAGGAAGCACTGATATTGAGCTCAGTGTGCGATGGGATGTTTGGTGAAGGTCAAACAGAAAATCATACATTCAGAAAATTATTAAAGACATGTTGAGGGCAATATACAGAGGACTTGTTTGGGCTTTACCAAACTTATCTTTTTTTTAAATGATGTCAGACTAAATGTTGTTGACCTTGACTTTTTTTTTTTCTCTCTCTGCTTCTTCATATGAATGCTTTGTTTTAGCGTCTCAAAGAGCATCCCACAGGATGTTCAAGTGAGACTGAAAACGCACAACAGATGCCAATAAATGCATAAATGTCTCAGGACGATTTCTCCTGCTTCCAGATAATAAGACGCAATCGCTGAGTGGAATGCAAAGTTAAACCAATCTCATAAAGAAAAAAGTGAGCTTGAAATTAATTTAAGACTCAGATTATTAGATTGCAGGCCTCCCTTAGTAATTATTGGCATGAAACAACTGGGAGAGAGATCTTGATTCTAATCGTGTATTCATCAAATTAGTTTCATTCCATTGCTTTTCACTGGAATATCAAAGTAGAGTAGATAAAAGTGTGGCTGGATGAAATAGAGATTTAATGCCTTTGCTGTGACAGATCCCACCTTACAGTCCAGCACCTTCAATATCTTCATCACAGGATTGTTCTTAATTTCAACACCTTGACCTTCGTTCACATCATTGGAACTGAATATCAAGCCATTCGAATGCCATTGATTCCCTTTGCTTTTATTAATTCACTACAGTCAAATTATGCAGGATGCAAATTAGTTTCAGTGAGTGGAAGTTACACGTACCATGACGGAGGTGCCAGTAGATGATAGGATTTTAACACTATTGACAAAAGCCCTCCCAGCTGAAAGATCTGCCACAATCCTTCTTGGATCCTAATTGTCAGCACTGTTAAGCTGCTGGCGATGATCTGGGCTGGCGTGAGTTGGTGGGACAGCAGGAACGTACTTTAGACCTCTATAATTACATCAGAAACTTGAGCCTGTGCTCACTTAAGAGGCGGTTTGTGTGTAAGTGTTTCCTTTCTTGTGCCAACCCCCCCCCCCAAACATCTTAAGAGGTTTGGTTTATTTGTGTGTATCAGACACAGCGGATCAAATGACCAGAAAAGGTCAGAATTTTGTGGCGTCTTATTTCATCTGAAAAGGTTTCATTTTATTTGATTGTAAAAAAAAAAAAAAAAAAAAGAAGCTCTGCCTTGTCGAGGAGAAGAGAAATAAATAAATGACGTGTCTATAAAGTCATCCAGATATCTTGTAGGGGTTTTTTTTGTTTTTTTTTCTCACTTCCCACTAACCAGATGGCAGTCAGATTTCAGACACAGGGTTCTGGAAGACAATCAAGGAACAAGATTGCTTTTTTAGGAAGGAGGATTGGTTTAACTAGATGTCAAATTAAAGGCCTTTACACACACACATACACACACACACGCACGCACACAAAGAAAACAAGTGCGTGTTCTCGTGCCTGCGTGTGTTCCTGTGTGTTCCTGTGTGTCCAAACGTGTCCATGTTTTGGGTGTCGACACTCGCTGTAAAGCGGTGAGGTCATATACAGAAATCTGTCTCAGAGCACCGCATGATGGAATACCGCACCGATTTTAAGGTCAGCCGCACAAACTCTGCCACGCAGGTTGATACAGCGACTCATGAATCTTTGATTGATCTATTATCCAAGCCGGCCAGGGACATTTACGCCTCTATTCTGGAATTCAAATATTCCTCTTAGTCTGACATTTCTCCTGCACTGTCGAGACAAACCCCTAGTTTCACTCTCTCTCTCACGGTGCCGGGATTCATCTGCAATGCTGTCATGTCACTGTAGGACAATTCTACAAAATGTGCTGTTTTTAAGACCGGCGCGACCGTGAGCACAGTACGGTTTCAGGTGGGTGGATCTGGGGAATTGATACTCAGTCATTCCGACACTAGTCTTCCTCCACTGCAGGGTGGATAAGGATCTGGCTATCCATCTTTGTGTCTTACCCATGTCAGCTCAGGGTAGCAAACGTGGGTTCCTGGTAGTCAGAGACAACAAGAACAAAGCAGGAACATTACTTTAATCTCTCACTGCTGTTAATTCCTACCTCTGCCATCATCCAGGAAGCAGAGCTTTGTGCATCTCAGCTTCCCCCTTATGAACAATCCATCACTGTTAGTGCTGTTCTCCAGAGTGCACTTGCTCCTTTTTTTTTTTTACCTTGCTCACTACTACAGTATGCTTTGCTTTCAAAAGATGATGCTCGCTGGAAGAACTGCAATACATTGTATTCCACAGTTGACTGTACAGACTTGTTTTTCCAGCAACACTCCTCCCACTGGAATAAAACACATGTAAGGAGTGCGCATTTATATGCAGGAATGCTATGCTGCATTTTTTATGTGGATCTCTTAATAGGCTTTCAACAGTACATCCGGAATCTATAATTGACACCTGCTGTCAGGCTTCGTCTGTGATTGCATAGGAAAATGACTTGACCTGTAATGAACTGTAAAACTAATGACATCTGTGTGGGATTACTCGACTTGAAAGCAAACTGTTGTACATGAAGTCCCATCAAGCGTGATATTAAAATGTCCACTTTTACATCTTTCTGACCAAGCTCTGTAAAAGCCCAGGCTGCTGGACCCAACGTGATGGAAACCTGAGGCTAATGACTCTAGCAGACGGCCGTGGGCATTAGACAACTTCATTTATGAAATAGTCAACCTCCCGTGTAGCGATACATTCACATTACCCCGCCTCACTTGAGAGACGCACGGCTGTCACAGCCACTGAGCAATGCTGATGTCCTTTCCTACCTGCATTCATCTTACTCTCAGGAGGTAATAGCCTTCTCAGGTCATTTGCGCATTAGGGTCTCGATCATTCATCTCACCCACCTGCAATCCTGTGGATTGGTGGCCCTCTGCAGCACACACACACATGGATGTTTAGAACAAACACACTCAGGAAACACACACGCTCCGTATCATTAATTTGCACTTTTTGTTTTTTTTTTTTAAATCTCCGATCTGCCTGTTGCCTAATGTGGTCTGCAGAAGGCTATTCAAGAACATTCAGGTTATGTTCAAATGATTTGTGTTTAGTATTTGCAGGGTTTTTTTTGGCTGCTATTAATTGCCTCACAGCTGATTTCTCTGAGCAATTAATAGCGCCATGCAAAGAGTTTGTCCCCTAATTGTTTAATGTTGCTGAATGATAATCGCCTCTCTGTGTGGCTACCGAATGTCTCCGTGTTTGCTGCTAAATGTTTAATTTGTTAGTCGTGGTTGTACCGGCTGGTGAGTGGCACTGAAGGGGTCATCTTAATGTAAAGAAAGTGAGATCATGAAGACAGTTTGATTTTTAGCTTTGCAGTGAGCACAGACAGGTTCAACTGGCTGATAGAAGACAGGCACATTAATCTCTTTAATGAGGTTGATTCAGTCCCATCTGACATATACAACCATTAATCTGTTCATGCTGAATTTGTATAATTTGTATAATGTTGAAAAATGACATGCTTGTGCTTAGCTTTACTATCAGTGTCATGCATGATAACGTGATTTCCGAAGAGCCGCTTTTCTCTCGGTCTCCAACATGACTTATTTTAATGCGGTTTCACTGCAGAACAAAACACACAAGTGGCCGTTGCTGAGGCACGCAGACTTAAAACGATCTCTCCGGGGTCCGCCATCACACTGTTCCCTTCCCCTTTTTGCTTTTACTCGATGTGATACTACTCCCTGTATCTTTCACAAGCTGTTTGGCTAACAGAGGTCACGGGGGATATGTAGCGCGTTTGGTCACGACGTGAAAGCATTAGCCGCTGCCAGCAGGTGTGTAATTATATATGAAACATGTTTTTTTTTTTTTTAAAAGGGGAACATCATGATGTCATGTCGAAAGTAGGCCAGGACGAAGAGACTTCAGAAAAAGTCCTATTTATTGCTCACCCGCTTCAAAATGTGAGACTTCTTATTTGTAGTCATGAAATAATCCAAGGTCACTGCAACTATTTCAAGATGATTAAAAATAACATTAAGCACTCAAACAACTGAACAGGATGAAACGAGCCTCCAGTGTGAATTCTTCTCTCGATGTACTCACTGTTGTCTGTTTTTCTGTGCTTCAGGTACGGTGACATGGTGCCAAAAACTATCGTGGGGAAGGTGTTTGGGTCCATATGCTCTCTGAGCGGGGTGCTGGTCATCGCCTTGCCTGTCCCTGTCATAGTGTCAAACTTCAGCCGTATCTACCACCAAAGCCAGCGGGCGGAGAAGCGACGAGCCCAGAGGGTACTGACTCTCCCCCCTCTCTCTGTCTGTCTCGTTCTCTCTATCTCTCTTTATTTTGCTTCTATCTGCCTTTTTTTCTTCTGTCCCTGTCTCATCCACATGTAACAGGATGACAGGGCAAACACTATCTTCCAGAATATTAATCTTTTTATTGTGTTTTTGTGTATGTGTGTGTATCGTGTGGCCAAACTTGCTTGAATGTATTTCAGTGGGAGAAGAGAGAAATAAGAGAATATACTGTCAGCAACTTTTCACTAGCAATATATGCATTTCTTCTTAAAAGCATTTACTAAGGCAGGAATCCCTCATCATAGATTTAAACATAAACATCTTCCTACTAAATACTGTGGCTGCCAGAAGGTGACAGAGCCAATTAGTGTGACAGACACACCGTCAGAGGCTAAAACAGAGGTCTGTTTGTTCAAACAGAAAACTCGGCTTGCTAGAATCCGTGCTGTGAAGATTCGAGGCACTAATGCCTATATGCGCTACAAACAAAATGGGCTCCTGATCGACTCACTGGAGGTAACGGGGCCAAGCAGCGGCTTGGGGGCTGACTGACCGGGGCCTCGCTGATGCTTGCATGCCGCTCTGCTCGGGGGGGCCATGCCACCACACTCAGGGAGGGGGGCGGGCTTCTCATGCTGTAACACAGGGGGCTGCTGTCATTTCAGTGCTTCCGTGTGATCTTCCACTCTTTTACATCACACCTCTCAGCTACGGCATTGACATGCTTCGTCAACACACTCTCTCTCTGTCCATACAGCAGGAGGGCCAGGCAGGCACACTTGCCTTCTGGTGGAGCACAGCCATTACAGTCATACTGACTCATGACCAAGCTCTGCATGTCTGTCCAACAGGGTTTGGAGGGGAAGGAGGGAACCAAGGGCTTACTGGACAGTAGGTCGCCTATGGAGGCTGACTGCTCAGCCTGCATCTCCTCTAAACTCTGTTTTTGATCTGCTGTGTGTGTTCTGTGTGTTATTTTTTTTAGAGCATCCAGGTTGTAGTGCAGACTAACACAACATACCTTCCATCCCAGAGCCGTGCAGAGCTTCATCAAAGTGTGTAGTGTTGTTGTTGTTGTGGTTCAGAATCTGTGCTGTGTGTGGTGCAATCTGTTCGATCTGTGTCTAGGTGTGCCACTGCTGTTGCACTGAAATGAGTTCAGCTCTGATTTGACTTTTCTGGTCCTTTCACCAAATCGGCGAAAGAATGGCAAAAACCAATTCTATCAGTGAAACATGTTGTAATCAGCCACTGTCTCTATGCATCTCTAAAACATCCCCATCTCACTAGGTTCTCAGTAGATTGGCTGCCGTGCTACAGATCAGCATTATCAAATGCTTTGCATACTCTCCACTACATCACCGAGCTCTTGCCTGAGACTCTTTTTTTTCTGAAGCTGCTTAATTACACTGTTTCTTTTTTTACTTTCTGTGTTTTCCAAGGCCTGCAAGGAGGCAGGCAAAGCCCTGGTGGGGAAAGCTGCCACCCCTCCTTTTGAAAGCCAACATCATCACCTGCTGCACTGCCTGGAGAAAACCACGGTAAAATCCCACTGGAAAACACCCAATCACTCTTTTCATTGTAACTATTCTGGTAACACATTTTACAGTTTTAAAATTGTTCACTGTAAAAACTGTGTCTTTTTAATGTAAAGTTGCATCACTTGTGCAGCCTGCGTTGCATCATCAGTAGTGCCAGCCTGTTACATTGTGTTACAAATAGAAACAAAGTGAGTTTTTTCCATCCATGCACACACTGTATTGAATCTATTTTATTATGCAGCATAAGTTAAAAATGACTGCAAATGGGGCTGGGAAATGAAGAGTCCCCTTGCCAGCAACATGCTAAAGATAACATGACCCTGCCAGCCAGTAACATTATTCCCTTAAAACAAACCAGCATACTTGATTTTACACAATCTATAATTCAGAGATGTAAGAACCTCTTTAATGCTTGGATGTGACATGAGTTTTACACTTGCAGCTCTAAACCACCGTACAGAGACACGGACACACAGTAAATCAGTGTTCTTCTTCATAGATGATCCTCCCCCCCTGTAAAAGGCTTGCCGGTCGTCTGGGAAAAACTCCATAAAGGCTTCAATGCCATTAAAATGCCAGTGTACATGTTCACATCAAGCCTCTCACGCTGTGCATTATAGATGGCAGAGTATAGAGCAGGAGTGACAGAAGGGAAGGTGAAATAAAGGCTGTATGATTCAGGGCATGGCATCAGATTCTGCGTGGTGTCACTCTGCCACCTGCTGGCACAACCTGAAATGTACTTGGAGTCTGACCTTCAAGTCAAGCCTATTTGTCACAGGGATATAACAGTTGTGAATGTTTTCACAGATGGCACTTAATATGGACATCTGGGCCAATATATATCTATTCCCTTGGCGATTCATTTTCCAATTATTAAGCAATTTTGCTGTGGATTCTGCTCAGTCTGTTTAGTTTTTACTGTGAAACATCTTCACTCATTATTTAGCGGAGCCAATCATTGATGTAATAGAGTGATTCATGAGCAACGTTCAATTCCAAATGTCCACTCTGTTCCTCTCCAGAATCACGAGTTTGTGGATGAGCAGACATTTCAGGCCAACTGCATGGAGATTTCCATAATGAACAAGTCGGGCTCGCATACTTCCTCGCTGTCCTCGTCTCCGCATGGCCTCAGCTCATGCTGCTCTCGACGCCACAGAAAGAAGAGCAGCTTCAGCCTGCCCAGCACAAACAACCAGGAGCTCAGCACCATACAGATAAGAGAGAGACCAGTGGCCAACAGGTAGTCGGACTTTTTTTTGCTCTTTTGTCTCTCACTTCTTTCGACACACACCAAATACACACATGTGCATGCCGAAAGCCGATCCTGTATTATAAGATAATAAAATATAAACTGATGTTTTATCTTTTGACTGGTGCTGTACACTAATAGAGATATAAAGACTTTAATTATTCCTTGTAAAGAAGTAAAAATCCACATTGTGGCTGGTGAAAAGCAGATCTAGAGATACAACTCTTTTTTTATCTCTAAAAATCCCTCTAAAATATCATTGAATGAGCTAAAAATGTGCTGTCACTAAGCTGTTTTATGCTTCTAATGAAAAGATGACATTTGTGGAAAGTTTTTTTTTTTTTTACACATCACATGGTTTGGTTCACCCAAAGTACATAAATAATTATTGTATGTATATGTTTTTTTAATCTTTATAATACCTAGGATTTTTGTTTATGGTGCTCACAGCATTGAAAAAATGTGCAACACAGAAACCGTGTTTGGAAAAATCTTTCATTACATTTCTTTCTGCTGAAGAAATAGCCGCTGCTCTCTGTGAAACCTGTTGACAGCTCGTTCTGTGGAATATTCACAGTAACAGGGACATTGCTTTTTTTTTTTTTTTTTGCTGTGCTGTAAGCACCACAAATGAAATTTCATTCAACTCCATTATGTTGGGGAACAGCAGAGTGCTCTCAAAGATAGAAAAACATAAGCTAGCAAAAACAAAACTGTCCGCATATCCAGATAACTCGAGGCATAAGTGGGAAAACTAGTTATTTCATAAACTGGATGAACTGAACCATTAGTTTTGGTGTGAAAATATTTAATTATATAGTAGGTGAGAATTGCACTTTTTTTTCTTGAATGTGCCTGCATGCGATAATATCAATTTCATGTAATTTCACATCCAATAAGACTATATACACACGCATTAAAAAAACACATTTAATACTGTATGTAGGTTTTAAAATGTTGTACAGGACAGGCTATATATATATCAAAGAAGGTTGTATGCATGAGCTTTATATACACTTCTTATACATTATACCTTTTATTAGTACCTTTAACCAATTATCCTTCATATACTTGGTGCACAAAGCATGTGAATATGCCTTTCTAGAGTATAAGGATGGACAAAAGGACTCTGTGTAATACAGGCTTTGTGTAACACATCCACAAAGTCAGGCCTCTCATCCTCTTTTATCCTGTGTTTTCTTTTATAGCCGCTCCAGTCTGAATGCCAAACTCGATGAGACTGTGCCCTTGAAATGTGACGAACCTTACATCACTCCCTCCATGGTCAGCTTATCCGCCCCCGTGGTGACCTCATCAGACAGGGACGGCTCCGCCACCACCACATACTCTCAGAGCAACATTGTCCGAGTATCTGCTTTGTAGATGTCATGCCTATCTGATCTGAGCTAACTGGTCTCAAGAAGCACCAGATGCTAAGGAGAGGGACCACCGAGCATCAACCTGCCATAATCTAGAGGGATTATAAGATTAGCAGAGGACAGGGTTTTTTCAAGTAGTGATCTCATCTGATGTCAAACTCTGCTTGGTATTAGAGTGATATGGACATCTGCCTTGGAAGAAAAGTGACCAGCAGATCTTGCTCCATTAAGCACAGCAGAGCAAGGAAGTGTTGGGATTGCGTGGTTATCGATGTTGCCTAAAACTACTGAAAAAAAAACCTTTATTTTTGAATATGTATTGTAGTCGTATTTGTTGTCTTCTGATTCAAAGGATGAAAGGCAGATGTTTTGAAGGTCATCCTTGATGGCCTCTGATGACAAAGCACACATATTCATTAACTGGGGACCATCTTTGTGAATATTAAATCAGCCATACGTTAAAAACATACATTCACTTCACTTCACCACCCAGTTAAATAGATTGTTTTGAACCCCCTTCAATTAACTTGTCTCTAAATAGTCCCCCTCACTGTTGTAAATTCAAAAAATCATGCATCCACTGGAATGGATAACTGTTGTGAATATTCATTAACTGATTCATTAACTGGTTGATGTCATCGCTTGATGAGTAAATTATAATACGCATCATGACATGTTTGTGAAATGTGCAAGTAAAAGTCGAATCCAAAATCTGTGTTAGTTTACATATTTGACATTCTGGTATGAATCTACTATGTGAAAGCCACTTTTTATTAAATAACAATTGAAATATACAGGGTACATATTAGTTAGGTCACAAAGTAGAAATATAAATTCATGTGTTCAGCAACACTTAACTAATACTAACACTAATGTGGACCTGGACAATATGAAAGAGTGTTGAACGTCCATTCCATTGAGTTCCTCTTAAATTATGATATTAAAAAGCGAGACTTGGTAGATTTCACTGTGTTAAAGGCCCATTTTGTACATTTTTCATATTGTAAATATCTCGTTTAGAACTTTACCAACGCATTTGAAGTCGGATCCTCTTATTTCTAGATTTAGTTGACAGTTGTTGGCATACTATTTCTGTCTGTTCGGTGGTTGAATTAAGGATTTGCATGCTGTCATTGCAGAATTCTGTTTTATTAAAGTGTGTCTCTGCTTCCTGTTGGAGATTTGTCAGTAAAAATGAGATTGATGAAAGGAAACACAACGAGGCTTGGTGTATGTTATGATGTAAATTCTGCAACACTTTGCTTTTAATGGAATACAAATCTTGTCATGGACTACATATATATATAAAGGGTAAGGACAAGGGACAAATAATCACACATTGTGCATTTGGTGCAGTGGATAAAATAAATACTGTAGCTCTACTGAAACATCCATTAAATGACCCATGTCTTTTTTTTTTTTTTTAATAAGACAAAGAGAACACAATTAGGTAGATTTCATAACGTTTTGCTTAATTACTCAAAGACTATCTCCAATAACATGATGTGAATATAATAATAATTAGGCACTGCTGGAGGACGTGTGAGGACCTGACTGGCCCAGTGGTGGGTCCTGGCGGCGGGGTCTCTGGAGACAGACAAGCAGGCTCAGTGAGGACTCAGCAGTGTCTCCCTGCTGGGCTGATTACGTTGGTTCAGTCTGTTTCTCACAGCATGCAGTGCCTCTGCAGTGTTTAGTAACTGCTGAGAAGTCAATCTGCATAAAATCTAAGTTAACATAGTGGCGTATGGAATTATAGGTTATACGCAAAATGAAAATTTCACACTCGAACGTCTGGGGTTATCATGTCGTTAGGATTTGAACACTGACTAGACAAATGTTAACCATTTTAATATTCAGTGACATAGTGAATATTGAATGTGGTCATTTGGTCTAGTGTCACTCAGTGGTGGACAAAAGTGGAGACATTATCATTTCTTATTGAAAATGGATTTAACTCTGTTCTTGAGCCTATAAAACTCTGTCCGAAACTGAGGGTTCACCGCGGCGTATATGATTGGGTCGCTCAGTGATGTGATGCAGGCAACAGACACTGACAGGATCTCCACGTCTTGAATGATTGTAATCTGAAAAAAAAAGAAAAAAAGCGTTTAAGAAATGTCAAACAAACAAACAAACAACGCAAGTTCACGTTTTCAACCTTGAGTTTGTTCTTGAGAATACAAGATAAAAACAAAAACAAATCAACTTCTTGACGGTTTTATATTTGCTGGGTTCATATCAATTTTTGGAAAGCCTAAAAAGTAACAATTCAGAACAAGGTTGAGAATAAAAAAACTGTATCTTACACTGTGTGACATGCAGAGTGCCAGTAAAAGATCCATCCTTAACTCTACAAACACTCACCTGTGTGTTCTTGTTTTTTTGAACTACAAAGTTCATCAGGATAGTTGTAATCAAAGGTAGCCAGAATAAAAGGAACGTTATGATTATGTAGCCAGCACGCTTGGCCATTTTGCTTTCCTTCTTTTTGTTTGCTCTTTCTTTACTGGCTTTTGAGGGCATCATGCAAACGGCACCTTCCATGTTTTGTTTCATAGCCTCTGTTTCTGCGACATTATTGGATACCGGAGGCAGTGAAGACACTTGATCTGCTGTCACAACAGCCAGCGTTTCTCCTCCAATGCTGTTCTGAGCCTGTTTCGGTTCAATCAGCGAAACGGACGTGGATTTAGGATTGTCTAACTGTGCAGAAGAGGGAACATGGAGACTTGTTTCTTTCATTTCAGAGGCTTCTTTGTCAATTTTCACTCTCTCTTCGGAAAGCTTTTCTGTCTCGAAATTGCCTGACACCTTCTGCGGCTTCGCGGTTGAGCTTGTAACACTAGCAACACCTTCTCCATCTGATGGTTTTGCTTCACATTTTATGACACACGGGTTAGACTGCTCTGTTTTAAAAGGTTTCTTGTCAGTCTGCACTGCAGGATGATGGCGTTCTGTTCCCATCTCAGTTATCTCCACTGTAACTTTTAATTCGTTATTATTCTTTGAACCGACTGAGACACTTTGTGGAGCTTTTGTCGAGGTCAGTAGAGCGGCTGTTGAATCTTTCTTGGATGAATTTGGTTCATCTTGTGTCACCGGCTCCAACTGAGCAACGATTTTGCTCAAAGTCTGGGTTTGATCGGGCTTTCTTTGTTCATTTTTCATAGCCAAAGATTCTTCTTTCTTCTGTTTATCCTCTGTTTTAACAGGAAATGTACCTTTGTCAAATATTTTGCGATTGTGTGACCTCACAAGGTTAAATATGCGAGCATAGAATCCAATAATGACACCAAAGCAAGATGCCCATAGCGGGAACAACATGTAAAGTCCAAAGGTGTCATAGGAGGATGATGGTTCTCCTTGTGATCCTTTGCATTTAACATGCACAGGCGAGTCCCTCACAAACATCAGACAAAAAACAGCCACCAGAATAGCTAAAGTCCATGTGAGAGGAATCAATACCATAATCCGTCTTCTCCTTTGAGTAGTTTTGAAAGGTTGCGCAATGGCCTGGTATCTTTCCGCGCTTATACAAGCTAGCGTTAACAGTTGAATGCAACAGCTGAAGGAGAAACAGGCCACTTGTGTATCACAGATGAACGTGTCCACATGTCCTCTTTGATACACGATCAGAATGATGGTTAGGAGGATGGGGCAGTCGATTACACAACGAAGGATGTCTATAACTGCGAGATTCACCACAAGTGCGTTATTCCACGTTTGTAGTGATTTCTGGTGATAGACTGCCAGTATGACAAAAATATTTGCTGCAATACCTACAAGAGAAGTGCTCAACAGAATCAAGCTGTTTGCCACAATGAAGGCGATGTCAATGTATTTCTCCCAAATGGTGTTGTTCCCGGAGTCCCATGCAGTTGTAGGCTCACCTCTCATCTCCAGGTTCAAAGAGTCAACATGTTTAGTTCTGCATCTTCAGTCTTACTGTGTTACCCAAACATACGTTAAACCTGCGTCTCATGTCACCGAGTGATTCTCCACTGACTGAGTATTGAACCTGTAGCTTGGACAAGTTAAGCCAAAGCATCCGCCCTTTTCATTATCACTCCACAGCACCAGCGAGTCACCTGGGAGTCGTCACTATTCATATTCATTAAAAACTGTGCTGCGTATTCACTGAAGAGACGACCGGGGGAAAAAAAAAAAGGATAGCTGTTAATTGAAAAGTAATTACGTCACTATGGTCTCCTTATCCTTATATCCAACCTTGAAAAGGGGCTCAAAGCTGAAATGCAATAAAGATGATGCAAAGGACATGCATATATATATGTGTGTGTGTGAAGTAAACAGCTGTCCATTTCATTTAAAGCAGTATCTCGCCGAGGTTAAAAGCTTTGCATTAACGGTGCCAGATGGATGACTTCTTGAATTGGCTCAGGACATAAAAGAAAGCCACGATGCTGGATTATAGCATGACATTGTGTAATCCTGTTTGGAGATAAAGTGTGAAATGCTCTTTGCTTCAAATGTGCAAGATTATGGACTATACCAAATCTGGGATTAGATCAACACAATATATTTTCCTCCTGACCATCCCGCATATTAGACAAATTCCCTTTAAAGGTTATATAGCTGCATAATGGAGGCAAAAACTAAGCTTACAGAAAACCTGCTAGTAACAAATAAGATAAACACATAAACGGAGACAAAGTGACAACCAACTTGTTTAAATAGAAATGAGGTAAAAGAGTGAAATTAGAAACACTTTACATTTACATTAAGGGTAACAAACAAGTAAGAGGAAAACAAAACCGATCAAAAAAGTCCTAACGTACTGTATCTACAAAGACACTTTTCCAAATCACTAACATGGTGTACATACATAGAGATCACTTTTGTGTGCACAGTATAATTAGCAGACCAGTTGTACCTATTAAACCACACAGTTGTTCTACAAAGCACAGAAATGCCAAAGTCAAAGTCAAAGGTTTAATTAACTCCTGGGTGTCCATGCAGGGGATTGGACTGCTGCATTTGAATCTGACCAATAAGGGATGAATCTGGTGTTCGACGGTAGGGAGGACAAGCTGATCACACCTGAAGGGTTTAAGCAAGAAGAAAAAAAAAATGAGGAAGAAACAAACACATAAAGTACAACAGAAGAAAATAGTACCACTTGACCTGCATGTAAGATACAGTTCTATATTTGTCATTTAAAAAAAATAAAATAAAGATAGGTCAAATGACGTCATACTGGTTTATTTCATTTTCATTAAAGGTACTAAACTGAATCAAGGTTTATTAGGTCTAATAACCAAAGCATCAATAGAAGCATATTGACAAACTGAAAAACCACATCAATGAATAAAATAAAATTAACTACACCACTTGATTCGAGCATATCAAACACCAACTCAACTTCAACAGTTAAACTTCTCCTCCTCGTCCTCTTACTTCATCTTTATTCAGTAATGCATATTAATCTTCATTCTTGGGGCTCAGGTGTGTGCCATGTGAGACATGACGTCATGCGTTTGAATTAGGCCCAGAGATTTTGCCATTATGTCATCTTTCTCTGAATTGTTTAATCCCCTTTCTGAACTGTCTAAGGATTAAAAAACCTTGCAGTGAGGTTAGCCAAAAAAAAAAAAAAAAATGAAAGCGAGGGGTGGTGAGTTTTAGGTCAGTGCACAATCTAAGGGAGTGCATATCATGTTGTTTTCCTGCAACTAATAAATATTTCTCCTGAGTAAATTGTGTTTGGATATCTGAAAAATGTGAGAATTGACAAAACGTAGGGCTTGAGCACTGAATAATCCATAAATAAATGAGATTATTTGGCCAGGCTGTCAGCGTTGATTGGATGATGTATCTGGGTAATGATATTATGTCAGAAGAGGTGCAATGCAGTCGGTGTTTAATTTACACAAAATCATTGTTCCCAGGAAAATGCCTTGTAATCTAAAAAAAAGTGGTGCACATTCTGCTATAAGTATGAATCAATACACACATAGGATGCATTGCCCAACACTCTGAAAAAGCATCTAACTCGCTCACAGAGAGGACATTTCTTCTTACACCACATGAAAACCAGTCCAGTGCATTTTATTTATGAACAAAAAAAAAATCAGGGCTGAAAGGTCTCACTTTCCTCACAGGTTCCTCTCTGCAGTCTGTATTTGATTTGCCCAGTCTTGTGAAAAATGCATACAAATGGAAAATTACAAATCTCACATCTCACACAAAAAAAATAAAAAAAATTTCAATAAGTGTTTTCTGTCCTTTCAAGATCACCTTTTTTTTGGACTAGTTTTCCACCTGCACAAACATCTAAAAACATCAATATGAAAAAAAAAAGCTAGCATGTTATTGAAACATACAGAAAATAAAGCCACCTCGCTGAATGCTCTCATTGTTATGGAAAAAGAACCGTGATGGGACAAAAATACGACAGGGACATCCTGCAATATAATGCGATTTAATAAAATGACAAAAAGAAACTACAGCCTCAAAAAGGTGATTAATCATCTCTACTCTGACACACTCTTTTGGGTGCTATTGTATTGTATTGCATTATGTTTCCTATTTTGTCCACCTTCTGTTTCTCAGCTATCAGTCTCTGAGCTGATTCTGTTCTCACTGGGCTACAGTGAAGACCTCTCTGAAAGACGTGGATGTGTAGATGTGCAGCTCTGCGTCTTAGATGAGGCACCAACAAACACTGACAACCATGGCAGCTTCTTGTCTTTGCTGGAAAACGTCACAGAGGCAACACCTTGCTCTGCGCGTTGAAGTTCCTGCTCAAGGAGTGCATGTTGATGCTGATGCCGGTAGGCCCGTGAGGGATGTAGCGGCCGCACGACAGCACCTCCAGAGCAGCATCACGAAACTGTTGGACACAAAAACACAAAAACACACATGTCAGGAAACATAACATAAGCAGTTCAGATATGTTTTCCTTATGCTTCCTATATTTGTTTTTCAATCTCAATTTTAGAGCTGCTTACCTGCTTGTTGGAAAGGAAATAGATAATAGGGTTATAGACAGGGCTAGTCTTGGCAAAGTACATGGGCATGGTGGCGACCAGTGGAGGGATGTAGAGCTCTGGATCCACGACTACAACCACAGACAAGACTGTGTAGGGTAGCCAGCAAACAAAAAAAGCTATGATCATAGCCAGGACCATACTAATGGCATGATCATTCTCTTTCTGGCTGGAACGCCCACCCTGGAGCTCCACGCTCCTGTTCAGCTACGAGTAGAAAAGGAAATTTGACTCCCATTAAAGACTTATAACTTGTTTTGACAGTAGGTGGTAAATTGCAAACAGATGAGGATGGATTTTAAATTATGCTCTAATGGTGTAGACGTGCACTAAATATGCAGAAGCCATCATTAACCTACCTTATTCATGGATTTCAGTACTTTAGAGTAGCAGTAGATGATGACTGCAACAGGGAAAATGAAGCAGAGGAGCGTGTAGAGGATGAGATAGCTGTAGTTACTCCACGACCGCTCCTCCCAGGACAGAGAACAGGAGGTCTGGATCCCTTCAGGTCCATAAGAGCTCCAGCCGAATAACGGTGTCACAGCCCAGAACAAGCAGAAGACCCAGACAATTAGGAGCCCAATGATGCTTCTCCGCATGCTCAACTTTAAACCAGCTTTAGGCTTACACACAACGTTGTACCGCTCATAGGCAAGCAGTGTCAGGGTGCAGAGAGACACCAGACCTAGGAGAGAGAAACAAAGCAACAAACAAGGTTTAATTGACTGGCTTATTCTGAAGCTTTCATCTGCATCTCAGCAGATGCTTGGATGTCATAGAGAACATCTTCAGTATCACCATGACAACAGAGAAAACTCCATCCACCAAGAGGAGCACGAGATGTAGTTGAAAGCTCATGTTTTTTGTTTTTTGTTTCCAAGGTCAAGAAGAAAATACATTTGATGAGAGTAAAACAACTTCAAAACACATCAAAGGCCCAGAACATGACCATTTTTGCAGTTAAAGGTTACTCAGACATAACATGAAGAATTTATGGTTATTTTAACTTAAATAATTTTGTTTATGATGTTTCACAGAGATACTACATGTACAAAAACTGCTGTCTCACAACTCCACTTACCAAAATAATTGACTGCAAATCCTTGAAACACGCAGGCTGCATGACCAATAAAGAAAGAGCCTTGGTAGTTAGTGATGGTGACGACCAGGGAGCCGCACAGGCCTATCATGAGGTCAGACACGGCGAGGCTGAGGATAAACACGTTCATGGGCTGCAGGAGATACGGATTCCTCAGCATCACAGTTATTACCAAACCATTGTTAAAAACTGATAAAAGTGTGTTAATGAACATGAGGAAAGAAAGTATGCTGTAGCCCACTCGCGGGAATATGGTGGGCATCACAGTCACCAAGTCGGTGTGGAAAGATGGAGGATGCGAGCTGGAGATCATCGGCGTGCTGTTGCTGTCCATGGTGCCTAAATGAAGTCCAGCTTTGGTGAAAATGTGAGACTGAGTCCGCAGGACCCAGCATCATCGATCTTATCATCTCTGATCCCTGGTCGACCACTCAGCTTTTCTTATTTTCAGAGATCTCAGATTGTCCACCTGTCTGATAGAGAAAGCCCCAAATGCAATATGGGAAATTGGCTGGTAACACGATTTGAAAGGGATTAATCCCAATAAACCAGCTGCTATAATGGTAATTGGAAAGTTGAGAGTTGCTAACAAGTTAGTCCCCAAAATAAATTTTCAAATTTGGATGTATGGTCTTTTGTTGTTTATACAAATAATAGAAAATGAACTACTCATTCACTAATCACACACTTGCTAACTGAATCTAATTACAGTATAATTAACCTAACCCATACTACTTACTTTAAATTAATGACATAAACACATCACTAGGATCATTAAGCCATTTCCATTTTAATAAATAGGTAAAATAAAAATACACTTCATCAAAAGCAAAAAAAGTTAACACACATTGAAAGCTACAGAAACACAAATAAACCATGAGGTCTGGGTTGTGGCCACTGTTTAAGATTTCCCCCTTTTATTTTTAAAAACCAAATTATTAAAAACTCTTTTTTTAAATATATCAATCTCAGCCTTCAATCCTGCACACGTTAAAACATTTCACACATTTTATGTAAAAGTGTTAAACCCATGAAGATAAAACTCAATGATGCCTTCACAGATGAAATAGCAACATTAGTGCTAAACATAGCACTAGTTTTTTTTTCCTGACAGAAAAGAACATTTTTCATCTGCTAAAATGAGACATGACAGGCTGTTGTGTAAAAACGGTTAAAATAATTAAACACATAGATATCATAACTTGACTAAAATGCTGCAGCAGGATAGTACAAAAATATATACATTACAGTAATGTGAATAAAAGATTAAGGCAACCGAGTTTACAATGTAACTGTCATATCCAATTATTCACATTTAAGCAGCAGTTTCTTACAATTTTATAGATGCAAATGATAAAAAGGCAAAGGTAATCTTTAAAACAGGATGTACAAGTAATACTACAGTACAGATACAGCATAATAGACTTAATGTGTGATTGCCCCCTATTGCTTAGACTTTGTAAGTGCATCCTATTTGTAACATTTCTCACTGCGCCTCTCGCTCTCATACATCAAGACATATACATCCAAAATCTGAGTGAATATTAATAATTTAAAATAGAAGGTATCCAGGTTTTAAACGAAAAAGTATATACTCTGTCACTTGTGTTATTTGTCTTAAAAAGCACTACCTTTGCACACCTAATTCTAACCTAGATCTAATTCTAAAGCTCAATAAACAAATCAACATTTTACATGATTGTTACCAATTGTACATAAGTTAAAATGTGGCGTGCATCTTCTAAAATGCCATACCTCAAAACTTCTCAAAAACCCACTTATGTTTAACAGAGATCATTCAATCCCTGTCTTTATTTTTAAACTTCCTCCTTCTCTCTAATCGGTCTCTGCTTTGGTCATGTGGAGCTGTGAGGAGATGCTCGTGCCATCAGGAGTGTGTTCAGGCCAGAAGGGGGACTCGTGCTGCAGAGGAGTACGGCGAGGGAAAAAGGTGTGCTGGAAGTCGTAGTTGAGCAAGCAGCTAATGGAGGCCATGTAGATGTCAGCAAAGCGTGACAGTCGGCGTGAGAAGTAGGTGGGGTTGTGGTACGTCCGGAAGAGACTCCCAAACTGAACGTTGAAGATGTTCTTTGTCTGTGGCCTGCCATAAAAACACATCAAGATGAGGTTAGATTAGTTTTACAAGAATAAATCATCAAAAGCAATTTCCAAATAATAATAATCTTCTTTACCTCATGGCTTCTCTTTCTCTAATCCACTCTTCAACGACAGCTTGAGATGTTGGATCCCTGTGTACCTGTTTGGAAGCAGCGCACAGAAGCTCAGCACACGATTTAGAAAATAGAGAAAGAAAATGAAAAAACGTTACACGGAAAACACACACACACGCACACACACAAACACACACACACACACACACACACACACACACACACACTTACCTGCATCTGCTCAATGAGTCCAGTCAGTGCCTGTAACCAGGTTGTCATGTGAACATACTGCTCTGTGTTCATGATCTTGATCTCCTTTCTTAACTCGGGGATGATGGCGCCGGTCCTCCAGCCGTGCTTCAGTGTCAAATCCTGAAAAGTTAAAGACCCGTTTTGAAGCACAACACTGGGTATAGGATGATTTGTCAATAAATTAGTTCATAAATTCACTTGTTTGGCTTAAGAGTTATGTTTCCACATGCAGGGAATAATTAAGCAATAATAAACACAAGGGAGTGCTATAAGTAGGTTGCTGGGGGTTTGAGGTACATATTAACTTTTTAGACTAATTACGCAGCCTGACTTGAGTGTTATTATTGTTGTTACACTGTTGATTTGTTGTTTACCTTGTTTAATTATAATAATTGCAACAATTATGACAAAAAGGTGTTCATTCACTGTTCTGCAGATTTTTTAATAAAACTGCATAAAGTACAAATAAAATATTGCTGCATCCATACTCCCCCGTTCTGTATCTTCCTGGTAGCTCAGTGATGCTTCTACTGTGTGTCCACTTGCAGTAATGATCTCACCCTACAGCCAGAGACTGTGAGCTGTCCTTGGTGTAAACCACATACGCCATGTTCCATCTTTCTAAATAAGCAAGATGACATGTTTGACAGCTGGCTGCCAGCCACCAGCAAGGCATTATGCCAAAGATGTAAACGCTGCCATTTATTAACAACACTTACTAGTTGATATGACAAACGTCATAACTCACGGATGCAGTAATGCTGGTTAGTTTGTCAGCTGAAAGGCAGTAATTGGTAAATGTATAGGTTTCAGGTATAAAAACATGAATAAATTGCAATGATTCTCACTATTGTAGATGCCGTAGAAGTTGTATATCAAGAGACACTGACTCTCATTAAAATGCTGTCATCCAAACCGAAAGCAGCGCTAATGTAACTGTGCACAGATAATTATATTCTCGACCAGCTTATTCAAGTATCATTGTTCTATTTTTAAACATTCAGTCGGTATCTCACTATGTGCTTACTGATTATAGATCAGCCATTCAAGTTTAATAGAAACACACTAAAGTCTAAAATAAGATCTTAAATGGAGATCAATGCAGGGTTACTATGGGCATAAATATGTGTCACTAGAAACTGAATTTGAATAATTTATATTTGAATTTGAATAGCTCAATTTGAATAATTGTATTCAAAAACTGAATGGCATAATTTGATATTGAATTTCGGAAACTGAATGTAATATAATGAAATTGGATTAATTTGCTCTGAAACTATATTTGATCCTCACTGATAATTCAACTCTCTACATACTTCCACAATCAGTTCTCACAGTTACAAGTTTTATTGCAACTTTAAATGCAATTATTCAATTTGAGTTACTTGATTTTAAATATAAATGATTCAAATTCAGACATATATTTCTGTCTATAGGTTACACTCTCTTTTCATAATATCTTTCATGCTACTAATACTTGTGTATTATTATGGTCCTTTGTTGTAAATATCACTTGCTGCTGCTTACTGCCAAGTCACTGTAGATATGATCGCCAAAGTAGAGCACTTTGGATCCTCGCCAGCCGGTGAGTCTCAGGAACTCATAAAGGTTTCCCTGCAGCGATCAAACATACACACACACAAAAAATAAAATCAATAATATATTCTATAAAGTGTATCCAGGAGTAATTTGTCAGAAATCTTTAACTGGCATGTCGTAACTGGCACAACACCTGTTTGTAGATTTGCCCCTTTTCCAATCTGTGAATCCTGTCCCACAGCAACGAACCTTTGTCTGTCACACGCCTGAAAGGTCTGGAGCGAATTACACAAAGACAAACCTTACCCACATATTATGTACAAATAGTGTACATGGTCTACTGGCGAATGAATCTGCTGGCATCATGGCCGTACTGTATGTACTCATGAGACCTCTACTGGCATAAACAAGGCACAGCGTGGGCATAGTATGAACTGTGGACACACAAACACACTTACTTTCTCCTGTCGTTGAAGAAACTAGGTTTGTCGGCCTGAACAATAACAATATCAAAGAGATCCCTCCAGTCCTTCCCCACTATGTAGCTCATTCCTCGGTCCCTGAGAAGGACAAAGATTCAAGACGTCACCTTTTATACTTTCCTCTGCAACCTTTAAGAGCTCGTCATGAGGATACTGTAACTCAGCTCAGGGCACAGCACAGAGTGATAGTGATGCAAACATTAGCAACCCTACTGTGTGTCCATTCACGCTACACTGTTTTTCAATTAGAGGGAGTGAGATTCTGCTTATAATTCTACACAAAACTAACACTCTTTTAAATTAGGACATAACTTTAATAATGGGGCTCTGGGAAGCTCTTTGAGGTGGGATATGTGGAGTTGGTCATTTTGTGCAACCAAACTCTCAAAATAGGATCATATATTATATATAATATTATATATACATAATACCTTGAGTAGGTATACGTTGGCACCAATTTAAAAAACAAACAGTACACTTGTTCATACCTGACATTTTTAATTAACTGTGCTAACAAACACTTGCAACCTGTTTGCTCACACTTACACAAAGTCAAAGGGGCTGTTGGTAATGAGGAACATCTTTTTTCCATGCTCTGACAGCTTTTTCAGCACGGCGTGGCTTTGCTCACCATAGCAAATGTATTTCTCTGGAAAATAAGCAAACACAGAGCGAAAAGACAGAGAGAAATAGAGGATTAAGGAGAAGAGTTGGGCATGGGTTTTTCTGATATAATTTGTGCAAACAAATTCCCTGTTATCACAGCCTCATTGTTTCTGAATGATATTTTATCTCTTGGCAACAACTCAGGTGTGGCTATATAATTTATTTTATATTAGTTCAAACAGAGTCATATAAATTAAAGAACATTACCAATATCTGCTTCCACAGCTCGGTACATAATGCCCTTGACGTGAACGTCTCTAATGGCTTCCTGTGAAGAGGAAAAAGTAAACAACCACCAGCCAGGAAGTCATGAATTCACTGAAACAATGTTTGAATTCAGCTCCAGTAGCACTTGAAAGCACAAATGAAGTGCATCTCTGAATACAAATAAATCTGAATAAAGTAGGCTCTGGAGTTTAGTTACTTTGGTGACAATGAGAGAAAGTTTCCATCACATTTTGAAAAGAGTAATGTGCCTTTGAATAGTTGAACAGGTGAAAAGAAAGAAAGATTATTTGATGTACACAAAAGCTAAAGGAAAATAAAGCTAAAAAATATGACAGGGTTAATACAGAATAATAAATCAGGCTTGGAAAGGAAAAGATGTCGGAGGGTATCCTTGAAAAGTTATGAGGCACTCATGGAACAGAGAGTGTGTGTGAGGGCTTTTAATGACAGCAATCTGTCACAAAAAACTACAGCATCACACAGAATAGACAGGACCAGCATGACAACTGCTCTCAAAGGGAAAACACAACGCTGATTTCTCGCCCCTCTCCCTCTGAAGTAGCAGAGCCACCGGAGAACAGACGCAGATGGCTGGAGGCAGGCTTGCTCAACTAAAATTAGACACTGGGTTTTCAGAGCTAAAATTAAGATGGCATTCAATGGCTGGAGTATCACAGCACAATTATGTACATGTGGTTGGATTTGATGTATTTGTGAACACTGGCTCTGGGGAGAGCTGCAGTCATAGTGTAGCTGAATCATCTGATCGGATTATTGCAATAATTTGATGCACTTTAACAAAACACTGATCAAAAAATGTAGAAGATAACAAGATGGTTCACCTTGACGTCTTTGTAGAGATGGACTGGCTCATAGTCAATGTTGTGTCTCATGAAGAAGTCATTAACGCAGCACAAGAGGGTCATCTCTGGCAGGGAGAATATGTCCATGAACTGTTTCATGGTGTGGCCATGAGAACTCTGCAGGACAGCGGTTAACATTGTCATATTCTGTTGTTTTCAGGTTTGCAGTACCTGTGGTAATACAGATAGGTGTGTGGAAGTGATCTTACCTTGCCATAGAAGTCACTCATGATCTCTAGAGGTACGTGACAACCTTCATACATGGCAATTACTTCCTCATCAGGAACTGGGTGAAGACCCCTGTGGAAGAAACACAAAATATCACAAAGACAGATAATAATAATAATAATAATAATAATAATAATAGAATTCATGGTAATTCACGTGCAGTGTTGACAACAAAAGGGATAATGAAATGTTAAATGATTGTGTTGCTTACTGTAATCTTTTGTTAATCAATAAACAGTAACTTCTACTTTCCCCTGAGTTTTATTCATTACCCGCTACCCAGATGTGAGATGTAGTAGATTACAGATACCGGTATACAGTTCCCAGCTGGATGTAGTGAAAAGCGTCAATCTTCATCAGTAGTGCCTATAAAAAATTCATTGAATATTTAAAAGAAAAAAAATTAATTTGTACTTAAAGTACAAATGATGCAAACATTTTTGAGATAGACAAAGCTCTTCCTACCTTCTGAACATCATAGTGAAGTCCTCTTACAGCAAAATTAGGAATATACTCATACTTCCGCAGACCCTCTGGATACTAGTCACAAAAAAAATTCAGATGTTGGTATGACAACAAAAAAGATGATTAGCGTAAACCACAACGTTGTTGCACAATCCACCTACAGTATTAAAGTAAAACAATGCCTGGTGTGTAACACCTTAAATGTCAGGTGAATATCAAGTTTCTACTACTAATCTGTTAGCATATCTACTGGAAATGTGACAGTGTCTCTCTAGTGAGAGTCTGATCAGATTTTTAACGACATGCATTGTTATTATTCTGTTCTATGAGTTGATCAATTACAGAGCTCACAAGTCCTTTTTTTTTTTAGCCAAGATGAATTATTCAGTCAGTATCTGGAGCAGAAGTACTGTATGTTTGATGTGCCAGATTTTAAAGAGGATACACATATATACACACTCTGTGTTTAGTGATGAGGATGTCCCGTGCTATGTTGAAGATGAGGGTGTGGAGGTGCCTGGAGTAAAACGCCAGGGTGTAGTCATAGTCAAAGCCATAGATCTCTGTGTCTCGGAGGCTCATCTCGTTGTTGGCAAAGATGGTGTCAGGGTTGACCGAGTTTGTGGATATGACCGGAATCGAATCTGAGAGGAGAGAAACAACAGAAGTTATATTGCTGGAAGAAACACAACAACACAACTTTTGCAGACAGCTTCCACTTGAAAATATGATGGTTGCTTTAATAGAAAGATAGATAGAAGAGATATAGTGTGATAAAAAGGTATATATCAAAGTTTCTTGAGGATTGTGGAAGTGTTGCTTTTGATTTGGTGTTCAGGGTTGTGCTTAAATTAGACTATTGCTCACCAATTAAGAGCATCTGCAAATTAGATTTCTGTCTATTAGTCAGTACCACCACTTACTAATGAATGTGTATGCATGCATGGTGTAATTATTGTGTTAAGTGTCAAGTGGCAAAACATACTCAAACATGCAAGAGGAGGTAATGGGTATATAACACAAACAGGTTGAGATGGGAAGCTTCAATTTATGCTAGCTTATAGCTACAATATATCATTTATACATTAGCAGGATGGCTTTATTGCATGAAAGGTTGCTAAAGTGAGTCTCTGGCAGACAGTGTGGCGATGGAAATAGTCGGTGCATCAGCTGCTGGAAACATTGATCATAACAGGGTTATAAGGGAGAATAATGTGGAACATGTGAATACATAAATGGTCTCTGTACTGTGTGTCCATACCTTCAGTCTGCCTTTTGGTTTCATTGTAAACAGACCACAGCCTCTCTGCCATGTCCTGGCCGTGTGAAGAGCTGCTACACACAGATGCTGCGTAGTTGTTGGCTCTGGGTTGTTGTGACAGTAGTTGACCCACTCCATGAGATACCGCGCCGAAATGCCGTTTCCATAAACGAGACCTGAATGTCTGGTGCTGTAAACCCTGTAAGGCGTTACAGAAAATGTTCGCCTTTTGCAAACAGTCCTTGTGCTTCACAAGAGTCGACAGGGGAAATGACAAGGACGCCATGGCTGTGAGCTATAAGTGACAGCCCGTGTGTAGGTCGCGGAGGGCTCCGGGACTTGTGCATGCGGTGGACGGTCCCTGCTGTAACTACTGAAAGTGTCCCTGGCTGGAAGCATCGCACGTCACTTCCGCGTTTGGCAAGGTGTCAGCCAATCAGCGTAGCTAATGCGTCTCCTACTTTCCATTAACAGCTGCGTTATGATACCAGACACATGGATTAAATATGCATAACGCAGCTACTGTAGCTACAAGAAGAAGAATTAAAAATCATAGTCAAGTCAGAACTATATGGTGATTTAAACATTTTAAATCAAAGTTATTATATAGGCTACTAAGTAAAAAATAAGCTGTCTAAGTCAAACCTTAGATAACAGTCAGTTATGAGACACGTGATTTGAACTCAATAAATGTATGAATTAAAAGTATGAAATAAAAGTATAAATCAAAATATTTGCTATTTTTTGCTTAGTTACTATTTTAAACATCTGCCTCAGCCTTGATGTTATTGTTTAATTTTTCTCATTTCTAATCTTTCATATAGACTATATTGTTTATTTTCTGTTAATAATTAAAGGATGTGTTCACAAATGTTAAAGTCTGTATTAAAACAATGGTTTGGTGCCCAAATGAACACTGCAATAGTTAAATGAAGGGAGCCAAAATACACAAGCCTACTTCTGTGCAGAAATGTTTTTTAAAAGTGTATCTGAAGCTAATATACGACTTCAGCCATCCAAATCCAAAGCTAGTAGATATACATTAGTCTTTTTAGTGGCACAGTCCCTCTTTTTGTTAGTGTACTTCCACTACAGCTACAGGGAAACACCGTCTGAGGAAACACAAAAAGGATTTGATGTGTAAATGTGGCAGATATGCACTTGATAATAAGCTTCAGATAAACTTTTACTGTGTGTAGATACTGTGAATTTTGGCCCCTGTCACTTACATTGGAAGCACATTTAAAACCAGTATAAACAGGAAGAATCATTACAGCAAGGAAAACCTGTTTCAGTGTTTATGAGGCCACTTTGTCTTCTGGCATCTGACACTGTGTTAAAGCAAACTACATACAGACTTTCAAATCTTTCAAAGTATATATTCACTGTCTCCTTTGACAACTGTGTACATTATAATGTATTTCATGCAGTATTTAGTGTAAAGAAAATTCAACCAATACGTCAATGCACATGGTATGGACAATTCCAGTCAGTATAACCTCCTCTCTCTCACACACACATCTAATATTACACAAACTCCAATCCCCTCACAACCATAAGTGCTATTTGACACCTGTAGCCTGATCAGTACCTGACCCACACAGCCAGGTATCACAGGTACTCACACAGCAGACAGGTTGTTTTTTATTTGTTTTTTTAATATATATATATAGTAATGAGTATATTTGTGTGATAATGTTGCACACTATTTATCCATCCATTGGTGGTGACAGCATGAAACAATCTCATCTTTTCTCAAATTGTGTTTTTTTGTAAATGAAGTACATCCATGATTTCAACTCACTAGAGATAAACAGAGCTACCTTTTGAAATAAAAATTATGAGATCTACTTATTCAATGCGCAGTGTCTGTAGCAGGATATCTGACTTACACACCATTTTAGAAAAAGCAATGCAGATCGCCAATATACAGTACTTTATACATATAGATGTATAAATATATATTGTCCATATATACAGTATATATATTTGATGGTGACATTGCATTAGAAAACCAAAGTTTTAACTATCGTGTTGATATAGATTTTTTTTCCAGTGTGAGGGCTACATTTTAGGAAGTGATGTGCTGATTATTCCTTCTTGGCCAATGGTGGCCAGCCACGATTTGCGCGTATTGACTTATGTAGAAGAATCTGATTGGACGGCATGTACCGTAGACTTTGCTGTGATTGGTCTAAGATTGTGCGTGGTGCGCAGCCATTGGTCGGATGTCACGGGTTTAATAGAGTGGGTTCTTTCGGTGGGAGAGGTACCTTGTCAGTCTCTTGTAAAGGCAGTGCTGTGCGCACTGATCCCCGGCTTTTGTCTCAGGATCTCAAGACTCATATCGTCTGTAAAGAAGTATCTCAAAATGAAACGTGTCTGGGTGATAGGTCTCCTCTTCGCACTTTTAGCCTTTGGTGAGTAGCGGAAAGATTTGCTTTATCAAATCACTTTTTTATATCATTAGTTAACGTTTCAGCTAACATTAACGTTAGCCAGTAAGCTAGCGTTAACGTGCTTCTGTGTCTTCTCTGCTCATTCATTACTAGAAACGTAATGCTTTGCATTCCTTGCTAAATTTCGGCCTTTTGTTAGTGATAAAAAACACTATTGATATATGATATAATATGGCCTCAACACGTTTCTCAGAGCAACGCTAGTATCCGTTATTCTGACTTGCTGTTCCAGAAGTTTCTCGTAGAAAACACCATGTTATATGTTACATGTACCTGAATAAAGCTAACACCACCCTGGAGAAGTGTTACTGTTGTGCAGATTCATGTCCATACCCTGGCTGTTTGCTTAACGGTGAACTTGACCAGAGCCACATTTTTAATTACAATATCTAAATATTTCTACAGTTACACACCCAGTAAATAAGGTAAAATATAACTAACATGTTTTTGTTCTTTGGCAGCTTCTGTAAAGGCAGAAGATGAACTTGACATTGATGGGACAGTAGAGGAGGACCTGGGTAAAAGCAGGGATGGCTCCAAAACAGACGACGAGGTGGTTCAGAGGTAGGTGTCACTTATTTTGAATATATTCAGCCTGTTGAGTGAACTGCAGTTTTCACTATCAGGAAAGGTCGACTGAACCTTTAGTTAAGAGCACAAGGTCAATGTGACCAAACTTGTGCACACAAATGCTCACTCACATCAACCCTTGCACTGTAGTAGGCAAAGCTTTGCAGTGCACATCCCTCATTGTGCCTTTGGCTTCAGTCTGGATGCTGATCCCGAGAGGGGAAAACGGCTCTGCATGTTGTTTGTTTGATGGCTACGATTTACTGTTGTGCATGTGCAATTCCCTGATCTCACCTGTATGTGTGTGTGCATATCTGTCTATCCTCAGAGAGGAGGAGGCTATTCAGCTGGATGGGTTGAATGCAGCTCAGATTAAGGAACTCAGAGAAAAGTCAGAAAAACACGTCTTTCAGGCTGAGGTCAACCGTATGATGAAGCTGATTATCAACTCTCTCTACAAGAACAAGGAGGTAAGCAGTTTTTCATGATGATTTCTAAGATTTTCTTGCACAGTATGGGTTGCTGATGTAATGAACTGTGTGTATTTCTATTTCAGATCTTCCTTAGAGAGCTGATTTCCAATGCCTCAGATGCTCTGGATAAGATCCGTTTGCTGTCACTCACCAATGACGAGGCAATGGCTGCCAACGAAGAGCTGACCATCAAAATAAAAGTAAGCACAAGAGAAGAGTGTAAAAGGGGTGGTGTTAATCAGTGTTGCGGTCTTAACTGGTCATGTTAATAGTTGTTCTGTCTGTAAGTTAACTGTCTTGTTCCCCTCTACAGTCTGATAAGGAAAAGAACATGCTCCACATCACCGACACAGGTATTGGAATGACCAAAGAAGACCTAGTGAAGAACTTGGGCACCATCGCCAAGTCCGGCACAAGCGAGTTCCTCAACAAGATGACGGAGATGCAGGATGAGAATCAGTCTACCTCAGAGTTGATTGGCCAGTTTGGTGTGGGTTTCTACTCTGCTTTCCTCGTTGCCGACAAAGTCATTGTGACATCCAAGCACAACAATGACACCCAGCAGATCTGGGAGTCTGACTCTAATCAGTTCTCTGTCATTGAGGATCCTCGTGGTGACACACTGGGCAGAGGAACCACTATCACGTAGGTTTACATCTTATTCAGATGAAAATTATGTAAAGCAAATGGCATTGATAGAGAAATCTAATTAAATCCTCACTTTTTTTTCAGACTGGTCCTGAAAGAGGAGGCCTCAGACTACCTGGAGCTCGAGACCATCAAGAACCTTGTCAAGAAGTACTCTCAATTTATCAACTTTCCCATTTACGTTTGGGCCAGCAAGGTGATTACTTAAGATTCTTCCTTCCACACTTTGACTCAGAGTTCCCAGCACAGTTATATTATGAAACTGACGCATGTAAATGAACACGTGGGCATTGCATAATTTCTTCCCCTTTACACAACAGACTGAGACAGTTGAGGAGCCCATCGAGGATGATGCTGAGGCAGCAGAAGAACCAGAGAAAGAGGCTGCTGAAGAAGAGGCTGAGGTAGAGGAAGAGGAGGAGGACAAAGACAAGCCCAAGACAAAGAAGGTAGGACATGATTGTAGGATTTGTCGATATGGACAAGAATTGCTTTTTTTTTTTTTTTTTTTTTTTTTTAAATATCTGTATTATTGTAAATATTTTTATTTAGACATGAGCGTTTAAACATGAGTATTAGAATAATACTGATATGGTGAGATGATAAACAGTACTAGTGTCACCCAGACCTCAGTTTTGAAACAAATTTGTTTCAAAACTGAAGTCTGGGTGTTTCAATATATTTTTTATTTTTTTTTGGTCGATTTTTCCTTTTGAAAATGTCTTATTATGTTTGTAGGTTGAGAAGACTGTGTGGGACTGGGAACTGATGAATGATATCAAGCCCATCTGGCAGAGACCAGCGAAGGAGGTTGAGGAGGATGAGTACAAGGCTTTCTACAAAACCTTCTCTAAGGTAGGCACTTGAGCTGTAATGCCTTGTCAGGCTTTAGTGTAGTGTGTGTGCATTTAATAATTTTCTGTAGGACCAGCTAATAAAGGTTTTTGTAACTGTTTCAACAGGACAGCGATGACCCTCTGACTCACATCCACTTTACCGCTGAGGGCGAGGTTACCTTCAAGTCCATCCTGTTTGTGCCCCATTCAGCTCCCCGCGGCCTGTTTGACGAGTATGGCTCCAAGAAGAATGACTTCATCAAGGTATGTTAAGCAGTATTTGGTATCCATTTTAGGGGCGTTTTCTTCTAGGGTGATATTTAGGAATCGGGTTTCTAAATTGATGTCTTTTTTGTCACAGCTGTTCGTCAGGAGAGTTTTCATCACAGACGACTTCAACGACATGATGCCCAAGTACCTGAACTTCGTCAAGGGAGTGGTGAGTTGAGAAGCAGCCATGTGATAACATAAGCTATAGAAACTAAAAATAGCACCTGCACTGTGATTAATGGAAATGTATTTCGTCAGGTTGACTCCGATGACCTTCCCCTGAACGTTTCCAGAGAGACTCTGCAGCAGCACAAACTGCTCAAGGTGAGCTTCACATCTAAAATGAGTACAACAATGATTTCTACGGTTTCCCATTTAAATTTAATCCAGCAGAATTATCAACAAGGAAAAATGAAAAGTTCTTGGAATGGGGAAAATTACAAAAGAAAATTTCATTTTCCCGTTCAGGTTATCCGTAAGAAGCTGGTGCGTAAGACTTTGGACATGATCAAGAAGATTGCAGAAGAAGAGTACAATGACAAGTTCTGGAAGGAGTTTGGAACCAACATCAAGCTTGGTGTCATTGAGGACCACTCCAACAGGACCCGTCTGGCCAAACTGCTCCGCTTCCAGACCTCCAACAGTGAAAAAGATCCTGCCAGCCTGGAGCAGTATGTGGAGCGCATGAAGGAGAAGCAGGACAAGATCTACTTCATGGCTGGTACCAGCAGGAAGGAGGTGAGAAGATGTAGAAACCAGTCTGTGTAAAGCTGTAATTAAATGACATTTACCTATTTTTATACTACGCAAAGCTTTTGTAGTTTAATTTTAACACCCAGGTAACTGTTATAATGAAAAAAAATCATTGATTATCTGCTCTAATTTCCCTGTGCAGGCTGAGGCTTCTCCCTTCGTAGAAAGGCTGCTGAAGAAGGGTTACGAGGTGATCTACCTGACAGAGCCTGTGGATGAGTACTGCATCCAGGCGCTACCCGAGTTTGATGGAAAACGCTTCCAGAACGTGGCAAAGGAGGGCGTCAAATTTGACGAGAGTGAGAAGGGCAAGGAGAAGAGGGAGGCCCTGGAGAAGGAGTATGAACCACTCACCACTTGGCTGAAGGACAAGGCCCTGAAAGATAAGGTACAGCACAAATTAGTTTGTAGAATTCACATGACAGTTAAACACTAGCCACAGAGTCTAATGTCAGTCGCATTATTTCATACTATGTTGCCCCCCTCCACAGATTGAGAAGGCCGTCCTCTCTCAGAGGCTCACCAAGTCGCCCTGTGCTTTAGTTGCCAGTCAGTACGGCTGGTCAGGAAACATGGAGAGGATCATGAAGGCACAGGCCTATCAGACAGGAAAAGACATTTCCACAAAGTGAGTAATGATGATGTACTATACTTTCTAAGAATATTGATGCTCTTCATTTTTACCACAGCAAAATGTAAACGTCGAACATGTTGTGACATGTCTGTTGACCCTGAGCTTTGCTTAAACATTGCATTTCCTCTCTTAGTTATTATGCCAGCCAGAAGAAAACATTAGAAGTCAACCCCAAACATCCTCTCATTAAGGAGATGCTTAAACGAGTCAATGTAAGTTTTTAACATAATTATTGTCAAACTGTTTGTCTTATGTGCTACTTAAATGGTGCTACATTACATACTTGCCTTATTGCTTTTATAAAAAAGTGGTGGATTTATATAATTAGTTTAAAAGCTGACAGCAAATGAACACTAAGCTGTATTTGTGACGATCATTTATAATGTAAACTATAAGACAGTCAATGTGCATTAATTGGGATTAGTGCACTAATCAGAGCAGATGACTAAATGGCCTCTCATCCTCGTGTTCTTCAGGATGACGCTGAGGATCAGTACGCGTCAGATATGGCTGAGATTCTGTTGGAGACGGCCACACTGCGCTCAGGCTACCAGCTGGCTGACACAAAGGCGTATGGAGACAGGATAGAGCGCATGCTCCGACTCAGCATGAATGTACCCCTGGACGAACAGGCAAGTCACCCTCAGCTGTCATATTTTACTGTGGGGAATTTGAATGGCAAATGTTTTCAGTTTCGGTGTGTCAAGTCATGTCTGCTCTTCCACAGCTGGCTGACTCTTTCCTAATTATGTATTATATGTACAGTATTACGTGTTTTTTAAAACATCTTGGGTTGCCCAGTGTGGTCCTTAAGTGTGTAAGCACTGTGATAGTTGGGGTGTGTTTATGTTAAGAATTATGTGAATGCCCTGCAGGTTGAAGAAGAGCCAGAGGAAGAACCTGAAGAGCCGGCTGAGGAAGACTCTGAAGATAAAGAGGAAATTATAGATGAGGTAGATGAGGAAGATGATGAAGAATCGGTGAGGACAAATGCTGTGGCATTTTAAGGATATAAACTTCAAAATAATTCAAATGCATACTCCTCTGGCTTATCATTCATGACTTAAATTTTGTTTTCTTACAGACAAAAACAGAAAAAGAAGAACTGTGAAACACTGAAGCAAGTAACAAAGGGGCTGGAAACCGGATTTGACTTGTTCCAGCGCCACTGTGGTTGACGTTATTCTGGGTGGGGTCCCTGGGTTGGGGTTTTTTAAGGCGAACATTGTTTGTTTTGGTTTTTTTTTTATTACATTCCTCATCACTGTAAATTTGTTAATATTTAACTGACCTGTTTATGAAAAGATGCGATCCTGTCTCTCGATCGAATAAATGTTTCCTGAAAAAAGGATATGTAATGTTTGTCTGGTGTGTTTCTTTTTTTTTTTTTTTTTTTTTTTTAGAGGCCTTCTCAAGTGAAATGGTGGTGGAAAGCAGGTTGTGGTTCTGTGATTGACAATGATAAAAGGATTTTCATTATGTCAGAATTGCTCAAAGGTAGGGTATGTCAGGTTGACTGCCACTCAACTAATTTAAAAAATGCTATTCGACAGTACTTTTAATTTTTAAAAATAACGAGTGTCTCCAGAGGCTAAACAATCTGCGTTTAGATTGACCCACTGGTCAAAAATATTGCAAATTTATTTAAAATGCTGTCAAACACAAAGAAAGTTTCTTTTTTGTTACTTCCTTAAACTACAAAACAGACCCCTGTCACTCTAGTTTACTCCTTATACCCCAACAGAACACATTCAGTCGTAATGTCTCTTTCATGTATCTCATTATTACCCACGATGCCTTGTTACTAATGGTTTGCATAGATAGTGGACATAATGCTTAAGCAAAACTCAGGGTAAACAGTCAGACATGCCACAACATAGATTAGAGGAATAAAAGCTGTAGGTGTGAAAAGTATTTCTTACACTTCTGCTGAAGGTTACTGGTTCACAGTGATGTTAAATTAGTTTAGCTGTGAATGTTTTCCTTCTGGCTTTTCTGTTTCGCAGCACTGCAGATTTGGGTTAGAGTACATCACGTCTTTGAAGAGTTTGACATCCCCCACACCTGTAGTGAACTGAAAAATGCTGAGTGAGCTCCTTTGGTTTCTGTATAGAACCTCCAAATAGAGAGATATCCTACTGGCAAAGCCTGATGTGGAGAATGCTTTTCTAATTGTCTACAGTTGGTCTTCATTAAAATGTTTTACTGGTAAAAGTCAATCCACACAGTTGTTTCACCGTGGCTATCCTAGTCAACACATATGTTAGATAAAGTATTATCTGAGCTGGGGCTTATAATAGACCAGAGGTGAAGGAAACGGTCGGGCATCAGATAACCTAAAACTCTGCCTTCATAGTAGAAACACACGAGTGTATCAATAATGTTGGTGCTGCATCATCAGAAAGTTGTTATATATACGCTTAACAATCATTCTTTGATCAATACAGTGTTAAAACAAGGTGACTTGCGTTAATTTTATCTCAACTCGTGAAGTCTTAAATTGCCACCAGGTAACTGTCAAGACTTCAGTGGAAACTGCAGGGTTACCTCTTCTTATCAGCAGTCTGTGTGTAGTTTGATAACAACTCTGAAATCTGATATGAGCCAATTGTACAAGCTTATCTCAATATCTAAGAGTTACTGTGGAAACTTAAAAAGGCATTAATCAACCTCAGCAGAGCTTGTGTTTATCATGGCACATATACACACATACACACACACACACACACATATATATATGTAAATATGTGTATTAAAAACTAAAAGAAAAAAACAGAAAAAGGAAACAACAAAATGATTGTACAACAATTTTATACTTTAAATATGCAAAGACAATATACTGTCATTTATTTTAACAACACATTACAATGTCAAGCCATGCCCAGCAGGTGGCACAGTCACCCACCTCCCGAATGTCACTGTTTTCCAAAAAAAGGACTCTCCTACAAATCCTACCACAGTAAAGGTGTGTAGACATGACAGTCTCAAACTGTCCTGTTTTTGTAATTATTAGTACATTTTTTCATTTTTAAATGTATGAGTTGACAATAAAGAACACTTTACAGCTTGTCAAAGAATCTATATTTACAGTTTAGTCCTGAGAGAAGTCTCATTTAGATAATTTCCCAGTTTTTGGGATTAATAAAGTATATCTATCTATCTATCTATTAAAAACTTTTATATTGTGCCGGTTCTCATGGCGCAGCAAACATATAAATAAAAAATCTTGCCCTAATCAGACCTCAAGTATAACATGTTCTAAAACTAAAAAACCTAAGAGATAATAATAGCAGATATAAGCGATGTAAGGCTTTAATGAGCAACAAGATACATTCAAGCTTGAATTCATTCTTCTGTTCCTTCTTCATATAATTTATGTCCTTGTAAAACGGCTGCCATTATGAGAGAAATTCATTGTACAATAAAGCGAATTATGTACAGTTCAGTCTGACTGCTACAGTATATATATATATACAGTATTCTACCATAAACAATCCAGAAAATACACTTCACATCATTAAAGAGCCCCTGATGGCTCTTCATGACTTCATTATAAGTCACAGTTACAGAAGCTACATATCTTGGTTTTAGAGCAAGTATTAACTGCTGAGATATAGGAAGGAAACTTTGAATGTGAAAATGTGGGCCAAGCTGAGGCTTATACTTGATGAATGAATTACTAAATCTGGTCCGAGTCTGTACACCCAAAGACTTATCCAGTGGTGGTAGAAGTACTGACATCTTTTACTTAAGAGAAAGTAGCAACAGAATAAAAATACTTATTTAAAAGTAAAAGTATCAGTAAGGCACAGAAGTATTAGTTGCAAAATGCACTTAATGTATTAAAAGTAAAAGTAATTAGTATGTAAAATAGGCCCCAGTCAGTGCCTTATATAAAGATATATAATGCCTGATAATGCTGATGAACAGAAAAAGACTCTTTGTCAAAGTAAAAAATAAATCTCTTTAAGTGACCTATATTCATTACAAATATAAAAAAAATATTTAAAAAGTCATCTGTTTGCACTACTTTAATATGGATGAGTTGACAATAAAGTTCTTTAAGTCTTAATCTGACAAGTAACTATAATTGTTAAATAAATCTAGTGGAGTAAAATAATCTACAAATACAGTAGCTTAACGGCGTTCAGTTTATTCTGTTTAAATAAGGCATCTTATTACAAGGCTGTATCACCTCCTATTTGAATTGAATTTCTTTTCATTTTGAATTGTAGTGTTTCAACGAGCTTTGTTGGTCTGTTGAGAAGCATTAAGCAGAAACAATCTTCAGGATCTACGGTTCAGAGAGCAGGGCTGATGCACGCCGTTTGTTCTCTACTACTAACTGTCTCTGATGTCTTCTGACAGTAGGTTGGGGTTGTAAGCACACACATCCAAATAAAATCCCTCACACAGCTCACAGTTGAAACCTGTAGTCACCAATGGTGAGTTGAATAGCTCAGCTAAGCAGCAACAGTGCAGCATTACAGGTCGCTCCGTGGACTTGCTCCCATATGTTCGCCTGAATGAGAAAATGTTGTGGCTTCTTAATAAAGGTTGACAGATATGGGCCACAGCAGGGGGGAGGGGTCTTATAGCAGAGTCACAAAGGACCGATAACCCTGGCATATAATAGCTTTTAATAGATTTGTTCCGCTCCTCAAGTGATTCCCTGCTAATAATCTGTAGCATTGTTCATTCATTGCTGTTTGCCCTCTGCTGCATACACACATGTTCCCCCACAGCCTACTGATTGTCCTAAATCATGCTCAAAATGACATGGTGACATGTCTGTATATTGTTCAAAAACAAATTCCCTTCTTCCTGTTTTTTTTTTCCCCCCCTCATCAATGCTTTTAAAGATTCAACTTAAAATGCACTTTTACTTATTGGCTTTTAAATCTATCATGCACTATCCTGCTATATTTCTTCTAAAGCCATATATTGTTTGGTTTTCTCTGTTGGCGTTTCATGTTTCATTCGCACATTTTCATAAACATATCATTTTTATTTTATTTTTCTTGTCCTCCCATTTCCCCCCCCTGTATTTCTCCCTGTGTTGTAGAGCACTTTGGATGCAGTTTGGAGTCAGTAAAGTTGAGTTCACCTGAGTCAACCTGATAACTGCAAATTTAAGAGCACAGCTGGAGAAAGTTTCTGGTTCACAGGTTTACGGGACAGAAATTATGTTTTCTTCTATTGTGATAAAATGTAAAGGAAGGGCTAGATTAAAGAAAATAAAAAAAAGCATTTGTCCATTTAGGAAATACAGCCAGTATTCACTCTAATGACGCCTTCACTTGTTGCAGCTGTTCAATGTAAAGGCTCACTGTTAATGTCTAGACCATCATTATTTTCATCACAGTAGTTTTCTTTCTAATTGAGTCGACGCTTGCAGTTTACAGCATGAAAAACTAGTTATGAGTCAAAATGTTCTGAAAGGTCCCGTGACATTAAAATAAGCATCAGATTTATTATTTTTCTTCCTCTGGTAAAATGATTTGACTCCATACTCCTGTTGCTATTAAAGGGACAGTCCCACTATAATAAGCCTTTGTCTTAAGGTTATTCATTAGTTCATAATTTTAATTAATAATCAGAATTTATTCATTTCTTGTACATTACTATTTTAGGTTTTAGCTGTTTGACCTCAATATAAATCATTTATTTTCATCTTCATATTTATTAATGTATAGTGTGTGTGTGCGGTTTTTTTTTAATCTTTAGTAGGCTGTTATTGCTTGATCTTTATTATTAGATTTTTTTTTTCTATGGTCATTTTCATCACTATTATTCGCTGAAAAACCACAGAATGTCAATAAGAATGTTAAACTACCTATTGGAGCAAATACATAATACATAATACAGACCTCCGATCTTCCAGCTCATCTCTCTATCGACATCTCACTGAGACAGTCGAGGTTTCCTGTCTCTTTTTCCCATCATTTGTATTTTGCGACTGACTGCAGTTTCTGCTGCTCATACGCAATCCCTGGATAGGTGGTTGCCATGGATTCCTGGGTCACATGCGTGGGTTTCCTGTAGCCTGAAGCAGCAGAAGATGCTTGGACCAAAAAATCCAGAGCCATTTTCATTCAAGAAAAAGGACGGAGCCGCTGCGGATGGCTTGCTGACTGGGTGACCTGACAACACCCGTCTGTTAATTTGGCTTTTTTGGCTGTGTGCTTCTGATTATCTCAAATTCGCAGCAAACCGGTTTTGTCCACATCCATAGACTGATAACAGGAATGAGTATAGAAATTCCTGAAGGACTGACGGAGCTGTTACAGAGCTTTACCGTGGAAGTGTTGAGGAATCAGCCCAGGGATCTGCTCGAGTTTGCATTACAATACTTCACCCAGCTGAAGGACAGTGAGACCAAAGAGGCCTCATTTGGCAATGACCAAAATTCGGCCCCAAGACCTGGAAAAGCGGTCAATTTCATTGACGAAGCCATGCAGATCGATTCGGAAAACGGAGAGGAGGAGGAGGAGGACGACGATGACGAGGAATTCGTAGGTAGGCTAAGAGCCAGATATGTGAATATTGGATATTTATTTTTGAATTATGAGCATATATAGTCTATCTGTTCTGACGGGGGAGAATAAGAAACACACTGATGCTCCAGCGCCCGCCACCTTGCAGCCACCGAGGCTCTGCCATATATGGTCACAGAGGCTGAATGATGCTTTAATGAACGTGTCCTGCTCTACATCTGGGCACGTTTTTCCGAGAAAGGCACAAGAGCTGCAGAAAAAAAGGACCGTGTGTGTGTGTGTGTGTGTGTTGGTTAGAGAGACCCTGCACCTCTAGGTCATGTGAATATTTTCAGTTTTAGGTGCAGGCCTAATCGGCCTACCCTGATCATGTAGCAAATATGACAAATCAGATCAAGGTAGAAAACTGAATGATGATGCAAGCAATACAAAATAGACCTATATTAATGCCTTATATTAATGTTTGCTACAGAAACTGGGCTCATATTTAACGCAATAACAGGTGCAGAATTGCTATAGGGTGCAGCAAGTAGCATAGCAACCCAGAGCTCTGACACAGCATCCCAATGAGTGGTGGGGTCTGCAAGGCTGGCTGCAATGGTTACATAAGGACAAGTACACCATATTCACTCATCAAACTAACTAATATTGTATCTTTTGGGTCATGACATTGAAATGGGACAACACTGGCTGCCAGACTAAGATTAACGGATGATATCTGCCATCTAATGTATATTTCATACAAAGCTATTGTGTCAGAGCTTTGCACTTTACTGTGTTTTACATTTGAATTTTTCTCTCATTTAAATTTGATTCAAAGAGGCAAATACACTTCAAAGGAGCTGCCCTCATTCAGGTTTTACCAAAATGAATATGTATCCCTAATGAGCACAGCGCTGTCATTTAATACACGTGTAGTGCTGTGGATGTTGAGAAACAGTGCATTCATCCCACTCTTTCCAGTTTAGTTTCTGTAAAATAGATTTACTTTATGTTGAAATCTAACATGTTAATGTATATATTATGCTTTTGCAGCGCCAGTAATAAACAGATTCATCAGAAGAGCATCAGGTGAGTTGTCATTCGCTGCCTGTTTAATCTTGCTGTGAAATGTCTCTTCTGTCAAGAGGAACAGTCTGGACAGTGTCAGTGCTGGAAATATATAAAAGTTCTTGAACACATAAGTCTGCATCAGATTTGCTCCACTACAAATGATATGGAAGTATGTTTTTTTCCATCTGTCTTTTCTCACTGTCTTCAGCGTATTGTAATATGGTTGATTTATTAGAGTTTTGTCTTGAGCCTGGTTAACAATGTCAATGAATGACGTGGGTGGGGAGTTCAGGACAAGTGGTGTTACTAAAAATAATCTCTTGCTTTTGATAATAATAAGGTTGTAGCTTCACAAGAGAAACTTTGCTGTTTGACAGTCTGAATGGACAGAAAGTATGAGTGAGTAAAAGTAATTAATCACACTTTATAAAGGATATTTCTTACCCTTTATCCCTTTAGTATTTAAAATAGGAAATGAACACCTTCAACATACATTGATATGCTACAGTAGCAGCAGGCATACTTAGAATTAAACAGTTAGATACAGGATATATATATATTATCAACAGGTTTAGTAGGGTTTTAAGAATTATGTTTTTGTCCTATAAGATGCTAGATTCATTCAACTAAAAGATTTGACAACTCTATCTTTCCATTAAAATAAAGGGAGGAAATGTGAAATGCTACCAGTATCACTGCATCTCTCCAAAGCGCCACATTTAAGATGAGCAAAGTTGTCTTTACTGAAAGATTTACTGCATGAAATGGTGCTGAATCATCCTTGGGATTTGGCTTATGTTTTTAGTTTGGAATGAGGACTGTGTGTGTGTGTGTTAAGTGTTAAAATGTAGTTGTCATTATGAAGGACTGAAGTTTTAGTTGAATTTTCTGCGTGCGGTTAATTAATTTGTTTGGTCTCTGTTATGCAGTGTGTGCTGAAGCGTTCAATCCTGATGAAGATGATGAGGATAAAGAGCCACGGGTAAACTGTTTGTTTTTGTTTTTTGCTACAAACATCTGGTTCTTTTGTCTGGTTTGATTTTTCCTGAATGGGATGAATTGTAACTTTGAGTCTAAATAAAATAGCCTTCTGTATGGAGTTTAAGTGTAAGCTGCTATGAGGCCAATTAACAAGAACAATTTAATTTGCAGGTCACCCACCCAAAAACAGATGAGCAGAGACAGAGACTACAGGAAGCATGTAGGGACATTCTTCTGTTCAAGAATTTGGATCCGGTGAGTAGATTACTCTGTGGGCCCTCAGTACTCCTCCGGTTTGTGCTCTGCCATCTCTTAAATTACACAGAGGAGCCCATGGCCTGAGGCCAGCAATGACTCAGTGCACCATAGATGCTTTTTTAAAGATGGTCATATTGAATTAGTTGAAAGAGCACACTGAGTGGATTCTGCATGATTGTGTCAACACATAAAATCCGAATACTTGACTGTTGTTTCTGTTTAACACTGCTATGTCATACATCACAGGAGGAGATGTCTCAGGTGCTAGATGCCATGTTTGAGAAGTTCTGCACAGAAGGAGAACACATCATTGATCAAGATGATGATGGGGACAACTTCTATGTTATTGAAAGGTGATTGTTCTATCAATATTTTCCGCTGGTAAGAATTTCGAGAAAAACACCGATATGCCTGATGTGTCTTCATGTTTCTCTGCTTGTCTTTCAGTGGGATGTATAACATTTTTGTGAAGGTTGATGGCACGGAGAAGCTGGTAGGCTGCTGTGACAACCGAGGCAGCTTTGGAGAATTGGCTTTGATGTACAACACTCCCAGGGCAGCCACAATAATCGCCACCTCGCCTGGAGCCCTTTGGTGCCTAGTGAGTAAACCATTAAATCCTTGTGTAGGAGTGCAGTCCGCTCCATAGTGAGGTGTGTCTGTGGCACCAATTGCCCTGGTACCACAGGTGAGATCACGCCGTCTCACTGAAATAGCATATAAATCAACTACGGTACATTGAATGGAACTAAGAATGAGAGAGAGAGCTCTAATCATGCCCCTGGACATTAATTTACATGTTCATTAATGCGTATATTAAAACTACTGAATGTTCAAACTGGATATGAAAAATTGTATTAATGAATGATAACACAGGCCCATTCAGAGATCTTAACTATCAGATCAGCTCAGACAATCAAGTCTTAACGTGTCTGTTTTAGCAAGTGTGCACCTCAGGTGAACTCAGGTCGCTTAATACCCAAGATGTTATAAAAGATCAGAAGGTGAAAACTGGGGAACCAGTCATGAAGTAGAAATAAATAGTGTTCTCTGAATGGTATTTTGGTTAAATAACATCCAACTACTTTTTTTAAATTGTAGCCAGAACAGCTGTTTTAAATATTCTGCTGCTACCCGATCGTATTTCTATGATGCCGTTTATATATTAATGACTCAGTGAGACTAGTGTGCTTAAACTGTGGCTAACAGTTTTGTTAAGTTATCTGCATGCAGGCGGGGTAGGTTGCAGCTGTATCCCCTGTTGACCTGGGTACTTGTAGTGTGTGTTTGAGTCTGTGAACAAGCAGCCAAGTGGAACAGTGTGCAGCATTTTGTGTCAGCTGAGTCCAACCATCTTAAACCCCTGAGGTTGGAGAGGGACAGTGCTACTGAAGGGCCTTTAAGCAAGCAAACTATAGAAGCAGCTCGAATCTGATTTGAGCTGGGATGAAAGTTAAATGCAATGTACTACCAGGTGGTATATTAAACCTGCAGTACTCACAGTACTAAGACAAAGTCTGACTTTACTTGCCACTTTATGACAAAGTTTGAACCATATTTGAGGGCACCCTTGGTCGCTGCCTATATTGCCTACAGTACAGTATGTAACCACTGTTGTCATATAACATGTTGCTGGCTATTATTTGTTTCTAAACTGTATATCATCCTGGTGAAATGACTTGAGCATATGGGTACTGCAGTTTGTCTTGGTTCTGGTTTGCAATGGATCTAGTTGCTGTAAATCTGGTTTACAGCGACCCCTGCTGTGAAATGTTGTTTCATATGAGTTACTGTTTGGTGAAAGGGTGCCAGAAATGTCTAGAACTGAAGGGAAAATGCAAATGAGTACCCAGCCAAAACATAAGCCTGAGTGTTTTTTTCCTCTGAATCTCTCTTTCAGGATCGTCTGACATTCAGGAGGATCATAGTGAAAAACAATGCCAAGAAGAGGAAGCTGTATGAGGCATTCATTGAAACACTACCACTGCTTACATCATTAGAGGTTAAGCGTAGTTTCATCCACCGTTAAGAAGCTGCAGTATGCAACTCCAGTAAAGCCATTGTCAACTAAGTTTCCTTTCATCCACAGCTCTCAGAGAGAATGAAGGTAGTAGATGTGATTTCCACCAGGGTGTACACTGACTCACAGCAGATTATTGCTCAGGTGATTAATCTGTTTGTATTATCTATACTTGGATTAAACATCTCAGCATTTATAAACACATCTTCTTTTTTGTGTTTGTTTACAATTCCGTTGATGGTTTGTGTTACAGGGGGATCTAGCTGATTGCTTCTACATCGTTGAGTCTGGCCAAGTTAGAATCAACATGACAAGAAGCAGGGTATGTTTCACACTAGTCTACTTCTGATTATATTCATACAGTTATATATATTGGTATTTTCTCTTTGGTATTTTATAGTGTGCATATTTGTTTTGTTTGTTTTTTTTCAGACGAAAAAAGACGAGGAGGAAGAGGAGGTGGAAATCGCCACATGCTCTAGGGGCCAGTATTTTGGGGAATTGGCGCTTGTCACGAACAAGCCCAGAGCTGCATCAGCGTATGCTGTGGGAAGTGTCAAATGCTTGGGTACTGTTTATGCAGTTTAATGACAATTCACACATTGTTTCCAGCCATTAAATTCCCCAATATAACACCTATTACTTTATGTTAGTTAATATGAGTAAAGGCAGGTCTTCTTCTGTTGCATTACTCTGCTAAAACTATGTCTACTACTACTGTCTGACTCCTCTCTGCTTTTGTTTGCCAGTCATGGATGTTCAAGCCTTTGAAAGATTGCTGGGCCCATGCATGGACATCATGAAGAGGAATATTGCTAACTATGAGGAGCAGCTGGTGGCCCTGTTTGAAAGTAGCACTGAGATTGAGAAACAAAGTGCATGAGACGGCTACAATGGACCATGAAATGATTGATGGAAAAAAAAAAGAGGCTTGTATGGATGTTTTTCCCACGTAACCACTTAAACGGCTTTTCTTACAAGAAATGTGAATATACACTACAACATTTGTGTGTCAGATAAATAAAACAGACTATGTCAGTTTCCGGTGTGAGACATTTTAACAGTTTGCCACAGAGTGTTATGAGAAAAGTAATGTAAGCCAAAGCAGAGTTGCTTAAAGCTTGTTTAAATTAGATTTCTCATGACTCTTTAAATTGTAAGTGTACATTTTACCTGTCAGTGTTGGATTTGTTTGTATATTGAACACTTTTGTTAACGCTCACCTTTTTTTCCCCCCACAGTGTGTAGTTACACCTACAGCATAAATATTCTTTGTAAATTTCTAAACATTGTTTGTTAAAATCAGATGCCAAAGCTAATTTCTTACTGGATAATTGTGAGTGGTCATGTCACATTCTCTTGTCACTTTTGACAAGAGCACTAACACTTGCAACATGAGGCTCGGAGGTACAAGAGTGCCCTGACATGAGAAAGGATAAACAACATTTGTAAAGGAATTGATTTGATTCTGTTTGAACATCTTTCACGCTTGTAAACATTTTTACACAATACATTTCTGTTTATCATAGCATTTAATCCCTTGAATACACGTTCATAAACTGTATATCATTGTTGGTAAGTGTTTGTGGCTGTTAGCCTAATACTATGCTTTTGCAAAAAATTTAAAAAAAGAAATTAAAAAAGAAAAAAAAAACTTCAGAGAGATAGTGATAGTTTTGTATGCATATACAAACACATTGCTGAACAATTTGAAACTGAGTATTTACTGCTATTATATAGGCCCACCTTTAATTTAATAAGTTGCCCCACAATACTGTAGTGATTATAAGCAATGTCTCGAGACTATTCATTTTCTTGTGTTTTAATGTAAAATTTAAACCATTCTGTTTTTGTGTCAGTGAAACATACATTATGATTATGACATCCATTATTGCTGTCTACCTCTGCCAACAACTAATACTGTTTTGACACATCTATTCTAATGTTCCCATGTTCCCTCTCAACAGGAAAGTACCCCCCAGTCTTCTTCTCTCTCTTTTTAAAATGAAAAATTAAAGTCTTCTGTATTTTGTCTGTGGTTTGCTGCAGTTTAAATTGTTTAAAGCTGGTTTAACATTTAAACATTATACTTTTATCCCCCCTCCCCCTCCATCCCCCCTCCCTCCCTTGTGCAGGTAGTTCTGGTAATTTTCTAAGGCAAACCCATAATACTGGCTGGAAGTACTGTATGTTTCACTTTTCATGTCAATAAAGAACATTTTTAGATCTCTGTGTCACATTATTATTTGTCACAATTAAGGGATAGTGCACACATATTCATTCAGGACTAATTCACCATTCATTCATCTTTATTAATGGAATTCATTCATTGGCTCATATACTCAAGAGTTGAAGCAATTATGTTATTACAAGTGAAAATAACTATGATTCAGAAACCAATATGACTGATTACTTAATGTCTTAGTTACAAAAATACAGATAAAAAATAACCATGTATTGTTCTTGTTATTGCCAATCAGCTGTTACTGGGTAGTAACAGGCGTGTACTTTCATCCAATGAAACAATGATCAACAAACTAGGCCCCGCCTATTGTATTTTGCGCAACTATATCAGCCAATAGAATCCCTAGATTTTCGATATTGGCGTTCTTATCCACCAATAGAAGGTCTTCTCTGGACAGATTCATTCCCACCCCTCGAGTGAATGCCAGAGAGTTTCTTGATGGCGACAGATCTGGTAAGTGAGAATTTGTCACTTTTTTTCGATGAAATAACAGGTTTGAACATTTTTTTAAACACGAACAATGTGTGCCCCATGTCTTTGCTTTACTAACACGATGTTTTAGCGAGGTTGTCAAGCGCTTATTTAATGTCGAATGACTGAGGTTGTGTGCTTGTCTTTTTTTTTCTGCTGTGACGCTTGTTGTTTTGGTCGTAACAAAATCCGACAGCAGTTTAGTGTTTAACAACAAGTCATTCAGTCGATAAAAATATGTGTAAAAAGTGTGAAATGTCGTCGGAAGGCTTCGACACGTTTCCATGTCATTCATTTTGAACGGGGCAGAGAGGTTGCGTCATGCCTCAACTTGTTGACATTCTTTTGTTTACAGTGTAGACCCGACAGCCCCTGTGTTTGAGCTGAGGACACTGCTGCACTCCTTTAGAGGAGTGGGGAAACAGCAGGCCTGGCCCTTCAAGCGGCCTTTCTGGAGATAATATTAACGAAACGTTTTATTAACGGACTGACAGTAATGTCGTCCGTATATATTCGCATTCACGAAGTCGGTTTGTTAAAGCGTGCAGTTGTGTGAACACATCCGATCCATAGTTTCTCCTTGTTTAACTGATTATTTGATGTTTACAGCCTCTTTTACATTTTAAACTAATTTTATTTACCTGTCGCCTTAAACCAGATCACTTAAAAACAAACTATAATATATATATACATATGAATATTTTAATTCTTTCATTGACCTTCTTGCACATACTTTATGTACAGTGTTTTTGAGTCTCTATACACCACTTTTTAAAACGAAATGAAGCTTTTTGGGACTTTTGCTACGCAGTTATGAATGAATGAGCTCTGGTACGCATGCGCCAAATCCTTTCCCCTTTAGTTTATAAACAAGGCCTCCACGCAGCGGGTCACATGACCAGTCACAGAGGTTTACTGTGTCGATTCAGAGACAAAGGATTCCCTATAGGCCGCCTACCTTTTCCATGATGTTCGTACAATACGTGACATGTCTGGCAATGATTACATATTGTCTAGTTTTTATAACTATTTGCTGTGATAAAAAAAAATCTTAAGTGTGTTATGGTAATAGTTTTTTTTTATTTATTTCCGGATGTTTTGATCATGGCGTAATGAAATAATAACATTGCTACCACAAATCCACAGGCCATCTCTCACTTATTTTTATTATTACAGATACTTACTAGTGACTTTTTTTTCTTCTTCTATTGTGAGTGGTTGTCACTAATTAAAATAGCACTTGTGCAGCAGTTTCAGTTTGTTTGTGAAAGCTCTAAATTTGTCTTTCGGTTTTGCCTAAAACCAGCTGACGTGGCAGAATATGGTGATGGAAGCTGAATAAATTCATCTGCAGCCTGCTAACGAAGAGGAAACCGCAGAATATTGTAAGATGGATGAATCCTTTGATCCACTGAAGTGTAACGAGGACCTGCCCTCCTCACCTGGGTGCCACATGGATTATGGTAAAATGCTAAAATAGCAATAAATCGCATTGCATATTTAAGCAAAATTTACTTTTGCACATATTTATTATGGATATTACTGGTTACCTCTCTTAAGATGACATGCCAGAGCTGCAAGAGGTGGAGGAGGACCAGAGGTCTCCAGGGTTGTTTCAGGTTGGAGCAGGAGTGTCTCACCAGGAGCTCAGCTGCTCCCCCAACACCAACTGGCTCACTGAGCTGGCAAACATTGCTACCAGTCCTCAGAGCCCACTCCTGAAGGATGCCCCACACAAGAGGTTTGTACGAATACATATGATGAGTGCTCACATGTGGCATACACACAAAAATAAGCTGACATGTCATACACACTAGCACACCTGGGGGGGATTCCACAAAGCAGGATTGGCAAGTTTACCTCAGAGCTATTACGAAATATATTCTTAGGTTTTGTTGATTCTTAGAAATCATTGACATGAATGGCTTATTATATTGACATGATTATGAACCGGATATTGCAAAATCATTTTCATAATAAACCTGGCTTGCTAATTTTTTGTTGTTGGATATTTGATTTCACTTAGAACTGATGTTGTTAGGTCATAGATATCACATTAAAAATATACAGTATCACCGATATGCTCACTTAAAGCGATAATATATATGAATTACTTTTGTTTTTTCAGATCATCTCCAGTCCACATCTTTGGCAACAGTAATAGTTTACATTCCTACGCCCGGCCCCCATTAGCCAGTAGCGCACCCAACCCCTCCAGAGGCCACCTCAGGGAGCGCAGGCGTGTCAGGGTAACTTTTCACTTCTAAAATGCATCCAATCCTGTGATTGTAAATCCTGAATCAGTATTGCCTACTTGCACAATAACATTGTTTATTAAATATACAGTTGTTAAATTTTCATTTGGCAGATAAGAGAGAAATATATTGCACTGTAACATGCTTTTTATTATGTACAACAGGCCAGCAGTGAATCGGAGTCTGGAGTTTTCTCGATGTCCTCATCATTTTCTGATGATGAAGACATGGCCTGGTCTCACTCATGGCCCTCCACAGCCTGGCATTGCTTCCTTAAAGGTGTGCACATATGCACTCATGTACATAAATAGTCATCCTTTAGGGGTGTAAAGGTTCTGAAACCTAGACCAAAACCTGCAACACTAATGTCCACAGTCACAGAGTTGTGGTATTGCATCCCTACCCGCCACCGCTGCTAGTGAAGCCTGTTGAGCTCTCATTGTGTTACTAATGTAACAAAACTCACACAACCTCTGTGAAATTACTTGTTTCACTATCAGAATTTGATCCATTTGGTCATATAACATTTGGAAAGTCAAGAGCTGCACAATCAAATGATTTTATTCCCACTGAAGTTAGCAGGGATTAATGTAATTACCAGTAATGCGGTAACAAAACCTTAACAGAGCAGGCAGAAGGAGAGCGGAAAACAAAGAAAATATGAGCAAATATACTTATCAAACAGAGGGAAATACAAATAGAGTTGTCAAGTCCTCTCTCTAATATAAGAAAATACTGTCATTTTGTTCACTTAGTTCATTTATGTGAAGTTCATTCACAAAGTTAACCTTCCTTCACGTTGCTCTTAATAATACAAAATGCAGTTGATTTAATAAAAACCAGACATTTTTTCCCCATTATTTCCTCAAACATTTCAATAGTGTTTGAAAAGAAAGAAAACCATTTATAACATATTTATAGAGGAAGTCTGCCCTCTAGTGTCCAACCAGCAACATTGTATGCATTTTCCAGCATTCTCTCATCAGCCCGAACACACATCTGCTTATTCATCATATTACATTGTTGTGTTGATATTCAGGAACTCGTCTGCGCTTCCATCGAGGTCCTAATGTAGAGTGGCAGGAAGCTGATGAACTTGGTGATTCTGATGATGACTCAGATGATGAGACTATGCCATCCTCCTCTCTCAAGGTAGGCAACAAATACCAATATTGGTATGTCTTTAAAATGATCCTCTCAAGAATACTTTACAGCCATGTAAACGTGAAATCAAATATTGCTGCTTTTCTTGCTAGATGAGTGAGTGATTTAATTTTAGTGTGTCTTCTGTAGACTTTTTGAATGGCCACAGGGTGGCAGACATGATAACAGTGACTGAGTGCATAAAAGGTCTTGAAACACATTACATCCTTGATGATGATTTGTAGTGGTGGTCTAATGTAGTATCATAGAGACAGTCAGGAACCAAAGTGTTTTTACACCAGTTCTTATTTGGCAGTGATTTCAGGTAGTTTGTCTTGCTGGTGAGTAAATAATTTTCTAAATGGCCTTTTGTTTAATTTACAGAGATTTGGTTCAGAGGGGCTTAAGTTGGTGAGCCACGAAGAGACTGTATCTTTTAGCCAGGCAGTTCTTAAACTGACCTTTGACCCTGGTTCACCCGATGACGGCCTTTTGACAGCTGAATGCCGATTGGATCACCCATTCTTTGTCAGAAATAAAGGTAAAATAATGCCATTTAAAACAATTCTTTAATTATTTATCGTTTTCTGTTTTTAGACCATAAGATGCATGTCAGCTTTGTTGGCAAGACGAGAGAGAAAAATGACATCAAAACAGATTTTTAAAGCAATATGGGAAATGAGTCTTTCCCAACACTGCTTTGCTTTCATTGACCAAATGCAAACTATTTAGCTTTATGTCTGAATAAACAGCTTTTAGATAAAATTAATCTGTAATTTACCATCTGTGTTTTTCAGGGTGGGCCTCCTTTTATCCGAGCCTTACTGTGGTGCATCATGGGATCCCTTGCTATGAGATGCAACTGGGCGATGTGTGCCTGCCACCAAACCACCCAGATGCCATTAACTGTGATGACTCTGTTGTTTTTGACACTTTCAGAAGGTACAACTAATAAGATCAGCAACTGTTGATCATAGCTGTGTGAACAACTGTTTTGCTTATAATATTAAGTCTAACGCACACACATAGTTTAGATATACAAACTGCACATATACATACACAAAAAAATGAAACGTATTAATGTTCGTCTCTCTTTTCCTTCCTGTCTGTTACAGTTATGATTTCACCCCACTAGATTCCTCAGCAGTGTATGTTCTGAGCAGCATGGCTCGTCAGCGCAGAACCTCCCTGTCCAGCAGTGGTGCTGTCAGTCCAGACTGTGATAAACTTGAGCGCTCCAGCTCCCCACAATCCTCGAGTAGCAAATCAAACAGGAGCCACACCTCAGGGACAGCCAGTGGTGCCACACCTACAAAATGCAAGCGGCCAATGAATGCCTTCATGCTCTTCGCCAAGAAATACAGAGTGGAGTACACACAGATGTATCCTGGGAAGGATAACAGGTATGCTAAATACAGCTTTTCTTGTACAGGACAATGAGGTTCATGAATGTCACGGCACGGTCATGTTAGGCTCTGACACTGATGTCATGGTCCAGTGTTAGAAATAAATAAATATATATGGAGCACAACTATCGAACTGTAAACGGTCCTGGAACAGCTGTAAAATGTGGTAGCAAAACTGAACCTTCTTCAAGAACTTCACTTAAGAGCCCATGAGAAATGCACTTATCTCACAGCCAGAGTTTGCCTGATAATTTCTATAGTTATTCACCTCCCAGCCAGTGTGGGTCCCACGGCTGGCATGACAGAAAACCTCCCACCCATCACATTAATGTTAAAGCACTGTAGTTGCAGATATTGTAAAAATGCACATCAGATTTAGTAATTTTCTCTGGACATAAAAAGGTGGAAAAAAAAGTATGAGAATGAAAAAGAATGTTTCACAGATTCTTTCAAGACAATAATAATATGAGAAAGGTGAGCCATTGATCTTCTGACTCCAACCTTTAATTCCAGAGCCATTAGTGTAATCCTGGGTGACAAGTGGAAGAAGATGAAGAGTGAGGAGAGGAGGATGTACACCATGGAGGCCAAAGCTCTGGCTGAGGAGCAGAAAAGGCTCAATCCAGACTGCTGGAAACGTAAAAGAACCAACTCAGTAAGGACCATTTTCACTGAACTGTACTGCTCAGTACCCAGTTTCTGGTTTCAGTCATGTGTCCACCATGTACCCATCACTTACACTGTATTGTCTTTCAACAGGGTTCCCAGCAGACCTAGATAATCCCCCAGAATCAACAGCTGCTGGTGTTTGGCATGGACAGAGTCTGACAGACCGCTTGATGCCTCTTTGCTCTCCTGTATTCTTGAGACTCAACTGTGATTCTGAATTCACTTGCTTTTTATAACTTTCAAACATTATAGAGACAAACAAGTAAGAAGAAAACAAGAGTTATGAACTATAAACAAAGCATGTAATCTAGTCACTAACAGTGCATATATTTTTCTTATATCTTTAATGTCAAAAATGTCTTATTCCCCTGAGATAGGAATGAATCTTCTCCTTTATTTCAGGTTCTTTCATATTCAAAGTTGAAAAAATGAGAGCCTGTGGTGCTATGCTTCAGTGTAGAAGAAGCAGAAACAACAAGTGTCTATTTATAATTGTAAAAAATGGGAATTTTAGATAACTTTCTCACAACTGTTCATACTGATTATATTTGTAAGATTCAATATATTGCACAGATTGGTAACACTTTCATACATTTTGTAATACAGTATATATTCTGCCACTGAACTCTGGCCAACAGTTTGTGATACTACCCCGCCAAGTCTTTACATTGTTCTCGCCCAACCGTCTGGCCATATGATGACAAGGCTTTCACCATGTGGTGGTTTACACTCAGTCACGAAGGACTTCAGGCCTTCACTGTAAGTGTTTATTCCTATTGCACTTTATATAAATATGTAATCTTATCCTATACAGCCATTGTATACTGGTGGAAATCATTTGTATTATACAGCTTAGATCTTGATAGATAGCCGTTTGACACAATCGTGGCCTATATATAGTCATAGACACAATAGTCATGTTCAGCTTTCAGGTTGCTATTGATATTTCAAGTGCTTTGTTCATAATGTACAGGTTTCACAACCCCATCAACCTCACAAAATATACTTGTATCATATTATAAATAATTTTTTAAAACTTGCATCTTATCCAAGTGTTTGATTCTTTTTCATAAACTGTAGTTTTGTAATCATAGCCTGCTGGGATGCTTGGCTTTGTTTTTGAATACAGTTTTGTTTGTCCTTTGCTTTGAATAATCAGCTTCCTCTCATGAACAAGTGTGTGTCCTTGAATGATGCGATGAACAAGGCAAATTTCATCTTAAGCTTTGAGAGCTCTCAATAGCCATTGATGTAAATGTCCCAACAAGTAAATCCGAATGTTTCTGGGTAATAACACATTTAAAGGGTGTTTTATTCTGCGGTTTCACTGCTCATCTGCCACATCAAAACCATCATGTGCAGAAGCTAACAAAGCCTCCCAAGCAGCAATTGTACTGCTGCATGATTATTAGAACGAGGAGAACGTTAAAGGTTTTAATTGAATCTTATACTTACTGGAAACCATGGCCTCCTCCCCTGGAGATGACAAAAGGATCTGAAAGGAAATGAAAATGCAAGAACACATTATCATAAGCTTTTAAGTGAAGACAATGTTCTGCAGAAAGACGCAGCATTTTTACAGGAATTAAAAACCATCCTGTGATGATGTTAGATGTGCAGATTATGTGAAGATTATCTCAATTTGCCTTGCTGAGTGATGCTTGTATAGGCACAAAGAGATTAAAGAATTGGTAATATACAAATATTATTACCAATTTTAAGATATCATTTCCTTGTTAGAGCCAGGGGGCGCCAGATCACCATTTTTGTGTCATGCCACTCCTCCCCATGTATAAATATTTCCCATCTCAATTCCCGTCTTATGTGATATTATCTATAGTCCAAGAAATTTTTAACATGTTGCCGTTGTCTTTTAATACTATAAAAACAGCCCAAAATAATCTTTTACTTTTGACCTTAATAAAAGTAAAAAAAAAAAACAAAAAAAACTACAACTACGACACCCCTCTCAAATGATTTATGGACAATGGGAAGTTATTATTTTTATGTTTATAAATATCTTGAGGCTCTGCTTGTCTGCAAGTAGAGAATGGGTAGTGTGAAAGGATGAGATTCATAGCGCTGGTTGCCTCATGAAATAACAATGATCAACACCCTGCGAGCCTTTCAAGCATAGGAATCTAATTATAGCATATAATAATTATAGAGTACCCGTAACTGGGCACTCCAAAGCGATCCGGGTTAAATACTTTATCGAGTATCTGAGGAAATAGAAAATTGCGTCCAATGTTCTGCCTCAGTTCTATTAAGTTTAAAAGAACTAAAAAAAAAAAATATGGCAGTTATTGTGATCAGGAATTAAAAACATTTTTCAAATCTTGTCACATTTTAGTAAATTAAAACACTGTGTCAGTGTCATGAGAGGAAGCAAAGGAAGTCCGTTTATGAACATTACTGCGTGGATGTAGGAACATGGCACATTGCTGGAAAACCACACGTGTCATTTTCTGATTAACATTTAATTTGTCATATAAAGCAATGGTTTTAGGACTCGTCACTTTAACTTGTACAGGAGTGTAGGCTGGCCCTTGCTATCAGTCAGAAGAAATCTGCACTCTTTATTACTTGCAGTTTTTAATGGAGCTTTTCTAGTGTTTCACTCTGGAGCTTCCAAAATTCAAAACAGCTTGTTAAAAAGGGCCTTAAAATGTCAGATGAAATTAACTGCAGCAAGATTGGAAGCCTTATTGTTTGTGGCTGATTTAAAAATTTCCACCACTAAGACCTGCAATGATACCATTATATCTGTAAAATCTATTCACAGTTTTGTAAGTCTAAATGTTGAGGGGATTTTTTTGTTTTCTTTTTGGCTTTTGCTTCAAGTCAGCCATGCAAAAAAGATTGAACTACTGTCATTGGACCACCCTGTATAAATAAAGGTTGAATGGGTGAATGAATGGCTGCTGTATTGAGGTTTAATTAAAGATGAAACATCAAACAACAAATCTTACCACAGCCAACATTACAATGGATATATAAAGATATCAAAACCATATAAGGCAATGGTTAATGTAAACTGTGATGAGACATATTTAGAGAAGCTATTTTTTTAAAGACTCATATATTGGTGACTAAAATACATGAAAGATAAAGTTACACTTTATTTAGTTTGTATTCATAGAGTTGCAATCCACAGAATAAGTCATTCAGGAAAGGGTTGTTTTTGCACAAATGGCTTGCATTTATGCATATGGTCCTATGACAGGAACAACTGAAGAAGTGAATACTAAAACGAACATTTACAATGCAATGCAATACAAACTGAGATAAATCATCACTGCTGGCTTCCTATTAAATCAGAAGCTGCACCTTAATCAAGGCTTCCTAATTAGAGGGATTAGCTACAGTAATTCACAGAGATAGACTCTCTGTGTGTTTTAGAGCAAAGTGTTTGTGTCTGGCAGTTATCTCTAAACGGCATTTTGTTATGGATACACGGCTTAATTTTTCCATGACATTATTTTAAATATTTCAAACACTGAGCATAAATCTTACACAACCTGTTAAAACAAAACTGGAGTATGATTTATACAGTACCTGTCTTCATTTCTATATTAGTATATTGTACTTGAGTAAATGTAGCATGAAGTACTTGAGGATTCTCTTTACATGTTTATGCTCATTTGTCACTTGTCTGGAATCACTATGCGAGATACTGTGTCCATTTAAAACAAGGAGCTAAGAATAAGAAGACGACTGCAGATACAAAGATGAGTGGATTTCTTTTCTCTGCTTCTCAACCATCACTGACAGCTCATTGGTGCCCTGACATTTGAAGAGAGCTCAACATTTCTGCAAGTTCACTGAATTGCTAAAAACGGGCAGATGAAGTATGTGGCAGACGATTGCACAACAATAAAAGGGCTCCTTATACCATTTATGTCCTTATATCCAGCCTTTAACAGGTGGCTCCCTTTTCTCCACTCTTCAATTCGAATCTAATCTATTAGAATATATACTTTTGTGTGTGTATATTAATCATTTTGCTGATATTTTTCTGCCACAACCTAAAATAAAGTCATAATTTTCTCATCTCTGCAACAGAACAACGCAAAAAAAACCCAACATTTTATTTATATTTCAAAATGTATAAATATTTCACTTTCGTTGAAGCTGTTGATAGGACATTTACTGTCGTTGGTCCTGATCATCACAGCTGCAAGGGGGCGATGCTGAGCAACATTGAAACAAATCTCTGCTCAGTGAGGTCAACCTTCATTCGGGAGAGAAATGTGACACAGTGAGCTCCAAATCCCACAAGGTTGGTAGAAAACTGTAATGTGCAGCAGATCACACAGACAGAGCTGCAGCAAAGATCCTGATGCTGTCAGGACACTTTTGTTTTTCCTAATTGGACCAAATTAGTGTTACATGTCGAGCCTGACACTTCACATATTGCATTTTCCAAACATGCAGCAGACACTTAGTGGCCATTTCTACTGCCTCTTTCCACAGAAAAGCCAAAGAAGGTGATGTGTGGTTTGTTATCCTGGTGGAAGTAGCCATTAAAAGATGGGTTGAATGTTGCCATAAAGGGAGTCAGTAATAATACTTAGTAGGTAGGCTTTGGCATTTAAATAATGCTCAGCTGGTATTAAGGGGCCTAATATGTACCAAGAAAATATTCCCCACACATTACACCATCAGTGCTGACACAAGGCAGGATGGATTAATGGATTCATGTTGTCGTGCGTGTCGCAGCAGAAATGGAGATTCATCACAGTTGGCCATGTTTTTTAAAAGCTCTACTTGTATTAACTGAAGCCTCCTGAGTGGAATCTGCTTCGACTGTTTGTGTGTTGTGGAGATGCTCTTCTACACACTGCTGTTGTAACGAGTGGTTATTTGAGTTACTGTCACCTTCCTGTCAGCTTGAAGCAGTCTGGCTATTCTTCTCTGACCTCTCTTTTTGTTCAAAGAAATGACACTTGGATATTGGATATCTTCTGTTTTTTTCGCACCATTCTTTGTAAACTCTGGAGACTGTTGTGTGAGCAAATCCCAGACCTGTTTCAGAGATAATCAAACCACCTTGTCACATTGATCGCATTTCACTCCCATTCTGATGTTTTAGTTTGTACAACAACTGAACCTCCTATGGACTATGTCCGCATGCCTTTTAATGCATTGAGTTTCTGTCACATGATTGACTGATTAGGTATTTTTTGAGAGTATACTGAATTTGATTGCTGGAAGTGTGTTTTCCCCTTCTTTCCAGACACTAACTATAGGCAATATGTATATCACAGTCCATATTTCTACATTGTTGCAGCTCTAGTACAGAGAGAGATAATTCTGTATTAATTTATGCACAACATAGAAACTACATATTTAAGTGACTGAGTGAAAACAGTGATGACGAGCAATGCATAGATTCAGGTTAACAATGCATACACTATATAAAAGCCAGTGTATTTTAAGGTATCATAAACCCTACCTCTTTTGTCTCCCTTTCTCCAACTATTCTGTAACCTGTCACAATACCGTTCTTTTTATGTCCCGTTATCCTGCCCACATCTCTGCCTGCCTATTGCTTCCTCCCTTGTGTTTTCGGTGCCCTAATTGGATGGTGTGTGAACACTGTGAAAGGGGGAAAATCATTCCATTTTCTTGGTCCACAGGTTTCAGGCAACAGAGAACTGAATTGAATAAACCCCTGCTGATAGAATTTGCACTTTGGTCTGACAGCCAAACAACAGAACAGCCAAGAGGACAGAAATCACACAAGAGTGAAAGAAAGCTCAAGAGAAGCCGCGAACACGACTGCTGCGTGGCATACTAATCCACACCAATGCTCAGAGCTGTTAATGTAGACATAAACCCAGCCACGTCTGGGCAGGGTCACTTTCCAGGTGACTGGTTTTGTAGTCCAACAGTGTAGGTTGTGCCACAACTGTGTGACATGTTTTAATGCCATATAAAGTAGTGCTGAAAGTATTAATTATGTATTAATGATTTAATTAATGTGTTATCAATTAAATGAGAGGACTTGCTGCTTTTCTCTGTCTTTGTAAAGTGCAACATGTTTGGGTTTTTGACTGGTGGTCAGACACAAATAATTACAAGCCACTGCTGTGCACTCTGGGAAAGGATGCACTGACCTTGTTAAGAGGATCAGGTATCAGCCAGGAGTCACCGATCCCAATTAAACTTTATATTAGGACTGTAACTAACGATTTTCATTAGCGTTTAATCTGCCGATTATTTTATCAATTCATTATTTGCTCTATAAAATGTCAGAAAATGATGAAAAATGTTGTTCACCGCTTCCCAAAGCAAATGTCTTCTTTTGCCCCGACCAACAGTGCACAACTCAAATATATTTGGTTTACCATCATAGACCAGAAAATATTCACAGTTCAGAAGGTAGAACTTTGGACTTTTATTCTAAAACCATGACTCCAAATGATGATGATTGATTATCAGAATAGTTGGCGATTAACTTAACAGTTGGCAACTAACGATTAATTGACTAATCGTTGCAGCTCTATTATTCATCAATCCTATTAATGAATTATTTGGTTTGGTTGAGCTAAATGTGATGTCTGCCCTAAAGTCTATATATGGTAAAAAAAACTGAAGTGAGATTGATGCATTATAACGACGCAATCTCATAAACTGCCTAGAACAATATGATTAAAAAATTCCACGTGCCTAAAAAGTATGAACAGCATGAACATTTATAGTTAACAGTGTGACACGTTACTGTACATCAGAATGATATCCCAGTCAGCTTCACACATTGAAGTTTACATATTTTAAATTTGGGTAAACAGAGAAGGCTGGTACTGGATTGATACACAGTACATACCTATTTTTGCCTTTAGCAAGTTTGGATCAGTGAATCCTTGGAAACTGTGATGAGCATATAATGAACAACTGATGTACTGTAATGCCCTAATGTACTGAAAAGGATATTTGAGAAGCACAACTACCATGATCATAAAATGAGATGCAAAGAGTTTTTATTACTGCCGACACATTAATCGATTAATATTTTCTGAGAAATTATACTCGGGGTTCAGACAGAGGCTCAAGCCAGTACATGACTGAAAACAGTCAACATAGCCAACCTCAGATCCTCATTTCCTGTGTTTACTATATCGAAAGATACAGCTCAAGCTTTGATAACATAATTAACATCTCTCAGAGATCAATAACCCTAGAGGACGCAGCTAATGAGACATCAAGACATGACAGAGAGGAGAGACAGACAGAGGCAGACACCTGACTCTACTCACATTATGCTCCAGTGATCTGCTGAAGCCTTAATAAAAATATTCTTTCTATAGGGTCTCATAAAATGCTTGTTAGTGAGATCCAACAGGAAATTAATCACTAATAATTGACATATTTTAGAATTGATTAAAACATAATTAAATTGTCGTCATTAACTCACCATCGCATGGTCATTTAATGTTATTGCCTCCTTATTTGCTCAGGAGCTTGTGAGCAGTCGGAGTTGTTTGCCTAAAGTGAGCTGCGGTGGTATCTGGAGTCCAACAAAGACATTTGAAATCATGCAGTCGACTAATTCGTCCCGACAGTGAAGCCACCAGTTGTTACACAAACATCCACTGCAGCAGGACAGCTGGTGGGGGTACGACATGCTGCTATGAACATTACATGGTGTGTGGGCGTACTTGTATTTCAGAGTTATTTGAGATGATATTGTGCTTCACGGACAACTTAACAAGCTATTCACTAACTGTCACCATTCATCTTTATGGAGATCTGCAGTACAGCGTTTGAATTTTGGAAATCATTTAGAAAGGAGACGTACGAGTACGACTAAAACAAACGATCACAAAGATTCAACGACGGTTATTAATGCACTTTAACAGAACCGTAAATGGTAACAAACTCAGCCAGGTGCCTCACAAAGTCCTTCCAAAGCCTTTTACCTTTCTTCGATTCATTTTTAAATTAAATTTGATATTAATTTTATTATAGTTCTGACTTAATCAGGGTTTAGTATTTTACATATGAATTAAAAATAGTGGTTCTATCAGTTGGCACATGTATGTATGCTTTTATGGACATGCAATATCGTGATATAGTACCGTTTTGGGAAAATCCAATGAAAATTTGTTAAATAGTCCCTCTAGAAAATCACGATTTTGTGATCACAATAATTAACGCAAATCCAACAAATCTTCAATCTTTAACAATATTTGCAGGGGCTTGCAATTCCCCACAATTTCTCCACATTAAACAGTCCCTCCAGGAAATATGATTTTGCAATAATTAATGCAATAGCTTGCAATTTTGCTAAATTCAGTTCATTTTGAATGAAATGGCCAAATCAACAGGCTGCTTGTAATTTGCAGGGTAAGAGGATTCTGTTTCAACTGCATATACTGTATAGTATGGAAACTCTGCATGCTAAAAATACTAAACAAGGACAAGATGGAAAAAAACATGAAATAACACACATCTGAAGGGACAATGGAACAGAGAAAAACACTGAAAGTAGGTGACAGTAATGCAGAACGTAAAGGTGAGAGAAAAAAAGAGAGGAAGAGCTGTCATGGCAACGTTCTAAATATGGCAAAGCAACAGTTAATTACCACCTCCACCCACAGGTATGATGCATACATAATGGTGAAGGTGAGAGGACACCTGCTACAAAACTTCAGTTAGTTATCACCTGCAAGTATTTCTGGAGCGCCGTGTGCCGGGAGACCAGCCCAGTTTCTCACAGACACATAAGGAAAATGTAAAAGTGTGAAGGAAATACCAAGAGACCTGCTGCACTAACTGTCAAAGAACGGGTTTGACATGTGGTCTCTGCAGCTTTAGCCAGAGACAATTCAGAGGTTGCTAGTTGTACTATTACCAGTTTCTGGGTGGTTACCTTCTACATGTAGGATATTTCAGTATTCCCCTAAAGACTTTTTTAACCTAATGAAGTGGAAAAGATGACATCTCAGTTAACTTAATGATATTAACAAACGTTAGCGCCGTTCCCCTCTGCATGCATATGATTATCACTCTGCTGCTGCGTTGCTACTATGTTGTTTCAAACCAGGTGTGCTGTGATCCACTTACTGAAGTGCTTGGCTATTTAAATGAACCCATTTCTCACTATTATCTATCAGTTCCATGTCAAGTCAGTCAATATTTGATGGTTGAAGAAAATGACATGCTTCCTTGAAGTGACCTAATGCTAGCAAAGGTGCATACAAAGCAACTGCCATCTGCAGCAAAGAGGGGGGTTAAGGTGACCAGGTGTTACGCTTTATGCATTTTTATTCCATGTTCCACATCTCACATACTGAGACAATGTCCCGCATTTTGATAGGCTCTAGTTTTTAAAAGTCAAACCACTGCAGGACAGGCTCTAAATCTGTCTTTTGCTGCCTATGTTGTTGATTCACCACAAAGTCACAAGCTATGCAGTCACATTTAGGCGAAATATGACGGAAACTACATACAGCGTGAAGCAACACAGTCTCACAAGAATGGTGTGGGGTTTTTTTGTTGCATTTCTTTGGATCTTGGATGTCTGGCTTTTGAGGATCTTTTGGTCTACTTTGTCAGGCAGGTCCTATTTAAGTGATTTCTTGATTGTGAACAGGTGTGGCAGTAATCAGGCCAGGGTGTGGCTAGAGAAAGTGAACCCAGGTGTGATAAACCACAGTTATGTTTTAACCATTTTTCCTTATTAATAAAAACCTTCATTTAAAAGCTACATTTTGTGTTTATTTGTGTTATCTTTGATGAGCTGAAACATTTAAATATGACAAATATGCAAAAAAGTACACCGCTGTACATGTTGGAAGTGCGTGTGCATGTGTGTGTTCATCAGTGTGGGGTGGTCCTGATGGGCTGACAGTGCTATCCATCATGACCAGATCAGGTCACAGACTCTGCCTATTGGGGTGTGGCCTCACAGGTAACAGCAGCTGCAGCCCAATGTCTCAGCTGTCATTGTTTTACAGTGTCAGTGTCAGGTCATTGCTGCACATGGAAGTCTGCAAATAAACTAATATTCTGTGCTAGATTGACATTAATAACCAAGTCTGATATAAATCACTAAAATGATGCAGCTCTAATGTCTCCTTCAGGATGAATTGTCATAACTTAGGCTGACTTTTAATCTAATTTTAATTTGTCAAACCTCACAAATCTCACAGAGATGCTACTTTCACTGTAGACTCTTAGTTATGTTATTATTCACGTAACCAAAATAACCACAAAACATAAGCATGTAAAACACTATAAACACTATAAAAGTTTTTTAAAAACCCTGTTGACACTGAATAAGAGATTGTGATTCAACCCGGATCATATTTGAGACCATGGTTCGTGGTTTTGTTGTACTGCATTATAAAGTATACTTATTTAATATAGTTAGTTCCTGCAGGTACAGCAATAAAATGCAAGTACAATTAAACTCCAGACACAGACACATAAATTACCTGGCTGCACTTTTTATAGTTTTAATACTTTTAGCTTGCATTACATTAGACAGGTGTTTCTTTTAATATGTCCACCCCCTGAATACAACAAGTACAATTTGTCACATTCAAATGATTCCCTTCTCCAGTCCACAGCTACCATTCCTTGACAAATGGAGTAATAAAAATGAAATGGCTGCCTGTGGTAAAATATTTAACCAGCATAGCAAATATTAACGTTTGAAAGAAGAGGTGCGATATCATCAAAGGGTGAGCGTTACTTTAAGAGGGAGACAACGTTTGACTGATGATAATCTGTGTCAGAAAGCTCTTCTCTGTGTCTGTTATTGCACCGGAGATGGAGAACAGAGGGAATGCAGACCAGACATGTCAGCATTAACATGCTACTCTAAATCAATCATGCTTCTGCCACTTGGCGTCATTTTGATGATTGCCTGTACGACTTAATCAGTTGTTATTGATAAAGATTCAGCAGTTTACAATATCTAATATCTTCTTCTTTGTTTCATCATTAAGTAGTTAACTTAGCCAGATGTGATGTTGTAGTCCTATTGTGCTAAAAAGTGGGGGAGAGTGTACATAAGTCCAGCTCAGCACAATATGCCTGCATACAAATGGTGGCTTTTCAGGACATAAATCACCAGGACCATTAGACAGACTGTACTATATACTCTTCTAAATGTTACAAGGTTGTGAGGGCATGAATCTGACGCAGACTCTAAATTCCAGATAGCTGTAGTTTCCGGTAAAGCTGGCTTACCATTTTCTTTTACAGTCTGAAATGCAAATGAAAAAAAAACACCCACTTAATTGGGAACAGACTATAGCCAGTGTTTTCGAGGAGCAATGTTAGATGTAATAGTCACACGTGACGGGCAGGCTAGATATCAAGGATTTGTCCGGACCATATGCAGGCTTAGAGTAGCAGGCTATTAGATTTTCATTGATGTTTCCAAAGATTCAATAAAAGATATGGCGCACAGATCCGAAGCAGTGCTTGCTTCCTTTCCTCTGTGTCCTTGGCACAGACTTGCTCTCACTCACAGTGACGTATTTACTGTGTGAAGCACGAGTTGACTGCCATGTTACAGTATTCACCTTTGACTTTTATGTGCGTCTGTGTAGCAAAATATCTCATAGTTTGTCAACAAAAGATTTTGTTACTTACTGACGTGCCAATGCGTACTGTATCCAAATTTTAGACTACTTCTCAGTATTGGTTTGTTGGGATCTGGTCACTCTAGCAGGATCAAGAGTTTTACTCAGGAATGAATATGCAGGGTCGAAGTAGACGGATAGAGCTGATGATTATAATACAGCATGCATAGGGGTTTGGTGTTTTTGGCATTTGGTATTTTCTCACACACGCTTGTCCCATTAATGTAAGAAGTCTCACTCACATAAAGCTCCGAGGTCAGGGATGCAGAATCTCTGAAGAAAATAGATTTTGTGATTTATATTTTTAATGTAACTCTGGGGTAAAGCAGTGTCCTACAAAGCTCCTTCGTCTTTTGTTACTGTACATTATTTACTTTATATGATATAATGTTACACTGAGCCATGATGCCATGTTGCTAAAATGAGAAAACTCACCCATCAGTGCTGAATTACAACACCTACTATAATATTCAGGCTCTGGGGTTGAGTCTTACCATTGCCTATGAGCAGCATTAAACTTAAAAAGAGATTTCAGAAGCTGAGTTAAGTGCATCTTTGATCAAGTTCAGGAAACTTTAGCAAAGAAAGAAGCCAGAAATAGAAACACGCTTCAGACCACACCTTCTGTGAATCTGATGAAGACACGGTAGTGTCAAGTCATTTACACAAAAGGTTATAAATTAATCATTGTGGTCTTTTCTCTTCTCTGGTGCATTTTATGTAAATAAGGGAGAGTGTTGTACTACTATGTGTTGGACTGTTCTGTCCTCCTTCAGCCGTTCACACAATAGATAATATTTGGAAGATCTCCATGCAAAAAAGGAGACTGGCAAACAGTAAAACAGTAAACTTTCTACAATTGCACCCACTTAATATGCAGACAGAGGTCAGCCAAACTTTCCCTTACCCCGATTTCTCTTAAAAGGTTGTCCAGTTCAGATCTGTGCAGAAGGATGAAAGATAAAACACCCGTATAGCCTGTATTTGAGGACAGAAGATCTTCTAAGCCAGTGGTTCCCAAACTGGGGGGCGCGCCCCCTAGGGGGGGCGCGGAGGTATTGCAGGGGGGGCGCGGCAAGGCTACGGCTAAATGAGTGACTAGTTAGTTACAAGGCTAGCATAACAGCATGGACAAGTTTGTGACAGCGCTCCCAGCTAAACGCAAAGCAGATGATGAATCAAGCGCGTCTCCCCTAACGTGCAGTGGACACACTGTATGATACACCGAGAAGCGCTGGCGTCTAAACAGCTGAGTCCCGACCTGCACGATGTTATGACGGATGTCATCACTACAGTGAACTACATTAAAACACGACCTGTCAAAGCACGTATTTTCTCTGTACTGTGTGAGGAAATGGGCTCCGACCACACAGCTGTTCTGTTTCACAGCGAGTCCCGATGGCTGTCACGTGGGAAGGTTTTATCCAGGGTCTTTGAACTGCGGGATGAGATCCGCATCTTTTTAGAGGAGGAGGAAAATGAACTTGCCCACAAGTTTAACAACAACAAGTTCCTCATGAAACTTGCGTACCTCAGTGACATGTTTCAAAAACTCAATGAGCTAAATCTGCAGATGCAGGGCAGCAACACACACCTTCCACATCTGGCAGATAAAATCACATCATTCACAAGAAAGCTAGAGATGTGGGAGCAGCGAGTTACAAACGTAAAGGTGTAAAAAGTTTTGTTCAGAAATAAGTTGCCATTTTGTATGACTTACAATCAAATCAAATCAAATTTTATTTATATAGCCCAAAATCACAAAATACATTTGTCTCAGAGGGCTTTACAATCTGTACAGGGAGTGACACCCTCTGTCCTTAGACCCTCGATTAGTGAGGAAAAACTTGCCCACAATGTTAAGTAAAGTCCAGTGGAGTTTAGAAACAAATGATTTGTATGTTTGTGTCAGTGTGGGGGGGCTCGAAAATATTCTAATCTTCAGAAAGGGGGGCCCTGCAGAAAAAGTTTGGGAACCACTGTTCTAAGCTAAGAAACTGAGCTTGGGCCACAGATGCTCATTACACTCTAGGGATGAGAAAGACAGGAAAAGTTAGAGGGATCAGACACAGACAAGGAGACTGTATCGGCGCCCTTGCTTGTCATCTGATTCTTTCCACTGCTATTATCACTATCAAACAAACAGGACTGCTGTTATTTCTGGGAAAACTGGGTTTGGTCCGAAAATGGATTTCAAGTGTTCAGTGATGCTTTTTTGGGGGATGAGGACATTGTTGTTGTTGTTGTTTTAAAGGAACATGCAGTACTCTGGTATATTCCCACCTCATGCTATACAGACACATAAATCCTCTGAGCTTGGCGCCTCATCTTTGAACACATGGCTTTTTGGAGAGCTTAAGCAGAGATAAGAACCACAACACGAGCTAATAATTACTGTTCCCTCTCAACAGATGGAGCGACATGTCTGGACTTTCACACTTACGATAGGTGATAATCTAACTATCAGCCATAAGGGGCACTTCAGAAACTCACCAGTCATTGACTGTTAATTGTTTGGTGTCATGCAGTGTAAGGGCATAGTCAAAAGCTAACAGCTCCCATCAGAATTGCAATGCCCCTTATAGAGTGTAATATTTTAAAAAATAGATTGGTAAAAGGTGGGCAGAAAATATAGTATTATCTTCAAAGTTCTAAGTTTAAATCCACACTTGTGGATCAAATTTCAGGAGCTTTGACGCTTTGCTGCAAGTTCAAATTGTACAATTCCACACAAAAGGCCACAAGAACTGGCCATATAGGGCCTTTTCTGATTACCATCTTGTTGTCTGCACACACCATATGTAATCAACAAACTGTTAATATAATGATGCCCTTTTAAAGTAAATACCACACAGGTTTCAGCTACCTTACAATTACCTTTCAGGTAAAGGACATAAATGATCAGTTTGCTGAACCACAGTGATGCTTTAATCAAAGCTAATAACTGTAATTAGACAGAGAGGGTCATGATTTAGAGTTCCCTAAATGCCAAAAAGAGTGGCATGTTTTTTGGTTGTTTTTTTTTGGCATTTCCAAAACCAAGATGATAGGAATTTAATTTCCTAAAGTGTGTTTATCTGCTCAATATGTAACCATCAAGTGCATATTAAAGACACATTTTCAAAAGTGTACCGTATTTTCTGGACTATAGAGCGCACCTAAATATAAGCCGCATCCACTAAAATTTTAATGAAATATATATTTAGTCACATAAGTCGCACCGGACTATAAGCCGCCAATATCCAGGCTTAGAAATAGGTTATTTAGACATAAAGATTTTGTACCATAAGTGTTTATTCATATACCTGAAAAACAAAACTGGACAGTTTTTTCAACCAATTCATGGAGCTAATGTTAGTTTAATAAGCAAGCTAGATATTAGTTTTCTTTTGTCTACCTTTGTCTGAAATTAAGGACACATTGCATCAAGAATTACTAAGAATTTCAATTGGTAAATCTGCCACCATTATTGAATATACAAGCTGTCCTGTCACAATAATTTGAATTAATGAGAAAGCCTCCGCGTATACCAACAAGTGTCAATGTGATGATGCAACCGAGACAGTGCCATTCTGGGAGATGCAGTTTGCCAAATTGCCTTTCTATGTAGATTTCCAGCAACCCTGACAGCACATAGCGCATGTTCTTGATTAGCACAAATAAAACACTCAGCTTCATTTAGAATAACTGACAGGGCTGTACCGTATTTGAGAAAATGCAAAACGAACGGACACAGGTAAGCTTTCCAAGTCCTTGAGGGAGCGAAAAGCATAATGGCAAGAGTGGAGAAGATAGCTGAGAGTTTAAAACAACTGGAATGTAAAGAAAGTTTTCCAACAAGCAACTGTACACTCTTCACCTTTCTGTTATCATCACTGTGTGTAACACGGATCCTAATATTCTTTCTCTGTCCTCATAAACAACCTATTTTACTATATTATGTTTTCTCCATCACACCATATTCAGAATTTCTTCAACAATTACTTTGTCTCTGGTATGCGTAAGAGTAATGGGTTATGGCACAGAGTGCAGTACTTATTCACTGCAAACATAAACAGTAATTAGTACCAGTGCCAATGCACCCAAAAGAGTGCAAGGGCAGTTAGGCTCGGCCTGAAAAAACATAAAGACAACTGGACACAAATCAAAATGTGGCCAACCCCAACAGAGAGAACACAAACACTGGCAGCAGCATGATGTGCCACCAATCAGCAAGCAGCTGCGTTATTTTTCCTGAAGCCTGTCTTGTGGCAAAAATGACTTTTGTCTCCTGCAATGATTTTGATGCATGACAAGTTCAGAGCTAATAGTGACTCCACTCTGAGTAACTTGGGGATTAGACACACCAACAAAAGAATTGGATGTATGAGACTACAGATTGTGTACAGTTTTCCGTCCGGGAGTTGCATCTTGGCTATAGCCCAGCTCAGTTGTTTTGATCTAATTATGATATGGAGAATATCATAATTATATCACCAGCATGAAGCACTGTAGTGTATGTGCCAACAACAATCAAAAGAGCTCAGCCACTACATGAAATTAATTGGAGTACAAATGCAAAAGACTCCAGATACATATACATATATATAATGTTCTAGATGCAGCAGCCTAAAAGAAAAAAACAAAAACAGACATACAATAGACACTGTGAAATGAGCTGCAAGCTGTTTTTAAACCTGTACTACTAACAGGCACTGTAGAGAATCCAGGATTATGCTACCACATCTGAAATTCTATAATAATGGAGTGGACCTGTAAAGACCACTACTCAACTCAACACAAAGCTAAATGTACTCATGTTTCTTTGATAGTAAAAGAAAGCTTTTTTTAAGACCATCTGAAAAACAATGGGACTAAACCTGAATGCTATTCTTTTTAATTATTCTACAGACTTTCGCACTGCTGCATCTCCTAAAAGATTAATGTAAAGCCATTCCTCTGAACCCTTTTCTCAACCAACATGCAGTCGTTCAATACTTGCAAACCATTTTCCAGCAACATCAATGGAAATAGCTACTGTAAGATGAATGATGTTTAAGATGAACTATTGGATTATTACAGTGATTATCCTATGCAGGTGGTCTATTGCTCCATCCTATGTTGTGTTATCAATTGCTACTGCTTCTCTGGGCCTATATGGACTCTGTGGGCTTCATTGTCAGTTGTGGCCCACTACCCTCCTCTCCTTTCCCACCATGCTGTATGCAGCTGGGGTTATTAATGAGAAGTGTAGAGCAATGCATCAACACAGAGCCAAGATGAAGGTAGGGGTTAGTAATGGGTCGTACGACACTATGCTGAGACCAGAATTAATGACGACAATGGCCTCAAACCTGAGGCACAGTAGGAAGACCATAATACACTGTTTGTCCCATGAAAAATAACGCATGGGGCAGCTGCCTCCAAGTCGATCTGGGTCCTACAGGAACTAGCACATTGTGCATCCTGGAGAAATGAAATCTCATTGCAAAGACTGGAGACTAATGTATTTACATTACATTAGAAGGCAGTTTTATAGCCCTAAGTCTGAAGAAATATATAAATCATAAAGTATCCTGTTGCCCTGATTAGGTGAACAGAGTTCAGACAGTGTTTAAAGAGATGCAAAAGGAAGTGCAGTATCACACCTTAAATTGTGGACACCACTAATTGTCAACAAAAGAAAATGTACAGTTCAGCATAAACAGTTAAGCAGTAAACACAGACCATGACTATTTATATCCATACTTATGGCTGACGTTTAGCACAGGATCTGTGTAAAAACAGATGGAGAACCATCAACATCATTTTATGTGCTCTGTCCATTGAGATCATAAATAATTTTCGACACACAATCACTTTGACAGGAGAGAAAGTAATTTAGATTATATGATGCAGGAGCAAAGTATGATAACCCAAGCACGGCTTTGGTTGAGGCAAAGTACAACCATGGACTCTCACAGTAGAAAAACAGTGCAATTTCCTATTCTGAGTAAAATAGGTTTCTGACATGATGAATTGTTGTACAGGATATGCATGGAAAAGAGATCTACAAACTGCATTTTTTTTTTACAGAAAGTGCTAATTTGGTCTTACATAATTCTATACATTTACCCACAAGTGTTGCCTGTGGGGAACACGATGATGTACAGTAACAGACCAGATGATAATAAATAAGTCATATTCACATCATTAGTTGTACTTGGTTGCAGCTGGGGAGTGAGCTTTACATATACTCTCCAGGCATTTGCAAATTTAGGAGAACTTAGCAAAACAACTCATTTGTAAGAAGCACCACCACACAAGCGTACTTGTTTTGGACATTTACTCCTTAGCACAAAATGAACCACTAAAATATACAGACATGACGTCACAAAACTGTGTGCATGCTAAAAATACTGCCTTTAGGGTGTGCTAAAATTGTTGTAAACATGAATGTTGTTGTTACTTTCAGGATAGCTTGTTACTTTCAATGTGAAGCACTTTGTACATTTAGTTTTAAAAACTTATACTTGTATATAAATACATCTTTACCTATTTTTGAAATATCCGTTTCAGCCTCAAAATTCCATAATCTGTAAAGCTCTGGTCTGTCTGCAAAATAAAAGCTGTCAACTAAGTGTTGATATAAAATGACTCAATTTCTGAAAGTCTCAGTAGGATCGAGATCATTGCCCTTTTGATTAATGTATACATGTTTAAAGATTAATCATCATTACATTGTTTTCACAGGCTTAATTACAATAAATATTCCAAATACAAAAGACACTCCAGAGAATTCAGTGCAGCAAAATACGTTTTGGTAAACAAAGGAACACAGATGTGCAGAGTAATAGTCCTATGTCTGACGGTGAAGGGAAGGAAGTCCCTCAACTATCAATGTAAGCCATCAAGGAAGGAAATCAAATGAAAATTACACAAGAGCAACATGTTACACAAAGACAGTTGGAGGACTTGACATCTTCACGACAAATAACGTAATGTAACGTAAAAAAAAGCTCCATCACAATCCTGTATCCAACACAAACCCAAGCACTTTGGGGTCCAGGTGCTAGGAAATGCTAGGAGTCATTGGAGTCACGGCAAGGACCAATGACAGGTCTCGCTCCGAGGGAATCTCATTCACTAATGGCTGACCCCTGTGACATTTCTACTTGTATTTTTAACTCCACTCTCAGTCCACTCAAAGACATTCTTACATTTACCACCCTGACTTATTTCATGCTAGATAAAAGATGTAAAAGCTTAATCTATGACAAAAGCAAAGCACATGAAGACACTTCCAAATGAATGTAGATAATTGATATGGTAATTAATTACCTTTTTGGTAAATACTTACTTCTAAAGTACTAAAAATATATTTTAAACACAATGCAGAGGAGAGAAAAAAAAGAAAAGGATTTTTTTTAGAGTCTGTTGTGCATAACTTCACAGTGTTGTTTATACAGACACTATCTCCATTTCCATAGAGCACCGAAGCAAAGGGAAGAAATAAATAAATAAATGACTTCACTGTGTAAAAGAGGCCAATACACACACTGCTCAGAATGGCAGTACTGACTGAAGCCCTTCTCAAGGGTTTTTCATGAAATAAAAATAATACTTTTGAAGACACATCCATTGACACGTCATTGTAATAAATGGTCATAGTCTAAAGCAAATTTTCAGAATATACTGCATGTGTACGTATCTGGATTATATACTATTAACTCTTAATTATACTTAAATGCCCAAATATTGCTATACTAAAAATTTAAATAAATGGGTTATTACAAGTCTTTAGATAAATTTGAAAAATTACTCATCTTATCATATACACATCATATGGTCTCAAGAAAGGTGGTTAACAATGTTTACAGATTCCCACAGTACAGAGACAAACCACCAGAATTATGCAGGTATAAAATATGCCAGATAAATATGGATGATGGTATCAACGGTAGAAGATGTAAACAGATGAATGTGGATTGATAACTAAATGCAAAAATTGATTTACATGTGGTTGAAGAGAGGTTCTCTGCATAAATAACCCAGTGTGTTATATCACTATACAAGGAATATATGATTCCAGTACTGGGGCAGAGCTGTTGTGATGTTTATGAAATGTATTTCATTAGTTTTTAACAGTTTTTACGGGAAGGGTATTTGAAGGGGGGAAAAAAAACTATAAAGGGTTATTTTCTAATTGATTTGAGGTTTCGTATTTGCACCTTTTTGTGAGATACAAAAACTACTCAAACTTCAAATCTGTAAATTTCCGCATGACACATTAAGCAGAAACACAAGATCTACAGCAAAGATGAAGGAGTTCTTGTGGGCCGTTGTGTGAAAGTCTATCGTTTGCCTTAATCAGTATTTGATAAAAATGCATAAACTAGTAAAGTGTGAAATTGGGTTTGTTTGGTGTGTGAAAATACAAATATCATGTGAAATACATTGCTTCCAGTGCACCCGTTTGCTTTTCATATTGTATTATAAAGTAGGAAAACACAATCCTACCAGAGTAAAGTTTGACCATTTAGAATTTTTGGACATAAACTGCAATGTACATAGTCCATAGTACTACATAGTAGAAATTAAGTTTTTTAATGAAGAAAAATTACATAGTATTCATGCAAAAAAAATGTATTACATGCAGATCACGTCACAAAAATTACAGACTGTCCAAAATTACCACCACGAAATCTAAATTAACATTAACTTGTCAACAATCTTTTTTCATCACACATTTAGTAAAATGTTTTTTCTATGGAAAATCATGTCACATCGCCAATTTATTTTGCATTTGCAACAATCATAATAAGTCATAGGTGAACTGATTCACTGCCATATCATTATTGATCATTAAGACTGAATGACTTATATTACTATTGATAACAGCGCTTAACTGGCACAGACTTTTGAGGACAATAGCAATGTCAATATTTGCTCCATCTGTTAAACTGAAATTTATCTGGTGATAATGTGTTACATAACTAATTAAAACAAGATATAAAATATATACAAAATAACTATATTGATCAATTGTGATTTTGTGAATGATAGTTATTGTAAAGTGCCCTGTAGCACAACCAGTAAGCCAGAGACAATCAGCAGTACCTGTCCTAGACACAGTGGAAAAGTTATTACTGCCAGGCTCAGCTCAATATGTGACCTGAGGCAGGAGCAGAAATAACTATCCAAACAAGCTGTATGTGCAAAGGTTTCCTTAGCCTGGTGGAGGAGGAACAAGAGGAGGACAACAAGAACCTAAGGACAAATGCAGAATCGGTTGGTACATTGGAAGCTGTAATCATCTCAGCTCTCTATGGATCAAAAAGCATGCTTAAACAACTCTGCTGGTACTAGCACACAAAACAATGGATCCCTTTGGCACAAATGTGTTACCACTGAGAGATGCTCAAACTGAAAGCTTTCTTGCTGCACGGATCAGATTGATTTGGATTACTTTTTTTCTTTTTAAAAAAGATAACAAAAAATATTAATTGAATAACTGCATATAAAATCACACTTGTTGATGATTCTTTTAAAACCACAAACATAACTTAGCCTAAATCCACTAGGATGCTATCAAAGTATGAACACCAGAAGCCAATTCGGGTGTCATTTATTAATAGGTTTGATGTTAGTAGTTAGAAATGCTGACTCAGTACACACTGATACAGAGATTTCCATTTTCCATTCCAACTTATTTGAAGAAACTTTAACTATTTTACATTACATGTATTTTGGTTTTGATTATCCAACATGTATGTGCTGCTTATCAACAGCCCACACTCGTATCTGAGAGTTGAGATACCGCTTGGGAAGGAGGAAAATGTACTCAACACATTTAATGTACTTCAGTATTGTATACACTGGAAAATATTTTGGAGTAGTCCTTAATATGCAATTTAGACTAGAGAAGATCTCACGGGATTGTCTTAATAGAATACAGTTTTATATACATTCAGTTTTGCTGAATAATAATTTCAAATTAAAGTTGTTTAGGTCTATTGATTGCTTCTGTATTTGAGGCTGCTTACATTCAGATGTGTCTCACATATGGAGGGAAATAATGTACATCTTCAGTTACAGTGTGCATATATAGTTGGTACTGAACAAATGTTGTGATGGAGTTTACTGTTAGAGGAGCTGTGGTCATATTTTAAATTAAAATGCAGTACAGTACCAGAAATGTCAAAAGTTGCACCATCAGGCCTGCAGCTCTTATATGTGCTGAAGGGCCTTGCTCTGCATACCAGTAACCCTACGGTGCTGTCACTACTCTAAATAACATCCTGAAGGGTTTTAGCATCACAGCACAGTATAAAGGATTTAAATGTGATGAGTTTTGAAGTCGGCACAAAATCAGGCCCTTGTACAACCTTGAAGGCAATAGTGTTTCATTTTAGCTTGGGTGACTGGACAGATATATTGGCTATTGGCGACTTCCTTGGGCAAATCTTTGTGCAATTTGAACTAGCTTACTTTAGTGTTATGCAAGTGAAGGCTACAACTCCTCAAAACCCAAGCTAAGTTCCAGTTTGCTTGCAACCTGCTGATTAAAGTGAAGGGGTTAGCCCCAAAGTTACCGGCAATGGGTTATCCTCACCTGACCAGTGTCTGGTCAAACTGTGTGGCTACTGAGTTTCTCAAAAAATTTGAGCAGCACCCGCCCCCCGTCTGCGTTGCATACCCAGCAAATATATCAGCAACTGCCAGCTGTTGGGCTGACGATGGCTAGTAGGACGAATTTTAACATATCGTACAACCCTACTTATAACTGGATACTATGGATGTATGTGAAAAACAAGGGAACCAACACAACTGTTCCTGTAATTACTGACAGCTTCAAAACAATAGCTATGAATCGACAACACAGATGAGACTACATGAATATATACACTGTAACAAATTAGATTAATTATGCATTAAATAGATCAACAAGAATATGCAGTGGGCCCAAAACTGTTTAGGAAAACAGCTGCTTGGTGTGCATCCAGACTATAGTGTCTGAAGTGTCTTTTCAGTAATCTCAAAGGCAGTAGTGCATCTGTACAGGGACATAGCAGACTCCTCCAGGAGCACAGGCAGAATGCTAATGCCGTTAGACTTACCTCTATACTCTCCCCTCACTGAAACATACAAGGGCAATGCTGCATTAATCATGGATTCACATCCCTCCTCTTTCACTCTCACCTCCCTCCAATAATGCACACACACAAAATCACCTTCTTTTCTTCCTGTTTCTCTCAATCACAACCACACACACCCTCCCTTCCATCATTAAAGAGACCCATTTAACACAGACAGTAAAAATGTAAATGTCACTTAACCTGAAAAGTATGAGATTTTCAAATCAATATAATCAGACTGTCCACTGCTAATAAATAAACTTGGAAGTCCTGAAACATTTCATATGCACATAAACCCACATATCTCTTAAACAACACCCACTCCAAACATGCACAAGTATGTACACCCACACCCACACCCACTACACTGCACTCCCATTTTCCGCTCCAGTGCTCTGAGCAAAATGAGTGGGAAAGAGATACAAAAGCACACAGTTGTATCTGTGAATTTCAAAAAGGAGAAAATATTATCACACACACACACACACACACACACACACACACACACACACACACACACACACACAATGTCCTATGCATGAAAATGTGTTATGTTTCAGTTATAAGCATTTTTCTTCATTGTGGAGTGTAGTTTCTGCATATCAGTTACACAATGTAACCATAACCAGCAGCCAAAAGGACAGAATGGTGACAATAGAAGGCACAATATCAGCAAAGACGCTACTATACAAAATCTAATTTTATTCATACTTAATAGATGTTACAAATAGCCCTGTTCCAGAGAAGAAAGTGAGCAATTAGCTGTGTTAACGCTGACCTGAAGTGACACCACAAGGACATTGGGTTCAACAGTGAAGCAAAAACCCGTAATATGAATGAACCAGAATAATACTTTATCCCATGCCAAAAAACTTGCATACATAATAAGTTCTATTAATATAATATTATATATAATATTATATCTTTCTGGTTAGATATACAAATAAGGCTTTCTTATGTTCCTCATTCAGCAGTTACATACACAATATTAAATATAATCATTTAAAATGATTGCATGTGCAAAACTTACACAGGTTGTTTTGGGAATTCTCGCTTGTCCTATCCTCCCACAGGTCAAAGGTCATGATCTGCTGTACAACAGCAATACTGTGGCCTTTTGAGCTTGGTTGGAAGATGAACTACTCAATATATTTTGAAATAAAATGTTACTCAATACAGAGACTGTCTGATTTGGATAAAGGGGGAAGATGACAAGATTTGATACTTTTATTTTATTTTAGGTCTTTTGCATCTGTACGCATTTGTGCAGTCTCAACTGTGTACAGACTAAGAATGATTAGACAACTATAATATGAACATGATTGTAAAAAATATTTGTGATACTGGGGATGTTGCTGCTGTCCTTCAAGTCTAGTGAGAAAACAGAAAGGTTTTTAAAAGGGTATGTATTGATAGACTTGGAGATGACAAGTGGGCTCCAAAAAGAGAGCTCTGTGAGAGGATAATAATGGAAAGTGGAAAATAGGCCTTTGGAGAGGGGTATTAGAAATACGATTGAAACTGGGTAAGAGGCTAGGCAAAATGTGACGTGTAGAGCGCTGTGTGATGTGGATAAATGAGAAGCTTTAAGAAAAAATTTAAAAGGACATTTAACAGTGCAATACCAAAAAGGAGTGAGAATGCTATAATATATATAGCTATAAAGTGCACCGTATTATAAGGCGCAGTATCAATTAACATGTCAATTGCTGTTATTGTGAAAACAAAACGTGTGTCAGATAAGTCGTGCTATACAAACCTTTGTATTGTTAGTGAAAAGGGTGTGACAGTAAACCTGGAAGACAAAAATGTATTTACAAAGTCCTTAATTAATTGTATTGTGTCACTTGGAATCAAAACATTGTACATAAGTCAGTGTATAATTTGTGTGATGAGGAATGTTTTATACTTTTTGCCAAGAGAATCAGATAGATGAGATGAGTTGAACGGTATGACACAGCTTGCTGGATGTGGGGCATTGGAGTCAAAAACAGAGAGACAAAAGGATGACACTCACAGAGTGGAGGACAATGCTTCCTGCTGCTCACTGTGAGATGACAAAAGGAAAAAACAAGAGCATGGTGGAGATCTGTGTCCTGCCCACATCTTTCCCGTTTAACCTCCACAAACAGGTACACTACCTGTGGAGACTCAATTAGAAAGCCATTAGCTGCTGACAGACCGAGGGCTAATTGCTGCCTCAGGGGAATTCAGAAATGGGAGTATTCAATGTACAAGGACAAGAACACACCACAAAATCCATCAACCAACAATATACTTCACAAGGACAGGAGGCTGTCTTATATTTCACTGAGCAGACTAAGATTAGTTGGCCTTTTCCGGCCAACAGGAAGACATGGAGCAAACCATGCAAATTTGACCAGTGTGTTTCTTATGTAATCTAATCATCTTATAAGTAGCGCTTGAAGTCAGCAAAATCATATTCAAGAGGCTTTTGCACAACAACAATGTTTGAGATTATGGTGTTCATCAGCAGTGTAAATGTCAACTGAATACAATCACCAAAGTATTGAAATGCAATGAATGTCTCTTTATGCTCCGTGCCAGAGGCCAGGCAGCTCTGCAATCAGAAAGTATGGCCACCTAGACAACAGATGAGCACATTCAAGCACGATAATTAGTCGCCCCAGGAATTCACAATCTTGCGATGACAAGAATTGACACAAATTATGTTAATCGTTGCTTTATCTGCAAAAAAAAAAAAAGAAAAAACTGAAAAAAACTGGAATAACGTTTGCCAATCACAATGTTCTGTACAAAAAGTAAAGGAAAACAAATTGAATTAATAACCATTTTTAAGATGCACCCGAGTTCCCTGCAGTGTTTGCACCAGGCTATAAATTCCACCAACAAGGTCTTATTACTAAAAGCCACACTAGCAAATCCAATTATTTTGGGGCCACAATAATCACAACAAAACCTTGTGAGATCCTGGAGAGACTGAATACTCTGTGTTCTTATCAATAAAATGTAACTAACTGTAACCTCCAAATTACCTTATTAATGGCTAGTGAGAAATGATTGAAAAATTAAGTCTTAAAATATGTTGTTACTAGATCAGTTTATATTACAATTACCTATTAACTGAATTGCAGTGAAGGAAGAGGTAATTAACTATCTGGTTGTAACTTTCTGTCAAAACTGGAAGAATACATATTGAAAGAAATAATTGACAATTTTAATATTATCTATCACTGATCCTACAACATATGTTAAATATATTACAACCCCAGCATTTTTGATTAAGACTTCAAACAGCATCTTCCCACATTTCTGCATTGGCCTCCTAAAATCTCAACAAATGTCTTCCCTTCATCCTGAAGTTGTCAGGCCTCCAGCGTTTTAGATAAGTGACGTCAGCAAAATGCAAGTAATCCTCCTAAAACTGGGTCATATTCTGTGCAATTGGCAACAATTGGTGGATTAAAAGTAACTATTGTCTGAGCTTCTGATGCAGTGGTCAATCTGTTTCAGCTAATATGAGATTCATACCGTTATGTAGTCGGGCACTATAAAATATGTCCTTTCATGCTGGTAGTTCAAAAAGAAAATGTAAAATTATAACAAACTGCACATATCTTAAAACCAGCAGCTCACATTTGCCATCAAAAGTGAATCAAAACTACACTCATGCTTGAATGTGTTGCTGACCATTACCCATCCTCGTGTGTAGGTTATTTTTATATATTCTAAATAATATATATATATATATATAATCTGAATTTTTAAAAACTTAAAATCTACAACCTCAAAAACCAGTTGACTTCCTAGAGAAGTTAAAGCAGAAATGCAACCCTGCCATGTTTTTTTTTAGCTTTTTTTTTTTTTTTTTTTTTTACTTTTCTTTTATACATAATGCCTTCGGGTTACAATAAAGAAAGTCAGTCTCTCTGTTGTTGGCTTGTTCAGTCTGCACCACCCAAGACGCTGCATGACACCATGTGTGTGTGGGTGGGCTGTCTGTTGAGCGGATTTAAGATCATTTTATGATATTTATATTCATCGTGTATTTTTGTGTACATGATCATCGTGGTTGCTGACGTCTCCTGAAGCTTTTAAAATGCGTTTAAAAAAACATTTTAGTTTTCTGTGAAAATGTAACAAGCTAGTGGCAAACCACATAACTTGCTACCATTAATTTATATGTAGCTTATATAAAACGGCAAATTTCCTCCCTATTCTGAGATATGTAGACAGTAAATACTTATTCGTTTAAGGAGTTGAATAGATGCTTTTAATGCTGCCCCTGTCCCCCCACAGCCCTGCCAATCTCTCTCCAACATACACACACTCACTTGTGCAGAAACACATTTCCCTCTGACTATGAGGAACCAAAACTTAATTTTTAATGCATTAAGCCTCTTCTCACACCCTCCCTCCCTTTTCTCCTCTTACACAGGGATATTATTAGCAAACAGAGTGCCTGTACATCCTGATAAAACTAAAATAAGCTTTCCTGCATTTGCTTTGACAGTAATATTTGTTGATCTTTCAAAAAGTATTTGTATAACTATGTTTACTTGATGATGAAACAATTTAAAGATAAAGTCACCTCAAGGTAAAGGAGAAAAGGTTCATTTCTACAATGCTCATGCGACAAAATGTACAGTTTATCATTTCATTTTTCTAGTTAATATTTATTAGTCATTTCATATGCTGAAATTGTCATATTGTTAATCACTAGTGAGCTTGCAAATGTGCATACCCATTTTGACATTGAATTTATTTAAGAAGATTAGTCATGCATCTTAATTAGTCTTAATTACTATGAACACTCACACAAGACAGATCACAAGATTAAGTGTCGGCCCCATCTCCTTGTTATTCATCCCATACCCCTCTCATCCACCTCACACAAAATCACCTTTGCTTTTTGTATCAGAGAGAAACTGTTTGATGGCAACAGAGAACAATGATGGTCAAAATAACAGTATTGTCTAATGATGTGTAACAGAAAGAAGGCAGCTGATATATTCTTGTTGTTCCAGTCTGTTTGTGGGTAATACAATTTTGCTGCAGAGTGATTAAGCAGCTTCCAAAAAAAGAGCTACTGAGTTACTGATACAAATTCAATATGTTGGCCTTAGACCCTTAGTCATGGATGGCTTCTCGCCAAGGTTAACGAATAAGATATTTTTCTGAAGTATCTATGATATCTTTTCTAAAATATAAGTCATTCCAAGGCAATGTTGAGCTCTGTTCCAAGAATTAATATTTAAACTGTATTTTAGCAGGTGTGGAGTGATTCAGTTTCCTTTCTGGAGTGAATGGCACACAATGACTTTGGCCTTCAATTAGTAAATTATGAGAGCAACAGAAAGACTTTAAAACAATAAAGGAGGCCTTTGAATCAGAATAACTAGTGGGGATACTTTAACCTCTGAAAGCTTTTTTGATTTTAATGTGTCACAGTGAACTGACTGCTCAAAAAGGAACAGTCATCTCAGACGAGCGCAGCTAACTTAATCTCATTGTTTAACTTAAGTCATTGTTTGCCATGATGTTATTGCATTATTGTTGGACACTTTATGTGAGACTGTGTCATCCGGAATTTTAATTTAATTAGTGTAGTGACCATTGAATACATGCCTGTTCGAATGGTTTATTTCTTAAGAACCTCATATATATAAATAAAAGCTAGTTTGATGCGATGTGACCGTTGCACTCACAGAGTCGAGTGGCTCGCCAACTGTGTCGCATGTCCAAATTGCACCACATTCGACACTGCACATCCTTGGATCCACAGCAATACACCCGCCAAGTGTGGCACAGATCTGATGAACAGTTGTTGTGATAATCAAAGGACATACGGACATACAAAGATTCCTTGCTTAGATAGGCAGTGCCCATCTTGATCAACTCTGAAGTCTTTCTGTTCAATTGTCCCTATATCTATCTATCCATCTTGTTCTCTCCTTGCATTGTGCTTCCAAAATGGGTTGATAAAGACATGCATTATTCAGCAGTGTGTCCTTTCTGTCATTGCAGAGTTGAGATTTGAGTAGAGGGGTGCAAAGCAGAACTACAATCAATCAAGCAGGGTCTGACACTCTCCACAATGGGATATGTTGATTGAATGTCACAGGATGTCCATGCAAATAGAAAAGTGTTTTTGTCTGGATGCTTTTTCCTACCAGCCATAACTGAAGTTCATTGGTATTCTGCTCCTTAGCTGACAAAAATACCAAAATAACCTGTTTCAGGAAAGACCTGTTTGCTCTCTACAATGATGGTATGAATACGGTCAAAATACTTTCAGTATGTGAGACACTAAAAGCATCTATAGTAAGAATCTCCACTATCTGAAGAATGAGCACAGTATTTATCATGTTGATCTGAATGTAAAACAGTCAAAGGGTCTCACGTATGAACATTCTCTTATTATCCTAAATCTCTCAGGTCGTTGTCAGAGCTGTGCTTTTTGATCCAGTTGAATCGGTTACTTGTTAATGAGTAGATACGTGTCCATGAAATATGTTCATTAACATAATCAACATTCTTAAATTTACATACCCGTTTTCACTTTATTTACAGGCACTCACAAAAATGTTACGAGTTAAGAGTAGAAGGAAGAATTTCACACTGTCACAAATCAGCAGAGACAAACAACAAATTCAGCAATGTCAGTAATTGAATGAATGGACCAGAAACAATTAGAGAATATTAATATGGCTGCCAACAACATCAGAGCATCATTATACTGTGACAGGAATTAAGAGGGAATGATTTGATGAATGTGAAGTCAGCTGTTCACATCTTACTAAAACAATGTGGTCCGTGACTTAGATATGAGACATTCAAGGGACGTGACAGTCACAGAGATGGACAAAAGAATATTATACAGTCATGATGTTAGACACCAGGTGCAGCTGGACTTGACTCTATGAGTTAGTCATATTTTTAGAAGCTCAACAGAAAGCCTCTTACCGAATACGTACTGTATTAGCGGGAATACAGATCATGTGTATCTTTAAGCAGAAATTAAGTTTAAGTTTACATTTGCTGATTCAGTCATTTGCTGATACACTGCACTTAATATAAGCATTCCAATTTGGACAGTTTCTAAATGGCAACAAAGGTGTGGAGTTGATGTTTTTACCCAGGAAATCTGTCCACTTAATATTCTGCATTATATTTAAACGAAGCTCAGTGGAAAACTTGATGACAAAAAACGTGTGTGCACAAAAAAAAAGTAAAAAAAATAAAATAAAAAATACTAATGCTCAAATGTAATTATGAATTTCAAACAAAAGGGTTGAAATGTAAAATTGGTCCTTTAAAACTCATCTGTTCCCTATTTATCAGAAAAGTCAATTTCATGGCTAATAGGTTCATTACTGTGGTCATGGTTGAAGGGCTTTTTCTGATAAAACTCAGGAGTTGCGAGCTAAGCCGCTGAAGCACAGGTCTTAATAATGTCGTCTCTCTGTCTCTCTGCTTCTCTTTCTCATTACAAGGAGGTTAAACTTTGACCCTTCGACTCCTGTATTTTAGACTTGTGTTGCCATATGTGGAGCAGATCCAACAACACAAGAGAGATCTCTTTCTGTAGAAAAGGGACAGATTTATATCAGCTGCTCTGTTCCATACAGACAATTTATCTGCTGTTCTGGGGGAAGAGAGCCGCAAAGGTCCAAAAAAAAGACGGGTCTGTGCTGCATACTAATGACAGCTGACTGTTTCTACCACACAACCTTGTCATCCTGCATTCCAGCCATGTTCACATGCTGTCATGCTGCGGAGGAGATGGAGCGCTTTATGAGACGATGTTTTGCTTTGCTACAGAATGTGCCGAGCTCTGACTTGTATCTGGAATCGAATTCTTTATTGTCATGCAAATATATTTAGATCTAACCTGCTGTCTTTTGTTCCCCAACAAGTTCAGCACACCACACTCTAATATTCTGATTCAGCAGAAACAGTGACCTGAATTGTTGATTGTGAAAGCCTTCTGGCCCCAAAAGCACTGCTAGCACTTACACATGCTTAATCCTGAATGCATGTGCAAGGTGTATTAACACCTGATCCTTTCTATATAAAAAAAATAAATTAAAAAAAATCATTTCACCTTGTGCATATTGTGCGAATTTCAGCTGCATCATTCAAACAAAGTGCAGTTACATTGTTGTTAGTATGTCTATGCACAACTTGGCTGGGCAAATCTCCCTTTCATCTGTTCTAATCCAACTCTCTCATGTAATATTCACCAGACTGCTCTGGGCTTATCCTAATGAATCACGGGGGCTAAATAATCCACTCTTTTGTTCCCAATCTGATTACTTCCTTCTTTTCTCTCTCTCTCTCCGCTTAGGCTACCTCCTCCCTCTTCTTGTCACTCACGCTTTCAACCTTCAAGGGCACTGTGAGCGATTTAACAGTGCATGCTCAGCACTACAGGTACATCCAGACACACATGCACTCATGCACATACATAACTAATGGAGCCTGTAATGTTGTGGTCAGGATGAACAAATGAACAGTGGTTTGTGTGTTTGCAGGCTATTTGTATGAGCAGGATCAGTGCTCCCGTCTAATCCAGTATAACTGACTCGTCTCACCAATCCTTATTGATTTTCAACTTAAGTAGAAGATAGATCCGCAGAAGAGAGATGGAGTTAATATCTCTGGCTGCTAGTGAAAAAAAAATTAAACATGTTTAAATACAGACTTCAAACTGTTTGAGAGACTTCAGCTTGAGGTGAGAGTTTGAATCAATAACTCACATTTCTCTATTCACCTCACTGGCAAACTGTATTTGACCAACCAGAGGTCAAGTGCTTTATCAGGAGTTTACAAAAACAGAATACTCTGTTTTTCACTTGGGTAAACAAGAGAGGGGAATAAGAGTTTGTGCTCCTTGGCAAAATAGCAATCAGCTCTATAAATGGCTTCCACAGACTATCCTGGCCAATAATTTATGAATAATAATGGAAAAACTTGCATGGAGACATGCCACAGTTCAAAACAACATCATCCATCTCTCCTTCCATCTCAGCTCACATTACCCAAGGGGAGTTGGTGCGAGTGGGGAGTGAATGGAAAGGGGTTGGGGTGTCAGAGGTAAAAACAAAAACAAAAAATCTGTCATTCTGAGCAATATGTGAGGTGAATGCCTGAGTAAACCACTTAACACATAAACATAAAAGGAAGGAGAGGCTCAAATGTCTCAACAAAGTGTTTGTGGGGTTAAAAAAAACATAGGAGCTGAAATTATTTCTGGATATGTATTTTTGTTTCCTGCATCAATATCATCATCCAACTGCTGCACAGAATGAAGATGTTTCAGCAAATATATTCATCCTTGAACAACTGTCATGCTGCACAGAGACATTATTCAAATGCAGAATTATTTAAATTAGGTCCATGACAAAACCCATGTTTTTTGTGCTATACAATGATGACACTAACAATTAACTTTCAGTAAGAAAACAACTGGTGACAACAACTTCCATGTGACCATAATGTTATTTCTAGTGGTAGTGGTTTATTACAGAACTCCTATCATTAAAAGTGCTTTCTAAAGGATGCTGGCGCTGAGTATAATGACCTGAGCCACTGGAGCGTATCACATTTTGGGAATTGGACAAGCTTGGCCCATCATCAAACATTACTCAGCATCAGTGTTCAGTTTAGTGCAAATATCACACTGCTGGGGCACACAGAAGCATGTGCCATCCTTCTAGTGTTGCCTCATTTGCATTTATTTATCCAATATAATGCTGAAATAATATTATATCATTACAGTCGTGATAAGAGTAAAGTTGCTTCCGAACTGAGTGTAATGTAATGTAATGTGTATATATATATATATATATATATATATATATATATATATATATATATATATATATATATATATATATATATATATATATATATATATTACACACACACACACACACACACACGACTTGTATCCTGTGACTAACTTGTTGTCCTGATGTGTGGTATCTGAATATTAGGTGTGTAGTACAGCCTATGCAAATGGAAGATTAAGTGCAATTTAGTATCTGAGCTGCACACTGGAAATGAAGATTTACAAATGGCACCTATAGGTATAATCCCATGTGACATAGGCCCACATCTTCTTTGCATTGAAAGACTTGATGCAAAGCATTGGTAGTAGCACTGAATAATGTGCAACAGGCATCAACCAAAGTTTCAGCTTTGAGATACGTCTGCCAACCGTTCAACCAATCAGGGACCCATGAGAGTACAGCTCAAAGAATATGAATCCCTAGAAGCACCACCTTAATCCGAAATGTGGAATACAATGGTTGGCTTTAATAATCTCCATTTATAATTTCCATAATATTTAAAATTCTGCAGCTGCTGGGTGAATGCAGGGATCATCTCCATGCATTTTTTTTCCTTCTTCATTTTTACTCGCCCCTCTTTCTTCCATCAGCCCTGCATGTGATATACGCCTGAATCAGGGCAATGCCCCCCTGAGTTCTCCTCGACTTTTCTGGGTCATGATGATAAGAGCCATCGCTGAGCCTGTGTTCCTTATCTAGAGTTGAAAATTGTATGACATTCAGGCTTCTATTGAATGTTACCTGTAAAAAGGGGCACATGTATATTAAAGGTCTTAGCCTGTTCTCTGTCCAAAGAAATTTGAAAGCAAAAAGAATGCCATCTTACATTTGCCCCAAACATTCACATATAACAATGATCCCCAGAGGTCCGCATGGAATAAAGCTCTATAGACGGACACTAATATTGGAGTAGCTGGACGTGCACATTCAATTCAGGAAAAAAACAGTGAGACACTGTCTGGACAGTGATGCATATGCATGATTTTAAAGGGTGGAAATATTTAGAAATCTCCCCTTTAGCTACTCTAATTCTTAGAGTCACACTTTAATTCAGAACCATCTGCGATTCAAAACCAATTCTCAATTTAATAAATAGTGAACAAGGCACTATTTTCAGGCTTGTACTCCACTGTATCATGTGCCAAACTATTCTCTCCTGTTTTTAGTCCACTGGATTTCAAAAACATTGCTGACAAGCTAATTGGTCTTTGACTGGACTTGGAGTCTGACTGAACATATAAAGCAGAGGAAAATGTCGAAAACTACACAGCTTTTTTTCCTTCATAAAAAAATGTTAACTGCAAAAATTTGCACAGTAGTACAGCCTGTGTGACAATAATGAAAGTGTAATTTACGTACCACTATCACATGGTAAATGTCTTTTATGAAACAAGTTGGTCTATGTGTGTTCTAGAGTAAAGAGTGCCTCACTGTGTTGTTATATCATCTCTCTCCAACCCCATCGTATTCAAAAACACTTTGCAGGCTTGGTATTTTCTTTGCCTGATGTTCTATAAAGTGTTAGTTGGGGCTCTTTTACTAGTGCTGGAGCTTGTGCTCCACTTTGCTTACTTTAGTCTCTGGGTAATGGCAACTACACATTCATGAAATGTCTCACCTTTGTCTTAAAAGGTTAATGTCAAGTTATTAAATCCAAAATGTGCCCAAACACTTGCTTTCTTTGAAGGCTGAAGATCAACGTACATGTGCACAATGTAAAACACTCCAGATGCTCCACTGTCCTGCTTTGTTAAGTCAATATCACGTTTTTTACCAACGCACAAAATTTGAGTTTTACAATTGATACAGAATCACAGAATCATGTTTCACATGTGAATGGATTCCCCCACCAGTACTTTATTTTGTGTAATTTTGGATATATTACAGAGTCTATATACTGTGTCAGGATAAACTGCATCCACATAACGTGACCATTGATTGTGCCATGAAGTGGCAGTGTTCAATGCAAAAATAGATGACAGCACCTCCTCTTAGCTGCCTACACTGTTGGGGTACAATGTTTTCTCGTAAATGGAAAATGTGCACCACCTGCTACAGCAGACCAAGCCAGCAGCCTGTAAGCCAGGCCCAGACACACAACTCCTGGTCTTCTCAGTGTGTAGGCGGACAAACTCCTATGCACTTGGTAACAGCCGTAAGTAATGTCTCCCTACACGTGTCTGTGTGTTAGTGAGTGTGTGCGTGTGAACTTTAGAGCCTCCTTCTGAAGGCAGCTTCCTTACTATGCATGTCTCAATCATCTTTTGACAGAGAGGGGAATATATCAGCATCACTTCATCAGAGGTGGAGCGGGAGACAGACAGAAAGGAGGATAGATAAAAAAAATAGGAGATACAAACCAGGGGCAAACACCATGTGGTATCCTTAAACAATTTGAATTATATATATCATTATGTAACCGTCACTGTGGGATTTGGTTGCATAAAAAGTCAAAGGCAGAGGAGGAAGAAGAGAAGAAGAACAGTTGTTGTGCTTTATCGGTTGTAAAGACCAGATCTGAAGAAAGAGTAGGAGCGAGTTTTCCACCCTCTTAAAAATGACACCTTGTTGTAATACAGACAGATGGCCTGATATCATCCATCCTGACCGCTTTTTTTCCTGTATTTTCTTCCAAATGCACACCCCACCAACTCTGAGCCTCCATATTATACTGGACTGACAGGGCCCTGTTGCTTGCCATCTGCTTGCCATGTTTGGCACCAGCACATGCATTTCCTGTTTGAAATCTCTCCTGTTGGGGACACCATTGATTACTCATTCTGACATTCATGTCATACAGACAGCTTATATCTTCATTGCTCTGAGTGATCAGTTCAAACAGTTCATCATATTCTCTCTCAGTTCTATATTCTTAACACTGGAGTAAATCAGTCTTGACATTTTAAATTGCAAGGAAAAATGTTGTCATTATTCACCGGTTTCTTATGGTAGTTCCCCAAAATTTGTTTTATATCATGCAGAAGTGATTCTTAGTCTCTTGGTAATACAAAAAAAAAGTGTCTGAATCAAGGTTGTTGGATGTTTGTTTTGCTTCCCTGTGAATTTCTTACAGAGCCCAGCAGAAATCCAATCTCTACCGATCATCCAGGCAGCAAAAGAAATTATAGTCAATTTGTCAAGTGGACCCAAAATCTAATCTGTTTGTTTGATGATGCAAGGCTCCTATTTACAGGGCCCACTAAATAGTCTGTTTATAAGTCCCTGTGTCTTCATGGATTATCACATTCAGCATTAAATACCCTCAAAAACATATCCATCAGTTTCAGTGCTGTCATTAACACAGCTTTAGTATATTATAGCTATAGCTTCAGTATATATTACACCAGGAAAACTGCAGATTGAGTCACAGGTGTCCAATATAATTTTGTAACAGTAACGGTCCCTTTAATGTTTTGGTTGTGTTTGGCCATTTGGTGGGATCGCAAATGAACATATTAAATGAAGATGAAGTAACTTTTTTATGTATATGTATATTTATGTTAAAAAAAAAAGTTAAATAAAGTAATTACATACACATATGTTTTTATCCATGCTATTGACCCTTAATTCACATTGTCCCCCTCTCAGTTCAATTTCCAAGTCACCCTGTCTGGATTTCTTCCTGGATAAAATACAATCAAATCAAATTCAGCAGAGATTAGTAAGAGCCTGAGAGCATCAGCATCCTCCATACTGATAGAGAGACTAATTCACAGTGGAGGCTAATGAAAATTGATCACTAAATAACTCAACGCCAGAGAGATGAACAATATTCTTGGTTTTTCCTACTTAGGAACAAACTAGTGCATGATCTCTTGTGTCTATAATTGGATACAACAAAGCAGATACCCAAGGATGTGCATATTGCAGTGCAGTGTATGACTCAGCCACTATGTCATCAGCAAGGATGCATTGATTACATAGAAATAGCCAATCTACTTTAACATGACTCATTGTGATATACAGGAAAGCATTAATAGCATCAGCAAAACCGTGCATCTACACACTTCCAGTGATACAGATCCCAGTGGTGTTGCACTATGTTCCCCTACAGTGAGTGAAGTGCTGATGGTGGTGACCATCTCTGTGCTACCTTGACCCTGTGCCAGACAATCAAGGGCAACAGCCTGGTACGCCCACAGGCAGGGCAACACCCTACTGCTGCCACCCACATGGACTGTCACACTCCTGAGATACAGTCATCATACTGACGCATGGGAGACTGGACCGTACTGCACCTGGTATCTGTCTAAATAATCTATATTAATTTAAGGACATGAATGGTAAAATAGATTATCCTTCATTCCACACCTGTTGGAGTTATGTACCGGTATGTATGTATATGCAACACTTTCTCATTACAGTCAAGTAAGAATGAGCAGTTCTATGACATATTTAATTCGTACTTGTATATAATTAATCTATTTCATTAGATTTAAACTGTAGAGAAGAATCATGAAAAGATGCATCTTCACATTTTGTTGCACATATCCACATTCTTCCTATCATCTAAACTTGGGTTAGTGGAAGTGTGGCCAATATCAAGGCTTTGCATTAATATGACTGAAAATGATCAACATCAGCTTCGTTCATTGCACACTTTGAAAAGGAGAGAGGTGCATCCACACTTCCAACATACCTCTAAGTGCATGAGTGTTGAGTCCTGTGTTGTGTGGATTAAGACGTGCATGTTGACCTGGGTGGATGGGGAAACGTCGGTGCTGTGAAGATCCCCAGCTGGCGTAACAGACACAGAGACAAGAGGTGCTGATCCTTGTACCACAGTAGCTGGAGGCAGGCGTTAATGAAGAGGTAGCAGCTGAGGAAGATAGGCTCATCCTGGCTGTCAGAGCCAAGGCTGCGGCCCATTAGTGGTGGAACGCCGACAGAAGAGGCTTCGCTGACAAGGTGTGACTTGGGACAGGCCAAGGCGACAGATAGCACTGGCTAATTATCGTTAGGTGCTACAGAGGAAAGGGAGAAGGAAGGGAAACAGGCAAAAGCATAAGACAGGAGGCAGAAAAAAGGGCAATTTGAGGGAGGAAAAAACAGCAAAGGGCTTGTGTCATGGCATCTGTGTCTACAAGATGTAATACTGGAACCCTCCTGCAAACATTACATTTTATTTAAAATAGTACAGTTGTCAAGAGACAAATATATTCATGTCAAAATAAGTATGTAAAACGTGCTCAAATTTTTGTATGTCTGTTTGCATTTGGGCATGTATGTGTGTATACATGCATACGTGCACAAGGAAGTGTAACTCTGTTTATTAGTGCGCCTCTTGTTGGTGTTCACAGGCCCATCTATTTGGGGTTAATCCATCAATCCCCCTAAAGACTACAATTCAAAGGAGATGCAGATGAAAAAAAACAAGCATTTTTAGGCGCCAGTGACCACAAGGACACAGTGTTCCAACCACAAAGCTATGTACATTAGCGCAAGGACTAATCGGCACATATACAGTACATAGTGTACATGATGTACGTGTCTTCTCCCTCCACTGCAAACTACACACACTCGCAATGTTATGTCACCGTCAGTGTAAACTAATAGGACCTTTAACTCACTACCACACAGCAGCCAACATGTGCTTTCAGAAACACATTATGGAATAAAACCAATACCCCATACCAGAGTAACACATTACAAGCTTTTTCTTAAATGTTTCAATGCACGACTATGGCCAAAACGATAATCATGATTATTTTGATCAATACTAAGATCACAATTATTTATCACAATTATTCATTGATTTTATGGGTGAAATATTTATATTGTACTTTCACATTAGTGCCAGGAAAAATCCCATTTGATTATGCTACAGTCTTAGAACCTTAAAAACTGGATATGAAATGGGTTTGTCGCTGACTGATCTGAACATAGCAAATTTTTTTCCTCTGGTTAGTTATATGCTAGAAGGTGGCTGTTGCACACATATTGCACAGCTGCAATCACAGCTATACTGCTAACTGTATACTCTCTGCTCCAGTTGCATTTTAAAAGTCAATATTTCAGTGTTTATGTTCATTTAATTGTGAGAATCCAAAATCGTGATCGAGATTGCAGCCCTACATCAAAGTTAGCTCTATTTTTATAGTGGAGTAACCTAATCTGGACAAAAAAATGACTTGAAAGAAATTGCAACCATGGCTCCATAAAGGCATAGTACTCTATGACAACAGCATAAAATGGCAGTAAATGTCATTGTGCACCATTAAGAAGTCTTTTGTCTGTGTTGCTGTGGCCTTCAAAGCCTAATGGTTTTGTAGTCTTTGGCAGGTCATTTCTTTTGAGAAGGGAATTCCCTCTTTGTCTGGTCCCCGGAGGCCACTGGACACAGGGATAAGGCATTATATTAGTAGACAGACAGTCAGGAAAGCCAAGGGGCTGACAGGATTAGACTACAGACAGCATGGCAGTCTCAGCTCTTAATAACTAACACAATCTCACAAAGACAGACTCAAACACATGTGCACAGGGACAGAGAAGCACATTTAAAATAATCAATTTTCCTGATACCCATTTGAGACATGGACAAGTCAGAATCAGCTGACCCAGTTACCATCATGTTAGTCAATGTAAACAAACTGGCTGCTGAAGTCATTAAACTAGCTGCTGAAGGAGGGTTTCAGAAAACGGCACATTTTCCAGTAACATGAACTCCCAAGGGTAGCAGCATGACCGGATGAAATAAGATGACAAACACTGAGTGCTTAGATGGCCGAGTGCCTATTGGGAGGAGCGTAAATCTGTGCATCTGTGTGTGGTTGTCCTCTACGTGCCCCCTCTCCACACGATACAGTGTCCACCGCACTTGCACCTCCCCGTGGTGTGAGGGGTCCCCAATGTATCTCTTGCGTTCCCACGCCTTGGCCACCGATCTTTGACATGGCTAACGTAAACAAATGTTGCACCGTGACAGGAAGTGGCTGACTTCTGAGGGTCTGTTGGAAAAGAAGCTGTTCGTCTCTGTGACAGAGAACAACGAGGAGGTCACAGTGCAGCAGGAAATGGCAAAGAATCTGTTCCAGGCGAGTGTGTGTGTGTGTGTGTGTGTAAGAGGTGTTGGGGGATTAAGGAGACTGCAGAAACAATCCCTAAACCCCATGGTCAGGGTTAACAGCTGACTTCACCTAGTTCTGCTTCATGGCTCTAACCTTACTGACCCGTGATACCACCAGGACTGTAAATCACTGGCAGAATACAGAACATATGTCTAACCAAAGCAAATGGAAAGATGAGTGATTGAGTAACAGAGAGCGAGAGAGAGAGAGCGAGAGAGAGCGAGAGAAAGAGATTACATTAGGAGATACAATTTAGCTCCTACTAGAATAAACAACTGAGTAATAGCTGTAAGACTATAACAATGAATTTATCATTAATTAATATGTTTGAGGTAGATGTCCATCTTTGCTGTCTGAACGCATCACCTTGTTTTGCTTGGTCTATGGCAGTAATTTTTGTTGGGAGGTGACATTTGTCCATCTTCTACCTCAATGTGCGCCTGAATCCTTGCTGAATGTACCACGTAAGTTACAACACAAAATGCAACAACTGATGTAAATCACAAGCAGTCTGTTGACTGTTGATTTGGCTGTTTCATGTTAAAAAGCAATGATTTAATACTGCAGAGATTTGGTTAATTATTGCAAAATCCCCTGGAATTTCCTGGAGGGACTCACTAACAATATTATTTTTTTAAACCTCCACAATATAGGTTTTCCTCACACAATCACACACATTTAACTTCTTATAAATTCATTACAGGCTGCTGACAAACTGCTGACAACCATGCACACATCAGCAACTATAGACTCCTGGCAGACTACATATTGGATGCTGACCAATCATATCTGTAACTTGCCATCTTTCTTTTGTGTGATGTACATAGGTGATCTAAAAGGAGCACCAACAGCAAAGTTCCTCTTTCGGTTCACCACATTTATAGTTGCGTGCAAAAGAGTCCTCTGTGGTTCAGTGTCAAAGAGCACATCGTCTGTGTGTCATTGTCATCGTCAGCTCGTCTATTTTTCGGGACAGTGGTTTAAAAGCCATTACCAAGCCTGTTTATTTTATAAAAATAAATTTTTTAAAAATGTGAATATTTGTTTCACATAAATACTTGTACCTTCATTAATTAAGTAATTAGACAGTAAATAAAGGGCTGTAATCTACTGTGTAACAACTGTATGGGGAGAATACATTAACATTTCCTCTAGTACTGAGGTTGCATTTTATCTTTAGCTGCTCATCAATCTCTAGAGTATTTAATGTAGGAGGAGGTGAGGATGGTCTTGATATTTTCTTGTCTCCTTCTTACTTGACCCAGGCACTCATCCCCTAACCAACTGAGCATGAATCCAAAGGGACACTAGGAGTGACGCCAGAGCTGACTGCCCTGTGGTCAAGCCCAAGACAAAAACACTCCTCCTTAGGCTCCTTATCCTTCACAATAGTAACATTTACTGTGGCATTACATGGACAGTTTACAAAGAGAGTGAATTAATAAATACTGGAAGAAAAAAAATAGATTTCTAACAAAACAGGACATCTTAGGTGATGTCACTTGTCTTTCCCATTTCCATATTTCAGCCTAACTCAAAGGGCCGGCGAAAGGGCAATTTAAATAGATCAGATGATGGCAGACTGTGACAACATTTTAAACCAGCCACTCCATTAGTGCTGTGCTAGCTCTGTTCTGGAGCAATCTGGAGCAAATCACAGTGACACCAAATGGAAGTGCAGGATGCCTGCTGCAGGGAGGAGATAAAAGTCTGTGCGCTGGGTCCTCTGGGCCTGCCGGCTTCCATCCCACTATTGCATGATTGCCTGCTGATGTTTGGCATGCAAAGCATGGACTTGAAATGAGACGGCCTCTGACAGCACATCTGCATCTCCTTTATCTGATGAGCACAGGCCAGAGAGGGTCCTGCACCACACCGTGCCAAGGAGGGTGTGAACAAGCAGTATGTATAGTATATGCAACAAAATGCACACATTTGCATACATACAACATATCCGTGGATGTCTACGGACACTCAGAGTGAAAGGGGAGAAAAACTAGTGAATATTAGACTGGGGACAGAGGGAAAATATAAATATAAAATATTAATGAGAATGAAATATTAACGCAATTCTTCTATTGAAGTTATGGGAATGCAATGTTTTTCCAGCAGCATGTTTACCACTCTTTAAACTAGGAGGATTTCTAAGAGCTGTGAGAAGGCTGTCAAGTGGTTGGTCCAGTCTTTCCATACACAATCTCTTAAAAGATGTTAGTTATTAAATGTACAGTGCTTTGAGTTGCATGCAGTGATAGAGCATCTCTTTTGCACTGATGTGCTGTGTAGTTATAGTCTACAGCCAGAAGCTTTTAGATGGATCTCGTGTACTTGACATGGGGTGCAAACCTACTGACAGATATACACAAACTCACTAATATGTGCATGCACATGTACAAAAGATCTGAACACCAACAACCGCAGACACAAGGTCTTTCTTTCTACCCATCTGTCAAACTTCACATTTTTCTGCCATCCACGCACACGCCAGGCTCCACATTAAGTAATGTGAAGATCTAGTGAGTTTTAGACTCAAGTTTAAAAATGTGTTTGCTTGTCTTAATCCTCCAGTAAGTGGTGGTATATGATCAGGGGTATCCAATGCCCTCGATAATACCAGATTGTAATTGAGGTCTTCCTCTTGACCTCCAATTTGCTCTACACTTAAGGGTTGTCTTTGGTATCGAGGAAGAGATGCCATCCAGAAACTCTACCATGCATGATCCAAAAGAAACATTATGTCAAATGTCAACCATGTTATGTGGAGACATTAAATTGCCACATTTAAATGTGCAATGATTAAATGTCAGAAAAACAGTGAAACGTGTCTCACTCTTTGTCATCTTTTTGGTGCCCAACAAATAGACCAAAACCCAAAGATATTTAATTTCAAATTATTTAAAATTGAGAAAAGCAGCATTTTTTTTGTTGCTTTTTTCATTTGAGATGGCATTTTTATTTGATAAATTAATTTACTCAATTACATTTATTACCAAATATGTAGCTTGGTTTTCTGTTGATTAATAAGGTTAATCGATTGAGTGTTTTGTCTTCCCCTCCCCCACAACAAGACACCTTTAAATGTCTTAAAAACTAGCTAGTGTAATTATTGAAGTGTCACCAGCAGAATAACAACACCCGATATATTTTCTGTGGACTTTAAGTGTTAGTTTATCAGGTCGCCATGCTACAGCGACAGATGTCCCTCTCTTCTTTACTGGAGGCTGTCAGGTACCAGTATGCCCTCTGGCAATAATTGCACCTGACAAATGAGCCTTGACAAAGGAATGGAGGGTGGTCAACCTCTTACTGATCTGACAGAGCAACTTAATTGAAACTATCAATCTGAGCCAGTATCCTCTATCTCGTCTTTTCTGACTTTCATTCTTTCCTGCATAATCCATTTCTCCCACTCACAGCTGCAAGAATTTATCTTCTCTCTGTCACTCAGAATGGCTGCTTCTCATGCTCACTTGCACATGCACATAAAGACCTATGTATGTGCACAAAAATCAATACAAAAATTATTGCTTCTCCCTGCTGGCTTTCCATCATCATCATTCCCCCTACGGCGCTTAAACACATTACTTGTTCATTACATTGTGACAAAGCTAATTAATACATCACGCCAGCATGTTTTCTCATACAGCAGTCTGCCTATCCGACTCTGCAGCAGTGGCTGAGTCCCTGTGCAAAAGCGTAGTAGAAGCTATTTCCAAATCACTACAGCCCCACATGGGATGTCACAGCCACTGGCAGGGAAGAGAGGATAGAATCGGAACAATAGGAAATACCTCCCCTAGCCGGAGAGGAAAGGGTTAAGCCTATTACAGAAGACCAATCAGGAATGGGGGAGCACTGCAAACCTCCGCAGTAAGAGAGAGAGGGGGTGGAAGGGGGGGCAAGGCAGCGAGAAAGAGAGAGAAGAGAGGAGAACAGAGCGGGAGATAGAGAGATACCAGGAGTGTGATGGTTTGCACTCCTATCCAGACAGTTGAGACAGGGAGGCAGCGCAACAGAGTTGATGAAATGAGGAGCATTCACACAGCAGTCCATATGGATGGATGAGAGAAAAAAAAGGGGGACAAAAGGAGGAAAAGAAGAATCACACCAACATCTCTGTCAGGACTAATTTCTATAGACTTATTTTTCTCTGTGCAGGACTCAGGAAGGAAGGAACATCTGTCAGTTGTGTGACCTGTGTATGTTCATTCTTGGATTACTGCTGGAAGGAGCAGGAGATAAACCAGCAGTTGTATCAGTCGACCAAGATTGTTGCAGAGCTGGTAGGAAAGGTGACAGCGTGGTGTATGGACCAGCTCCCGAGCGTCTGTTGTTTACCCTGCATGGTGAGTAGTGCTGTGTTTTGATGGGGCACTCTACTTATTGGTTTGATTTACAGCACTCAGCTGAGCAGCGCATATGTGACAGCGAATAAAACTCAATGAAAAACATCCCTATCAAAAAACAAAACAAAAACCCAAGTGTACAGGATAAGACACCATTACTAATATCATTTCCTGAATGATTTAAGTTTATGCAGTAATGTTAAAAGACTTTTCTTTATTTTGAAACATATGGCTGTGTGCAAGTAAACCCTACTAAAAACTACTTCTCAGTACAGCATTTAAATAAAAAAAAAATATATATATATATAATATTCAACTGCGAGGCTTGACCAAACAAGAAATATATTATGCCATAGTGCACTTATCTTTATAGAGAATTTAAGATGCATGCTTAATCTCTTTTGCATGGAACACAAGCACAGGACTTATTCATCATATGTGCTGACGTTGTTGCACACTAAAGTATGGCATCCCTCTCTGAAACAACCTTGAAGAATGACCGACATGTATCTCTGAAGAGATTACATGGATCACATATACTGACACTTAACAGGGATGCCTCCTTAAGTGGCATCCCTGTCTTTATGACAAGTTCCCCAAGGATCACACTGCGCTAAAGCTTTAAGCAAGTCTGCCCTATCATGAAAATTGCATAACCATTTCATCACCACTGTGGCTGTACAAGAGACATTAGGCATTTCCCTGTAATAATTTACACTATACGCAACAAGAATAGCAAAATATAACTACAGTTAATCTTTAATCTGAAAATGGGTGGCTGAGATGTAAAATACTAGTTGCTTTTGTGCATCCTCTTAATAGTGCTACTGTTATGTTAATAGCAAAGATGTAAAGTGCATCAGGCGATGCTCAGGAACATGATAAGCCAACAGAGGCTTGTTGCTATGCTAATGAGACTTTCCTTGTCGCCTCTCTACTGAGGATATGTTTATTTTCACTAACGCATCCCCCACACTTCCCTCTCCTACTCATACTCTCCCTCCCTATCTTTATCATTCATTACCCTATCCTTTCTCTCTCTTCAGGTCACCATGTAAGAAAGCTGTGGGGCTGAAGGACAGGTGGATGATGTAGCATGCAAGTCCTGCCACCTAAAGTCTGATTCTTGTGCAGAATCTCTGCAAATCTACAAGGCAGACTCTCTGTCTGATGAACTCACTTCCACATCCTCATGATGATGACCTTCTACTAAATCGCTGTAACAACACCTCCCTCCCATGCACGTATAAATTCTGGTGATCACACGTCATGGTGACTGAACACACACACACACACACATTAATAATCTTCTCCACTCACACAATTTCCAGTGATTGAAGGTTCAACATGTCAAGGGGCAAAGGGGAGACCTGTGCTCGATTTACAAGTCAATGGCGGCTGGAGACAGGCGTACAGACTGATGAGAAAGGTGGACAACGAAGGCCTGTTCCATTAGTGCTCCCAGGGGAGGCATGGGCCTGAATGCAGCCTGGACGCACTGACCTCTCCTGGACAGATTCTGGACATTACTATGGTGTACACTGGGGAATCTATAGCTGACTGAAACTCTGCCTCTTGGAATATAAGATAATGGATGTAACCTTTTTTTTATATTTACAGATCTGACTACTATAGTCTGACTGGGGACAAAAAAAGCAAAAAGCAAGTTTTGGATCGTATTATGAGCAGTATATTTCAGCCTTGTGCAGAAGACTGTTTCCTTGGATGGCGGTGTCTCTCCTGCCTGGGAATATCATGACATTATAAACAGGTGGTGGCTGCGACATCTTGTCCCTGTTCTACTCATTCGTCAGTGCTCCCACCTTAACCAAAGCATACGGACTAATCTAAGAGAAAGTCTGTAAAGGACATTAGCCTATATTTTCTAACCTCCGCTGGATGCAGGTGGCTGTTTTACCTAGCTTTCTTGCCATTGAGGTCAGAAACAGAAAGCCGAAAGGCCACTTGACAGTCTTTGGCGAGACAGACAGGTGCTTTTCTGGTTGTCAGCCTCTCTGGGAGGGACTAGCAGTGAAAAGAAAAGCCTCGCTTGGGGGGCTCTGCTGGAGCGGAAACACTTTTCCACTGGCTATGTTTGGATGTGATGCTCGTCTCTGTGGACCTAACATGGACTCTATGGCCTGATTACACAGCCCTGGTATTCAGATAGTGCTGGAGGGAAGGGTAAATACTACTGGAAACCATCCGTTTTTCTCCTAGAGGCCTCATCCAGATTAGATTTATTTCTCTAGGGGATATTAGATTATTTTAATACTGCATGTACTAATCAGTTATTTTAATTCAGGCTTGAGTGTATGTGTATTCAACCCCCCCACCACCACCAACAACCTAATATTAATTACATTCCTAAAAACCTATTGTTTTTTGGTGCGCTCATTAGTTTTTCAATTAGCTAGTTGTTTTTTAAAGTGCATCTGAGAGTTGGAAACCTTCTAGGGGTGAAGTAAACGTATTTCTGCTTGCAGAATATTCTTAACTTAGTATTGACAAAAGCTCAGTTACAGAGGCAAATATCAAGTATTTTATGAACTGCATCCACCCTGGAATATTAATTGTATCTGAATGGAGCTGAAATCTACTTTCTTCATCATCGCTTTCATCCTTCTTCATGACCTCTGCTCCATATTTAGTGTGCATAAATGTTAATACATTAAAGCTTAGTAAAGCCTCACAAAGTACCTGAAGCTACAAGTATTTAATTTACTCCAAAGTGCATATTTTATGTGATGTGACTTCACTGTGGATGCAACTGTCTCATCTAGGATGGTTATAACAAAAGTAATAGCTGACAGAGATAAGACGTAGTGCACAGTGAAACAATATAATCTGCAGGCCATTGCAGGAAAAAAGTTCTATCTCCATTTCCAAGTGTCGCTCTCAGCATTTCTCATTCAAACTTATAATGCTTCCTTATCATTTGATATCTGGCAGCAGTACAAATTGACTCAGATGTGTATTAATTACAACATTGTAGAGATGCACAAACATAAACCTCTTTTCTTTCCTTTCACTCCTCATAAATTTTCTCTCTCTTTTCTCTCCACATGCAGGATAATGCATATTCTACCCTGCCCAAAAGAAGAAGCCACCATGAGCAACGTCACAGTCACAGACAACAGTGAACCCATCACCCGCACCATGAGTCCCGCAACACCCAGTCCGTACCCATATCCTGTTAGTTTCCAGGTCTCCTTAACTGGCTTTCTCATGTTGGAAATTCTCCTTGGCCTGAGCTCCAACCTCACTGTGCTTGCCCTCTACTGTATGAAGTCGAACCTCATTAGCTCTGTCAGTAACATTGTCACTATGAACCTCCATGTATTGGATGTGCTGGTCTGTGTGTGCTGTATCCCACTCACCATTGTGGTGGTGCTGCTCTCCCTGGAGGGAGACACTGCCCTCGTCTGCTGTTTTCATGAGGCCTGTGTCTCCTTCGCTAGTGTTGCCACAGCTGCTAATGTGCTCGCCATCACCCTTGATCGCTATGACATCTCAGTCAAACCAGCCAACCGGGTTCTGACCATGGGCCGTGCCCTTACCCTTCTGGCCTCCATTTGGGTGTTATCCTTTGTTAGTTTTCTGGTTCCCTTTATTGAGGTGGGCTTCTTTGCCCAGGGCCATGCTGACCTCAACCAGACAGTGGTGGAGAATGTGGTTCACACTAACCAGTACTACACAGAACTTGGCCTCTATTACCACTTGCTGGCTCAGATTCCCATTTTCTTCTTTACTGCTGTTGTCATGCTCATTACCTACTCGAAGATCCTGCAGGCACTCAATATTCGTATTGGCACACGTTTCCACGCTTCACAGAAGAAGAAGGCTCGCAGAAAAAAGCGTCCGTCCATGACAGCCATGACAACTCAGCAAGAGGCCACAGATGGATCCCAGAGCAGCGGTAGTCGTAACCCCACACTGGGCATGCGTACCTCTGTCTCTGTCATCATCGCATTGCGAAGGGCTGTTAAGCGCCATCGGGAAAGGCGGGAGCGTCAAAAAAGGGTTTTCAGGATGTCCCTCCTGATTGTGTCTACCTTCCTGCTCTGTTGGACACCCATCACAGTACTCAACACAGTCATCCTCAGTGTGGGCCCCAGTGACCTGATGGTCAAGTTGAGACTGGGCTTCCTGGTCATGGCCTATGGGACCACTATCTTTCACCCTCTACTCTATGCCTTCACTAGGCAAAAGTTCCAGAAAGTCCTGAAAAGCAAGATGAAGAAGAGAGTGGTGTCGATCATTGAGGCAGATCCTACTCCTAATAATGCCATCATCCACAACTCCTGGATCGACCCAAAGAGGAACAAAAAGGTGACATTTGATGACAAAGACGCCCGACAGAAATGTTTGTCTTCTGAGGATGTAGAGTGAAGGAACTTTTATCTTTAGGCTATAAACTCAATAAAAGCAGCTAAAACTGACATCAGGTCATGATTAAAAAAGGGAAAATGTTAATCCAAAGCAGTTGTGTAAATAATATGTGCAATAGAATGTACAAAAACAAGAGGTGGATAATTTATTACTATTTATTGAGAACAAAAGTAGGTTTCATAGATATACCATATACTGTACTGTAGATATTGCATGGCTTTTTGTAACGGTAGCAACATACAGTACATTGTGTACATAAATATGTGTACAGTATAGGGGAAACAAGGTGTGTGTATGGAGAGAAAAGTAGGAACAGTTATGTATATGTATATTTATAATAAATTTTGTGTTCACTCACCTAACACAGCAAAAGGTGTCCTATTCCCCCATCCCCCAAGTAAAGTAAAGTGTTTGTGATTCTGTATCAGATGTGAGATTACTCCCATTTATCATGATGCCACTTGCTCTGACACCAGACCCCGCATTCCCCAGTGACCACTGACCTTATTGCTTGGAGGCAATTTCAGTCTGCGGATCTTCCCTCAGAGGGAATGAGACTGTAGGTATGAGGATGCAACAGACAGGTCAAATGTGGAGAAGTAGAAAAGGAAAGGAAGTAGTAAAGTGTTGTATGTGTTGTGTTATATGTCATATGTTAGGGATAGCTCAGAAGCTATGGGGGTGATGTTAAGATTCACTACTTTTAAGGTTAAAGAGTAACATTCACATTCCTCAGACACAACAGAACACCATGGTCCTCATCATCTCGTCTGACATAAACCAGATGTAATCAAAACCGCTTAAACAGTCACTTGAGCCAAATGGAAAATCTACAGTTGCCTTATTTTGGTGTGATGACTTGAGCATGACTTCATGGTAGGACAGGGAGTAAAAACAAAAACAAATATTGTTTTAATTCAAAAAAGAATAAAACCCTCAGATGACATGTTTACCACGAGAACATATTTAATGAAAGGAAAATATTGAACATGTTTGTATTATCACATTGTATGTTTTTAATAACACTAGTCAAACAACAATGCTCTCCAAATAAGAAAGCTCATAGCTGCAATACAGAACTACTGAAAAAGTCTGAAAGCCTAATAAAAGATTCTACACACAATAACAGATAATGACGTTCTTCTTCCCTGCCAGCGTATGTCTACCTGTAGTGCGTGTCCTCCTTTGTTTGTCAAAGAATAAGACAGTGAAATTGTATTTCAACGTGTGGCTGCTGCTGTAGATTATAATGCAGCCAGTCTTGTATTTTTGGCTTTACATGCCTATGAACCAAGTTTGCCCTAAATAAGTAGAAATAATTTATTCATACAGCTGCAGAAGACTTTCACAAGTAAGGATTTACAAGAAAAACTGTCAGATTGTTACATTCAGTCTGCACACTAATAACAAATCCACACTATTACAATATCCATTAGCATATAAAGCCATGCTCAGCTAGCCTCGCAGTTCATTTTATTACAATCTCCGGGTCAAGGATTACATTCCCTCTAAGATGTGGATATATACAGTGCATTTATATCCATGCATAAAATCACACACATACACACAGTACTCCACAGCATATATCTCAGTAATGAGCTTATTATGCCTTTGCTGTCTCAGGTACAGCAGAAAACTGAAGAGCCCTTTAGATCCGGAGAGCACAGAGCTGTTGGCTACCAGAGCAAATACACAATCAGATGCTTCTCTGGCTGTCAGTGTGTGGTTTGTAGTGCAACAGACGGGGCTGATATGGGAATATTGATGCAGGCAAGGTTCTTTATGACTCTGCTGTAAACAGGCAGTGTGGATGTCACAGTGCCTTGAGGGCATGTCTGTGATCGAGAGTGGAGATGGGATCACAGCCAGCAACAGATTAGGCAACAGGGGAAGGGAAAATGACCTATGAGATGAAATACAGAGGCCAGAGGACAGATTTAAACACATTAATGAATGTGTCCACATTTTAGGAGGCAAACTTCAAAAGGTGGAGGAACAATATACAAATATAGACTTATTTTTGTTAGCACTATGACAACTATCTTCTATGTTCTTATTCCATTCCTGGTGAATACATACTGTAAATTAGATCTTTGCTCAAATGCCAGGTACTAATCCAAAGTTCATCAGTGCTACAGAAAAAAATCATTTAAATTGATTACCTTCTAAAATTACCTCTCAAAGACCAATACTATTTACACTAACCAGACTTTTAGGTCACAATTTGTTTTCCACTGACTAAGCCAGAAAGGCCTTTTAAGCAGAACCAACAGAGCATGATGCACTGACTGAATTGCCATTTTGTTAACACTTTGTTTATAAGGTCATATTTTGCTCTAACTCATCACTGAAATGGAAGCTTCTCACCTCCTTTTACTTGATCCTTTATTATGGCAGTTAAGAGAGAAACAATACACATGCAATAACATTTTCCTATTTTTAGCCTTAAACTCTCTGACCTTTTTTTCCTGTGAAGTTTTGCATGCAAGTGTTTTCCAAGTCAGATTTAACAAACTCTTTTAACTGCCCAAACTTTTCATAAATCGCTCATTTCAGCATGAAGTTAGATGGTTAAAAACATATTTCTCAAGCAAAGCGCTTCATGATTAATACGAGAGGCGGTCGTATGACAGACACAGAGATATTAAAGGAGAGAATATTATAGCCTACAGTAAGTGATGTTATATTGTCAGCTGCAACAGAGGATGAACACAGCCACAGACCCGCATAGAGATACAGAGGCAGCTGTCGGAGTGAGAGAAGTTTCCTAGCAACTGAAATGTAGATGTTTCACCAAAATATGATAATAAAAAATCATATGTTCAGAAAAAAAATAGGTTGCAACAGTTGATAATTCTGAGAAAATTGATGAATGCCACAAATTATCTACACAAATTTGTCAATACAAGTGGTTCTTGCATGAGTCCCATGAATTCCCATGAAGTACCAGAGAGAGAATGACTTCAATGCATGGTGTTGCTATAGTTGTTATTTCAGTCACTTTCATTTCTCAAAAGCTGCATCGATTTTTATTCATGCTTGTTTCTATATTTGTTTGGACTCTAGCTCCTTGGTCAATATTCCTGTCAAATAGGTGCTAAATGTGCTCTTGAAATACTTACATACACTGCCTAGATCTGTTTAAAAATATGTTTAGAAAGCAGAGCTTAAGGGTATATCGTAAAATATTCTGACGGACATTTGGCAATTTACATGTGACCCCACAATAATTTCGACCACCCAAGGCAGAAAAACAGCAACACTGTCAAGTTCATTACAAGGACTTAAATGTTTCAATATATTAAAAGCATCACTTAATGGAGCTTCAAAACAAAATTACATAAATAATAATAATAATAATAATACCGTAATACATTTAATTTGCACTATTTATTCATTCATAATGAAACTCAAAGTGCTACAGTATTGATAACAGAACACACAGCATAAATAAAATAATAATAATAATAATAATAATAATAATAATAGTTAAGATGAAAAAGCCTTTCTGAATAGAGACTAGGATCTGTACTGCCTCAGATGATTAGAAAGGCTGTTCCACAAGTGTGGTGCAGCAGAGCAGAAGGGTGTGGAGCTTAGTACTGGGGGCCTGGAGGGGCAAGCTGCCGGCATGCTAAACACGCTCTGTTTAGCATGTGACTGAAAGCCACAATTTACACACTGTTAGTCATATGTGGGTCCTTTTTTTCCTTTTTCTTCTTTGTATAACACCAAAAATTCACTGAATGTATTTCCATGTTTTCGGCCTATCTGAGAATGCGTGAGGATGCCACGGTTAGGAACGTTTCCCACCATGGCATCCTCATGCAACAATTTAATAAAATCGTGACAACACCGGTGTTGCCAATTACACCGAACACTTTACAAGATAAGACATTTGTTGATGATGCTCAATATCTGTAGAGCGCTTATTTTGACTTTTAATGTTAGATCTTCCCCTTAGTAACAAGTTAGTGTCGACGGGCTGCTGCTCAGGATCACCAGCAGGCTGCAGAACACACAGATGAGGGGACAAGGCAAACAAGCACGAGGCCTGAGGAGACATTAGAGCAGCTGCTCACTAACAACAGCAGAGAGCAGGAGGGAGGACATACGTCTCACTCTGAAGTTTTCTTTCCAAGTACTGATAACACGTTTAGATAGGTGAAAATGAACTAAATGAGTTGTATTTCTATAAAAAAGCAAAAAAATTGTGGGGGCAGTGGGCAAGTAATGTAATCAGTAAATGCCTGGACACTGTGTCACACCGCTGATATGGACTACCACAGCAAACCTAACTGACATTTACAAACTGCTGCCATGACTACAAATCAAGGTCAGCACTGTTGGTTTGTATATTGGATATATTAGCAGGCCAGCACTACACCTCTAACCTGAGGTGAGCTGCAGAGCAGTAAACCAGGTCATCACACTGCCACAGTCAATAGCAGAGGTTCAACAATGCTTCACTGTGAACATTATTAGAATCACTTGACCCTGGCGTGTCCTTATCCTTCTCCCCAATACTCCACATCCAGGCAGCTTCTTGCTGCAGTCTGTGTCTTTCCCTCTCTCACTCAATGGCTGCCTCTCTTAAGCAGCCATCCCCAATTCAGATGCCATCTCTTCAGGGCCCCTCTCTATCCAGCCACAGACACAGAATAAAAGCCTGGGAAATCACATTACTCTGTCCGTATGGAGCCTCTATTGCATTAGGTCAGCGAACACTCAAATGTAATTCTGTGATTGTAGAGAAGAAGAAAGTGAATTGAGCACACCAGCCAGTACAGTTTGACAAATTGATGCTTGTGGTCATTTTCAAAATGTTACTCTCACCAAGCCACATTTAGAGAGATGGGAGGACACTTTATAGAGTTGGAAGATATATGACTCTGATATCCAACCTATAATCTCTGTACAAGAAAATCTATAGATGAGATAGAAAACAGGAATCAAAGAGAGACAGATACAATGGCGTGTGACCTCTACCTGCTATGACCTTAATGGCATCATTGTGTGGCCTTAGAGGAAATAACACCCCAGTCTGCCTTTAAAATCAATGCTGTGTAAATTACTGTTCTCTGTCTTCATCATCAAAGAACAGACATTTAATGACACATAAAGTGTTCTCCTTTATCATCCACTCTACATCCAAGTATAAATTAATCCTAGGGGGGTAAACATGAATCACCAACTTCACATCCATACTAATGTAAACACGTTTCAGAATGTTACATTTAATGTAAATTGCCATTATATTGTAAAGCATAATTATCCTTCAGGAAATGTGGCTCAGACAAAAGGGAGCAAGTAGCATATTCTTATCTCACTAAACCAAAAATGTTAAGGACAAAAAGAAGTCAGAAATTTTGTGCCTACATGGCTGCAAGCCCAGTTCCTGCATATGCGCACCTGCTAGTCAGTGTGTGTGTTTTGTGTGTGCATACTCCCGCATGCGCAGATATGCTCATACAATATGTGCACGGGGGCCATGTGTCAGTCCAATTGTTTTATCAGACAGTGACAGAGTGTCAACCACTGTGTGTGAACGGGGGAGACAACAGAGAAAAGATTTCTGCCCTCCAGCTCTTCTCACAGTGATGAGTACTGTCTGGTGAAGCTGCCACTCTTCTCTCCACAACAAGAGATATGAATGGGACCACCATAGCAGAGCTCAACTAACACAGCCTGGCAGCTTGAGTCTGGCACTACATGCCAAGTATGGATGTACAACAACAACGAAACATACCATTACATTTAAAACAGATTCAATATTGCTCCAAGTGTCCTCATGTCACAACAGAGTTGCAAGAGTAATTTCAAGTTTCCAGCTAGGCCTGCCACGATAACTGCATTTGTTGGATGATATATTGTCTCAGACATATTTGCAATAAACAATATTATTGGCCATTTAAAACCGTTTTATGCCACAGTTGAGTTAACATGGTAACACAGGCTCAAATAAAGTACTGGTATACTAAATATTAATCAAAGTGGAACTACTAGTGATTTTAATCATCTTGAGTCAGAAGTGTTTCCTCAAGTTTAGCGGGAAAACAGCGACTTCCCACCGCCATTTCAATACATATAACTGTCTGGTTCACGAGAGATGCTAACAGGCTAAGCGGCTAGTTCCCGGGTAACTGTTAGCTGTTATTAAATGATTTATAGCTCTGTAAATAGTACATTAAATATCTACAGCTAGACAAATTATTTGTCTCAAATAGACGTTACACAGTAAACTATGCTGTTTATTCTGGCACCGTGTTGGCTGGTAACACTATTTCAATTATGTAAACACAATGCGCAATATGGAGGTCAACACAAATAATGGCGGCCATGTCCGTATATCATAAGTTAATGATGTCAATAAAGCCCCTTTGAACTGGACTGAATTTAAATTAATTCATTTGCAACAGGTGAAGACAGAGCAATGTTTTTGTTGCAATAAAATCAAAATAACCACGCAGATTAATCCTCAGTTGATAAACCTTATTAAATGTATGTAATGCTAGTTACTACTTGGATAATTAAAAGGTAGCTAGCAGTATCAATCTTTTAGCCGTTAAGTTAAGGCAAATGTCTTATAAAAATCTCTCACAATTCAGCACTTAACATTACCTACTATTACAAGATTAACTTAGGGTTGCCATCAACACAACAAGCCAACAAACATTACAGCAGGCCAAACAGCAAACTACAACACTGACCTGTGAGGATGTGTCCAGGAAACCGTTAGTCCAAAGTGCCGGAGTTTAGTTCCACATTCAGTAGCTCGACGGCAGTAACATCACAGGTCGTTAGTCCGAGTGAAATCCAAAGGCTGCAGCTACATTATGGATGAAATGGAAACCACTTTTACCAACCGAGCGCGAAACAGTTATGTTTGAATCCATCTTCACACACCTGCGGGGCTACTGTAAGCTCAACGGCCGGTTCTGAACTGTATCTATAGATATGACGCCACCTATAGGCAAGGAGGGTAATTGCAGCAGTGGCAGTTTTACATGTGCAGAAGATTTACAGATGCTACCTTTTTTATGTTGTTTTTTTAATGAATTCGTGAGAAATATATATATATATAAAAAAGTATTGTGTCATTGCAATTACTTTAAAGTGAGTGATTTCTAAATAACATACAGCTTCCCTTCCCTAAAGGTTTAGACCATAAAACAGGCCTTGAAAAGAGAGCCTGAAAATGGGAATGTATCCAGCCTTTGCAGAAAATTGGGCAATCCACTTGGGCATATTTACTGATATACATCAATGTCTCTATTTAATCAAATGTATGAATTGACTCTAGAATGTGGCTCCCATCTCATTTTTAATGTGGATTCCCTTGTAACTATCAGGTATCACTGGAGACTGATATTATCAGTGATGGAACAGCTTGAAGGAAGAATTGATACCTACATTAGTGGTTCTCAACCAGGGATACAGGGACCTCCAGGGGTCCTTTAGGGAGTTCCAGTGGGTCTCCAGAAAAACAAAAAATAGCTTATATAGTGTGAATAACCTCGAATAAAACATACAAATTAATTTGGGTATTACCTACCATTTGTCTGTAATTAGTTACCAAAATTCTAAAAGCATGGCCTGATGCACTTATCGGGCCACTTACAGAAAAGGGAGCTATAGTAACATTATAACCTGAAATTTCTACAATTCTGTTGTCTTGACTTGGTACACACATTTTCTATGAGAATGTGCATGACATATTGAAGCATGGCACCAATAGACCCACCTTGTGGACATTAGTAAAATATCACCATACTTCTTATTAACCGCCATATTTTTTGAACCTTATATTCCATGGTAACCAAATTATTTAAAGTTGTAGAGACAGGGATGCTGAACAATGCATTTGTATTTTTAGCTTTTTCAAGAAAATGAACTTCAGATTTCTACATTTTCATCAATGCTTTACCAGTTTCACTATTTAATTCATTAGAAGTGAGCCCAGTGTCAATAAGAGTTATAATGTCACTATCCTGATCCTGATTGTAGTTGACAGTTATAGAATTGTGGTTTTAATAATATCTAACAATCAAAATCTTTTCAGATGGAGGTCCCTCCTGTAATCATTTAGGGGTCCTTGACATTCAAAATGCTGAGAACCACTGACCTAAAAGATGTGAATCTCAGTGATGCTTTGATGTTGGACTTAGCTTAACTAACTAAAGCTAAAACTTAACTTTTAACTTTAGAAGAGTTTCCTGACAGATGTTGAGGAATGAGGAAAGCCTGCAGAGAAGAAGGAGATTAGGAGTTTGATTCTAGTTTGCGCAGGTCACTGTACCAACATACCAGAAGGACTTTGCAGTTGCAGAAACAATGGCTATGGTAAAAGCCTTTTCACTTACCTCAAAAAGTTCTGGAAAAGCATCAAATTAGTCAGGGGAGAGAGGAAGGGTTTTGCTCAAGCATTTTATAGGGGTGAGGACACACACACAGCTGGCCATTTCGTCAGGCAGAACACACCCCTTTTAAGGAAACTGAATGCAGTTGACTGCCTTGTGCAAGGACAGGGGAGTTAAAGTATTCAGTGCACTGGTTGTCGTCAGGCTGTTATGGCTAACAAACCTCGTCAATGCTGGAATTATGTCAAAGGACAGTGCTTAAGTACTGACAGCAGTGGTAATCTTGACCTCCAGAATCCAATGAGGCAATCTGAAGGTCAGTGAATATTGAATGGAATAAAGGTCAGACATTCAAGACAGAACCATGTTTAATCCACATGTTAACCACTTAACCTCTCACTCATGGCACAGTTTTGACATCTAAGACGTCACCTCTCTGCTCATGTTACCCCACAGGAAGCCCACTCATGTGACCATTAGTTATCCACAGTAGCACATGGAGTAAATGGAGCTGATGGTGGAGCTACACCATGCAGGGCCCACATGGAAATATTGACATCTCACAAATGAGGGTGAGATGGCCCATGAGACATGCACAGGTGCACTAACTGCATGTTGGTGTTGGTGATGGGGATACTGGACCATTTTAGTGAAAATGTATCTCACCCTGAAGGCTAAGCTCTCAATTTATAGTTCAATTTATGTTCTAACTGTCAGCCGGGAAGCGATTGAAAGCATAATATCATGGATACAAGCAACTATTATAAGTGTCCATTGCAGGGTATTTGTGCTACCCCTGAGGAACATGGTGATGGGCTCAGAAGTCAAATATGAACACCTCTCTGTGGAGGTATTCTGGGTACAAATAGCTGAATTTACACCTCATGTTACACCCATAACAATCGAGAGGGCCTATATATCCTGACTAGCTTGGGGAATACTTATCCCCAGGAACAGCAGGACACGAAACAACAAATTATGTGAGGTCATCTTGTTGGCCTTCCTTTTATCACTGGATCAACAGAAATAAGGAAACGTATATATTTTGTATTATACAAAAACAATATTATATTACATATAAGATAACATTTATGAAATCTGCATGCATATTGACCCCATGTTCTGACAGGGATGTACTGTACATTGACAGACAATAAATAAAATGGATGGAGCTCTCAGGTTACAAGACTCCACCAAGCCCACTGTCGTAGCCTGACCATCTGTTTATTGCAGGCTTTTTACTGTAATGACTCCAGTCTCCTGAGCGGCGATCTCTGAGATGGTGCAGAGAGAAGAGCAATCAAAGCACATTCAGTTCTGTCAAAGTCATTTGCCCGCTCTCAAAACGCTATCACATGGTGCAGCTGTAAACATTTTGCTCCTCAACACTCTTGAAACATGCAGTCAAAGAGGATAGCAGCTATCAGTCTCTTTAGCAGGAGGAAGTCCGTGTGAATGCACTTTGCAAGCTGAATACAAATATAAGGACAGTCCTGGATACTGAATTCAGTCTAAACCTCTTTTATTCAAAAGGAAGAGTGTGCTGAAGGCCGTGCTCAAGAATCCCCTGTCTTTTTTAGTTGAAGTGCAATACCCATATAAGATATGTGTTTATGAGTAAACCAACAGCTCTTTGTGTTCCTTTTTAAAAAGCACACAACAACACAAAGAGGGCAATCCTTTCACGTCTTCTTGTAATGAATGAGCTTATGGAAAGAGCTGCTATTTCAGTGGCAACTATTTATATTCAGCTGGTGTGTAAACTGAACCCATTACCCTCTATTGCTTGCCTATATAATCTCTTCAGCACATGAGAAATATTAAGACTCTTAAAGTATACTGAATTAAATGCAGAACACTTCCTACTTCCTTGCCCATGTGTAAACGCTATATTGTATTATGAGATAGTGTCGCCCTCTTGTGGACATTTGCTTGTTTTTTTATTTGAGTATTGAAAATACTCAAATAAAAAAAAATTGAAAATAAAAAAAAATTGAAAATAAAAAATATATTGAAATTAAGGTTGATGATAAATAAATAAAAAACATTTGCATTTTATAATGTGAATAAAAAAGCAGGTTGTTTCTCTTTAAATTGCTATTTTTGCACCACAGTATGAAACATGAGTGGAGGGAGACACAAACACACACACACACACACACACACGCACAGTGCACACTTAAGAAAAAGCGGCTGTGGCATACAGTCCAAGAAAGAACGTAAAGGATATAAAACTGTTGAAAATAAATGTTTGATCAGCTTTAAGACCACAAAGGGACTGACCGGTGAAACCAACAGAGTTTTATTTAGGACCAAGATCCGCTGCGGATCACCAGCAGCTGTCCTGAACGGGTGCGCGCGTGAGGTAGCGCGCATGAGCTTGAGACTTTATTTTGGACTTTTTCTGATCGCATAACATTGTCTGGTAAGTTAACAACTCTCTATATTCCTTGGTATAGATCTACTAAATCCCAAATTAGGAAATCAGCCAATGACACAATGCTAAAGAGCCTCAGTCTTATAGGAAGAAGTCTATAAATAGAAAAGAAGCTATGAATGTCTGCTGCAGGTCTCTTGCTGCATGGAGGCCTGCAGAGTTTGCACAAAAGCTTATTCTAGTATGTATAAAAGAAGCATCAATGTACAGTAATATATATATACTGTATATAATAGGAAAAGATTAAATCAAAATATGATAATAAACAAAATTTTCTAATAATAATAAGGTGATGTCATTATATTTATTTAATGAAGTTGAAAAGGTTTGTAATATTTCAGTTTGTGCTTGTTATTCATACTATAAATGAAGATCATTTTAACCTCCACAGGAAATCACTGTAAGAATGACTCTCCAGTGGACAGCTGTGGCTTTCTTCCTCTATGCAGAGATAGTTGTCAACGTCATCTTGTGTATACCCTTCATATCAGCACGGAGGTAATAGTGCAAACAAACAAACAAACAAACAAACGTGGTCAGCTATTTGTACAGAGGGCAATGTTCTGATTGAAGTCATTTAAATTGCAAGTGTTTGTAAAGAAGAGAACTGAAAGATGTAGTTCACACAAATCACCAGCAGAGTGTTTCCATGTTCTTTCTAAGTAGATCTGTTTATCATGACTCAGTCTCTGTTGTTTTTTTTAACCTACTTTGTAGATGGCGTTTGGTTTTCAACTGGAGAATATGGAGCTGCTTATCTCCATACTGGAACAAATGCTTCTTTACTATGATCATTGTCCTTATTGTTCTTTTTCTTGGTAAGCAATCTGCTGTGAGTGATAGTCTGCTGTAAGTGAGACATTTCATAATACTAGCACCCTAGTGGACCACCATTCATCAGGGATGTCTCTGTCAACCTGCCCACCCTCAGATGCCGTCCGTGAGGTGCAGAAGTACTCAGGTCCAGAGCCCATGCATGATGCCAAGGTGAACCCTAACCTGTTTGACCACCTCCACATGAAGCTGTTCAGAGCTCAGAGGAACCTCTACATCTCTGGCTTCTCTATCTTCCTCTGGCTGTCAGTGTCTATCCACATTAATGTAAAGTCACTTTAAAATGAGTGTTTGGGCAATTGTTCAAGTAGAAATGTAGACAGTTAAGACAACTTATTTGCTTATTTTTTTTGTTTTTATCATTCACTTTGTGAGGTTACTTTGTTTTTTTTGTCTTTTTCTTGTGAACACATCACAGTATCATGCGTCGAGTAGTCACCCTGCTAACCCAGGTTGCTGCCACCATGGAAAACAGTGCAGGTCTTCAGGCACAGATGGACAGTGCTGTCAAAGCAGCGAAGCAGAATCAGGAGGACAACCTGAAACTCAAACAAGTAAGAAGTGGAGACTTAATCATAGCCCAATAAGAGAACTAAAAGTTTAAGATTTGATGCATATTGTATTTTACACAGAGCATTGCTTCTGTGATGTGTATTTTTTTATGTGCTCTGTTGTCAGCTATTAAAAATAAACCATTTAAGATCGACAATTAAAGAGATTTCTTTGTTCTCAGGCTCTCCTAGATGATGAAAAATCAATGTTAGCAAAAAACCAGCAACTGAAGCTGGAGGTTGAGAGGCTGACAGGTCAACTGAAGGCTGCAGAGGAGGGTGAGTAATCATCACTGCCTTCATACAGGATGCTCTGCAGTTTTCAAAAGTGAAGCATTGTTCTTTTAAAAAAAAAACAAAAAAACAAGATTTGCACATAAATATTAGCTGTGATATCATGAAAGATGACAGATTTAGATTAAGCAATTAATATATGCAGTATTGTTTGCATGTGTGTGTAGCTGTACACAAGTCTCATGCTAAAGTGGAAGCCATGCAGAGACAGACCAAGGGGCTTGCACGAGAGTATGACAGACTACTGAGTGAACACCATCAACTCCAGGTAACACAAAAGGCACACACAGATGCAAACACACAACCATAAATACTTACTGTTCATTGACCCTACAAATACTGGAGTGATTTATATTTTGAATCCTTTTGATCCACAGAATCTTCAGTGTGCTGCAGACAAAAAGGATCAGTAACCAACAGGACTATTAACTCAACAGGAGTGTGTGTTGTATGCAGTAAGGTGTATTTATTTTAACTGATAGGATTTAACAATAATAGGCTACAGGTTTTCAAATAATAAAACTAAAAATAATAAAATGTCAAATTTTTGTCTGGGGGTTTGTTACATAATAATGATTTATACCTAGCAAGTCCTGAGGCATCTCTCGTTTATTTAGATTATACACGTTTTACTTAGACAAAAACAGTTTTATTCATTTTGAAATCCTATGTTACTTGACGATTGCTTGGTAATTTGGTTATCTCATAGATGATCTCAATCTCGAAGAAAATAAATGTTCTCAGATGTTTTTGTTTTTTTCTTTTCTTTTCTGACTGACATCTATGATATCTCTGATATAGAAATGAGTGTGAAAAATAAACAAACAAACCCCTAGATATTGTGCCCTTTCATTGATGTGTGGAGCTCATGAAATTCACAACTATTAAGAAAAAATGAGAGACATTTAATGATGAAGTGATCTTACTGAATAAATGTTTTCTGTTACATAGACAGTAAGTCAAGTGAAGTCAATTTTATTTATATAGCGCCAAATCACAGGAAAAGTTGTCTCATGCCACTTTTCATATAGATCAGATGTAGAGACCGTACTCTTTAATTTACAGCAACCCAACAGTTACCCTGTGAGCAAGCACTTGGTGACTGTGGCAACTTTAACGGGAAGAAACCTCAAGCAGAACCTGGCTCTTAGTGAGTGAGTTTCCGCTCTGTATGCCATCAGGATAATCTTTCAGAGGGCTTCTGTTCATATGTTGCCCGTAGCTTTGATCTGATGGCTGACTTTATCTGTTCACACATTGAAACACTTACTTTGCCTCTTACTCAGTGTAGCCACATACCAAGTGCAGTGTGAAACCTACCACAGACCTGTTTTATATATCTTATGAACTGAAGACATACACAATGGCGTAACTCGTCTTATTCAGATGACTCTAAACATTTTTTAAAAAATATATCTAAATCTAAAAACTGATTTTTTATCAAGTTTAATTGTAGAAAGACAAACTGACATAGAAAATACAGCACAATTACATTCTTTTTCTACAAATGTCTTCCATTCGTGAAAAAACACAAACACATAATTCTATACATTCCAGAAATAGCATATTTTGTTTATAAAATGACTCTTATTTCAGATAGTGTACGTCTACAGAAATCCTGTACAAATATATACTCTGTGTGCTATGAAAAGTGTCCACAGTGTGTGTTCCTCTTTATATCTGAGATGCTCCACAGAGCCACAAGAGTCAGAAGAGGCTGAGGCTCACAAGCGAGTCTCTCTGTCAGGATTGCAGTCCAAGGACAGTATGAACTGCTCACAGTGTATGCTCTCCTCTTTCCTCAGTGGCTCCAGATCTGCACTACCATTGGTCAGAGCAGCTTTCTCCTCCCTCTTAATATGTTGTTTGAGTAGAGGAAAGCCCAAAATACATAGAAAGAAAGACACTGTCCTCAGGCCCAGCGTCAGGCCCAGGTACACTATCCTGCAAAAAAACAACAACCCAGACACAAGCATACTTTTGGGGTAAAAAACAGTTATACATAACTTTACACAACACACACCTGTTGCTCCACAACTAACTACATACCATTGGCACTCAGATGACTCAGACCTCAGAATAAAGAAATAAAAAGTTGATTTTCTGCACACTTTCAGCCTTGAGCTTATTAGTGGCCCGACAATTCAGTCCAAAAACATTGTGTAGTAGCAGAAAACTCAGTGCTAAACATTTTCTTGCCTTAAGGACAGGCCAAGGGTGCGTTGGAAAGAAAGCCTTGCATTCCACTAGTGTAGTTACAAACTGAAGTCTAGGGTTTAAAAGTTATTTAGTACTAATGGAAATATTATACAGAGTTTTAGAAAAAAATCCATAAAGATCACAGTGCAAATAAGTCTTGTACTTTACCTGTAAGCTGAGGTGTTATATATTCTACATGCTCCTCTTCCTCCACACATCTTGTATCCCCATTTGAGGCATGTTGTGTCGATTATAGCTCCAAAGTATATAGGGGCCGGTATCCCAGCTGTTGTAAATATATAAAAAAGCAATAAATGACATAACAATAAATACAGGGGGGGGGGGGGGTTGCTTCAAAATGAGATCATTTGAAAAAAAAACCTACATTTGACAAATGACAACATATTGCAACATATCTGCCTGCCTGACATTCAAACTAATGTGTAAAGCACACTAAAGACGGTTCTCACCCAGAGTGCGAGTGGCCAACGTGTGGATTCCAAGAGCAAAGGATTTCAGCTCAGGCTTAATGCACCTATAGAAACAAGACTGGGATATTAATGCAAGATAAATATTTTCAGTGTGTGTTTGCTCAACAATATGCTGAATGTAAAATGAGTCTAGTGATTTCAATCTCTTCGAAGCGGGTTGTTGACAGACCTGATGAGCAGTACAAAGCCAGGTGTACCCCCAAGGGAGATGATGAAGGAACTGAGGACAGATAGAGCCAGAAAATATGGAAATATTCTGTCACAGCTGTCCCTACGTGGACACTGGCCCAGAGTGGCGGTTAGGTTGCCTGGTTGGATATCAACCAGCGCTACACACCTGCAACTGTCATACACCTGACAAAAGAGAAAACAGCTGGGTGAGGCTTAAAGAAAGAAAAAAAAAGGAGTTTATCAAAGATAAATGAGATGCAGCACGGCATGACATGCTTGTACTGTAGGTAAATAATACAAATGCAACTGAGATGTTGTGCTACAGCCAATATTCCTTGTATTTATACTGTGTTCCTGCATATTACAGATCAATGTAATGAGGGCAGTGGTTTTGTGTCTGACCGTGTTTCTGCCAGAGCCAGTGGAGGAGGTGCATCCAGCCAAGCATGGGGACACGTATGTGATCCCGTTCTCCCCACACACTGGATCCCACTCCCTTCTTGAGCACAGGCAACCCGAATTACAGTCAGAGAAGAGAGACCGTTCCTCGTAAGACAAGTCTTCCACCCTGCATGTGACAACATGAAGAAAATGCATACATTATTCACAGCTCAACCATTACTGTGCATGGAATATGAAAATAGACACACAGAAAGATAACACAGCACAAAGAGAACTAGGTGTGCTAGCTGTAATGATTAATTGCAGAAATTAATTATTAATGCAAGCCTAGCCTCTTGGTCTAAACATTACATGTTAAATTAGAATGAATGGAAAAATGTACACGGTCATCACATACCCTGTATATGAAACTGTGATGCCTGCCACCTTGGAGTTCTCACAGCCCATGGCTAAGAAAAAGAGTGACAGAAAGTAGCCCAGCAGGGAGGTCCCAAAGGAAAATTTAGCTGCTCCCATGATACATAGCTTGTACTTCTTCATGACAACGCCTCCAGAGAACATCCCGAGGGCTACAGCCGGGATGTTGATCATTCCTAGCCAAGCCGCAGAACACAACAGATTCTTACAGGGATGAAAGATTTTAAACAAGCATCACCTTTCTCCAAAATGGATTAAAGACTGAACATTTATTCATATCAAAGTAGTTTAATTTATTTTTCATGTAAAGTGAATTGAAGTCATGCCGTAAAAGATGAAAATGACTTTTGATGGTTGAGGGTATAGGGAGTGCATTTCTCATTATCCAAAACACTCCTTACTCATTTGGTTGTGTGGATGAAAAGAGCTACGTTATTAGACTGTCTCCAATTCCATCGGATTGACTTAATAGTCGGTCTCATTAATCTGTGTTCCATTTTAAATGAATGCCTAAATGTCATTTCACAATGCACAACGATCACGGTAAACCTGGCTGTCATCTTGAAGCTGCTGCGTTTACTTAAGAGGGATGCGGGAGTTGGAGCATAAACACTTCATCAAAAGCCTGCTCATGAAACACTTATGATGACCGTCTAGCTCACATCAATTTGCATCCTTAAATATTTCACTTTCACTGAAGCGACAAACAAGCTTGTAACTCATTTTGCAAAGATAGAAGTGACCAGACAGAAATCTCTCAAACAAAGTAAACATTATGAATTATGAAAAAGGTGTGCTTACCCATGAGAAAATTGGCTTTTGATGCTGACTGACCATAGTGTTGCTCAATGTATTTGGGCTTGTAGGTGACCATGCCGATGAGAGAGTTGAACTGAATGATGGTCACACACAAGTAGATGATGTACACAGGATTCCCAAGGAGACTCTTCAATGAGGGTACGAATTCTGTGTGGGGGAAGTTTATATTATGAATAGCACTTAAAAAGCAGACTTTTAACAACAAAACATAACTCTACATGAAGTGCCTATTTTACCACATAATCCAGCAATGGCCATGAAATCAGCTTGATGATTTATTCTTTGCAGTTGGTAATAATGTAATGTACAGGTACTTTTGGTTAGATGAGCAATTCTGACAGATGATATTATTAAGTTTATCAGCACCAAACTGCATTTTCCGGTGGAGAAATGTGTTTTGTTGTTTGGTTAACTGACTGAAACCTTTATTAACTAACCATCATTAAAATATACTTGATAAAGTTCATTATCTGTGAGTTTTTTCCAAAATCCTAAAGCAAGGGGGCACATTACTTGTACCTTCTGCAGGTCTTAGTGACTCAGCAGTCATGCGTTGCAAATTAGTCTTAGTCCAAAAGTGTAGAAGTCCTAAATTTAGGACTGACACAGCCCTTTATTTTTAGGAGTCTCTCCCAACTCACTCAGTTATGATCTACTTTTAGCCTCAGGATGTCTTGTGAATACAACTTCTGAGCACATTTTTCATGATTTTTTTCATAATTTACAGATTACTATTGCATTTACAGACAAGTTTAAAATGGAACAATCTTTGAATAATGGGATTTCTTGCATAAAAGCTTCAACATGGATTTGAAGACAATTTATATTCATTAGAAAAAATAAAATTCAGAAAAAAATCTACTTGCAGGTCAGGCAGAAACGTGGGCCAATTAATAAATCTAGTTATTTACCGGCCCAAAACTTTATCTAGTGATGGAAGAAAAAGATAAATGCATTACACGTATTAGATTTCACTGATTGCATACAACGCCAACACTCAATATTTATTGCAAGCATTAACATTTTCCCAACTTATTATGTCTGTAATCATACCTTTGGCCATCTGATGTAAATTAGCTGGCTCCTCAGGTCTGAACTTGTGCTCCATAGTCGGGGAATCCTTGATGAACCTTGTCTGCTCTGGAGTGCAGCTGGTATCATGTTTATCCACTGGCATAGGCAGCGATTTAGGCAGGAACCAGAAAGGAACAGCAGACATCAGGGTGATGGCACCAGCGATGAGGTAGCCCAGCCACCACGCTCCCACCCAGCGGGCATCAGCAGGGGTAATAGTTACGGTCTCTGTGAAGTGATAAGGACCCTATCAGCACTGTCTGTGGATTCATTTAGTTTCTGGAGCACATTCATTTCAAAGGCAAGGGAAATTTATTTATATAACAATTCATATTCTGAGGCAGTGCGTTACATACACAAAGGAAACATTTCATAACTTAAGGAGACGTCTCCCAACTTGTATTGTTGAACAGAGAGGTTTACAAGAGCTTCAAAGTGTTGGCTTCCCAGTCAGATTTCACTGTATCACAGGATTTACCCTGTTCAAATCCAGTTCTTCTTGGCAGGTGTGTTGTGTCTTGTGCAGTTTTTTACGCTGTCATGTACAACAACCGGTTTTCTAAATTTAACTCTTCATAAGGGAATGTCTGTTTGAATGAATGTTAAATCTACAGTGACAACCAAACAAGTTCAACATAGTTTAGCAGTCAGCTATAGTCATAGTGACTCACCCATGTCCACATATCCAATGTCAACATAGATTTTAGCACACAGCGACCCCAGCAGGTACCCAAAGACAGGACCGATGATTGATATGGTCTGGACACAACCTGTAATACACAACATGCCTATGAGAAACTGGTGATTTATCGCTCTATAATATGCAAACACCATATTTATACGTGATATTTATAATATTTCACATTCTATGTTGTATAATATATAATATGGCAGGGATAACAGAACAGATATCGCCTCAGTGATAGCACATATAGCTTTCATATGGTCATAATAATATTTTTATTCAGATATTAATAAATTGGATTTAAAATGAAAAGACCCACTAATACAGTAAGTCAGGTGTATTACCGATATAGAGGGCGGCATTCTCAGACTGTGCATAATCATCAATATAGGAGATTCCCAAAGGTTGTACGGGAGTCTCTCCAATCCCACGCAGAACATTTCCCAGAAACACATAGATCCACACGGAAACACTGGATTCTCGCTCACAGCCTACAGCTTGTTTAAAAATGAATTAATAAAAAAAAACAAAAAACAAATTGAGAATTTATAATTACAAGACTAACAGAACATTAAAATCAACTTTGGCCCATTACGCTAAACTAACTAAGTATCCTTGTGTGTCTATTTTTCTCAATATTACTATATCAGGGATTGACTGGAATGTTATATCCAAATGCATGGATAAAATTCTTGCATGGATTTGAACCATCATGAGACAGATGGTTTTTGGGTAACAAATCAGGACAACTACAGCAGTAAATAAAAAAAATGCAATGACAATGTCCTCTGACACATTTGGGCCACAAGATGGAACAAACAATTTAGAGAAATTGTTTTCTTGACAGATCACAGTAAGGATTCTTCTCCTCCTGGTCTTACCTCTAGAGGGTAGAGGTATAGAGGGTCTGTCACCTGCCCTGGAGGACTCAGGTGAGCTTGCTGCACATGGAGAGAGGTTACTGGACGAATTCACTGACGATCTAACTGATGTTTCGATCTTATAGCTGCGTACAAAATACCAATGTGACTGTTAAACAAGGGAAGGGAGAAAGCACCAGGTATCGTTAGATACTAACAATGTGAAACACAAATTACATGATGTTTACGACACTTAGATCAAAGACATGCACGGGTCGGAATTTGACATTTTGCCTACCGGCCAATGATGAAATGAGGCATGGCAATCAAGAAGGTCCCGAAAGACATCAAGATACATCCAATTGCTATGATCTTGGGTCGGTGAAGCTTGGCACCGAAATAACTCACAAAGGCAATCACCAACAGGTTTCCTACAGGGTTAAGATGATTAGAAGAGGAGATGGAGATGACTCAAAGGCATTAAATATGAGAGCTATATGGAGAAAAGGTCTTCAGAATATTGAGCATCTGAAAAAACGTATTTTTGTAGTTATACAAGTGCAATATTATAAATTGTATATTCCATTGTGTCCCCAGTCTGTTGTGCAACTACACAATCATTACAAAATCTCTCTATTCCAAGGCTTCCTATGTAGCTTCAAAGGGAAGCTACATACATAGGAAGTCTATTGGCCCAGGAAGGCTCATTAAGAGTCAATTAGGTATACGGCCGGTGTCTATTCTAAGCATCAAAGGGGATGCATATAGGCTATAGTGTTGAGCCTGCTGATATGCTGAAGACATATTCTTGGCTTACCCACATTAGCATGTAAATGCTTCAAAACATATGCATGAATAGCCAGTAAATAGAAAGACACACAGGCAAAAAAAGGAGCTCACCTATTTCAAAGCTCCCATCTATGATGCCGATCAGATAACTGGGGATGTCAAATCGCCTTTCTAGTTGTGTAATTGTGCTCTTCATGTAGCTGCCAGATAGAGCCTTGGCAAAGTAAGCAAAGGACAAGGCTGCGAGGAACATCTACAGAGAGAGAAGACAGAACACTGTATGAATGCTGTATTATTATTATTATTATTATTATTATTACCATTATAAGTAGTACTAATACAGTTCATATACTGTAGTTTAAATATTTCACTATCTACAACTCAAACTCAAAGCGGTCACAATTTAAAGGAAACATGAATAGTCATAAAATCAAACTCTGACAAGCAAAAAAGTAACTAAACCAAAACTGTGTTATTATTATCTGGACACTATCTTGTCATTTTGTGCATATATTTCTCCTTAGAGTGAGTATGTGCATATGTATATTGTGCAGATACACCTGTGTCAAAGATAAGCTTGCAATATGCTGTTAAAGCTTTGGCCAGAGAGCGTATTGAGCTCCTTTCTCCTTTTGCTCGGCCACCTGTGGACACTGACGGTCTGTAACAAAGGAAGGATTAGAGAAGCCAATCCCACTAGGACACAGACACATCCATCGCACTATGAGCTGACAGACCTACCGACATGCAGCATAATTGGAAACAGGTAAGAGGTAACCATAGCCTGCACGGCCAATGAAAATAGCCCAAGGTTAGAAGAGACACACATGCACCATCTATCAACACATAAATGCATATATTCTAGATGGCCTCTCAAGTTTCAGTATTTATCTTAAACCCTTCCAATGTCATTTGAAAGCAACTAGACTAAATCTGCATGTGATTGGTTGCACGGACACGGAGACGCACAGGTACAGGCCAGGGTGGAGAAAGACTTTGCTACAACCTTTAATCGTGGTACATAAAAAAGAACTCTGTGAGGAACTATGGTAACCACATCGGTGAACTGCAGCTGATTAATATGTCTCTCAGTGTAAGCATATGCTTTGATCTAATGTCAAGTGCATAATTACCATTCATACCACAGAATATGACTGGATGTAATTCTTCAGCAGGAATGCTGAGGTTCTCATATGACTGCATTAATAATGTTGACCTGGGGAGCTTGTAACCTTATTCCAACGTCATAGTGTCGCCGAGTGCCATCATTCAGAGGAACATTCACCACTTTTTGAACCTTGGTAATAAGGAACATTATCAAACCATTTTTAATCTCTTCTAAAAACCTACTTTGTAGGTCTCTGTGCACAAATACAGACATATTGTTTACTTATTTTACAATCTCCAATCTTTCTTCTGGGTGCATATAATTTGTTCTGTGAGACACTTTGTAACTTTGCCTTCTAAATAACAAGTTTTGATGTGTTGTATGAATAACAAACTCCTCAAACGGGCCTTGTTTTATTTTAGCTTTCATGATATGGTTTTGCAATCTTTGTAAATAGTATTTAGGAACTAATAATACATAAAACAAAGTATGCTGTTGTAATGGTTTACACTGTGGCAAAGAACCATAAAAGCCTCACTGTGAGAGACTCATTCATTTTTTAAAAGTAATAATCAAATGTTTTATACTGGCAATAATTCAGATTGTCACAAATACCTACTAATACCTTTCACATTCACATTAAAAAATGTCCATGTGGTTCATGCACTGGAAAAAGGAACCAGAAGAATGAAACACATTTCAACTATAATTTAAAATTGTATGCCACTTTGTAGTACAGAAATACTACCTGTATTTTACAATATTTGCACGTATGATACAATACAATGCATATACAGTATGTAGAACAATACTAATCTGGACTACTGCTGTGGATATTATCAACACGTGTGCTACAGGCAGACAAAAACCCTTTCTCTACACAGACTAAGTGAATGTGATGAATGTTGTATCAAACAGCGCCACACTGAGACCTTCACTGTAGGATTAACCACACTCAGAGGGAAAACACACATGGTCAAAAAAAGCAGCATGAATGGAATTCCTTATTATTGTTGCTCGCAGTTGCACAAGTATTTCACTAAGCAGCTTTTTAATTATTGTCCAATGTGCTTCTTAATCCATTAAAGAGGTACAGACCCTCAATTCTGACCTTTTTTTTTTTTTAACTGAAGCACAAACTTTGCCTGAGAATTTCTTTCACAGAGACGTAATACTCAGTCCAAAGGGCACAAAGAGCTGCTGCATTCAACACCTTGCATGGTCATCAACTAGTAACATGCAGCACGTGACATTATTAGATGAAGAATTAAGCATATTCTCACACATGAAATACATTCACAAGCGGGTGCATTCAACAACACATGCAAACCCTCTTGTGTACACACATGTGCTCCCAGTTGCAGGAGAGATATGTGTGTGTCAGATGACTTTGAGAATGAAAGTGTCATCTGACATGAGTGTCTTCTGTCCTTTCAGGCTGAAACACTTTAGGGGGGTGGTACAGTACCTTTAGATTGGGGTGGCAGGAGTTCTTCACTGTTGAGGAGGGAGGGTTGTTGTTTGGAGTCCAGCTGCCTTTGGCTGTGTTGTCCATTTTCTTGGGTGCCTCTTACTGCTCTTTGCCTGGGCTGTGTTGTCTAGATGATTTATTATAGTTGTTTCTAATCACACCTGTTTGAAAGAATTGAGATTCAGAGATCAAAATAGAGCTGTCAAGACCATTTTGCTACAACAGGCTAGATTTTGTATTATTATAGATTTAGTACAACTAAAATAAGGTTGGTGACAGAATTTAAAGGAATACTTTGGCTTTCATACCATGAGTTGGTTGGATGATAACACTGATTTCTGTGTATTGTTTAAGATGAGTGTATTCTAGCTCCACCAAGATGACTTCCATAAACTTTTATTGGATTGTGTCTATAACTTTTATATCGCTATACTTGGTAAACATTTATAGGGTGTTGCTGAACAATGCCCCTTAGCTGTGATATAATCACAACATATCATCACCTGTTGTGAGCTGTTGCTTAAGTAGCACTGTCAATATTGTAGCCGTTGTTAATAATGTTGAAGGGGTAGGGCTAATATTTATCCAAGACAGTTTTAGGAAATAGGAAAAAAATTATTTCAGGCCATTTTAATAAATACTATTTCATGTCAGAAATTGATTTGATTTCCATTTTTTTTCAAGTTGAGTGACAAAACCACTTTTGAAAAAAGCCCCATTTTTCATTTTACGATTTTGGTTTCAGGATAAGAAATCAATTGAGACCAAACTGTTAAAACTTTCTTTGTACAAAATACCCTGTAATCCTGACAAGAAGTGGGTGTAAACTGAATTAATGAGTCATGACTGAATCACGCATCACAAATCTTACCTAATGAAAACAAAGTAAATGGCTTCATTTATGTTATTCACCCATTCACACACAAATATGCACACACACACACACACACACACACACACACACACTGAAGGTGCTGGCCTAGCAATCAGGAGCAATTTGGGGTTCAGTGTCTTGTCCAAGAGATGGTTTTTGAACCTCCAACCCTGTGATTAGTGGTCGACACTCGCTACTCACTCAGCTAAAGCTATAGTAGTTTTCAAGACGGACCAACAAAAACAGGATGCAAACATTATTTAACGCACAGTCAAGCAGAACGGCAAAACATGACTGCGGATGACAATCCTATGATCTGAAAAGTATGCAGTGTTCCCATTAAAGGTTAAGTAGATGTCATGCCATGACTCTTGACTGTATTCACACCAAATTAAACATATAGGTCATGTCAGTTACACCTACTTTAACAACACACACAGTACACTCACAAACCTATTGGGAAAATACAAACAAGTCATAAGCAGGCATAACAAGCTTATGGGTAGCTCGGTAAATACAGAAGTTATTCCATACTGGAGAAGAAACCGATTACAACTGAATCCAAGTCCCAGTGACTTAGTGATATGAAGCACACACTAAGGAAGAAAAAGAAGGTCACTATTTTCAGAAGGTGATTGCAGATAAAATTGCAATGAAAACATGATGACAATAGATTGGGTAAACTTTTGAGTATGAAAACAGAAAGACAAAATGTATCACAGTTTAAAGAAAATCCTCAAAGATTAAATTTGACAGTGTTAATGAAGTAATATTCTATCCAATTAAGAAGAAAGAGAAATAATGTCACACAAACAGGTTTCAGAAAAAATAAAATCTAAACATGCTTTAAAACGTAGTGATGTGTAAAGAACTGATCTTGAATCTCACCGTGAGAGAAAACCAGGAAGGAAACAAGTGTCAGCATGAGAGCTCGAGTGAGAGGAAAAGACTCTTAATCACCAATAGATGATAGATAACTGATATTTGCATAGGATAATTGTGACACTGTTTAAAATCCGGACTAATTAATCAGTGACATGGCAACCCACTGTATGGCTTTGAACTCTGCAAAAAAAAAAAAAAAAAAAAAATGTAGCTGTAGATGATGACATACATAAGAAGGATTTCATGCTCTAAGCTTTACAGATATTTACAGTTTTGGCACAGCAAGACTATCAAATACACTGACCTATATTTATGTTGTATGCAAGAGGGACCTACCAATTAACTCTTAGTTTACCGAGTACTGAGGCTGTACATGGATGGAGGAGGCCATTCATCCCATTTTACCATCTTGTAATGATAAGACGATGAAAACAATGGTTTTCTTTGGTTAACAATTCTTTTTTTAAGTGTGTCCCACATGCAAAGATGGGTTTATGTTCCAAGAGAGGCAATCAATGGGCCACATTCCCTGTATGCACAATCACACTGCCTTCTCTGCAGATTCAGTGTGGGATTCAGACAAGTCTGCCCATTCATGTCCATACAGTAGGGACAGAAGAGTTGGCTTCAAGCGAATGAAGTCTGCAGAAAGCTGATGTGACTTTAGGCATGGTGTTAATTCTAAATATAATGCATATCTTAATAAATATTAATGAAATGCCTTGTTTCATATCATGATACATTCATCAGCATCGCCTTAATGACAGACAGCTTCAGTGTAAATTAGTGAGTCACTGTTATTTGAAGGTAGTGGCTGGCTGCCTTATTAGAGTTGTTGACAGTAATAGTGTTTGACTGTTATAAATCTGCAGGGTGCAAATCAGAAAAAAACAACAACAACAAGGGTTCAAAGACTGAAATGCACTGACGACACACCAAGAAACAGGAAGTTAACTTATGCTCCTAATATTTAGTGGAGTAGGTAGAAACAATCATGTGATCATGTGATGACTTAGTGGCGATACCACATGCACTCAGGTTAATTAACCAATGCATATTGAGTATAAGAGATAATCTTACACTGAATTCTGCAAATCCCCTCCACAGACAGCTGTGTGTGTGTGTGTGTGTGTGTGCTCTGCACCGGTTCAGTGTTTGTTGATGCTTCAGTGATATTGAGATATGTTTTTGTTCTATCACTTGATTCTGCGATTATCTACAATCATATCAATCATATGACTGCTGCACGCCTCGGATATACACATCACATGTCAATAAATCAATATCCGCATGTTTTTGTAAGTCTTCTCTAATAAAAGAACATGATGATACTTACCCAACTCGGAGATTCAGCCCGTTCCCTTCACGACGGATCCTCTTACTTCTTTCTGATTTAGAAAAAAGGAAAGAAAAGAAAAGAAAAAAAAGAGAGAAAAACAAGAGGCGACCGTTTTGCAGAGCGGCTTCAGTCGCTTAACATAAACCTGTGTCCATCAGGTCACCTTTTCATACTGTACAGTCCAACAGAGGGATGAAACTGCTTTCAGTGGAAGCGACAGGGTGGATACTGAGCACAGTGTTCACACTGAAGCACACGTGATGCGCTAAAGAGAGCTGCGAAAACTCATGGCCATACCATATGCCACCCTTTCCCCTGCGCTATAATAAGCTGCTGAAAGCAGTGACATGTGCAAACAACTACAGCATGTTGGTAAAAAAAATCATTTCAGATTTAATAACTAATCATACAGACAGCTTACATGTAGATGTGGAAACGTGTGTACACTGAGAAAACACAGTGATGTGGACACTTCATGTTTGTGTCCTCACTGTTACAGCCAAATGATGTTCAACAATAGGACTTTTTAAATGACTCACTCTGAAAATGAACTGAATAGATACACTTATGTAAAGCTCCAGCATTGTTAATAACCATGAGCAGGTATTAATTAATTAATTATTGTAAATAATGCAGATAAAATGAAGCATATTCTTGCTGATCATTGGCTCCTTGATGATAGCGAGTGTTTTACATATAAAGCTATGATGTCCTAATTTTTTTTATAGTAAATGCAAATACAAATTAAAAATGGTCCAACATTATTTGCTTTTTGCCAAATCCTGTCAAAATTTTGGTTGGAAAATGGTGGAATTTGAAATATGTCAGCATCTTAACCACTAGTGCAAAGTATGACTGAACCAATGTATTCTAACTGTAGTCAAGCTCATTAAAATGTATGACGAAGGCACCCAAAAGACCCTTTAATTGTGAAGATTTAATTAGGTAGGTCGGTCTATTGCTTACGAATGAATTAAAAGATTTACTGAACTTGTCTCCACCCAAATGAAACATTACAGGACGAAGCTGCTGTTAAGATGGGATCGTTGTTTTGCTCTCAAAATGTGTACTGTACTCACGTTTCTGCAACTAACCCCAATGTGCCAGTTTTCACAAAGATGAAAGAAAGATGTCTAAAAGCTTGAGGGTGTTTAAGCACCTGTATTGCTTGGCCCGCTGATAAAATTGCATCGTTAGATAAGGTCATAATTCCCCTGTTGAGCCTACTGACACACCAGGTGGTCAGACCTCATTTCTCAAGTTTCTCTGTTGCCATGGGGATAACTGGTCTATATACAGCAGATCCGCTTGTTATGAACGTCTCCACACTTCTCTGTGTGGCTCAATGGGTCCGTTAACCTAACCTATTAAGCAACTAAAGTGAGATGTGGAATTGGATAAGGTGCCAAAATGTTCACTTCTGTTTCTGATTCTTTCTGTAAGTATTTAACGGATCACAATAAGCAGAAAACATATAGCCTTTAACGTCTTCACAAGGCTTAGCAGACCTCTAAAGGATGTCGACTCTGCAGATATTTAGGTGTTTTTTTAACTACAATTCGCTGTAGTTGGGAGGTTGTTCAGCTACATTCAAATCTCAGCTTTTTCAGTAGTTAACTACTGTGGGTCATGTAGTTTAGGTAGTTAATTACAAACTACATATTCATAGTTTTCTCATGATGTTTTGTGCCTAAGTTGCCACCTGCTATTTGATTAAAATGGTAAAATGGTTTGTGACCAATATGTTTGCAATCAAATACTATGAATTTTCCAGATTCCACTTCAACAGAAGGCCTTAGATTATGCTAGGTTGAATGGAGAAGTTTTCACTGGCAATGAATGGTACTAAGACCATGGTAATCAACAACCTCTGGACAAAACATCAGTAGAGTCTCCACCTTCAAACTGCTCTGAGTTCAGATATCATGTGATTCAACATGGGATGCACACATCAAGTAGCCTACAGCATATGCTCTCATAGACACAGCAGAGGATACACTACCTACCAGCGTTGCCAAAAGAGCTGGTCTCCCATGTGATGTGATGTGAAGACAAATATACCTGACCTTCATTCGTCCAATCTTTGAGTATGCCAGTTCAGTTTAGGCTGGCCAAAGGGCTCTCTGAGGACCTGGAGGAAAATAAAAATGATGCTGCAGGATCATCAGCATTCTGTCTTCTTCTCTTCCATCACTGAGTGAAAGGTGTGATGAGTCCATCCTGCACAACACCCTCACCAACATACTCAAGGACAGTTCATCCCAACTGCATAGCTTCCTGCCTGCTGTCTGGTTTCACTACGCCACTGACAACACATTAAAAATGCATTATTTATTTACTTTTTTCCATTGTGAATCACGATTATGTTATATTTGTGATGACTAGTTATCACTATTGCACATAAAACACTTGAAACATGATTAAACAGGGACTGCAAGCCCAATATGGATATTGTCAGTGAACTCAAATAATGTCTCAATAAAGAATATATATATATAAAAAAAAAGGTACACACATTCATGTCCCCCTAAGGACTGTAATCATTTTGGTGAGCCCTCAACCTTTCATTTTATTACCTGGTTAAAATTCTAATTTGTCCAATACTTTGATTTACGTCCAAATACCTGCAAAAATAATGACATTCCCAGCAGCCTCAGTGGTACTTTTTGTTTAGTGCTTTAGTTCAAAGCGCCACTGTGCCCAAATCCAGCCTCACAGAGACTCTTGTTTATAGCAGATCCGGATGATTGACCAGAAGAGGGAAAAAAACACAGACACAGGAATACCACAGAAATTATAGTCTTGTAATTCAATGTATTCACATTACAACATCCACGTTTCAGTTTGTGACGACTTCTAATGATCTTCAAATATATTCACTGTATGATACATAATACCAATAGGCACTTCCAGTAAGTCTGGCAATATTGAAGCTACAGTATAGTGTCTAAATTACAAAATGGTAAAAATAAATAATGTATATCTAAAAGAGTTTTTGTAGTTTTAAAATTTCTTTACTGTACAGCATATATGTATATTGTACAAAATGGAGCATCAACCTGCAAAGAAATTAATTATTTTACTTTCACAAATACTGTATTGTATTTGGACATATCTTCCTTGTGTAAGTATTAGTACATATGGTAAGTGCAAGGTACTAGTGAGAAGAAAGAAATTAATTGTTTAATCATGTGTGAACTATATAAAAATACTCATCTCATTTTTTTTTTGTTTTTGTTTACATAATTGTAAAGCTTGTTTGGTTCCCATGATTACAATTATGCTACATGTGTGAATAAGTATGAGAATGAAGTAAAACCAATTAAAAGATTAAAAAAAAATAATACAAAACTGATATACTGTATCAGCTCAAATGTAAGTATTGGGACTGGAGGGAGAAATGCATATATCATCCACTGATCAAATAATAATGTGATCACCAACAAATTAACACCGAGGACAGAATCCTTTCAACCTTTAAAGATGAGAGATTTTGTATCATGAACGTTCAACTCCTGCTGCCAATAAGGATGTCCAATCTGCAGGCTAAGCACTTTGAAGATGAAAGAGGAAGCACAAGGAGAAATATGCTATAGGACCTTCTGTGAATAACAATTTCATCTGAGAAGAATTGCAGAATGACTTACTGCATTGCGAGTAAAGATATATCAACCCCCCTTTCAACAGTAAAAGCTAACAAGGTTCAAAGTGTCACATTAGAGAGGCCTATGGAAGATTTCAAATAGACATAAACACACGCTCCCTTACTATCTCACACACACTGGATGCTGCATATATACATTCACAAAGCAGGATCTGTTGGCGTCTGAGTTGATGCAATTATGTAATTGTATAAACCTGGAAGTTGAATGAATGTAAGAAACAAAACCTTTTTGTCTTATTCTGGTCCTCTTCAGTAAAATTGATATATTGCATTGAATAGCTTCCCTATATAACACTGGTGATAGTTTTTAAAAATTTTGAATAAAAAAAATCTCCATTGTCGTGTCTGTAATAATGATTATAGGTCATTACAGATGAATTGGTTGGCATGTTTTATATGAAATACAATGGGTGAGGTAACATACGATCACTGGAGGCCAAAAAAAAAATAAAAAAATCGTTGTTCGGATTCAGTGGCTTCTAACAAATCCGGTCTAATATGGGTTACTCTGTTGAATGCATTTCTAATCAGTGGGTCAACCAATTACTCTCAACTCCTGTGGCCTTGGCTACAGTGGAGTTCCTCACACCCCCCCACCAGCACACACACACTAACAGAGACACAGTAGCAAGCAGTAAACAGCCCATTATCCATTCACCACAGCCAGGAACATGTGCGGTAATACAGTACGTTAATGCAGAATCTGCAAGGATGCAAGGACTTGATGTTCTTCATCTGTGTATTACTATGAAATCACCAACCACATTAGAGCTCTATTATATCGTGTTTACAGGTTGACATCCATGCTGATATTCTTGAAGATCAGATTATGGACAAGTCTGATTGTGATACTATTGCATAAGAGATTTGGATGTGCATGTAGATCACAAGAATAAGATTAGCAGTGGATAATTCATTACATACTGCCTCACTGCACTCGTATGTGACAGTAACCAAACCATCCAGTTCAGCGTAGAGCACCTTTAATGTTTAACTAAAAATCTACTTATGGTCTTTTAAACATGTTGTCTATGTAAATGTGAATAATTAAAGGAAAGATATTCATCAGGGACGTTTTTTGCATCCTACTGTAGCAGAGCTACTGCACAGTTGGATATGTAATTGCTTTATCCTGTGGCTTTTTCTCATTGAAAGATTGAAAGCGAGGGCCATCATGTGACTTCAAGTCATACAGTACGCTGCAACATTCAGGACTTTTACACTATTATCATTACAGTAATGTTATTATCTTAAGTGACGCTTGTTCTCATCACATGAACAAATCAATTGTTTTAGAAACAATTCAATTTTTTTTTATGTCTGGAAAATTCCTGGAAAAAATGTTGCATCATTGATTTAAATAGTTAATAGCCTGGGGTTAAAAATGCTAAAAGTTTAAATTAAAACTGTTTTCTCTTTACTTTTACAGTGAGAAATACAAATATATCGATGCCTGTAAACTATTATGTAAATAATAGTTAGCCATTGTTTTATCTACTAATTAATTATTTTCTACCATAAAAAAAGCAATGGTATAGAAATACTTAGGGCCAATTTGGGGGAAACTTCAGGTGGACTGACAGAACACTGGAGTATGTTATATAATAACACATATCTGGGTTGTCAAGTCCGTAACCATTTCCTTGAAAAAAAACCCAATCTTTTCTAAGTGCACTGGACAACTTGTTAACCTCAGAGAATCGTTTATCTCTTATCGCCGTACACCACCACTGTAGTAAGAATATTTTGAGCTGAGGACTGGTGACCTGACTGGATATAACTGGTTGATGTTGAAAACGTCCCAAATATAGCTCACTCTATTATCAGCCTCGTCTAGATTTCAGACTACATTCTTCTTATGTGGAAAAAACATTTCTAGCTAAGTTCGCCTGAACAATTTCCCCGTATATCATCAGTGTAACAAATTTGATTTATCAGGTTGGACTTTCACTTACAAAAGAATTTTTTTATCCAATTGGTGCACTGTGGAGTCCCACCCACACATACTGTCTGCTCTTAATTCTGACAGAATGAATGTTTCCCTGAGGTGCCAGGAGAGGAATTCAGATTCTCTGTGCTTATCTGCAAAGATATTAGCAGGAAAGTGGGGGAGTTGTGGGATAAACTTCAGCTTTGTTGTAAGCCTTTTATGCACATGGTCTTTTTTAGCTACTATCTCTCAAAGTTTTGAACTTGCTGTCTGCATAGGTGATACAAGTGTTTACTTTGAATCTTAACAGGGTTTCCTGAGGGTCAAAGGTCAGCGTCATGTGCAGGTACTCACATGAGGACCAGTAAGTACAGAGTATTATATGGTATGCAGTGCTCAAATCCATAGTCAGATAGTCAAAATGGAAAGAAAATGGCATTATATTAGTCTACCTATAGCTATTCTCTAGAACTTGGTAGGATTTTATTAATTTTGTGGTTTTTTATTTAATAGTTTACACTGTCCTGTCCTGGTTCTTTATAATGTCATGAATGCATGACATGTTCTGTTGATTTCGTTCCCTTATATTTTACAAGTACCTCTGTAGTGTTTTTGCACAGCATGCTGTGTTTATTCCCTTTATGGTCTCGTATACAGCACAGATTTATGTGAATCTGTTAATTAAAATAAAACACTATTGCCTTCTCAGTGCAGGCCTCTGGATTACAATATTTGGGGTAGTGGTTCCCGATCATGTTTTTACCTCAGGCTGGAGACCAGAGATGGCATAGATAAACGGAAATCTGCTAAATATATCCATGTTTTCTGCTTAAGAATTGTGCATGTGAGCTCACTTATTTAAACACAATGACACATGCATACCCACACACAGACATACAGAGTGTAAGGGGCCTTAAGCCTCCTTTCTTAAACTTATACAGCTACACATAATGGTAGAAAGTAGTTAATTTGGCAACAAATGTAAAACATAACATTTATAAATATTTGATTGTGTATACTAAAGCCCATGGGTGAGTAATTAATTTTGGCAGAAGTTAAAAGGTAGAAAGATGCGTCAATGCTCCTCATTTGATTGACTCCCTTTATGATATATATATATATATATATATATATATATATATATATATATATATATATATATATATATATATGCCTCAAAAATCTTACTAAAATTGAAACACATGTACAAGTAACTGTGATGTCTATATATAATTGCATTCAGAAAATAATTATGTATAAATTGGCAGCAAATTTCTGCAGTCCTGTGTTACCACATTGTTGTTGAGGTCTGCACGAGCAGCCTTCCTCTTCTCTTGACAGTAGCAAAAGAGTCTGTATCCCAAAGTACATGAATAATCCCGTATTGCAATATGTAAGGAAAGCTCCTTTAAATGTTTGGTGAAACCAAATATTCAGATAAAATGTGTAAAGCACAAATTTTCCCACCCTGTTTTTTTTTTTCTTTATAGGCACACATTTCCCAAACATCTACAGTGTTGTGTCTAAGTGATGTGCTGGCAAAACAGGAGTCAGTTAATAGGATAAGAAAAAAGAAATACTTCTTCACGTCCTGACTGACGCCATATTTCCCATGGGTTCTTTCACTGTGGGTCCCCCTCCTCTAGTTCCTCTGTTGGTTTATAGTCCTCCTGTGGAGACACAGGCCACTCTGGTTCCTCCACTCCCTCTTCTGGATCCTCCCCTTCTACCAGCTCCTCTCTGCTGCCTGGCTCCTCTTCCTCCTCATGAATAGCCAGAATTGGCTCAGCTACATTGTTTAAATGGACAGACTCTGATCCTTGGCCTTGTTTCTGGGCCTCCTCTGCAATCACCTTCTTCCACATCTCGTGGTTCTCCAGGATGTGATGAGTGATCTGGCAAAAGACTTTCCTCCTTCTCTTGGGGCCTGCTTTCTCTGGAAGAAAAGCAAAGCTTAATTGAAAACATTTTGGCGAGTGATGTTACACATGAACTGAAAATTAACTTCAGATTCAATAATTTCAGCAAGTTATATGTATGTACAGATATGTACAGAAATTAAGGGAATATTTATGAATGTATTGACAATTTTACTTAACATTTATAATTGTTCAGATGTTCATATCAGAGGCATTGTAAAGCAGTGAACTGTAATGCAGTGAACCAATGTATGTTACATCATTCAAAGGATAAACCACTGTTTAATGTAGCTATGGAAATGTAAAATGTCCTGCAGCACATTATGTTGTATAATCAAAACCAAATATAGAAAATAAATGGAGCTTTCATACATAACCCAGGTATTTTAGGCTACATATGGTATTTCTGGTCACTTCCAGTAATGCATTGCTTACGTGATGCTTCTGAGCTGGTGGATGTGTCCTCCTCTGCAGTATCCTCGTCATCCTCCTCCTCGTTCTCTGTGATCTCTGGCTCCTCTGCCTCTGGTTCCACCCATCGTCCAGGCATGAGGTAGGCCGAGTCGTACGAGTTGCACAGCGGTCCCACAATGTGAGTGATGAACGATTCCTGGAGTTTGGCCAACTGTGGTGCCGCTCGGTCCATGAAGGGGCTGATAGGAAGGCCCATGCTGGACTCCTCATCGCCCTACATAAAGTATGACCCACAGTCATCACTGAATGCATGAATGCTGAGATATACAGTAGCATGATTCCCCACACAGTTTATTACGAAAGAACTAAGTCATTCAGGTCAATGGAATAAGGACTGATGAATCCAGCTCAAAGCCCCCAACAGACTCACTTCTTTTTCTGGTAACACAGTTGTATTAGGTGTGATAGATGGTAAATAAATGAAAGCAAGGCAAAGCTACTTGATATTTATATATATATATACTATATACTAGATAACCTCAGACATTCACCATAGCACAGCCTCAACATGGCAATATTTAGATTAGGGCCCTGTTTTTCTATTATTCAAGACTATAATTGAAAGTAATAACATGAAAGTGTAACAAATGAACGCTGTCTTATTTCTCCCTATATTCACAACTGGAAACTTCCACTCAATTCACATATTGGTTACATATTGGTTCTTTTCTGAGAAATCCCCAGAAATTGTATCTCAACTGAATATAGATCGCCTATGTATACACGGCCTAAAGTATAAGGGGTTATAAAGGTTATAGTAGAAAGGTTGAGGGGCAGCAGAATGCATGCATGTAAATAAACAGCTATAGCAAGGTTTTCTGGTTGCCTTGGTAACTGACCCTAAGTGTCATCCCATACACAACATGCTAAAGCCTCTATTCTGGCAAATCAGTGAGAGTCAATAAAAGATGAAAAGATCTCAGACGAATTTGCAAATATGTTTAAGAAACAGTGTTATGAATACAGTTTCCAACACTTATTTATTGAGTGTTAGCCTGTAAACCGTGAGATTTATCCTTACAATACAGATTCATACATCATAATCTATTTCATAATGCTTCTCAGCGCCGTGAACAAATCTCATCCTCAAGGCTCTGTTAACATGTTGTCTTGTGTACAATGCGTGTGCTTTGTATACATGCCTGAACATATTTTGTATCACGGAGGAGGAGGAGTTGTATTGATTTGGTGTTGTTTTGTCAAGGTTATTGAACTCTCAAGGCTGTCAGTGTAATCAGTGGCAGCTGCTCCACCTGAATGACAGTTGCCTGGGCACCCTGCTTGCGTCACTGCATCTAGCAGCATTAAAACTATTGTCACTGAAGAGTATTTATCCTGCCAGGCTCCTGTGCTTCTCCGTAGCCCTCAGAGTGCCTAGTAGCAGTCTAGTCATGTCACCTAGCTGAAGTAGCCAACTACACAAGGAGCTGAGCATGTTGTGCTTGACCCAGAGGCAATTAGCAGAGATGAGAGAAGCCATTCAGTGCCAAAGGGGACATACTGTAATAAAGGTCACTTAGATTGCCACTACGTTGAACGTAAAATAACAAGATGCCTTTTACAGACTCTACTGTTTTCTTGTCTTATATGTAAATACCATGTACTGTATATAACAAACAAATGTATATACAAACGAGGGCTTAGTGCCCATCAGACACGGTTCACACACCTGTTCATAGAACTCGTTGACAATGCCCTCCGTCCATTGCAGATGCAGGTCCTTGCACTTCAGAGGCCCATTGATATCGGCCAGTTTAATGCACATCTGGCAGACCAGCAACCTGTCATTCTCATTGGACCAATCGATACCTGTAGATGGATCGTCACCCACCTATGGGATCAACAAGTAGACATGTTGACATTTAACATGCCATTGATCTTCTGTTCAGAGATTGTGTATTCACATGCATGTGTGGAGAGTTTACTAATCATTGAGAAGATATACACTAATACTTGGATACAGTGTGAATGAGACATTTTCCTAACTAGTTATGCAGTTATCTGTATTAAATCAATGGTGTTATTTCAGCTTTTTATTATCAACTTATTTCAAGGGACTTGGCAGCACTCAACATATGACGTTAAATGCTGTTTGAATGAATTCATTATTTCTAGTTATGCTTAATAAGCTTCAGATGTGGAGAGAGAGGACCACTTAGTCCTATAATTCTAACCTAATAACACAGGAAGCTGAGAAGATCAAGTGCAAAAACTTGATGAGTACTTCATAGAAATCTCACAGGCCTTGTCATCGAGCACCACTGTATTAATGCTCAAAAAGGAAAAACCCAAGACCCTCAAATCCAAAGCCAACATTCTGCCTACACCTAAATGAGTTGTTGAAAAGCTGCAGGGAGCTTGGTCTTGTCAAGCTGCACATAATGCAGATTTTGCAATGTTCTGTACAAACAGATCTGTTCTTCACAATCCACTGGACATTCCCTTTCAATTTCCCAGCAACTTGAAAAAAAAGCTCTTTAGATATTTTCAAGATTTTATTCTAAATAAGCGTATGTTCTTAAAACTACCTTGGCATTGAACTCAGCTAGGAAATCAAAGTGCTTTTTCAGATCGGTGGCCAGTATGGCCTCAATGACCAGGAAACGGAAACGCTTGAACTCCACGTGGTCCAGGTTGACAAGGAAGTTGTACTCTGGGTGCGACATGAAGAGGTTCCAGGCAGATGCAGCATGGTGGTTTTCCAGAACTGAGCGGTCGTTGTAGAGCACTGCCTGCAGAGACAAGTACAAAAAATTAAATAAAATAAAATAAAAAATACTCTCAGCATGTAGCAGAAAGTCAAGTAAATATGTTTCTATATTTGACTTTAATAAAAAATAAAAAAGTTCTATACTGTATGGATAGCTTCTGTACCTGTGGGGCGCTGGTGGCCACGAGGAAAGCATTGGTCCGTCCAGGGTGGTCATAGTCGTGCATTGCGGCAGCCACATAAAGAGCCATGAGCTCCAGAGCAGGTATGAGGCCTGAAAGGCAGCCATACCCATCTTCCGACACACTGTAGGTCTTTGAAACCAGGAAGCCCATATGACTGTGTGTTATTCCGCTGTCAGAGTCTAGCCGCAAGGGGAACAGACAGAGGCAAGAGGGTGAAGAACAGGGTGACACAATTTACACAAACACACATACTGTACTTCCATGTACATATGCTTAAACACACATATTTACTCCAGAGTACACACGCACAGAAACACAAATTTGAACACTCAAATCCATTTATATGTGGATCAAAGGGATGGCCCTAGTAGGGCACACGAATGAGGTTATGGAAATATGGGTTAGAGGGAACTCTAATCTGCCTGCAATTTCATGCTGTTCTAGACTTCAAATAGTGTTTGGTGCGTAAAAAACGTGCCCGAAAGCCTCAGTAAGATAAGACAAACTGTGAGTAGGATAAGAACACACACTCCTGCAGGTTCGATGCTCTGATGCTTAATGAAAGGACTCACAGTGAGGCTGCAGGCAGATGGAAAAATGTAAATAAAATGAAATCTGGCCTACATATAGAAAATCTTTGTTAAGCCATGAATCACTTAACAAAAGTTATACAAACCGAAAACCGCTTTTGTGAGCTCATTTGTTCAACTTGACTCGACAGTATCTACTTCAAAGCACTCTTTCATGGGTGTGAATGCACGTACGTGCATATATGCGTGTATTGATGAACACACCTGAGTCACTCGCAGAGCCGTGGTCAGTCATGAGGCTGGGCAGACCAGGAACAGCCTGTGTGGTGAGGTACCAGACTGCATGGAGCACGTCTGTGGCGTGGACCCTGTTGTGATCTGGGTCAGGAAATATAACACTGTTCAGTGGTATTAATCTTCTCCACCAGGGTACACTGTTGGGTTGCTTATGTTCCTCGTATCACTGTAAAGACTGCATACAGTCATATACACCTGTGTCTAACACAGAAAAACACTGTATAACAGTTCCCTCTAGTGGCTGGTTTTAATGTTACACTTATACTGATTGCCAAGACACGTTCTTTGGATGGCAAGTAAACAGATTCTGATACTGCATGTAAACTGAAGCAAAATGAAAAATAAGATAGGAGTGACATGTTCAAGCTTACATGGTATGTCTCTGTAACCGTTCTCAAGGGCATGGAAGTAGTTCATGAATTCTTTGACGGGGATCTTGAAGGTCGCAAACAGGCCAGTGTCTTCAAACAGCCTGTAGGAGACCTGAAACCAAAATCTAACTGTTAGTGTCCTGGTTCAAGAAATTAACATTTGTTACATTACAAATAAGAAAGACGGGAAACTCAATAGTCAAATCATGTCAAAATCCTATGCATGTGTATATGAGCAAACTGTCAACTGTTTTAATTGACTGATCTTCGGGTTTAATCATTGGTGCTCCCAGATGTGCTCACCTGACTGAGGATGCGTCCACATTTACCGCTGGTCTTCTCCATCAAGCTGAAGATGGGGAAGTTCCAATTGTTTAGTTGACTCATCAAAGGCTCCAAATCCTCCATTATTAATGGCTCTGGAGCCAGAATTGGTTTGTCCTGTACAAGTGACACATGGATGAAAAGTGGTAAAAAAACAAACAAACAAACAAAAAAACCAGATACAATATGCATACAATATTACAGTTTGTTGTGTTTCATCCACAGTTATACTGTATCTATTTGAGGCAGGCTTTCTGCCTCATCTTACCTCAGGAGGTATTAGTTGGTGGAGGATGACATTTTTCCCTTCATCTGCGTCCTCCTCTGTATGTGCTACATCACTGCTGTCACTATGGTTAGCTTCATGGGTGCTGTCATAGTCTGACGACACAACCACTTGGTCCTCTGCTATTAAAAGAAATAACACACACTCCTCACACTTGGGCCTCAGGGAAAATACACGGTTAATCCATGTTTTTTTTTTGTTGAATTAAAGTTGCCGGTTTACACTCTTTCCCTCATACTAGCTTGATAGAGTTATTTTTGGCAATTCTCAAAATGAAATGAGTGCTGTGTGTGTGGTGCATCTCTGTCACAACCCTTTATCAAAAGTGTTACAGTGCAGTGTGACTTTAAACAGTGGTCTATTTAGTATGTCTGACATTGTGACATCCAAGATATATTGACAATGTACATGGCTTGTTTATCATAATATGGGGCATGCATGTTTATTTATTTATTTTTATTATTGTTTCATTTATGAATGGGCCTTAAAGGGAGGAGAAACACTATGATACAAATGTGCGCCCACAAGCACTCTAAATACGCTGCTAAAAAGTTGTGGTGGAAGAAAGAATACTGAGAGCATACCTGACCGTGGTATCCTGTCTCCCTTGTCTATAGAGCCCTCTCCATGGCTCAGTCTGATGTATGGTCTCCCGCAACTGTAGACAAGAAGGGGTTAACAAGTTAGAGATACCGTAGGAGGCGAAAAAAGAGGATATATTTAATTTAACTCAATAGTATATGGCATTCCCTGTTGTAATGCTGCATATACTATATGTCAGAATCAATCACTTTCAATGATTTTTAAAGAAGAAAAATGTTCAAACTCTGGAGACTACATCGTGAAATGTCAAAAAGTAAAAAAAAAACAACATGCTGTCAGGGTAAATGTTAAATCTCTGCTAAGATATTTACATTCAAATGTGTATTAGAACATCTGCCAATCAAATGCACAAATCAGTTGTGTACTTTTGTAAGATAGTGTAAGATGAAAATTTAATTAAAATTGTGTTTTTCAACGTTGGACACTGTAGCGTCCAGTCTGCCATCAGTCCAACATAAGAGGAAGAAGAAATAGTACTGCCTCACTCTTTGGTACTACTATACCTTTAATGTAATTCTTACTATGCTACCCCCACATTAAACAGATGTTTTGCAGATGCTTCAAGAAAAATATTGATTAAAGGACTTCATATGTACAGATATTAACACAATATAATGAAAATAAACAAAACTCCGAATTCAGAACAGTTGCTGATATTGGTGTTGTTATAAATGACTCAATAGAAAGTGAGCCCACCCTCTTTGAGAATTATGGGAGACCAGTGTCAGCCACAGGAACAGCTCACTGCTAGCCACAATCTCTGAGAGATGAAAAAATTCACGTTTACTGACTGGCTTATAAATCAAACAGCACATATGATATTTTAAGGAAATAGCCTTGAGTTGGCCTGTACTGGTTAGTTAGCTGTGTGACACCACGGGGAGCCTCCCAATCTGCTCTCAACAGCTTTTCCATATTTCTCCACTGAGGCCACTGTCGGCCTGTAGGTGGTTCCAATTAAAATACCTCTCCCTAAATGTTGTAAAACCTGCCTTCTCAGAGCAGGAAATGCCTGTCGTTAGAGCATGGTGTCACAGAGAGCACAAAGGCCTGTAGTGTGTCTATCTCCTTCTGATAAATTGTTTCTTGAACATTTCTGAGCTGTACCCACCCAGGCTAATGGTCCTGAGGTCCCAACAAAGAGTTCTGTTGTGTTTGAACAGTCAGGTCGGACCGCTGTGTGTGTAATGCCTAGCAGGTGTGGAATATAAAATAGTTTGATAGTTTGGCGGACGAACAGTTAGTACATTATTGTCAGGGGGGTCTGGGCAGCTAGCAGTGCTTGGCTTAAAAGGTTTACTTTTAATGAAAGTTGAAGAACTGGCAGCCATTCTTCCTATTCTGCTAATGCAGCAGAATAACCTCAGCTACTGACATTAAGCCCTCAGTGCAGAATGTAAATAAAAAGGCCAACCATTTTCACTTGAGGGATCTGTCAGTCAGGTATCACGTGGTTTTTTTTTTTTATCACAAAAGCTTGAGTGTAGCTACACTAGTTCACACTGTAGTTACAGTAATTTAACTGTCTCGGTAGGCTTCACCTACAGTATAAAGACAACACACTCATTCCAGTATGTTTTGTTTGCTTTTTTCAAGCATGATCATACATTTTCCTTTTGTTTATTTATCTTACTTAAAAAAGTAAAGATCAATGTTGATATACTGTATATCATTTCAGTCTGGAAGGAAAAGAGCTGCTTTTGTTCAGTGTACCATCTCGGTGATATAGAAAATGAGTTTTGTTTTGTTTTCTATTGTCCCTTTTCCAGGAAATGATATGCAATTCATTTTATGGCAAGATAAAAATCAAAAACAAGAGATTACTTTATGTAAACATGGAATATGGAGCAACTAGCTAAAATAGTTCCTTATAGAAATCCTGGGAGATGGAAATCTAGGATAATCTTCAGGCTTGTAGCACATATTTTTTTCTTTTGCTTTCTTTTCTTTTATTTGGTGTACAATTTATAAATTATTTTTTTTTTTTTCTTTTTTTTTTTACATACAATCAATGTTATATGAAAATATGTCTTGTAATCCTATGATGCGTGGGACAAATGTTTGGCATGACATGGAAATAAAAGCAAACTAGGTAACATGCAAAGGTCAAAGGTCAAATTTGGTTTCTAGTTTTACATCAAAGTGCTGCACAACAGTCAATTCTGTGTCTGTTATTGGAGTAGAAAATAACTTTCTGCTCTCACACACTCTCAAACAAAAGCTCATTGCCATTCTTAAGTATGAGCCTTAATTAAGGTAATTATCCTGCAGTAGGAAATACTGTATAAATTACAACATTGTCTGCGTTTTTGTGAGAACAGCCTCTCCTCCTCTCATGTTTCTTATCTTAATGTTTCGAAGCATGCAATAAGCTATGATTGGCCTCTGCCCGCTCCTCTCTCCACCGCAGTTTACTCCCAGATTTTATACTAAACCACTCACAGCAGGTTGACAGATTACGTTTGGTTCAGAGCCCAAGCGGACAGTGTCCAAGCCACGATAAACACAGCAGCCATTATTTCTGCTTCCAGTAATCTACCTACTCTCAAGCCAGATGACGTGAAGAAGATAACAACACAGTGGCTGGGGCTGAGGGAAATGGAAGGTATTCAATCGCCCCCTTTTTGCCTTGTCTGTCTGATAAAAAAAGCTGATATTGTACTGTAGCTTTGAAGTTGGTGTTATTCCTCCTTAACACTGTACGTCACTGAAAGCTGACATGATGGAAAAAGGGGGGAGAAAAAAAAGAAGCCTAATGTCCTAATTAAGATTGTACAGATTTGATGATGGAGCAGAGAGAGGGCAATTGAAGCCATGTGTTCATTTTCTCCCTCCATGTGTTCTCTCTCTTATTCCCTCTTCATCCAACATTTCTTGCTCTCACTTTTTTTTTGAGATAACTCATTACATATCAGAAATGATTATTGGCGTTTTGTTTGATCTGTAAATAAATTAATATGTTACTGCTGCCTTGGCCAGGTCTCAATCAGGATAACGCTGACAAATACAGGTTACATAAATAACAAAAACACTCCCTTCTACTCCCTAAAAAATGTGTTGAAGTCCACTTGAGAGATGATGTATTTGTCTACTGCTGAGATACCTTTACAAGTTGTTGTCAGTAGGCATGGGTTCTGTTTAAGTGTCTTTTAGTTACACGGAAACCATAATGCTTACCAGCATTATTATATATATGTTAATTTTAGCCTAAAACAAAATTTAAGGTGTTAAAGTAAGTAAAAGCCCTCTCAGCTGTAATAAACTAAACCCACATACTCTCCGTACTCACCAATTGTGTCTGTGTATCTCTTGCCAGAAGAAGCAGCTGTGACAGTGTGTCTCAGTGTGTGTGTGTGTGTGTGTGTACGTGTGTGTTATAATTATAGGGTTCTGGTGACTGGGGAGAGGCCCAGGTGTTTGTTTATACTCACACCACCATAAGTGGCCATAGCTGGGGCCTGCTGCTGTGCTGGGCTGAGCTTTAAGACCAGGCGACGGGGCTTTAGTGTACAGAAGCGTCTCAGTGTGCTTACATTTACAGAAGTTGTTCAAGTATCACACTGTCATTGTGCAAACAGACCCAAACAAGCCACTGACAGACACAGCCCACACAGTTCTTTGGAGGGGTCAAGACACAAAACAAAACAGTGTGCGGGGAATTGTTTCAGTTCCGATAACTCAAGTTGCAGTAGTAGTAGTTGCAAAGTTTTGTATCAATTTTACAGTCTATAATGTCAACATTAGCTTTTTATAAACTAGATACACAATGTAATGTTGTCTACACATACTGTACATACTGTATGTTGCAGATTCCTACCTGTTCAAGGCTGTTTTATTTCCTTTGTACATTTGATTTGTTTTCTTTGGGTCAGTCCTGAAGCTTTTTTTTGTTTAATTTGTATGATTACAGATGTTACACACTGTTGTGGAACAAGCAAAAGATCAGGGAAATGCAGAATACAGAAACTGGTACATGTGGGGCATTTCAGGGAGCAAATTATTATATTTTTTATCATTATTCTTTTGGACTATTAGCGTAATGGCAGTATATTAGTTATTGGTAAAGTTCAAATGTCTACATATTTCATACATTGTTTTGACAGTAGTTCAGATTTATACATTGTACAGTTGCTGAAGTTCCTCTTCCACGTGTGTCACATGATCCATCCTGATGGATGCAGCAGCAGACTGATCTGCCCTGTTCAATAAATGTTTAGAAAGAATCCTTCTCAGGTAAAGTTAAAAAAAAAATCATGGAAATATATTACCGCAACTAATATTTGAATCAAAAAACCACATGAGTATCAGATAATGGCCTGAGAACTGAGAAAATACTGTAGGTGTGTGTGCCTACCACTAGCTGGAGGCATTGTCTGGCTGGCTGCTTTTATACTCAGCCAGTTTTACCTTGGAAGGCAAGAGCCACGTGTTTAGCAGTAACAGCTCATTTTAACAGTAGAGCAATAATAAATGGATATCTTCATGGAAGAAAAAAAATTACCTTGAGAGAGGAAGCACTTCAGCTATGCTGTACCAACTATATGCAGAACAAGAAGACAGTACGCTTGTCTTTTAGTAATCAACATAGAAACTAATTTCCAAATTAAACAAGCTTGGCACTTTCTATGGAAGCATCCAATTTCTCCAAAACTATATCCACCAAAATAGGCCATGCAGTTGCAGAGGCATGCCTCATTTAATATGTACAATACTTACTTTTAACAATCATGTTTGGGAAAGTAGTGAAAGCAGGGCGTCAGTTTTTATCTTAAAGTCTGCTGATTGGCCAGGTAAGTACAAGTGAGCAAGCTGATTCAAATCTCAAAGTGTGTGTTTCCAAAGTGAAAACTAAAGTTCATGAGATCTACTCTGTCTTTATGAGGCTCGAGGAAATTGACAAGATGTGCTTTCTTAATACCAGTATTAAGCACACAAATGGAAGTGAACAACACAAAGATTATCATCAATAGAAACAAGTATTGTTTGAGTCCATGTAGACTGTTTGAGTGTCTCTGAGTCAGACATGTCTTTCTGAAGTTCTTCTACATATAAATAATTAAGTCCCAGCTTCAGTTTAGACATCAGACAAATGTTCTTACGCAACATTTGCAAATTAAACTGTGAGCAACATCCGAACACACATTTACACAAACTTACAATGTGTATTATCTGTCTCCCCGTTTGTCGCACCACAGGCATTCGTGTTGCTGCTTTGCAGCTCAGTTACCCAGAAGCGCCTGTATTTACAGACAAACGCTGGCCTGCATCAGAGGGGTTTTTGTGCCCATGACACAAACTCGACAGGGGAGTAAGTGAACACGGTAGATCAAATACGAAGAGACGCTTTCTTGTTGAGGCATAGTTAATATTTGAAAGACAGGGAGCATATGCTGTCGCGTACTGCTTGTGTACCCACATTATAAAACCTTGCATGTACAATAACTCTTATTCAAATACACACACACACATACACACACAGTACATACACAAGTGAAATCTTTCAAGCTGAATCTCCATTTTCGAACCCTTTGACATTTCTAAATTTATATAATAAAAGCTGTTCTGAGATAAACCAAACATTACATCACAGTAATCATAAAGTAATTGTGAGGAATGCAATCTCTGAACTGATCACTGTAAATTACGCTGAAATAGTTCACTGTAAATTACGCTGAAATAGTTCACTCAGTAATCATAACTACTCTAATAAATTAAAATCTGTTTATCCTATATTTAATGCATCAGTGTGAATTACCTCAAAATACAAACACAAGCAGAAACATGTTTTATTTCCAACAATATGGGACAATTGTGTCATGACATTTCTACTGATTCACCGCACCTGCAAGCTTCTCCATCCAACAAAATGTCAGAAGAAAACAAAAAACAAAACACCAACACATGCCTACTTCTGAACCTCTGAATTCTGGATACTCCTGCTATCTTCAGCACTAATGTGCTGAGAGTTGATATGTGTCTTAGTTATTTAGGTTAATGCGTTTGCCTGTGGGGCATATTTCCATTCTGGCTCCCATTGCTCACACATCCCTTTCTGAACTGCTGCGCCATTACTGCTCACTCACACTGATGCCTCCAGTGTAACTACAGCCACACTGCTGGGAATAAACCCCATAACCTTCAGAGTGATGTGTTATTCTGTGGAAACCATTATATTGTAGGAGTCGTCCTTAGCAATAGCACTATGGTCATGTCTACTTAGAGTACATCGTCACACAGTAGGACCTAATTAGTATTAAAAGATTAAATTCTAAAACAGGGGGATCTAGGGTTTTGCTTCAACAAAAGTGATTTTTTTTTATAATAATTTATTTTAGGTGAAGGAAAAAAAATACAGCAAGAAAAAATAGCATAAAAATAGTACTGCATTAGCTAAATCTACAAGCTGAGCAAAAGTAAAAGAAAGCATCTGAGGACAGGAGAAATGAACAGATTCATCAGTCAGTCAGCTAGGGCTCAGGTACCTGCATGTGAGTGTTTCATGGTAGGGTTTGATGCTGGCGCTGCGGTCCCTTCGGACGGGCCCGGGCTCGATGGTGGGCAGACCTGTAGCAGAGGTGGTGGTGGTCCATGTGGAAGAGATCCTCCTCAGAAGGCCAGGGTGGAGACTCCGCCTCAGACGCTGGACACACACACACACACGCACACACGCACACACACACACACACACACACACACACAGACACACACACACACACAGGAATAATAAACACAGGCACAGCTAACACTGCTGGAAAACCTTTATCGTATTACTTTTAAATAAATGAATGAAATATTCACCCAAGACTAACTGCAGGAGTCAAAAAAACATGGCTGTAATTGTGTTTACGTTTAGATAAAAGCTCTAAAATTACCCCCACTTGTAAGATAAAGTTAATGCTTATCCACTTTGTCTCCAGTCAGATGGATTATCTAGATGAGAAAGCTGTTTTTCTTGCATCTGCCCAAGATGAAACAATTCATGCAGGTGATAGATACAGTATAACATTATATGTATGTTTTTTTTTTCTTTACTGGATCCAAATAGAGTCAACACTGCAGTCAGTATTGAATGGCGATTACTGGCAGCTGCATCAATAATGCTCCTCATGGTTTATTACTAGATATAGTGTCAATATTGCATTGCACATACTGATACTTCTGCCTCTCTGCTTCTCCTTCTTTCTGTGAGTCTCTTTTGTCTTGTTCTCTCACTCTCTTACTTTATCTGTCTTCTATTTGCTTTTTCTCTGGGATTCCCACTGGTCTGTGCTTTTATGATGCCTCCATCTGTCCGGTGCCATGCAGCAGCTTGGCATTGCAGCGCTAAACATGGCAGTCACTCTCTCTCTCTCTCAGTCTTCTGCATGGTGACCTAATAAAGATCGCCTCAGAATACTGAATGAGCCCATTCACAGCCAGGCATCATATACTGAGTGCAAGCACACCCTTACACATGCTGTTGATTTAGGTCAATTTAGGGAATATTTCACTGACTTATTTTGTCCATGGTTGGTTTAAATCTATAACTGAAAACATCATACACAAACAGACATTAATGCACACAAAAATGCATATAAATACACAGTAACACACCAGAGCTCTCCTCAAAAATCAGGTGTATAATGATGCCGTCATTTTCAACAAACTGTATTAGTCCAGTGTATTCTAACGTCAAGGTAAAGCATGCATTTAACTATTCTACTTCCCTATCCTATTACGGTAACTCCCTACAGTATGAGTTTGTGGCACTACAGTTCTGTTCTTTATATAAATGCTGAAAAAACAACAAAAAGAAAAACACACACTTATCACCATCGGCAACAGTGTGGACATAAAATAAGTTTTGGAAAAGGCGCCAGTATGCACCATGACAGATATCAAACTCTTAGCCAGGAGGCAAAAAAGCAAATGCAGGGCTTTCCAGCCCTTCGCTAACCGCCTTCACTCCTCCTTCTATTCTTCCCCAGGGCAGTTAGAGCCGGGCACAGCGTCTCTGGAGAGGAGAGCCCTAATGTGTGTAGTCTCTTTGGCTACTCCACAGGCACAGTTTGTCTTAGCTACTTTTACAAAGTTCAGACGATGTAAAAATACACCTGTCAGCTAAGCGATTGGCTTGTTAGAATGGCAGCCATCGACCGCACACCAGCTTCCAAAATGATGAGGACAAGTTTCTTCCTCAGAAAATAGTTCAGATAATTAACTGGCTTCATAATCGTGGTGGTCGTCCAGTTATATGGACACATACTCATCCCTCCGTGTAACCTTCGTGTTGCCTCTCCTCTTCTTCTACTTGATTCATAAATACACACTGTCTGGCTCTGCACATCTGTCATGTTGACACAGCTGTGGCTATGAAAGGGAGAACAGTGCTCCGAGCAGTAGACATGCTCTATTTTTCTTCACTCAACTCTATGAAAATATTCTCCTTCATTTGATGCTAAAAGCTCTGAGAGCAGGAAGCACTCATTAGCTGAAACATGGGCGAAAAGATTAACATGTGTGTGGAGCGTGTGCGGTGCATAAATCATTTGGTCTTAATAAGGTCGACTACATTTCCATCTAAGGATCATTTCAGCTACTTCACGAAAAAATTGTTTCACGTCTGAACCATGACTACTTGTGAATTTCTGTTGATGTTTGGGTGAAATATCACCATGTTCACCTCTGCATCCAAGTGCTGTATATATTTCCAGTAGTATAAAGTATAAATCATGACACTTTGTCTTACCTTGTGGATAGATGTCTTCTCTCCCTTCTCAGGGCCATCCTCCGAGTCGGAGCAGGTGTAAGCATCACTGGGGTTAAGCAGGGGAGCAGGGCGTGGCCGGTGCAGCGGCTGGAAGGTAAGCTGGGTGGTTAGCAGGTTGCTGACAGCCCGAAGCGAGGTGCAGGTGTTTGGGGGCAGCGATGGGTCAGCCAGCAGGTCGGTGATTAGTCCGTGAGCTTCCCCCATCACTGCTATGTCCACCATGACAGTGGTGCCTGATGACTGTAGGGTGACAGAGGACACAGAGAGGAGAGATAAATATCATTGCTGCTGTGGTTGATGTGAGTTCATGCTAATTAAGGACTGGGTCTACAAGCAGTTGTCTAGAAGGTGTGAAGAGAAGGTGCATATGCTCCCTGCTGAGGACATAATGTGGTTAACAGTGACATCGGCATCACTTGTGTTGTTCATCCTACGGCCCTGGCAGTCAGAATACACTGAAGTGATGAAGTGAAGAAAAATATCCTTCTCAATGATGGAAAGTAACTCGCTAATCACTATATAATCTACTGTATATAACCGCCTTCTGTCATTTTATTTTAGTGTTTGAGTGGGTAAATGTATCCAATAATACAACAATGAAATTGTAAAAACAACAGCACTGGACTTTTTATTTTGGGCAGCCAGGAAGTACTCTTGCACATAACCCTCGCCCCCCCATTTAAAACACAAATTATACTTTTAGGAGTTAAAACATGATGCATTTTTATACAACTTGACATCACTTCTGGGTGTGGTTACATGTACAACAGAGAACACTTTTACGCCCAACCACACCCATCTGCGATTCTCTGAGGTGTAACACGTCAAAAAAATCAGTGAGGGTAGTATTTTAGCTTGGTATAAAATAACCCTGCTGTGCACATGTGTTAATGTGTGTGTTATGTGAGTAGTGAAACAAAACAGTAAAGTTGCAGCTGGACATTTAAACAATGAGCTGAAACTTACTATGCAGCTGAGAGGAGCTGCAGAGTTGGGTAACATTTCTCTGCAGGTTCATCACTACAAGCAATGGCTCGCACACATTGTCATTTGATCCACTGATACTGATTCTACCATCATAAAATGTCATTAGCAGCCTCAACTGTGGCTGATACAACAAAGAATTTAAAACAGTCTGTATGCAAAAATAATGTGGGGGGACCAACTGTACAGCTGCAAAAATTAATATTCGTCAGGAGCTTTGTCCCATGTTAATACAAAATGCATTATACTGTGTGAAGACAATGACAGCACACGCATCCATAACCAAATCACTTTTCATGGAAAACCCAACATGGCACAAAATAAAACAAATGATACCCATAAACAATACCCAAACACAACAATATGAAAATAAAGAAAACAATAGACAATTGATTTTGGCCTGCTATTATAGAGAGACACATCCAATCATAGTGTCGGACTGAGATTCTGCCAAGCTTTGTGGTGCAGTGTTTTATTGTTGAGATGCCACACCAAGTTACGCACATGCAGGCACAAACACACACACACACACACATGTGCACACATACATAAACTCACGCATCAAAGGCTCTAATTCTATGCCTTATATGGCTCGTTTTAGCCCAGAGAAAGCAAAAACGTGGTGAGGAGCAGGGAGTGGTTTGAATTGACATACTTACAGCCTTTTAAACCTTTGAACAACAACATGTTCGGCACAGCTGTGAATTACTCAGTGCTTAATGAATGGGCTCATTAGCAATGTCTCAGCTAGACTCTGAACTTTGACTTCCTCACCTCTGACCCCTCAGACGACCAACAGCCTTCATCTGTTTCTGACTGTCTGCCCTGCAGCTTTGAAGGCAACAGGGTAGTGTGAGCTGGCCTTGTTTTCACAGAGAAAAGTGAAAAGTTCACAACCCGCGCTTAATTGCTGTGCCTAGAGCCGTTGAACAACCACAACTAAACACAGGTCAGTCTCGGTTGCCAGCAAATTTATCTAATAGACTCACGAGTTCCCCTTGTCCCTAAAGAATGTTATCAGATTTTTCTCCCCCAATGTCCCATTCATTTTGACACCAGCTGCCAGGCACCCAGAATTATTCTGTTTACACTGGCTAAGTGGCAAGAGGTTGACCTGAACAACACATGTGTGAACACCTTTCATTCGTCTCCACATGTGGGAACAGTGGAGGTTTCGCATTTTATTTTCCTAGACATATCAGATAGGCCACGGTGTTTATACAATTTTCCTATTGGTCTGCAAACAAAAAAGGTGTGTATTCACCCAGGTGTGAGGATATTCCACCACTTTTGATCTGATGATGACATATTTATTGATAAATCTGCCACTTGACAGGCACTGGGACCAGGCTAATCTTTTTTTTACGATAAAAAGAAGTCCTGTGGGAGGGCTGACTGAACATTTCTGGACAGAGGACTATTGTGCTGCTTTCGTCCCTCCTCTCATCTTAATCTTCTCCTCTTCTTCTGCATGTTTTTCTTTGCTCTACTCAAATGCATGCTGATGTAAACATTTCTCTCAGTACATTTACAGGCTGATTTAAGAGTTTGCTCAAACAGGGGGTTTGTTGGAGTTGCTGGAGAACATCTGGCTGGACACAGACAACAGTGACCTTTAGGGGTTCTCGGCATCTTGAAACACACACGTGTATACCCCCCCCCCCCCCCCCCCCCCCCCCCCCCCCCCCTCGCCCCAAGCACATTTAAAATTGCAACAAAAAAAAAACAAACTCAAAAAGTGAAAACATAAGGCATATATTGAGGCATAAATATACAGTGATACTGACACATACGAACATACACAAGGTTTCGTCCTAAGCATACAGTACAGAGAAACACACTTTGGTTAGGGTTAAGCTTTGTGTCACTATGCTTGACTTACTACAGATCTGGACCTGAATGGCCATCAAAGGGGAGGAAATGATGAATGGTTTGGTTTGATTTTATACCGGGAGCCACTTAATGCCCAAAATCTGACATGAAATATAAAGTGTGGTAAAAAGGCTCCAGGTACGTGAGCAGCAGACTGACTTTTAGACTTTGAGCTCTGGGAAACAGTGGAGATCTTGCCTGCACTGAATTTTTACTATTCTTATTGACCTAAAAACATGGCAATACCGGCATTATATAGTATACAAGACATTATCTTGTTACATTATCAGAATGTGCTGTTAAAGTATACAGTTTTTTAATTTAAAATCCTCTCTCTGAACCCATCTACAGAACGTCTGTGAGACTAGGAGTAAGAGCTTCGAGCTATTAAACGTAGCTGACTGCAGGGGAAGATAAAGAACGTAAAGTCTTTACCGTCCCTGCCTCAAACTTTTACATATCCCTTAAAAGCTTGGCTGGAAAAGACCTCCTGATGTTTCTAATCTTCCAACAATTTGCAACCTTAAAGCTCAAGAATCATCAATGGAGATCCTGCAACAGATCAAATTTGTATGTTACATAATATCATATGGTTATATAAGCATTTCCTGTCAGGTTAGATGATCGGTTTCATTCATCAGCCATTGCCACCTCTGTAGCAGCAGGCTTCACTTTCTGGGAGGATAGATCTCATACAAGCCTCACAGAGTGACCCCTGTCTGGGAAAAAACCACAGAAAAAAAAGCTTTTGTACAGATGTTATGATGAAGTGTTTAAAAATTCAAAAAAGTTTTTCTAACAGTACCATGAAGGATGTTCTTACTTTGGATACAACAAATTCCTTTACACGCAGTGATTAAAATCAATGTATTTCAGCATAATTACGTTTCTTTTATAGTTTCTTACGAATACCTGTTCTTTTTTACTGCTGTCCTGCACCAATATCATCATAACACACATGCACATCTGGGAACTGTCAACAACTGGCTCACACTCCTCTCTGTAGAGAGATTTTTCTGAGAAATACACCCTTCAAAGTGAGACAGAGATCCAACACCTCAGAGGATTGAATAAAGGAGATATTAGAATAACTTTAAACCATAAAGCAACAAGAAGAAAAAAAAAAAGTCTCTTTGATCATTGAAACAACCCCTTATATATATATATATATATATATATATATATATATATATATATATATTTAGCTTTTTGGGGCAGTAAAAACAAGTCTAACCTACTGTTATGATGCATCAATATTATATAAATGAAACAATCATACAACACTTTAACCAGCAGAATGGTGTTCCACACAATTTTAAGGAAGTTAAATACTTTGCACAAGGGCCTTAATGCTAAGGCCGTTTACTGCATAGAAATATATATCAATTTTTAAAACGTATTTACTTATTGTGAATTCTGTCCTGCGTTCAGACATTTGGTATCTTTGTGGTTGGCTAATCTTTTGCATTAAACTAGCAGAAGGTGCACTGCTTTTAAAAAAGCAGGAGAAGAACTGATTTGACTGATGCCAACCCTTGAGACACCCACTGATTCCCTTAATCCAACACCTGTGCAGGCACTTCGGTTCACAAAATTACCTAAATTTAATATTTGGTCACAGGCCTCTACTTTTAGTTGACACGCTACAGTAAATTTGATAAACTACAAGTGTCAATACACAGTTTTTATGACTCACGAAGCCAGTCAGCCATATACTAAACAGTGCACGAACATTCTGTGAGGACATTTTACTATGAGTAACAACTGTGTACGTGATCAATGGTTTTAATTGCCTGTGTGAACACAGCTTGGAACAGCATGTCAATAGACATGCCATAGATTAACACCCACGCAACAGTTCATGTAAACCAAGCTGAGGGCCAGTCAAAACAAACCAGCAATCACTCCTGTAGAGTGAAAAGTTGTTTGTCCGCACTTGCTTCTCTGTATTCAAAGGCCCTGCTCCATTGTGTCTGCAGATTTATTTGCTGTCATGTGCACTAATCATGGATTAAATAATATTTTTAAATTATTATTTATCATGTGTGTAGATTTGGATATGGATGGTAGGGACATGTCCCTAATAATGTCAAGTACTACCATACTACCAATGGCAAAACCATCTTGCCGTTTTAAATCTACATTAATATTCAACATAAAGATTGAAAAATGGGATATTTGGAGGTATCGACTCGATTACCAAGTAACAATCAACTTTTAACTGTGTTACATATTGTTGAGTGAGTGAGAGAAATGTTATCAATGGATCAGGAGCAGAGTTATTGTGTAATTCAGACGAGCACATTATTTATAAGCTAAATTAGCCATAGCTTGTCCAACTTATTGATTTGTGAATGTCACACATCAATTTATTATGAAAATCCTGTCAGCAGCAGCCTGAGCAGCACAGAGACACACGGACAGGTGAGCTGCAGCCTCTCAGGTGAGCTCTGATGTCACAGAGACACACAGACAGGGGAGCTGTCATGACCTGCCATACTCTGCCTCTGATTGGTTAGTACTTGTTGCCTTCGTTGGTTGTGTTGGTTAGGTTTAGATTGGTTAGGGTTTGAGTGAGAATATCAGAGTAAGCCAATCATAGGAAGAGTAGGGTGGATCCCGACATTGCCAGGAATGATTTAAAGTTATCAACTTTCATTGTGACAGTGAATAAAATGTCCATTTTACATATTAGTGTTGGTGAAATGTGAAAATCTAAGAAAGAATCATGTTACAAGTCTGGTTTCAGGTAAATTAACAGATACATGTTCAGTAAAGTGAATGTTTTGCAGAGTCGAGCTCCTCACGTGTGCTTGTGTGTGCATATGAAAGAGAAAAGAGCGATAGAGAGCGTGTGCACACACACACACACACACACACACACACACACACACAGCTGTTTTGGCTGTCCGACAAAACATGTCCCTACCAAAATTGAAACCAAACCTACGCCCTTGGTCTTCATGCTGGATATTGTGCCAGATCAGTGGAGTTCAGAAAAGAAACTTTTAATTAAGATGCTCTTTGATGAATAACTTATCAGACAGTATTTTTTCAAATCATCTCAAACAACACACATGCATAATACAGTATATGTAAGTATTTAGGAAAGACAAGCTAAATAATGCTGGCAATTACTTTCCAAATGTTGGTGTGTGTGTACATGTAGCCTCATGATGTAAGCCTGTAGGAGCTTATACTGTATATGCACACACAAAATGTATACTTCTCATGTGAAACACAAGAAACAAACAAGATCACTGACTGTTGCAACAAGACAGAGATATCGAGATATGATTGTTGATGTTCCTGCCGTGTTCACATGTTTTTGCCAATAACTCTGCAGAAGACAGATGAAGTGCATTTGGTGCAACAAACAAAGCTGATCCTTCTGTCTGATGATGATTATTAATGGGATAAACAGACAGAGAGGTCACATATTTGTAATTTCTGAGACGGCTCCTCGGCTTCTTCCTCTAACCCGTGGGTGAAACAGCAGTGATATGTGGGCTTCTTAAAATTGTGCAATGGTGAGAATATAAAAGTTGCATCCAGAGACTGGACAAATGCCTCAGGGGTCTACTGAAGAAAGAAAGGTATTTGATTCTCTTAGTAAACACATTTCAATAATGCAAGCTCACTCCTCATAAGGCACAGGAATATGCAACATTGCATACTTATTTTGCAATTAAGCCCACACACAAACCTACACACTCCGATTAATGTAGGAATGTGCTGAGCAAGAAGCTAGGGAAATATATAAAAGAAAATGTACTTTGGTGTGTCCCTTATTTTTCCTTAGGTTGATTTCATTTACACAGAACTCTCAGCATGTTTGAAAAAAAAAAAAAATCATTACTGTGCAGTTTTCTGTTTCAGTGGCAGTGCAGTTTGTGTAATGGTCCTGATTACATCTGTCTAGATAGATTAGCTGAAGAGGAGCCTGGGAGATGGTGACGCTCTCTACTTAGAATAACAGAGTAGCGATACAGTGTGAATCACAGCAGAATGGTAACACAAAACTCCACCGAGACACTCCTCGCTCCCTGCCTCAGCTTTGACAGCCAAAACTACGCCCAGCACTGCACTTCCATCCAGACTTCCCAACCAACCGTTACCCCCATTGCAACCCAACTCTCCTTACAACCCCTCTGTCAGCTAAGACTGAAGCTGTGCTGCGCCAGGTCAGGTCCTCAGCTGCAGCCAGGATACAATTACACGCTATTACATATTTTATTAAAAGGGGTTGTGTTGGGGTATGTGGAGGATCAAAAAAAAAAAAAAAAAAAAAGACTGCCTCATTAAAGATTTACTGGGGAAGGTCAGGCCAATTGACCCTTGCAGTCATCTCATCTCCAACAGAACAGACATGTTTTCCTTCCAACAATTCCAGGGTGTTTGATTACAGCAAAAGAGCTACCTAAGTTTAAAAAGTAAGCGGTATATGCGAGAGTTACTCACATATACAGACTGGGATGCAGGAAAGAGCAACAAAAGAGATGCATGAGGTGAAATAGATGGCTTTTGGCGGGCGATGAGTGAGTGATCATTTATACCACATCCATCATCAGCGCTGCAGTGGGGACAGTCCCCAGGTATATGAAATCTTAAAAACTGAGTAGGCGTACTGTGTATAAAACCAAAAATGAACTGTTTTCACTCTTGCACATCATAAAAAGTAGGTGCTTCTTCATAATTGCTAATGATTTTGTATTATTTATGGCAGATCCAATTTTTTTCAGTCACAGGACAGACAGAAAGTGCAGGGACTTAAATGTTTGAATTTAGTCTTGTCACGGGACTCAATTTAATAAAAAAATATACTCCACTAGACTGTCATGATTGGATCAACCAGAAAAAAAAAGGGGTAGTAATCTTTTTCAAATCCCAAACCAACAGTGTAAGAAATGCTGATCTCAAATGCTGACATTTTTGAGGAATCTTTAACATGACTGCAATGTCATGGCTTGTCTGTCTCACAGACCAAATCTTCTCGCCTACTGGGCCTACAAACACCCTTTTCTCTGATAATCTTCCCGGGTAATGTTCCAAAACCAATGTGTTTTCAAGTCGAATACAAATATTTAAATAGCTCTTTCCATACATAACTTCACTGTCAATTCCTAAGCTAAAACATCCACCACAAGCTTTGGGCAGGGGGCGGGGGGAGGAGTAGGGGGGGTGGAGATGCGGTTTGGAAAATGAGGCTGCTAATGTGTGCATGTTGGTGAATACAACACAGTGGAGATCAATCAAGTGCTCTGGTCACCAGCTGAAGAGGGGAGTGTGTGATTTATACACGCTATGAGGTGCCATGGCATAGTGAAGCACTACCAGCCTCTCTGACTGACAACTTGGTCCAAGAAACCAGAGCCAAGGGAAAATAGCCACAAGATGGAGGGAGGTGCCAACATAAGCCTCGACTGCTCACACGTCTTGTCAGTCTCTGGACTATTACAGGATTCCACTGACGAACACATAGCACCAATCCAAATAATAAAAAAAAAAAAGACTGACCACTGAGTCTAAATGGCATCTTAAGGGAATGCATCAATCAAAAAATATGTGCTTGCCTACTAAACCCACATAACAAATTGATATGAGCATTGGACAATATTTCAAAAGGGTAACATGCTATTTGAAAAAATGTCTGAGCTCTGAGGGCAGCGGGATAATAATGTAAGACTGATTCTTTGGGAACAGATACACCACTATATGAGTCTAAACATCTCTAGGAAATTATATAGTGTGTAATTTGATTTCAAGCCATATCCAGCACTGCACAGTTGTGATCACTATTCATGACTTTGTGGTATCTATTGCTATCCAAGCATACGTTGTCAGCACTGACATGCCATCTATTCATTTCGGGAGGATTTCCTCCTGACAGAAGCGCATGCAGTACAGGACACACACACATATTGTATATGGCCATGGCAGCGCCAAGGGCATTGTTTGTTCTTCCATGTACCCCAGAGTCCCGTCCTGTGGCTTTGTAACAGCTCAATACATCAATTCCCAAACACACACACTCTCACACATTCTCTGGGAAAGGTAATCTCAAGGATGTGTGTGTGTGTGTGTCTGCCCTCTACAAGCTGTGTCTCCAGTGCAGAGTCCTTCCAGTTTCAATTCCCTGGTTTTTAATGGCTTGTGCAGTGCCTTACAGCCAAATCGCAGACCTGTGTCCTTTAGACTAACAGAGTACAACAAGGACTCTGGTGGGAAGTGACACCTCTGGACATGCTGTTTAACCATGGCTAAAATGAGCGGGTGAAGAAGCCTGTTTTTTTTTGTTTTTTTTCTTACAGCTGTTTATCATCATTACTATTATTATTATTAGTGTGTCTCGTTTCTAAGGACAATACTAACCTGTGATCCACGGGAGCCTCTCTTGTGGTCCCAGTCTGAGCGGGGGAGCATCTGTAAGAAAACAGAGACAGAAACATGGTCAAACCACAGCACTGCACATCCTGTTTCTGTTAGCGTCCTACAACAGAGGCAACTCCATAATGGAGATATACTGTGTTGAGCTGTGGCAGAAAAGAGGAGGAGCAGGGGTTGGTGATGCAAAGAGTTGGGGGAAGTTTTAGGGGGAATGGAAACGCTCATAAACGCAAAAATGGGTTTTGTCTATTTTTTTTTTCACTTTTCCATTAAGTGCAGACGTCTAATGCAATTTCACAGTTAGGTTTGGTTTACTTTAGCTCCTATTCACTGCCTAAAGGGCTGGCGGAGGCTGAGGATTTTTTTTATGCTGTCTAATTACCAGCCACTGTGTCCTCCCACAGGCCTCATAAACGCGTTTTCCACTTTCTCGGGAGTCACCAAATGCATCACTGTAGCTCCGTCGCAGGTTTTTTGGTGAACATGTTGTGAGAGAGAGACAAGTCAACATTAAACCTGCCTCTGTTAGGACTTTCTGCCTCAGAACTGAGAAGCACTGCTGCTGCTGCACACACACTAAGGCAAGAGGCTCAGTATAAGAGCCAAATTGATAATTCAGGTGTAATTTACTGTGTCAGTGGAGGTCATTGAGTTGTGTCATGCTGTGAGGGAAACCATTAGGAAAACAGTGGGTTTCAGTCGCCAGTGCTACGAGCCTGTCTGGACAGCAGTGTTGTTTTGTGGAGTATTTTCCCACAGTGCTACTTTAGCTCTAAACAAATACCACAGTGGAGTCATTGTTCCTATTTGCTTTAACATAAAATAGTTTAATTTGTATTTTTTTTATCATATAAATTACAGATATATTTGTATATGAAATTGGAGAAAATGAATGGGTTGATTTACTTAAATTACCCTCTGATACTTGATACTACCTCCACACAAATTCAATAGTAACGTCTCTTCAGTATAAAGGACTTACAAAACCATTTAATGGTAAAAAAAATGTTTATAATGTATTAAAAATATTATCATCTTTCTATATTATACTGCACAGTATAAGTTTGTTTTACTGCTCTGTTCATAGGAAATTATTTATTTAAACAAACCTTTACTGCACCAAATAGAAAAGAATAATGACTTTACAATAACAGCTTGATCACTAATTGTGCCTTTAACATATTTAGTTACAATAGAAAGCCTGGTCTGTTTGCTACTGACAGCTACTAGAAACCTTGTCAAGGTCAAGGTTGTGGCAACAATGGATACAGCCCCACAAAATGTGGCGACACTGACAGAAATCAAACAAGGTCATCGTCACAACAATCACACATGAAGCAGCACACACTCGTTCATATTGTAACAGCTTTACGCAGTTTGACATTTAACTCAGCTGAGGGGTTTTTTTTTTAAATGACCGTTTGCCCTTTCTCAAGAAACGTCTTCTTTCTCTCATCCTCCATTTTCTAGACAGAGCGCACTGTAGCGATTCTCTGATCGAGTGAGTCACTTTTAAGCTTCATCAAGCATGCACAGTACCTTCTCATGCATTACAATAACCGTACTCGATGACTGTTGGAAGAGTAAATCAACAAGCAGTCATCTGTGTAAAAGGCATGTGTATCAGATGTAAATGACTGTAAATGATGTTATTAACTTCTTTACTGCTTTGATGACAGATTTTTGCTTTTATAGTATGAGAAGTGGCAGCAGGCTCGTCCAATATCAGTGAGTCTCTCCAGGCGCACACACACACACATAAACAGCCTTTCGGTCTTAGGGTCTTATGTAACCCAACCTTTCATCTCCATGCTATGAGAGACAGACCCAGACTACACAGAAATCTACATGCGTCCCTTTGATGTGCCAAAACAAAAAAAAAAAAAAAACGCACACAAAATCTGAGCTGAGCATAAATTTGAACAGCGTAGATAGCCTAATGCACAGAGTGACTTTTACAGGCCACAGTCGAGTTCATTTCCTCTGAGACTGACTCAGAGATTTGATCAACAAATACGAATGGATGATGTACTTCTCACTTACAACAACAGCTGTTTTTGTTTCAAAGTTCGGCGTTACTGCTTGCAAAACTCTTGCGATACATTCAGGGAATGAACATGAACGTTATCGCTGCGTCAGAGACAAAAAGCAACACTATTAGTCACAAAACGTAGACGAAACAGTAGACAATAATCTCACGAAAAGGCCAAAATGTATGTGTATATCAGCGAAGATACGAAGAAATGTGACGATGTTGGGAAGGCTATACCTCTTCTGGTTAAGCCTGTTAATCCTTTTCAAACAATAATGATGAAAAACAAGTAAATCAATAACAAAACATGTCTTGTTTCAGGTTTATTACCTGTTTTTGCTTTTGGGGGTGGGGTGAGGGGATGGGGGGACGGGGGGGGGTATAAGGTTATACTTAAAACATATGACACCTCACTGCCAGCATTATGTCTGAAGAGGTAAAACCACACATGAATGATTTAATAGATATCTCCCGGTTTTTCATGGACACCCTCCAGGCAGCATAACACAGCCGAAGCAGTAAAATTTCCAAATAGATTTGTTTTTGTCCTAAAGCTCCAGTGCACCTACTGGGAAAAATAACAACTTTGTAGAAGTTATGCCCTTTGTTTCACCTTCTGCTAGATTCATTATGCCGTCTCATAACTCAGAAAAAGGCAGGTCTAGCAGTGGCTTCCCATCACTTATAGCAATACGCCTGATTTATAAGAAGCTAAAACCAGTTCTGTGAAGAAAAAAAAAATGCTCTGTGTCTTTGAAAACGGAAGTATGTCTTTCATTCATGGCAGTATAGCTACCAGAGTAACATAACACACTCAATAAGGTCTGAGGCATTTTTATGGGACTGCGGCTCCATTGTGAATGCATTCTGGAGATTTACTGTACTTTTATGATTCACAGTGATACTCTCAAGACGCAAACAAGAGAAAGACATGACAACAGTGAAGTTAAGCTACATGTTAATAGACGGCGCAGTCAAGTAAAGGGATCTTTTCACTGAATAAATTGGGAAGCAAAGCAAAATCTTAAGTGAGTCAAATGAGCATTTTTCTATTGCTGCTGAGGCTTTGTGATTTTAAAGGATCCATATACCTGAAATTATGAATAACTCAAGTACCATTGAATTGAACTGTTTTTAAACTGGACGTTATTAATGCTGTTAAAATGATCCTGGATTGTCTATGTTTAGGCTTAATACCCTTCACATTGGCTTTGTGGCTCTATCTAGCCATGCAGTCAGTTTAGATTTATAGTAATTTCCCCAGGTTTTAAGATATCCATATCTGAGATTTTTGTCTGTACCCCAATACAGCCGATATAAATGGAATTTTGCCTGTGGTTTTTCAATGTGTCAGCAACGTGTCTTTCCAGGAACAATGTCCCGGTTACTGTGGATAACCCACAGACCTCACAGTCAACAGTTTACATTGGAACTACTTGCGATCAAAGAGATCCTCATGAAGCCTGTTTACAGTGAGGTCTGTGGATTTTCCAGGGTCGCCGTGACATTGTTCCTGGAAAGTGATGTTGCTGTTGAAGTTGCACCAAAAACAAAACTCCATTCATCTCCATTGAACGGAGGCAAAAATGTTAGAGAAATTGAAGTAGACCCTAAGACCGAAATTTGGTGATGCTGGTAGTTGTATGGCATGCGATTCCTGAGTTAAGATAAAGATTTTATTTGGTGCATGGGAAGTCATGAGTCAGTGTCTGTTGACCTCTCTGTGTCCTGTCTTTTACTCTCTAGCTTTGTTAAAAACTGTTATAAACAGAACATTTATAGCCAGAAAGGTACATAATAAGATGGAGACTCATACGTAAATGATATGAAAATGCCAGCCAAAATATGCTTACTGCCTTCTGTAAATGAGCTGCACTCTTGTGACTCAAAAATAGTGGCAGCCAAGTAAACTCCCAGGCTTCCTCTCACCCAGAGTGTTAAGAGGGCAGCAGTGTGGATGCCAGTATGCAGCCATGCTGTGTCCACCACCGTGGCTCTGAGCCACAGCCCACAGCAAGCCGCCACGCCTCTGAGGTGCTGGGTAAACACCATGGTGTCAAAGCACAAACAAACTACTGGAATATGCGTGTTGTTTGACTTTCTCCCGCCAATAACCGGTTGAGAACCACTTCCCTGTGGGTGTGAAGTGGTGGGAGCTTCAGCACCCATAGCGAAGCTCCACTTGAACACTGATCAAGGTGAAGCCCCGCCCCGTTGTCATCAACTTACTCCAGAGTATTTTTTTTTCAAATTTGGAAGCTGGAAACTGCCTTTTCCTAATATAGCTCAGAGCCAGATAACTGCTAGTGTTTCTTAATCATACATTCATGATCAGATCTTAGTCTGCCCCCTACATGCTAATTCATCTCTCATTACTGGCTTCACACGAGTCGAGTTGATGTGTGTCTACATGGATTTTTAGTAGCCGTGTTAGCTCGTTAGTCCACTGGATTTACTGGGACCCAAATTCAGGGTCCATTGAGGACACATTTACAGGAAGTGCAGAGTAGAGGTCTAATGGTTGGAGAAGAGGGAAGTGCTGATTTTACAGTATGGTTGGGTTAATTAAGGTGGTGTTGAAGAGCCAGGAGATCAGTCTGCAGGATTTCCAATCAGCTTGACCCAGGGGTTTAATGCTCCACCTCTCTGTCCAATTAAACTCACTATGCTCTCACTTACAGTAAGGCCTGCAAAGTCATGAATTCACACATATGCCTGCTTGCATAAGTGCACACACACACACACACACACACACACACACACACACAAACACACACTCCCTTGCACCCACTGACTCAAGGTCTCCGAATATTTTCATACTTTGTTCTTTTATCACTGTTCTCTGTCAAAGATATTCTGACGTCTGCAGTGCTCGACTCAGATACCCCTGTACTAACTTTCACTTCAGCTGACAGAAAGAAAGTAGGTCAGATTCTACTAAGTCTCGGTATATGAAGACTTCAGAAATGACAGCAGCTTAGTCACGAGGACACCATCAAGGCAATAATCAAAGATCACTGTACTCACTTTCATGGGTGTTAGAACCGCACATTAATCTCAATATTGCTCATCACGGCTTTGAAAATGAAGTGTAGTCTTGTTTTGTACCTGTAGGTGGAGGTATTCTCATGTATCCTATAGTTTTTATTCTCCTGGGACACTCTGTGGCAAACTGTCCCTTTGTCTGATGACAGTTTTGTAAAGAATTATTACAACGTGTATTTACAGGATTTCCTTCTTGGATAACGGGAGGATTTGAAGAGTTGACAGATACAGACCGCTCAGGTACATCAGATTAGCTTGTTTTTGTTTTTTTATAACTTTCTGCCTTAAAGATTTCAAAACTTAACATTCGGACTGCAGAAACAGCTGATGCTGCGTATGTAAATTCTCAACATCACTGTTTAAACCAAAAACCGCACTCCACCTCATCTACCCCAAGCCTGCAGTCGTCCACTGGGAGAGCACTTATAAATCCCTCGTTGCCTGCCTGCTGAAGGGAGAGTCATTCCTATTCACGCTGGCTAATGTTTTACAGGTTTTACCATGGGGGTCAGTCATTGTGGGTCATTTGCGTCATGGCTGGAGGGAAGGGAACTATTGAGGTGGGCTGCCAAATTGGAGGAGCCGTGTGCAAGGAATGACTAATGTATGTGAAGATTAGTGCACGCACACCTAAAAGCCATTTGGCATCTGCACACTCTCACATTCTCCGTCTCGTGTTCACAAACCAGCCTGAAAAACACACACGCATAAAGAAGAAAACTACACTTGCATGGGCATTAAAAACGTTCACATGCACATATATGATCCCATGAGATATTTCACACAGCAGCACTGCGTGTGCACTCGGTCTTCTGTTTACTGCTCCTCTCCTCCTCACACTTTCTTACTCAGACTAATTTCTGACGTGTGACTAATGGGATTTAGCATCTTTACATTTCCTGGGAGAGACTTAGCCCGATCCTAGAAGAAACCCAGTGTATGAGTCTCTACCAGAGATAGATATGTTAGTCTCCCAAGGGCGAAAGCACAGGCCAAAAGGATGCCTTGGCCCAGAGAAAACCTCTATGGGAGTACCCCATATTCTGACCTCAAAAACGATCAAACACGACGCTGTGAAATGTGTCACTGACAAAGCGAAAAATCTCTGAAAATGAAAGCCTATTTGGATTATATAAACCATTTGTAAAACCTCATCACCTTGGTGGTTTTATGTTTCCAAAGATAAATCTTTTTATTTTTCTGTAATATCATTTGTGTGCACACTGTCTTTTCTTTGCTTATGAGTCCTGGCCGACTCTTTCTCAAGCAGTTAGGTTCCCAGCTCCGCACATTCAGCTGGGTGAAAAAGAGGGGATCTGGCTAGGTAGACCTGGCAGGCCACCTCAAAACAGCATGCCAAAGCCATTAGTGAATAATGGTCCAGTCAGGATTACTGCTGGGGCCTGGAGAGCCGAGAAGGGAACACAGCACTCACTTGTTTGTTTGTTTTACAAGCCTCTACTCTGTACAGTCTGCAAGGTGCCAGTGGGCTTTGTGTGGTTTAATTCACAGTTGATTCAAATAGTGTATATTGTGTCAACAGTAGTGGGGACTAGAGTTATGTCAGAATAAATTGGTTATGACAATGCAATTTGTTTAATAAACCTAAGCTAACTTTCTTTCTTCCTTTAAAATTCAAAGAAATACAACTTGTGCTGTCACTCTGTTCTGCGGTCAATAGATTACCCCAAATATGACTCCACCTGCTTGTTGTCTGGCTGATCAGATGCATCGAGATTACAACTAATTCTCCTGCGCGTTTCGTGTTCATCAAAAAAAAGACGGACAGCATTGAGATAAAGAGTGCATTTCCCCATCATCCATCAACTTGGTGATTCAGCCCTTCAGCCTGTTTAGCCACTTGGGTATTTTCCAGCTGAGCTTTCATTACAAAAATGGAAATGGTAATATTGATTTATGTGTCTTCTTAAAGACCTTCTGTAGCATTTATGAATTATATTATGAAAGGCCAGAGGATTGGCATTATGGGCAGATAAAACAGGACACATCACATTTTCGCTATTTTGTTTTTAAAAAATGGATAGATTTGTGCTAATATAGTGCACAGCGCAGGTCTCAGACAAAAGGGCTGGGTGTTACGGTTCCATTGTAAAATGTTTTTATGAAGCTATAAGTCTGACTGGGACGGGAGGCAATATTTCTTTTGGAGGAGGCAATCTACGTCAAGAAGGGTTTTCAAAGTTAATGAACACTTGGATAACAAAACAATTTGGATATGACCTTGACAGAAGAGAACTGAAGTAAATGCAATGCATTTTGGAGTAGCGTTAATTGTGTTTTTGGCTGAATACTATCATTAGAAACTTTACTTTTTGATATTGCAGAGTAGCAAACTTTGGCTAAAATAATTCAGAGAACGCAGAATGAGAACGTGAGAACACAGACTTCAGTCAAAGGCAATGTTATAAAAGCAGGATGGGAATTTGTGCATGCATGCTGTCTCCAGTGCATACATTATTGAATCTTTTATTCACAGGCCTGACTCAGCAAGGTCTGTGTTCTGTGTTTTGTCAGTGCTCATCAGAGAGGACCACACACACACACACACACACACACACACACACACACACACACACACACACACACACACACACACACACACACACACACACACACACACACACACACACACACACACACACACGCTATTTCAGTTGCACATAGAACATTTACAATCCCATCAAGATTCCCACAGGAATCTCCAGTAAACAAACAGACAGCAACTGCCCACTGAAGCATATGCCTTTAAATCACATCACTACATCCTTTATAAATCACTGATGTAGAAACATAAACGGACGCTCAGAACATCACCTATGTATCGACTGTTGTACTGAAAGCGCGGACACACATTTGTGTATGTGTGTATGTGTGTGTGTGTGCATGCATGAAAGCATGTGAACGCCAGCCTCTAATAAACAACATGTGTACCTGTGTGGGGGCATAAATCTTTGCTTCCTCTTTTTGCAGGTGGAAGGACTTACATTGCAGAGTCTGTTCCCCTTAGAAGAGGCTCACGTCAGCCCCACGGGCAGGTTTTCCGCCATTAGCTTGTAAAACGCTTGCTTTGTCAGTGAAATTCCCAGAGGGCTCAAGTTCCTCCATGTAGGAGGAATGCAGGGGGTCTGTGGGGACCATCAAGGTACACGGGAACAGGAGACGGCCTTCCCTGACACACGCTGGTGGGCTTCTCTTTATAAAACAAAGTACAGACCCATTAAGAACTAGCCATCATGCTGATAACCAGCTTGGAAAGCTGGCTTAAAACAAACAAGGGGATACAAGATATAGGACACGCTGGTTGTCCACTGGGGAAATAGGTTCCAGAGTGGCAGAAAGTCATCTTCTTCAATCACACCCTCACTGAGACAATAAACAACACGTACTGTCTTAAAGCTCTCCATCCCACTCGCCTAAATGTTATATGATGGGATAATAACCGAAGATTGTGTAGTAATAATATGTTGTCACTGTGTTGTGCGAGCAGCTATAATGTGTCTCCTTCACAGGAGACACATTTATATCAAACTGTAAACGTGTGTGTTGATACATGCTATATTTATGTTTACATGTGTGTAAGCCAGTGGCAGAAGAAGTATTGAGATCCTACTTGAGTGAACTAGCAATACCACAATGTAAAAGTCCTGCATTCAAAATTTTACTTCAACCTGTGTTAATAGTTTTTTTTTGCCAGTTGGAAACAGCGCAACAGCTTGTAAATATATTTACATGCCATGTATGACATGTTTGTTTGTTTTACAGTAAATGTCTACATATATCAAGAACACATAGCGTATACTGTATGAGACTCTGTTTCCATGCCTACATGTGCATGCAGATGCGTAATAATGACCATGTCTGCATGTGTGCACAGGAATCTGGAAAAACATCAGGCCAATCACAAGCAAGGAAAAACATTGTTAAAAACTTTGTCTGCTGTTTCAACATGGAAGGAATCCTTATAAAAATACACAAAGCTTCGTCTTTTTTTTTTTTTTTTTTTTTTCAAACACAACAACACAGAGCAAAATTCTCTTGAAGGAAGACTTTGCTCTTAGATCCTCTTGATCAGAGAGCCACTGGTGCCACCCACACACAAATCAGGCCAAATGGCTGCTCGTGTTTACCTAGCCATGTGACTCCAGCTACGGGACATACTGTGACGTCAGCTTGCATTCCACACATTCATCATGTCCAGTTCTCACTGATGCTGTCTCAGATGCTGTGGAACAGCAGAGATCATACATTATAAAAGAAGCAATCATTCTCTGGGCCCGTGTTTGCTAAATTTATCTTTTCTTGATAAAATAAATAATCACTACTTTGTGTCATCTGTTTTCACAGGCAGTTGTGCGCTTACGAACAGCTATTGCCTGAAATAGGCTTCCTGTTCCACTTAAAACATGAAATCCATAAATAATTGCAAAACTGCTGTCAAAGGATGGATACAGAGAACAAACAACTCACTACATAAATATTCATGAATACTTCATTTTTAACCCATATATTTTGCTTTGTGTTTTTGCTTGTCAATAGCTTTTTGTTAAATTACTGCATTTCTCTATCTTGCATAATAATGAAAGTCTGACGATGCAAAGTGGCTGAATAATTTCAATCTGTACTTTGAGTATAGCATTCTGTTACTATAGTACTATAGTACCTGTACTAGATAGACTTTTTATTAAATTGATAATCTTGTTCTGTTGAAATACACATTGTTTGGTCCTTATGATGTATATGTATATTGCAATATAATTTAGTCCATGTGATGAACTAAACTAAAAAAAAAATAAAAAAATCTAAACAAATTTTACAGTGGATGGTGTGTTCTTTATTAACCAATTACTCCCCACTTACCTGCTGGATTATAATATTTACTAGCTCGAGCCAAAAATATTGATTGTTTAATGCATACAGCGGATATGTAGGCCTATGAGTAATCGAAATCGCTGCCTGGATTATGTTGACAGGCAACTTTTTTTTTTGCGTTATGAAGCTGTAGCACATTGCATTTAAAATGCAGGACTCGTGTGGTCCAGGACACAGATGGACTTTGGTTAAGGTTGGTGAAAGAATGTGAATTCAATTAAACATTAATATACGTTGTGTCTCATGTTTGATCTCACTGTGGACTTCTTCTATATTAAACAAAGACCATGATTTTTAAGTGCCTAAACATAACCATACATAAGTTTATTAATACAATATTTGGCATGAACAGATATTGTATTGTATAATCTGATATTTTGGCAGAAAACAAAAAATTTTAACATTTTGATGATATATATAAATTACTGCACTTCCTCATTATGGTGATAACAAGTGTAATTCAGCAGCGTGTCCTATTAAAAACATACTGTTGCAAACTAGTTTAGTATGTAAATATTATTTCTAGCAGGGAGGGTCAGAATGTGACGAATTATTTAGTTTTCTCTGGCATGTCGTATTAGCATTGCACCATGTGCTGTAACACTGACACGCAGATTTGTTTATATCTATCTGTCCGCTGAACTCGATCGTGAGCATGAACATAAGTGTTCATGTTGTCACTTCCCCTTGTTTAGGGGGAAAAACACCACATTTTTCTTTCCTGTTTACTTTTTTTCTTTATTGACAAAATGGTGCCTTTTAAACTTCTGCATTCTGTTGCTGAAAACCACGAAAACTCTCAAAACAGACAAAGTTCAAGAAAACACAACTCTAAAGGGGCTTCTAACATTCTCAGCATGTCCAAAACAGCCAACTCTGCAGCACAGCTGAGGAAACAATTTGCTGAGACCTTTTACATTCTGCTCCCCGCGCCACGGTCCAAAGACACCAAAGAACAGCAGGCTCATCTTGCTACCATCTGAAGAGGAGAAGACAACATGATGGAGAGCACAAAGGAACCAGAATGGAGGCTGTGTTTAACCTCACTCAGTCATTGCACTGTCCAATGCTCCATTTGTTATTCTCTTAATTGGCCAATCAGTAATGATGGCAGGATAATTAATCAAGCAATGAAAAGAAAGATGAATCCTGTTTTTAAGACTGTGTTGAGCACACCAAATATATTTCTGAAAAAAAAAGGGGGGTCTGTAGCCTGAAGCTACTGTGACTTCTCATCTGTAATTGCTGTAATTGCACTTTCTGTAGAGCATGCAAAAGCAGAAACAAATAACGTCTGCTGCAACTCTGGATAAATGACGACCATCAGCCAGGATTGTTTTCACAGTCCTGGCTCGAAAAAATGCCCAATTGGAGGGGATAATCCAGTATAATGGGAAGTAGTTCAATTAATTAGGGAGGTAGACTAGAAGAGAGGTATCATAAAACTGAGCCATAAACGGCTACGACTGCACGGTTGATAAGGCAGTACTGTTCACTGTGTAAGACTTGTAAACACAAAATGGCCACCCTGGAGTTAAAAACCATCAACATTTTGGGAAAATTATATATTTTTTTTCCATGAAAAAAATCTGCATGTTTATTATCTGCACGTGTGCATTAATCTAATGGAAAACAGATCCCAAAACAAATTAGTTCTCCCTTTATAACCTGATTAGTGCTGCTGCACTGGTCTGAACCAGGATCTGGTGCAAACGACCAGCAGGGATAGAAGAGGGAGGGGGGGAGGGGGAGGGGTATGAATGGAGAGATTAGAGATCCGGCCATCACACTGTAAAACTCCCGAAGACAAGAACAGAGGAAGAAGCCACAGATAGACCTCACCAAAACCTGCGTCCACATCCAAAACACTCACTGTCAGTGATTACAGCATTAAAGAAATAATCACAGCAACAATAATGAGCTGTCAAATGTTGGGAGCCAGTAGCTAAATGGCGCCTGTCAGGACGGAGGGAGATTTGTTTTAGTGGAACGGTGCATTTTCCATGTGTCACATTTCATTCCAATCTTGATACCCAATCGCTAGATTAACACTGATGGGCTGTAACACGGCAGCATTGCTGATAGAATTGATTCACTTAAAGGAATAGTTTGATATTATGGGATAAACGCTCTCATACCACTTTCATGTTTGTCTGTTAAATATGAAGCTACACCAAGGACACTATTAACTTAGTTTTAGCGTAAAGATCGGAAACAGGGAAACAGCTCACCTGGCTCTGTTTTTGCATGAAGTTCGTCATACGTCGTCTTTGACTGGATGTGATCCCTCAGTGCCATCTAAACTATAGGCGACCAGGGGGGCTTGTGTTAGCAGAATGGGCCTAAGTTCTGGAAATAATGCACCAAACGGTTCGATAATGCTCCTGGTGTCTTCAGTCCAAACTCCAGTCACGTGCAACAACGCACTAATGGGTATAGCTCTATCTGTGCCTGGGCCACTGAAACAAGTCAAGGCCAAGCCAACCAGAAACCCAGCTGTGACTCCAGGCTGTGCTGTAAGGCGGCACTTTTTTAATGGCCGTCATCTGGTATGGCTGCCTCTCTGGCAAATTGCACAGAATCACACACACACAACAGCACTAGTGAACACCCAATTGTGCTTATTGTGTCTACGTCACGCACGCATACACATGCACCTGTGACAGACGGCCTGTTTTCCACTGAGGTCTAACTGATTGGAAAATGAAGACGGACGCCGGCGCGCGCTGAGCCCTGTTGATTAGCGAGAGACAAAGATTCTATTATAGCGGCCCTGGTCCCGACACAAACACATCACCCAGACAACCAGTCAGTCTTCATTGTTAGCCACCAAATCACACTCCTGACTAGATGAGTGACAGAGTCGAGCATCCGCATGACAGAGAGGCAGCCGTAGACCACTGCTGGGTTTTTGGGAGACAGTAATACCTCTTTCCTTCGCAGCGATATACCACTTTCAATAGGGGAAGGAAATGAGTTGGAAATGGGCAGTGTAATGTTTTCAGCCCTGGCCTCTCTGAGCAATGACAACAGACATAACACAGAACCATTAACTACTTCACTGTGTGAATATTTAGCCAGACGGACTGGCCGCTGCTAGCAAGAGCTTGAGGCTGGCTTCATTATTGACATTTTGATGCTTTTCAGGCTTAGAAAAAGTCAGACTCTGCAGGACTCTGATGGTTTTTCTGCTGTCATGCTTAAAATAGTTAGTGTACACAAATAGACCGATTATTAGAGTGATACAATCATGTATCCAGCTCAATGCGAGCCTCATCACAATTAATAGATCGTCTATGCACTCCATCAGCCATAAAATTGGACAAGTGATTTCTACGTTGGATGATTCCTCCCGATATACATTTTGTGGCCCCCAGGGGATGGCTGGAGCCGTATTAATCTTACGTAGGCATGGATACACAAAGGAGTAGGTTTCCTTTTCATCCAAGACTGTCCTCTCACCAGAGCGAGGAAATAGAAAGGAAAAGGCAAAACCGTAAAAAGGAAGAGCCTGTAGAAAAAAAAAGAGGGGTCGGTCGTTCAGTGGAATTCAACAGTGCATGAAAGGCAGGGAGAAAAATGAATACATCTGGTGTGGAAATAGGAGAGGTGGTTTTTCGGGCATTACAGGGTTTGGAGACGAGAAGAAAGGCGAGGGGAAGGGAGAGGACAGAGAGTAAAATGGGGGCTAATCATAAAAGAGACAGAGCTGGGAGGCAAGAAGAGACAGTGGATGACTAAAAAAGAGGACAGTGAAGTAAGAGAGGGAGAGGCTCAGAGTGAGACGTAGAGAGATGGGGATGAAATGGAAAAAAAAAAAAAAAAGAAGAAGCATAAGGTAAAAAGAGAGCAAAGTCCGGGCTCTAATCATACAACCACATTGTGAAAATATAGATTAGGGGGAGGTGATTTTAGCTTGAGGAGTAATATCTCCATCCAGAGCCGGAGCTTTGAGCACACACAGGACGAGATGTGGGGGAAAGGAAAAAAAAAAAAAAATGAACGCACCTCCCCAGAGTGGGGAGCACTGTTACCATGGAAACAGCTCTGACGTCAGAGCAGGCATTATGTGATTACTCATAGAGTCTGTTGAAGAGCGGGCCAATAAAACAGGGACCATTACTCACACACAGGGAGATGGCTAGAGCTCAGGTTACACACATGCATGAATATGCACGTGCACTTACTCACACACACACACAAGCAAAAGCATATGCATACACACATATATAGACAAAGTACCAACTCATTCTTGCTCCACCTTAAATAAATAACAGACCAATGATACACTGTATGAGCATTTTTACAATCCAGACTCTGTAAAATCGTCACAATTTTACAAGGACTTCTGATTTGGAAAGCTAAACGTGAAAATTGTACATTTACTTAAGTGCTTAGGAATGAGGAAATAACCTGAACACTGGGCGCTATAACGTCAACACAACACAACACAACTCTCCATCCCAACAACGAGGAGCACTCACACTACCTCATCAGCACAAAGACAACCGGCATATATCACTTGAAGAATCTGCATGTTCGACATTCCACGCACTCCGACCCGTGTCAGACAAAGTACATCAAACACACACGGTGACATGTACACTATTGTGCGTCACAACATACACACACACACACACATTTGCACACTTCCTCTCGCCGTCTCCCACACATTCTCCGCTGGGAGTTAAAACACTGTTAGGGCTGATAAGGATCCAGGCAAACAGTGTGGATAAACAGTCACTCTGGTAATTAAGAACCAAGGGCCTATCAGAAAAGAGTATGTCGAGACAAACATGTGATCCAGACTCCATTACTGAAGCTTTGTGCATTCCCACCAAACAAAGACAATTAGGTGAGTCCACACAGACGGCGAGAGTCACCAGAACCAAACCAAACAAAAGCAGAGACTGGCTCTAGTAGTTTCACTCAAAAAAATAATAAAAAAATCAACTGTGTATCTCTGGTTTCAAGAAAAAGAACACCAAAACAAATAAAACACATACAGTTTCTTGATAAACATAATACCCTTTTAAAACTTTTAAGGAATATGGAACATTGCTGGTTTCATCTATACCTGTAGTTTCTTTCATATAATTTCAGACCTTTTCAAAGGAGACACTTTGACTTGTCACGGTAGGAAAAAGTCCAGGTGTTACCAATGACATTAACAGGGGCTCCGTATTCAAGTGTTCCACTAAGCCGTGACAGTGTGACAGTGTGACGGTGAGACGGTGAGACAGTGAGACAGTGTGACAGTGAGACAGTGAGACGGTGTGACGGTGAGACAGTGTGACAGTGTGACAGTGAGACAGTGAGACAGTGAGACAGTGTGACAGTGAGACAGTGTGCACAACACCAGGACCCTGAAACCAAAGTAGCAACGTGGAATTCAGCCATCAATAATTTTTTCTAATTTACATCTTTTTTTTTTTTTACATCTCCGACAAGTTTTTGAAGGTTCAGTAATATTGTCTGTTCTCTCACAGGCTGTATCAGTGATATTATATACATCTAGATTTTAAAACATATTGAGGTATTAAAGCATTAATTAATAACACTCATGTGTGAGTGTGAGTCCTGATTTTCAGTAGATTTCCTATACATTTTTAAATCACTTATATATGTTATATATATACACACACACAATAAGGACTGTCTTGCAACAAAATATCTTATAGTCATGGACACAGAAAAGGAGGAAAGAAAGAAAGAAAGAAAGAAAGAAAGAAAGAAAGAAAGAAAGAAAGAAAGAAAGAAAGAAAGAAAGAAAGAAAGAAAGAAAGAAAGAAAGAAAGAAAGAAAGAAAGAAAGAAAGAAAGAAAGAAAGAAAGAAAGAAAGAAAGAAAGAAAGAAAGAAAGAAAGAAAGAAAGAAAGAAGAAAAGTGGAAATAAGCTTCTGAGCTGAATCTAAGTAAAAAAAAACAACTTTTGTTATACTAGCACTAGTGGTGTTTTTTATTATTTTATTTTTTTAATTAGATTTTCACCTATTTGCTTTTTTTCATTTCCAGTAAAAAAAATAAAAAATAAAATAAATTTAGTAAAAAGTAATTAGTAAAAAAATAAAAGAAAGAAAGAAAAGAAAAGAAAAAGATAAACAAATATCTTGACAAGATAATGTTGCTCCATGAGCACACACATCAGATATTGCAAAATGATGTGTCCTGTTGAAACAATGTTCTTCATTGTTTTTCTTGGAAAACTGCTGCGAGTGAGACAGATTTGCACTGATCAAAAGACACTCACAAACTGCAGCTCAGCGGCTTCAACAGCTCCAGTCAGATATGTTTAAATGAGTCTCTCTCTGAGTTCGTACCAGACGTTACATGTGTGAGCATTATCCAGCGTCATTCGCTCTTCCACTTCACTATCTGCATTTTAGACTGTCCTTAATGTGCATGACGCAAGTTCAGTTATTGCATTTGGGACAAGTGCTCCATGTCACTTCTCTGCTACAAATGTGACTGGCCAAAACCTGATATACTATACTCTGCATCATCACTAATTTGGTTATAATGATACCGTATCTTAGTTGATCTAATTAGAGGCTTACAAGTTCTCCCTCCCTCTGTCTGTCCCTACAAAGTGTGTGAACGTGTCTTATCTGTGCACCTATTAGCAAGCAACCATGTATATATTCATGCATTACAGTGTGAGTGTGTTGTGTGTGTGTGTGTGTGTGTGTGTGTCTGTGCTCAAGCAAGCTGCGGTCCACCTGGCAGACGAGTAAACTTAATGAGTCTCGTATTCATGCAGCCTCCTGCGCAGCCACATCCGCTGCCTGGAGCTCTGCCCAGGTGCTCTGACACAACACATCTTCAAAAAATGTGAGCAGGATCATCTCAGAGGGCCGTGCCTCTCGTAATATCACCCCGACCAACAACATACCACTGAGAAGGAGGCTTTTTCCCCTTTAAAATGCAAATCTAATAAGATAACCTGACTATGAATAACATTTAAAAGCTGATCGAGTTACTTTCCTGATGTAATTCATTACTGATGGACTTCTGAAAATTATAATTACACTGCATGTGATCATATTGTTTTATATGTGTTATTATATTTACAAAGCATATCAAGTTAAATGGACAATTTACTCCAGTTTTACACCAGTACAATGATGTAAGTTGTTTCGTTAGTTACAACTAATTAATTCATAGTCATCTCATATAGGGCTAACAATATAGTTCTAGTCACAGAAAGTAAATAACAGAGCAGGAGAAAATACAATACAAATATTATATTAAAATATGATTTTCACCATGATTTTTTAAATAATTCTTGTATTAGTATAAAAAGGAGCCCCGACTAATCCTTATATTTTTGGAAAACTGAAAACCAAAATTTATGGGCCATTCATACATTATAATACAATGTTTTTATATGTGTTTTATCCATTACAGGAATGTTGTTTTGGTGCAATGGCATGAAAACAGACAGAAAAGTTCAAAGTAAGATATGAAGGCAGAACATTGTTGGCCCAGTAGGACGTATCCTGGCCTGGCCTGGTCTGGTCTGGGTCCATACTTGGTCCAGTCAACGCAGACTTAGAAACACAAATATTCTAATGAATTGCAGCTGCAGGGCCCGAACAAACGGCCTCCTCCTTTCTTTACTTCCCAAAAACTGCAAAAAAAAAAAAAAACCTCCTTCACTCTGCACCTCTCCTCTCCTTACTGTTTCACTTGATCCTCTTCTCTCACTAAAGTCAAAGGGGGGGGAGACCTGCCCTCTAGAGACCCACTCACCAAGTATTACAGTGGGGTGGACTTTTCATGCAATAATAACTGTGTTTGTACTTCTGAAAGACCTCTTAAAAGTTCACTCTCTGCCACACCCTTTTACGCATGTTCCTCAGACTTCTCTAGAACAAATGTCAAACTTTTCAGGGTTTATGATTCAAAGAATAACCCAGGAGGAGATGAGTGTAAGAATGTGTGGAGGCTCCAAATGTGTGAGAGTGAAGGCTTATTTACAGCCGCAGGGTAGCTGGCTGCTCCAAACTGCAGCCAGGTCCTGTGGATATGAACGAGCTGGCTAGTGCGATGCTACCAGGGTAGTGGTGAAGGACACTACAGAACTATGAAGAGTGTGTGTGTGTGTGTGTGTATGTGTGTGTGTGTCCAACATGCATCATCTCCACTAATGTTTTCTCTCAAATGTGACCCCTGGTTCCAGTTCCTTTCCAGCAGCTGACCACCATATGTAAAAAGCCCGCACAGGTCCACTGAATCTCCGTCTAATGGGTTGCACAGATGCCACTTTCCTGGAACAATTCCTCCTGTGTGTGTGTGTGTGTCCCTCTGTCTGTGTCCGTGCAAACAGACTCTACCGTTCCACACATTTCCCTCAATATGTTTCACCACTGTCTGGAAACAATGAAAGGTGCTGGGTGAGAAGCACAGAGAGGAGAAGAGAGGAGTGGAAGAACGGTGGAAAATGTCACGGTGGGAGAGAGGGAAACACATAGGGGGAAAGTTATGCTGCTGTTTGGACAAGCTTTGTTGAGGGTAAGTAAAAAGGGAAGTACGTAAACTAACAGCAGGTCAGTCGTGAGGGGTGGAGAGAGGAGGAGGAGGAGAGTGAGGGAAGATTATTGACTTAATGGTAGAATCGAGGCTGTCAGGGGCTTTAGAGACACTGTTTGTGTAGTTTGGACCAGGCCTGGCAGAGCGTGTGGTGTGATGATGGAAATATTACACTCACTCAAAACAAGCCCACTGACCTTTTCATCTAGCGGCCCCTGAATCAGTCTTAACATTCTGCCAGCGTGGAAATGAATGAGTGCTTATTACATCTGTGGCAACATCACATGCTCCCACCCCCTTTGTGCAAGTGTGTGTGTGTGCATGCATGCATGTTTTTATGAATGTTGTCTGTTTGTATTTCCTTCCAACATCTAAGTGCATTCCTGTCCGTCAAGCAACAATATCGACACATGTGAAACGAAGCAGGAATGAGCATGTAATGCTGTCAGGTCTGCTCTCACCTCACTGTCCCTCAGCAACAGAGTACGCTGGGTGTGACGAGAAACGTAAAGACCTCAGTCACAGTAAATTGAGTTGCTTCTTGAAGGTGACCAATCTTCATTACCAGTGACATTTCAGAAATAATGAGCTCATCACAGACAGAGCGAGCAGCTTCTCGCTGGAGGAGCCACCATTTTGTTTTCCTGGACTTTGCCTGCATTTTAAACACACACAGAGAAAAAAAAGGTCCGACCCAACATTTGCCTGAAACAATATAGCTGCTAATTTTTCCCTTGGGGAAAAAAAAAAAAACAAAAGATGAGGAGATGGCTGCCAAAAACAGGGCAAGATTAAAAACTGAAGAATATCAACATATCAATAGCACACAGCCGAGCGTATGATTGAGATCAATATGCATTGATGTTTCCCTTTCTCATAGATCTGGAAATATTCTGAAGACTTTTCTCAGAAATTGGGAACTCTCTGCCAGCTGCGGCTTGGCAGATAACAAAGTGGAGAAATGCTCTGACCCCATTATGGACAGACATGTATATGCAACATTGATGAAATACAAAAGTATCAAAAGTGGTTCACATAATCGCAAGGAAATACTAATAATAAGAAAAATGCCGTGAGATGAGGCGTTTACATAGTCAAACCTATGATGTTCATACTGTACATAAACAACAAGAGCTCTCAGGTTGCTGGCTGAAGCATTTAGCCGACTCTACCTTCTCCAGTTCAACTGCTTACAAGCATTGTCAACAAACATGATTTGATTTGATCAGCTAAAATTTGTGAAATGCTCAAGTTTTTTTTTTTTTTTCCCTCATTACCGCAAATTATGTACAAGATCGATTACACCACAACTCTTGATGAGTGTATCAGGTTTAGTGGGTGAAATCAGATTAGATGAAACATTATCATCTCATGCGGGGGGGACTGAATTCAGATTTGCATGGTGCCGCATGAAAAAAAAAACAATAATCAAACTTGATAGAAAAGCAAAAGGAATAAAGCTGAAGAAAAAAAGAGTGGTCCTCTTAACTTTTTCTCAAAATCTAAATAAAATAAAAGTGGCAAAGGAGACAAGGAGCAGAACGCTTTGGGGTGCATTTTGCAAGGCTCCAGAGGGAATGCATGCCAGACTGGAGCAGTGCAATCCACTCAAATCTCTTAGAACAAGCACTATGACAGGGATTTTGCATTTTCAATAAAAGGTGCAATAGCAGAGAAGTAAAGAGAGCCTTTTGCACTGTTACACGTCTAACTAACAGATAGACCAGAAAGAATAGCTTTATGTAACATCTGAAAGTGCCAGAGTGATGGCAGAGGGGAGGAGAATATTGCCTCTGGCTGATGGGCAGGAAGGAGCCGGTGGAGAACTGAACCGAGTTGTTCTCTTGGGCCCAACATCATCCTGTCTTCCATACATCTACCTTACGTAACGGGAGCAAAACAGCTGAAAGACATACTGTAGATTCTGCTTCAAGCTTTATTCTACCCCTCCGGGACCAATTTGGAGAAAACCCCACCAGATATGACCTGAATGACCCACAAACACTTTCTCTTTCGTCATGTTTTTACCTCTTCTGCCGGTGCAGAAGCTGACGACCACATCGGTTCACGCCTGTGCACAACCACAAACCCAAATGAGACCCCGCTAAAGTTCTTGCACAGTTGTTTTTTTTTTTTCTGTGGGTATTTTTAATGGAAAATAAAGGCTGAGTATAAAAGTGTGCATACAGGGTAGGTGCACGTGTGTGTGGTTCTGTGTGTCTCTGTGTATGTGTGCGTGCACGCAGACTCATCTGTGCAACATCTGCTTAACCAGCCCAAGGCTCCTCACCTCTTGAGAAGTGGGTCACGTTTCCTGATGACGTCAAAAGTCCTTCTGCCTCTCCAGTTTGTGGAGCTTTGCCAAAACCACCACATACCATTTCTCATCCTTACAATGGAAACACTCTCTCCAAAGCTTTGATGAATCACCTGCCAAACCTCTCACAATTCTTAAATTTTGATACTGAAGTGAGTCTGACCATGGCAGCGAGACACAAGGTGAAGGGTTCATTATCCACGTAGGAAAAACACGATAAAATGTCAACACACATACTAAAACCAGTTCAAACGAGAGGCCTATAAGAAAAAAGATGAAAGAGAGGTGCCGGATTACAGACAACGTTGTAGCACTGTTCTATAAAAGACTTTGCAATGTGGTTTCAGAGCCATCATTGTGATCCAAGATCTGAGGCTGCTAAACTGCCTTGAGCCTGAGGACCTGACTCTAAATTATTTCCACCGAAAGAGAGGAGAGGAGAGGAGAGGAGAGGAGAGGAGAGGAGAGGAGAGGAGAGGAGAGGAGAGGAGAGGAGAGGAGAGGAGAGGAGAGGAGAGGAGAGGAGAGGAGAGGAGAGGAGAGGAGAGGAGAGGAGAAGAGAAGAGAAGAGAAGAGAAGAGAAGAGAAGAGAAGAGAAGAGAAGAGAAGAGAAGAGAAGAGAAGAGAAGAGAAGAGAAGAGAAGAGAAGAGAAGAGAAGAGAAGAGAAGGTGTCTGCTACATGAGGTATGGCGATTTCATTTAAGCTGTCTAGCCCCACAGGAGACGACAGGGATCAGCAAGAGTATGAATGGAACAGCAGCTAATGGAAAACATTATGGAGAGAGAGAGTGTGGAGAGAGAAACTTGAGGCAGGCCCGGGTGTCTAACCATTAAAATAAAAGCCCAGCATGCCTATTCCAACCCCAATCTCATTGTTGTGAGTCCCATTTTCAATTTTCACCGTCTCTTTACAACACGGGAAGACTTTTCAGAACCACACAGGGCATGAGGGCATATGTTATCTGTGTTGGATGACGAGGCCTGTGGATGGGGGTTCATTTGCAGTTTTCTGAGACAATGCCATGCGTCTTATCATTGAAGCTCACGTGGTGTCATATCATGCCGTGACACTATGTGAGCTTCTTTTCTTACTTCGTGTTTTCGAGGCAAAGATATGACCTGAACTAGTGTCTGTTGGCTTGTGGTAAGTAAAGCAATTAGATGGTGAGCTCAGCTGTCTAGGGCAGCAAAAAGAAGCAAAATGCCACTATCAACACAACACAGGACATGTCACACACACACACACACACACACCAACCACCTTATTGTAGTCCTCATGGACAGAAACGTCAGAGGCCTGAACAGGGTTTCGGGAGAGTCAACTGAGGACAAGCCATGGCTTACTTATCTCACCAATTGTCAGAGACTCACACTTTGAAACTGAATAATACAGTGTGCAGTTGAGCTCCTGCAAGTATGGGAATAACTTGAGGCCTTGTCCTCATCATGTACCAAACAAGTGAATGTCAACTGCAGACAGCTTTCCCTTTAAAAATAAAATCAAATATTTATTGCGCTTAGCACATTGAAGTCAAAAAAGCTCCTCTGTACTTTTTCTGATGTCCCACATTAATAAGTAATAATGTACAAACTTCCACACACTTTCTGCACACTCCAGATACTTTTGTACAAGGAATAAAGCTGACACATGCTACAGACGAATAAGAAACACCAGACTCACTAGAGTAAAAAGGTTTCTAATGCTTTTTAAAAATCAGTTAATTTCCTTGAGCTGGCCATTAGTGTTTTTGTTTGCAAATTGGATTCAGAAATGCGGTACCAGAACAGCTTTACACTGTTGAACTGAGCATCATAACCAGCATCTATTTTAGTATTTGTGAGTATACGGCGTGTCCATAAAAGTCTAAATCATATAGACACTGTATACAGCATGCAAATTCAGCACAGAACTACAGGCGTACATTGCGCTTTTAATGTCGGCCTAATTGAAAGTGACTACAAGAAAACAGCCCTCAACCCAAACCCTAAGACTTCGGCCCCTGCAAGGAGCGAAATAGCCCAACTGACAGACAGCTGTACAGACAGATTTTTTTTTTTTTCTCTAACATATTTCAAGAGTAAAACATAGCATTGAGCAGCGAACAGCAGAAGCCTTGTTGGCTGCAGGGACAGACAGGCTCATGGCGAGCCAGTGAGGCAGTGGGCTGGACGGACGGGGAGGGCTCACCAGTCAGAGGTTACAATAACACATTTCCTCGCACCACGCCACTAAGCTAGACAGACATGCAGCATGCTAGCTGAATCTCATACTTCGGTCCGAAGGATTTAATTTCCTAGTTAGAGAATATAAAAATATCTAAGACAATTTGCTCTTAAATGTTTTTTTTTTGTAATAAATAATACAACTGCTTGAACTTTGGAATTAATGTACTACATTTTTGGTGATGTGTATTTTGCATAAACAATGTTCATTTTTAAAAAAATGGATGCAATAACCTGTCCAGATGTAGTCATACAAAGCCAAGTAGGCAATGGATAGCTAAAAACATCATCCATCAGTGAAAACATGTTTGGATTTATTAAACAGTCCCAGTCAAAGGGGTTCAAAATGTTCCTGCTTATAAAATATATCATGGCAGCAGCGGCAGCCTGCACTGTTTGCAGCGGAGACACAATGGCCAGACTGGACCTGAGGGATTAGCTGCACTTCCTCTCTGAACCTGCACACCAATCAAAAGCCATGAGATACATTTTTTGGGACACTTTTGTCCCAAATGTGCACATACACACTCTGAGAGGAGAAATTAACAATAGTTTTTTCCATTTGTTTTTCACATATTTCACTGACTGCAGCTATTTACGTCTAAGACTACACTCTCCCCCCCCCACACTCCCTGCTTCTACCTCCCTCTCACAAACATGCAGACAAACACACTCGAGCACACACTTCCCAGGGCGATGTGAGAGTGTCTATTCATTCGGCAGAGGCCAGCTGCACACCTGGTGACAGCCCAGGATGGTGGTGTTGGCTCAGGTCAGGGTGTGCGGGGAGAGAAGGGCCAGGGAGGGGAGAGTTGGGTGAATGGGCCTACAGGACTGTCCTTCAGGGCCTGCTCAACCTGTACATTCCAGTTCATTTAGTACCGGGGAAAGCGCAGGAATGTCCCCTCATGTAAGGGATCACTGTATTAAAGGTGGGCTCCTTGTGTGATTGAAAAGGCCCTTTAGGAGGATAAATAGAGATGAAAGGCGAACGTGTTGCATTTAGTTCCCCCAAAGTGATGTGCTGCTGTACCGGATGTATACTGGCACCTATTAACCTGCCCGTCCTTTAAGGAGCAAAAACATTTCTTCAGCATTGCTCACCTTGTTTTATGCATTGAGCTGGGACTTGAACCTTAATCCTTTTTGGTACTGAACAAAAGTTGCCATTAAATGTGTTGATCTGACCCCTTCTGGTTTTTTGTGCACACTGTTGCAGAGGCATTCATTTCAGAAGTGGGCTAAAACGTCTGTGTGTGTGTGTAGCGGTCGATAGACCAGAGACTCTCACTAAACTTCTGCAGGAAACTATAGCTTGCTTGCACCACAGGATCGCAGTATAATTCCAAACACAAAGCAGCTTACTAGTGCTTGTGGGATTAGATACAAGCTTTTTTACTCAGTTACTCAGAACTACGAGTTTATAGGACAGTAACACATCTGCGGCTGAGTAACAGCATGCAGACAATAGAAACGTTAACGTTGTCCTTGTGTTGTAAGCAGCCATATTTAACAATAAATCAGAAACCTACTGCTTCACCTTCACAAATTATCAACATATCTTGCTGTTGTGAAAATGTCATTTATAGCCTACAATATCCTAAATAGACTAAAGGAAATGCTTTGGAGCTGTCATTTCAATGCAATGCACTGCCTTCAGTTTATTTCACGAAATAGATGAAATAATCTATAACTGCCCAAAACAACTTGTCATCAACGTCTTACAGTAAATTTTGCAAAACTTTAGACTGTATTTATTTTTGCCACATCTATTGGAAAGCTGCTCATAGGCAGCACTAAAGCAAGATGAGCAACAGCACAGCCAAGAAATTACAGACGTTTGACATACAAACTCCTTTTTCGTAATGCTATTACTTTTCCAATTCACTAGTTGATCTGGTCCATTAGGTCCCCCTTTAGGTCTATGCACTGGATCACCTGGGTGAGTTTGGGAAGTATTTATAGTATACTGTTTAGTTTACTTACATAACCTTGCAAAACAGGAAAATGAGAAAGCTGAGGCAGGATTTGAGACAGACAGTTCATCCAGGAAATTGTGATTTTGCGAATGCAATAATTAACGCAATATCAAGAAATCTCTGCAATATTTGCGTGAACTTGCAATTTTGGAAAATTACATTGACAGTGTTGTGGTAACGGTGATCGCAGCAGACATGCATTCAGGTAGAAGATGGACAAATCACACCTGCCAATAGAAGTATTAGTGCCCATTTTGCACTTTTCAGAATTTTCCAAAATTGACTTGGGTCCTAATATTCAGCTGTCTCAGACTGTTGAAAATTAAAACTTAAAAAACAAACAAACAACAACAAAAAACTTCAGTATTCAGTTCATTTCAATAGTAGTAAAGTGGTTAAATAGTAGTAATATTAGTAGAGTCAGTATTTACAACAAATTTCATAGTTCCTCCACTAAATGATTAAGTCCACAACTCGCCCCAATAAGAAAAACATCTCTAGCGCTGCCTATGTGGCTGTTTGTCTTCTGAAAACAGTTAAGATTTTAGATGTTTTGCTCTTTTTCCATAAATGAAAATATTTCTCAAAGTGAATTATCAATTCAAATTATTAGCTAATGGTACTAAAGTATCAGAAATCATATCAGTAAAACATTTCAAACAATACCTAGCCCTTTGCATGTATACACCTATTAGCACATATGCAAGTGCAAACACACAAATACACACTCTCCCTCTCCTCACACACTCACACACACACACCCACGTACTATACGCATACACACGTTTGTGCCAGGAACATTCTGTTCACCTCCATCACTGAAATAGTCAGTCTCTTATGGTAACACAGAAAATTGAGTGACATAATTGCTTTAGTCTAGAACAGACAGCAGAAGAAAGTACAGCATGTAATCTACCGCTCAACACAAAAATCACACACACACAAAAATCCATGATTCTCTAAGAATTTGGCTATTCTATTCAAATATGAGGTAGTTATTAGGATCCTGAGGTGTTAATATGTGTGCTGTGTGTCAGGACTGGAGGCCTGAGCCTGTCTAGCAGTTCCAGCTGCGTTGGGTTGTGTCTGTGGTTTGAGGCCCTCCGTGTTTCTCCGAGCGGATTCAACCTCTCAGCCTGCAGCAGCTGGCAGCCATCAAGCTGCTGGCAACACACAAATACACACACTCGCTTACATGCACACACATATTCACACAGACGTCCTTCCATAATTTCCATGGTAATCAGTAGAAAGCCAGATCATGGTTGTGCCAAGGGTTGGGAAGTGAGGGTAGAAGAAGGGAACTCAACTTAGTCCTGGACCTCTGGTTTAGTTGGCCTAGGTGATCAGAGACACGAGGCAAGATTCAGGATATGAGCTGCTCTAAATTAAGGTAATGAAAGAATTGGACGCAGATGGGAGAGCCGTGTAATGTAGAGTTTAAAGGACAATTCCAGTTTCTACAACTTGGGTCTTACAACAGAAAGGAACAGCTAGTCAGGCTCTGTCCAAAGGTAGATCTCATTATTTAACAAGCTATAGCATGTTATATTATGGAAGATTTTCCCAAACCTTTTGGACAAAGCCAGGCTAGCCGTTTCCAGTCTTCATGCTAAGCTGGCTCTTCCTTTATATTTACCAGAAATGAGAGTGCTGTCAACTTTCTCATCTGACTCTCGGCAAGAAAAAAAAAGTTAATTTCCCAAAATGTCAGACTTTTTTTTTTTTTTTTTTTGGAAACAAACCCCGAAGATTAGTCAATTTATGAAGACGGGATATGATTAAAAGTTCATTATGGTTTATAGACAAACTTTTTCGGTTCCATTTTTACTTTCTGTAGTTTCGCTGTGCCGATAAGGAATTATTACCCAGATTTCAGGCGTACTCACTTACTTTTTACCTCCACATAATATGGTTGAGATAATGTGCTTTTACTGTCTGTCTGCTCTGCTTCTTGCTGCATCAGACTTTGTTGTGCAAATGTCAGCATGTTTCCAGATCTCTGAAATTTCTCCAGTGAGTACAGTGTTATCACAACTGATAGAAAAACTATAAAAATAGGATCCTAGTTGTAATAAACCAGTATTATCCTTTACACAGCTGGAACCTTGATATTGCAGCACGTTGTCCAGAACCTGTCTGTTTGGTGAGACAAAGAAATGTGGGCAAGGAGCCCTTGTTTACGCAGCCGCAGACCAAAGTCCTGTGTAATGTGGTTTCACATTTGGTAGCCAACATGGCAGAGGTAAGACATACAAATCTGAAGCACAAGCACGCTAAAAGTTGTTACTCTGCATCTGTCGAATGCAAGACTCTTCCACCATTCAGGGGGGTAGGAGTAAGCCTGCTGTTTTGCCTGGCTACCAAACAAAACCTTGAATGACCTACTTTCGTTCCCACCCCAATTCCTCCACCCCTTGCCTCCTCACACACACACACACGCACACACGCACACACACACACACACACACACACACACACACACACACACACACACACACACACACACACACACACACACACACACACACACACACACACACACACACACACACACACACAAACACACACACACACACACACACACACACACACAGTGCAGCTAATACACTGGGACTGAATGGAGACTGAAAGTGTGAAGTGGATCGGCCAATCACAAGACACACAATTCCATGCTGATATCAGCTTCCTTTCCAAATGCCGGGGAAGGCTTTCAATGAGACCGTTTTTAACCCGGAGGCTAGTCAAAAAAAAATAAAAATAAAATAAAAAAAAGTAAAAAAAAAAAAAAATCAACAAAAAAAACAAAAAACATCATATTTCACGAGGCTATGTGTTTAGAATACAAACAAGCTGTTTGGGATGAGAGTGTGCAGTGGCCCAGTGGTAAATCACTGCCCTACAGGCTATCAACAACAACCTCCCCCATCCAAAACACGATTCAATTATGGACGGTGCAGCAAAAATAGAGTAACAGGAAACATTTACAACAGCAACAGTAATTGTGTTTGGATCCCATTCCACAGGAAGTCATTATCATAGATTTCAAGAATATCTTTATCATCCAAGTTAAGAAAGAATTTCCTCCTCTGGTTGGGATAATATTTGTGTTGGTGTCAGTGGGAGGACAGAGAACAGAGCGCAGTAAGAGGGGAGGGGGTGGGGGGGCAGAAAAGGGAGTGGCTTCCAATGCCTCATAAGGACGACCGTCTAAAAAGCAGAGGCACCTTGCTAATGTTAGTCCCCCCCCCCCTGCTTGATCAGCTTCTGCTCAAACATTCGCTGTAGCCTGGCAGCATGGCAGACTGCTTTCCTCTGCTTGCAAGGAGAAAAAGTTCTATGACAGCGCTGATGTCTGCAGCAGGGGAACCTTGGGCTCAAATTTCCTTACACGCTGTGAAAAGCGATCCACACCACAAGTCCACACCTCTTCCCCCCGGTTCAATATCCACAGCTGAAATACAAAAGACTGGCCTGTCATTTTGTATTAACCCAAGAAGAAGAACTATCCCACAGAGGCCCCGCTAACCGCTATCAGATCAGCTGATAATTACTTTTCTTTTATTACGCCATGATGGGGAGGATGACCCTGGTGTTGTGAAATGCACCTACTTAGTGAGCTGATAGATGCTGGCAACTAATTTGTAATCAAAAGGATGGAAAAATGATGATTGTTTATTAAATCTACAGTTGTGCAAATTGAAGCATAGCCTTGGAGCGGGGCAACACTGCAGCTTTAGGGCTTGTGGGGACGAAGAGACTGAGGGATTCCTCTTTGCTCTATTTATTTTCTGAATAAACAGTTTTTACACAGTGACTATCGATGTGAAGGGCTTTTATATAAGACTCCGAGCTCTGTGGAAGAAGCTTCTCTGAGAAAAACAGGGTTAAGTGTCATCCAAACTCCACACTGTTCTTCAGACACTTCAGACAGCCAGCACTAATGCAAACATCATCAGGTCAATAAAGTGCAGATCTACTCCTTGTCATGGCTCTGACTGCTTCTTTAAAATATCATAACTCTATTGAACAACAGCAACAGGGCAGAACTATTAAAACCCCATTCAGCCTCTTTAGGTCATGTAACTGAGAGTGCTGTGCAGTTAGCCTATATTCTGTTTCTCCAGGTAGAGTCACTTAGCTGTCTGGCATCTCCCCTACTCCCGTCACCATGTGGCGGTTGCATTGTAGCCCCCCAAACATACATCTGACCCCCCTTAGGGAGGCCAGAGCCCTGTGTGAGCAAGGTGATGACTAGTGTGGGTCAGCACAGGCTTGTTTACACATTACAGACCACACAGACAAGACACAGTTAAGACAGCATGTGTACACCATGTGTGTGTCTCAATTACAGACAGGCCATAACTGGTCAACTGCTTAGCACCACCACCACCAGAGATGAGAGGGAACGGTGGATCACTCAGGTTTTGTTACAGAAGATTTAGTGTATCGTTAACTACACTTTAACATACTACGAAGATAGCCTGAGCATTGCTGTCTCTATCTCACAACATGTAATAGAGATAATCTTTCAGCAGAGGGCTCCAGCATGGCTGAGCTGACAGAGAGGAGGAGAGTCAGGGATGTTTGCATCTTTGCATGATATTGCCTGCTTTGTTCATCTGGCAGTTCCATCCTGCTCAGCTTTTATTGAGACACCGTTGCGAGAATAAAATTGGAAAGCAGGCCAAAGTGGATTCATTGCCATAGCTGCATCAATAAGAGCTGTTTACGACTAACGTCTTGATTTTAGTACTGTTTTTTATTGTTTTCTAAGTAACTCCATCTTGAATTCCTTAAAGTAATGGAGTCTGAATATAAATGTAATGTTATCCGTCTTCTTTTGTTTTGCACGGAGTTGATGTTTTTCAAATAGTGCATTACTTCATGTTAAAAAAAAAAAGTGAATTTATTACAGCTCGGTAAGTCTCACAGTAAAGAAAAAAAAATTTGTTTTTACTTTAAAAAAAGCTTTCACCATTTTATAAAGTATTCTTGTATTAATGCACGAGTAGAAAATATAAATTCTAATTCTTTTTTTTTTTTTAAATGACAATAAAACTATAAATTTCCAACTAAATTGTTTGTGTATGTTAATAAATATAAAAGTAAATTGTTCAGGCACTCTTTCAATACTTTGCTGCACTGATAATTAAAACACAGCAGGGTGTAAAACAATCAGCCAGCACACACTTGCCTACAGCCATAATGTAAATATTAAATATAAACTATATGGCTAGCTGTTCTCACAGTTCACCACTCAGTCATTACTACAGCAGGGCAACTGCTGCACATCAAATTAATAATAATGGCACATAAGAGTCTGAGTCCTTTCATATCAAATTTGTGAATGTGTATGTGTGCCTCTATGTGTGTGTGTGTGTGTGTGTGTGTGACCACAAAGAAAAACAAACAAGCACACTACAATGCTAAATAGCCCTGAGAGCTGAGGGCACCTTTCAAGTGGCCGAGCCGACAGTGCACCCTCACATCTCCCAACCTAACCACACTCACAGGTAACAACGAGAGCTTTGATCACCCCAGAAATCTGGTTCCCAGTTCACATGCTCAGCATGCTCATTTTCCATAAGAAGGGCTGAGGAGCTGATATGTTTCTGCACAGGTATGCATGTGTATCAGTATCAGAGGAGGTTTTTAAAAGCTGCTAGGTTCCTAAGATTTAAGGACAGAAAGCCCCAGTAAGTGGTGGAGGACAAGTGGCTTTAAAGTCCATTACAGAAAGATAAAAGTTAATTTGTCAGTGTTGTGGCAGTGGCTCGGAGATTATCTTGGGAAAATGTTTGACATAAATAATTAGGGATGAGATGAATCACTGACATCGTCTGCGACATATCCGCTTCACTTTCTCATCAGCACCTGAAAACTAAATGATAACGCTTTAGTGACAAAATACCAAATCAAATGAGGAGCTACACTTGCAACAACACATGTGTACATGAATTAAAAGCAGCACTTTGGTCCAAATGAAACAATATTTCAGAGTAAAATATGGAAAATATGAATTTAGATGATCATTTTAGTAGAAGATAATGTATCATTTTTATTTTTAAAAAAATATTTGTAATGAGGCATTATGTTGCTGCTGAGATAAGGTGAAAAACAATGACTGTGAACTGGCATGGCCTGTTCGCATGGCAGTGGCTGCAAGTGTCTCTTCTCTTTACAATATGACAAGATATCAGTCCAAAAATAGATCAGAGCAATAATAACTTATCAAAGATCAGAAGATAAAGCACATCAGAGCAACTGTAATATCCACACTGCAATGTAAAACACAATCATAATATGTAAGTACAATATTATCATTATTATTATTGTTGTTGTTATTATCATTAACAACATCAATAATAATAATAATAAAACATTGTCGTATTTGTCATTGTTGTTGTGTAGGTGTTACACTATAAATATGTTTTAATCATATAACCTTAAATATTAATATTAGCCATAATTATAAAATATACATGGAAATTTTAATCATAGTTATGAAAGGACAACATTTTACAGCCACTGAACTGCTGCATCCTGTCATCACTTCGCCTCAAACCCCTAAACTCGACAGTAGAAGAGAAAAACAAGAGACAGAAAACTTGAATGGGACAGAAATGTCTTACCTGGTCCCTCTGGATGCATGGCAGAGAGGTCCGGCGATGTGACTTACTGTTGGACTGACTGTGTGCCATGTCTGAGGCTATCACAGAACTGGACCTCCTGCGCCTTTTAAATACAGGGATCTCTTCTCTAGCTCCAGTCACGGGGGTGCAGCCCTCCTTGTGTCTCCCTTGGTTGGGAAGGAGCTTGTCAGCATACCTCGCCAGCAGGATGCCCAGCACTCCAACGAGGTACGCTACGTACGGTCTCCAAGTGGCCCGTACTTTGTGCAGCGAGAAGAGTGAAATAGTCCTGACTACGCTGATGAAAACGATCACAGATATGCCCTGATTCAGCCGTGCTACCATGAGTGCGCCGGTGGCCACGCAGACGAGCACGACCACGGCCGCTGTAGTGAATGAAAACAGCTGCTCATCTGTCCCGTCCAGGAGAGACCACGCCGCTGCCTCGCCCAGGTGGCACAAGGTTAGGAGGGAGAGGGCGGTCTGGATTAGTACCCCGCAGCGGATTAAGTACACACCGACCCAAAAGAAGGCACATACAAGGGTGAATAATGGCGAAACCACACTCCAGCAAGTTTGCAACAGCTCCGCCGCGAAGCCTGAAACGAAGTGAAGGGGAGACGATAAATGCGAGAGTGTGTTGTCAGCGCTGCTGCTGCTGCTGGCTTCAGCTTTCCAGTCTGCACATTTGACCAGCAGAGCGAGAAAAACCGAAAGCGACCCCACACACACCGCACTCCGGAGTCTCTGGGAACTCCATATTTTTGTGAACATTAGCCTCACCCACGACTCGTAGTCTCGGTCACGGCACAGTGGGATGACACATGTTTTCACATAACCATTGCGATCCGGTGCGCTAAAGCTTTTTTCATGAGTGCTGCTGCTCTGCGCACCGGTACTGTCAGATTCTGCAGGCATCGCCATCACTCATGGCAGATATGAAGTATGAGGAAGTCTATAATGCATCTATAACAGCGTGGTCATGGGACAGGACAAGGAGTTAGTGACAAAACAAACATTTATTGTACGCATAATGGGAGAAAAAAAAGTGCAGCGAATACGCACAGCTGCGTCTCCATTTACGCATGGAGACGTACTGCCACTGGGAGCATTCTCTTTTGTTTTCCCAGGTGCGAGTGAAGGAACTTCCGAATGACAAAGTAACTCAGATGTTACACAGATCTAGGGCACTGCTTTTCCTGCACACACGCGTCCTGTTTTGCCCTCCTCTGTGGCGCGCCGTCCGTTTCACTTCTGCTGTCATCCTCTTTGCTTTGTGGCACCACGGCCCGTTCCGCGCAGCAGCAGTTTCTGCATAACATCAGTACCGTTCAGTGACCAATCCAGCGATAAAAAAACGCGCTCTCTCTTTGTTGTTTAGCCACTTCCCGGTCTATACTGAAATTGTAGAGGCTCCCGTTACTCTCCAGGATAAAAACGCTGCTCAGGAATTTAAGCTGGTCGAGTGTCTGTCTGGTTTGGAGCTCGTCGTTTTGAAAAGGCATATGCGAGTGTTTTGTCACCAGCTTTCCAACCAGCCGTGAGTCTTAGCTCATTCACACCCCCGAGTTCCGACTCCACACAGGGAGCAACATACTGCAGCAGCAGTGAAACCCCCCAAACCCTTCCTCAGACAGCCCAGCAGGCGTTTTCTCAAAAGGGAACTTCTTTTCTCGAAAAATGTATATTTATTATGTGTTTTTTCGTTATTTCTTATTGGAATTTAAACTGCAGAAGAACCTGTTTTTGTATAAAATGTGTTGACCTATATTTCAGTGGCTTCCTCTCTAAACGGGATGGTGTTTTGAGAAACATTTTAAGCCACATTAGATCTCATGAGAGTGCATTTTGATTTGTGGTTTTTGGCGTAATATTTTTTTTTTTTTTTTGCAAGGTTACCAAGCCAAACTGAAGGCTTTAAACAGCCTTGACATAAATTCACTTTTAATTGGGGAGAAATGTGTGTGAATGCTGAAGTGGGATGTCTGTTTTGCAGTAAAATTCCCAGAATAGTCTTGTGGTTGCCCTCCAGCTTGACTCTTAATGTCCCCACACTCACCAGGTCATTGAAATATTCATCTCACTTTAAGTGTCACTGATGATGTGTTGCGTCACAGTTGCACAGTTTTCCATCAATGTCTCAGCGCAGAAAATCTTCAGTACATGTATTCACAGTTCGGGAGGTAAACATGTGTTTTCTCAGATGCCCATGTAACACTCTCATGGGATCACACCCTGTCACATAAGGTGGATACATGCACCATATGCAAATGCACTGTGTAGTTAGACAGTCTCTTATCTCTTTCCTTTTCTCTCTGTCATGCACACTTTTATACTGTACATTGAACCCTGAAGCTTTTCGACATCTGGTCCTCTAACAGCAGCATATCAATGAATACAAATCTTTCTAACAGACAACGCTCTGGTCATGCTATGCTCTTGTTTCTACAGCTCCACGCTCTTTCGTTAATTTATGGGAAATCCTGTAACTGTCAAAATGGACAAACAGCACATTTAGCAGGACTCATGTCTGTGAAGCCGATGTTCCTGAAATCATCTCTATACCTGCGTGCATTCGCCCAGAGACAGGTCAGTGTGACTTTTTCTATCCATCGGTGGAGACAGTCCTGTGCATCCCTTGTCAGTTGTGATTAGCAGAGGGCAGGGGGAGGGAGAAGAAGCGCTAACAGGGAGAGATAGGAGCAAAGAGGAGGCCAGGTCCTGTCCATCACCTCTTAGCCCATATTCACTGAGTGCCAGACAGCCCTTTCAATGCAATGTATCACAGAGGACAGCTGCCGGTTCCAAGTGTGAGCAGATTTTTTGCGACAACATCTGTTTTTTTCAGATTATCAGAGCCTGTAGGTAGGTTTTTATTTTTGGGGAGCTGAAACATTACCGCTTCATCTGACTGGTTTGCTTCATGATGACAGAAACAGAAACATTAGCCCTTTGCAAACTGAAGATAAGAGCAAGACAAAAGAGAAAGGAGATGAAATTAGTCAGAAAACAGGGATATACAGGCATCCAGTTTATTTCATGTTCATTTGAGGACACTACTGGTCCTCTGCCAAAACTAACTGAGAAAAAAATATATCTGTGTGAGGTAATGTAATATAAAACGATGCAGATTATGTTACAAGATAGGGGAAAAAACGAAAAAAAAAGAAAGAACTATGCAAAATGTGTCCTAGAAGCTACTATCCAGCATCTCAGGACAAGATCATTGGAAAATTGAAAAAAAAAAAAAAAAAATCCTTTCGGTTGTTTCTACAAACATGTCAAGAGGCCATTTTGAATTACCCGTAAGAATTTTAACAACGAGGGAATTCACACGTAACCGTCTTACCCTATTTGGCAATGCCACGGTCCATTGTAAAAGAGGAATCTTTAATGGGGAGCAATTCATCAGACATCTGGTTTGGATGTTGCATTGGGGGGCAGTCATCTGATGTGACCTTGCTCAGACCTATGCTGGCCTCTGGGGCTGCGGATGACAGATCTGATGTATCATTCAGGAAGTGTGAAGATCCAAGGCCCTGTTTCCTACAGAGTTGTTTACCAGTGAACCACTTCACCCTGCAGCCCCTATTCTCTGCTCGTATCCAACAGGAAAACGAACTGATGACATACCTCACGCTTGATTTACACCTCGGGCAAATCAGGATGTAAATAGTTTTCAATGGTCTTGACTATATCCATACATCACAAACAGCTGTCTGTTTGATCACAGGAATAGTAATAAGACACGAAAAAGGCAGATAGAGTCATCAAATGTTAGATTATCTATACATGATATACATTATTATATACATTAAGACATGAAAAACAGTCAAGAGAAAGAAAGAACAGAAGAAAGAACGAGCGGCTGAATGAAGTGATGGAAACAAGTTTACATTGTGTTTGGCACTTGTGTGCAGAGTGAGATCCATTCTGTGTGTTTACCAGCCCTCATGGGCAACGGTCGGCTGAAGGCCAAGTTTCCACTGAGGTGCTGTGGACACCCATCTGCACACACACACACACGCACACACTCACACCACCATCATACACACAGACATGCATCTGTACACACTTTCATTTCATCTGTCCATTTGCATGTACATACGGTTGCACAAGCGCCCGCAGAACAGAGGCATTACATGCTGATCACTCGAGGAATCAACAATCCTCCATTCTCTTCATAAACAAGCATCTGCCCTGATACATTGTTAAACAAACTGTAATTAGTCCACGCTATCTTGTATTACACGAACAGAGCAAAAATGGAGCAGGAACCTACAGCAAGAGTCAACTGCATTATGTATGAGTCTATGTCGATGATTTCAACTAAATGTTCCCATTATCAGATCATGTAGATTCGAGGGATTCACAGGCACAAAAGAGCTAAATGGATTTAGTTAGATAAAAGTTTATAAATCTTATATATACTGACATAAAATGCCCAGGCCAAATATGAAGAGACAAAGCAATACTATTAATAATTGTAATTGCAATCACCCTACAGTGATTAATTAAAAAAATATGCAAATCACTGATTAACTGTAGACGAGGACTTTATCTTGAAGAAAGGTTATAAGATATCACACCAAAACAAGTATGCACATGCAAAATAACACAAACACAAATAACGGTTTAGCAGATTCTTTTGGCAGGTAAAGAAGCTAGTGTGACTCACACTATCTAACGAAAAAAAATAAAATACTTTACTGACTTACAGTAAAATGAAAAATTTATTTGTAGAAAAAAATATCTTTTTAGACTCTCTATCATATAATCTCAATCCGATCAATCTCAAGACTCTGACAGATTCAGGTAAAAAGGTTGTATGTGTCTCCACTATGCACAGCCAGAACATGTATACACTAGCACGGCTCAGTTTTTCGGAGAATGATGGGGAAGAATATTGGGGTTGAATTAGAAGACGGTTATTTAATTCAATGGTGTGGGTGGGAGTACTGCGGGCAGGGAAAGAGAGACGTTGAAACACTGCCTGAGATGAATAATGCAATTCCAAGGTTTGAGTGGGAAAGGAACCACACATTTTATTGCATATATATTCAGGAGAGTTAGGAAAGTTGCATGTATGAGTTTTGAATATTTCAGAGCAAAGTTTTCAAAGCTGTTCTGTCACCATAGTGCACTTAGACCATGTGGCAGCGAACTGGCGTGGGACGTGGTGCTTGTATTAGACACTAGATATACGCTTGAGCCCGGGATTTATGTTAATCCAGGGAAACTGCGAGAACTTGTGTTATATGTCTCTGTCTCTCTTGTTCTGCGGAGAACAGATTTACTTCCTGAGCCTTCTCAAATAATGCAAAATAAAACTGTAGATCATGGCTTGACACACCAGGCAGCCCAGTGTAATTGGTCTGTGTTTGTTCAAGACATGCCAGGAAAAACACCGGCCGTCCACCTTGTATGAGAGTTGTTCAGCGCACAAAAGTCAGCTTTCATATGGGCATCTGGGACAGCCGAGAAAGGCCAAGGGAGCTGACTGCTCACTTTTACTTTTTCGACGTCAGTTTACACGTTTTCCTAAACATGAGGAATGCTGTTGGGAGCTCAGGTCCAAGAAACAGATCCTTAGGCTTTATTCACTTCAGGGAAACAGGGGGTCATGGATAAAGTGCTTCACGGCAACTTTCCAGTCAGGAAAAAAGGATGAGGGTAATGGACAGCCTTTTCCAAAAGCATAATCACAAACAACAATCAAACAAATTTTTATTGACTGGAGCATACTTCAGCCTTGTTTTGTATGTTTAAATAACTAAGTACCTGGAACAACCCTCAAAAGAAATCTTTATCGTTGGGAGAAACTGTGGAACTTTTTGATTTTCATCAACTGAAGGATCACAAGGATCTTTATGGGACAAAATCCCATGATACTCGCTGATGAAAGTCTATCCGAGTGAGTCTCAACCTGAAAACAAGTCTGTTTTTCAGGCTTTGAGCAGCTTTGAGAGACACAAATTTGCCAATTCAGTGACCTCTCAATGCTTCACTGTGGATCTTTGGTTTCTAGTGTTCTCAATTCACCTGGGGACACATAACAATGATAGGTATGCACAGACACCTGGTTAGCTAACAGATTACTGATAATGTACTATTGATTGCTAATGTAGCTAAACGTAACAACTGCCTCACATTGAGTGTGGAGTATGAGTTTGCCAATTCTTACATATTGTACCTTTAAATGTGAAGGAAGTAGTAGGCTAACATTACCAAAGATTAACTCAACATAAAGTAGTTCAAAGCCAGCACCAAAACAGGAGACAGACAAAGTTAGCAACAACGTGGTAAACATAGTGGTGCATTTAGCAGTTATTTTCCTCTGGCGTTGGTGGAGACCAAAAAAAAAAGACTAAAAACACTGTTGGTGTATGAATGTCAACAGAAGAGATAAAGCTTCGTGTTACACGAATGATCAAAATAAGTTCCAAGCAGTGAGGATTACAGATTTTAAATCGACCACAAGAGAACACTGGTACTGAATTAGTCGCCTGTATCGACAGATAGCCTGAGTTTAGGTATTGAAATCAGGAGAGAAAGAGTTTGGAATCACTGTATCCCTACATAAAAAGCTAAATTATCAGCGTATCAAAGCTGTGTGTACAGTAATAATTCAGTGACATTAAATTGCCAGGCTGGCTATCCACTTTATCCTCCTGGGGTGTAAATATGCTATTGGAGAATGTGTCTGGCTGCGTAGGGAGGACTTCATACAGAGAAGAATCTGAAATACATGCTATTGGTCTTTCAAATGCCAGACACAAACAATCATCAAGGATGAACCTACGGAACAATTTAGGGTACCACTCAGAATCAGCCAACAGCTGCGAGCTTTCAGTAAAGCATGCAAGTCAACTTTCCTCTCTCGAAGCCAAATCCTCCGAACTTCACCAGACGTTCATAAAAGTCAGTTTTTTTCTGAATCGCTCGTCAGGTGATTTACTGTAAAACACGATTTTAACTCGGCGATGAAAAGGGAAAGATGAGGGTTTTTAGCTTGATGTTGTTGGCTGACCTGTGGAGCGTTGGCGCTCGGAGAAGCAGACAAAGACAGCAGATGGGCAAGCTGGCACCTAAACAGAGGGAGAGGCAGAGGGAAGACAGAACACCACCGCAGACTTCCTGTCCCTAAGAAAGAAACAGCAGCAGACTCTGCCACGTCCTGGCTCTGTCCAATCAGATCACATCGCACATGGCTGGTCTTCATCTCTCGATTCTGACAGCCTTTCTCCCCTTATGTTTCTTTATAACTTTTATTTGGGGGAGAGGCTTTTAAGCTGCCATGTATCCCCCGCTGTTTGTACCGTTTATCCTGGTTGCCATCACAGTGCATGGCGCCGGCACACATCAGACTGTTCTTGGATTAGAGAAGAGGAGGAAGTGATCTATAAAGTGTGTGGTCCCTCAAGAGGAAGCGCTCACTCTCTCTTGTTCCCTCCTCTATCAATAACATTTTATGGGAAACACCTACACAGTTGATACCCTAAACAGAGACTTTTAAGGCAACGTCTTTGGCTCTTAAATTGAGAATATAAAACATCCATCCCACCCCTTCATTTTTCTCCTTTCATCAACTGAGGTGGGGTAAAGGGGGGAGCGGGGGTTGGTGGTGGTCAGCATAAAAATCTCCCTTTAAGAACAGCGCAAGGACAGTTGTGTAGATGTGTAGACTGCAACAGACTTAAAAAGCCCTATTTAGTCTTGCGCAGTGGCTGTTTGACGTCATTTAATGGAGGAAAGGCAGTCTTAAGTAAACTGACAAAAATGAGAAACCTCTCTAACAGCTTACAGTTGTCATGTGGTTAAGCCTGAGCATTGTAAACATCAGGGGGAAAATCGTACATGATCCTCGCTGCTCACGAGCCTCTGCAGAGTACAATATGTGCTGTAAGTTAAGTTTTAACACAGCAGGATTCTACAGGCTATTAATTATTTACCTCATAACACTGGAATGAAATGCTTTTTTTTTTTTTTTTTTTTACTTCATAATACCTTAATGCCACGGCATAAAACAGGCAAATCCAGATGTGCATGCAAGAACTGGATTGAAGGAAGAGAAAATGCTAGGATACCACTCATAGTTTGGAATTAATTACTATATATTATATATATTGTTATTGTTATTAGTGTAAAACAGCAAATGCAGCTTCTTTTTAAAGAATTGTGCAACCTAAGCGACACCAAAAAAAAAAAAAATCCACAAGTTGCTGCAACAGTTGTTTTAAGATTTTGAGAAGTTTAGACAAAAATGCCAAACTAATGGTTGCAAACATGTCTCGTATTTGTTGAACTACTTCATCCTTCTCGTGTTTTTCCTGCATAAGTTGTTTTTTTTTTCTTTTCCAAGTGTCAAGCCGCTTTTTCTCAGTTGGTCAAGTATTCAAACTCCAAATATGTTTATTATATCACCATGGAAATCGACACAAACACAATACCATGAAGCAGAAGCATTTGACTGGATTAATCTATAAATGCAGTGCTTTGTTGGTAATAGGGATTTGTCTGACTGACGTTGTTTAAACAGATATTCAGAGTTGGCACAGAGAGCGGACGTGTGTTTAATTTACCATGAAACCCCTTTAGATTTCATCACTGCATTTTAAGGCATGAAATTAGACAAATTAAATTTCATGAATCAAAGCTGTAATACTCATCTGTTACTGGATGTTAAGCTTTGTCTGATTCCTTTGTTGTTTAGAGCTAAAGAGATTTGGTTCAATTGACAGAAGGCACTTGTGCCCCAGGATACACTGAACATTACCCTGTGTCAGGAGTGTTTATAAGAGCCTGGTGCATGCACAGACACTCTGTACCAGCAGATCCCTCTTGGCCTTTAAAGGCAAAGCAAGCGGTGATACATGTTATTGTTTAAATAATGATTGAGAACATGTTTTAAGTTGTGGTCTGAGTTGCCCCAAACTGAACTACGATAACAAAATTATCAACATTCTTAGCAAGAAAAGGTAAAAAAAAAAACGATCATGTACTTACAAAATATGTTACATCACAGTCTGTAAGTATTTTTGCTTGAATTTGTGGGTCTAAGGTGAAGCAAAGGACATCAGTGTCACCTGGACTCTCCTCCGTGTCTTCTGTAATCTGTGTTGACATGCTTTCTTTGATGAATACATTAGTAAACTTTAGAACAATCTCCTATATTCATTTCTTTTTATGTTTTATGACATTTCTGCTGACTTCTGTGTGCCGTGACGCAACAAACGCCTCACTGTTTCTTCTTTCTCTTTCAGAAAATGCCAACCACGCTACAGACATGAGCCAAATTCCGCAGAATATACGGCGCTGAAACATTTCTCCGGGTCTGCATTATGCACAAGTTATTCACGGCTCACTGGGAGCTTTCAATAATTAAAGTGCTAAAATGGCATATGTTTAAAAATTTAAACACCCCCCCTTTTGCTGGACTTGTGCACTGCACTGTTCCTCTCACTATCCTACCAGTGCGATGTTCATGGGGGATGTGTCATATGCTGGAGTCACTCATAGAGGATACAAAAACATTATTCTCACACAAAACAAGACAGGGGTTTAAGAACAAAAAGTAAGTAAGATTTAAAAAATGAATAAGAAAAGAAATCAAGTCCAGGATTTGGATCTATTGTGTAATTTAATTTTTTTTTTCAAATTTTCTATGTTATCAATATTTGATTATAATAATGAGTTCTCTGTTGGAAACAAAAGATGTTGGTAACAACAACGTTTGATGATGGATTTTAAAATATTAAGATAAAACTACATTAATGGATTTAATAATTTAGCTAAGCTATCATCAGAAATCACATCAAACAAATACTGTTTCCTGTACAGCAAAAACCCCTAAAATTACAAAAAATAGGAAACTGGAAAGAGTGAATAAAGTATCCAGAGGAGAGGCGATGGGAGCCGCTGAAGTGTGTCTTATGACTGTGGTATCAGATTAAAGGTTAAATGACTTCCAAAGGCCAAGGTCATTTCCTGTCTCTACTTCCTGGTACTTGGACTTTTCCTGCACCTCTCCACTCCTCTTGGCCTACACTGTACTGTTCCCTGGGGAGAGGGACTCCATGTAGTCCAAGTGGTAAAAAAAACCAAAGACTTTGAGCTCTCAGACAGACCAAACCATCAGGCCCTTGCTCTGATCTAATCTGTGCTGAGCATGTTATTACTCTGATGCACAAGGAAAGTGCTCCTACCACTACGCATACACTCTAAGTTTGGCCTCCGCGGCCAGATAAGGCTACAACTAACTAACCACTCAGGAATTCAAAGATAAAAGTCTTTTAGGACAACGTTTGCCTGTGGATGGCTGTATGAGCATGTAACCATGGCCAAGTGTGCGTGACAAAACGAGCCCGCAGCTACATTTGCATGTGTATGAGAGCGTTTTATATTTGTTAGTATGTGCTGTTGAGTGCACAAGCACATCATGTTTGGCTGATACAGCCGGCGCACCATCTGGGAAGAACATACTCAGTATTTTCACATTTCCTTGGCTGGATATTTTGCTGATCCATGATGACTGGCAAAGAAGCTGTATGTAGTTTCCATTGCATGCAGAGGAAGAAACACGCTTGCTGTGTAGTGTGCTCTGTAGGAGACACTGACATCATGTGATTTCATTCACTGACTTTGGGCTGAACCCAAGGTAAGCCTTTAAAATTCATACGCAGCCAAGGGTGTAGCAGAACCTATACACAGGTATCCAGTATATACCCACTATGGATATAGTATAGCAAAAACTAGCATGAGGTCTGGGTCCGTGTCCATCAATCAGATGGAAGTTGGGCTGCAGCCGATGAACTCATGTTATTTTCCAGCTCTTCTTTGAACATGCTTGACTTAGCGATGCATTGGCAAACGTATTTAGCAATTGTGTCGTTTATTTTAAAAGGTTAAGCCTCTCACTTGACTTAGAAATATGGTAATGTGAGACTAAGTAAAGTCCAACGTGCACCGACAGTGCAGGATTCCCAATTAATTTAATTGAGAAGGTCTTGGAAAAAAAATATGCTGACTTGAGAAGTTTACATTTCATATAGACATCTTGTTGATACACTTCAACAAAACTATGGCTTTTTGTAAATAAACAGAAGCAGTTTCAGGAGCAGGACTGTTCTCCTCACAGTCCTGTAATATTGGGGGATGTAATTTTATACACACGAAGCTGCCTCCATATTAAGGCCCTGACATTCGGTTTACCATTCCGCTCTGAGGTTCATTACTGTTGATAATTACAACACTTACTTCTGAATTTTATATAACAAGGTTAATTGGTCTTCCCTGACTGAGTGATGTAATAATTACTGGTATTTATTCATCTATACAGCCATAGTTGGAATATGATATAATATTGTCTTATATTTTATTTTTTGGAATTAACTGCTTTAATTATAAACACACTGATCTCATGCACAATTCTGCAAACCCACCTACAAATCAAAACATGTATGCTCCTCTCTGCAGTACAACTACTGTACACTACATACTGTACACTACCACACAATGGCAACACACTGCAGTGATGGTGGCGCATAAAGTACACCCTGTAATTTAGCGACATTTTCCATTATCTCTGAAATCCTAATTTCTCAGTTTTTGGGGCATTAGGATTAATTCTGACTTTGGGGACAGGTAACTGTATATATTATATATTTAAACTATTTAAACTAATATCAAAAATATTAAATATATTAAACAAATATTAACAATAGACGAGGTAATACTGACACTTAATCGGTCAAATCTAAATTATGGCACGTCTGTTAACATATTGACCGAGTCAACGCGGAGGCATTTTCAATTTAGAGGTCACACAAGTCACAGCTAATAGAGTTCTGTGAGGATTACCAAAACTTAATTAAGATTAATCGTAGCATTTATTCCTCCCCACTTAGTGTATAAATCACGCGTGACAGCACAGTATTGAGTCTAGCTGCAGGGCTGGTGGTTATAACTATAGTACGCTGACATCCACACACAAAGCCTCTTGAGGCAGGTGGTTTTAGGCTACAGGGATTTTGACAGGCTCCATTAGACAACACTTGACTCTGACATTGAGGAGTAAATGCAGACTGGATCTCCCAGACCCCCCTGGGTCCTGTTTACCTTTCAGACCACACTAGACGATAGTCTATGTGACAAGGGAGAATGTGAGAGATACAGTCATACTAACACAGCAGGACACCCAATGAGGTTATAAAACAATGTCACAACAACTAAGGGACAAAAGGGTAGAAATGAGACATGTAAGACTAGTACAACGGTGTTAACAGTTTTACCAGTTATATTATAACATTTAATTGATGCCATGATCTGCATACTGATACATTTTTCAGTTTTGGGAAGGGGGCGTATTTCTGAACACTAGGTCACCCTGACACACCATCAATTTTCTTCTGTCGGCACTTCCGTCTTTAGGGTCGAATCTACATAGGAAACTTTCCAGATGGCCTGTGGTGTGTCTCTGCAGCAATCAACAAAGGAATCTGTTTGGTTAGCAATTGTACGATTAGATGGTTTTTAGAGCATTTTGTAAGAGACTGTATTTATTGCCGGGGAAAAGTCTAATGTTGAAAGTGGAGAAGATAAAGTCAAGGGATGAATAAGACTACCTCCGTTTCTGAGGAGCATCTCTTCACTAATCTTAGAGATTTATTATTGTGAGGCTATACAGTGCATCATAAAACCGGTTCCACTCTGTAAAATATTATATAATTATAGCAACATTGCTCTATTGGTGTCTCAAAGGAAGAGATCAGCCTCACAATAACTGAACATTAATTCAGAAAATTGTGTTAAACATTGAAACACATTTTCAGGTTTGAACTGAGGTTATTTGTTTCTGTAATAACAGGCCAGAAGTTTCAAAATGATGAAAAATCCAGGCTTGTGTCCATTAATCAACAATCGAATCAAGTTAACTCGGTTATCTACGTACAAGGAACAGGGCCCGCAGCCACTGCTAAGGGATAAGGTAACTTATAAACGTTTTCTAAATTCTTTAATTGTAATTTGTTAATGTCTTGAATTAAACAAAATCAACAGTGTTTATTGCTCAGCCAAGCTCAGTTAGGATCACCAGACCCCGTGTGTTAATTATGTTTAGTTTATTTTCACCAGCAGAGAGACAAATGTGTTTTGGTCAACTTCCACCTTCAAGAGTCCACATCATCAATGCATCTGTTCCTTCTCCAGATAACAAATCTCAGACCTACGAAACAAACACACACTTTAACAAGACTTACAGTAGATGGATCTTGGCACTGGGCCTCAAAGAAGCTGCGCAAATGAGACAAATCAATACAGCAGTGCATATGAGACTGCTGCTGCAGCAATTGATAGCTTTTGATTCATTAATCGTAATCAGATTTTCTCTTTGATCACTATGCAATAAACTTCTACACGGAGCCGTTATTTGTCTTCTCCACACTTCTAACTGCATGACCACTTCAAATTGAAAACAATGTGTCTGAGGCTAAGAGAGGTTTTCTCGTCAGTGATGGTGGTAAATGCCAGAGTGGCTTTGTTTGAAAATCCATTAAATACTGAAGTGTAGTTCATTTTTAGGGGAAAGAGGAGAGGAGAGCTCCTCACAAGCCACAGATCACCTACACAGATATTACAAACACCTTGGACACAAGCTGGGCTTAATCTGAACCAGAGGTTTTCTAACTGTGATGCAGTCGTCTTGATTTTGATGGAGTGTCAGAGTTTGCAAAACCCCTGATCTAAGCAAATTAGGATCCAACTAACAATTAATCTAGTTTCGGTTCAAATTTAACACTAATTTTCTTATGCACATGAAAAATAGCCTGTCAAGGTCATGCAGCAGCTTGACGTTTGTTTTTGTTTTTTCTTTTTTGTGCATGCGCGAATTAACAAGACTGCAATGAAGCAGTCTTTATCAGATTATCATTCACAACATACCAACAGCGATACCACAGTACACATCCGACATCACTGCACTCCTCTTCAGCTATTACTGTCAAATTCATTTGATTCAGGCTCTCTTCATTTCAGTATTAGAGTATTCACTGGAGATGAAGTCTTATAGTTGCTGACAAGGCCTTACTTGACAAAGTTTCACTGAGCTGGCAGAGATGATAGATTCTGTTGGTCACACTGTTTTTCCAACATCCCTATTTGGCTGTTCTGACCCTGTCATTTATAATGGCCCTATTCCATGTTTAATTCATACAAGCCCCGCAGAGTGGGGCTCCATACAGGAAGCTGGCTTTACAGGCGACAGCCATTCCACTTTCCTGCCTCAGATATTGTATCAAGACAAAACTCAGGGCCAAGATTTATGGTCAAACGTGAGGGATATGCCAAGCCCAGCCCTGATAAACCTCACGTTTCAGATCAGCATGCTAACGGCTTAACAACTTCTCCCAGCTATTCTCCGAAGCGTTTTGCAATTACATCCTGAATGTAAATCTATGCATGGGATGTATGTGACACAGTGTAAACACTAATCAGTTATTCTGGAGGCTTTATCTGCACAGAGCTACTGTGTGGTGGCAGTAGCTGGGTTCCTTCCAAGTTGCATCAGAGAAACCCTCACAGAGGTGCAGTCTCTGTAGCCTAATTAGGCGCTCCAGTAGCTGCTGTCAACAAAGGGCTTCAAAGCAAGGGTTCAAACTTATGATCTATCTAAATATTTCTTTCATGAAGCCCCCCATCATATCAGGGCTCCTATCACAAAAAAGGTCAGTGAGAGAAAGGAGGAGGAGAGACTGGAATCAGGTGGTGAGATTGAGCCAATGAATGTGAGCGTGACCCCTCAGAGAATTTGAAGCGCTTTTGTGCATGTCATGAGCAGATCCGGGGGGACTTCTGTGATGCATGAAAAATGTCTTTTCATCTGTCCTCACTTGCACTCTCTGATGCTGCACAGCATTGCTCGAATGGTCAAATCTGGCTGAGAGTTTGTTGTTGCCACCACATTACACATTATTGAGTAGATGTTTACAAGTTGAGACAAAAAATTCTCACCCTAAAGGTTCATCTAAAATATTTCCTTTACTATTTTTCATACTAGCCTATATATCCACTTTTTTTGGCAAAAAAATATTTGAGGGCTTGCATAGGCCACAAAGAAAAAAAAGGCTTACCTAAAGAGCGAGCGCTGCGGTTCAGCAAACATACTGTACAAGCAATCCTTCATAACAATCCACATTCTGCAGGGAAGAATTAGCCTACATTGCTCAAGCTGAGGGTGGAAAGATGGTTGAGAGTGAGTGCTACAGACATTCTTGGAGTGTTAATGTCATCATGATGGCCTGACCATAGGTCCGCAAACTGACAGACCATCATCTGCATCTGGCCTCCAGGCACGCTTGTGGTCCGGTGTCTCTCAAGAAAGTAGCAGAGAGAGAGAGAAATCTGCAGTTGTTTAAAGGTTACATAACGCAATATTTGGAGGTGATCTATATCTTAGAAGGACTGTGGCAGCGGCGGTGATGGCGATGGTGGTTGTGGTCAGGCTGGAAGATTCTAATCACATACCAGCTCAGAGTCTACTGTGACCGAAAGCATGTATGTTAAATTTTCCAACATGAGAAGAACATCAACAAGAAGAAAAGAAATTCATATAAGAATTCAGTTTCACCAAATGTAAAGGGACGTGAGCAACATACTCACTCTCCACCTCCCTCATGATCTCATGTAAAAGATGAAATAAGACAACATGATGCAATGAAAAAAATGCCAGGGGGCTGTGGAGAAGCTCTTGATATTGAGACATGGATGCATGCACAAACAGTCATATGCACTCACACATTAGTGTATGCAGTATATATGTCTGTGTAAGGCCCCAATTAAGACGTACAATGCCTTTTACTGTTGTCCCTTATTTTCTTACTTTTATCTCCCACTGAGAACGTTGGTTTGTGTAACATACTGTGTGGCTGTTTTGGCCAGGATTTCAATCTCAAGAGACTATACTGGTTAAATAATGGTTGAATAAAAAAAAAAAAAAAATCAAAATAAGACAAAACACTCATTCTCACTCTCACTCTCACAGACACACACACACAAATATTCACAACAATGAGGCATATGATCACACACAGAGAACATTCCAGGCGTGCAACTGAGCCAACAAGCTACGCAAAAAGCCACGTTTGAGACATAGACACCCGACCACACAGTGAGATGTTTTCAGAAAACTGATGTCCAAGCCCTCCCGAGTGAGGCAGATGACAGAATATTACATTCAATCTTTTTTTTTCTACAGTTTTATTCAGTGTTTAGCCAGTAACACAAACTATAACAGTAGCCATTCATTAACTAAGGTCTTGCCATTCAATATGTGGCTCTATTCAGAATGTATCTATAAGAGATCAATAGCCCGCACATAATCACAGTAGATAATTAGCACGATACTTAACAAGTAATAATTCAGATGACCGGAATTTCTCAAAATGGATAAATAAAACATTTCAGTAAAAACATAATGACAGCGGGAACACAGTTCACCAAAGTGCCATAAAACATAGAGCACTTTTCCCAGACTTCATATCAACAGTCTGCAATCAGACCGCACACTTCCTCTCAGACTTCCATAAATAAAGTGTTGTTTGTTAATTCTGCTCTCACAGATGAACGCTGTCGGTTTTCATCATAAGTATGTTCTTTTCATTCACTAACAGGAGCTCCTCCTACTCTGCTTATGGATAGAAACAATATAAATAGATTTAAAATGTTAAAAAAACAAATAATGTGATGCAAGGGTATGGTACTACTTCATTGTAACTGTACAACTGAGAGTGCATATAAAGTAAGTAGTATCAGTGATCCCATCCATGGTAATGCTGGCAGTCGTTTAATATCTAAGGTATATAATACAGAGTTTAAGTTACTTTTAAAAAAACATATTATCAAAGGTTTCATTTGATATTTTCAAAAGCAGATCTTTTTTTTTGGTTAAAAAAAAAATCCATTTTTAAAAGCGACATACAATAAAAGCAGAAGCATTGCTCCCAAAGCAAACAACAAAGACAGTTTTTATCCTTTTCAGTGTCTTTATCATAAGAATGTAATACAGGGGCTAGACTCAGATGAGCAAAGGATGCTGTCACCATAATCAACCCAGTCAGAACTGGAAGCATGTGTCATCAGAGGAAGACTTAAGGTTATCGTAGTTCAGGATGCTCTGCTCTCTCATTTTCTCTGTCTATCTCTCTGTCTATCTTTTCCCCTTCCTTTCTCTCGGCGTCCCCAGCGTCCTCCCACAATGCTGTGAGCAAACAGACCCTTTCCATCAAACTCTGCTATCTCTAAATGCCAATCAAATAGAAAGAAGAACTGTAGGCAACACATTTTAAACAACCATCATTGTGTCAGCTGCAGATGAACCATGGGCGGGACACAGGAGATGTTTTGTCCCAAAGTCCTATCAAATCATAAGACCCTTTGAATTTGAAATAGTGACTACAAAAAACAGCAGCACTACAATCACCTGTAGGCCTGTAGAGCCAGCCATCTAAATAACACCCTGTTCCAAGTAGCTCCATGCTTCACCAACATGAGAGAATGCATCAAAGCAGAAAAACAGAGCCATTAAAGTGGTGACAATTATTGCCAGGAGGCACAGTGGATAGAGCTGTCAGTGGACACAACACAACACAACACAGGATACATGGCATGTTGCAGAACAGTCGTCATTGCATTGTGGCTCAGAGAATCACAGGTCTTTGGTGGACAACCTAATAAATCAGCAGAGTGGCTGTTTTTATGTGGGTCCTGCACTATATGCTTTTATCTTCTGTATTTAACTACTGTGAATCTGATAGATGCGGCCAGTAAAAAGGAAGAGGTCTGATAAACAGTGCAGAGGGCACCAGAGTAATCTATCACAGCGACCTGGGGGTTCGGCCTTCGACTGTCACGTTGACAACACCAGGAGATTATCTACCTGATCACTGGATAAGACGAAGGGAAGCAGCCCATGAAAGTGTAGATTTCCATATAAACAAATGATGCAAAGAAATACTGAGTGAAGCTTTGTGGGATAGTCAGTTAGTAATCACATCTTGATCTGTTTAAATTACTCAAGTTCTATTAACATAGTTTTGACCCACAAACTATATACATAAATTCAAGGTCCACACTAGTTTTTTTTCTAGAGCTTTTGACCACATCTCACAGTCTCATGTATTACACTGGCTCAGTTGTCATAGAGAGTTAAGATTGTTCTTACTGTAAATTAAACAACTATTTGCAAGACTGAAGTTTTACCATTGAGTCCACATATAATACACTTTGGTACTAACTTAGAAACAATTACAATACCACAAAACTACTTCTAATTGCGTAACAATATCTGAACTTGTGCTGAAGTGTGTCCAAGATGCTATTTACACTATGTAAATGTGTCAAACAAACCAACATAATGACTATTTGGTTACATTTTTGCTGCAAATATAATCCCCCAGCTGGAAGTAAAATGCACTGCTATATGTGACGATATCAAATTTTCATACTACAATTATTGTGGATAAAAATATTGGTAACGCTTTATAATAACAATGGTAAATAATAAATGGTAAACTGATAGATAATTAAACTTTAGTTAATATTTATTTTATTATTTGTTAATAATTGGTCTGCAAACCATTTATAAACATTATTTGGATGCTATTATAAAGTTGCAACTAATGATTATAATAAAGCTTTAAGTTGAGTGTGGCAGCATTGACATATGCCACACATGACTGTGTAATACCTGTAGCCAAATGCAGACAGAGCCTGACACTAAGCACGCCACGCATTGCTAAATATTTTAGATCCCGTCTGAATGTGGTGCAGAACCGGTGGGATCACCAATAAAGGATTAATGGGCCCAAGTTCATGTTACTTCATACTTTATAAACTACATATTAATCATTAACTTTATAATAGTATCCAAATAATGTTTATTGATGGTTTACAAACCATTCAGAAACGATTAAGAAACAATAAAATAACTTAATTAACGATTCATATATTAATAATGGTTATTATAAAGTGTTTGCAAAATATCTCAGTGAATGGTATTATCACTATATTATTAGGTAAACTGAACAATCAGTGCAGTGATATTGCTGTATCCTGCAAATGAACCAACAGCGAAAGCATTAAAAACGCCACAAACAAAAGGAGGTTTGTTGTTTAAAGAGACAGTGAATTTAAAGCAACTTCTAGTCAGCTTTCTCTTACATGCTATGCATCTTCTGATTTGTATTGAGTATTAATAGTAGTACAAATAAAAGTCTCATAGCAAGAAAAGTTGGATCTTTTCAGATGGGAGCCTGGGTCTCTGGTCCTGCTGTATCTCTATTTGACCGATGAAAAGATGTTTTCTGGTGGTAATAATCACAGTAATAGAAATGGTTGGTCATCATTACGATGTTTCTTTCACGGTATATAGTAAAAAAAAGTACACTGGCACATATCTACCAACAATACACTAACTGACATCATAAGAAGAAAAGGCTGCGTCTGACAACTATCTGAAAGCAATAACCCGACAAAACTCTGCCAGTGTGCACATTTGAGTCACTCTCTAGTTCTGTTATTCTTTTATCACTCTTCACATAACACCATACATCATCATCAATATCCTGGAGGAGAGACTGTCTGAAAGTAAGCACTATAATTCCCATTTTTATGATTCATCCCACTTCACCCCTTCTATATGACGACATGATTTTCATCACGCCTTTGAGGGTGGTCAATTCGAACAGGTGTAAACATTTACAGTGAGTGTTTAGAGTAGCTATTAAAATCTCTTTAATTAATTATACAGTAGATGGAATCAGGGCAATAAATGTAAGCACGGGGACTTTTCACAGCATTTTCTCTCTCTCACACACACACACACACACACACACACACTCTTGTAAACATTACAGATACTCATTTTTCTTCAGTCAGCCCTATGAATCATCTCCAGCTACACAACAACACTGAAAAAAAGGCCTCTAATCAGAACATGATGTTTGGACATGCTTTGGATTTTTATAATCTATCTGTCAGCTCGAAGTGAACTGGGCAACAATGTTTATTAAGTGCACACAGCAATCAGTGAGAAGTAAAATTGCTGTATGAAAGATGTGAATCCTCATAAGTTTAATACACTGACTCAGGAAGATCTACCAGTCAGTGAAGGGTGACTGATGAAACTGGCGGAGGTTTTGGGGCTATCTGTCTATAGTTCATTGACCTGTTTGATTTTTCTGGCTCAGTGAATAAAGGATCTTGCCAAAGCAAACTGAGGACACGATTATCCGTCTCCCATTTTAAGCTCCCCACTAATCTCTTTCCTGTCCTCTTTTAGAGTCGTAACATTTGCAGACGGTACATTCTTTTTGATGTTGAGAAAATGAAGAGATTGTTTCCCAGCTCTGGCACTATCCACGTCTCTGATCACTGTGGAGAACCAAAAGTTTCACTCTCATCTCCCTCTGCCAGGTTAACAGCCTGGAGCACATAAGACAAACTTCCTTTACAGATCGTTCATTTCTCACTTGACACCGTAAAGGAGGGAACTAAAAGGCTTGCTGGCACATCTGAGGCCGCAGCAGGATGGGGTAACTGTCCCTTTCTCCTTGCTCTCTCCTTCTTTTGACTTACAAACAGATGAGCTATGAATCACACTACTCCCGCCTGCAGGAGATCCCAAAGAAAGAGGAATGTCACCAGCACACATCGTCTGCTGTACACATCTATGTCAGGACACTGAGACATTGTGCTGCCTAAAAGAAGACTTACATTCATTTCCTTCATTCATGCATGCTGATTCTCAGGTATAATGTATGAATGAATTATAGTAATGTGATTTATCTGTATGTATCTCACAATTCATAGGCACGGATTAGATATGATATACGATGTGACAGGATATAAATCCATAAAATTACCTTTTAACTCCTAGGATTGAACTGGGGCATTTTCTATTTGGACAGTTATACTTCAATTATTATTCAAATTGGCATCTAATTCTGTGGAAATTCTTGAATCCATCCTGACAGAGTTGTACCAAGTGTGGTTTGAATTTTATAGTGAATTATTTAAACAATAAAAAGAAAGAACAAGCAGTCTTCCTCTATTCCTGTATAATGTATTTTCATTTTCACTATATCTGTTTTTTACATGATGAATATATTATGATGATATCCCAGCTATTTTCTATGTAATCAGTTCATTTTTTTTTAATCTTTCTTTCTTTAGTCATCACAATCATGCATTGTTTATGGAGCATTGTTTATGAATTACTTATAGATTCCAATAAATCAAGCCTGGCTTCATGGCGTGAACTAGTCTGACAAAGAAATCAGTGCATCCAGAGTGGAAAACACCAATGCATGTTGCATATTTGAAGAGAACTGGCGCACATGTTACATGTGAAGAGTTTCATTCATCCCTGAAGTGCTGCATATGGCTGATGTACAGCGAACTACACTAGAAACACAGTTCACAAAAACACATTTACTGGTGCCAGTGAATGGAAAGTTTGGCTAAAAATGTAAGAGTTAGTTTATGTAGGATTTATTTTTAATGCACCTGATCAATATGCGTGCTGTTAACCCGACAGTGACTCATACAGATGAAATAATGTTTCTTGTAATAAAAGTGGTTCAGCCAATATTAACTTATCAATACTGTGTATGCCAGCTGATAAATAACTAGAACTTGCAAAACAGAAATGCCAATGACCACGAAGTCAGCTGAGATAATGTTATCAGAGCTTTCAAAACTTTTTTCCAAATTGAAAACTTCAGAAGAAGATAGTAAGTGGACCTTGAGTTAAGACGTTTGTAAAAAATACTATTCCACACTCAACTTTACATTGATACCACCCTCATGTCTGTGTGCCAAATATGAAGCTGCTGCAAGCATCTTGTTAGCTTAGCTTAGCTTAGCATAAAGACTGGACGCAGGGGGAAACAGTTAGCCTGGCCCTGGCTAAAGGTTAAAAAAACAAACAAAAAAAACAGAAACAGAATACCAGCATCACAGGGAAGTTATGTCTCTCCTCCACCATAAAACCACAATGTGTTGTTTATATATATTGTTACTGATAATCATAGGTCCACACATGAAGAAGTGCAACAGTGTCACCACATCCAGCAAAAAACAATTTCAGCCAACAGCTACCTGACTAAACTGGTTAGATAATACGTTTGTGACAAATCTCTTTACTGAGTACATTTGATCTTCTTTTGTATTTTTTCTAGTTCCAGCATTTTTTTAATTCACAGAAGTGTAACTCCATCCATCCTCCACCGAGCTCAGATTCAATGAGTGAAACGAGGGAGAGTGTGATCAAATGGTCAGAGTACTACGCGCTCTATGCCTGGGCTTAAAAAGAAAACTCTGATCCGAGTTTGCCCGTTAAGCTGCAAATGTCACATCATACTCTCACACAAAGTTCATGTTCAAAGTGCTATTCTGCAACATTGCAATGCCTATTGTGAGCCTGTTCTCCTTTGCCATGTTGCATCATGACTGGCTGATGTAAGCTGATGAGCACAAAGGAAAATGCCATACATCCCCGCACTTGACAGCTCTGCTCTCATACCCTGCGTCATTTCTTTGGGGAAGCCTGTCATGATGATTCTGCTGTCCTCAGATATTGTCCCTGGCCACACCCAGATACCACTCCAAACATCTGTCTGTGTCTGGCAGTCCTAATTACAATATTATTGGACTGATATTATGATTCAGTCCAACAGAGTGCTGAACTCTATAAAAGTATCCTGAGAGCAATTGTTTACATAATGAGAACAATATGATTATGATACACTATTATTATTCTTTTCAAAGACATCAGAAAATAATATCAATCTTACGAAAGAACGGGATGATCAAAATGCAGAAACGCTGTGGGTGGTGGAGCTTTCTAGTTCTGAAGGCGGTGTGGGCTGCTGGATACAGCTGCCTCTGCCATCGCTGGTCATGCTAAATTTTGCGACACATCTAAGAGTTGGCATCACGTCCTGATTTGAATTCAATGAAATGGAAAAAACTGGGCCATCACATTTTATTCGTGTGAATCCTACCCAAACCCACTGAACTCCTCCAGTGCCTGATTTTCCACTTCAAATGAATATTGAAAGAGTGGCTCTTTTTTCCCTTTTTTTTTGCTTTGTGAGTAAAGGTTCCGATCGGTTTGGGACTTCATTGTGGTTTAGTCTAGGACTGACTGCAATTGTGAAAGAAAATTTTATTTGAAAAAAGAAAAAAAAGAAAAAAGAAAAGAAAAATGTTCCCGTGGTGTTCTCTGTGGAGCTGGTGTACTTTTAAAAACACTGCAGGGATAAATGCTGTCACATTAACAACGGACTAGAACAAAGCTTACCTTTGTATTAGAGGCAAGCCCTATGAGAAAGCTTTCAAACTGGACAGGACATAAGGGACTGCATCCCAAACGATAACATGGAATGAATAAACAGATTTTGACCCACTTTCACCTTTTTCACAGCCATTGAGAAACAGAGAAGGAAACATATATACAAACCACACAGAGTTTATATGCTCATTCAAATATGCAATACACAGAGAACTTAATTACAAGCTGAGAGTCTTGATGAAACAGCTGTCCAGGGGTTGGTACCTCCCTATCCATCCATCATGGATAGTCTGGGTCCACTGCCCACCTGTGAAAACACAGCACAGCACAGCACAGCACAGCACAGCACAGCACAGCACAGCACAGCACAGCACAGCACAGCACAGCACAGCAGACCTCTCCTCTCATTACTGGAGGAGATGGGGCAGCAATGGAGCTCACTGGTTCCAAATTAACCCTAAATAATGGCTGGACAGCTGGGATACTTTTCCATTACCGTCTTTGAAGCTGAGCTTCACTTGGCAGCATGTCGTGTATTCTCTGATGGTACAACTGCATTACTAATGCATTCTACTATACTATTGCTCTCATTTTGATCATATTTGTAGTTTGAATATTCTTTTATCTGTGTTATTAATTTGGCATTTAACTGTTAACTGGAGCACCAGTAAACATACAATATTTAATGTAAACAGTGTGGTATGATGTATGTGTATAATTATGTTTACTCATTTACTTGCATCTTAGCATTGACAATAAAATGTTTGTTTGTAATTGTTTAAATGATAATTTCATATTTTTATCTAATTGTTTAAGTCTTACTTTGCTTTAGATTTATTACTTGTTTTGCTGTAAAGCATTTTGTAACTTTGTTTTTTAAAAAGTACTTTAAAATATTATTATTATTATTATTATTGGGATTATGATCATATAAATATGCATGATAAAGCTGTGAAAAGACAGAAAAGAACATCATTTAAATCCCATCAAATTGTTTAGTTCATGTCGCAGGTCCTTAGAAGTAGATCTGGTTGTTCAAATTGAAACCCAAGTAACACTGTAAGCATTTCACTGCAGCTGCAGACACAGAAAAGGGAAAAATCTTGCATGTTAATAACTGTATATACAGTAGATGTGTAAAGTGTTTAAGCTGTGCATGACTGGCCTGCAGGAGTGTGGCACTAATGTGCACTAATAATTGGTTTGGGATTTTGGAGGTGTGAAACGTGACTGCATGTGTGCATTTGTCCCATACTGTACAAGCAACAGCACCATAATCTTAACAGTTGTGCTTATGTGCAGTTGGCACAAGTGTCTATGTCTGCGTGTGTGTGTGTGTGTGTGCGCGCAGAAGGACAGCTTGGAGATAACCTGGTGACGTCACAGCCAGAGTCAGGTCTGCTATCTCTCCCTGACAGCAGGGCCGTGCGTCACTCCTTGCATGCAGAGCCAGTAAGAGAGAGGGAGAGAGAACAGGAAGGAGAGAAGGAGGACAGGGAGTGGATGTAGGGATGGAGAGGAGAGGAGTTGAAGAGCCTAAAGGATGCCTCAGATTATTTAGTGGAGGCAAGTGGGACCTGGGCCAGGGTGACTAAAGAGGGAAGGTTTTTAATAAGAACAGGGAGGGACAAGGGGAGGAGAGGGGATGGAGGAGAGATATTATGGAAAGGACTCTTTACAGTAAGTAGTAATCAGTAGGAGAGAGGGCAGGAAGAAAAAAACAGCAGGGTAAACATTGTTTTTGAAGAATGGAAATGCATGAAGAAGAAAGGAAAGAAGAGAACAAGAAGGCTGTTATCCGTAGTCACAGAGAAATAAAGTGAGATGACTGAAGGAAGAGGCAGGTCAACAGTTCATCATATAATAATGAACATTTTTACAAGAAGAAAGAGCAATATGATTCAAAGAATTTGGAGCGAGGTTCATCACTGTGTTAAAGTGGCCCAGCTTGCGCTCCTGCTAATTATAATGTAGGCATTGTTGTTGTGTGATAATTACATTCATGCCCGTCTCTTTTGAAGAGGAAATTTTCTCCCAGTGGATTTCCTTGCACAAAACTCCAGTATCAACACAAACACAAACATATCTGCTTTTCACTGTGTTACAGTGGGGAAAGCACACTTAGGGTTGTGGTGGGCAAAGATTAAGTAAACAGAAAAAAAAGTATGTGAAATAGAAATGAAACGAAAGAAAGAGAGGTCATTTCTCAAGCCATATGTGAGATACTACATCAATTAGCAAGCGTCCAATAGGCACACCTTCAAAATATTGTGTGGCCATTACCCAACAAAAAACCTCCGGCCATTGCTATGGATACACTGTGCAGTGAATTGAAATAAACACATCTAAACCCACCGATCCATTTAATATACAGCAACAAAGTACGACATGCAGCACATATGTACACAAAAACGATGGCTTTGGAAAGGCAGCCTCCTTCTATGACATGTTCCATATTAAACTAATGATATAAGCTCATGTTAGTGAGTGTGGGTCAGTGCAGCAGCAGCAGCGTAAACTGTAGAAAAGGAGCTCAGTAATTTAAAATTAGCAGCCACAGAAGTTAGTACATCGCCCAGAAACAGATTTATGAGAGCTACGAACGAAAATACAGCTAGCAGCGTCGACGGCCATATTGCCAAGTACACAAACCCCAACTGCAGTTGTTGAAGTAAAGCAGGTGATATACGGTAAAAATGACAGAAAGCGTTGCCTGTAACAGGACGTGCTGTGAAAAACAAGATTCCTTGAAACGACTAAACTGATGCACTAAGATCAGACTGGTAATGGACAAGCTTATTTGCTGGAGAGAAGCTGCAGAGCAAAGGAGAGACTGATTTTAAGACTTTAAAGAAAAACAACTACATTTTGGGAAAAAACACTTATTGTCTTGCCAAGGGATAGATGAGAAGATTGATACTGTGTTTATGTTTGTGTGTTAGAGCCGGGAGGAAATTAGCTTAGCTTAGCATAAAGGGGGGAGTGGTATCAATCTTCTCATTTAACTTTTAGCAAGAAAGTGAATATATTGCATTATCCAAAATGTCAAACTATTCCTATTAAAGTCCGCCTCATTGCAAATTTTGTGTTTGATGTTTAGTATGTTGCAGCAAGTTAAGTAAGTAGCGAAGTGTAGCAGCACAACTGAGGTTGCAGTAAGTGCATGAACTAACTTTTAGGGAAGAACTAACAGCTTTATGCACAACTACAAATACATGTTTAAATATGCGGTAGAGTCCGGAGTTCATTGGCTCAATATCACAGGAATGCGTTTGCTGATGCGGAGTATACTGCTGTTAGTTCCCTCTCCATATCAATGAGCTTGCACTGGGTTGTGCGTCATCAAAACAGATCACAGTGTTTACAGTCAACTTCACTGTCTGTCTGTCGCTGAACACTCATGTGAAACCTGTGCAGAGAGAGAGGAAGAACTCCAGTCACACAGTGTGGAGAAGCTGTCTGTCATAGATGCCTGTCATATAAATCTACTGTTGTGTCAACATTAAAGATTATGTGTCCATTAACGATGTAGAAGTGTAGTGCATCAATTAACGGGAAATATATTACCTTGTGTATGTATTAACTTATTTGTGGAAGGAGCATGAGAGGAAGAGGTGCCATTTATTGGCATCAAAAACCTTGTGCAGGATGTACCAACAGAAAAAGGTTTCCCTAAGGTCAGGCTAGGGGAATATTCTGGAGATGCACATATTAAGCAGTCACACTAATAAGTCCCTTTAATTTTGTCCAAATCCAATACATAGATTTTGACGTGTTGAGCGTAATATATCAACAATTAAAAACACATTGTTATTCCCCCTGGAGCTCGCAGCCATTCCAAAGTTTGGGATGCATCATTAACTTTATAGCTCGCATGCTGGAGCCAAGCCACCTTTTAGCTTTTAGGACTTACTTAGTGCTATTACAGTAGGCCCTTGTGAACAATCAAGCTTTAAGAGGATAAGCATAAAGATTTATGGAAATATGGTTTAAATTCAGTAACACAAAAAATATCTAAAAAAAAGGGAACAAAAGCGAATAAATATAAGGAGGAAATGAGATTTACAGAAATGCTGCAAACATCAAAATATATACAGTACATAAATGGGGAACGTTAAAGCAACATAAGCAACAGTTGTTTTTTGTAAAAATCAGATGCATTCATCAACTGCTGTACAATAAATGAATACACACTTTTGAGCATTTTAAATAAATACATATATATGTATTTTGAAAAGGCAAATACACACACTCTCTGTTTATTTTGCCTCTGAAATGCATCTGTTCTTACCCGTGGAAACAGGAAAAGTCATATTTTAGGTCAACCTTATCTCAAAGCAGATGTAGTTTTCTGATTTAATAATCACTTCATTTTTTAAACCTGTCTTTTCACCTGATATTTAAAATTACCACCAAGGTTTAGAGCTGGTATAAGTTTCCAACCTCTCAGCTTTGAGACAAAACCAATTGCCTACAATTACTTTTTAAATGATTAGTATGAAGCTCAATACCCACTAATCTGATTGAGTCATTTAAAAACTGGTGGATTCCTTTAAGGCTATGTACACTAGTGCATGGTGAATGGAGCCTCACAGTCCATTAAGACTGTTGTTTTCATTCAGTTAAAGGGGATCGTACAGACTTGTGCCTTCCTCACTCACTTGATCTTCCTCTCTTTATTCCTTTCTTTCACACACATACTTTTTCATGCATGAGGAAAGGAGCTTTCATCACTCACAGGTCAAGCGCATCTGCTATTTCTGCGCTTGAACCAAAGACATTTTAGTACCCAAACACAATGGGTGAAACCATTGTCCTTCATGTTTTGGATTGCCTGTGAATGAGCAGTATGAGGAATCTTACCGGTGGTAGAGTCCATTAGAATCACATGCATTTTGCATGGGAAATACATTTGATGGTGGAGACAGTTGGTTCTGTGGTTAAACACTACAAAAACATAACATAGTCTGCTATATTATAGTGGAAACGGTATGCTGTTTCCCTACATCAGCCCAGATGAATGATGAGTGATGAAAGATGCGGACGAGAGAAAGAAGCCGAGAAAAGAAAGACAGAAGAGGGAAAAAGAGAGAAGCAAAAGAGAAATAAAGAGAACAAGTGTGGAGAACAACTGTTTATTTGAGGAGGGGTGATTACGATCAGACAAGGTGAAGTGAGCACTTTTGGGAAGTGTGTAATCCCTGAAGAGGGAGAATTGGAAGGACAGACAGAAAGAGGGGGCAGAATATGTGAAAGGAGCAATAGAGAGACTCACAGAGGGGGGAAGATAGAAAGAAAGCAAATGCAGAGAGTGTGGCTGCTTTAAAAAACATCTGGGAGCCATCAGGGAGTGGACAGAAAAACGCTGGACTCAGCTGAAACTCTCAGCTCCTCTCACTACATTGCTTGCCTGCTTCATATCCAACCAACACCTTCCCCCAAAAGACACAAAGTAGAGGAGGGAGAGTACAGCCTATCCGAGAGCAGAGAGAGTCCTTGAGCTCTGGAAGCTCCTACTTCCCTCAGACTACAAGGAGGGCTGTAAAAGTGGAACATGTAGACGAATGGGATTCGTCTGAAGTCAACATATTACATGATGTTGTTGTAAATGACATTCAGACACGCAACTTGCCATGTCTGAGATTCATTTGAAGCTGTAAAATGCATTATATAAACGCCTCAACCATGGGATGTTTTTGTGCAGCCATGCGATGTCTTAGCACGTACTACACTCGCCTGCGTTTCCTCTGCGCTGCCACCTGCACTCATTGATCATTTGAAGAATTCAACATATGACGTTTAAGGAGGCAGCGTGCTTCCATAGATGGCTATAAGGATTTACCTCTGTAGGCTTTCACTTAAAAACACAGAGAGACATGGAGTTTCCTGTGTGGTGCGAGCACAGGGTGGCACCGGTCCATGTCTTTACTGAAATGGCACGGTTCATGTGATGGCATTAGCAGAAATGTCAGTCACCTAGTCCCAGCGGTTGTGTAAAGGGCAGACTTTCTTTCTCAATGGCAGCACTATAGCTATTCAAAAAACCAGCGGATTCCTATAGCATGTCTACATTTCGTTTCCACGATGGAGCAGGTGACATCTATGTCTCTATCTATTGTATCTATTTGACAATGAATTATAAAGATAAACGTTTAAATGTTGTTTGTGAGGATGGCAAAGAAAAGACAACACGGGGTCATAAAAATCAAAAGAGGTTATCAAAAAAAAAGGTTGGGAGAATAAATGCGCTCAAATGGCAATGTGCCCCTTTAATTACAAAATTTGATTGGTTTCCAGTAATTGTGAAGATGAATAAGTAGTGAAGAAATCCACAGAGTGATAGTTTCATGATCCAAAAATTGATGATCCAACATATTGACATAGCCAGAACCCGGGTTCAGGCCTGACAATTTGCCTGACAATTTTTGGATCATGAAAGTAAGAAAGTCTATGGCTAATAAAATAATACCAGCTGCTCACATAAATCTCATGTGTTTTTAAAATGATTACACAGTGACGTTTTTCTCCACAATTGACACATCTAACCTTGCTTGGAAATTCTTCATTTAAACAACTTTACTGATGTAGCAGATTCATTTGGAAAATTGAGAATATATTGTTGCATTTATGATTTTTTTTGTTTGTCTTTTGCAGTGTACAATGTGGATGACTGCATACAAAAACCTAATCACCACCTGATCCTTTATAACATTGTTCTGGCTCATTACAGCCCATCTGGCGCTGACAATATGAATCATGACCTTGAAATGGCAGGATTGAAAAGGCAGTTTGTGTACTTATTATGTAGCAAACAAACATATATATCAGGATGCAGTATTTGAAGATATTCAGACATATAAATACTTATATGCTAAAATAATAGAAGATCACATCACATTATGTTTTACTCATTATCTGCAGTAAGGCAATTATCTGTCACCTCCATCTTATCTCCGGTTATCTCTGGGTGCTACAATGACAAGCTACCATTAGCATTCATATCATGGAGGGAGAAAATACATTTCTTTATGAGCCATTTGTAGAAACGCTTCTTTCAATCAAATCTGTAACAAGTCCAATTTCTGTTGGTAATCCCTCGCCATTCTGAGATTTTCACAATCTCAGAATGGCAGAATGGTTACTAAAAAGGGGACACAGATTTAAAATGATTCAGGAACAACCCTGTAATGTATTGGCACCATGGCGGCACACTGCTGTCCTAACATTTCCAGTGTAAGACGCACCATCACTGGCACTTCCCTCGCAATCATTACCCTAGAAATCTTGCTCGATACGTTTTCAACAGAGCAGAGTTAAAGGAGTGCAACTGTTTAAACCTCCTCGTATAATAGTTTCATAGCACACGCTACAGCAGCGGCATGTAAGAGTGAAATCAGATTCTTTATATAAAAATAGATATTCATTGCGGCTCCCTCTGGGATATTACAAACGGGTGTTTTGCAAATATTCCAAAATATTGACATGAAGTATCACATTTTCAATATTTTATTTGTAATGCAGGAATGCTTTAAACTGGTGTACATGTAGCACTCATTTATGCTCTTTCCCTGGTGAAAACTGTCAGAAGTTTTTTTTTTTTTTAATTTTTAGCTTTTGTCCACCTTCCCTTTTCTGCACCACATTGTTTAAAGGTAACCCTGTCATCTCATATCTAGATGCTGGCTCCTATATGACAGGGGCATATATTGACATTCTCCCTCTCTGTGTTCACATCAATCTCAGTCTCCGGGAGAGATCAGCAGAGCATACAGGCACAGTAAAGGTCCTGACCCCCGTGTTGTAGTGGAACAACAATGATCTGTACATGCAGGGAAAGCTCATCTCCCTGCGTAATAACTATCCCATCAGACTGTGGGTTTTAAAGGCTTATGACAACCCAAATCCCGGTGACTTGAGTTGACCTCACTATGATGAGGTAAGACCTACCTTTTTCCCCATATCTCCTACTCAAAACTGCCTCTATTTCATCAGAGAGAACCCCCCACCCCCAAGTCTGATCTGCATGTCATTTTTTCTTTTCACCACTCTCTGGCTGTTTCCATCCCCTCCCCCTCCTCTCCTTTTATCTACCATTCTTGTACTCTTCGTCTCTCCCACACACCATCCCTGCCCCTCATTTTTTTTCCTCCTCTCCTCTCCTTGCCTTTTCTTTTCTGGCACGTCCCTCTGTCTTTGTGTTGCCATCCAGAAGAGGTAGAGTAGTGACGATAGTGGTGATGCACGGCCAAGGCAGAGTCCAGGACAGAGTTGTAACAGAGAAACACAGGCATCGTCATCACCATCATTGTCATCATCAGCCAGATGAGGAGAGCCAAACTTGAGCTCTGTCTGTCCCCATCAGGCTGGCTGACAGTCACAAACTCATCTCTTATTCACTCTACTCATCAATTATACACAGGCCAAAGGAGCCCTGAGAGGCAGGAGGCTGCAAAGGCCTCTCTCCATGTGTCGTCCCCAACTGCAGCACAAAGACACATCACAGCGCTCTGCGCTCAGCCCTTATCAACAATGTCCTCCTTCAGTCTCTCTGAAAGCAGGAGGCAGCTTGTCATCATGCCTTTAGCAACCGCTGCTATGTGCAGATGTCATGCATCTCATGGTGAGGTTAAGGTTAGGTAATCTGGACAGTAATAACATGATGGTGAGAGCGTGTAAACCTGGGAACTGTTCAGAGTTATGTTAATGTTTCCACTAAGCCTTTTATTTGTGGTGTCCTAAATCGGGATCCATTAAAGAGCAAAATATGATGTCAATATTTATATTTTTAAGTGGAATTTGCAACTTAATTAGTTTCTCCCGTCAGATGAAAATGCACTGACAAAAACAAAACTGACAGATAGCGAACATTAATCCTGCGCAGGTATTTATACAAGGCTCAATTTTTCTGTCTGCATGCTAAAGCATTGTTTTCCCAACTGTGATTTACCACACAAGAGGGACCAATAACAAATAACAAACATGACATAAAGCTCTGGACAACAGATTCAGAAAGGAAAAGAAAAATTCAAAAACAGTCAAGCCACTCCATTAAAAGCTCCACGTTGGGCTCGTATCAGTCATGTGTCAGCGAAAAACCAAAAATACTGCTTATAATTCATAGCTTTGTCATCAGAGATTAGATATCGTTTGATGTTATGTTCGAGGAAACGTCTTAAATATAAGAATGATGTTATCTGGAGGATACCGCTGTCAAGTAGTCACTTCAAGCCAGAAAGATCACAGGATAATGGTCAGGTTACCTATTACCTGTGTGCAAACACTGCTAATTCTGACAAGTACAAAATCCTCTCAGCCATTCTTGGAAAGATGTAGACTACTTGGCAACAAAGCTGCTCTCTTTGTCTGGGGCTTAACGATCTCACCTCTAAAAGTACTGCACAGACAAGAACGGCTTTATTTTTTTGTAGATTAGGATAGTTTGACGATTTAAAAAGACACATCCGTGCAAATACACATGCACGGTAACAGTTTTACAGTCACTAGTTATTTCCATATCAGGCAATGCAGCTGGCATTGGAGAGCCCATTCAGAGAGGTGGGCTGGCCCTTACATGAAAGAGGAAGCATTCACACCAGACATGCCCATAGCGTGACATGCACATTATTTGTGTGCGAGTGTGTGTGTGCGAGAGAGAGACTGGTCACAACTGCATTAAGTAATCTGACCTGAGCAGGCAGCTAAACACTACCCTTCTGAGTCAACCGGATCTAACAAGCTCAACAGTTTCATTTGCACGAGATATGACTGTGACAAGCAGAGTGTGAATAACAGATATTTTGACTGTCTCTCCCCATAGTGGACATCTGTTGGTATATCTTTGTTTTTATTGTTATTTTACCCTAGTAGTAGGTAGTTATTTGCTGTCTTTTGTCTTCTTACTGTTTACATGTATTTATTTGTGACTAGTATATTATTATATTTTACAATTATCTTCCCTATTTACTATGTTTACCATTTCTATGTAGTGCATTTTTACAATCATTGATTTCATTTGCATTTTATCGTATCAGCTATGTAGCATTCACCCTTAACTTATGTTTATTTTATATAATATCCGTTTCCAGTGTGCTCCTTTTACAGAGGCACATTTTTATCCTCTCGTGGTGAATCAGAAGTTGTCCACTGTCACTCCGACTGATTTAGTCTGGAGGGCAAATGAATTATGTAATTGCAACCACGATGAGTGTGGCTGTATATGCAGTTTGCTTTTGCTTTGCGACGTTTACTTGACAAAACCTGAAATGACCTCTGCGAGATCAAAATGTTTATCTATTAAATTCAATTTATTGGGCGCTATTGGTACAGTTTGTGTGTCTTTTGTCAAATTACAGCCAGAAAAATATGACTAACATCAAGAAAGTTTCTATCTGTTGTCTCTGGTATTTCAGTTCACTTACTGCTACAGTTATTATTAAAAGACCAGTTGAAATTATTATTAGAGCTGTATCCCTTATCGCATCATGGCAACATATCCGTTTCATTGTTTATTGTATACATGTCAGCAATGTGTCAACATTCTCCGTCATGCACACACACTTCTGTGTATCCAAAGAAACACGCTGGCATACAGCAACTGAAGAGTAACTCATATACGCACTAAATCATACACGTCATACTCATTCCTGTTGGAAGGCCTGCCAAGTCCATATAGGATTGATGGACTTTTATCTAACTCTAAGATATTGCCTAATGTGTGGAGGAAATAGAGAAATGGAGTTGCAGCTGTCAGAGCCTAATGCTTGATATCATAAGAAGATAAAAAAAAAGGGAGGAGATGGAAAGAGGGTGAGAGATAAGTAAGAGAGAGACAGAGAGAGAGAGAGACCACACAGAAAGCTGGGCAGCAATTCTGACAAATCACTGAAGCCTGGAAAATGGGAGGCCACGAGAGGAGAAGTAGCAGGCCAATCACATTTCAAGGACGAATGTATTTAATCATCAGAGATAAAAAAAAAAAGGGGGGTCCAGTTCGGATAGAAAAGGAAACTCAACGCAACCAGCAAGCCCTAATTACTCCGCTGATACCTAGTGTGACGATGAGGGAAGATAGCAATGATGTGGAGATAATGCTGATGAGTGTAAGCTATACTGCTCTGGCAATTATGAGTGTATAACTTGATGTCTTGTGTGTAATGTCTTTTGACATTATCTTGCACCAATGCTCAGGGTCGCTCCATCTCTCTCTCTCTCATGTGCCCTCTTTGTCACAGAGAAAGTAGTTTTCATTCCATTTGAGGTCGAGGATTGAACTCAAGCAATCTGATAATCTGCAGGGAATTGGTTAAAACGAAGACAAGTAGCATGACATTATTTCCATATGGCGACCTCAGTCACACTCTACCTCTATCCTCCAGAGACATATGTATGGGAAATATGTTATGGCATAATACCTAAAGGACTGAGATAGACTTATTCTGTTTCACCTGAGGTAAAAGGAAAGCTGATGCTGAGCATGGCTAATGTGCCTTCACTAATTGGTGCTCCCCAGGGCCAGAGTTCAGAACACGGGAAAAACAGCCCTAACCATTTATTTCTGCATCTGTCACCACTGCACAGCATGTTGCAATCACTATCATTCCATCCGCTGTCCTTGACCCCCATGAATCAGCCCGTCACCCTGCCACGATTAAGACACAGTGTCAAAACGGAGACAAGTGAAGTGCCGTCTGGAATCAAATATACTGATGCTGGCCAGGAATCAGGAATGTAGCAGTAGAGGCTCCTGAAATCAGTTTAGCCTCTAAATATTCTCACACGATAGTTTATTCTTTGTTGTACATGATATACATCTTGAGAATGTAAGTTTAGGTTCACACAGTACAAAAATGGAAAAACCTGAGTTATAGATAAATAAATAAGGACAAATAAATATCAGAAACAGAGGTCAGAAAAATAAATTAATACTTGTCTGGAAGCACATCATAATTAGTTTATGTTTATATTGCTGATTATTTGTCGTGTGATGATCACCAGCTGGAGGTTGTACGGTTTTATCTTTCTAGAATCTAATCCCACCAGATGCTTTCTTATTCCCACCAGAACCAGAAAACAAACATTACAAAAAAAGAGATATGATATGTAAACAAATTCTTACAACAAATCCAAACACAGAACATTAATCTGAGCTGAAAATGGGAAACACACAATGTCCCAAGCATATACAGTGTACTGTTCGTCTTCCACTTTCCATTGTTGCTGTTTTTCTTCCAGCACTGATGACACACTGTGGATTTGATGAAATACTATCATCTATAAATAAAAGCTGTTACTATTGTTCAGCTGCACAGCCTGATGGTGAAGCAGAGAGGGAGTGTAATGCTGAATAAATGGCCAAAGGGCCATTCGACACTGTGGCAGAGCCCGAACACTAAAAACAGCAGCGAATGAGTCTTGGTCAAGCACAGCGACAGTGCTTGACATTAACTCATTAATGCAGGCCTTCTCATTGTGTGCAGGTCAACTAGAATGACAACTTACATAACCCCTACACAGACGGTTGTGTTGTGATATCTGCACCATGTTGACTGAGAGTCTGTTGGACTGACTGTACTAAGGGAGCAACCATGTGATTCTTTGGTACTGGACACTATGTAAAGATGCTGATAGGCATGATATATTAAAAAGAAAATACTTTATATGCTATTAGAGGATCAATACCAATCTCATGTCTGCACATTAAGTATGTTTCACCCAAGAGGCAATTAGCTTAGCTTAGCATTAAGACTGGAAGTGGGTGGAAACAGCTAGCCTGGCTCTCTCCAATGTTTTAAAATTAACCTATCGGGACTTAAACAGCTCAATAATTAACAGGAGGTTTCTTGTATCTTCAAACTACATATAAACAGCAATGGAAAAAGCGAAAATTATTAACTATTTATTGGCCAATAACAATTTATTCATCTAACCAGTACTTCTTCAGTCATAAAAAAACACTAACTCTAACTCTCCAGCACATATAGTAACTCCCCTCAACCCACAAACTATGGGCTTGTGTACATATTAACCAAACTAGCTTTCTTTTAACTTCAATCTAATCCCATACTTAACTCTGATGTGAAACTTACACCCTCAAACTAGGCACACTATAGTAAGTGATAAATAAAACATCAGCATCAGGCGGTTCAAATAACATGTGACCAAACACTGCAGCAAGTATAAATGCGTTAAATGTTATATAGCTAGGAGGGGATATCCTGGACTATAACCTGGTGGTGGTTGCATCACCACTAACTGACTGGCTTCCCAAGCAGGAAGATGTTTAGAGAGGATCAGGTCCTTGTGTTGACAGGAAGGGTCAACAGTCAGGGCCACTTAAGGATAGATTATTGATCGTTTCTCCAGTATGCAGGTTGCACTAATGGAAGGGTCCAAAGCTGTCAAAATATATTTGTGCACAATGCTTAAACAAATGAATAACCTATCAGAATGAATAATACAGATAAAGATGTTATGGATGGAGTTATGTCACAACATAGACTTGCAGCCTCTCAATCAGACCTAAAAGAAAAACACTCAGGTGAAGAAGCCACTCAATAAAAAGACCATTAGCTGTATGATGGAAACCCAATGAAACAAAATCTACAAAGGAAGAGTTAGGTAGTTTATAAATTGATTTGCAGCTGATGTCCTTGTCCTCTTACATACCATTTGCTTCAACTCCATGGATGAAGCCCTTATATGGGCCCTTGTTACACTGATGCATATGAAGCTGTCATGTGACATTTTATGGTATCGAAAAAAGGTTTTAGTCAGAAGTCTAATGGCCACAGCTTCAAAGAATTGTAATAGTTTTAACCATACCACAATACTTGATCAGAGAACAACTCATTTCCTAGCATTAGTTTCTCTGAAATACGTGAAGGTAAACAAGTTCAGTCTGGGATTTAGAACAACAGCTCATCGCTTTTGTTCTTGATGTAATGCCTTCATTCTTCACTGAGACAGTGGCGCATGTAGCCAAAGCAAAAGGAAGATTTTGTGCACAACGAGAAACTCAGACAGATGATTCATGATCAAGTGTAAGCAGATCTGCAGACAATGGAAGAGCTCCAGGTTCGAGCAGTTGGACTGCAGAACTAACAGACAACAACACTTTTACAGTATCACATATGACCAATGGGCCAGCTTAATGAGGTTCACGTGTCACAGTATACAAATGTGCTTCCATTACTCATGTAACTTCGATCAATATTAAAGAATGTTACATCAACACATTCAAATCTGCAAGCATGCTGCGATTAATACAAAATAAAACAATTGTTTATCTTGAGATTTTCCAGTCGAGAAAATCACAGTGCGTGTCTAGAACAAGAGGGGGTGAAGGAGGGGAAACTCATCTCATGGGCTGAGTGAACAGACGTCACTTTAGGGTTGTATCCCAACGTTTGTTTCATGGGTAGGCTGAGACAGGATTTGGTTTCTGCAGGCAGTTCTGCTGTCCGCTTTCTAAATCTGCCTGCCAGTCTTTCTATCAATCATTCTGTTCACTCCAACTGATGTCACGGTTCGGACAAACCTCAGTTACAATGTGCTTTTGTTTTAATTCTAAATACCCTGTAAATAATCACATGCAGGAAATATGATGTGCAGATTTTCAGCAATAGTTTAAGGTCATGGGATATATATATATATATATATAAATAAACAAAAAACATTTTATTATGAAATAATTGTCTGTATTTTTGAATGGGCACTGATTGATTGCTAGGCAACCATGAGTTCATTACCATATATTTTTATTTTATATTGAAATAGATTTATTTGGATTAAATACATGTAAATGTTTTGGACATAACTGTGGGACTGTCACTTCTACAAGGAACAGATATGTCTGCAGTCTTCCACTGTGACTCATGAGCAACAGAATTACTATAAATGAGTGTAAATGCTTATTTCTGAGAACTTCTTTACACGTCAATGGTTTTGATCTGTGATTCTGTTATAAGCGCTACTCTCTAAACATCACACCACAAGAAAAATAAGTGGGTACTGAATGTTTTTTTTTTTTTTTTTTTCTAAAAATCACTGTCACACAAAATGGCTAATGTCTTGTTTATGCATATTCACTTACAAAATTTTGACTATTCAAACAGTCCGAATTTCTTTTATATAAATAACAACATCATCCCAGAGATATCAAATATAATAAAGACAGTCCCTAAGTCTGAAGTAATGTGTTTCTGTCAAAAGTCTCAATTGACAGCAAAATGAACTGGTTAAAACTTTGTTAATTTAACTACGCTTGATGCAAGAAACGACATAAAAAAAAACATTACATAAATAGATTTGTTATTTACATCCTAAAATGTAAGTGGAGCTGATGGTGGCACTACAAGAACTGTTGTACTGACCCCAAAATGTGTTGCATTCTTGGACTCAACTCGTTTCTTTTTTCCTCAAAATGAGTTGCCACAGACTCTCACTGTGGATATAAGAAATAAACAAAACAAAGCACACAAAAACAGTCTGGTGCCAACAAACTTTCAGTGCTCTGCTCCTCCCCAAAACAATGGAACAACACCTTAAGGTCTCATTAGATCAACTGCTTGAGTCCTAAATCCCCATGAATTTTGTATGCACGAGCATGTAAGTGCAAGAAATATTAAAGAGCAGGACATCAGTATTGTAGTAGACCTCTCTCTGAACTCAGTTTTCTCTGCAGGCATGTTCACTAACAGCTGAGACCGGCAGGGGTTCTGCCCTGCTGGCCCAGTCATTAGCTCCTCCACAGCATGCTCCCAAAGCTGTTCTGCTAATGGACGCCAAATAGCCCAGCCAATCCCTCCAATGCAGACATAAGGAACTCATAAATTCAACAATGGATGCATTGCTTCTTTCTGTCATTGCAACACCTTGCATCCTCATCTGTGCAAACAACCTTCATTGGTCAACATCTGTTGTCTCTCCCCATTTTATTAGAAACACAGTACTCCATTTCCAACAGGACGACATACAATAGAAAACACAACTATCTTAACAATAATTCTTAAGTGCTTAAATAGCTGTATTGTAAATTTATCATAACAACTATGACATACACAGTTCATGTTAACAGGGGTAGAGGAGGTGGGGGTGTGTGCTGAAATGTCAGAGTCATTTTTATGCTGTACCATCTACAGACTGGGTAAGATGAAGACCTAAGCGGTAGTGTCATTAACTACTGAGTTATTGCTCCTGTAACAGTAGGCATTGTATCGTATACATGTCTGACATGACTGACAACCTCACACTTCGTTATAGACACATTCAACAGCACTGCATTAAGTATGTATAAATAGTAGTATCTGTTAAGACTTCTTTCATATATAATGTATTTACAAATTAATGTCCAAATATCCCTACAAGTGACAGTTAACAAATTATCACAGTAAATACGGTTCTATTCAAAACCTTCACAGAAATCCACAGTACACCAGCATTTTATGGTAGAAAAATAAGTTACAAATCTGCATAAATATTTTACACAAAACGGTTATAAAATCTGCTGTATTTTCTGACAAGGATACACAAAACATACCATTGGGTATTAAGAATATTTTCAGTTTGGGGCTTGTTAAAAAAAAACATTCATTGAAGTTTTTGATGAACACAAACTTTTCAAATTGTTAGTCCCATTCCACACCACACTTGGCTGCGACAGTGGTTTCAGATATACAAAATTGAAAAATGAGAACAAAAGGAGAACTGGAGCATAGCCAGGTTTCACTTCCTTTTATGGCCACTTCACTCCCCCCGTTCAGCAGAGATAGATGAAGAGCGTCTCATCCCATATAGATAAACATCCTATGAACAAGGATATCCCCTTAAGTATCAAGTCCACAGATGACTCCTTACAGGCTGAGTACAGAGAGGAGAGAAAGACAGACAGACAGAGAGGGAAAGAGAATCAGTCGTTCTCAGTGTGTCATGAGAGAGATTATAGTTTGAGAAATGAGCTTTATCCTGGATGTTCAGACATTGAGCTGACTTCCTTTGCAGACACATTACACTGTGTATTTTAGAGCTTTTACTGCGCCGAACTACTGAGGTCAATTAATGGAATAATGAACAACGTCCAAATATGACCTCATGTTTGAGTGAGACTAGGGAATGCCAAGGGTCATGGCTTCTAAACGTCCTGTTTCTCAATTAACTGGCTTCACAGTACATGGGAACCACGAAACTGTGGGCGATATGTTATCAGTGTTACCCAGAGCTATGGGTAACACTGCCAATGCATGAACATTACCATGTCATCAAAGCATCAGCAGGGTTCCATCCACATACTGAAATTCTACATGTATGTTATACTAAAAGTATGTAGACTTCAGAGTTTAGTTGATAAGCAACACTGAGGCAGCAACAGCGTTGTCTGTGTACACAGACCAAGATCTCTGTGAACTACAAAAAAAAAAACTGTGCAAGGATGTTGATAAAATATACAGCAGTTGTCACATTAGTGCTTCTCGTGTCTCGTATCTTTTATACATCATTGGTTACACCACTGCTGCCACCAACTACGTAGATTAGATTCTTAAGAAATATATATATGATATATATGATAATATATATCAATTTACAGTGGAAATAGACATTTTTTAAAGTAAACGTTGACTGCACAGAATATCTGTATATCATCTGTGTTTAGATTGGTTCTCTATAAGTCTCGCTTTCACTATGCAATTCTGTCTGCCACCGGGTACGATATCCCCGGGAAAATGAAGGCTCGATTTACGGCACAAAGGAAGTGTGTCAACCATTGCGAAATTGGCCCGAATACAAGAAAATATTTTATTCCAGAAATTAGGCTACGTTTGAAAAAGTGGGGGTTGTGTGTTTACATTAGATATTCCTTTTGAATGGAGAAAGTCTTGGTGTAAAACAGACTCGTACATGAAAATTGTGCGATTAAAATACAATTTTTACTAGCATTACACTTCATTTTTGGTACACTTTAAGTGTGTGTACGACTTTGCACAATGCGGTCTAGTCCTGCATTGTGTAGTTATCATTTAAAGTGTTCACATCAATAAGCAGGTCAATTTGCTTGTGCACTTATTGTAATTGATGATTTTAATTGTTGGCTATGAGCCACTACAGGACTGTGGTTCAGCCACAAAACACACGCAATGGCACTGTATGTGTAGGATCTATAACTAGTTTATATCAATACATTGTGTATATCAAACACACATGCACTGAACTTGGCTTACCTCCGCTTCAGCCGCTTCTGAGGAAGTGCCCTGGAAAGACAGAGGAGAGTTTGTGAGCATTTTTGGTGTATGTGATATGCACTCAATGTTTAACACTTTGTGATCCCATGTTTGAGCTGATTTCAGTCCAGCATGACTTGCAAGAACCTCAAGAAGGAAACCTCCCAAACAGTCTCTGACTCTATCAATCCCATTCCCATGCACAGGGGTTTAATCACCCTGCTATATTTACTCCCACATGCACCGACCACCTCATTTGTTTGGGGATTTCATGCATTAGGACAACCTTGACATAAATTGGCTGAGTGCTGACGGTTATATTCAACTATGAAACCAGAGTCCAGCAGCAGGCCCTGCAGTTACTGTGCCTTCAGGTCTAATTAAAATCAGCCAGCCTGTGTGCTGATCAGCACGCTTGTGTGCCATATATCTCTGGTAAGATGACCACTCTGTTATTTTAGGCACATTGTTCCTCTTTCAGGGTTCATTTTCAGCCTTTTATGGTCTATCATAAAGCTAACTTTGTTTTCTCATCTCAGTGACGAAGTCTTGCAGAGCTGTACACGATTCAACTCATATCATAGCTAATGTTTAGTGGTATATGGTGCACTTTAAGACTTTAAGGCTGTGGAAGTACATTTCCACGTTAGCAAGAAATTATTTTTTTCGTTTTAATTTTTATTTTTAATTGAATCAAGTCAGGCTGCATCATTTTCTCAAATAAATCTTCTGTTCTTATATATTCATTGACTAAGTGGAATTCAGCCTGATTATATGTCCCGTAAGGGAAATATCTCTAATACTTAAATAATAAATCTCTTCAAAATCATTATGATTTTTAGAAATCAAAGCAACAGCATCCTAGATCAAGTTGTACAATGTTTGCTTCTTCTTACACAGATGCGCACACACAAACAAAATGTGTTATCTCTGCACTTTTCCATTTCAACCTACTGTAAGGATTCAAGAGCTGGTGCCACCTGGTGGAAAAAAAGTTTGTGTGCATGTTCGTTCACTCACGCATACATACACAAAAACAGCCTCGCACACTCACTCGCACACATCCACATTAACACACAGGTGTTGAGGGCAGAGGCAAGAGCTTTTAAACACTTTCTTATGGCACTTTAATGCTCCACACAATGAATTCTACAGAGGATTAGATAATATTTACACATGGACAACATCTGTTTGGCTGGCACAAAATGGAGCTACAGCAGTGTGTGCTGTGCTTGTGTATGCACAAAGAGGCCAGTGGTTTCATCACACACACACACCTATAGATGTTTGGGTCTAGCTGCATGGCTGTGTCCTGCGGTAACTGGGATAAGTGCACCACTTTAGTCTTCAGCCCAGATCGCTCTGTTTCATTCACCCACACGTCAGGTAATCTGTAGGACAACACACAGAGAGGACATGTGGTCAGAGTATGAACTCTAACAAAAAAGAGGGGGATAAAAGGAGGGAACGGGTGAGAGGAAGGTTGGATGGAGCAGGGTGAGAGAGATTTACAAAGAGCCAATGAGTCCAGCAACACATGTAACACCTTCCTTTGAACACTGAGTACATTTCCATAAAAGTATAGTATAAAGTATAAAATGATCAAATGTGAGCTTATAGTACAGACACTGGACCTAAAAACCAGAACAACCTCTTTCACATGTTGAAGCTTGAGAGTAGGGTGGTGACGTCTTTGGGATGACAGGTGCACACACACAAACACGTGCACGATGTAATGTACTGCACAGCTTACTGTACCCACATCATTGTGATCCCCCTGTGAAAGAAAGGGGTGCGCAAGCACTGGCGTGGCAAGTCGAGGTGCAGAAGTAAGAAACAAAGAGCTTAGAGAGTCGACTGCGCCTCCCCTCCCTCTTCCAGCACCCTGTCTCCACCCCCAGCATTCCCCCCGTCACCATGTGCGTCATCAAAGGAGCCCCCAGAGATGCAGACACACACACACACACACACACTACACACACACACTGCAGGCGGCAAGCAGGCAGCCACCCAACCAAATCACTCATTCACATGCCTAATCAGTCCATGTGCAGATAGCAGTTCACATGCAACACATTCAGCACAACTGGATGCAGAAAGAGCTGGAGAACAGAAAAGAGGACATATGGCAATGCTATCTGGTCACTGGATTTAATACTGTAAAAACACAGCAAAAAGTAATAGGAAACTGAAAAATAAAGAACAGGAAAGAGAAAGTGGAGAGGGAGGAAAAGAAGTAGAGGGGCTTTTCTTAATTTACAATTTACTTAAACAGTAGTTACAAATCCTTTTATGGCTTGTTTTAGCATGTTTAAGTGCCTGAAGGGTGTAGCTAGTCACACAATTACATAAACCTATTAACTAAAAATGTTTTTTTTTTAAAAACATGGCGGTGAACTTTAAAAATCTACCTGAACCCCACCTGTGATGCAGCATTAAACATAAACCTTCAAAGACTTATTGTAAAACAAAAAAATAATTTGTAATCATTATCTGACCGAAGCTTAGCCAGATGTGCATCAGGATGACAGATGGGATTTCTCTCCGTTTGTGGCCAACAAGAATGTGCACAGTATATAATCTGTTACAAAAACTACTGGATTCATACACATGTGCAAATAATGTCAAAAAAAACAAAGTGCTAAATACAACTATTTGACTGCCTTTAACCTGAAATCAAAAGCCTGACTCACCCTTCTGATTCAGAAGCTGACGTCATATAATTCAGCTGGTGTGTTGAGTCCAACTGAATTTTACACTTAGTATTCAGTTATTAATATATACAGGAAAACATAAGAACTCAGTGTGCAATAACAATTTAAGATAATGTTAACTGGTTTGATGGAAGAAAACACTACCGTAGTAATAGTAAGTCAAATAATTTGCCCATGCACATGTGGAAGTAATCAGGCATTAGTATAGGACATATAACGGCAACGCTATCTGGTTATTGAATTTAATACTGTAAAAGCCATTTCTAAAACATAAATCTGCAACTAAAGTTTTATATGAGTTCTCTCTTTTTTTTTGGTTCGTAGTGCATGGCAAAAATGTCTCCATCCCCTTTAATGGTGGGGAGAAAAGAGAGGCAGAGTTGAGAAGAGGCAGGGACAAGACAAGAAACAGCCCCTTTCAAAGCAGCATTACAGTTTGGGTTAGTCTTGAGTTAGTGTCCTTGTGCAAAGCAAACCTCAAATGACAGAGAAGGACCTGCTAAGTGTTAAATATGCAGTAAACACCTACTTGTGTTTTTGTGTGTGCACACTCACACGCACGCTCCACTCCGGAGTCACAGTAAACATGTCAGAGTGAGTGTGTTGTGGTACTGATGAGTTATTGTCTACTGATGGATGGGAAAAACATAGGAGGGCTGCACTCAGGGGGGGTCAGCATGTCACACGTGTGTCATGCACATAAAAACATACACCAAAGTGTTCATATTTTTCCCCTCACATGCACATGCATGCACACACATACATACATGCATGCATACAGAGACACAAACAGAAGACCTGGAAGACATCTCCACCCATTCAGTCACACCAAGCCAAATAAAGACAAATGGATTTATTTTACTTTCCAGAGGAGACTGTTATTTGGCTCTCTTCTTTATGAGGCATAAATGTATATTGTGAGTGAGGCCTCTGCGGGGAGAGCTACTGGGGGTGCCTGCCAGAGTGAAACCCAGTATTCCAGTATGGATTGATGGCTGTCTCCAGGCCTTGATCCTCCCAGTGGTGACAGGAGCAATAAGTTCATCACAAAGCAGCGAAGTGTATATGAAATGGCTAACATATTAAACAGCTTTATGAACCACATCATTCTGCAAAGCAGAAGAGGGCTGTAGAGCTGGTCAGGGCTGCAAAGGTCACTGCAGCCAAGAAAAACTATGCATGGAAAAAAGACTGGGACTGCATAATCGTAGTCCTGTCAATTACTTAATATTGTGAATGTACGGGGAAGTGCCAGTTTATTGAGCATATTTCTTCAGCACATGAAGTGTGCTGCCATTAGGGCTATAATTATAACTCCTGTCTGCAGCTGTTTTTGAAGGTGGTGCCTCTGTGTCTTTCGACCACATTTTTTCCTCATAAAATGTCATGTCTACAAGACTGTCAAAACAGGTGTAATGCTTTGTTAATGCTGTATGACTTATTTGTGTGCGATTGTTTGACCCTGATTCTATTACCATCAGATCAAAATAGTGGTTCCTATCGACCATGAACCCGATATGCCACTGTTTATTTTGCAGAACAAAACATTCCTTACTTTCACAATATCAGTATTCACAGTAAAAGCTACTCAGCCAGCTCAAAATGCATTCAGCCATTCATGTTCTGCTGTCTCCATGAGTAAAGATATGCACAAAGTGACAGTATTTTCACACCTCGAAAGGATGTCGCTTACAGACACTTACTGTATTTGATCTCTGCCTTAACTCCGGACGCTAAATTAGTGTTGCCACATTGATGTGATGCTCTGAAGAGATTTTTTGTCCCCTTTGAGTGGAGGAAGTTTACACAATGAAAAGGCTTGTATATTTGTTTTTACTAATAAATGCTTAGGTCTATTTACCCATACATTTGGATCCACTAGCTCAAGGCATTCACTGCCTTCATTCTACTGTTTGTTATTCTAAAGCATTCAACAGCATGCAGGGGAATCCATTCACCCATCCATCAAAGATTAGACAGCAATTATGGTTCTCTCTTCCTCCCTCAGCCCACCCACCCACCCTCCCTCCTCCTCCTCCTCCTCCTCCTCAGTGAGCCGCTGGTGGTTCATGTTCAGAATGGTTCATGTTAATCAGTTACTCATTAATCCAAATGGAGTTAATGAGTGTCAGTCAGAAAGTGAAAGGTTTGCTCCAATATTAATAAACATGACTTCCCACATTCACATGGCTAATCATTGACTCGGTGACTGAGAAACATACACGTACACACACGAACACAGAACAGCGCTCGATGTTGACCTTGGTGTTGAGGGTCACGACACTCGATGGCTGACTACAGGACCACCAGATTACCTCCCAGATACTAGAACATTATATTGAGTCAAAGACTAAACATTAACTTGGCCTGCCAAAACAAACTAATTGACACTCACTCCTGATCATACTTCATACAAGGACGAACTAGTTCAACAGGATCATCAATTGGTGACGATGGTGACTTTTTGCCTAAAACTTGCAGCTTGAGCTTCAGTTTTATAGCATGTATAATGACATGTATAGTCTGCTAAAAACAATAAAAAGTCAGCCTGAGACCAAGCTATCAACCAAGGACCCATTGTTCAAAAATAAGAATTTGAGTGGGAAAGGAGCCAACATTATCATAGCAAACTATATATACTTCAATCTCCTGATAAACCTTTATCTTTTGGAGGTTATGACATCACTGTGCATTTCCTTCCTACCTGTCTATAGATTGTTTATGCCTCCAGGCAAATTTATGACTCAGCATCGTCATTTAATTTCTCCTGTATGGATGGACTGAGCCAAAAGGGGTCTCACTCTTGTTTGCTACCTTTTTCCTCAATTCTCCTCCTCTCTCTCCCACAAACATTTTGTTTCACTCCCATCTCTCACTTTCCTCCACCCTCTGCCCCTCCACATTCTTTCTCTCATCCATTCTGCCCCTGTCTTTGAGTCTCAGTATCAATCTCCATCTATGTCTCTGTTTGGAATTAATCTGAGAAGTCTTTCCTGATTACCAAACTTCATCGTTCTCGATCTCTCTCTTCCTCATTATTTCTCTATGCACAAGATTAAACTCCCACATGCGAAGCAAGGAGGAGATTGCAGAGGTGGATCAGAGAGGGGAAAAACAAAAGAAGAGGAGGAAGGATGGAATGATGAAGCATCAGAGGGTTGAGAGAACAAGGGCTTAGCTACTGTATGTTCAGCAGAAGTTGTCTGCTGCAATCTACTTCATGATGCATCATTTAGGTTTCTATTTGTCCAGGGCCATCTCTGTTCTTTTCGCCATACCCATTTTTCCTCTCCCTTTTCCAACCTCTTTTTTGTCTACTTTTACCTTACTGTTTTTGTCCTTTCTTCCATCTCTTTAATCACTGCTCCTCCTCCTTCCTGCCTCCTCCTCTCCCACCTCTTTTGGCCTCTTCCCTTTCATTCTATCTCACTCTGTGCTCTGATCATCTTCAGAGGCTGTGCAGTCAAACCCTTTAATAGGAGTGAGGAAGTGTTGGAAGTGTGGTGGGAGTTTCCCCAGAGCAAGAGCCCTGCTGAGAATCACAGCGTTCTGTGAAGCTCACTCTCTGTGAGACAGACCGATTTCATAAGCACAATACTGAACCTGCCTGCCCTTCTGCAAAATTGCTTGAAAGCGCTGGTGCCAAGGTTCACCTCCACTGGGCTGAGTCTGGTGAGGCTAATCTGGAAACACAAATGTAGCTAGTGAGGACTGGGCTGAGCTGCTCATGGCCCAATAGGCTGAGCAGTATTTCTGAGTGCAAGTTCATCTAGAGGTTACACCAAAATACTGATGTGGAAATATTTTTTGATCTGGGAATTGATGAGAAATTTATTGGAGAGTCATGACAAAAAGAAGAAGAAAAAAAAAAGTAATTTTGGATACTGATCAACTGTTTAAAAGACACCTCAGTGCACCAGTCCAAAGTTTATCCAAACCAAGCAGATGGTACAGAACCAGCGCCAGACTTTTTAATGGCTAAGTACAGTCCTCTCCTCATGGGTATCATAACACTGAGTGAGGATACCAGCTAATAAGCATGGCTGATGAATGCCCTCTGCTCACTATAAGGGAACACATACAAGAGCTCTACAAAAACAAATACTGGCCAGGAAAGGAAGATGGGAAAGATCTATAGCAAGCCCTGACGTGAAGGAAGGCCACCACGTTGAGCGTGCAATTGGATGGAGAAGAGAATCATAAAACTACCAGAGACAGATACACATACATTGTTGAAGTTAACTTGTATATGCATGCACCCCTGCTGCTCAAAAAGGAAATGTTTGCGTGACAGTCCAGGCTTTACATGGTAAGAATGTGCAGGAGACTTGCACATGTGGCATTGAGTTGGCTGTTTGAGGATCAGACAGAAAGTTATCTACAAATCTCCAGGTTCAAATCTAAACCAAACAATACTTTAGATCCGCCTTGATTAGGTCTCGAGAGTCTAGTCATTAAAGCTACAATGAATAACTAAGGCAGGTAGTTAGGGCATCCAGAAGTATTGATTAAGCAATGATACAGCTACAGGAATTTTAAATGGACAATGTGTGGAGGTCTCTAACCTTCAGCAGGCTGTTGCACCAGCTATGCATGCATTCAAATAAACTTAGTTTGAACATAGTGTCAGAATTACACTATAATGTGAGAGACTTCTTTTTGCTAAAATTGAAGTTTTATCTTCTTTTAATGATGAAATGTATGTGATACCGTGTATGTTGCAACCATCATCTTCACCAAAAACATCAAAGTGCAACTGAAGCAATTCATAATTATAGATTATTAATGAGGTAACTGACAAACCTGTGTTGTATTATATGTTAAATAGTTTACACCTATTTGCACTCACAACTTATAACCCTTTCAAATGAAACAGTCTAGTGCCGGTAATTTTAAATTCTGTTACTAGTGAGTAGTGACTTTCACTCCCATTTTACCTGAAAACTACTAAACTACTAACTACTAGTGACACAAGTTACAACGTAGAAGTTAGTGTTGACTTTACACTAATCAGACCTACATTCAAATGATGCAAAACGCTGTTAGTCACAAAAAAAAGATTATGAATATGATATTACTAAACTATCCACTACTATATAAGAGGTGAGGTAAGGGTTCATACAGGGGTACAGTATAATGATGGTGAATTAAGTCAGAGAAGTTTCTAATAATGCCACAACATTCAGACTGATTCATAAAAAGCCATTGGGTCAAATGGCTCTTTGCTCAGGTGGGGATAGGATTTAAAAGGTAGGTTAAAAGGTGTGCTGGGTCAAGGTTAGAGAATGGTGTCACCTGTCAGAGGGCTCAGTAGATATGACAGCACAGCCCGATACCCACTGCAAAGCGAAATGATAGGCCAAATATCATTTAGCAATAACACTAGGCCTCCATAGGAATGCTCACCCATGTTTTGGCACATTTCACACTGTGTAGTGTTAACTGTAGGGGAAGTATACTCACATGTCCTCAGGTGTCCAATGTAGAAGGACTTTCACCTTTCCAGAGCCCTCTTTCCTTCTGGCTAGCACCTGCACAGACACAATCAACCAAAAACATGAGCTATGCTTTAAAAGACACAAAAAGAACCAAAACATGTCTACTCTTGTCTTCCTGTTATCATTCATTTTCTAGTTTATCTTTAAAGTAACGTGGTCTTTTGGAGAAAAAAAACAAAACAACATAGCCAAGTAACCAGTTATCTGCATCATAATTGAAAAGTAACGACCCAAAATGAACAAAAGCATACAATATAACCTACAGATTACAGTTAATTTTAAATTTCAATACAATCTGTAATTTAACAAGCATCAGATTAGCATAAGCGTGTCATCTTTGGCTTACGTGCCTGTTGAGAAGCGCCTTCAAAAGACACCCTGGCCTCATCTCTCTTACAAATAACAAGGCTATATGATTCAAACATCTCACCAGTTGATACAGTAGCTCATCATTACACTAATAAGCAATGTGAGCACTCTTAATAATGCATGCGGGAGTTAAGTGAGATTTCTATTTTCAAGGGGATGTATCCCACATTCCCCTGAAACATTCTCTGAGATAAAATAATTCAAATCCAGACAGAAGAATGATATGTCCTTTGTATCGGGAACTTCTTATCGCAGCTGACATTCCTGAGAGCCAGGAAGATAGACATGGGGTACACAGTGAGCCGTTATCGCTATCAACAAGTCACTGCTCTCATTGTGGATTATGTTAGCACCAGAAACATTTCAACACTTCAGACAGAATAGCGTCTGGTCTGATGGAGACTACCATGAGCTTTTTATTGTATACTTTTATCTGTGTTTTGTTACCTGGTTTAACTATGGACTCAACAGTATAAAAAGACTTGTTCTGCCAAAATAACCACAAACTTCCAAGTCTTTCCACTTATGAAAATACAGTTGAGACAATACCAGTTTTCCCAGATAGTTGGCTCTTTCTCTGCATAACATTTCATCTATCATGCTGTGTTGGTTTATAGTAAAACTAGTCTGGAATTTACACAAATATTGTCAGTAGGGAAAAGGAAAGCTAGAAAAATAACCAGAAGTGTCAAAAATAGCCCCAGATATAACCTCTTGCGTCAATTGGCTCTATTATGTTAGGAATGTCTATTTTAAGAATAGTGAATGAGCTCACATGTGAAGAACTTCGCTTACGCACATGAATATCTGAAATTATTTTTGTGACTCGAGGGACTGGCGGCGGCATTGATGGAAACTGGTTTGAGGACAGGAGGAAGGAGGATCCACTGAGACAGGAGAAGCAGACAAAGACCTAGAAAATCTTCTCCTCTTCTTACAGATTTTTGGGCCTCTCATGTTTTAACAAAACATGCATTAATGTCTTTGTTTTTGGGAACCTCAATGTATTTTATTTATCACTTTGATTAACAATTTTGTATTGTTCATGTTCAGATACATGTCTTTGGTCTTCTCTCCAGCATAAATACAGAATTATGCATTTGTCTCATTTCATACTTTCTCGAAGCTAATATGCTAAGAAATAGCCCACCTTTTCGTTGTCAATATAGGAGGGGCTTTGAGAAAGACCGAGAAGTGGGTAAGATCTATATTTACATTTCGACATGCTTCCAGGTAAAGAGCTATCTGGCAGAAAATTTAAAGAATCAAATGACACACACACGTTGAAGAATAACTTTGTGGAAATAAATATTTAGGCTAGGTTAGCTGATATAAATGTTGCTGTTGGTGACCAGGTGCCTTCATCTTTGTCTGTGAGAAGCTTTGCAAACATCAGCCAAGTTGGCAAATCAGTCATGTCGTTGCCTCTCGACTATAATAGTGTTCAGGCGTAAAACGAGAAAAAGTAGGGAGAAAAAAGTATCAGAAACTCATCAGAGTTTTTAATTCTGTCACTCTCTACTATCAGATGAAAGTATGTATAACAATCTTTAAACATACATATTGGCAGATTAACAAAAATCTGTCAATCAAAACAGACCTCTTGTCCTTGTACTCATAAAAATGAACCTAAATTGCTTTTAGAGGGCCCACTTTGACATTTCCAACGCAATCTTCAAAAGACTGACTAGAAGAACTATTTCCCAGTTTTTTCAGCGCATTAGCCCAGCTCGTAAATTAGCATTGTTTTTCATTTTATTCACCTTTATCTCTCTCTGACGTTATCTGCTAGCTTTCCATCGGGGCTTGGCTGGCTATTGCGGTCCCACCATAAATCCAAACAAAGGAGAAGAGACAACAACAGGGCCTGGCTGCAGCATTAGGCAGAATCATGTGCTGGCTGCAAACCATAATGTAACATAAGTGTCTCAAGCACTGCAGCTCAGACACAGTACACCAGCAGTGGCTTTACTGCCTTTTTATTTAAAAACAAAGTGCTGTTAACCTGTGGCCTCTGGCTCCTTAAAGCACCAGTTTAATAATCACAACCCCAAACTTCCCTTAGAGAGGTCTGGACCATGTAAGTAAGGACTAAAGATGAAGAAGTGGGCTTATGTTTGAGCACCATGAAGTTATTTATGAGCAGAGTGGTTTGATGATAGAAGTCATTGCTTTAAGGGACAGATCTTAATCCTCTATAGACCCAAGAGACAGAGGTAAGGAGAGGGAGGGAGAGAAAACAGGAGGAAATAGGGAGTGAACAGTAAATATCACTGTGGCTCCATAATAAGGCAGTGAAAAGCAAAGCTGGAGGAGGGCAGGCCAGCTAAAACTGGGTGCCTGTCTGGTGTCAGGGGGTCAAGCTGTAGATGACGCAGATTGGCGCAATAACAAAAATATCCCATCATAAACATGACTGAGTTGTTCTGGCGTGTTAGAAGGCTCACTGGCCAAACTCCACAGAAACCCCACAGCTCTGCTCCATCTCCCTAGGCCTGGGAGGGTCCGCTGAGGCCTGGGGTCTGACACAGCGCCACAGTCCTTCTCCACCACAATCCTCCAGGGGTTTGAGAGAAGGAGAATGTATGCCTGACTGGTCAGATCTCCTTCCGATTCCATGACCCTAACCTTCACTTAACCCCCTTTACTTGTCCTCCCTCTCAATGTCTCTGTTTCTCTCTATTTGTTACTCTCCCACCCCTGGCCAGCTCTTCCTCCTAAGTCTGTGTCCAAATATGTGGTTACCTCTCTTAACCTCTTCCCAAGCTTTATCTTCGCTTTTTTTTTCCCCTGAACTTTTCTTTTAAAATTCTTGGCTAGTGGTCAGCAGTTAAGGTTTTGTAGGAGCCGAGCTGAGCAGAAACAAGTGGAAAGGGACTGGTCTAAGAGAAGAGCAATACTGTAGTGGGAGAAGCACTGATGTCAACAGTCCTATTTACACTTTAACATGAACAGGAGGAACAGCAGGGAGTTTATTTACTAAACACTGTACACTCTTATAAATCCTTGTAGTACTGTAAGTGTTATTATAAAACTAACTGCAATTCACTTATTGGAACACGTTGCACTGGTACAGTGAGCATCTCAGTGGTCACATGTGAAGTGCCTCAGGAGATGCTGTCACTTTTCACTTAAGGGAGCAAATGTGGATTTTACTGCTAATTGTTTCTGCTAGGTTAGCCAGTAGTGGCATGCTGCAGTAGCACATTTTATATATAATTCATACATAACTTATTGAAAAGAAAAATAAACCAAACACACCAAATGATGACCCTTATTTCTTTCTAGTTTCTAAGGAAAATTGACACCATCATACAATTTTAGAGTTCTACAAAGGCGAGAGTGCACCCTAGTGGAAGTGTACAGGAACAGCAGTAATTTAAAAAAGAAAATAATCTGTCATTCACACCCTTCATATCCAAAATGTAATTTCTCAAATAGGCTTTTGAAGCCATTGCCAGTGAGAGATGGCGAGTCTCTCATAGAGATAGTTTTTCCAGTGAGTGCTCTTATGTGCCCTAAATAGTAAGGTGCAAAAGCACTTTAGAGCTTGTTAATAATGTATCACACATAAGGCTGAAAAAGAACTGAGAACCATAAACAAAAACAAAAACAATCCAATTGTGTTTCCTGAAGCCTGATTCAGAGAAAAAAAACAACACCAAGCCTTGGGGCAATTCACAAGGTTCATTTCAAGTGCACAGAGAGAGACATCTGCAATGATCAGAGGCTGATTTTCAAATAGTGATTCTTTCATGCCCCCTGTTGTCTAAAAAAAAAAAAAAAAAAAACAAGAAATAAAGGCTGAAGAAAACCAAGAAGCGCTTAAATGTGACAACAATACATATTTTACTAGACACATAATAGATTATGATTTGTAGATAATAAATGAATAAGTACCACCTACAACCTTTATAATATTTCATCAATGTCTAAACAGTGATCTTTTGATACTTTGTTTTGTTGTGTTTACGTTTCATGTCTACTGCTACATTATGACTATAAGTTATAATCAATAAACTTTTTCAGTGTACAGATGCAGAGGCTGTGATTGGTTTATGTAGTAATGTAAGTAAACAGAATTCTCACAATGCCAAGATATTTTTACACTCTGTGATGTGGAGTTTTGAAATGTAAAATTAAAGTATAATTAAAAGTTGCTTAGATTTGTCTGACTTTAACAAGTCTCAAACAGCTCCAAATCTTATCCTACCCAGAGGCAACCACTACAAGACAGTCAAGCTGCAAACGGACTCACCGTGCTGTGAAAGACCACACTGTGGCCATTGCCCACACTTTCGATGTGGGTGGCAAGGTTCAGACAGATGGCCCTATGGCGGATAGCATCCATAGTCTGGGCATCAAAGAAGTCATGGGGCCTCGCTGGAGTGGGAGAGAGACAGACTTAGATGAGAGCCAAGTCAAACAAATATAACACCAGGGTTTCTTACTGTGGCCCTGATATACAAAACTTCTATCTTCTAACTACTGTTTCCAAGTCTCTCTGTAACTAACCATAACAATCATCTTATGACTGAAAAATCATATTCCTGTAAAATGTTGCTTTGCCGCAACGAAAAACTCCTGTCAGTTAAAAAAGTTGCTCTGAATAAGTGCCTCACTGAACAAATTCAGTGGTAAAAACTCAGACATTTTAAATTAACAGAAAATAAATTTTCTCAGGATATTGAGCTGAGGTCTATGCAAAGCACTCTGTAGTCAAAGAGAAAACAATTGTTGAAATGAGTAAAGCATGTATAAAAAAAATAAAAATAAAAAATAGCTAATTTTCACACCCTTGGTACATACAGTATGTGGGCTAAACAAAACTAGCCGAAATATAATCATCATTTACTACGTTGGATTCCATTTCAGCCACCAACTACACACAAAAACCAAATACTTTACTAGGATGAAATTTAAAAGCACATTTAATTTCAAAAGAGCTGGCACCGCATCAAAAAAAGTCTTTATCTTGTAATCCATACCAACAAAGACCAAGTAGGAAATCACAATGAGAAACATTTTAAAATATGATTTGTTTGTGTGCCTGTTAGGTACGTACGTAGGGAGCACCTGCGTTTGTTCTTGAGTTTCTTCCTCTTGTTGAGACCAGCCTTGGAGGGTGACTCCTCCTTGAGTTTGGCCTGGCTGGACATTTTGGAAGAGCTCTGCTGGCTGAAGTGGCTGGGTACATGGCGAGCCAGCCCACCTTGGGAAGCAAAGCTGGCATTGCAGCCACCGACTACACACTGCAGCAGAGCAGAAGAAAAAAAATGACATGGGGGAAAAAATAAACTGTTGTTATGGATACATTATGGATTATTTCAGGTAATAGTATGATAGGGAACTGAGTGGTACTCGGATGCACTCAAGCAAGCACATATTTAAAAAGCCTGTACAACCAGACTACGTTAGATAAACAGCCCAGACGATAGCTTGATCTAGAAGTCGATAATATATCAATATTACCCATAAACAGAATATTATCAGATATAATCCAGGTTCATTTATGTTCAGAATTTGATGGAGTAGCTGCAAGGGTATGTTATGTCTGAATTATTGGTTTTACCTTGAAGGGCTTATCTCCACTGTGGGTCAACATGTGTCTCTGAAGCCAACTCTGACTGGTGGACGGAGTGTTATACACCTTACAACCCTTCCATAGACACACAAATACCTGAAGAAATAAGACAAAAGATTAGACAGTAATATTGATGTAAAAGATAAGAAGAAGAAGATACGAAAAAGGTGCAAGGTAAAAAGGGACACAGTAAAACAAAGTTAGATATGATTAAGACCAACATTATACTATTTGTTGAGAAGACGCCCACAAAGGAAGTAAAACCTATGATCAGAATAATCACTCATGACTCTTACTAACATTGGGCTCGCTTGTATGTGTGAATGAAATAGTGAAAATAGACTATTCCCGATTTTTCTGGTTGAAAACCACTGCTCTAAATCATCGACAGATCATACTGTAAACACCAAGATAAGACAGAATAAAGGATATCGACAGAGAGTTTGTCCAAAAGTTAAAGTTTACTGACCCCTCCCCTCTGTCCATCCACATGAATGCCCCTGATATGTTCAGCCAGATCAGGACTGGAGTTGAAGCACTGTGGACAGAGGTCCCAGCAGCAGGAGTAAGCCACTGTCTTCGTCCCGGAGGAGCTGGTACTGCTCTGCCCATTCATCATGGCAGGGGTGGAGCGGCCACTGGACACTGTGCTCTCCATCTCCATTAGAGTACTGCTGATACTGAGAGGAAAAAACAATAAGCAATGAGCAATAAGGAACACATCTTCATAGACCAGGCTCTGCACACCCTTGAACAGGTGCAGATATGACAACAGTCGCTATGCGTGAAATCCTCATAGCTGCAACTCGTTTTCCACGCATATCACTTTCATCGCCCATGCCAAATCAATTATATCATAGTACTATATTATCCAGTTGTTGTGTTGTCAACATCACCAGAGTTCATAATAATTCACTCTTCAACACTCATTCATCAGGTAACAGTTACTTTCCTATTTTCCCTTTAAACTCATGTTCATTCCCATTTATGTTTAATGTAACTAGCTTAACGTTTTTTGGTTTAATGATGGGAGGACAGACGTGGCTACTGTAACAACTCTAACTTGTCATTTCCTCGACCTACCTGTCCTCGGAGTCCATACGGCTCAACGGTTCACCGTCTGAGGATGATATCTCCACACTCGGCCGCCTCTTATCGTCCAGCTCCCCGGCTCCGCCGCTGGGTTTCTCGCCGTCTTCACAACCTGGCTTGTTCTTCTCGCAGTCCTCTCCCGGTTCCTCTTTAGCTTCTTTCGTTGTGCTATCGCTGGCAGCTTCGTCATTACCGCCACCGTCTCCGGGACTCTCCGGTGTCTCTGGCTTTTGCTCTGCTTCATCAGGAGCAGGAGTCGCGTCCTGGTTGAACGTTACCGCATCTTCTGTCACCGCCTCGCTCGCGGCCTTGTCCGCCGCTGCTGTGGGCTTCTCTTCGCTGGCCTCCACCTCCGTTACTAACGTTTTCGGTTCTATGCTGCTGTCTGGTTTCTCTGTTTCCGGTTCAGTAAGGCCTTTCTCTTTCTCTTTCTCCTGGCCATCGCACTCGGTTGTCTCCTCTTTCACAACGCTCAGTGTGGGTGTTTCTTCTGTAGCGGTAGCCGCCATTTCCACGGCTGGCATACCGTGGGACACTTTCGGTATTAAAATTTACCCGTGGCACCGTCAAACGCTTCACCGCAGAGGGAGGGTGGGGCAAATCACACTGTCGGCTCTGTGATTGGACAGAAGCGGCACGAGGCGGATAAACTCTGACGTTGGTATTTAAACTTTCCATGTGTTACACACAGTTTCATTTAAAGGGGATTCTGTGTTTACAGAGGTTGAAACTCATCATAAGTTACACTTAATAGTAATTTATGATTAGTTTCAGTTTGTTCAATTTCTTTTTCGTCTTTTGATCCTTGACTTTATTGGCGGTTCATAACAAATCCAGCCTTAAACTCAACAGGAAGAATTATTTGGAAATATTTGCTATTGTTATGTATATGTATACAATTCAGGCCTACTTGGAAGAGAAAATCTTTTGTTTTTGTTTTCTACGACAAATACGAACTGTGATTCATTGATTTAAATCAATTTTAACGTATTTCACAACTCTTAAGTTAACTTTGCAATACATTTATGTCTGTATTCTTATTAAAAAATATATTTGCCCAATTATCACATACAAATAGTGTCTGTTAGAGATGTTAAAGGAGAGTGGAGAAATTAAATTACAAAGTGGTGATGTACAATGTAATGTTGATGACGATTCAGCAGAAGGACCACAAGAGGGAGCCCTAGCTCTATATTTAAACTGGGTGCCAGTCTTGCTGACTGAAACTAACCTTAACCCATTAAACCCTTAAATATAGAGATTTAGGGTAAAGCTTTTTAACGTTGTGTCAACAAATAAAGAAATCTTAACATTTGACTATACACACTTCTCAGTTTGTAGGATGAAGATGAACTTGAACATGAGTGAGTAGGTGTATATGATCTCAGCTTGTTCACTACAGCGGACTCATATCAATAAAGGACACAAATGCCATGATTTGTTAAGAACAGCAACATTTATTTAACATGATATAAAACAGATGGGATATGAACATTTGCAATTCAAATCTAGAATGTAACCACATGTTAGATACATCCTCCCATCCTGCTGTACCTTATACAAGTACATTATATACACAGTAAACCTCTGATAATTACACTTTGTACACACCCACAAAAAAAATCATCCAGAATCCACAAACTCTTTTGTTTATTATTGCTTTTTACATGTGCTATATTTTTTTTACTTCCAGGACTTCAAACAACCAATGTCATAAAATAGAACCAAACTCAGATTTCCTTCTTTCAGTTTAAATATATCTCTCAGCAAATAAAAAAGACAGTATAGAGTGACTTAAACCAGGACATTCACATAGGTGTCGGCAACAATGTGACAGGAACTGCAGAAGATCCCATTTTAAATAATTACAACCCAGAAACAGAAGAAATTACAAATAATCTTAATCTGCAGCAGTAAATTGGCTCCTCCGTTCATTATAATGGAGGGATCTATATCTCTTATATGCCCACTGTTCCCATTGACAAATGTTCTTTACAATAAATGGATCAGTATGAATAGTTAGCTGATGATTGATGCCTGACAAACAATTGAAATGAATTATAAAAGTCTTAAATAAACTAAAATGATGTCAAGAAATGTTCTTAAAACCATTTGAAATGGTGGTGAAACTTATAAATGTGGCATGGCCCAAAACATTTTATCTTCAGACTCATAACAGAGATCAGTCCAACCTAATCAAACCATATAAATAATAAAAAACAACGTAAACGTACAAAACCTTGTGAGAAATGAAAACGGAACTGCAAATGACAACAGTCTCAAAGCTGTATCCTCACACTCAGTTGAGGAGAATGTGATGACCCAAAGAGGGCCAATCACAGAGAAATGTCACAGAAAAAATGCTATTGATGGCAAAGGAGCTTAAGACGTCACAGTGAGCATACAGAAGTCAGAGGTTAAGACCCCAGAGTACGGAGTAGGTAGTTTCACTCTGTAGAACTTGGCCTTGTGCTGATGTCTTTGGGGAAGTCTTCAGGGGCATCTTTATACCTCCACTGCTGTTTCCTTCATGTATAAGTTTTTACTGAGGCCAGAGCTTGTGCTGCAGAAAGAAAATGTGAGATTTTCTAATGAGGGAAAATGTCAAACTATACTTAAACCATAACACTAGAGGATGGATATCTATGATTCCATAAATACCATTTTAATATTACAGTAATTTGAGGATTATCATTACACAACTACAAATACTGCAAAATGTGAAAAAATAATAGCCATAATTGTTTTTCGACCCATATTTTTACATAATATGTCATCAATCCCTTCATTCCAGTGCGCTATTCCCCCCAGGGAGACAAACATTCAAACACTGAGAACACTTTAGCATTGTGAGTATGGACAAAACAGATTGATGAAGGCTCTTACTGGTGCAACTACACACACATGAAGTGAGAACCGTCAGTGAGTTGAGGGGGTGTGTTAGGAGACTGTGGAAGGGGTGGGGAAGAGGATGACACGCTTTTCACTGCAACAGAACAGAGCAACATGTTGAACACATACAGGAGGTGCGCGCACACACACACACACACATACACACAAAATGACAAAAACAAATTACAAAAATTGCTACTGACTAAATGGTCAAACAAGTCAATGGAATTAAAGGATAGATTAACATTTTTTCGAGTTTGTCTTAAGATAATAAGACATCCCCATACAGTATATAAAGTTTTCGCTTGCTATAATTGTTCCTCCTGCTCATCTTAGCTATAAAAAGATCTCTCACTAAGGCACTTCTTGTGTAAGTAATGAGGAACAAATTTGTTAGTCCTCATTCTGTGCAAAAAATGAATTAATGCAAAATGTATATAAAGTTAATATGACGCCTTAGTAGTCTGAGGTAGACGAGGCAAGAGAGTATCTTACAAAGTCATTTAAGTGAGAAATGTCCTCTTTGAGTTACAGACCCAGTCACAGTAGTATGAGACTGTGGATTTTGTCCCCCATCACTTTCACTGGATGCATGTTAATGTATGTGTTAATGTGCCAGTATGAACATGAGGAATGATTAAAGCAAACAAAACCTGTTTCAATGTAAATATGGGCATGTGAGTACTGTTTTAACACAGACTTGAAAAAATGTGAACCTATCTTTTAATAAAAGTGATAAATGACTTAACACATGCACAACTGAAGCAGCTGCAGTTTGATAAACTACAACATAAGGTTGCTAAGGTCTTTCAAAACAGGATCAGACTATCTTTTGTTCTTTAGATTCAATCCCTCCACCTCCTCCCTCTACTCTCTCTGGAGATGTACCTGCTACCAGCTTGCTGCGTTTGGAGGCCTCTGCTGCCAGCTCGTAGGAGATATTAATCATCTTCTCTTTCTCCTGTACGGTAACCTCCTCTTCAGTCTCCTCCTCTGGGCTTAGAGCCATACTAGGCAGCACATTCTGCATGCTGGGAGCAAATGCACACAAAATGGTCTCTGTATCATACACTACAAAACTTTTATAAATGTATACAAACAACTTATACACATAGTTTCAGAATAAATGCTACTACCCCCAGGACAGACAAGCTATCTCTTTTAAATCAATTCAAGGGGGCTGACATTTAGAATAAAATGTCACAGTGGCTGGAGATACAAAAACAAGGACTTGTTCGCATCTAAGGCACTGATCTGCATGTAAAGAGCAAGCAGGCAGTATTGCTCCTTTTTGAATCATCTATGGCAATGTCCTGCTATGCATCGATGTGACCTCAGACTTACCCCTCACTTCTAAAGGAATTTCATGCATGACATCTGCTGTGAAATATCACTGCTCACCTGCTCAGATAGCCCTTTCACCAGAGGATCCTTATCTAATATCAAGGGCATGAAGAGACCTAGTTCATACTAATAAATAGTTACTGGTACTGACAGATCATTGTGGTGTGTTTACCTGTTTTTGGCTATGAGGGCTTTGATGCGGTCAACTTTCCTCTGCTTATCAGCCTCCTGCTCAGGGCTCAGTGCCTCTTCCGGATCTGACTCCATGTAACGCTCAGGAATCAGCACTTTGTCAGGCACAGAAAGCTGCAGAAATAAAGGGAAAAAAGTACTTTATATATATGTTACACATTTAATGAATGTTTTTTTTAAATAAATGAAAAACACACATAGAAAAGGTCACATGTTGAGAGTGTTAACTATACAAATAGAAGGCATTTAAAAACAAGTAACAGACAATAAAATCATCATTATCTACAGGGAGGCTGATTTAAAGTTGGGGGAGTATGCAGCAACACTGCAGGCTTTGCCCTGGAGCGAGAAATACTTAATGTGAGACATTCTGTCGCATAAAAGGTTATGTAATCCGTTAAAAATTGTGATTTATTTGCTGTGGTTTTTAAAACTCAAATCCCTGATACTTGATGTGCTGTTTGTCAACATTTCCTAAGTATATTGCCTGTGATAATATTAGCCATGTCGGTCTAATGAGTAAGGCAGACAACTGCTGTGCCTTACTTCTCGGTCCACATTAAATTGGTCCGCCTGCGAGGCTTCTTTCAGACGGGCAATCTCCTCAGCAGGCGTCTCCTGCTCCCTCACCACCTCCTGCTGCCTGAGTGAAGCCTCCAGTTCCTGAATGTCAAAGCTCATCACCTCATCCCTGCGCCTCATTTGGGACTAAAAGACCCAGAACAAGAAAGACAAAAATACAAAAAAGGGGATCACTTGACATGTGATTTCAGTCTTTTCTGAATTTAAGTGGTGTGTCTGAATAATGTCTGTGTCAGATGTCCCAATACCTGCATGCTGCGGAAATGGTTATCTTTAGTAAATGAGTGGCTGCGAGAGGGTGTGTTCTCCTGACTGCTTCCCCGGATACTGACGCCTTTCTTCTTCTCCCTGAGTGCTCCCTGCTGGTGGCGGCGGATCCTCTCCAGCTGCTCCTCTACACTCATCCTGGGCCGGCCGCTCTCTGCAGCACACAGCTGCTGCTCCACCGCACTTCGTGGACGCTCCTGTTAGCCAGAAAGGACAACCAAAGACGCATACAAACACACAAACACATACACACAAATAAATAGAATTTAATAATAATCTAGCTTCACTATCAGATATTTAACTCTTAAGACAGAAATCACACAATTGTAAATATTGGGTACACAGAACCACAGTAAAGTGGCATCATGATGGAGTTAGATGCAGCATTCACAATGATTATTTTGTATTGTTGAAAACAATAGTCTAAACGTGACCAAGAAAAACACGTACTGGAAAAAAACCCATTTTGTTTCTTTAAATACAGTTAACAGTTACGACATATTAACCACAATAATCACTGTTAAATTACTCTTTAATGTTCACTCGCTTAGAACCAAAATGAGCATGAGTGCAGACACATATGGAAACAACCTGCGTGGCTGCTCGCACACGCTCCTGCTGGTACACATGGGTGCACTGAGAGAGACTGGGGGCCTGTTAATGCCTGAGCATGGGAGGCTGATGATGTGAAGTGAACTGAGAAGTTGTTCACTTTTAGGTTTGTGCCATGCTGCAGGCGCTGGCAGATCTGGATTCAGTCCAACACCCAGGGACGCTGCCTCCACTGTCCAGACTGTTCAAGAGGCTGGTATCCAAGGGCCTAGGCTGAACTCACAGGCCTGTGACACACTCTCTTACTACCACAGGGTATATGGTTAAAGTAGACCAAAGCCTTTATTACTATATATCCACCTTTTTTCAAACATAAACACATACGGACACACCCTGCAGTGTGGTGCACTAATAACATGGTTAGTGTATTTAAGTTGATAGTGTTTGAGGCTGGAAACTGTATAAAACAAGCTTGGCATTTATTTTATGACAGCCTGGTTTTGAGAGTATGAATCACACTCTGGCCACGTGATGAGTGGTCTCTTCTGTCACATGTTAGTTTCAAACCTGCAGTCTGATAACCAAAACAACCAATTAAGAGGGAATGAAACACAACTCAAGAAAGTTAAGTGGTTTGAAGTTCACTGCTTCCCACAGGACTGCCTCTGGTGGTTCTTCTGGTTACAACATTTTGAGAACAATTTGCAGTGAGAACTTAAGTCCAGGGACTCACCGTCCTGGGGTCGGGTTTCTTGTTCTTTCTTAAGGTAACGTATGAAGCTATGGAGGAAGACTCGGGCACTGGAGATTTGGTCCTGGGTGGGACGATGCCCACCGGGTAGGACACCCCTGGCAAGTAATAGAGACAAGAGGACAGAATTAACTAAGGATATCATTGTGCAAGTAAGCTAGAACAAAACATATGAGAATACAAATGTTATTGGATGCCTGTATGTGTGAATATGAGAATGGTAAATTGTACAGCTGTTTTAAAAGTAAAGTACTATAGTCAAAATATAACAAAATGGACACAGGCAGAATGTAGTATAGACAATAAAGACATTATTCCCATCAGGTTTAGCTCCTTTAGAAAGTCTAAACCATCTAATCAGAGATAATGTATTGTTAAAAATAAATAAAATAAAATAAAGTTGAGTAAAAGGTTATCCGAGTAAATAACTGAGCAGTATTGTGATTTACACAGCGTAAATCCAATCAAATGTATGTATAAATACTATTGTTTCCATGGAACCACTGCACATAAAATAATGGTTGCTGACCCAGGTTTTGACCTTGTATTTATGGTCTGTGTCAAGTATGGGCTGTGTAAATGTGATGGTCACCATGGTAACTATCAATGCTCGAAACTAGTTTAATGGTCAATAATATTTAGCTTTAGGTTTATTGATTTTTTTTGTTAGTGTTAACAAAATTGATTATTTACTGGAACACTATAAGAACAGTTCTCTGGTATTAAACTACTTTCCTCAGTGCTATGCTTTACCTTTGTTTCCAGAATGATCAGATGGGTGTTCAGATCTGTCCTCTCCGTTGCTTTCATCCACTTCGGCCACTGTGGTGAGCTCTGGTTCACTTTTATACAGCCTGTAGTCTGGGCCCTGCAAATGAGTATGAAACAAGTTCAACACATATTCAGAGCAGCTCTGACTTATAGTTGCGGAGAGTTTTGTTTCAAACTGAGATATCAAGCATTTGAAAAAGTAAAATTTTCTCTTATAAAATAACTTCAAAGGCAGTGGCAAAATTAGCACATTAATGTATACAGTTTGGAGAAAAACTCTCCATGTTATTTCAATTCAACACATTGTTTTACATCCAAATTAAAAATGTAGGCAGCAGGCAGACATATTCAAACTTAGACATAAACCAAAAACAAGACACAACAAAATCTCAACTTCTAAAATAACTTTCAACACACAGAGAAACACAGAAAAATCAATTAAAAAGAGAAAAACAAAATACATGGATGAAGCTTTATCCAACTAGCTGTTGGAAAAAACAAAAACAATGACTGAAGTAAGGTATAAAATAAAAAAGAGGAGGATCCAACCAAAAATATGAAATGTCCATCAAAATGAAAGTGAAAAAAATCTTCACAGCAGGCAGTGACACATTATGACACAGCTGAAGGCAGGTTTGACGGCAAGGTCAACGGTTTGACAAGCTTACGCTATGCGTGCCATTCCTGTGATTGGCCTTCCTGTCCTCCGGCCTGTGGAGTGATGAAGTGCGCACACCAGCATGAGAGGGCATAGGGGGCACGGTGGGGGGGTTGGGCTCATACGACTGGGGTAAGGGTGGCCGTGGGGGTACCAAGTCCTCCTCCTGGGGATTATACAGGGCATGACTGGACAGGAAGCAAGGAGACACATGGTGCCACCATGCACGCTCAGGGCAACCGCCATCTGGTCCAGAGTAGTTCTGGCCCACAACATGGGCAAACCAGCTGATTAGCCAGAGAGAGCTCTACATGCTGTTACAGCGTATCCGACACATCCACTCAGATACCATCATTCATTCTGCCCATGTGCAGGGCTGGTATCACACAGCAATACAACTAAAGCTCGTCGCCATCCAGATTATAAGAGGTCTGGGTAAAGAAAACTGAAGAGCAGCAACTATGATTATTTTCATCTTCTAACATCTTCAAATTGCTTGTTTTGTCCAAAGCCTAAATACATTCAAATGACAATAACAATAACAAACAGAGAAAAACAACATATTCTTTCATTTGAGAAGCTGGAACCAGCAAACATTTTAGCAGTGTTGCTCCATTACTTTTAAAAATTGTCTGTTTAGTTCCTGTTTGTGATTGACTATTCAATAAAACAAGTGCAGGAGTATAAAAGTGGACTGTCTGTTATATCTAGCTTTTCTCTTTTTGGTGATTCACCTCGGTTTTGTGCTTGCTGAAGTTGGCCTTGGGTCCATAGAAGCTCATACTTTCGACAGCATTTCTCTGGGCTTTGTGTTTATTGAGGGCCTCCATCACATCTTGTATCCTCCAAAGCTCTTTCTGTATGCGGACATGCTGCTGGCTGGGAGGCTCAGTCTGAAAGAACACAGAAAATGCAGACAAGTTCACAAATCACATTACCTGATTACCTGATGATGAACTTGCTAATATAAGATTATCATATGAGAGACAGAGCAAAATGCAGGAAGAAAATGAAAGAGATAAGCGATAGTAAGATGATGTATCCACTAAGGAGTGCAGTTAGTGCAGATATGATCAGTTCAAAATGTTATTTGTAGGAAATATGAGAAATATTAGCCCCAGAACAGGACCAGCAGAGCAGGAAGATGAAAAGAGGGTTATAGTTAGACTGAACAAAGAAGGCATGGAGAAAGAGCAAACGAGCAAGAGAAATGGACATTATGACACATCTTCTTACTGATGACAGGTTTGATTGTGTGTGAAGGGCACTTAAATAGAGGATGTCCAGGCTCCCTGATGGCCCTTTGACTTCTCTACTCGACTCTGACTCAACCAAGAATAGCTGTTAGAACTCTTTCTCTCTCTCTACACCTCTCCCACTATGAAGGACAAGATAAAAGCCAGACTTAATTAAGACCAGCTCTATCATTGCTACAGTCATCAATCACTCACTATGTTACTTTGATCTCTCAGTTATCTCCCTTCACACTCAGCTAAGGGCACAAGAGCAAAGAAATCTTCTTTACTTTTTCACCAAAGTCAAAAAAGTGTCTACAAAAAGGATGACAAGGTGTTTAAGGGAATTTGTCGTATTTTCAGCTTTCTTTGAAGCTCTACAGCAGATGTACTCTAACCGCGCCAGTGTTTGACAGCAGAAGCGGTGCATGATAAAAGCAGTGCAGCTTCAGTCTTAAGAGTCATCCTACCTGAGGGCTTCCCAGTGCTTCTAGCTGCTCCAGCAGGTTGTTCTTAGCCAGAGCCACATCTCCTTCCAGCTTGTCATACTCCCTCCACGACCTCTCCATCTCCTGGTTTATAAGAGAGATACACTTTGTGAAATGAAATCAAACATGCAATAACTCTTGGCAAAAAAAACTCAAACCTTATTTTTTTCCTAAAGAAAACAAAAATAGTGTCCATTAAATATATGTATGTGTATATGCGTGCATGTACAGTATGACTCACAGCTGTGACTCTGGTCAGCTCTCTGCAGGTGCTGAGGAGGCCGCTCTGCAATAAGTCTCTCTGCTGGATGACACTCTGCATGGCAGCCGGGTTATCAGAGCCCATCTCTATCTCCTGGCTGGCTGACAGCAGGGCTGTCTCCAGGGTGTGCTAAAAGAACACATAACATATCAAATACAAATACAGAGTAACCTGTAGTTTAGCAAAGTCATAATAGATATGTGCAGTGTAGCTTATTCCATTTTTCTAATTTTAGCTCCGAAAATTCTTACAAAGATTCTTGTAAATTTGAGTATGGTTGCAAGTAACGTATTTCCTTTAACTTCTAATTAACTGTCTATTATTTTTGGGTAATTTTTGTAATTGGTCAGGTGATCGTTTAGTCTATAAAACTGATGACAAATGCCTATCAAGCCCTCTCAGAAACCAGTATAGTATATGTAAATGCCCAGTGTGTGTCCGGTTTCTGGACCTCGAACCAGCTAACGTTTGATATTTTTTACTTGCGTAATGAATTAATTGGTTGAGACAATCAACAGTGCACCAATATGCTTGCAGTGTCTTCTAACCTTCTCCATTGGCCTTCACTGTACTGTACGCCTGTCAACATTGCACTCTGCTGACATAGTGACTGAACACAGTGTGATACGGTCTGCTAAAAATGACATGGCTGAGATGTCATGGTAGCCTGCTGGTAAAGATGCATACCACGCAACTGCAATGTCTGCACCTCTACTCCTTTATTCCTGTTTTCTGTCTTTCTTGGCACAGTCAACTTTCAAAATAACAGGCAAAAATGTACAAAAACAAATGTAAGAAAACAAAAGATGACATGGCTATGCAAATTTTGTCTTAAACTTTCTTAGTTTTGTGCAAATAAACAGTGCTCAAGCTATATTTAGCCTACAACAACAATAGAAATGTTGACCATATATTACACAAAAGTCAAATGTGTATTTTTTTTTGGTTTCTTTTCTACTTGGCCCCACATATTTGTGGACATTTTAACAGTGTTTTGTGAAAACATGTACTGCAGTGTTCAGTCACCTTCTCTCTGTACAGCTGCTGAAGTTTGTCCTCCTGTGTCCTCACTAATTTATCCTGCTCACACAACCTGCTAAGTTTGGTCTGAGGAGAGAACAATAATGAGTTTTGACCCTTTATATGTAGTTGAATATAGCATCATGTCATGCAAGACTGCAACACCGCAACTTACATCAATATCCACCTCTTCTGGCATGCATGTGTAGGCGTGTTCTCTGTAGTCTTCTGGGCTCAGCTGTGTAGAAAGAAAGAACATCAGACAGCGAAAACCAACATGCACATACACATTAGAATCTGGAGATCTAATGCAGTGTCATGACAAATCTGTCTCACTGAGCCACAGAATGTGTCTTTGGGTAGAAACTCATATTTCACTGAATCAGACAATCTAAAGTTATGAAACCAACAGTGGTAAAGAAGCCAGTCTAAACACAGTCTCTTCTCTGATGATTCTGGTGCCTCGTGCTTCATCACCCACAGTCCTTTGTCTCCATCAGCACAATGCAGTGGTTTTATTGGAAATGCAAGGGGAAGGCATGTAAAACAATCTTGCTTACTAAACTCTGGAGTCAGCACATTAGCTGCGTTGACCAACTGTGTTGTTCTCCAGCACGTGTTTTGCAGCTAATTGGTCCAAAGAATCTGCCTGTCTGGTAGCTGTGGTCAGCTGAGTGTGTGTTGTGTAGAGAAAGTGCAATATCACTTCAAAGATAATCCCAGAATAACAAATTTACCACATGCTTTAACATAGAACGGTTCATAATGCTCAGAATAATTATAAATAGGTGTTTAATTACTTTACTAATTGCTTCATCATTTTGCTGATGTCAACCTACACTGCAGTTACTTCCAAACTAGTTAGTGACTTAGGTAGCATCAGTAGCTTGCTAAGAATTAATACCACCCCTTGTATTAATACCACCTATTGACATATTTTAAAGAAATAAAAGGCCACACTATGCGATCATGTGACATTATTTGAACTGCATTGGATCCCATATTTCCAGACAATTAATTCATCACATAATTCTTTAGTATTCATCCATTTTCTTCAATTTAAAATAAATACAAATGCAACCCATACCTATTTGGACAGTGACACAATTCTTTATTGTTTTGTCTGTATAGTCAAATTGGATTTGAAATGAAGCAATGTTATAAGGTCTATCTACATTCATATTGGGTGGAAAATGAAGTAATTGTAGCCCATTTTATATCATAGGTGGGGTTGGGCGCATAGGGAGGGACTATATCTGAAAAGGGCTACACTGCCTAATACTGAGCCTGATAAAACTCCTGTAAAGCATCTTAATTTCAAATTCAACATGCTGGTCAACAATGTCAAAACACAAACAATTAATCACTGTCCAAATACAGACAGACTCCACCAATACTACAGCTCTGCACTCACACTATTTCACACACACACACACACACACATACATACTTTTTCTCAACACTGTTTTTCCTCAGTTGAACCACACGGTACAGTTAAAGCAGGTGGGACCTGAGAACATTCCACACAGAACATGCAGACTCTCCCACAGCTCAGGGAGTTTCACTGTGGTGTTGTGTGGCGCGGACCAGGAGTGACGGGGGGGGAGGAGGAGAAAGACAGTTGAACAGGTGGGAATGTAGCTGTTGCCGGGCTATATGCCAATGAATAGGTGAAGGGGTGAGGGAGGGTGGAGGCACTCTTCAGCTGCTCTTTTACACCTCGAGAGGTGGTCACAAAAGTGGCAAAGTGATGGCATCATCACACACAACAAGGACCTCTTTATCCTTTCCATCAGCAGAATGACAAGAGAGAGTGAGGGGCGAAGTAATGCAGACAGGTATAAAGATCATCATAGATATGCTCTCTGGCCATATTAAGTATAGAGTCTACTCCATAGAGGATGCTTAAGTGTGTCCAATCTTAAAGGAATAGTGTTGTAAAATATATTTATTTGTTGCTGTGAGTTAGATGAGAGGATCGATACCACTCTCATGTACAAAGACTCGAAACAAGGGGAACAGCTTGCCTGGCTCTGTCTAAAGGCACAAAGACAATCCACTAACCAGCACCTCTAAAGCTTGCTAATTAATCAAATTTGTGTTATCTGTTCAAAAGCTATATGAGCGTAAAGATATAAGAGATAAAGATAAAGATATAAGACCGGTATCTAACACAAAATATATCTAACTATAAATACAGCAGCATTGGTGGACTCCAAATGAACTGTAAAGAGGGTTGACATGGATATGAGTTTTAGGATAGTGAAATGTTCAATTTAAAATCAATTTACTTTATTGTACTTAAATTATAGTGACCAGTCTGACAACACAGAATGAAGTCACAACAATTAGAGTCCTCCTGCCAAGCCCATGTGACTTGACTAACGAGAGGGGACATATTCTGCACAGAGTTGTGAAAAATAACATACTAACATTGTTTTACTTTTGTTGTTTCTTTACATGTTTGGAATACATCTATGTAACTAGCTAATTAACCTTCAGTTGTTAAGGCACCAGACAAAACAAGATGATAAAAACTGCAGGATTTATTGTCTTATTGATGTGGATGCAGCCACAGTTTTAGCTTTTGATTTTAGACAGTCCCATAGCTAGTTGAGTAAGTTAACTGTATGCAGCCTCTCAACACACATCTGAGAGTGAGGAAGGGATTGACCTGAACAGTGAAGCATACACATCATACTTCTCTTTTACAAGTCATGCCCACATTGGCATGACTTCTCATAATAAGAGGAGAACAGTCAAAAGCAATGGATGAGTTGGTGCTGGAGATACAAACAATACAGGGAGACCAGTCTCAAAATGCCATGAGGGATTGGACATCGAAGGAGGAGCATTGCAAAACAGACCAAAAAATAAAAAAACAGTGACTGGTGAGGATGAGGCGGAGCAAAGGCTTTGGCTGGCCTTACTTGCTGGTAAAGTTGAGGCCTTGGGGCAGAGTTCTCAATCAAAGTGTGAGTCATGACGATTAAAGGGTCATTTTCCTTCATCTAGTCCAGTGTGGAGAGGAGCAATATAGCAAGCATCAGTTTATAGCAGTGTTTCACTTCAGAGACAACGCCGATAATGTTGTTGCACCCCGCTTGCACTCTTTCATGAAGTAGACTCAAACAAAAACGTGCACCCAGAGAGGACAGGGATGGATATATTAACAATAAGAGAAGCTTTCAAACAGGATCAGGAAGACATTCTAGTGTAATGTATTATAATGATGCAAATGTAGAAATTGATATTCCAGAGAATGAGAATGTGTGTCTAAACCTTTGACTGGTACTGCATGTGTGGTTATGTGGTAAATAAAGCCTTATCACTTCACTTTGAGTGAAGATCTTCACATATTTCTCAATGGTTACACAAATCTGAGGCAAGCTCATTTAAATATGAAATTACTTCTTTATAATTATCTTTAGAAATGTGCTATATATGCATCTATGCACTACACAGTGCACTAGACACTAATGTAATTTTCATAACAAATCCTAAGCACTTCAGAGCAAATATATGATATAGTACATGTCTATGTATATGCACTGTGTATGGAACAGCTCTAGTTGATCCACAACAGATTAGAGTAAGATTCAGGTATCTAGTTAGCATAGTTTAGTAACAGTTTAGTTTCAAACCAATGGTGGGAGTGGAAAACCAGCCTAGACTATAAATGCTGTGATATGTGGCATTAGTCCATTCTATCCAAAAATAAACATCAAATAAACATAAGTAAGGTAATAAGGTAGTTAAACATCAAACAGGAAATCCAAGTATCTGTTAGTGGACAGTACCGATTAGTATTATAATAATCAAAATGCATTTAATGAGTTTAGTTCACGACAGCAGGAAACAGGGCCATGCAACCATGCATTACCCCACCTGATTGTCCAAATACATGAGGTTCCTTTGAAGGTGATGCGACAGAATGTCATTCTAGCGTCAGCAGCAGAAAGAAGAGGAAAGAAAAGGCAACAGGAGAGTAAGACAAAGAAGAAGAAACATCCTCTCTCTTACTCTTTCTCAAATACACACACACACACACACACTCAACCATGTTTTATATCGTATACCCAAAGATAACCAGATGGAAAAGGAAGGCAGGACCAGGAGGAAAATAGGTCAAGTACCAGATGTACTACATGAAACTCCTGACGACGAATTTTCTTAAAATGCATCATAATGTGAGTATCCATATGATGTTCTACCCCATGAACTATACGAAACATAAGGCAGTCAAGTTTAGCTACTATGCAGTAGGTACTATGCAGTAGGTACAAGAGGTTTTCAATTTAACTGTGGAGTAGTAGGTAAAAAAATGTGATGACAAACCCAAATCCTCAAACCAACCATCTCAGGCATAGTTGACCTACATCAGTCAAATCTGTAGTCTGACATCTTAAAGGAGACTTAAAATGTAAAAATCCTGATTTAACGTTTACGTATGCCAGTGGCCTAAACCTCCTTAACTGTTCACTCTTTAAGCTCACTAATGGATTTTCTAGCTAACATCTGTCTGGATTTTTTTTTAAAGGAAGTAAAATGACAACTGCTTGTCCTGCTGAAATGGCCCAAATGTTTTGTCTTCAGACATTAGGTTTTGGGAATTGCTGATAGCAAACTAGCTGACCCTAAAATATGATAACTAGACAACTTCAAGGAAAAGCATAGTTCTTTACAGAGAAAGTGCCTGCAGCAGCACCTTTTTCTCTCAAATCAGCCATGTGTGAAGACCCCAAAAAAAAAAATCCACTGGATCGAGATGGATAATGGCAGCAGGTAAAAATGGCATACACACCACACTCTAACACACACGCCTTCAGAGGTATCTCTGGGGGCCTGACCTTTGGGTTGTCGCCATCCATGTTTAGTTGCATAAGCTGTGCTACAGTGTGCTCCCGGATACTGTTTAGCTCTGCCTGCTGCCGCCGCAGCTTTATCAGCAGCAGAGTCAGTTCCTCAGGCTGCAGGGGAGGGAGGGAAGGAGGGAGGGACATACAGCCACAATGAAACAGGGACACACCGCAGGGGAAAGGAAAGGAGAGAACACACCAGGACAGGAGATTTAGATGTATCAGGCTCCCAATAGGTGTTGAGTTTTCATGCAGCTCAGGACAATGAGATTACACAAGGTGCAATTGCTGTCAGCAGCATGCAAATTCCACTTGTCCACTCAAGACAGAAGAACAGTTTAGCATTTATTACAGAAACCAGTTCACACATCCCTGGCTTCATGAGGACATGGCACTGTGTACGGCTTTGACATAAATTCCTGATCTGGCTTAGAGAGCTGTGAGTGACAGGGTTTTTTAAATCTTCACTGATGTGAAGCGAATCTAAGGAGCTCCTAAAGTGAACATATCCTAAATCCTACCACTTGGAGCATACATCTGAGTTCTGCATAAATCTGCCTGGTTCTATAAATTCTGTCAAAATGTATTCTTGGAAGGAAATAAAGGACAGAAAGAGGGATTGGGAGAAAGGGAGGGTATCTGTATTTCAGACTACTGTGAGGACTCACTGTTTTGCCTTGGAGAGACTGAGCAGTGATAGTCTGGACTGGGATTCCTGCAGGCATAGACCTCCTATCTGGTGGGTAGGCGTACTGCAAGACAAAGTAAATTACAAATTTACACTTACACTGTTGTGAATTGCTTTAAATAATTATTCCGAGGTAAAGGGCACATTGCAAAAAAAACATTTTCTCACTCACTCTCACTTTGTGGCATTTAGCCACACAGATAGTCTTAAAAATGTTGTTCATGTGCAAACCAAACTAAAAATATAAGAATTCAACAGTAACATTTGCAGAAAGATGTCCGGTAATCCAGATTGTCTAAAGTACACACTGTCAATGTGTTTCAAAGGTTTCTTCATGCAAAAAAATAGTTACAGCGTTGCTGTTGAATTCTTAAAAAGGCATTTTTCAATGCTGTGAAGTCAAGAAACAAAAGAGACTAAACTAAAAGTTCTTAGACACCGATATCTAAAAACCTAGAAATCAAAGCTAGTGGTACAAATAGATCATAGATGATGTACAGATAGGCACAAAATCGGTGTGGGTGAACCCTTTATCATTTCTGTATGCTTTAACTGACCTTGTTGAGTTGTGGCCTGTGCCGTCTGTCAATGCTCATGTCTCTTTGGTAGATGGGAGAGGATACCTCTGATCGGGCACTGTTCATGTTGTAGGATCGCATTGGAGAGTAGCCACCGTACATGGACAGGGAGCCATGGGAAGGTGAGGGGGGGATGGAGTGACTTGGTGCAGCATGCTCTGACAGGTTGATCATGGTTTTGGGACTGGCCATATTGCTGTAGAGCCCTGGCGGCCTGCAGTAGGCCTGCCTTTGCTGCCACTCATATAACTGCCACATGGTGTCGTCACGCATGGAACGACGCTTGTCAGACGGCGAGGGACCCAGGGCCTGATCGTACAATGATGGAGACATGCTGCAGATGCTGTCCCGCTGTGCCATGCTATTCCTGGGCATACTGCGGTAGCCATCGCCATAATGAGGCATATAGGGTACCCGATGACTTGGCATGTTTCTAGGCAGGGTCTGGTATGACGTGATGCTGAGAAGGAAAAAAACAGAAAATGAAGAGATGTTATTCTCTTGATTGGCAGTCTCAGTCAGTAAAAATAATATGATTCAGTTTTTAATTTAATTATTTAAAAATTAATTAATAATAACACAGATAGGTAGCAGATACACTCATTGTATGTGTAGCTTGGGCAATACCTGTTTCCTTATCTATATATTTTAATTAGAATCGTACCATCACCTCCCAAAGAAGTTAATATAACAATTTCAAATTCATTCATTTATTTTCTTTTCTGTCTGGCTATTTGCACAAATAGACTCTACCTAAAACATCCGATTATAACTTCCTTGCTGACTCGCTCATCTAAGCAATGTCATGTTACAATTTTCCTGTTTAAAATTTGTCCTCCACATAACATCTGGACCAAATGTGTCCAGATAGCACAACACAGCACCAAATCAATCACAGTATGTATCAACAGTAAGGTACAGTGTGTTCATATTTCTCTGTGTTTCTATGTGCGAAGCTAGAAACGCCCCCAGGACAAATTAGACCTTTTTTAGACAACAAAGCTTTAAAAAGCCTCACTTCGAAGTTAGTACAGCTGGCATCGAAAGCATTTTCTATTAAGACTGCCTGACAGATCTTGGCTACAATGCTCAGTGGTCTGTAAAAACCAGTAGCATTAAAAAAAAGACATGTGACTACATGGAAACTAAACATCATTCTAGAGGACATGCACGTAATGACAAACAGACTGGTGAAGGGAGAGAAAAGAGGGCGTACATGCTTATCAGAGAGGACCACAATGGAAACAATAACAGAGGCCTTACTGTGGTTATATTGATGATAATCTTTTGAAATCTATGTATTATTCAAAGCAGATGTGTGACTTCATGCCTTTTTTTAAAATATAATAAATGTACACAAGGAGTGAGTGAAAACAAAAAGGCGAGGCTGTGTACAACATAAATACAAGCTGAACGTACTGACAGATAAACAGATGGAGACAGACACACGGTGAGAAAGCTTAGTTTAATCTAAACTAATGAGATATATATATATATATATATATATATATATATATATATATATATATATATATATATATATATATATATATATATATATATATATATATATATATATATATATATATAATATTAAGAGAGTTATTGTTAAAACACTATATAACTATAACTATATAACCAACCTCCTGGTGTCATCATCCTGGTTGCGTCCTCTCTGTGTGCGGACCCACTGCTCCAGCTGCTGCATAGAGCTGGTCCTACTCAGGGTTCTGTCTGGCTCATGAGGGGCACTTCGCTGAGGAGGGATTTCAGTTCCATCAGCTGGACACTGTTCACCAGCTCCATTGACCTGGGGGCTACGGTGTGACCCGTCTACCTCTGGAGTTCGTGGTGAGGTGATGTTAGCCGTGATGGTTGCTGCCTGGGCTGGCTGCAGTTTGATACTGTTGATCTTGGTGAGGGGACGCTCACGCTCCGCCCCGTCTTTCTGAAAGCCGTAGCGTTCAGCATCTTGCTGCTTCTTTTCCTCCTCTGCCGAGGTGGACATTACTGCCGCAGTGTGCTCTTGGTCCACCTCACGGTTGCGTTCGTTTTTCTCGATTTCAGGCTGCGTGAGTTGTGGCCTGTGATTAGCCATGTGGTTGACCTCCTGTGGTCCACATTGCTCCACTTTTAGCCTGTCCAACCTGAAGACGACATAGAAAAGTGATCAATCCATTACCCTGTTTTAGCCAAAGGGAATCAAGACACATAAGATCACCTGTGCAGAAACAGAAAAATGTTTCTCTGTTAGTCTCAATTGGCAGCTGGGATATTCTTGTCACAGATCATCAGTAAAATGTGTTTTAGGCATTATATCAAGTATATATGATATGGACCTAATGTACTACATTTGTGAACTCCACAAATGGGAACAGCTCTGGGACAAAAAGAAAGTGCAAAGAAAATGTGTGGAGGTGCACAATGTTTCTTCCAGCTGCTGGGGAAGGCCAGCCGTTTAAAAGGAAATCAGATATCTCCAATAAAATGCTGCCTCTGTTGGGGCACGTCTCAATGGTGGTGCTCAGACCCCAGTAATCCATCTGCTGTTCCCTTTTGCCTCCTCTCTAGAAGACCTATCTACAGCTCTGTTGTCCTTTGGGAGGTCTCCATAGGTAACTTACACCACTACTCCTTGACCTTAGACAGACTCAAGGTTACAGCTTCAAAGTTGAGCAAATTCCCCTTAGTAGCAGGGCTCAGTGGGTTAGCAATAAGGGGGCAGTAGGAAAGGCATTTCTTCAGAGTTTCCACTTGGATCCTTTTAAATAGCAGCTCTAGTCAACATAATGTCTTCTCCAGCCCTCTGTGGTTCCACAAGCTCAGTAGAGCGCACATATAGCTCTTATGAAATCTCTCTGCATTTACTCACACACATTTGGGGAGGTTTTGCAAACAGTAAAAGGTCCTTAACATATTAGGTTTTAGGCTGCTGTATCTTGTTCCTTTTAACACTATTCAACATCTTAAAAAAAATAACACAATAACACTAATATAACACAAGACTCCAGACCCTCGAGTCAGAATGTGGTTTTAATCTAGATAGATATTATAGTACTGTTATACTAGATAGCCTTATAGCAGCATCACACTGTCCTATTTAGCAGTGCTATTCGGTGGATTTCAAGCTCTACTGCTCTGTGTAATTACAAAGTACTTTACCATTACGCCTCTGCTCACCCATGTAAAAGAAGGGCATTAGACAGGCGGGCTGCCAAATGACAGACAATTTACACAGTTTAAAAAAGGAAGGAAAAAACTCAATCCTAAAGAGTCAGAAATCCTTGTACCACCTGCAAGGCATCTTCACAGTGTATATATCCCCAATGCGCATGGCATTCTGGTGCATGTTATTCTCTGATTACAGTAAAAATAGTTACATAGCAATGAAGAAAGACACATTTTCACTCCCAAAGACCAGAGATGTCAAATGCAGGAGTTGAACTGTTGCCAATGAACTTAACAGGCTTAAAGTGGGCTTTAAAAGCATTTGCTTCCAGCCAATATGTAAAAAAAAAAAAAAAAACTTAGGGTGGAGAAATGAACCAAGGTTGCATTTCTTGTACTTTCTTTAAGAATTATCTTCTAATGCCTTGTTCAAATGTCTGTAGTTTAGCACTGCTGTTACAAACCTTTTGACTGGCTCTGAATGCAGAAGTGCAGCATCTGTCATTACTTTCATCCAGGACTCCATCTCTTTGGCTGTGTCTGTGCAAAAGTAGTATGTTCGCATGTTGGGATGCGTTGCCTGTTTTGACAATGGACAGGATCAGGTACAGAAACAGTGGCGCACAAATAAAAGTCACCTGAAAAAGAGAAGAGACGAGTGTTGAGTCAACTGAGATTTTTTGTGCTTTGACTGTAACTGATGAATAAAGGTTGGTTGGATTTAGGTTTATCACTACATATGAGGGACTTAGAGCTGTTGAGACACTCGGTGAGGCAACAATGACTTTAATGCAGATTATATGTCTTTGCAAATATTGGTAAGAAGTGCTAGGTGATGGCTTGTGAAATACCGCTGACTTTGGGCATCTGCATCTTCCACATAAATCAAACCATGAGTCACTAGAGTTTCATGCATACCACTAGATTAGGGCAGTAAATCTGCCACAGTACTTTTGGACTTACCATGCTGTGCATTGTGTGGCAGACACATTGCTCTGTAGTTGGTCTGATCCCTCTCAATGAACAAACCAATATATTGTTTTGGCCAGACACACAAAGAGAAAAACAGAATGTTTAGTGAACAACCTCAATATCCTGTTTACCATCATTTAACATCAGAAAAACAAAAAAAGTACTGTCATTGCTTCACTTATTTCAGAATATTCCTTAACATATGACATGGCCATTTTGGCCAAAACAACAAGAGACAGGAGAAGTTTAAAATATAAAATATGAAGTCAAAAAGTCATCCCATTATTGAGTGAATCGCTGTAAACTGAAGAGGTCGTGCCCTGCTCTTGTGTTTCTCTCTTTGCCTCAGTGCTCGCTTTTTCAGCCTCAGTCTAAGTTGGAAAAGCAGTGGGCTGTGGTTGGAGAGACCTTGAGCAGACTCCTGGGCGTCTGTGTTTGCCTGTGCTTGGCAGGACAACTTTGTTGTCTCTTAGGGTTTATGAAGGACCCACAGTCAAATACTGTACACACCACTGAGATCCCATAAAATATGCCTGTTGCTCTGTAACAGGGTACTGCAGCGCTCCAGTACTGGTAGTACTAAAGTGCTTTTTCTGCTTTCATAGCATTTTTATTTTTAAACTATGTCTAAAATGTGAAAATTGAATTATTACAAAAATGTTATTTTAAAAAAGTAATATAGATGATATCTGGCTACATGAGCTATTTGGAGTCCCGTTAAACTCAGTATAGTTGCACTACACGCTCATTTGCTACAGTTTATGGGATTTTTGTGACTCCGGGTGGCTAGCTGGCTCTCTAGTGAATTTAATGGTCGATTCTACAGGAGGGACAGGCTGAAAATGGCTCTGCACACTGATCTGGGTTCTCGGTTTGTTTGTCAACGAGGTTTCTCTAGTTACAAAAATTGAAGCGCACAATATTTGTTAAGGTAATATTTGTTACTTAACTTTTTATATTAAATACTGTCATGGTGCACATGATATTCAAGTTAGGAAAATGTTTTCTTTGGTATAGATCCACTGAAAAAAATAAAAACCACACTGTAATCATTTTAATATTTGCATCAATGAAAATGTGAATAATAATAATAATAATCTAATACCACAAATCATACCACAATAGCAATATCAGTCAAAATAATGAGTTTTTAATTCTTCCCAAAAACCAAATACTATTGCACATACTAATGTGCAGTCTAACACAGAAATGTGTGACAGAAATGAAAATGTGCACTGACCTTGAAGGCATACTTTCTATTAATGTGATCATCCACAGACAGCATTGATATATGAAAGCTTGGTAGAAGGATGCTGCCAAGTATCCCCTCCTCTTTTTCATCTGAGAGAAAAAAACACATCAACACATTAAAGGCTTTTTTTTTTTGCTTTGTAAACTTCATATTGTGATACTACTCTAAACTGATATGTGGAACACTCATTTGTAAACATGAAAAAGGCCAGAGACAAAAGAAGTGTATTGTGAGATAAAAACTGAAAGGTGTGCATTGGTCAGATGAGCAGTGGGTACACTGTCCAATCAGTGGAAAAGATGAGCATTGATTCAATGTCCTATGCAGTCCTGCTCCTCTAATCCTCATTAAGTTAGCAGACAGGGCTCCACATTGACAATAGAGCTCTCTCCACAGGGGGGGATTAGACTGAGCCCCGAGTTTTGAGCAGAGAATTGCTTAACCTCCCAATTTGATACAAAACAATCTGCACCTCTCACCAAAAACAGAGCAGGAACACAAAATATATCAGTGACTGCTGCTGCCGTCCCATATGTGCATTTGCTTTGCTCGCTTGGTATGCGAGTAGGTTCATCTTGTGTATTTGTGTTGACTCAGGATGTAAAAAAGTCAAAAGAGGTCTCTTAACACATACTGTACTGGCAGTAACTAGAATGGTAAATAATATTTTGGGGAATAGGTGGTAACTGACCTTGGCTCTGCTTCTGATAGTTTAGAGGTTACCTTGCAGCTTTGTTAGAGCCTCCATCACTGCACTTTGAAGGATTGATCTATTCGACAGCATCAGCTGTACCTGCAGTCTACTGCTCCCAGGTTTATTTAATAATCAAGTATGTGTCTCTGCCTCGCTCTCTCTTCAGCAAATATACAGACACGGGGTGCAGAACAGTCTGACCGTAAGCTGACATTATGACAGAGTACACAATGCACATTAATAGTCTGATAAATATGCAGTTGTGTTTAGTTGAGTGGCAGGGGAGTTCATAACCTCTCTACCAACTCTCTGCTGATGGATACAATTTCTCAACACATCCGTCTGGATAAAGCTTTTTGGTCCGCTGCTGTCTGTGGCTTTTGTCAGTCAGTGGGCGGAAAGAAGGCAACAGGACTGGCAGACACCAGAAATAACACAGACTAGATGTCATCCTGATCAGCACAAATGATGACTGTATCTGCATAAAGTGAGCAGGGGGCATCAGGATATCTGGACTGTGCCAGGCAGGACTTAAGAGTTTCTTTGTATCTAACAGCATGTATGTGTACCTAACAGTACACATAGTCAAAACTTACCTGACGGCTGATTCAAAGTGATCATTTAATTTTTTTCCCAACAGGGGAGCTCACAAACATTTTATGGACACAGCTGTGTCAATATTTTTTTTATGAATTTGTGCTGACAGAGTGTGACAGAGGCTAAAATGCCCCGTCAATAGCAGTTTTATTTAAAGTTTCTACTTCAAATATAATAGAACATTTTACTATTTGGTTGTGAAAATATCAGTTACTTTATAGCACCATGTAATAATTCATCAATCAAATAATAGTATAATGATGGTATGGTAATCACTGTGATAATATGACATTGGTCCCTATAATGTGGAGTCAGAAAAGGACCTGTAAATATCAGCATGATTAATTCCGTTTTTCGCAACTGACTCCATGAATTATGAAAGAGTGCAAACACTATATAAAAATAACCTTGTCTCTGGAAACTTGTTTCATGACTTACCATCAATGTGAAATCCATTTTCCTGCTATGTTTCTATTTTAACAGTAAGGCAGTATCTAAGCCTTCTTTAAAGCCCTGCCTTCGCTTGGGGACAAAATATTACTCAAGAGTCATTTTAATTAATACATCTCTTATGTTGTCTGCTCCCACGTCTTGTTTTCAGGTATATAACAATCGCCAAGAGCACAGCTTGTGGTTTTGAAGGTTAAAACAGCATTTTTAACTACTACTCGACAACCACTATTGTTGTTAGCAGTACAATGCTAATCGAGCATGCTGTTAGCTGAGATGACTCGACTCACCTCTGTAGTAGAAGAGGCACAAGTCAGACAGCACAAACCACCTCTTCTTCCACAGCTTCATCCCCGTACTGTCCTGAAAAGACAACAGGGGAATAGGGCAGAGTTAGTCCAGTTAGTTAGGATAGTATGGAACTCATATGTTTTGAATTACAAAATATCTGCCACTAAAATTTTACATATTCTTGGCCTAAGGTGGAAAGATTTGTTGCTTATTTGTTTCAGGACATGCATTTGATCTTTTTAATAAAATAAACACAGAGAATGAGAGTGCTCCACTGCATATAGTTTCAACTGTATAAAAGCTTACTTTTTAAAGGAAGCATGTTGTTAAGTGGGTGAAAAATGAGTTCTTTGCTTTGGTTTTTCTCTCTGCAATGTTGTTTTCAAAGGGGTTTTCAGGCTGCTGCTTGAAAAGGATGAGTGGTGAGGAATAGAGAATAACTCCCCCAGTTTGCTTTATTGGAAAACTTGAGCAGAGTCCTTAATTATAGATTCAACATGCAGACAAAATTAGGGGGAGGTACTTAAACAGCTCTAAATGGGAATTCACTTCCATGAACTTGCATGTTAAACATATAATATCAAAAAGATTCACAACACCAGATGCTGTTCAGTATGTTCATTTTGAAAATTAACAAAAAAAATATAAACTTCTTGTGTCCATTGATTCAACGCCTTTCTTCTATTTAATCACCACACATTTTACAATGTGTTCATGAATAAACTTTATCAAAAGTTCTGTCAGGCCTCACTCTGTTCACCCAGGAAGAAAAAAACAACAACCAAGCTTTCACTGTCACATCAATCACTGTGACATTTTGTTGATCCCAGTGAATCAACTGAAGGGCTACAGCTTTTCCTCAGCCAAGGACTTCAATAGCTTCCAGGTTTCAATGAAGCAGGAAAATAAAAGTGCAAATCCAGCTTTTATTCAGGGTAGCAGATTTGTGAGTCTTTTGCTTGATCTCCATCACCCTGATTGAGGTCCCTAAAGAAATAGCAGCTGGCAGCTGTACCAAAGGAAGCCATCATGTGTTCACAAAACTGTGCCGGGAGGCTGCAATCAAAACTAAATGAGTCTCCTACTTCGGAAGCATGAGAGAGCCCTGTCTACCCAAGAGCTCCCTTAAGCACCTCCTTTTCACCCTGCTAGTAACCAAGGAGCTGTGATGAGGGATTGGTATTTAAACATTGCCCACGCTGGCTGAGCAGAAACCCTAAACAAAGAAATGGTGAGATCCTGTAAGACATCAAAAAGCTTCTTTTGTGGTAATTTTAAGACCAATTCTATTGATCTAACTGGGAGGAGAAAAACTTAAGCCTTGTTTTCTGCAGAAAGAGGAGAGAAGTTGCATGTAATTTTAATTAATTGGTATTTAAAAGTTTACCAACTGTTCACAGCTAAGTTACAAGTTTCTACTGACTACTTCACTTAAATGTTTAAACACATTTACCAAACTAATCCAAATTTAGATAAATAGCCTCAAGAGCATGTGAAACTTTTGAATCACACTTAGATACTTCCTTATCTTAAGGTCTATTGTAAGGTCATGTCATCACTTTCTACTGGTATATATGCACTATATATAACGTCAACTTAAATATGATCACCTCGATATTTGATTCATCAGATAAAAAGGAAAATCATACAGCATTGCTCACCTGTTTATAAAGCCAGTTTCTCTTCATTACTGGGGCACTAGGATTCCTCCTGATAGAGTTGGATCTCTTTCCAAAATTATGAACTTTTTTAGGAGGTCTTGAGGACTACAAACACAATGTGAAAGGGTTAAAAATTTTTCTCAAACCTTATTAGGACAGTTAGATGTGATCCAATTGGTTTTCCATTGTTTTGCTAAATGTACACATATGCAAAAGAATCCAGTAGTGTGTCACTCACTCTTCCTGCTGGGCTGCTGGGGTTTGCGGCGCAGTCCAAGCCGGCAGTGTAGTTGGAGGCCTCGCTCATGGTGCTTAGTGGCCGTTCCTTCTTCTCATTCGCTGGCACTTTGGATGCAGATCTAAACAACAGACACAGAGCATGCCAAGAGTACATAGGAAAACCATTAGTCAGGAATATAAACTGCCAATTTATGTTCAATGACCTCAATAAAAGAAGGAGAATAGAAGGAAGCCGTCTTTATTGTCTGTCTCCCCATCATTCCTCTGAAGTTCAAACTCTGTTATAATGAGATCTCAACATGGGCCTATGAATTGAGCCAATTACTCCCACCACCGCGTCACTGTGGATACATTTCCATCTCTCTCAAACAGCTTTAAATGGTCTGCAAAGTATGCCTGACATACTGAAGACGCAGCAGCTGCAGCAAATCAGGTCAGAATGCCTCTAAAAAGTAAAAAGTTTTCTTGAAACAATAGCTAAAAGCACAATAAGTTCAAAATATTTGCCATAGAACAGAACATCATGTGAACTAAGTTGTCCCTAGCCCATGGAGATGTCCTATATTCCTTAGGAAGGGAACAATGTTGTGGTCTAGAGGGAACAAGACTGGAACACCAGAGTAGAGCAGAAATACTGCAGCAGAGGAAAAAAGTATAATCTCTCAGATATACTCGGTTTCAGGTCACTGAATAAGTACAGATACTGCCAACCTCTACAGTTCATTTGTGGAATTCAGATTATATGGTACCATTAATGAAGAATAGTCAATATTGGTCAATCAATTTGTCCCTTCATCCATCATCCACGTGTACTTTTCCATCCATCTGTCCCACCTAGTTCAATCTTTCAATTCAACTGTTAGACATGAAAACAAGACTGGTAGCACTCCAAAATGGAAACTCAGACTCCATGCTGCCGAACTCAGAGTAAACAAACACAAAAGGGTATCACAAGGGGTGACATCAGCTCAGCTCACAACAGCAAGCAACACACGCATGTTCATCGACTCTGCAAAACAATGATGAGACAACACGACACAATAAACAACCACAGACCGACTTACCTATGTTTAGAAGGAAAGTTATGTAGCTTGTTATAAGGTAAAGGTTTGTTAGACAAAGTCACAAGAAGCAGTAACATTTAGATAAATGGCATTCTTGTATGAGAATGTCATACACGGAAGAGTATTATTAAAGGCTCATTATCTGTCTTAAGTGGCTGAACATATAACAGGGTTCTATTCAGAGGTAACACATCCAGGAAGTCATACGGTGGGCAAGTGGGTGACTAACGCTCTCTTGAACTGAAGTGCTCACAATTTCCAACTCTCTTCTCTAAAATACCTCTTTGTTCCGAGTGATGAGTAGCCACTGAGATTTGCCTTCTCGTTCATCTAATGAGCTCACTCCAGAAAATGAGGTCTGAAGATTTTCAGCACGAGATATTGTAAGTAAGATATTGCTCTATTTGATGCTCTATTTAGCCAAAAGACCATTTTCAGGCTCTGAACTGCATTGTGTGTGTGTTGGGGCTTTGTTGATAATTAGCTTGGACCTGATAATCAATCTGCATGCAATAAAATGAGTAACTAAAAGTAGTGAGTGTGTGAATTTAGCGGATTTAGCGTAAAAGCTGGTGTGTGACAAAAAGCAAGCAGAGCGCAGTTATGCTTCATTACAGCCCTCCAGTAGATAGTATCAATTGAGTAAACAACAGTAAGAAGAAAATGGCTGTTATTACTATAATAAAAATAAAAATCATATCTGCACTTTTTCCCTGTCATTAAAAAGCTTGATAATTGATTGCTGTAATATTTCCCACCATTAAACAAGTATGGAAAATGTTGAGTAAAAGATAATAAATAGAAAAGCAGCACATTGAGATGTTCGTAGTTTACAATGCAGAATTAAGCTCAGTTGTTGATCAGGCTTGTTTCAATCCCAATAATTAAATAATATAACATAAACAATAATATGAATATAGAGAGCAACTCAGTTCTCCAGTCTTCCCCCATCTGGGTCTCCCCAGTATTTATTTTTCCACCACTTTGATTAAATACAATGCTCACATGCAACAGAGACCACCAGATGCATCACATCTATATTTTGACATGAAACTCTGCTGGTTTTCTCAGAAATGTTAGCATGAAAGTCTACAATGTTCATCTCTACAACATGTTATTTTTGAGTGTCTGTCTGCTTTAAATTACTATTCTTGTTCAGCCCGCTGTCTTCTCACAGCACTAACCCTACAGTGGATATGACTGTGATGTACGAACACAGTAATAGTTGTAGTAAAATACCAACGCTAAACAACAGTCATCTTTGTGTTTACTACAGCTCCATGTCAACAGCAAAGTGAGTGAATGTCAAACATGAAGCATGAAAAGCCATGTGATGCTCTGTGTCTATGTTGACTGAACATGCATGCTTTCTTACAGCAAAGGCTTGGTTCATGGTTCATGGCCTGGTTTATCTGTAGGAAAACTCATCCCAGTTCATCGCAGGACCAACATTCAGGCATAAAAAAAAAAAAAAAAAACCTCACTCACTCCCACACCAATGTGTAAATTTAGTGTGTTTAGTTCACTTAACAGATGTATATGTATTTGTCCTGGTGTACCCAGACACACAGAGAACCGACCAACTCCAACTATCAAGCACCAAGATTTGACCTCAGATAGGCAGGATCTCAGGTGTACTAAATCTGTCAATTTATAATATAAAATGTAAAAAAAATAATGCACAATTTTAAAAAATATTACAAATTCTAGTAAATAAAATCTAGTTCTTATCAATTTTGGCAAACTTTGTATTCGAATTGCATACACACTGCATATTTACTAAAATAGTGTTACTGTGGTACAACCATACAGTTTGTATGGTATGTGTTATAAAAACAGGACATTTGCATTGATTGTGTATTACATATTATTGCTCTCATATTGTTGCTTGGATTGAGATAAACAAGACAAAGCCCTTGTATGTGTTTCACATATAAGGACTAACCTGTATCTATTAAAGTGTCACATCACAGCCTGGTCCTGCATGGATTTTGTGAACCAGTGCGAGTGTGTGGGCCTGTGTGTGCAAAAAGAGTGAGGGGGGGATTACACTGCCAGTAAGGGCTTGGCGCTCTAAGCACACTGGGGGGGAAACGCTGAACTGAGTGGCTGAGGGTGCATTTTAAAATGACCACACAGCATTTCTAAAGAAATAAGGATGGTTTAAAACACTTTTGTTTGGGAAGCGAACCTGATCTTTATCTTTCTAACCAACAAAAGACGAGGAGACGAGGCAAGCATACACAGATCTGGATATCAGTGTGTACATTTAACTTTGTCACAGCATCACGCAGCGTAGAGCTGAGTGATAAACCAAAACTTTATATATGTTTAGAGTGATCTACAGACCTGATTACATTCATGTTGTTATATTCTGTAAAAATGTGGTGCTTATAAGCACAGTGAGTCCATCGCTCATTCTTTCTTTGGTTTTACAGTAAATCACTATTCAAAATCAGGCAGCATGCAACATAGTGAGCTAATGCTAAAGTCTTGGTAATTTAGTATATTTAACGTGACTCTTCAACAGGCAATTTTGTGCACACAATAGACCTGATGGGATGGATGGAAGGTAAAATAATGTTTCTTGTTTGTTTATAAATATTTTTGTCAACATGTAAAATAATCATAATACTATTTTTTGGTCTCATTGTCCAGCTCAGTATAGCAAAGAAACAGAGCCAGGACACAAACAATGGTTCAGACGCTAAGGTGTACCTTACACCTTTGGAATGCAAATGCATAACAGGTTATCAGGCAAAACACCATCCAAAACACCCACAGTCTGTTGTTAGTGTGTGACAACAAGGATTATTAACAGACAGACATGCTCAAGGGTTTTACATAATAACAAATGTACACAGTTACCCATTTACATCTTTTAATATATTACCTGCTAAACACCAGGTGAAACAATTTTCCACAATTCACACTACAAAACAAAGGAAAGAAAGAAAATGTGTTGAGAATAAAAGATAAAATCTTTGGCTTTGACAATTGTGGGTTTTGAATAGTTGCAAACATGAAGTATGGTAAGAGTTTTATTTAAGATTTTTTAATTGAATTCAACTCAGATCTAATCTTGGTTTCCTGCATCTCCATTACTACTATTTATATTTTCAGCTGCGATATTTTTATATAAGTTATACAATAAAGTGTATGTCTTAAAGCGGGTTGAGTTTATGTTCCTTGTACTGGCCTATTAGTAAAAAATAGTAAAGCCAGATTTAAAATAGGTTTTGTGTTTTGGATTTGTGCAGAGCAGATTAGGCAGCAATTTTCCACCTGGCCTCTTTATCCTTGTGGCAGCTAAAATTCAGCTTTGCCTTTTATTTATTTGGTCCAGGGTGAAGATTTTCCCTCTTATTACTTTTGCTAAAACACAGCCAAATGTTGGATAAAACCCACAGAAAAAAACTTCAAACAGCAGCATCTTATCATTTTACTGTCGCCTTCTAGTTGACCTCTAGATATGGCTGCACTTTACAGATGATCTTACTTAAAACAATAATTGCCAAATTAGATATAATCTTGCACCGACGTGTTGTCTCTTCCAGTGTGAAAAACAGCAGAGATGTGAGAGTAGCACAGTGAGGGGAGGAATGTGTCAAGACAGTGACAGCTCTGGCACAACAAGCATTTTCTGATTATACCATCTCTTGCTTAACAAAATGCAACTCTTCAGGATTTGGTGAAATAAATGAATCATATTCTGCTAAAAATCAATATAATTTCTGTTGTCTAAACCACATAATGAAAAAAAGGAACAACTGGTGTCCATCAGCAAATTCCTAATACACTACTTATTGCACTTTAACCACAAGTTTCCCATATTTGATTCACATTTGGTGTCTTGGAGCAGAACGTACTTCAATTAGCATTAATTTCTCAATAAAAGAATTGACACCAGTTGCAGTGACAACAAGATATATATGCAACATTATAGGAAATCTGCTACAACATCATAGTGTAGGTTGTGATGCATATAGTCTAAAATGTGTATATTTAATACAGTTACAGATAGGGACAAGAAACCCAATTTGTTTAAAACCCTGCAAGCCTCTGAACATAGTACCTGGCTTTCTCCCTACCTGACTATGGGCAACCCATTACCAGGGTTCAAGAGTAAAAAGCTGGAAAGAACTTATAGAGTTTCATTGAAGTGAAATCTAAAGATGACTGACTTCCCCTTGTAGTCATGTGGGCAGACATGTGATTACAGTTGTGTTGAAAGCAGTGTAGATGATCACATGGACATATGGTTGTGAGACATATCTCTGTACTTGTGACAACTGAAAAGGTCACGAACTCTTGTCCTGGTGAAAAACGAGGAACTAAATGTGAATCATCACATTCCCACTAGCTGATGAATAAATGATACAATGGCTGTTTTATTTTCAGCCCTTAGGATTCAAATTATTAATGCTGCATTGGCAATAGTAGAAAACAGTATGTCAATTACATAAGTATCTAATAAATGATATTTCCATACACTAGGTTAGTTCTTTTTCATAAAGACGGATAACTGAGGAAGCACTGAATAGAAGACACTTTAATTTTGAAAAGGCATAGCAAATAGAGGGTGGCAAGGCGAAGACTTGTGCATTGTTGCCTACACATGAGGAGTTTCAACAGAATACTGTAGTGCTCAAAAATGCAAACCAGTGGCATCCTAAAAGAGACTTACTGTTCGTTGATGACAAAGATGCAGTTGTCTTGTGAGGGTAAGCCTGAGACAGGATGCTTGCAGGTCACCTTCCGCTCATTGTGACTTGTAAAAAGAGGGGGAGAATAGGAGAAAAACAGAACTCAATGTTAGACAACACCAAAGACACATGTGCAAAAATACTTAATCTAGTACTTGATCTATTTTTTTACTAAAGTTAATGTATAGGCTTCTTATAGTCTTAAAAAACACTTCCAAATAAGTTAATACAAAAAAAGCAGAGACCTAGAGTCTCCAGCAGGCTGTCGTGCCATCCTACACTCAACATCTAATTACAGAGGTATAGAGGGTGCCACCCAACTACACTGTTACAGCGGCCCACAGTCACTTCTACCCTAAAATGTTTAGAACACCAAGACGCAGATCCCAAAGTCTTTGGAGAGGAGGAGCACGGAGGTTGCAGCCTTTACAACAACAGCAGCTTCCCACCGAAGAAGAGCTTGAAGAGTGTTGTTTGTGATCTTGAAAGCCTGGGGGGCAAAGTCTCAGTAACCGTTCCAGTATAATATACCAGTTTTGCTGCTCCTCATTGTCACTAGAAAGCCCTAAATCCTGTTTTAGTTCAACAGCGTCATGTGAACAGTGAGTAGACTGCATAATTAATTCACAATCAAGATCCAGTTCTTCAGCTTCCTACTGCATCCCTTTATTGACTTAGAATTTACAGATGGAAAGTCGATAGCTATAGAGAGCATGTTGTCCATATATTAATCACATGACAGCAGCAGAGATTAAGATATAAGATAATGTGAGTAAAGGGAAAAGCTGTGGTGTCAACAACTTTGAAGCCTCAACTCCCTTTATGTGCTCAACATTCATTCTATATTTCCACTCACTCAGGCTGTACTATAAACAGAAGAGAATCCAGCTACAGTCCAAAAATAACACCGTTTTTAAACATGGGGTACTCGTGTACTGAAAAGAGCAAATGCCAAGTATGAAATAGGGGGTTTAGTTTCAGTTTAGCCTGGAGAGCAACAGTCTCCACAGCCCTGGTCTATAATTACAGGAGGCACTGTTGGCAGTAGGGCTCGCTGTGCGGTCTTGGGGTAGATCAACGGCACCATTTTTCTTTGGTATCCCTTCACACATAAGTTGAGTTCAGATTTAAGAAAAGAAAGAAAGTCTGAATAGGAATTAGGAATGTATGTACACAGCAGTGGGATAAAAGAATTATGTTATGCTGAACATAACATGGATGGGAATCAAGAATCAGTTTCAATAAAGTACCGGTCTTTTATTTAATATTGGAGAATCTTTCAGCTTTGATACTCTTGATTCATTTGCAAATAAAGCACCACAAATTTGCTTTCATGTGGTAGTTGTCCATGGCTGGATGGAAAACATGTTTAATATATGGGTGCATTTTGTCCACCTATAAATTTGTGGAGGAAAAGGAAGAAAAAGTCCCTTAAATAAGTAGTGCAACTATAAAGCACTGACAATACAATAACCCTATATGCTCTCTATAGTGTTGTTACTTTTGATGTTGCTAAAATATAACTGAATATTCCTTGTTTTTTTGTTTCTATCAACACTGAATCAAATATGATTGTGTAGTAAGAAAGGGCTGCTTGTATTGCCACTCCCACTGGGAATCAACACCCGGTCTGCAGTTATTTCAGCTCATTGCTTTGGTTTGTCAGTCCATGTGGTGATGTGGTCCCTATGGCTATAACTGAAGCTACAGTAAGTATGCGCTCTCAGCACACAAGGTCTTACAAAAAAAACTGTACACTACTTTCTCAAAGAAAAATGGCAAACAGCCAAAGTAAGCAAGTTATGTATCTGTCTAGCCAAAAGAGACCAAGACAGTTTTCCTTTTAGTAGACAAACCATGGTGACAGTAAATTTTAGCTGAAGTCGACACGTGATGGTCTCTGCTTAGTATATGCACACACAAAAAGTGCCCCAATATGATGCCCATGTTGTTCTGTTTCTGTTAGCCAACTGGTGTACAAATAAGACCACTAAACTGGCCATTGTACCCTACTTTTTTCGGATGACCAAACTTTTGAAATGTAGTTTTTGGAACACCTCCTTAAACATGATTATGTTATGATTACCTGACATGCACCCTGCCTTCTGAGGACAAACATTAGGATTATTTCCCCGGTAAAAATCACTAAAATGTCACTATTCTACATTTGAATGAAACTAAAACGCTTGATTTCAATCATCAGGGGCAGCTCTGATGATGAATCTGAAATAAAAATGATGTATTTGTTAAAATATCACCTTTAAAATGAAGTTGACACAGGTTCTTAGGGTTACATTTATAAAATTAAAAGGCCCTACTGAAGTTAAACTTTTTGCAGATGTGCTTACTGCTGACACGTGTGCAAGGTCGGTGTTTTTAGGAGGGAGCTGTATGACATCAAAGAGTCCCTATACCTATAAGGACGGAAGCTATTTTAAAAGGTCCTAAACATTCCCAACATGATCCATGTGATTTGGGAGGACAGTCAGTTCTTAAACCTTGGTGGGAAAACATGGGGGCTATAAAGTAACGTGGTGGCTCTGGTTGTGTGTGTAGGGATTGGCAAGGGGAATAACAGCAATACACATTTTCCTGTTTAGAAAAGCTCCTTTTGGACAACCTAAAAAAGCAGCCCACGACAATCAGTGGTTGAACTACTTTTTTTTTTTTTGTGATTCTGTTTTCCTATTCAAACTATACAGAAAACACTGAGAAAAAAGATGAAGGCATCCCACATTGCAGATTCACATATTATTTAAAATCAATTTCAATGCCTCCACATGGCATCAGCAGCTGATTGCAAACATGGATCATATAGCAAAACAATTATTGACAGAATATATGCTCTCTGAAAACAACAATAATAGGCTATATCTAAACTTGATGACAGCAGAGTATTGCAACGAAATCAACTGATGCAGCATAAACACCAGGTCTGCCTTTGAGGAAATATGTTTTCAAAATGCTTCTGCCAACACCATTTAAAATGGTCACACATGCTCTGAAGGATGTGGTCTGTGGTTACCGCAGTCAAGATTAAGTTAGCATAAAATCATGGGCTCTACAGTAAGAAGAGCATATGGTAACATTTTTGCTTCAATAGAGGGCAAAAATGGTGTATGCTCCTTATTTAAGCTTGGGACTTTTTTCTAGAGGGAGATGTTGGTTTATAGGGTGGGTCTGGATGAAGGGCACCAGGAGACTCTTAGCTCTTGACATCAGATGTGCGGAGGTGGGGAACTAGGAGCAGCAGCAGGGGCTGACCACCCTGCAGTAAGGAGAGTTGGCCAGTTTTCCGGGTTGTCCACAATAATTAGCAGTAAGCTGCAGTAATTAAGAGCTTAAGGTCTGAGGGTCAACACTCCACAGGCTTAGCTTTTATTGTTCTGGGTGCGTCTTTGATGCCTCACTCCCCCCTTTACTACAGTTCAACCACAAACAACTGAGAGGCTCCAACAAGTATATTTTCATTAGAGAGGGAAGGAAAGGTCTTCACGGGTTTTGACAACATATTTTATATTTTAACACAAGAGTTGTAGGGCCCTAGTTGGAAGCTCCTTTGTGTAATTATTTTACTTGAAAACCAAATCAAAGCTGGAATTCGGATGTTCGCTTGATATGGTTTTAAGAGGTGAGGTGGGCGGACAGATTTGGATTAGCATTCCAGCTTACTCATATATCATCTAGCAAGCAAAAATTAACTGCTGTAGTGATTCAGATGTGGGAGAATTTATTTTTAAAAAGCTTTTAAAACCAATTCTCCAACTTTGCTATTCTAATACTCAGGCAATGACATGATATGTGACACTGTATGACACTTCATCACATCCATTTTTCTTTGTAGCGCAGGAGATCCAGTAACACGGTACATGATGGTTGCAGCTCGTGCAAATTGACGGATCCCTTGTTGTATCTGAATTTGCATTAACACAACCCCAACTTTATGCAAATAAATCTGTGCAGCGCAATACAGCAGGGTCACAAAACTCAGATCAAACTAGGCAGGCAGTTTGAGACCTGGGAAAGCAATGCCAAAGTCAAGCCTGATGTTGCCTTACACATAAAAGAATGATCCCAGTCTCTCCACCACAGTGAGGCACACAGCATATTAATAAACACTGGTATCAGATCAGGGCGGCAGTAGCTCAGTCCATTGGGACTTGGCTTTGAAAACCGGAGGGTGGCGGTTCAAGTCCCACATGGACCAAAAATATGGAAGGTGGGCTGGTAGCTGGAGAGGTGCCAGTTCACCTCCTGGGCACTGCCGAGGGGCCCTTGAGCAAGGCACCCCCCCCCCCCCCCTGACTGCTCACTGGGCGCCGGTTTGGCTGGCTGCCCATCACTCCACCATCTCTCTCCACATTGCATGTCTATGCCATTTGTACTGCATGTTTGTGCCATTGTACTGCATGTGTGTGTATATCCCGGTTAAATGCATGTAAAATAAAATAGAGTGAAAAGATAATTTCCCCTTGTGGGATTAATAAAGTAATTCTTCTTCTTCTTAGATCAGTACTCGGTATCGGCCGATACCCACAGCCCATGCACAAGTATCTGAAAAAGTCAGATCAGTGCATCCCAAAACCAAGCACTGCCCAACACAGTACCCACCATGTCACCACCAGCTGAGTGTTTAGTAATCCAGTGCATCCAGATGCTTCTTTGCCAGAGGCGGTCTGTCTGCATCATTAGTCTGCCCTCATAGGTGCTATAAATACATACTGCCTTAACACAGCAATTTAATCAAAATTATTTTTAATTTAATGTCTATTTAATGCCCAATTCAAACCCTCTGCAGACTGGGTATTATACAGCATAGAAGTAAATATCGCAGGTCAGAGAAATCAAGCAATTCAGCCTCTTTTACTGAAAATATATGTTCTGAAGATACATATCACATGCAGTAGATGCATTATTCACAGCTCCTCACAGCAGCATTAGAGCAAACACCTCAAGCATGTACTGCTCTGTATGTATCACATTCCTACCCCAGCAGTGTTGTGCAAGTCAAATCATACCATCCTATTTAAAACAAACTGCATGCTACACATTCCAGCTCCCTTAGAACATGTTGCGTATCCGAACATGTCGGATTTACAAATGACTATTTGGCAGTTGGCATTTAAATTACCTAATGAGACCGCATAACCTCTATTGTTATTTAAATGCACAAATGCACTCCATACATATATATAGTATAACAGTTTAAGATCATTTTAAGATATGTGCTAAAAAATCTTCAAGATTTCAGCAGGAAAACTCCTTTAGTGCCTAAAACAAATCCAACTGAAATTCACCAAACGGAGCCTTTCAGTGATAATTAATTCTCTCGTTAATGCTCATAAATCTAATCCTATTACACAGGAAGGAACTTGGACACAATGTTAGCCAGCGAGTACTGATTAACTTTCGCATATTATCAGGTGAGCACTCATAACTAGCATTGAAAAGAGTTGGGCTGCAGAGAAACTCTTCAATACTACATAGACATTGACGGGAGGTATGAATAGCCTTCTCACAAAAGCTGAGCTGAATAAGCAGAATAGGCCGTTTTAAGAGGGCATGTGGGGGGCAGTAGGAGGAAAGACAAAAAAGAACAAACAGCAGCAGCCCCCGAGAGGCCACATGAAATGCAATGCAGCAATATGAAGCAATGCATCAGAAAGTGTCAATATGTGGGGTACTGTAATATCTTTGGGGATAAATCTTTATGGAAATGTTGTAGAACCTGCACCACACCACAATCAATGTGGGGACCACAACCAGTAACCTCAGCTGCATGCCTGTTTAGCTTTGACTTTCACCTTAGACCTTTTTACTTAAACACAGAAAACAGCTGCTCATTCAGGCTACAAATCAGATTTTTCCCCCACAAACAATTCAATTAGCAGTCTCATGAAGCAGCTGTGACTGTGTGCAAAGTGTGTCAAGGTGACACAGCTGAACAGGCGATTTAGGAAGATTTCAGAGCCATGAAAACAAGATGCCTTCTTGAGGAAAAATTAAATACAGACTCAAAAGAAGTGAGATTTTGTATTCATAGAAAGAAGAAAGAAAAGAAAGAAAATTCAAGATGTAACTGTAGAAAAACTGCAGTGGAGTGTTGTCATATGAAACCAAGGATCTTTGTGACCTAACCAGAGGCCAACATGTTACAATTGTTCCCCATTAAACGTAAGGATTGGTTTCGTAAAGATATATATATAGATATATAATAAACTCCAAACCTTTCCATCGAACATTTCTAGCTCCACTTTGTAAAACTCCTCTTGTTAACCATTCAATGTTTAATTTCAGGCTTCATTAAAGGAAACACAAGGCTGGTATTCAATACGGATTTCACGGCAGATTAAGTACAAAGCAGAAACCTAAAGGCAGTCTGTCGAACGAATTATATCAAAAAAACCATAGGAATATCCATTCTTAGCACCTATGTAGGTCCACTGCTGGACAAAGAGCAGACATGTAGCTCGCTACCCAAAATAGTACTCACAATTACCTAATCAAGGTCAACTCCTTAAAGGAATAGATGGATGAGAGTCTGTGAGGGTGCAAACAATGGGACAGTCACGTTATTGACAAGAATTTGTTAAGATGTGCGAGAAGGTTTAAAACATCACCCTCAGCTTTGTTGTGCTCATAGAATTAATTCTAGAGTAAAGATGAACATTAACTGAGAAGCATTTAAATTCATCCAAAAATGTTTCTTCCAAAAATAAAAAATAAATCTGTACATACGAGAGCTAATGTCATGCAACGACTTTACAGTGCTGTAACTGTTACAGTACAAACAGATATTGCCGCTGCCATCATGCAAACAAGCATGAATCAAGCAATCACTTAAGAAACTTAGTTCAAATAGTACATTTTCTTTTCTCCATATCTCAATAAAATCTCATGACTCAGATTAAAGACCTGTATATGAGAAACAGTAAATAAGCTGAAAATGTTTTTTTACCACTCGTGGACTCAAAGCCTGAAATCAAATGTGACTCCGCCTTGCTCTCCTCTTGATGTCCTCTGCTCCATGAGTGCTGGGGCTGGACCAGCAGCCAATAACAAGGCATCTGTACATCTCTATTACTGCTGACCTGCTGATTAAATTCAACCACTCCCATATATGCAATTTACATGAATAGCCCATAAATAGATTTGCTCCATCCAAGATTTATTTTTAATTTAATATGTTTTAGACTCAAAAGTCTATCTGGCTGAAACTTTTACTGGTGATATGACTTCCGTTTAACAGACATTAGCTTGTGAATGCAATGATGTTGTGTTCAAGTATTGGATGACCAAGTGCCACACCCCAAGGTTGAATAACAGAAATAAATTCTGTCTGGTTAAACATTAATGTTTCCACGTCTGTAGGAAACAATGAACACTGATGACAATAGTCACTGAATGAAACTGGACATAGTAACTACTGAGGACAGTATTGTTGCTTTTTCTCTCAACACAACTCACATGCTAAACCATACTGTAATATGAACACCATCAGTTATACTTAGACATTACAAGTAATGGATGGGATACAAACACCCCGTTAGTGCACACAGAACTGGATCATGAGGAACTGGTTCAATTGCCTCATGTATGTTCCCACAGATTACATAATAAACCGCAAAGACAAGAAAACATGTGTTGCTTAAGCAGACCTAGTGGATGTGATCAGAGTGAGATAGGTTATTAACCAGGGGACATCGTCTGGGTCACCACAGGAGAGCAAGAGGGCAATGTTGTAATTATGGCTTAAATGACTGTGATTAACAGATAAAAGCTTTTAAAGATCATCCACAACCGCCGCTCTCCCAGGAATAGAAAACATCATCTGATTCAAAGTGCAGTCTTGGGGGAAGTGTGTCTTTTAAGTCCTACTTATAATCAAGCCAAGACCAATACTTTACAACATGGAAATGGTGTTTTGATAACTGCAAACAGTTATCTGCTAAAATTTCAAACAAGAATAAATGAGTACAAATAACCAGACTATCCTAAAATTCCAGATGATAGAGAAACTGAGACAGGAGGTCAACAATATTTTCTTTTCCTAACAGAGGTTTACTTTTCTTTTTGCCTACAGGCACTTAAAACTCCTGGGACTCCTGCTTTACAGACCAAAAGAATAGTTTAGAAAAAATATAAAAATCTAATTTAATATATAATTTGCTGTACTGTTGTTCTGTATTTGGCATTGCAGATCAAAAGCAGGAGATACTTGCCATTCACTTTCCACTTGGGATGGAAAGTATTACCAAGCAACATTTTATCTTTTAAATGAAAACTAAATAGCAACATATCTACAGGATATATAGATTTTGCATGCTAATGTGAACTGCAAGTATACATAATCATCTCACTGCACAACACTGAGCTGCTGGTAAAGTACAGTCGAGCTGATAGGATGCTGTTTGCACGTACTGGGAGCTGGTTAAAATCACAGGGGTTGCATCTAAACAGCCGTTTGCTCGTATTAAGTATCACATTCAACGTATTTAAACGACACAATAGGAGCAAACCCCGCTCAGTGTAAATGCACTGCGAAAGATGTTTTACTTACAATGAAAAGCTTCCAAAAACCTCCGAGCGGTGAAGTCAAACAAAAAAAAAAACCCACACAAAACAAGGAAGCGTTTTATCCAGATGTGAACGTCCGATATAACGATGTAAGAGTTTCTTGATACTTTGACGAAGTGTGTGTGTTGTCAAGTGCGCTCAGATTGCTGCTGCCGTGGTCACGGGGCAGAGGAGCTCGCGCGCGGCTACTGACTACTGCTGCTCCGCGTGCGCCTGTGTGTAGTAGACACACTGAAACCCGAGAGGCGATGATGTCACGGTCCGGATGTAAAGAAAGCAAGGTGGCCGGTGGCGCTTTTATTCCTCCCTCCCAGCACAATTACAAAGCAAGCGAACAGGATGAACTCACAGAGAGAAAGAGAGAGAGCAGCGACAGGACGGTGTCTCGGTGGAAATCAAAAAAAAAAGATACAATGTTGAAACCGCAAACTCCTCCGCACTTTGAGAAAAAAAATGTGTAACTGCATGGAAAAATGTGGGACACCTCGAGTAGGAGAAAAACACAACCACATGGAAGAACTGAAGTGACACCACGTCCCAGATTTAAACATATTCCACTCCTCCATTGTTTATTTGGGACTGTATCCAGGAAGGTCTATAATACTCACATAAATTAATACCCGCTTTATTTCCTCTGTGAGCTGTGTTATTTCTGGCATTTACTGCCTCAAATATGAATGCGGGTAGCTGCACCTCCCTCAGCTCATGCCTCAGCAAGTCCTGACAAAAAGGGGTATGTTGAAAAAAAATAACCACATAACCTCACCCTTAGAGTATTTTGCAACATCCTGATAAAGATGCTGTAAATGTGTTGTGGCCACGGATCAAAAACTCTAATAATGTATCTCGGGTCTGGTTTCCATCCAAGTTACTGGAGCCATGCTATCTGGTGTTAGGGAGAAAGAACTGAATATCAAGTAGGTTCAGCGGGGAGCCTGCAGCTACTGAAAACATGAAAGCCTGGACAATGACCTCCAACCCAGTAGCCAAACAGCTCCTCCACTCATCAACCTGCTGGGTGCAGTCAATGGTGCAGGAAGACACCCAAAGACAGTCAATACACTCACTCGCTGCTTTTCTCTCCCTTTTCCCCTTTTGTTTAATGATACTTCAACATTTCTTCAGTGTCCTGTAGCTTTTAAAGTCAGCGAGTTTTAACAAAATGCATGTTTTATGGGTTGAAAACACAACAAAGAGGCATTGTAGTTATTAACACCATCAGTAATAAGTAAAATATATTGACCCGCTCTACCAACATAAATAATGCATTATGCGTCCACTGTAAAGTGGGGGAGGAGGGGGGGGTGCATTAAAACATTCAGTCCTTCAGCTATCCTTGATCCTCCAGGGAGGGCCTCCCAGGCTGGAGCTTGGAGCCTGGGGATGTGGCCACCACCTGGGGCACAAAATGAACACTGTGCCCTGAAAGGAAGCACGGCGAGGGGAGTAATGTATGCCGGGAGGATATGTGATATGATATTTAGTGCCCCATTCCATGAAAGATGAATCTGTGGTAGATAAGGAGCTCCAACACACACAAAAAAGGTGTCAGAGGGAAAGTCAAGCAAGTCAAAGCAAGCTGTTCAGCCATCTGTGTATGAGCTATGTCTTGCCACAGGGGAGATTTTTTTTTAATTTTCTTTTTAATCCAGGATAACTGAATCTGTGTTTACTGTCAGTGTCAAATCAAACAATCTTTCTTCTCTAAAGAATTGAATTGTCAAGCCCTTCACATTGTTATAAAAAAGCAGAATGAGGTGATCACAGACAACAACGCATTGCTTCACAGGTTTAATCATCATCACTCATACATGTGTTGAACACTGAAACTTTTAGGAAAGTTTTCTTTTAGGAAAGGTGCAAAATTCCTATCGGCTCACTCATTGTCACTCTGAGGACAGACACTAGATGATTAAAAAGTCAAAATGTCAATGTTGGAGCCACAAAAGCTCCTTGAATTACCAAGAAAGTACATCTTCTGTCTGGATTCAAAATCACAGATGCGGTAACTTAAAACTGCTTTTTTGGTAAAAAAATGGGAAGAGCAAAATAAATCACGAATCACCCTGCAGCTGTGCATTTGTTTTGATTGCAACTGAAGGCGATTTGTTGTAATTTTCTTTTTTATAAATTAGGAAACATGCCAAGCCCAGACTTAGTAATGGAAAAATACTTTATACAGTAGTTCATCAGGCATTCAGTGGGAGTGGGGATCTGACTACTGTTTCAAGAATCTTTTTAAAAGGGCGGTATGACCATCCCAAGGTTATACAAACTCTGTTTCATCTCAAACCCAAACTTATCTACACTCAATTTTATTGCTACACACCATTAGACTTTATGACGGAGTGAGGATAACATGGCAGGCAAGCTCAGATCTGTTGATGTTATCACAGCAGCAGAGTGGTTTTGGCTCCACAACTCCCGTCTGGCCTTCAAAGACAAACGCCTTGCAAAGGTAACGATGCACTGTGTGTGAAGGTAGGTAGGTACAGAGGCTTTGGACAATAGCAACACCTGCGCAACATAATGCAATCTAGTACAATTGCCCTGCGATATATTGTACTACCTTTGACAAGCTCATAATGATTGATTTTTATTTAGACTGTCAGCCCCTGCAAAAAAGAGAAGATACAAAAGGTGACACCAAGGCTCATAGAGTAGTCTATAGATGGGGCTGAAAAGAAGAAAAAAACCCACCAAGACAAACCTTCTTATACATTGTACCAATTATCAATGAGCAATAGAGTGTTGCTTTTTCAGCTACAGCTTGCACTAGAGGCTTCATCCGATTCTCAGCTGACAGATGCCGAGGAGAAGCTTTCAGACTCATTAACTGCCCACACAGAGTCAGAGAGACATGGGAGGGAAGAGGGAATCGCTAAGTGTTCGCATGTTTATCCACTCTCAGAGGTTTCTATTCTACCTGCCCACGTTCACTCTCATCCCTGGCTCTGTCCTCTTCCGCCTAAACTCCCACATTCTCTCCTTTGTCACTCAAGTGCAGGTTATTACCTGCTGGTTTTAAGAACAGCTGTAGGCACGGCGGCTGCAAGCAACAGTAGCCTGAGGTTGATAGTGAAGAAGAAAGCCTGAATTAGAGCATTTGCCAGAGCTCTGTAGGGTTCTCTGTAGGGTTCTCTGTAGGGTTCTCCGTTTCAACTGAGGGATAGCAAAAGAATACTGCATGCATAAGTAGTTCCATTAGCAGTTTGTCTTTAGGGAGCCAGTGAGAAGATGGGCTGAAATGGCCACCCTCTTGGTGCGTTGGTGTGTGAGTGTATGGGGGAAGGGGGCTTTTCCAGCTCCAGTAATTAGCTGTGTGTGGCAAATGGAGCTGAAAAGCAACAGATTCTGCTGTGTCTAAGCAATCATGTCCAGAGAAACAAGACTTGTGGAGGTCAAATCTTTATTTTATAATGATTCTGCGGACATCTGCTGATTAAGCCAAAGAGTTTTTTTTGTTTTTTTTTTATTTATTTTAAATGGAAAGTGAATTCTGTAACACGATAACTTTACATGTAAAATACTTCTAGCTCATTTCTAACAAGGGCTGGTATACTCCAGGGACAATACCAGCCATGAATGATGCTATCCAACATGATTCCCATGATTGAGTCTCAGCAGATATTATTTGTCTGCCTTGACTATAGAGATGAAAGTATATACATCTTCCAAAATAACTACAATGAGGGTGACCACTCTGTTTCACTGAACAGGATAACTGGAAGTGTTTTGTTGTTACGTCACTGTAAGAAGTGCCATAATTCTTCACGGTGCACAGAACTGTACTTAACAGTATAATCAATGATTGTTTTCCAACACCTTTTTAACAGGATACAGTAAAAGATAAAATGTGTTAACACTAGCACATGAAAGAAAAGACTAATTAGAAAAAGATCAAAAGGAAAGTGGGTAATTTTGCAGAGGCTAACAAAATGGACTAATCAATGAGGAAGTCAAACTCACAGTCCCCCCTGCAGGCTGTCAGGAAGTTTCAGAGAGCTGAATCCTCCCATGAATTACAACACCCCACTGACCATAATTACATGCACTGTCCAAAAATCACTGTGCTAATGACACATTGAAAATCAATAGGCTGTGTCTAGGATTTCTCACATACGAGAACAGATATGCAAGTTGGAAGCAGAAGCAATGTGCAGTGCTGGAATTAAACCAAGATGCTAAAGTCACAACAATGATGAAGCAAAAAAATGCTTTAGAAACTTTAGGTTCTGCAGATCAGTGAACCCAAAGTGTTTTTCAAGCACAATGGCGCTGGTGAGTGACATCCCAGAAGGTCAGCATGGGAACACAAAGTCGGACAGACTCGCTCCACTGCTCAGACTGCTTTGTAAGCCTTGGTAGCACTGACAGTCACAAATTCCAAAGTTTGCAAGTCAAAACACCAATAGTGATGCGCTCTTGCATGAGCCGTCACCCTGCCCAGCCCACTCAAACACAACTCAGCTAACCAATGACTGCTTGCTGACCAGACTTGACTTTCATCAAGCAAAGATTTACACGGGCGCCCAATTCCAGTTATCAAAGAAATATTTATAGATGCTGTACATATTGATATGTACACAACTGACAGCATCAGCCTGTCAACTGTTTACATGACCGAGGCAACCAAACACAGAGGTAATTATTCGATTAGAAATAATTTATAGTTTAACTGTTCAGGGTAAACACAAAGACCTCTGGGTAAGTACAGTAATCAATCTGAGAGGCTTCAGGTTTGCAGTATGATGGTAAACTATTGTTATATATATATACTCAAGTCATAAGAATGACAGGAAGCTTCTCTTCCATCATTTTTCATGCAGATATTGTCTCACACCACTTTTAACTCAGTGATAAGAGGCTCTACTATTGATTTAAATGGGTTAACATGCAACTTCCTGACCCACTTCCACACGTGGTGTGAATGTGGGTTGGATTTGACTCAGCTTTGGTAAAGACAGAAGGGAATTTGTTGTTGACATCTGAGCTACATTTAAGCTCACCCAAGAAAGAGAACTGAAAATGAGATTTTATATAGTAGGTTACATGTGATTCTGAGGATGTCAGTAATGTGTATGGATGTATTGTCTGTGAACAGTAGTAAAAATGTTGGCTTGACACACATTCAGTAGACTAGTTCTGTAGAAGTGCACGTCTCCTACGTGATATATTAGAGTATCGCGGCTGTAAATGACTGTGTGACTTTCTCCAGTATGGCTGCAACTAATGATTATTTTTATTATCACTTACTCTGTTTTCTTGATTAATAGATTAGTCATTTGGTCTATAAAGAAAAGAAGAATCAAAATGTCTTGTTTTGTTTCTTTTTAACCTTAATCCTAACCCAAAGATATTCTGATTACTATAATCAAAGACAAAAGAAACCAAAAACACTTAAGAAATTGCTTAAATGTATAACAGCAGATTCACAGAGAACAAAAAAAAAAAATCAAGGATAAGGACATCATTCACCAGTCATCTTATGAGGGTATGTTGAAATTCACCGCCTAATTGGACTTACTGAAACATCAGGCATCCTAATGACAGTGAGATCATCCTCAAGCCAAGACCTATTTGCAAGGACAATAAGGAAAGCAGACAGGCCCTTTCACATCCACCCACATGCACACACACTTCCTTTAGTGTTATAAGTCAGCCCTCACTCATTTTCAGTTTCAACAGTGGACACATGAAAAGATGCACATAGTTCACTGTAAGCAACGTATCAACGTCATAAATGTTGGTAGTGAATAATAAAGGTTATGGTGCTGATTTGATAATGCCAATAACAACAAAACCTGTCATGAACCCCAGGAGTTTGCAGAACGAACTACCGAAACTGATGATTATACAGCAATGGAGATGCACAACACACCATGTATCATAGCTCGTTCTATCAGTTTACTACCCTCCTGAGATCACCGTTTAGTTTCTGATAAACAAATGCCTGTTGTATAAAGTACAGCAATGGAGCTGAGACAAGCCTTATGCTATGATTGTAATCTGCTGCAGTGTGTTTCTACATGTAATAAAATATTAGTTATGTACCTAAAAAACATAGCTTTATTTACTCAGTGAATGAATGTGAAGCTCGACATCAGATATCCATTCATCAAAGCCGAGAAAACAATTTACAGGCTCCACGGACCCTCTTTTCTCTCATGACTCCTTCCTTCATTGCTAGAGAATCGAGTGAAAACTGTCTATTCAACTCAACTGTTCAAGGTCTACAACCCCGTCTCAAATGCCCCACTATAAAAAAGGCTGAGGTTTTATGGTACTCACTTATTTGAAGACCTATTTGTTTGAATCCATGTGAATGAGAACAAAGACCTGGAATCAACACCTAAAGAATTTCTTTTAAGTTACTTGGTTTTGTAACAGAATTGCTTCAGCAGGTGTAACTATATGTTCAGTGAAATGTAATCCGTGTAGAAGAGATCAAAGTAGAGGCAGAGAAGGAGAACTGATGGCACTTTTTGGATGTGTCTGTGTGTGAGACAGAGGGAGAAAATAAAAATAGTTAAAGGGTGGTCTTGGCTGAAACAGTAAAAGGTAAATTAGGATAGTAAAGCAACGGCTTGAGGGAACGAAACTGAAAATACTTTATCTTTCCTTTACTACTTGCGGTGCTGTTGTGGCTGTAACTCTTTAGGACCAACTAACATGTGCAACAGGAACAAAGTCAATGTAATTCATTATGCATTAGGCATACATATTGTGTGGTGAAATTTTATGGTTGACTTCTGACTATATACATATTGTACTGTATTTCCTGTTACTATAAAACACTAAAGCATGCTGATTCATTGCATACTAACAGCAAAACCCTATAGTATACTATATGTACTATACTATAAAGAAAGTACATGCTGTATACAGTACAATTGGTACATAATAATAAGCATGTACTCAATCAAGAAAATGACATTATAAATGATATTATAAATTAGTCATAGTTTCAGCCTTAAAATAGAAATTGACTAAATTACCCACTGGGGGAACTAGTAAAGTGAGGTTTTGATCCACTGTATCGCTTTCAGCAATGCTGAGCATGCTCAGTAGGCCTACCAGAGGGCCAGACTCCTGCTTTGGCCTACTTCTGATAAAACCAATAATGTCACAGAAGGTTTCTTTTCTCTCTGTGTGTGTGTGTGTGTGTGTGTGTGTCAATCTGACAGGGAGTGTGTGACAGAGAGAGAATTGTGTGTGCCCTCAATTTAGGAGTAAAATCCAATCTCATCAAATGCAGCCATAAGCAAATATACCACCCCTGGTGATGACCGTTATTAATCCATCTATCATTCGTACTTTAACACGCAAATATATGAACATACTGAAGTTGGAGGAAAAGCCACAAGCACAATTGCAGATGAAGGAAAAAAAAAGACTTTCATTACAGATCAAGAGATATTGAGAGAATGGCAGCCTTTGACTGACACTGTAATGAAACGTAATATAGGATCTGTTAAGCTCTAGTTCCTCTAGTCCTCAGGCATTGAAAGCTGCTAGCACGAGAAGAAGGACAGAGCAGCAATGCCTTACTCTGACATTGGCCCAACTGATTATGAAAAATATGACCAACAGAACTGGGTCAGCCATGAGAGCGATAGAACAAGATACTTGAAGAGACAGCGAGAGGAAGAAAGCAAGACAGTGAGAGGCAGAGGAAATTGTAAACGTAAACTTAGATGTGATTATGTAATTTCAAAAACATATCCATGTTGAAAATTAGAAGGTGTACGACTCATGCTGCAGCTGTAATCACGCAGGGCAACATTTACTGCAACATAAGTGCTAACAATTACATGTAAATTTGTTGATTACAATCATGATTTCTTTCAGGTCCGTTTTTTTTTTCTTTTTTTTTAACCAGAAGAGCTCTCTGTAACCACTCATCATGTACTGTGGATTGTCAAATATTATAATCTTCAGTGTGCAGGAAAGCAAACAGAAGATAGCTAAACAACTTGTGGAAAGTACATATTCCAGTTCTTGCCTACAGCGTCATGTGACGTATTCTGAGTGATACCTGGGAGGAACCTTAATAAATGAAACTATCTCATCAGCCCTACAGCCTTGTTTTTAATGTCAGGTGTATTTAGTTTTTCAGTCACTGTCTGTGCATGTGTTAGTATGTACATATAATTGCTATGATGGCATTTAAGATTTGGCTGTCAACAGATTTAAATAATCACAATAACATTTAGCGTCCCAAGAGGATGAAGCCTAATAACTTCAGTGAACCTCTTGCACCTCCATGAGATTGACATTAAAGTGACATGGCTCAACAACCATGGGGTAGATTGCCATGAAATTTGGTACAGGATGAATTGCAATCATTTTGGTGATACCTTCATTTTTTTATCTAGCAACATCAGTTCCAATACTAATACTTGCAAAACCAAATCCATGCCTATCAGCGTCAGCAGTACTTTGTGTTTATTGCTATCAGCAAACTTCTAAAACGCTAAACTAAGACGTTGAACATGGTAAACATGTATGCCTGCAAACATTAGTATGTTGACACTGTCGCTGTAAGCATGTCTAGCTCAAAGCACTACTTTGCCCAAGAACAGCTTCACAAAGCTGCAAAATGCAAAGTGCAGTGAAACATCTGACTTAAAACTACTGAAATACAGACCTTAAATGCATCCTAAACATTGTCCTCATGTAACATTCCCACATCCTGATTTGATGTTCTATTATAACATCCTGTTAATCCATATTTAAAATGGGGGCAATCAATGCCAGTCTAAAACAAGGGCTGGGTGGTTACAGAGGAATGCACAGCTGACAAATTGAGGACAGCTTTCACTGCTGGGCAGTCAACTGAGTCAGTGTGACTCAATCCACTGGGAGTGTGGCACGTTCATGTATCTTTCCTGTTGTCGTCTACCCTCATATTCCACATTTACTACTATTACTACTATACTACTACTTACATTACAACATGAAGTACAATTGAAACGCTTTTAATACTTAGAACATAATATCAAGGACCTGCTTAAGTATTAATTTTATTTTCTATATAAAAGACATTCGTCAGAGGGAGAAGACACATTTTATCAGTTTCACAGGGTGTGTCTCCTCTTAGGTCACCCACTGTTGTTTTTGTAGGTGCAGCTGCATTGTTCAAGTCTTTTGAGAAAAAGAATAACAAGCTACTTCTGTTGGGGTTCAATTCATGGTCCTTTGCAGCTCAGCACGCCTACAATCCAGCAATCAAGTCCAGGTTTTTCATAATAAGTGTGGAGAGATGATACAAGCTCCATGAAAAACAGCTCCCTCCCAGTTACAACCCTCCAACAGCTGCATGTGTCAGGTGTCCCGTTATAAGGGGTCACAAAGGCAATAGATCAACATCCTGACAAGCACCAAGACAAACACATAGATTATAAAAAGGAAGGGTATACCTGGAAAATTAGGTAAATGGTTCAACCCGACTGACTGAACTGCAAATCAGTGTAAAAACTAAAGTAAAAAATACAGGGAAACTACACAGACTTGCCAAAAAAAGGATTTTCTACATGGGTCACATGCAAAGGGTTAATTTCATAAAAAAAATATAGTTTGCAGCTGTGCGAGAATCTGTAATCAGTAAAACAGTAGGAGAAATGTTTCCTGTTGGTCAACACACTCTGCTCACTCTTTATATTTAACATGCATTTATGCACTTACCTGGATTGAAGATGCAACAAGCACACAGAGAGAGAGAGGGAACGAGAGAAGAAGGAAAAGAGAAAATGGTGTTAGTTAGAGTGTACAAGATTAAAAAAACAAGCATCGATCACACAAACACACTCATACGCTCACACAAAGAAACATACACAAGCAAATTAATGCATTCATTTACATGCACTCTGCACTGTAATCATTGTAATTTATAGTAGAGTAAACGTTACTCTAATTGCAATCAGAATATCAGAGATGTTGGATCTTATGATCAAAAATCCAATACTGCCCTCCAATGGCTACAATAATGAATTACACTAAATAGCCACAGAACAGTACATCAATGGCAAATGAAAGTAATTGTTTCAATGTAGCTATAAACCACTGCAACCCATTATATTTAATTATACGCAAATGCAATAAGAATCAGTAATAGCTCCGCTTGAAAGGATTTAAAAGCAGCTCATTTAAGAATTCAGCAAAGTGACATGTACATATACCTCATAATATACTACATGTTTAAACCTTCAGTGGCACATGGTGTATGTTATGCTGCTTTGAGGCTCTCTACTGGGTAAAATCAGTAATTACACTTGGTTAGAAGCAAAAAATAATAATTAATATCATGCAGGCTGACATCTGGTCTTGATATCAATGCTTATTTTTCTCACTTTCAGCAGCACAGTCAGATAGCTTTGCAGCTGGATGGAGATGGAAAATGACAGCACAATCTGAAGATGAGCAGGGGAATGCAGGCATAAACAATTAACCCCACATCACAGGGGGCCTGGGATGGTCTCAATATAGCTATGCATGAGCAACAAAGACATCACAGAGGAGGAAATTTCTCTTCACACAGCTGCTTTACTGCACAAACTCGTCTATTTTTAGGAGACAAGCCTGACAAACAGACGCATTAAAGACATAAATGAGCTATTTTTGTGCACCTTTTTCATGAAAACCTCACATGCAAATATTCAAAACCAACAGTACTTTCAGCCATAAGAGCACCCACACTACTCTAAATATAAAATCACAAATTATAGCAGGACATATACAGATGTTAATCATCTATTTATAATATTAAGCATCATACATATGAAAACATTTTGGTATTTAGAATGTTATTGGTGCATCAGATGAGAGCACAAACCACAGGCAACACACATCCTGAGATGAACCTGTGAAAAATTTGAAGTCTTATTTTTATTTATTTATTTATTTTACATGCACGCATACTTTTATGAATTTTCAAATCCCACAGAAGCACTGAGATTATTTAGATCAAAGAACAAACATATGTTTAAAACTCAATCAGGCAACGTCAGAAACTAAACCTTGATCAAAGAATAGCCAACATTTAATTTTTGAAAAATAACTTCAATCAAATGAGGGAACCTCAAAATAATTCAGATCAAAGTGCCTTTCATCTCTCTACTACACATATAGATGAATGAGTGCAATGGCAACACTGGAGGAATAATAATACAAGCGTGTATGTCAGTGAAACAAGCAAACACACGCACACACATTGTTACTTTATCAAAAAATAAATAAAACTTGCTTCCACAAAGACCTCCAAATAACATTTATTCATTGCTGTCATTATTCATGCTTCTTGGGCACCCCAAGGTGTCCCAAGCCAACTTTAACATGTTACTCCACTGAGTCACAGGTCTGTGTCCATTTCTCCTTACAGTCAGCGTTTATCTGGTCACCTCCAAATACAAACTGAATCACCTGCAGTGCTCAGCTGTCCTGCAGGGTCACTCAACTCCTCACCCTGTTATGAAAAAATAATGCCAGCTTCTATTTTTGTCTGCTTCCATCCCTGATCTTATTTCTAACCATAGTTGAAGGTCAGCACAAACGCTGACTGGTAAATTAAGAGTCTGAATCGTCACTGTGTGCTCTCTTTTTCAGTCTTCAATGTATTCATTCTGACAGCATCCCACTCAGCAGGAAACCAGTGTCATTTTAATGGGTCGCAGACAAAATGAAGCCAAAATAATGTCATCTGTAAACGCAGGAGGAACACTCAAAAGCACTTTAGTGCAGCTCTCAAAGGCTCAGCTGTGTACATCAATATTACAAATAAAGAAAGTGGACATCTTGCCATTGTATAAAGTGTATAAAGATCAAATGACTGAAAACTGAAAGCCCCCAGGACTTCATGTCTACCTACATGATTGTTCCCCTAAAAAGCAAAGACAAAAAAAATAATAATAATCTAAAGTAAAATGCTAAAATGCGTCTGAAGAGCAAGAGTAAAGAAGTCACATTGCTGTAAGTGCCAATTTAGCTCATCCTGTAGCTTTTGTAACAATAACAGCCATCTAGTAAAGAAGATGCGTCTGTAAAGTGAAACACCTAAAGGGAGTTTTGAATGATCAATGGTGATCGCTAGGAGAAGCTCAGCAAAGGTCAGGTAGATTTTAATGAAGTCCAACCTGCATTTTTACATCAAGTCAATAAACACAATCAAAGTATGCCTTTTCCTGTGGCATTACAAGTATTATGAGACCAGGATGGGTTGTACAAGTGTTTGAAACTTGGCTTTCACTGGGAGATGAAAGCCATCCTATCCTCAAAGTCAAACATGTCCTGCAGAAACAAAACATCAATACAAAAGACCTTCATTAGAGCCTTTTTGCAGTGTTAGGAAAAAGAAGCAAATCGAAAATGGATTCAAACCAAGCTTAAGTTCAACATCTGCATCAAAGTCTTGAGTAATTTCACCGGCTGATTAGAGCGCTGCTGCAGATCAGGGAAACCTGTGTCTCAGACACCCACAGTAACACTGTGACATCTTTTCCATTTACAAAACACATGTAAACAGATTTAGCAGACAGAATCATCTTTATATAAAGGAAAACGCAGCTAGTAGAACGACAACATACTCTCTGTCTGAGCAGATTATTTCATATCTCCATGCGTATTCCACCTTTGATACGGGCGGTGACCACAGAATACAAAGGAAGCAACTGGGCTGCTCCAAATCTGTGAATGGAAGTAAATCATTAATATCACTCGTACCACGTCACTGATTTGAAATTCCTGGCTTCAGATCTGACACACTCCAAAGTATGCAGTATGAGCATTGACCAATGTGTGCATAAAAGTCTGTATAGAGCACTCGGCATGAGTCTATTAGTACCTCATTACTAGGACGGCTCTGTTAGCATTGCTGAGGCATAACCAACAACCTCATTGTTCAATATGGTTGCTAGATTAGTCCATGCTTCAGGAGAAACGGCATGAGAAAGAGTGCACGGGTTACAATGCTGTAACTGTAGTGCTTTGGATTCATGCACCACCTGAAATCTGAAACAGTGAACAACAACAAAGTGCTTCTGACCGAACAAAATAAAGGTTTAATGTGAGTCAAGATGACTTTAAAGTTAAATGTCACAACATGTCTCACGCTTTAGTCACCAAATACCATTACGTTCCACTAAAAGTAATGTTATTTTGTAACTACTACTTTTCTTTTTTTTTTTTTGAGAAAAGGATGATGATAATGTTTTGTATATTTGGTGATCTATGATGACATATTAGTCACATGACTGTACACTGCATATAAAGAAAGTGGAAACAGCCTCAGACACCACGTCGGTGAAGAAACGGTGGTACAAACTGGTGTTTAATTTTCACAACGTAAGATTGACGTAAGAGTACCACAAGAGACATGAAACATGAACATCTAGGCCGAACAACCTTCATTGTGTAAAAATGTTGCAGGAGATTTAAAGATGACCAATAATTTACCAATAATTCCTGCTTTTCTAAACAAAAGAAAAAAAAGAAAGAGAAGAAAGTTCTTTTTGAGAACACTAGCGTTTTGACTGTAGGTAGGTTAAAGACAATTTTAAGTTTGGCAGTGAGTGAAGCAGCTTCAGTCGGTCTTTAGTTCTTGGCAAAGAGCAAACTTCTTGTGTACACATTTACACTGTCACACTGAATAACTAATGAGCCTCCTCCATAAATAAACAATAAGAACAAATACGCAGAGAGGCAAATCTGACAAATCAGAGGACCTTACAGTCCATTTAGTGCTTCTTTCAAATCACCACACACACACTTTCTATAGATTTGGTGGAAGGTTAAAGATATTTTAGGCAACCAAGATGCAAGTCGGTGGTATCAAGGACCAGCGCCTGCATTTATCAAGCATTTCAAAATCACTCCGAGAAATCAAACGCATCATGTCTGATTAGGACTAAAAGTAAAATAACTAAAAAGAGTTATTTATGAGGCTTTCCACACAAACACAACACTGAACCAAATGAAATTAAACATTATGTCTTGTATTTTACATTTAGATTAGTTACACTGTGAATTCAAGAAAAGACTGATTAGTTTTTGCAGAAATTGATACTGGAAAAAATATAGAAAATAACTTGTGGCTGTACGACCACCATAATAAAGCAAACAAATAGTAAATTATATGTATTTTGCCAAAACTGATCTGAAAGATCAACACAAAACATTGATGAGTCCCACCAACAAAATATCCCCATTTGTATTTTTCCCCAAAATAATTTCAACATAATATAAATTAAAATGTTTACGTAAGAGACATTACCTACGTTTACATTTGCACTCCTAACTAACTGTGTGATGTCAAAATCTATTCTGCATCAGTACAACCTGTTTAGTAAAACTCATATCTTTGCTCATCATGCCTCATTGTATCTATTTATACTAGGCCAGCCATACGTACACACACACACACTAAATGAGGACCATCATCTGTCCTGTTGCAGGCAGTAATAAAGCTGTCACACAGGAAAGACATCTCGAAACGTTCTTCTAAATCCTGCTACCTTACACAGAGCTTACAGAGGCAGGGAAACAGAGCAATCATAACATGAATGTCAAAGTTGGAGGTGTATTTATTAGAGCCGCCAGCAGAGGTCTTAAGGTGAAAAACAGTGTTGTTCTCATCCAAAGAAGAGGAGGAATGCCTGCACACATCGGTTTGTGACTTGCAACACAGGGGTGGGAAGGCTACATTTATCCTTAAGCAAGTAGTGTAGATATTTAAACCACACTCTTGACTTCCAGACACATTCATCCCTACTGCTACAGAAAATTATTGCAAAGGGCTGACAGCTGATTAGACTGATGGATCACTAAGAGGTGCAACCATTACGACAGTTATGAAGCTCCTGTCAGTTCATTCCAGACTGGCCTCATCTCTCACACTGTCACACACCCTCTCAGTGAAACCGAATGGATGCTGCACATAGCCGATATGCACATTTCTGCACGCTGCAGAGTGCAGTAACAGTTGGGTAATGGTAATGTGTCGTAAAAGGTAGAAATACATTATTAAAAACAAAAGACCACAAGTTGATGTAAATATTGTAGGTAAAAAAAAAAAAAAGACTTTGTAAATGTTTTTTAAGGTAGGAAATGCATTTGTTATGTTATGCAATAAGACTTAGTGCTCTAGTGAAAAATCTTTACTGTTCACCTCAGCTTGACGGCTACCTAAGACTCTGACAAACATCCGAACTGAGAGTTTTTGGGTCCAGCTATGTACAGAACTCAGCTTTGCTATTATCTTCAGCTATCTGCGATTCACCTGACCTCAAACAGACGACTAGAGCTCCGGGAACCAATTCAGATCAAGTGATGCGCATTTAGCAGTTAGTTTTTTCCAGGGTTTTTACGTTTGCTGGACAAACAGCTGTTGGCCATTTGTACTGGGGGGACAACTAATTTTATATGCTTTCTGTGTCTCTAACCCCACTATGGCACATTCCTCTTTTGGTAACTCTAGTGACGCCATTAAGCCTGTGAGAAACACACATGCACAATATCAATCACAGCAGGTATACATTATTCAATGAGAAACTTGGCACAGAGTCCAAATATTTGTTCAGGCAGGGACAACCAGATCTGAGGACGGAGCGTGGGAGACGACTCTGACAGCAGAAGACTCACTATCCTACAGTTGAGCAATAAATGCAGAGTATTATCCAATCACTGCCACAGACTATGCATCTCTCCCCGTCTCTCAGAAAGATAATCAAATCCCTCCTTAAGTCAGCATGCCGTACAGATATCAGCTTCATTTTCAAATATGCTTCAATGTCTCTGTTCTGTCTAATCTGATGGATCTAATAGTATAGTAATACACCTCAGAGAACTTGGTACTATTTAGTAGCCATGATGACCTGAGTGCTATTTATATTTTACAGCGCACTCAAGTCATGATGGGGCTCACGCTAAACTGCAAGCACACAGACATACAAGTGGGCCGGTAAGTGGTCGTAAAAAGCAATTTCACTTTGGGTTGATGTTTGCTGGGAATAACTATGGAAGTACTTCATACAGTTATGATATTACATAAGGACTTTTTAGATGAACGAGGACAGAAAAAAGAGCCTATCAGTGCATCTAAAACCCTCCCAGATGCAATTTGACCAGAATTGCATAAAGGAGATAAGGCATGACTTATTTTACCTACATACTGGTCAGCCAATTGTGAGAGGATTAAAAAGAAAACAATGTACTGCTTATAGTACACATTATGTCTAGCCTGGAAGACGAGTACCAGTGAGAGACAATTGAGGACATGTGAGGTCTGCAGGGGGAACGGTGCAGCCGACACTGTTGCCTGGAGGGAGAAGGAACGGAATAAGCCAAAGCCACAAGACCAGGAGGGTGGGATATTAATCCCTTCACTGCTGCTGCTAAATTGAAAACTTGGCAGCAACCAGAACATCAATATAGCACTGCACTCTTATTGAATCCTCTGGAAAAGTGTCAGACGGGAGATACACTGCAATATTTTAGAAGACTCCTTTTATGAAGGTGTGATCACCATGAAAACAGAAGTTTGGTTTCTTGTTATGCATAGCAGTTAATAAAAAAAAAAATAAAAAAAAAAAATAAAGAGTCTACTGGCTTACTGTTTGGATGTGGATAAAGACAAATGCAGAGGCTGATGAATTTGTAACAATTTGTTTCAGGAAACAGTTCACTGTTCCAAAGCCCTCTGTGGACAATTTAACATGATGCTCCAAGAGCTCACAGCTGTAGAGCATTTGAGCAGAGTGACAGCTTCCAAAAGCTGCCTAATCATCACAGACCATCTGGAAAACAACTGGGCCATGCACTGACCACTGGACTGAGGTAGACAGACAAGAGAAACTGAGAGAAGTAAAGAAAAGGATAGAGTGCCTGGGCACTGATGTTTAGTGGCTTAAGAGATATCCATTACCACAGATGGCAGAACAGATATTATGGACCTAAAAAATAACTAAACAGACCATTTAGAAGCAATTAATCATGCTAGATGGATATGTAGAACATTTGATATCTGTGGAGAGCAGAGCACTGCCAGGATACTGGATACGTACACAAATGCTGCAAATATTTTCTTGCTTTTACCTGTTTGATTTTGTATCCCTCTCTTCTCTCCACCTAAACTGTGCAAAGTACATTTTCTCTCTAAAATCATTATGGGGCTGGCACACCAAAAACTGTTGCAGATCAAGGTGTGTGGAAAAACAGTAGACGAACAGCTTGACCCCCATGAAAGCAGCTCTCCCCAGATTCAAACTGGCACAACATAAGCAAAGGACAGCTCATTGCAGATTACTACAGGGATTACTCAAATTCAACAGCTCTCTAAGCATTAAATCAAAGACACCGTACAACTAAGAGGCTTTAGGACCAAAGAATTACTGTAGGCTAAATGCTCCCCTACTAAACCCAAGAGGTAGGCCTGCATTCAATCAACATACTTATCACTTACATAAATATCTTATCATATTCATTAATACTGGACATTAAAGGATAAACAATGAACACTTCCCACTTACTAGCCTAATATAGTAATATAATAATAATATAATAAGCCTAATATAATGTATTCTTCTGTGTTGTAGACATCTGTTGTCCAAATCTAAAATGTAATAAAACAATTAAATTAGTTTGTGATGATACATATCACAACTTCTTGAATTCATACTAAAGTTTTTTTGATGAATTTACAATGTAGCCCAAATTCAAAATGGTGTAACATGTAGCACAACAAGCTAGTGAAGCTTTGTAAACAGATCCATGTTCCTGCACACGTGTAGTATATGGGTTAGGAACGTATATGAAACTACTCTCTGACGACTGAAAACATGCTAGCAGTCTTTGGAGCTATTTCTAAACAAACTACCGTAACTGTAGTGTCACCCAGTGTAATGGTGAGGATCACTGACATGTTTTTAATAGTTTTTGGTCTATAGCACAGAGGAATATGATATACATTAGGCTGTGATGCCCACACAATACTTAAGTAGGATCAGGTAATTGTTGGTTTGGCTCTGCACATGACATTTGTTGACAATAAGCAATAAAATAAAATCGCCAGATTTGTCCTTTCAACACAGGATAGTCGAGTTCACATATAAGAAGTGCATTTTGCTAGAGAAGAACAAATTGGAAAACAATGACAGATTTTGACCAGCAAGACTCATGCACTCCTAACAGTTTGGTAACTGGGACCGCTGCAGATAAAGAGTCTTCTGCTAAAAGCAGCCATGTTTTTAGTTTCTAAACAGACAACAGTCTTTTAGCCCGTTCCCAAGGGATAAAAGGAGAAACTCTAAGTGTACACAATTTGTAAACAACAAATACGTGACTAAACTCAAATATGGACAACTAAGAATATTCTGCATAGAATAACGTGGTCTGCTGTGAATTTTTCTTAATCAGCACCCGAGGCAGTCACTGACATCAGAAGATCTCTTACACATATGTTTACGCACAGAGCATCCAAACACCCAAACACATACGCTCTTCTCTCCCAGTGCAGGCCAGATGGCAGGGACCCCATAGAGACTGAAACCCGTGAGAGCAGTCTGAGCAGCTCAAAGCCTTCCTAGATGTCTGTCTGTTCCTCAGCACCCAGCATCACAACAAAGAGTTATGGAGCCAGGGACAGGGATGATGTACAGCAGATCCAGATCCACTAGTTTCCCTCTTAAATCACTTTACATACACACAAGTGAGCTGTATGAGTACCAAGCATTGACAGAGTTAGTGTGTCAGCAGCCACAACCATCGAAACCTCCTCCTGCCAAGGGGGTGAGTAAACAGTCTAAGAGATTTGCAGTTTGAATAAGGCATTGTCCCCAGAGTGCAATTTGTTAATGTCAGCCATGTGTGTGTGAATCTCTTGCTTCATTACAAACACACATGGATGTGAGCTTCATTTCATCATCACCTCACATTATTTTGCTGAAGTTACAATTATTTATGTCTTCTTTTTATGTTAAAGTTGTCTCAGTTTCATTTCTCTTTGGTGGCACCATATGGCGATAAGCAGTAATTGCAGGCGTATTTTGGACCTCACTTGACCTCACTCGAAGAAACCCCTGTGCAACCTCACACTAACAGAGACCAGAAAACAAAAACAGTACTCCAGCACTTCACAGGCGCACCAACTGGACTGCAGATATTGCCATGTTGAATACTTTAAATCAGTGTACTATAAAAGTAACTTTAAACTGTCATTCACCTTTTAATGTGTGTTTAGAATCAGTTTAGATTTACATGATGTCCCAATGGCTGTGTGTTTTCTCTGGGTGCTCATGTTTCCTCCCACATTCAACACATGCAGGTACAGTAGGTGTGAATGTGGATATCTGTCTTTTGGTGCGACGACAGATGTCCAGTGTACGCTCTCTCGCCCAGTGCAAGCTGGGATAGGCCGTAGCACCCGTAAAACAAAAGAAAGAACTGGCTCTACTTGTTGTATTAAGAAATCTCTTAAAGTAGTACATTTATGCTACAATAAGAAGTAATTCCTACATAGAAAGGTGAGTTACATTACACTGAAGGTTAGCTGTGGAGTGACAATGCTCTTTCCTGCAGCTGCAGTCATGTTTTAGAAGCAGAAAACAAGCTCAGCCTGATTGAAGCAAACACTTGTGACTGGTCACAGCTTTTTCTTGACTAGGAAGCACTTGATTTGATGCACCAGAGCACTTTAAATGTAAGGTCAATATTTCACCTAGGCAGTTTAATCTTAGCAAATGGAGGGCAAATTGTAATCACTTAAATGATTAAATGCACAGCTCTATCTAGTTCTATTTGACTTCAATTCCAAGCCCAAACACTTGGTCACCTCTCTCATACCCTCACTACTGTGACTGGGTTTTCAGGGATATATAAATCAGGTCTGATATAAGGCCTTGCTCACAGAGAGAGAAGGGAGAACCTTTAAATGCTGTCGCTGACAGTTATGGACCGCTGACCGTTCCTACCCTGACAGATTCAGACGTCAACGCTTAATTCTATCTAGATTCCAGGAAAAGCTGCAGACAAAGCCACTGCAAAGCCACACAGACAGAAATGAAAGTCAATGAGAGCTCATTCCTCAAACTGTCCTCAAGCATTTGCAGGGACTTTTTATTGCCTTTAGCTGATGTCACTCATTGTGTAATGGTAGTGGTAAGTAATGGTAAGTCTAAGTAAATTTTTCACAAGCGTTTATGACAGCCTAGTTAAACAATAAAAGATGACGATTTTTGGAGGAATATCTCTGACAGGATCATAGTGAAGTTGCATCATCTTTGGGTTCAAAGTTGTCTTTTAGACAAGAGCCTTTATTTGAGTCATTAGAATACGCAGCAGTCAGAGTAAATAAACAGGCTCTGAGAAATGTTTACCACATTAGTCATTATGACAAGCAGAACTACTCGACAGGTGACAAACAAAACAGAAAACAGCAGAGTTTTCAGAAAAGAGGATTATATTATTTTGTCTTGATCGACAATTACCATGACTGAATATTGAGCAACCTGATACTCCTACTTATGAATGTGCAATCAGCAGATATGTGGGTTTTTCAAAGCACGAAATGAGCCAACGTCTAAACAGAGATCCACCGGAGTGATTTTTGTCATAATTGGCCAAATTTCAATTGACATGCTTTCCTCTGTTCTGAGTGATGAATTATGCATCGGTAGAAATGTACAGCTTTTAATGAAAGTGGTTGTTGCAGAGTGGGCTAGTGCAATATTTATATTTTATCTTGCACTTATACTGATGAGCACTCAGAAGCGGCAATTTGCCCTCATGTACGCTAACAAAATGTTATCAAATGAGACGCAATCAAACTAAAGTGGCCTATAGCACTGTAATGGTCCACTGTCTCTCCTACTGTACTTATAACTCACTTATTAGCCTTCAAAGTTGTCATTGTGTAACCTACAGCAATTAGCCCCGATTTTAGCGGTTACTTTTTCCCCCCTCCTTTTCCAGACAGAATAAATGAGACAAGAATAGAGAACAAAGACAGGCAGCTAAACATAATTGGTGTAAACACTACCTGCAGCCATGAGGCAACCAACTCATAATTAAGGTCATCACTATCCTATCATAATATGAGGTCTTTTGCACCAATCAAACCCCATTCATCCCAATAAACACTTCTGAGAGGTCTTTGCAGGTCTAGAATCCTCATTAGCAAACTTTGACAAACATTTTGACGCATTACTGGTTAAATTGCCTAAATTATCTCCTCTGTTTAGCACAATATGAGATTAAAATACAGGACCATGTAACACAGAGGTTAAAAAGGAAAACACAAATCTTCCAGATAGTAGTGTCTCATCAAATGCTGTTTACGACACAAACTAAAACAAACTGAACAGATATTGTACTCTGGGTGACTGTAGAATTCACTAGTAGACCCAAGAGAAGGATATAGAGAAAATGTCATGGAAATTAAATGTCCAATGGCTGTACACAGAGCTTATGTTGCATACAGTATTCTGCAAGAGCAGAACATCAGCATCAGAGATGGCTGGGATCCTTGCATGTAAGTGTAGTTCAGTAAGTCTCCCAGTTCCCACCTGTCCCTGCACTGTGAAGTGATTTACTGGAGCGTTTCTTTTTTGAGTGCTTTCCCGATTTCTTTGTCTACACACATACATTACCCTGCCAGTAGTTTCACACTATTCCAGTGATCGACAGGTGATGGTAGTACACCAAGCTACGCAACAATGCACCAGCAAAGGCAGTGAAAAAGAATACTGCTAGCTAGTAAACATGGATATTAACAATGGCAGAGTCAAAATGTAAGAAGAAAGTGTCGGTGGCTCTGCTGTGTGGCTTATTGTTTCAGCTCCTAGAGGTAAAGCAGCAGAATATCTGGATGGAGTTCTGTATTCTTTGAGGTCAGGGCTAAATGTCAATGTGTTAAACAACTTGAATGCATTTGGACTAATTTGGCTGCTATTGACACATTCCCCAGTGAGCCACAGCAGATGGGAAGACACAGAGATACTGCATGCGTCTTACTGTGATGCATAACAAACACAACGGAAAAATAACAAGACTCAGTTGATTGTGTTAGTAGTGTACTAATATTAGCACTAAACATGAAGTGCAGCTCTGGCTAATATGTCATTAACTTTCAGGTATTCATAAAAGACAAATCAAAATTTTGCCAGATAAATGGTCAGGGTCACAATGCACTGACTTCATTATATAAAGCTGAAATTAAGAAGCTAATAGTTGGCAGATTTACACCTCCAGCAGGGGAGTAAGTACCGGCCAGTTGACACATCGCTCCCCAAATTGAAATGAGCTAACACGCCAGAAAGTGGAAGGCGATCAGTCTGCTCAGTCAGAAGAGAGCAGTGACTGATTCAATTAACATCTACACTGACCTTTACTCATTCAAAACTCAAACTCATAGTACCAAAAAAAAAAATCCAATCCTGGGATGGACTGAGCCTCTAGTCCACACTATCACACCAGCGATCTGCACCCATCCTCCCCAACACATCCCTTCAGAGGACAGTCTATGTCAGCACAATCTGCTCCTTGATGCTCACACTGTGTAACCTGATGGTAACAGCCAAGCTACACAGCCAGCATGTGAATGGATCAGATCTTTTCACAGGCTCGAAAAAAAAAGCTTGCGTCTCTAAGTCCAAAACCAGACGAGTTTGGTGTCTCATTTTGGTTAAAAATATTTGCAACTTGTTCTTCAACAACACAAAAAGGGAAAAAAATATATAACACACTTGAATTTATGATAAAGTAATGATAACCTACTGTAAAACATAAGGCATAGGCTTATAGTATCCAGCTGTCATCGGGGTAATAGTTTTGGATAGTTTTCAGAGAATTTTATTGGCTGCCTTTCATAAAGATTCAGACTGTTCCAAGTGCTGTCCAAGACACTTATCACATCAACCTGTCAACAAATCTCTATGTCAAAACAATGAGTCACTATGAAATTATAGCCATGCTTCTATACCACCCAATTACTCAAGCTTAAGTACATCTACGATATATGTTCAGCTTCACAGGCTTACAAATTGATCTTGCGGCCTGGCTTTACAACAGTGGCATACCGTATAATATTTCTGACCACATAACTAGAATTCAAAACATTATTGTGAAATAAAACAACAAAGTTGTTTACAGTCCCTGTAAACAGTAAATGTTTCTCACTAAAAGAGTCCACAGAAGGCAGCCTCAGGCTCATTATCAGCATGTCACCCACCATATCTGCATCAGCTTTCTTTCACTACACTAACAGTGTAGTCAGTCTACCTTATAGACAGGCATACAGTATGTTTCACTTACTTACTGTGACGCACAACACTTTAATTAGTTCCTTTAATGTACTATAGTGCTAAAAACAAATATGACAGACATGTCTGCACTTTGCTTTTACACCACTAAAGAGTGACCAAGGGAAATGACCAACTAAAAACAGGTGGCTTACAAGAGGAGATAATGGTGAAAACAGGAGGTTAATCTGTAGAAGAGTAGTGTGTGTGTGTGTGTGTGTGTGGTTTGGGGTGTTGCTTGCTTAATTAACAGTATGCTCCATGCATGAACACAGAGCAATGATCTGTCTTATTGCTTTCGGTCTGTCCAAAAAATGTTTTTGTTCACTTTTTGTTTTTGGTGACCGGTATTAATATATGTGACTAAAGCAGTGACCACCTAGCTCTGAGCAGACAGAAAAATGCAACAGCAGGTCCTCCTTGCTAATACATGGTTGCTGTAAATTGTGCTATTCGGTCACATAATCAATAAGCCTTTGTTTGCATTAAATATGACTAAAGCAGATGAGACACATTTGAAACGTCTGTTTTGCACTGAGAAATTAGTGATAACATGCTGCAATATGAAATGTCTGCATTTCAGATGGACTGCCTGGCAACCTGCCTGTGAAGCTCCTCAAATTCATGAGGAAGTCAAAGAAAGAGAGGGGATTCGGTGAGGATAATAAGGCATAATATCTTCAATTCATAGCTCGCCTATTGTCTTCAATCATTCTCCAGAAGCATTCCTGTATAAAGGCAGAGAAATCCATCTGCAGTTTAAAAAATTATCTATACCTGTACTGTGTGAGAGGAGCACTTCATAAAGGAAATGCAACATACCAAAGTATTGTAACTTGTTTCTCTTTGGATTTAAAACATTATTAGCAGCAACAGATGATGAATCATTGCAGTCTGTATGATAGCCCTTGTGATGTTTTATGATAACTTGCATGTATGAGACTACCAAGGAAGCAATACTGAAAAATGTGAAATTATAGTTCAAAGACTATGTAACACAGCCCAATACTAATGCAATTCTTGTATGTCCTGATCTTCAAACAGAGAGGGGCAAAAGCTGGAAAAAAAACCAAAGTGTTTCAGTGGACATGGAGGATATATCACATTTTCTCCTGCCCCCTCAGCCACAACAAATGAGCATACTGAGGATATGTTCTTCCAACAAAAGCAATGTAAGGACACTTTAAATGCAAAGTCTTTTCAAATTCCTGTAATACCATAGGTTGGCATTAAACTGAAATATATATTTCCATCGTCTTCTTAAGACAAGTGTTTTTTTTCCTTTTTCTTTGTGAGCAGACCATATAAACCCAAGCAGTGAGAATAACTGTCAGAAAAAGAGAACACACTACACTTCGGCTCAATTCTCCAAGTAAGCTCAAGCTTTGAGTCGGGTACGTCTGAACAAATAAAAACAGCTCACAAGAAGACAGCAACCACACTTTGCCCATGCCTGCTATATGTTTGCACAATGTTCCTGTGTAATCATTAACTTTTGCGATAGGCCACTACACACAAATAGTGAGTAAAGGCTCCAAATTCACAGCAGTGAAGCATGTACACGTGTGTTCAGGAGTAGCAGGGGATTTGAATGAGCTTCTCTTTACTTAAGGGGATAAAACTGGAAAGAGGTTCTTGTTGATAGTGAAGGCAAGTTGCAATCATGGTGACATGCAAGGAGGAAGTGGTTTGAATTCAGTATGGCATGTTTAAATATGGTGTGCAAGTTCGGAAGTTATGATGAGGGTGTGTCTTGTGGAGGGATGGGTGTAAACTCACTTGATAAAGCACCGCGCTCCCTCGAAAGTATATCCCTCTTCCCATCCAGTGGGTAGGTCTGTGAAAGAGGGACAAAACACGTCAACTCAAACTTTGTGCAACTCACAGTTGTATCAGTTTACTTCGAACTACGAGCACTATGCCGTCCCAGCTGTCATTTCATATCATGAACTGCAACAATTAGTTGATTAAATGATTACATTGTCGGAAAGAAAATCAAATCAAAACACAAAGATACTCAACATAAGAAAAAACAAGCAAAACTGAAAAAACTTTTGTTCTATTTGTCATTTCTGATTGGAAAAATGACTTTAAATGATTAATCAAAATAGTTGCTGGTTATTATTTTTACTTGGCCACTAATTTACTAATCTTTTAAAAGCTCTTCTCAATTTGGGCTTTGGGAAATTGTGATGAGCATTTTACACTGTTTTTGACTAAACAATTAAGAAAAAAATAATCTGCAGATTAAATTACTACAAATTGCAGTCCTATTGAGATGCAGATGGCCTCTAAATGTCATTAGTGGGGAAGCTCTGCAGAGACTTACAGCAGGCAGTCACCTAGTAGCCTCACCAGCATCACACATGGCGGGGAGATAACTTTACCATATTACTCACTGTGTTTGAGGCTGCTGAGAGGTTTTTGTGGGGGCGAAATAGAGAAAAGTAATTTTGTAGATTTACAGCCAACCTTTACTGGCTCTTACTACTACTCTTACCAGTCTATGGCAGCTCTTGCTGTGTACCTGTAAAACTGGAGCTGACTGGTTAGGGTCTCTCTCTGGTCAACTAAACATCTAGGACACACATCTGAGCAGCTACATGCTCAACAAAAAAACACAAAGTTAATTCAAAGTGGGGGAAAAAAAGAGACAATTAAACTCTGGTGGTTGACTGACTTAAAAACATTGTCGCCTTACAAGTTGACGAGTAAGCTAACTTCAACTCTGATGTCAACCGTCCAACTTTCACTTGACCAATAAAGGTTCGCGACGAAGTGGCACGATCCCGGGCAGAGGTGGGCACGAGAGGGTTCACTTTTCACAGCACGAGCCCACAAAAGCCCACTCATGCATTAACGGCGTGGATGTCACACTGCGAGTGTGGGAAGTGTCGTGTTTGGGGAAAACGGCGCCAGCTACACATGACGGTAGACATGACAGACGTTAAACATGAGAGAGAGCAACTTGACTTCCGTTGAGTGACACCTTACCTGGAGTTTTTCTGTGCCCGGTTATTACCGCTTCGCCAATGACTGGATGCAGCCAGGTTGTACTCTTGGCTTCTTCGCTGTTGACAGAGAGGGAATTGCATTCATTATTTTTACACGGTGACTTTGTTCGAATCAAGAATGAGCAAAAAAAAATGTCTGGAAACGCTTTCTTTAAAAAACAAAAAAGGTAATTACTTAACGAAGAAGACGCGTCCATCTCGAGTTAACCCGTAACTCCAAGAAGAAGGAAGACAAGAAATCCACTCGGGTTGTAGATCCGCCGCCATGTCTGCCAATACTGTATGACAATCGCGCGGCTCCGCTCTCTGAGGCAGCGCGTACACGGAAACCTTGGCAACGGCGGATGGCTGAGAGGAGGGCGGCAGCCCAGGAGGTAAGACAGACAGGTACAATCAGTTCATTTGTCTGGAAGATAGTGCATGTTAAATATGTTAACTAGCAGACATCAGAGTTAGTTTGCCCTTAAAAGTTGTTTTTTTCTGTTTGATTATTATTCTTGTAATTTGTATGGTCGGGTGCACTCACGTTTTTTTTTTTCATTCTGTCTGTGTTATTGTTGCCTTTTGCATGGTTGTGAGTGTATGTTGTTCCAAACAAAGGCACCTCTCAGTGTGTGAGCGACCATGGGGGCAGGGCCGGATTACCCTGGCAGGGGGCCCCAGGGCATTATTGATCTACTGGGCCCCTGCAAGTCATTTGACTTGGCATAGCAGGAAAAGCACACTAACAACAGTAAGGATGTTTCCTTTTAATTCAAGTGGGCCAGTAATAATTGACAGTGTGCACAATAGGCTAACAGGAGGTTAAAGACAAAGCAGCTAAATGTAATTGTAAATCATTTTCCTACTTTGACATGTCAAAATCTCTTCAGTGAAAACAGCCTATTGACAGTTTTCATTTTTTTTCCTCTCAAGGCTGATTTGTTGTTTGGTAATTTGATTAAACATGTTAATTTAGGACAATGCATTAAGCAAGACTGGATTACCAACCAGGCAAAGCAAACTGCCAGCAGGGTCCGAGAACACCACATCAAATCCCATCATAAACTAATTTGGTGGGGTCAATAAAAGCCGAATTAAAATAATTTAAAACTTACAGCCTGTGTCTAATACATAGAACAGCGTGTCCCTGTTAAAGTAGGGCCACATATCTATTTTAGATCATTCCTCATTTTTATCTCCCCTCATTTCACATCTGCTCTCTGCTGTTTATTCTAATAAAGGCACATTCCCTCAAAAACACTTTATACTACATGTGGTACAAATTTGAAAACTAGATTTTGGCACAAGTGCCCTCTTTATCAAGACAAGGTCAGGTTAGAAAAGTAGGACCCACCCAAGCCCTGTGCTACCATGCTTAAGTGGTGCATATTCCCAAAATACAGTATACACAGTAAGCCTGGAGTTTTTTGGGGACCTGGAGAAGGTGCCTGCTTTCCCAGTTGGTAATCCAGCCTTGTATTAGAGGTGAAGACTGCCACCTTTAATGAAAGCAACAAAAACATTTGGTGAATAAAGCATGATATACTGGAGAATTGTTGTGTGATGTGTTTTTATTTTGAATGCACTGTGTCGTACACGCAGAGACCGCTACACACACTTTTAACTCCACCTTTAGTTTCTTGGTCTCCGCCTTCTGTCATTGTGCTGTGAAACTGCAGCATCAGCCTTTCACACCATACAAAGACAAGTCATCCAACACCCCTGTACCTGGCCTGTTTGTTGGCATTGTGTTGCATTGTGTTCTCGACACATGGTAGACCACTGTTTTTGAGGGGGCTGGTGGTGAAGGGAAGTGGACATATCTGCCAACTGCCAGGTCATCTACTTTGGAGATTAACCGTAAAGGGAGGGGAAGCAGTTAGGCACCAATGCGTCGCCAGTTCAGATGTCAAACACTGAGCCCTTTGTATTCTACTTAGGCAGAATAGCACAGCTTTCTTGTTGTATGGCATACAAAAGAGCTGCTTGTTTTCCTCAGGTAGTTAAGACAATGGTCCATGACAAGAATATGACAATATTCAATTAAGCTGAACTCTATATGCCCTGTTGATTAAATTCAAAGTGCTTGGAGATCGAGTGTAGAGGCCGTGTTGCATACATGCACAGTTAAAAAAAAGTGTATTGTCCGACCTTTTCACCAAGTCTGTCATAGATTTAGAAAATTCTGACTTTTAGGGCAGTGTAGGTTCCTTTTTAAGTAAATAGGTACAAAACCTTACACGCCCAAGCTCCATTTTTCCATCACTATTTGATCCCTTTCAGAATATCTATGAATAAGGTCCGTTAGGGTGTAAATGATTGGATTACAAGCTGATACCTACTTGTGTGTGCTGATATACCCGTGGGATCTGTAAATGAGGTAGTGTGAAAGCCAGGGTCCCTGCTTCTCAGTTTTCTAACTGGCATTTCAAAGTCTCCACACTGGGCCTATCTCTTGCCATTCAGAACGTTTGGAAAATAAAAGTGAAATGTACTAGCACCATTTCCTATTCCTGACTCTTATATCCTGAAATATAATTTACAAGGCTTTGGATTAATTAGGCATATTAGTCAAAAGTATTCTACGGTCTACTATAAAAGTTTTTCAAGAGAAAACCCAGAAACTCATTTCAATTCAGTCTCCCTTTAACCATCTTTTTTAACTGGATCCTGAGTTTCAAGGTCTATTGAGAACTTCCCAGCTGTCCTAGTGAATATGTAGGTTTGCGTGGAGTTCTGTTTCCAAGGTCTGACAGTATTGACAGAGCAGAAAGTCCAACTCTGTGGGTCAGTGCATATAAATCTTCTTTTTCTTTCTTTTTGCAGAAGCATGCATTTCTCAACTGCAGCTCACAGTAGAAAGGGTGAATGATATATGCATCACCTATCATCTAATCATCAGTACTTAAGCAACCCAATACCATTAAGTAGGCGCCTAAATCAGAGCAGCAAAATATGTTGCAGAAGGTAGAGCTAGTGTTGGATACGCATGTGGGGCTGTATGTTAACATTTTCTCTAGTTGAGAAATAGAAAATGGAAATAAACAAGTCAAAGAGAGTTTTAAAGTAGGGCTGGAGCCATTAAGCCCCTGCAGATTTGTTCCAGCTGTTTATTCATTTTGTCAGGCACTGATTTCTCTGGGATCCACTAAATGTCACATTAACTGAGACTGTGGTCATAATGTCATGCAAATACAAAATTCACTCAGCATAGTCTTCGAAAGGAACAAAAAAATCTACTAATACTGTTTTTTTTTATTTTCACTACACAGGGTATGAATTAGCAAAAGAGCAAGTGAGAATAATTTTAAAATACATATAGTGTTGTGGGTAATATTGTGCAATGCATTCTTACATAATTGCTCCGTGCTCAGCAAGGCGAGGGTTCTCCGCTCAGCGACACAGGCCAGACTTGAGGCATCAGAATGTAATTAATGGTTGCACATTATCAGGCAGCTGTTTGAGTGCTTTGTTCTGGTGCCAGCTCAGCAGTAGCCTCATGCCTGCATGTGATAGGTAAGAGGTAGGACTCTCCTCTTTAGTTTGAAGCCACTTTGTACCTCTTATCCGCTGGAATCAAAAGATTATGCTGATATAAAGTTATTCCTGGACGTAGTGCTTTGGATTGTAAATGTGGGTACTTTCATTTAATTTCCACTTAACTACTACTGAGAGATCATTGCTATTCTGTAATTAATTGAACAGTGCAAAATATAACATCATCAGTATTCGACCCACAAGTCCGACGCGACTCACTGGGCACAATAACTTCCTACAGTTTATCCCATCCCTTAAATATTGCTCATTGATGTGAATATTTTGTCATCTGTGCTTCTCCAATTTCAACACACAGTATCATTTGGCTGGCATGTATAACCCACAAAGCAGTAAAGCTATTAGGGCTAGTCAAGTCAGCAAGATGGAGTAATAGGCAACAGCATGAAGTAGTAGTAATATGGATGATAAGAATATGGGTCACTAGGTTTTGCAGATTTATGGGAAAAATGTGAGGCAGATTGTCAAAGGAGTTCTCACAACTCACCTCTGAATCATTAAACACTCCTTCCTGAATCACTGTTAGTCACAGTCTGACAAGTACCCAACCCACAAATGGTTCTCTGTTCACCGCAGCGATGACCTCACTGGATCCATAGCCTTCTTTGGGTGAAGTCCAAATGTTTTTCTTTCCATGTTTTATGAGATTTCCACTCGTGATATATGTCATTAAGACTGAATGAGTGGGTACTCTATTTTGTAATTAGAGGATGCTGTAAGTGGTCTGAGTCGTAACTGAAGTGATTGTGAGAGGAAATGCAATGCAGCTCAGCTGTGGCGAAGACCTACAGTATTGGGTTTTATTTTACTATGTAAAGTAAACACAGAGCTGAACTTGTGTTCATGTTTGAGTACAGAAAAGGTTGACTGTGTTGACTGTGGTTAGGACTCCAAACCATACTGCAGAAGTAGGCGTAAATACTCATTATTGGTTTACACAAGGACCTTTAAGTATACATAATGAAATTATCATGCCTCTCTTCAGTTCTCTCTGCATCATAAACTTTATTAACTACTTAGTCAGAACTACAAAAGCCTACTGTAAATGCACCCCATTTTAAGTCATGAATGGGTTCTCTATTGATCGTGGCTGGCATCATTACTCAAAAGATCCCACTTTCACATTTAAGTAATGGAGTAGATTATTAATTAAGATGAAGGACCACTTAACATTGATCATGGTCTTAAGCTCCACTTTGGTGTAATGCACTAATAACATGGGTGTGATTTTCCGATATGCAGTGCTCATTAAACTTCATTGGATGTGCTGACATCACAAATCTTCCTAGTTTCATTTTCATGAGTGCTGGCCTGTGCCTTCAACCTACAGTGTATTTATGCTGCTGGTGCTATAGGAGTGGACAGAACCAAATCTGCAACATCTTACTTTATTTATTTATTTATTTATTTTTTAAAGATGATGGCATCACTCTATAACAGCACAACCACAACATCTGTTTGGGTTTGCAGTATTCAGAATGTCTCAACATGCAGTCCTCCCCTGTTGACACACATATCCTGTGTCTGATGGGAAAGAAAAGCAGTGTGACAAACAGGTCATGAGCATCTTCTCAGGGCAGTAGGGGTCATGTGAGCGACAGTAAGAAAAGGCTCTGGTCCAGGAATAATTCTTTAAGGCGGATATTCCCAAATGATCCTGGAGTTTGGGACAATAAAGTAAACTTTTTGTCTATCTGATAATCCCTCTGACCCTGTTCAGCAAACTACCATCAAATTTAACGAAAGATGTCTAAAATATTAGTAATATTTACTGATGAACAGAAAGAACAATTTAGTTCTTATGTGATCTAGTTATTCTGATCTCACCCAATACAGAAGAGCAACGCCTTCAGATGTGCATTATGTTTTTTCTTACTGAATGAAATATACTGTAATCCTATTAACCACATTAAGATGGAGTAACGCCTTCAATGTTAATTATGTAAAAAAAAAAGTCTAATTTAGATATTCCAAGAGAGAAAGGAAACATATGACCTAGTCTTTGACATCACAACACACATATTTATGTATGAACATCTGGTCTGCTTGGGGCTATTTTGGGCCTGAAGTTTTTAAAATTCAAGGTCATACAAAAACAGCACAATATGCATAATGCTTTGTATGATCAAAGTAACATTATTGCTTCAGTCAGTTCCTTATTTGAATTACATGAAATGTTTAGTTGAACCGGGGTAAATCTATCCACTGGCATTGTTCCTAAATCTTACAACACATACAGGAAGTTGTGAAACATGGATTTCCAACGTACGATAAGTCACTCTGTTTGCATAAATAGCACTGGGATGTGTGTGTGTAATCATGCTCTTCATTTGAGTGTGTGTTTGTGTAGTGTACAGAGTCAATTGGGGAAAAAAAAAGGAGTGAATTACCACTAAAAGCAAATGCTTGTCTGTCATTCAGACAAGGCCCACGTCCTTCAACACTGAGTAAATAAGCGCTCTACTGAAATTGAGAAAGATTTAAGTGGGATTGAGTGGGAGACACTCGCCTTATTTATTTGTTTATATAATGATGCCATACTATGTAGTAACTTCTGAAAAGGACGGTTCTGTCTATGATGGATGAAATATGCAGTTAGGAGCTGCACAGCTTTACAACACATCATGTTGTACAAATGTGGTGCACAAGCTCTTAATGTTTTACCACCAATGATCTGTCCTCTAAGACCTCATAAGGCTGGCAATACATGGCACCTTAATACAACAACCCAAGCAAAACTTTCACTCATTCTGCATCAGTTACCAGTGAAACTCCCACACAATATTTTACTGAAATACAAAAACAAAGGTTAAGATAGGAAATCTTAAGAATTTGATACAGTAAGATGTGTCAGAGAAAATGTTTTCTTGTCATCTACAACAACAGTTCAATTTAAAGTTTACATTGTTTTAATGAAACTTGTTAGTCATAATGCTCTCCTGGTTATTACTGCAATAATATCTGAAAAACAAATTTTTTTTTGGATCTCATGTCAGACCACCCTTACAATTAAAGATTAACAAAAAACTAATGAATAAAAAGCTTTTTAGTGTCCCTCTTTTCTTGGCGTACAAGACAATTGATAGTTTATTTATTCTGCTATGGTGGCAAATTGCTTATGCTGCTGAGTCAGTGACACAGTTTTTGGCTTGTTCCTCTACATTTGACACCTGTTCAGGTGTAGTGAGTCTATGATTTCATTGGAATAATGAATCCAAAGCTCCCAGCTACACCAAACACGTAAAAAGAAGCATAAATACGTATAGTTATATATAGCCATGTGGCGATGACCACTGTCAGCAACAATAAAAAGGATGGGGCAGTAAATTGGACCTGTATTGACAAGTGGGAATGATGGCTTGTGGGAAATCTGAGCTCATTTCCTCCCTTGTCAAGGTCCAGTAAGCATTCAGGCACTTACTGCACATCACACAGTGACAAAATGAATGGTTTACACTCATTCACCATAATGATCTAAAGTCTCCTGAAGAGTGAAAATAGTAAAAATATAAAACAACATAAAGTAGTATTTTAATCATGATATGAATAAATTCCATTTCACAATATTCCTCAAAATCCTTGATGTCTTTTGCCACGAGAGAGTCACAGTATGTGTCTGCACAAGTATCTAAATTTGTCAGACTGTTGTAGAGGCAGCAGGACACAGCTGAGTCCCGTGGAGAGGTTGTGTCTGGGCCACTGAACATGTCCTGTGTGCTGAGCAGGGTGTGCAAGGCCATCTGCCTTCTATACGGGGATGCTGCAAAGCAGGCAGGGAAAAGGGAAGAGTTTCTCGTGGCAGCTTCACTAATCAATAAGTATTGATTTCTCACTTATCTCAAATACAGCCTGGCTGATGAGATGTCACACATCTGCCCTTCTGCAGTGAGGAGACAACGAGGGAGAGGTGTCAGCTGGGTAAGCAGTACTAAGCTGTGTAACAAACAGCGTTACACATACAGAGGTAAAAAAAATAAATAAATCTAAATCGCATACCTGTGATTTGAAATAAGAATATACATAGTATAATAATAATAATAACAAACAAACAAACATATATTTATACATACCCACAATACTTACTAGTCTGAAGGAGGTATAGACAGTGAGCAGGTCAAAAATATACTGGGGAGCTGAAGAGTGTAGTGCTTTTAAAACCAATAGGAGGATTTTGAATACATTTTCTGTTCAATAGGAAGTCAGTGAAGGGATTTAAGTATTAGAGTAATGTGATGATGTTTTCTTGTACCAGTAAGAACTGAATTCTGTATAAGTTGAAGTTTGTTTTAATAATCCAGAGAAAAGAGCATTGCAGTAATTTAATCTGTTTAATGAATGCATGAACCAGTTTCTCAGAATCAGTTTATGATGATGATCTTGTAATATTTGATATGTGATTTTTTTTTTTTTTAAAGTTAAGGTCAGTGTTCAGGATAACACCCAGGTTTCAGACCTGCGCTCTGGCTTTTTAGGTGTGTGATAAAATGCATAAAGTTATTTCATAGGATATGTTATGATTCTTAATGATATTACTAAGAGGGATCATGTAAAGATTAAAGTAATTTAAAAAAGTAGTGAGGCAAGGATTGACCCTTGTTGGGAATTTGGAGCCTGATAATCTGATGGTGTCTTAATATCACAACATTAAGCACAGCTGTTATGGCAACATCAGAACCTCTAGTAAGCACTAAATCTAATGTATGACCCAATTTGTAAGTAGAACAGGAGACATGTTTAAAACCAAAAGATTCAACCAACTCTAAAAAAACGCTTTTGTCAATATGTATGGTAAAGTCACTGGTGACTTATGCTGTCATAGTTAGAAAGTAGCTGACCTAGTTCTGGTGGTATATCATGTCAATGAGTTACAGGAGATGTCGAACCTACTGCCAGTAAAACATATTCTATGTTCTAATGATCTAATATTTAATAAGGCTATATTTAAAGTAGAAGGAGAAGTCAGAGTGGTGGGCTGAAATCTAGAGGGCTTTATGTCTATTAGACATCTGGTCTAATAGACAGACAGGTCTCTGAGGTTTAATTATATGTGTATTGTGCTGTTGCCTATGATTCACTACTACACTAACGGGAAATGTTAATGAGCTTTTAATATCAATAGTGGCTGAACTCAGTCTGTCAGGAGCTAACACCTTTGCAGGATCGAAGAGTCAGTTCAATGTTCATAGATAATAGGTGTGATCCCGCAATGTTTGGATAAGGAAGGTCATGTCAGAAAAGTTCACTCCTGTTCAGGAAGGTCACAAAGTTCTCTACGAAGATTAATGTCACAATGTCACACCTTTACAGGTGCTGTATTAGCAATAATGAAAGCTGCATAAGAAACCTATTTGATAAAGTGACAATAAAGCCACAGTAGGTGCTTGAGCATACACAGAAACACGAACATGTGCCTACAGATCAAAGAGTTCACTAATACAGTATATATAATGACAGGGTACACATAGGGTGGTGCAGTTATAGCATAAAACCCCCTCTACTCTTTTGTATTTACATACTGTACTGTATGCGTAATCAGTTTCTACATTTTATCCAGTGAACTTCCACTGAATTTAGGTATGTATGGTACTATAAAAATACACCTTCATACATGACAGAGCTTTAGTAACTGAAAAAAATGTCAAAAACCCAGAGCATAAAGGTTTGGAATAATTGCATTTGTGACTACCATGCATTTCCAGTAGCATACACAAAATGAGCTGCTTGATTCCTAATTTGCAGCTCACGACTGCTGTGAAATGCAATTAATGGATTCCTGATTTATTTAGTGAGCTGTGATGAACGAGTTCCTCTGAGCTCATTGAGACTGCAGCGTGCATATGTCTCCTTTTCAGGAAGTAAAGTTATTCTTGCTATGAGGCTGTAAACAGAGACTGAATAGAAAAAGCAAAATTCAAGGAATTGTACATGTAGGTGTAAAGTAAAATAATAAAATACCTTAAATTCAGTGGCAACACATACCAAGTTTAAGATAGAAACAAAGCTGCCGATCACAGATTCATGTCACTCTGGGGTCTCCATGAGGTGACATGGATGTCAAAATAGCAGGTGAAGAGCTGATTGTTTGGAATGAGTGTGGACGTGCCATGAAGAGGACACAGACTATCTTTCATCTTGTAAACAGACAGATCCCAGAGGGAACCGTCTGAAAAATGTGAGACAACACGATTCCTTGGATGACTGTCATGTCCCTGCAGGTACAAACGAGTTACTTGGGGATTTGTGAGGGTGGGGGGGGACGGGATGTGGCTTAGTCATAACTGGAGGTCCTCCTGGAAATCTCCACTTTGTAGTTAAGCTTTGTTTAAATATGATGTGAGGGAGTCATGAGGATTCAAGCCACAAAGCCTAATAATAATAACAATGCAGTGTGATCTGATGAAGTGATGAAGTGAACATTTTAAATAAGACCTTTTAAATAAAACTTTATTGTGTTTATTTACAATTAAAAACTCCATCAAAAATCCAGAGCAAAGGAGTCCTAAATATGTAAATGTTCCAGTCAAACTCCATTTAGCTGCCAGATATTAAAGGGGGCCTGATGGGCTGCACAAAGACTCAACTTCCACCCATTCCTGTCTCAGCATAACAGGTGTTTGGACTGTTTGCCATAAATCATGTCCTTGCCAGATGTTGCCAAGCAACTGATTAATTAGTGGAGTCGACAACAGAGCAACAGTGGAGCCAGAACGGGAGGGCTCATTTCAATCCCAGTGGTCTGAGCAGTCTACCAGCCCTCACACTCGAGTTAAAAGCAACATATATTTTTTATATATTTAGAGGGGGGCTTTATGACACCACAAATATTTCACTACAACCTTAACTAACAGGAGACAGTAGAAAAGAAAAAAACGTTTGAGTTGATATCTATTTTTACACTAATGATTTCCTTCCCCAGAATTAACACTAACATGCTACCACAAATTCAGACATGGAGGCGAATGCTTGGGGTTTCATACTTTTTATGACTCTGTGGGTGGGATAGCACAGGTGGTGAGGAATATTCTGGTTGACAGATGGCAACAGGAATGTCCAGGTTCATTTAAACTGAAATTAAGAGTGAAGGACTAGAGTATGGTCAGTAGTCTCTTTGAAGTAATCAGATTCAGTGCGAATGGCAAAGTAACTCATAAGAAGAAATCTGTTTGAGATGGACGACAATTACCTAATTAACAATTAATGGGACATACCTGACGAGGTTGTAGACACTCGGGTGATGCCCTCTAATTAGTCCCTTGACATTAGCTGTTTGCTTGAAGATGTCCTCACTGTGGCTGCGTTTCAGATCTGAAAAGCTGAACATCAAACAAAATTGATATTGATACACAAAGTCACCTTTACCTTGATTTTCTTATGAAGGTTGTACTGTGTCATGCATACTTATATATGATCTTCCTTTTATACTGCTGATGCCTTGCCCTCTGTCTCACTCTAGCACTGCTCATCGATACTTAAATATGAATACTTTCTATATCACGTTTCCTTCTATTCTGGACAGGCTGTCAGGGAGCATAAATGTGTGTCTGCGTGTGACACTTTCTCACCCTGAAAATTAACACTTTTTTTTGTGAGAACTCCAGTGACGTTGAGCCAAACTTGACAAAATAGGGCCACTGTTTTTTTCTGTGAACATAGACACGACAACAAGAATTAAAGTGGCTATAAAATAGATTTCATAAAAATGTAAGCTAGATTAATATGAGTGAGAAAAAAAATAACTGAGATAATATTGATGGAAACATTGGGGGCAGGATAATCAAACTATTACATTTTTATTAAGGCATATGCCCTTGACATGGTGCAGTTCAGGTGGGGTCTAAGAGGAAGAGACAACCTGAATTATGTTTGGGATTATAAATATTTGCCGTTTCTTTCTGGAAGTGCACAAAATTTCAGACCTTTGGTGATGATTCTCAGTTGGATCAGCAGTACCAGCTAAGAAAACCTTTTACATTAAATTGCATATTTTTTGTTTCTGTGTACATCTGCCAACACAGAAGTAGGAAATAGTCCACAAAAACTCAGGAAAACCTTCCCCTGTGTTGATTTGTTAAAAAAAAAAAAGACAACAGAATGAATGACAGAAATCATGGTAATAGACACCAAAATTGCAGTTTGCAACTGAAGTGATCTGCAACCTATACTGTCAAAACTGCGTGAAGGAGAGATAGCCTAAAAAAAATCATGTCTTGCACAGATACCACCTGTACAAAAATAGGGCCCATGAGCATAAACAAACAAACAAACCCTGTTCGACACCTTAATCTTATCCATAGCTACTCTCACTAATGGGCTTACCATCTGAATTAGGCTTTTTTGTAACATCAGGATCTGATATGTATGTGAAAGTGAAGTATATTTCCATTGTGAGTGGCTGAGCCATCCTTGCTTGATAAACAATATATCCATCTACAAGCTACATCTTTCCTTTGCTTAAGATGGCCAATGTCCACAGCGCAGTGAACCACACACACAAATAAACACACAGACAGATGCTGACTTACCCAGGACATTATCAGTTTTTCCATGCAATAGCGCCTAAACCGTCCAATAGAAAGTGGAAGTCACATTTTGATATGTAACTCTATTTAGGTTAATATGGGTGCATACATTAGTTAAAAACACTAATTAACCTCCTGTGGCTATTATGGGGCACAATGACACAGAAAGTGCAAAGCACACTAAGACAGAAAGAGGATACGTAATTTCCTGGGGACCACTACACATTTACTGGAACCAGCTTTAATCAAAACAGCAGTCATCAAAACTATGCTATAATTTGTAAGAGCAGTAATTATATTAGCACTTATCATAGTAGTGCTTTCTAATTATAGCTACACTTTTCTGCTTAAGTCATATAAAGTGCTGACCAATTCATTCTATTTAGCTTAATTTAAGTGACAATTTGTCTTTTGTTATGACAAATTGCAAAGTAACAATGAGAAATAATTCATGATAAATTATCAGAAAGTCAGCTTTTAAAGATTTGCCGTGTCTCCTGACTAAAGATTTTAAAGTGATATTTGAGAACTGCAGTAGTAATGCTTGGCAGTCTGTCTGAATGTCTGCTGAACTCTTTTCCGTTATTTATGTCAAACTGATTGTGTAACTGGAATATTTGTCTTTGCAGATATGAGCTGGTTATGAAGTACCTGTCACAACAGGTAGGCTCCGGCATATACCTGATGCGTATATCCTCACTGTTACATATTCTTTAGGATCCTATGGATCCAAACCTATACCATTCTGAGCTGAATAACAAATCAACATCTCCGCCTGCCGCTTTGACTCACTGATTTCTCTTGGCTGGTATCTCTCCTAATAACCAACTGCCAACCTCTCAACACCCCAACGATGTCAGAGAATGATGATTCTGATGCTTCGACAACATGCATGCTGCTGGATGGTTATTTTCTCCAACAGATGGCCATTTGCTTAAGGCCATAGCAATAATTCTGGAACACAATAGCAGGAATAATAAGCAGCTATGAATTTTGATTTCTTTTCTCTAAACAGCAGAATCCGCAGCCCTCTAATTCTTTGCTCAGATGTTAAACGTGAGAAAACATACTCGTTTTATAGTTTGAAACAGACCTGCACAGTCTAGAGTAGTGAAAAAGGTAACAAGATATGAAACTAAAATAAGGTAGGAGGATCCGGAGACATTCTGGTGATTTTAACACGCAATACAGTATACTGCAGAGAGATTTATATGATGGTGATAGGCTTAAACAGCATTGTGTGAACTTGTTTTGCAAGGGCTTGAATGTAAGAGTCGTTTGTTTATATGTAAAAGTAAAATTTTTATACAAAACACTGACTGTCAAGATATTTTACTCGTTTTTCTGCAGTATCAGTTCCTGAAAACTGTGTGACTGAGGTTATATTGTCATACTTGGGCAACTCAAGGCACTTGGTAAGGGAAGGATTGTGGATTTGGCTAAATATTGAAAAAGTCAACATTGACTTGGAGACAAGATGTGTTGACTTTTTTCCAATAACCAAAACCACAATCTGTCCTTAAGTTTAACTGTTTTGGTGGTTTAAACCTGACACAATGGATACAGGATGTGAATCCCAACCACCCTTACCTCCTTGTGACTTCTCTTTGGTACAAGACTAGCAATTTCAATTCCTCCAAAACATATTTGTGTGCATGAGTGTATTTTGTAGGACACAGGGTTTCTGGATGATATGCCACAAGCACATAAACTAAACATGCACATACTGTACACCAGAGCTTTGCTTGCTTCACACACTTACAGCTCCTCACCTCTCTAGGTATCCCCTGACATCAGGCTTTACCTCTGCCTTTCTGCTGTCTGAGTCAAAGCTCCAACTGATTTTCCCACAATGAGCAACAACGTGCTCGAACATCTGAGCTCTACATGTGCAATGTTGCATTTCTACACACGCACAAGCGCACATATGATGCTGATTTTTTTTTTTTTTACGTCATCCATATAATACGCACAGATGCACATGAGCACAGAAGCAAAAACTGACATCTACGTACACAAGCACAACTCTTCTCCCAAATGAGTCCAACTAACTGACTGTGGCGAGGGAGGTGCAGTGATGCAGAGACAGGGGGCCATATACAGGCCTTCATGTTCACTGCCTGGGATTTATCACATCAAACTCGTATGCCCAATGGTTCTGACAGGCTGGAGGCCGAGCCATTACAGCCTGGTGTGGACAGGAATGACTCTGCTGGACTATGACTAGGCAATGACTATTGTTGTGCACCACTGATTCACACTACACCAATAACATTCAGATTTACACAGACAACCAGGCAGGAAGTTCTCGTCAAACCTGCTAAAACAACTGATACAGAATCAGTGGATCTGTTGACTAAACTCCACTGACTTTAGCATAGATAACTTTTCATGATGCATTTACACTTTCGTCCACTGTGGTATTTTTGTGAATGCAGACTTTATTCACAACATTAATACCATTGAAATCAATCTCATGGTGCTCCATAAAGTATTAGTATTTATTTGAATGATGTACTTAGGCACAGTGGTGCTTTGAGCTAAATGCTAACATTAGCATGCTAACTTTCTCACAGTGCCAATGTTAATATTCTGATGTTTCTCCATTTAGCATGCTAACATTCACCAATGCTGGGAATGTCATTAGTTTGTGGGTATACGGTCATAATCAAAATGTGATTTTGATGGCGCTTTATAAAAACCAATCGAGACACTCAAACATGACTGGAGTATATTTATCTAGTTTTGAACAGACAAAATTCTATACTCAACCCTGACGGAGGTTTCATCAGGCAGCGACATGAAGGCAACAGTTATATTCAGTCTCTGTGCACCAAGTTCACAGCTTATGTCTGAAAAGCTGAGGGGAGACAGAGAAACAGTTTTAATCTTCCTCTGCTAGATTTCAGAGAAAGCTGTATTCAATGCACTTAACGTCTAGTGTTCATTTACACAACATGCACACAGAATTGGAATGTTTTTGTCACTATGGCAACGACATCCTGTTTTCAGCCTCCCCAGAAACCTGCAGAAAAAGACAAATTATTTTGAATATTTTTGTACCCTTTTGGTATCCTGTTTACTTCCTAAATATATATACACTATGAAGGACTACGACACCGTCGGACTCTGAGGTAGGCTGTTGTTAAGTGAGTTCTCAAGATTAGTGTAGGAAGTGTAAGGAATATTTAACCAAATTTACTGTAAACAAACTTAATTCAAATATTTTAAATTTTAAAAACGTAAGTTTACAGGTAGAATTAAAGGACAAAGAGGGAAATAATAGAGATAGTAAAGACAATATAAAAACAAGCAGAATTAGGTGTACATACCACAAAATACTGCTGGATGTCAAGAATATAATAATGGGTAACGTGTAATACACATAGACTAGTGACCAGTTCTTATCTATTTTACACATTGTTCAGCACTTTACATGGATCTCTGGGTTTAGCTACAGTTACTGCAGCTGCGGGAGGCTGACTCACTGCAGGGTACCCAGTGACAGCGCTGGCTTAGGCATATGTCTGAACAATGAAGGGTTGCAGAACAGAGAGATGAAAGGTATGGAGCGAGAGAGACACACAAAGCCAGAGAAAGTCCCAGACACTTTTGTCTCACTGACTGAGAGGAATGACAAGGAGAAGAGAGGGACTTAAATGAGAAAGTCACACATACGTTGCCTTAGTATTTGATGGAAGTAAGAGATACAGAGAGGGGAGGAAAGGAGAGGTGTGAGACGATGGGAGAACTTTGTGCCAAGTCAACACCCAGTCTTCTCTTTTATTCTCTTGCATGCACTTTGAAAAAAGTAGTGTTTTAACAGTGAGCCCGTGTAAATTCTGAGCTACATCTCTGCGTTGACATTTCTATTCACCCTTTCCTGTATATTTTTAGAGAGCTACTGATGAGCTGTGTCTTTGAAAACACTTACGTGTGTTTAAAATACCTACAGGATGACATATTTAAAGAATAATCTGAAGTGCTAGCTTTGACTTGTCCTACATTCAGCATATCATGATTTATACTTCCTTATTAAATGACTAGTAGCCTCGTGTGTTCATTTCAAAGTTTGAAGGTTCTTCAAATGATTGTGTGCAGGGCAAGATGAAGAAAAGCAAGGCCCCATCTTCTAGGAGAGCAGAAATCCAGCAACTCTACCAATGCTACGCCTCAGGCCAGGTGACTTTGCCTGCCCGTGCCCTCCTCAGGTTCCTCCACAAGGAGCAGATGGAACTCACAGCAAATGAAGAGACGGCAGAGAGTTTGATTGACAGATATGAGATTGAGGAGACAGGTGAGTGAAGAGAGAGAGCTGCGTACTGTGTCAGACTGCTTGCTGCTCATTACTATGGATGCTACTCTTTACGGCCTCTCGTGAAACTCCAGCTCTGTCAAATAATTATGCTAATTTAGTAATAACAGAAGTGAAGGCCTCAGCTCCAGTGGTGCCTCGCTGACAAAGTGATTTTCTGTATGCCTATGAGGTATGTGGTTGAAATGATAGAAGGAAAATGGAAGAGTCAGGCATGTCAATGGACAAGTAGAGCCCATTGTACTTCCAGCAAACTCACAGCATCGCAAACGGCTAAACAGGGAATGTGAATGTAGAGAAAGTTCAGGGTTGATATTTGGTGTTAAAGGCTCTGACCTCTTCTCCAAGATCAGCACAGAGATTAAAGGGAAATTTATCCAAAACTCAATCTGAAAGTGAAACCAAAATGTTGACATAAAGACATAAAGATTAGATCCAACAATCAAATACTGCACTTGGTAAAGAAACTTATTTTGATTATTTCTTCTACTTTACCTCTTTCAGCCAGAGAAAGGAGGTGCATGACATTTGAAGGCTTCCTCAGGTACATGGAGTCCAAAGACTGCTGCGTGTTCAATCAGGTCCACACATCTGTGTACCAAGACATGGACCAGCCTCTTACCAGTTACTTCATCTCCACATCACACAACACCTACCTGACGGGAGATCAGCTAGTAGGCAAAAGCCACCTGGATGCCTATGTTTGGTAGGGAAGTAGAGTATATGAGTATATACAGTACAGCTTGTGTTCTTCTTCTGGTATGCAGCGCTACAAAAAAACAAAAGAAAAAAAAAGGGTCCAAATCCAATCCCATGAAAGAAATCAGCAAATAATAGACATCAACCGTATGCTATATTTGATAGGGCCCATTTAAACAGAGTTTTGCTCTGATACAGATAAATGCCCCTCAGCGCAGTACGTTAGTGTCCTCTCTCTGTCAGCCTGTCCTCCAGACCTACATATGTGTTATCAGGATACTTTCCTCTCATTTCATTGACCCACTCATGTGCTGAGGAAGACAGTGAAATTGCTGTGGTCCCTTTATTGGACAATGGAGGTGATTACAAAAGGGGCTGATGGCAGCAGAAGTACTGCATTTATGGTCGTTGTTAAAGTGCTGATCACCCTGGCAGGTTGGTAGAGAGGAACCCTCCAACCCAGCGGCCTGGAAGCTCAGGTTTACTTAGATAATTACAGAATCATCTAGAGAGGAGAACAAAGTAGCAGGAGTAAAAGGTGGCTTTTAGAAATCCCACAAGTTTACAGGTGGAAGAGTAAAAAAAAAAAAAGAAAAAAAGGAAATGACAAAATGCTTTTGTGCTTTTGCTTGGGAAAGAAATACAGGATTACCAGTGCTCCATAATGTAAAATAAGAAATTAGGTGAAATTTAGGGATGCAATGACAATGACAGATTAATAATTTAAACTTGAACCTAAAATGTTTCAGTTTTAAACACTAACAATACATTTTACATTTGTTCGATTTACATTTTTAAGATTTAAAATAGTGGGGCTGCAACTAATGATTATTTTCTTTTTGATTAATCGATTAGTTGGTTAGTTAGTTGGTCTATAAAAAAAATTGATCACTGTTTCCCAAAGCCCAAGATTGTTTTGTCCCAACTCAAAGATATTTAGTTTAGTAGTACTAAAGAAACTAGAAAATGTTCACATCTGAAAAGCTGGATTTTGGAAATGTTCTGCTGGCTCAAAATGATTAATTGATTATCAAACGGCCAGTTGTTGATTAATTTATTAGTTGTAACAAATTACCTTATAAAATAACAGTAAAATACTGGCAGCAGAGGTGCCAGCAGTGTTGTTACCATTACACAACAGTTTGTAAAAATGATTACAGTATTCTGCTGTAGAATGTAAAGTTTAAATACACAATATACTGCATTTTCAGTTTAAAACCTCCCCCACTTAGAGTCGCGACATTTCTGTGACTATTGAGATGAAATGATGTGTACTAGCATGCTTGGGCTCCTGCTGTTTAACAATCACACAGCAGCAGCATGCTTATGTGTCATCATTTCAATGTAAAAGAGCAAGTGGTAGAAAAAGGCTGAATTCCCAGAGAGCAGAACAGTTTGAGAATTAAAAACCTCTTAAGTAAATGGAGGACTTCACTTTGAAATATACTGTAATGTATAACCCTGTACTGAAATACACAGAATGCACAGAATTGAAATGAATTAGTATAGTGAAATATTTGTTTTTAATTATTCACATATATTGATATAATAGCATGTATGGAACATGTTATGATGGCTTGACTTTCTCACACAGTACTTTATAAGTGCTTATCGTAGCCTTGCCGCAGCTCAGTGTGTGTGTGTATGTGTGTGCGTGCATGTGTCTCTGCACAGCGCTTTGAGGAAAGGCTGTCGCTGTCTGGAGATTGACTGCTGGGATGGGCCAGATATGGAGCCTGTAGTCTACCATGGCTACACCCTGACCACCAAGATACTCTTTAAGGATGTCATCACCACTGTAGAGCAACATGCCTTCGAGGTGAATAGTATGTTAGTAGAATGTTACATGTCATGGTGCCCCAGGTGTCTCAGTATACTCTGTCATCTCTGATATCTGTGCTTTGACTGCAAACTGTCTTTGATTCGGACTGTTCAGGCTGTTCTCTGTGATGTATCTGGAGACTTTAGGGCCTGTAAAGAGAGCTGAAAACCATATCCAGGTTGATACTAATTGCTGGAAATAAGGGCTTACATCTTGATTCATTTTTATTTGTTTGTTTTTTTTGGTTTATTTTTTGGCAGGTGTCTGCCTACCCAGTGATCCTGTCGTTGGAAAACCATTGCTCCCAGGAGCAGCAGGAGGTCATGGCCCAGTACCTCATCTCTATCTTGGGGGACAAGCTGCTGAGAACTCCCTTGGATCACGCAGCCACTGGAGACCTACCAAGCCCAAATGTAAGACTCGGAAACGGAAACATCTGAGCTCAGATGGCGTGGTGAATCAGAAGCAGAATTTGTGTTTAATGTTAAAGCTGCTGGTGCAGGCGGAGGAATGATAGTGTTTGTATGTATAAACCTTAGTGTCTGTCATAGCAGAGCAAAACAAAGAGAAAATAAGACGTCTTTGTTGTCACTGAGGACCCCATTAGTCTCTTTCTGAGGCTTCCTATGCCTCTCTCTTGCTGCGGGACCTGCATTTTAAAGCCTCTTTAATCTCACAGAGATTCATAAATTCTAATGGATGTGGTTGATCCTGAGAAGTGTCCGTCATTTTAAGTCTGCTGAGGCACTTTAGCTCATTGTTCATTTAGGTCCCCTTGTTTGAGTTCTGAGTGAACCTTTGACTGAGCAACTGGCCTGACAGATGTCACTCGAGTCTACTGAATATGACGAGGAGGATGAAGGGCTTCTCCCTGAGCGTGGATGAATGTGTGCCATGTCACCAGGGTTTCTTTGCTGCCTTTGACTTCTACTGCTTTGGAATTTACTGAAAAAAAATTAGTTATATTTTATCCTGAGTGTGCATGTAAGATTTTATTCCACATATTGTTTTTTTTTAGCTTTATGACTCACAGAGGGTGGGCTTACATTGGATCCTCAGCGTTAATGGTTTCATCTTGACTCTCAGCAATTTAAATCTCGTCACACCAACTTAACATGCCAATCTGCGATTCTCAGAATTGTTCATTACTTTATACTCCTCTCTGACCAGTCAGAGGTTTTGAATCTGTTTACAAAGCCACAACCTTGTCTCCATTTTTCCATTAGCCAGAGTTATTGTAAGATTATACTCTACTTTATTCTATTTTTACTGTCAACATGGACCAAAAGTCTCTTCAAAAACCTCATGATATTGTAAATTAAATCAACACGAGCAAAGCCTCTACTCTAGTTCGCCTGACTGTATAATTTTGTGTAACTGCAGTGAAAAATGAAAGAGTGTCATGCCACAGGGAGCTCCAAGCCTTAAAATTTCCATACTATATGGACCCTTGCAGGTTGTTAATGTGGGCAGATCTGTACTTATTTTGCATATTTTGCCTGTGTATACAGTATGTGACAGTGAGAGGGTGACTTCCTATCATGTGGCTTATAGACCAGCCCATAACGTTGTTTTGCTTTTAGCATACTGCGGCTCATCTGCATAGACAGCGAGCCCGATAGAGTTCTAACACATATGTTATTATATTGAAACGTAGCAGCAGATGTATGAGTCAGAGATTCAGCACACCTGCGAAGAGGTTGTGGTTCGTGCAAAGCAAGTGTTTTGATGTTTGTGTTTGAAATTCGAGGATAGATTGAGTGATTCAGCTCTGTGATGGTTACATGAAATGCGGAGTAAATGTATGCGTTTACGATTGTGTATGTATGTGTGTGTATGGGGATGCTAGGACCTGAAGTATAAGATCCTCGTCAAGAATAAAAAGCTAAGGCCTCAGATTAAGGCAGAGGATACAGCAGGGGCAGAGGAGAGTGGAGATGAGGATGAGGATGAGGAGGATGAGGAGGACGAGGATCATCAGACCAAAGCAAAGTTCTGGTCCCCCAGAAAGGCAGGGTCAAGGAAGAAAGTAAGTCAGTTAGACTGAAGAATAGATTTCAAACAGATATATACTGGGTGTGTAAGGATACAATTACATTGCTGAATGTACACTTTCCTATTGTCAATAAATCTTATGTACAGAGTCAAACCAATAATGAACTCATCCTTCTCACAAGTTCTGTGTTGTATCCAAAGTCGGCTATAACATATTCCTCTGTGCTGTAAACCTCCGTCGTTGTCCAAAAACAATTAAAAACATGTGAGTGAGCCACATTCTTGCACTGAGTGACATGTTCCTCAAAGATTAAGTTTAGAAATGGCTGTAAATGCTAATAACATCTCCAGTGAGTTGTTGTACTTTGTTGTAAATTCCTCAAAAAACTTCTGTGGCCTTTTGGAGCCATTTTCTAAACAAACTACTGTGACTGTAATCTTTGAGGCGAAAGAACATGTCACCCAGTGCAGCGGAGTCATTGATGTGTTTTATAGTTTAATAGTTTAATAGTTTTTGGACAACAATAGAGGTTTGCACAGAGAATACAATATATCACACTTTGGATACTTGGGCTGTCATTTTGAACAAAAAGTTATGTTTGAACGAATTTGAACAGACAAGTAACCTCAACCTAACCTATAACTCATATTCTGTAATGTGCCGCAGATACAATATGCCTGTGTCATAAGCATATATATGGCAATGATGTCCATCCATTAGTGGTCAGAGAGAGCTTCTTAGCATTCAGTATAGTCAGAATAGAAAATTGACAACCATATTCTTTAACCAGTAAATTGAAGCAAAAAAGGTGAGGTACTTGAATGAACAATTTGCTGCAGTTTTTTTCATATGTCTTCTTTCTCTCTACCCCCAACATAATGAGTAGAAGAAGAAGGTGGTGGTGGCAGAGGCTCTGTCCGACCTGGTTGTATACACCACATCTGTCAAGTTCGTCAGCTTCAGTCATTCCAGAGACAATCAGAACTACTATGAGAACACATCTATAGCAGAGAAGAAAGCCCGCAAGCTAGCCAAAGCCTCAGGTAAAATGACATTTATGGAAGCGAATTAATGATATGGGAGGCCTCATTTTGAAGTAATAAAGAATGTGTATAATTAACTGCAAATATTACAAAATATCATTTTAGTGAGCCCAGCACATTCACGTGATTTATAATCACATTTATCTCAAAGGGAGAGTCGCTGCTGTTCATCTATGGACTAGAAATGCAATTATATCTAGAGCCATAAACCTCCATAATAGCAAAAGCATATTGAACATGACATATATGGCATAGAGAGGACTTTTTGGGGAATAAAACACAACAGCATAAGCCCAGAAGTATGCCTTATACTCTCACTGCTGGGGGAAGTGAAAAGAGCGCACAGAGGTTTAAATCAGTTAAACTGTTGTCATGCTGCTGTGTGGCAGTGTATTGGAGACATAGAGTGATGCAGAGAAATTAAATCTGTTCCTGCTGAGGAGGAATGACACTTTCCAGACACATAGCTACGTTATAAGCTGGTTGGTTTGGTTGGCAGGGATCACAAACAGCCTCAGCTACGCTGGAGGTGTAACAAAAAAAAAAAGAAAAAAAAAAGGGCTGTCTCTTGTCATCATCAAACCCTGCAGGGAAAATGATGCTGCTCGTTATGATCACACACACAGACTGAAGCCATTTTTTGCCTATTCAGGATAAAGATAATTATACAGACATCAAATCCTAATGAGCACAATCTGCAGTTTCCACCTTTATGTCTCGTTTCAGATATTCTTTAAAAAATCTCTCTCTCTCTCTCTCTCTCTCTCTCTCAGGCCCAGATTTTGTTCAACACAACCAGAGGTTCCTCACCAGGATTTATCCAGCAGGATCAAGGACATCCTCATCCAACTTCAACCCTCAGGAGTTTTGGAATGTTGGCTCACAGCTCGGTGAGTTAAAGAGCAAATATATGGCCGTCTAAAATAAGATACTACATGACACAGCCAGCGTACACACATAAGATATGCAGTGAAATTTCCTGCCCACATGCATACGCATTCATGTCGGCCATGTGACGTAAAAATGTATCACTTATCTCTGCAAACAACATTGATTTTCACATCTATTTTGGTCAATATTAAAACCCTGAAAACATCGGGTTTTTGATACATGCTGAACAACCACAATCCATTACCAGCTTTTGAGACTAGGGGAAATGCAGTACCAAAAATTTAATTGTCAAACTTTAAAGGGAACAACCTGGTCAAGTGTCCTGTCCACTAGCAGTGATACAAACATTTCATTCCAGTCCACACTCTAACCACCTCGTCTGCGTTTTCCCTGGAGCAAGTCCTCTCCCGGACCTTATCACATCTTTTCTAAATCGATTTATAGCCCCCTCCACTGCCTCCTAAATGCGTTTTTTTTTTGTCTGGGTCAGGTTTTCTGTGCAGAAATCATTTCTTTAAAGTCAACCATGAGGATCAGACTTTGCTCTATATCACATATCTGTGCCTCAGAGTAACAGCTATAAGATGCTGCAATGACCAAGAGAAATATCAGCTATGCTTCAAGTTTATATCCTCAAGCCATCTGACAATACGTGATTACCCACAAACTGAAAGTCATCCCTGATCTTTTTGCTACTGTTTTGGGGCCAGTGTTCCTGTCACTCTGCTTATCCTCATCTCTCTTTATCGTTCAGTCAGTCTGATTCTGACACGGAGCCCTGCCGATGCTTCGGTAGCAGCTGTGCAGATAGTGATCGGCACTCTTCACAGTTGCAGGAGACTGTGATACAAAGCAGCCTGCATGGATCAATCACAGTAGAATATTAACTAGGCCACTGTGACACACACACAAGTATATACAGTTTTCAAACCCATCAGCAGGATTACATCTGCTGCTTTCTTGATCTGACAATCTATTTGCATGTAAATGTTTAGTCACTGATGATACTAAAGACACAGTGTATTCAGAAGACAACACAGCTTTGCAGTACAGAAAGAAACACTGCAGATGAACTCATTGCATAGTCAGTGATTTTGAAAGCTTCCCTGATGCAATGTGTGCTACTGTTGCGGAAACATTTCAAGTCTCTGTATAATACAGATCCCTCCTGCAGAATGGATGAAGAGCCTTAGAAAAGGGAAGGTGTGCAGTGAGATCATCTCATGCTGCTCATTGTATTTTAACAAGATTTAGGCAGTTTTAATTTTGTTCATATTTTTTATTTTTTTTGCCACTGCTCTGTGCCGGGGTGTTCTGCAGTGGCACTGAATTTCCAGTCCCTGGGCTTGCCTATGGACATTAATGATGGCCGTTTCCAGGACAACGGTGGCTGTGGATATGTCCTGAAGCCAGCGGTGCTCATGTCCAGTCAGAGGAGCTTTGATCCGGGCTGCAGCCAGCACAATGTCAAACCAACACACCTGCTGCTCAAGGTAGAGCTATAATGCACAATGGTATATTTGTGAATTAAGGTGTAATGTTACAGGACTGTGTGTGTGCTTTGTGTGCATCTATGTGTGTGTCTATGCCTTCCAATCTAGGGCAGTGTGTAATCGAGTTCATCTTAACTCTTCTCCTCAAGATAAATGCTTTCCTGCCGGATGCTGTGAACCAACAATGATGTAAAACTCTCAGGGAGTGTCTCTGTTTAATTAAATTATCTCCCTTTGAAAGTAAAGGGAAAAGAGAGAGAGGGGGGCAATCTAATGCAATTAGACCTGGGGTACAATTAATTAATTAATTATCCCTTTTTCTATTTTATGTATCTTAGGGGACAGTAATAGCAGCACTTTTAATGTAAAGCACTTGCCGTAAACCACATAATGAAGGGTGAAGCTGTAGATGACACGGTTACATCAAGTCTCCTTTGTGTGCCCAGAAAGACTACCATGACACATGAACAGGCCAATTACAGAGAAAGAACAATCTGCTGTCATGTGTACAACATAGCGGTGGGACTAAGAGATATCAGAGACTTCGTAGAGGAAAGACAATATGTGGCATTACCGAGGATCACATGGGAGTCCTGTCACTCACTGAAGAGGCGGCAGGCGATGGAACAGCATAGTTACTCTGCGGAAATCACTTTTATGAGCAGCTATGAATCATAATGAAAACCCTTCTTAAAAAGTCAGTTCACCCAAATTACAAAAACAAATATTACCTCTAGTGGTGTCTGCTGCCTCTAACACAGTACAGTGGAGGTGTATGGAGCTGAACTTGTGGTGCTCACATGACATGACACACCATGTCAGATGGATGGGAGGGATAGGAAAGATGTCAATGTCAGAGTGACCGAGTCAGAGACGCGAGCGTTCATGTCATTTGACAACTAACTTAGTAATTAAATATAACTTAGTATGTCGGGGGTGTAAAACACACATTGACAAAAGTGCCTATTAAACCTATTAAATTTGGGTTTAATTACCTTTGGCACTATGGTCTTTGGCAGCTGCGCCACGTCAGATATATATGAACTTTCAGGAAAATCACATCTCCAAAATGATTTTTTTAATCATTCTGGTAAACTGAATTATAAACCAATTTAAAGCCAGTCTATATGTGTTTATATTCTTCATTCTGATTCAGACATGGATGTTATGACTATTTCCTCAATTGACCTTTCTCAATCAGTATAGTAATTGTCCTAAATGTAAGCAGTTGAAGAATACACTTACAGTAACTGAGTTCTTGTCTCTACTGTACCTAAAGGAAATCTTAATAAGACAAAAAGCTTTCAAGAATGTACAGGATATAAGATCACAAGTTAAACAAAAAGCACAACAGAGGTCTTCTAATCGAATATGCGCATCACAGTGCATGAAATATAAATGCGATGTTTGTTTTTAGATGCCCAGAGAAAAGCTTTTCACATCATCACTCTATATTTTGATCTCTTTCGGGAAAATCCAGCAATCTTAACTCAACTCTGTGGGAATTAGGAGTCATGAGTAGCATTCGGTGTTGTAACTTAGGAAGGGTCGAGTTTTTAATCTTTAAACGATAAATTATTCATCTGCTCAGAAGAAAAAAAACACTATTTCCCCTTGAGCTTTCAGCTGTTTAGCATAAAACTGTCAACTATAACCAAGTCTGTTTATCAATTACAAAAAAACTTCATGAAATGATAACTCTAAAGTGCTATGTACACTATGCATTGGCAAATACAGAGAAGCAGTGTGTATCTATCATGACTTCAGTAGAGGAAAGGGACTGTAATTATGGGCCGGACACCATAACAGTGCCAGGGCATGTCGTGATAAATACATGCAGGTTTGTCTTTGATCAGAGCCGGGGAAGGGAAGTCTTAGTGTGAGCGGACTGCAAATAAGCTTGTCTCTCTCCAGACTAGTGTAATTACAACCCTCTCTCCTCTCCTCTCCTCTCCTCTCCTCTCCTCTCCTCTCCTCTCCTGTTTACCCCAGTATAGATTACATACTTATACACCCTATGTGTGACCATCCACAGTGCATTTCTGTATGTGCCTGTATCTACAGGTGATCAGTGGATCCAACCTACCTGTCCCCAGGAGTGGAAAGGCTCTAGACCCCTTTGTCAGAGTGGAGATTCACGGGATTGCATCTGACTCCCGCAGAAAAACCACACATACTGTCAAAAACAACTGTAAGTACTGAAACACAAAGTGCAGCATGGAGGCCTTGTTAGATTTGGATTTGACATTAACATGCTGCTGTTCGACAGCCAGATGTGTAAGATTTTTCTGCCCTTTAAATTCCCAGTTAGCTGCTATTAGGCTTCAGAGGAGAAATCTGCTGGTGAGTTTCTTCAGAATATAGAAGCATATTTCCTTTGAAGAGCAGTTAGTCACGCACTATTGACTGGAAACATGGAGCAGACAGTCACTGCTCACTGTATGAAGTGCTACACACACATACATACACAGATTTTGTACTATTTCACCTATAATGATGATGAAAAGTTTTTTTTTTATTGCTAGGAATTATACATATGAAAATGTTTTAGTCTTAATTCTACTTTCTGGAACTGTCATCAGACTTTCAAGTGTGGAAGTTAATCCCTCCGCAGACTTTTCATATTTCAGCTGGTGTTCACCCCAGAATATACACTACATTATATTGACTTTGCTTTTTCAGAAATGGACCCATAAAAATGAACTAAAGATAACATTGATGGGCAGCTGAGCAGCAGCAATGCAGTGCTGGCATTGCTGCTGCTGCTCAGTTGAGACAGAGTGAGAGAAGGAGGGAGAGAGGGTGGGTGAGATGATAAGAGTCCTGGAGGGTGTAGCAGAGACATGGGCATAAATCAGAAAATCATTTCACACTATGAAATAGATAAGGTCACAAGTTGAATACAAATTAATGAGAATTCGAAGGAAGACGATGTAATAGAGGAACTTGAGTAAATTGTTTTGAATCAGAATTTGTTTTTTAGAAATGAAGCCGAGATGATTTATTATCTATGTGCAGACTTTTCTTTTGTCACTGCAAAGCTGTACCCCGAGTCATGATGTATTTTCATCATAATAATGATTCTATTGTGAGTCTGATAATTATTGAACAATATAATGTTGCTGAATAAATAATAACATTTTTCACAGCAAATCCTCTCTATGTGGACCCTACCCTTACTCTTACGATGGTAACTCCTTGTGTTATGTCCTCTGCTGTAAAGACCCCCCCAGACTAAAGAAGATAGTTCAGTCATCAGCTTCACCAGTGTCATTTTGAATATCACTTCTCAAAACTGCTGTTTTTGCAGAAAGCGTGTCTGCAGTTCCAGCCTCATAATTATGTAACTGTATAATATCTTATGTCTGCAATAACTGTTTTTAGCCACTTTGGAACAGCGGAAACAAACCGAGAACAATACACTGTCTTATTGTCATCTTATAAGTTGATATGCTGAACATTCGAGCAAACATTTGCTTAATTACATATCTGACAAGTTCTTCTGGCCACCAGAAGAATGCAAGTCCAACATTCACTCTCCTTTTAGCTCTGGGTTTGGTCTCCACCAACTTCTGAAAATATCTGCACCTCCAGCTGCTTAATGCTGCATGTTCACAGCTAGTGGCTAACTTTGGCTGTCAGCTGTTGTTTGTCTGTTGCTTTTTTTCACTGACAACAGCTGCTTACTGCGGCCAAAATTATGTTGATGAAAGTGAATCACAACAGCCAAGCTGTGGGCTGGAAACCAAACCAATGAGTTTTAAATCTCCATAGAACTGCAGAGTTGGGGGACAATCCTTTCATCTCTACGAGTGAACCTTTTACAAACAAGTAGTCATGTGAACATGTGTAAATATAAAAATATATCGACTATAGTCGCTTTAACTAAACCTATTGATGCTTACTGATTCTAATGAGCTGATTACCGTTACAGCGTTGAGTCCTCACTGGGATTCTGACATGAACTTCAACATCAACGTTCCCGAGCTCTGCCTTATCCGCTTCTGTGTCCGAGACCAGACCGGCCTGCTCAGCAGCGAATTTGTGGGCCAGTACATGTTGTCCTTCGGCAGCCTGAAGAAAGGTGAGCCACAGAGGCAGAGAGAGCAACAGGGAATGGGGTTACATCCGGTGACATTGTGTGACCATTACTGTATTTCCCTTCATTCACCTTGTCAGCACTACTGTAGGTTGTTCTCTGTTCTGTGCTAGTGTGTATTTTATAGAAATAGCATATCTATATGATGCTCATGTATTTAACAGCTATACATACTTTTTTTTTTTTCACGCCCCCTTCGTTTTTCACTTGCAGGCTACCGCTGGGTGCCTCTCCGGTCTCGAGACGGATGCAGCCTGGATCCAGCCTCCCTCTTCGTCTTTGTCTGGTATACCTAAATACAGATCCCCATATCAGACTCTCTCACACACAGACACACACACACACACACACACACAACCACGACAACAGATAGAGAAGCATGGCAGATGCAACAACGTCAACAACAACAACAACAATATAAAAATAAATCAAAAGCGCCAGTTCCTCAGATATAAATACCAGTTTTATTGTCAGAAAATAGATGTGCCATTTTTCTACACTAGTGCATGCTGCAATGGAAAACAGCAAAAAGGTTCCAGCAGGGCTGAAAAGACACTAACAAAGAATCATTCAGTGCTCACAGTTTGAATCATTTCAAGTAGTGGAGAAATCTCTGAGGTAAAATATCCATTTCTTATTGCAGAATTAATAATTGACAAATTACAAGTTCAATGAGTGATGCCAGGGTACATCAATACTCTTTAAACACTACTATGAAAGAGTATCAACCAGCATTTGCTTTCCTCCCTGCAGGGGAATAATATAAATAGCATTCACAGAGGTGTACATTATTGAACCAAAACCAGTGCAGGGAAGTCTATTTCTATCCTCCTATCACTAAATCCTGTGAATGAAGCAGAGGAGAGTATGGGTCAGCAGGCCTGTCAGGAGGAGCATGGCATTAAAACCGCCTTAACCTAGAAAGTGTGTTTGTGTGTGTGTGTGTGTGTGTGTGTGTGTGTGGAGGTGTTTATCAGGGTATATATGTGGGTATGTGAACGTCTGCTTTTGCATATTTGTGCATGCATGTGCATAACTGTGCTTGAAAGCCACTGATGGATAAGACAAAGGATGGAGTGAGGGGAACAGTGTTAACTCAGCCCTCCAGGCAAGAGAGGCAGAGTTGTCATCCTGCTCACACACACTTCTCCCCCGCCCATCTCCACCTCCACCTCCCACCTCCGAATCCATTGGTCAAGGACATCCAGTTTGACACAGCCCAAAGGGACAAACACATTCAATCTGGGCAGGTAACAGCATTGGATTACCTCCTCCTTAATCACATCAACAGTCTTGACCACACATTTATAATATAAACAAAAGTGCAAGCATGATAATAATAATAATAATATTTTTCTTACTGGACCCATCACCAAGGCTACAAAAACTGAATTAATTAAAAAAAATGTCCTTCATTTGATTAACATTTAAAAATAATATGTTCCTTCTTAGTTACTTAGTTCATGATTCATATGAATCACGACAGTCACGGTAAACAAAATCTCCTTCCCTGAGTGTTTTACTCAGCTTTGTAACTTCATCCAAACCCCCTCCCACATCCACTGCCAGTGTGTTTAGCTCTTGAGGGAGGTTAAGTGGCATCTGATTAGTAGGAATAAATAGGAGTCACACTTTTCTGCTAAGGTGAATGTGTCTCCCTTGCACAGTCTGAAAAAAAGCTGAATGAAGTCTTTCTCCCAGCATGGCTGCACCCCCTGCTGGCAGCAGACCCACAGTGCAGCTCCTTGAGCTCAGATCGCACAGTTCCCCAGTGGAAACCAGGTCTCCTTGTCAAGCAACTTATCCTCCAGTTTTATGTTTGTTGCTGCCACAAAAGTCTTTTTGCTCTTCACGGTCACTTCCAGCACCATCCCATAAATCAGTGGGACATGATTGTACTCCAGCTGTGAACAGGAAGTAGATGTTTTAGACATGGAAATGCTCTGGATTCAGAACATGCAGTAATTATAGGATGTTTCTACTTGTAGAATACAGATTTTTTATCTTATTTTATCTTCTATTCGTCTCTGTCAAGAGAGAGTAGGAGGAAAAAAAGCTGTACCAGTTCATTGAAAGTGGGGTTGTCATTATTTCGGACCACTTTTGTCTTTTTCTTGGATCGCTGCTGGGGGTCCGGTCTCAGACGTGTGACCACATAAGCATCAGGGTTAGAACCATTTGCCTGCTTCTGTTGAGAAGAGGAGGAAAATGGCCCTTGAGCACGCACCACAAAATACTTTTAAGAGACAACACGTTTACTATGTAGTGTGTGTGTTCTTTTTGTCAGTGTTAAATGCTACAAACACATTAATGGGAATAAAGGAAACTCACAATGTTCTTAAGGTGTTTTACCAAGACTGAAAGCTTACAGTCAGAGAAGGAAATGTAGAGCTGGATCTGAGGTCGGGCTGCTGCAATAGATCAGTGAAAAATAGCATAAGAGTTCTCATATGAGCCTTAAAGATACATGAAATACAGTATCATCAGAGTTCCCTCAAGACATAGCACAGAATCAATCTTCACATTTAAAAACAGTGCCTTTAGCGTGATGTATTTTTTCCCCCTCAATTTTTTGATAATTATTTTTTATACAGTAACTTAATTATTATTTAAGAGCAGAAAATTACCCTTTGCCACATTTTCTTGGACTACCTCAGGACCATCCAGGAACAAGCTGCACACAAATTCATCCTGCATGGGACAAAACATGACAGGTTTGTAAGTTATACCATAAGTAGTTATAACAGGAGATCACTGAAGGAAGATAATTCAGTGACAGAGTGACAATGAAAACATACTCCCTTGCAAGGTCCTTCAAAAAGCTGATTTAGGTATTTATTCAGCAAAGACATCTTCCTTTTTGAGGTGAATGACATCTGGTACCAGCTAGGGAACCTATAAGGAGGATATGGATCAAATTCTGTAATTACTGTGAAAGAAGAAAGCAGTGTTTTTTTTTTTTGTTTTTTTTGCAGAACCTCAAAATAAATAAAAAAATGCCATGTGACATGAGCTGGATGTGTATGTTTGTTTGTTTTTTTCACTCACTGAGGCAGAGTAGACTCTATGAATTGCTTCTGCAGCTGCTTATGGATCATTTCAAACTGCCCAAATGTCATCTTACTGATCAGAAAGCCATCATCAATATCTACTCTCAGGTCATAGATCTGTAAATTAAGGAAAACAAATTGCTTCATTAGATGCAGAAACAATTAAACCACCATGTTGTAGCTTTGCTGGCACGTGCTGTTTGGTAACTAGTCTGCACTATTAAGTCTATATATAAAATCAATTAGGTGTCACATTATTACAGATACTCAGGTCTAAAACTTGTCTTACAAGAAGAGAGATTCTGTTTATTAGACCTCCTCATATATTCACATATTTTCATATTCACCTATTGCCAAAACCACAACCACAAATCACAAAACTTTCTGTTGTGAAAATGAATCTCAACCTAGAAACTTCTACGACTGTTTTCCTTTGTAATGTTTCCTCTGTTTTATGTTTGCACAAAGACTTGAATTAAAATAGTGAATGTGTATATTTATAATGTGCTAACAAAACAAGCAGTGAAACAACATTACCATTGACTGATCTACCCTTTATTTCGACTGCCTTTATTTCACTTGTTATTGCCACAGATTGTAATAAAGGCTAACTTTGCTAACTGGGCATTAAATATCTGCTTCTGCTTTGACAGACAGACGTGCTCAATTCTGCCTTTCAAAATGTTTAACCTGACATCAGGAAGCCTGATCAAAGAGCAGTGAAATGCCAACAACCAGCATGAACACTCAACTCTGGGGAAAGACCTCCTCAACACAACACCACTGCCTTGGAGGCCCTAAGTAACAGCATACAGTGACAACACAGACACACACAGAGACACACACACACACAGTCAGCCAGGGGTTATTCCTCTCAGAACAAATAAAACCTCTCATCTGTCTCAGGCGTTTCATCAGCTCCTTTAGCTATTAGGATCCAACACAAAGCTCTCTGGTGTATTGCACACAACATTTTTTGGCGAAACTTCAGCAGTACAAAGAGCAACATGCAGCCTCACCACATCTGTTCCCTTGCCGGTGTATCCCTGGATGACAGCTTGTTGAATGTTGTTGTTGGGAGAGGGGATGCCGTCCCGGGTTAGTGGTTCTTGTTTCTTCCCTTGAGCTATGCTGTGTGTCAAGAAGTTTAACTTGACTGCAAAACTGCCCATGCTCTCCTTGATCTTCCTACAACAGACAGACACAAGGTGTTGCTGTACCACATGGTGAGATGGAGCATCAGATTACTACAACTGCAGAAATACAATATGGGATATTTTGAAGAATTGATTTAGTTAGATAAACAGATTGTTTGTGTTTGAGTGCTGTGCATTAAATTACTTTGTAAAGTAGGATGTGGCCTCCAGGTCTGTGTCATAAGGTCTGAGATTATTCTTCACATACTGCAGATCATTGGAGTCCTTCAGTTCTGGCATTCCTGCATTAAGCATCTGAAATCCACATATGCATCATGACTGACACAGTGTATTACTTAATATTTCATAGTCACAGATATTGCTGAGGTTGTTAATGTGTTGGTGTTATTCAGTACTTGTTGGACTTACCAGCTCCAGCAGGCTGAGTATCAGCGCAGAGCGCCCTCTGATTATGTTGTAAGCTTCACAGCAGAGCTCCACAAAGCGATGCAAGCGCTGAGGCTTCTGCCCCCTGCCTGTTATGAAGTGCTGCATCTCAGATGTAAAGATGAATGGTGATCGATCCCTACCATTAGAGAGGGAGAAGAAAAAACAGCAGGGGAAGGTTTTTAGTTAATTTACCTGATTTACCTTTGACTTTATACTTAATTTTTAGTTCCTTACTACTCAAAGAAAAACACCAATCTTTTTACTTTCGAATCGCTGGGTGCTTTTTGTTGACTTGCCTTTTAAAGCTTCCAATCTTCTGTGCATTGCCCATAATCTTGCCAAAGTCAATGTGGAACATGTGTCCACTGTGCCTCAACATGATGTTGTCATTGTGGCGGTCACAGATCCCAAGGATGAAGGTGGCCACACACCAACCTGCGCATGAGTGGATGAAGTTCATCACAGCCTGAAAAAATATGCAACAGCAAACGTGAACATTAGTGTATGGTCAATCACAACGGTTCAGATCAGCGATTTTGTGGTAGTATTTACCTTCTCATAGTCCTCCTTAGTTTTGTTCCACATGTGGAACCATTTCTCGAGAGTGTCTTCTCGAAGGGTCCCACCGAGACCCCACTCCTGCTGAATCTTCCCTAGCGTCACTGCCTCTGGAACCACTTCTACTAGGCCTGAAAACCACATAAAATATAAGCATAAGCAGTAAAAAAAGAGTATAGAGTACTATAATTCTGCATTGAAAAACACAAACAAATAAACCGACCCTGAGATTTGCCTGTAGAAAGACACCTGTATGTGACCATTCGCAAGTCCAGTCCTTCCTGGAGCCACACCCTGTTCATCACATTGACTATCTGAAGTACCAGCATGTCCTGACGCAGGTTATCTCCTGTCTGAACAATACAATGAACTAAGTAAAGAAAATGATTTGCTAAAAATGAAAAGTGATAGTGAGCCTAAGCAATGTCAAAATTGTGTAACTGGGTATTGCAATATGTATTCTGTGAATGTCCATGAAAATACCACCAAATACATTGTGGATCAATAAAATTGTATTATTTTATTACCAACCTTGCAGATGACACTGATGTTTTTGGCCAGAGGGTCAGTGCAGATGAATGAGACCCCCAGAGGAGCAGCATTGGAGTTATAGAACTTAGAGGCCTAGAAGTAACATGTCAAAAGAATAAACACAAAAATGTTATGGTACTGTGTGTATATTAGATGAGAATAATGATATAAAAAGGGTGTAATGTGTTGTACAACATTCTTACTTCCACATCTACTGCCTTTACACGGACTGCAGGATCCAGAGGTAGACAACAGGTGATCCCATCTCTGAAGAACTCATCAATCGTCCACTTTTCCGTGTTCAAAACATTCTGCAGACAAATGCATAAAATATATATTTGCTCACGTGGCAGCAATTGCAATAGTAAACATCACTGGTATTATTGCTATTATTGTTATTAATTATAATTGGCTAGTAAGCAAGGGTTCCCCTTCGCAGTCAAAACAAATAAATGAATTTTTTTTTAATACATTTTGATGATAGAAACATTGTCATTGGTGCAAGCTACACTAAAGCATTTTCCAACCATAAGGTACAGTGACTGAAAGTAAACGTGACAGAAACGTGACAGAAACCGTCCTAATAATCCCTCTGTCATTACCAGCTCTAGCCAATTGTAGATAGAAGATGAAGACTGACCTTCCGTCGAGTCTTCTCAGCAGTGCGAACCTTCTTAGCCACCTGTGTAAGCAAAGACACCAGGCGGACTTCATTGTCCAGCTCCTGTCTTAAAGCCCGGCCACAGCAGTGCCGTAAAGCTGCCTGAACCTTACTGAACCAGCTCTGGTAGTGGGGATCATTGTGAACATCTTCCAGCAGCCTGACAAAAAAAATAAAAAAAAAGCAAATAAAACATTAATACAAGGGGGGGGGACTATACTGAGCAACAAAGCAAACTACACACAAACTAACTGAAAATGATGTCTGTATATTTTGCCTAAATGTTGTTACCTTATTGCTATAGTTCAGATCGTATTTTTTGTTTGATGTGTGACTGCTGCTCACCAGTACAATTGTTGGGCAATCCGTATGTTCTTCAGGGATCTCTCCAACAGCAGCATCACCAGAGGTCCATCGAGCTCCCACTCACTCTTCAGAGCCTGCAGAACAGGATATGATATGATATGATATATGATATGGTATGATATTATATATTGTTTGTCCCTCAGAGTGTGTAAGTGTTTTTACCTGGACCAACTGTGGCAGAAACTGCTCTAACTCTCCATCTGGTATCTGTTCAAAGTACTGAACTGCAGCTTTCCGCACAGTCTGATCATGAAAACTGGATGGAGTCAAAGAAGACTAGTCAATCAAAGCAGACACTGTAGAAACCTGACTCGTGGTTGTGATTACAGATGTAACCTACCTGTCACTGAGTAGGAAGAGAGCCTCCTCGGGTAGATGGATGGGCCAGTTTTCTAAAACAGTGTAGATCTCTGTCAAGTCCTTAAGTGGCCACTGGAGGGCTCCACCCAGCAGCAGGTGGAGGAAAGTACTTCCTTTGTCGCAAGAGTTGCGTTTACTCCAGAGGAACGACTTCTCATTTTTTGATAGACTGAGGAAAGACGAGATACTTTCAGGAATGTGATCAGGGATACAAAGGTCAAATTCATTTCATTCATTCATTTCATTTTATTACATACAATATACCTCTATGAATGAAGCCAACATGAGTAATTATGTTTTTTTATTATACTCACAAGCAGAGGCAGTGCTTCTTCGAGACATCTAACATTTTCTTTTGCAATTCCTCACAAGGCTGAGAGAATATGACTGACCCCGGGAGCGCAATGGGTCTGTAATACTTCCATTCAAAATCTTCTGGAAACTCGAGCTTTGGGAAAGATTAGGAGGATCAATGATTAAACAAGTAATGTGGTGTCATTTGTGTTTTGGTCAACAGATGATACATTTGTCTGGTGATACTGACCTGCAGAATGACTCCATTAGCTTGTCTGTGGCCGTCAAACAAGGCAGGGGAAGGAGGAGCAGGCGGCTCGGCCAGAGTGGACATACTGAGCAGGATGGTCCCTCTTATCAGAGTACTAGGCACACAGATTTGATATAACTGTCCGTTTAGTGGTGGAGCTTGACCCATACTAAGGACTAAAAGTCAGGATAGCTTTGCTTCCAACATTATGAAAGTGCAATAGTAATCACTAAATCGAGTTCACCTTTTACTATAAATTCATTACAAACTCTTCAAAATCAACTTTAAATCAGTCTCAAATATATAATTTACTAGATGGTATTCAGGTGTAAACACTTTTGAGACTTACTTATCGCTGTACAGAGGTAGTACAACCCAGCCCAACAACTCAGGGCTCTTTCCTCGCTTAGAGCCCATGAGGCGTAATGTTAACATGCTCTCATATGGCAGCTGATTCACTGGAACAGGGAACACCATCCTAAAATAAAAAAATAAAAAAATGTAGACAAACATTTTTCTTCTTTTTTCACTCTTATGTATTTTCATGTTATGCCTTAAATATACATTTTTTATGATTAAATTCATTTATAATATTAGAGTTAATTGATACAGATTATCCCTCATACACACATATGAGGGCACAACAGACACCAGGCACAAAAACAGCCTGGTTCAAATGATAACACAAAGTAATGAGGACACTTGCACTTCCTTATAAATGTCAATGTATTACATATGTGAACAAGGAAAGTTGAATGTGATAATATGAGGTTCTACAAGGTGCTGTCCTTACATGCGGTTACACTGTATCTTGTTCCCAAATAACAAGGCCGTGCTGATATTTTCAGAAACGCCAGTCGGGCAGATCTCCTTTCCTCCATACGTCAGCTCACAGGAAATAGAGAAGTACTCATAACTAAAAATGAGAAGAAAGCAGAAGCAATAAAACAAATTAAATGGTCTTGTTTTTTTGTGTGCATGTATTGTATACATACATGCCGTGATGTCATAGTTATAGAGAGGAGATAGATTCCCTCCTGGTAGCTGCAACAAGCACTACAACCCGTCCATTAAAAGACTACAAAACCCACGCTGCCCAAATGAACTATATAAGCGTCTATATGAGCTTCCATAGTGAGGGAAAAGGGAGTGAATGGAAACGGTGTATATGAAGGAGAGAAAAAGACTGTGGCTGTACAGAGAGAAACAGGGCTTTTATTTTGTTAACAGCGAACTAGAGGTTTGTCTTGTCTTCGCTTGTCTTCATTTCCTGCAACCACACCTCAAAAGATAAAAGAGAAAAGTTTACGACCTTTCCAAGACGTCACCTTGCATAAAAAATGTGCGCGCGCTTGTGTGTGACTATAATTGCAGACATACGTGATTATCCAGGTGGATTGCAGTTTGTAGACAGCGGCAATGTTGAATTGCAAGATTTCATTGTTGTCCTCAACATCACGGGTTTGCGGGTTGCTGAACACCTCCTGACCTCTGAAGTCTGACTGGAAGTTGTCAAAATAGATCTGCAGCACTTTTAGCAGTGCTTTGTTTAGCCCGATCATGGCTAGAAAACAGAGAATGAACACCAGTTTAGACAATCTAAATCATAATATTTAAAGTATTTCTTTGGTAAATGGTGTACTTTTGGATAGACCTTAGGCCAAGTCAAGCATATTTTTATTTTATTTTATAAAACCTAAAGTCATCTTCATTCTACATTACACCTCTCATATCGCTTCCCACATGAGAAACAGTGTCCATTTAAATGTATTATAACACATGTTTTCCACCAGAGGTGCTTTAACACGTTAAGTCTAAAACTGCTGCTGAGCATGATCTGCTGTTTTTATTTTTTTACATTTGCAAACATCAACTAACCATTTATAGTTCATGTCTTTATATGAAGAATTAAGGAACTCACCTTTCTCACACTCAAACATCTCATCATGACTCTGTAAAAGAGATAAGGAAACACTGCTTTGTATTGTTTATCAATGGCATGACCAAGTATTTTAATCTTCTACAGACCAAGATTAAAATACTTGGTCATACGTAGTGAGCACGCACTAAGTGCCTAAAGATAAAAATAGTAATCCATAGAGCTCTGTGTCACTAAGTGTCTCAGTTGTACGTAATATCCTACCAGAGTTACTGGTTTGATTCTGTTGAGTCTGCCGATGGCTTCCTCCAGCTCCTGACACGAGAGCCCACACAGAAGACTGCTGATGGCACGAACACGGTCCACGATAACATTCACGTTCATCGCAGACTGCAGACATGAGACCCGGGTGAGGGAGAAATTTGAGAGTATATATAAAGGTAAATGAGTAAGTGAATTACAATCAAATTCAGATGGATATGGACGATAAATAAATGACCCGCTGGTTATCTTTTCTTTACTGACCTTACTTCTCATTAGCTGTGTCGCCTCTTTGTTGTAGCTATTGAGAACTTCCTGCAGGCTCAACCTGAGAGAAGAGCAGGAGAAGTAAAGGCTACCTTCATCTTTGTTTTCTACAAACAGACATGGGTTGACACATGACCCAATACGACAGTTGTCATTTGTTGTTAAACAATTTGGGAATGCAGGACTGCTTGTCTGTCATCGTACTTGCAGGTGTTGAAGACACAGACGGGAGGCAAGAGTTGGTAAAGTTGGCATGAGGTTCTGTCGTCCTCCACCTCAGAGAAAAAACACGAGTTAGAATATTTACTGCTGAACAGGATTGGGGCAAATAAATAAATATGATCTCATATAGGATTAATATGAAGCAAGAATAATTAAATGGAGTTGTTTTTTTTTTTATTTTGCCTTCTTATGACTATCAATGATGCTCACCTTTATTCTATTTGTTTATTGCCAGCAAGCAAGAGCCATGACATGGTGTGTAAACAGAACAAAGTTAAGAAACTCAGGGTGGAGGTTTTTACAGCTACAATAACCCTGATAATAACAGGTTGGCCAAGAGCCAAGCACAAGTGTTTGTGCGGACAGGCCACCCTTTCATGGTAAATTATATATATATTGTAGGTGGCAGTAGAGGAGGAATCTGAACTGACTTACATCCCTGGCCACATGATGTTTGAGGTTGTTCACATGGAGAAGTCGAAGAGGGACTACTAGGTTAAACTTGCAGTATATTTGGATAGTCTCATGCATACCCAGGAGTTCTTCACTAAGGAGATTAATGGGAAATTACATTAAACAATGAAAAACGTATAGACAAATGGACCTCAATATCTGTATCATTGACAAACTTACTTTCGTAGATACTCCTCAGAGTCACACAGTTTTAGGACATAATGCCCACTCGTGCTGGGAGTGCGGTCCAGCAGCTGAAAGATTTCATCAATGAGGCTCTGCGCTGTTGTGTTCGCTGGATAAAAGATTAAAGTTCAGAGTCCACACATTTTATGCCATCATCCACAGTGACTGATGAGCTGAAGTGTCCTTAGATACGGTAGTGTATGGCAACCGTGGATGCAAATGTGTGCTACAGCAAACAGACAATTATTGCAAGTAACTGTTGGTGCTATGTTGGTGAATAATACCTGTGGTGGGGACAGGAAGCTGGTACGTGTCATAATCCATGGCCACACTGACAGTCAGCTCCACCTGCTGCAGCAGGGCAGGGTGGATGTGTAACACTCGACCCCATATTACTCCAGAGTTATGAACGCTATCTGTATGCTTGTAGCGTGACATCAGCCTGCCAGGGATGGTAAAAACAGTCCGGTTGCCAATGTGAAAATGACACGTTCTATATTTTAACTTGATATGGATGAGAAAATGATTATTAAGTTGGAAGAACAAAAAGCAAAATGTGTTTTGATGCCATACAGTACTTCAAACAACATTTAGAAAAAATATTTTCATTTTGCAGATTATTCTTAAGCAAAAAGTAAAGGATCCAGTAATAAAAAGTGATCACAAGGACAAAAACATAAGACCATACTTGGAAGTTGCTGCAGAAAAAGAAATCAGCCTCTTGGTGCTGCCTTGTGGAGTGTCTATTAATTTGATGGTCCATGGGTCCTGATGTGAAAAAAAAGACAAAGTGTTCACTTTAGGCCTTTTCTCTGAGGTTGCTACTTTTAATTTGGGTCATTTTATTTAGTCATAAAAGGAGCCTTGTGCCTGCTGAGGGAGAAATGTCTAAGGATACTCACATGACTATCTGCTTCTGTCCTGGAACGATTCGGTTTAGAAGGATACGCAGTTGGGTCACAGGAAAGCTGCGTTTTGATGGCGGGTATTCCTGTCCTGGGAGGTAGTGGAGGGGGCACTTTGGGTCCAACTGGCAAACATGCACTAGGGAGCCTGGTTCTGAGCGGAGGCGGAGGACCTTTGACTTTGGAAGGTCCATGTGTGCCCTGGTGATCAGTCTTCCCAGGATCTCCTCCTCCATCGCCCAGGGTCTTTGATTGGTTTTGAGTTAGGGACACAAGCCCATCAAAACTTCTCTCATACAGATGTGTTTCATCACCATCAGGAAAGGTTTCAAGGTACTCGTACGTGTGCGCTCCATATAGATCCTCTGACAGAGACATAGGTTGATCAGTGATGTTTGCATCTTGTCTCTCGATTGGTCCATTTTGCCTTTCAGGAGGATCCATTATGGGGAAAAAAAAAGTTGTCCAAGTCCTCCTGGATGGTGGAGTTTCCTACTCAGCACGTTCTCACTTCATAGTGTGGCGGAAAGCAGAACTGTGTGGGAGAATAACAAAAAAAGAAATAAAATTGGAAAACTAAGTTAATGAGTGAATGAGACTATTTGTAGGCAGGACAAGTAAGTCAAAGCAAGACAACTTTATTTATACAATACATTTTAGCAACAAAGCATGAAGTCAAAACCATAAAGTCAATAGAATAAGGCAGTATAAAAAAATATGAAAATATAATAATATAAAGTGTAGTGTAAGAAATGAGTGATTGTTTGATATAATAAAAGCCATGCAGCAAACAGACAAGTCTTCAGCCTCGAATTTAAAAGAACTGACAGTAGCAGCAAAACTATAGTTTTCAGGAAGTTTATTCCAGATATGTAGATAGTACATAAAACCTGAACGCCGCTTCTCCATGTTTAGTTTTGACTCTGTGGACAGAAAGCAGACCTGTCTGAGGCGATCTGTGAGGTCTGGATGGTTCATAAAAGGAAGCTGTTTTATGGCTGGAGTCTAACTAGACTTGAGGGTTTACGTTAGTCTAATAATTAACAAACTTTCAAATCTTTCTGCTGCTGCGCGCCACTCTGTCTGTCTTATGAATACATTGGCAGACTTGTGTGAAGTGAAGCATGACAGACATCTTCAAAAGTCAGTACATAATGCCTTGAAGCTTCAATATTACGTGCCCTGAACCTGTTCAAGTTTAAACATTCCTCCACATGAATAGACAAACAAAATATCCACAGTACTAAGTATCTCACATTTACAATCTAAGCAGCCAGCATATTTATAGTTTATAGTTTTTATTTAGCTCCAGATAGCAATAATAATCTTACTACAATGTATAAAGCCTTGTTTTTGTTGGAGACTTACCATCAGAGCTCTGGTAATTGGTGTTACTGTGTTCTATCTTGACGAGATGAATGTTGACTCCAAGATCAGCAAGTTAGACCAGTAAAGGATTTGGAAACATTCCCGTTTCCTCAACCCACCAACTCGCCCTGCCTCCTCGTCTCTCTTCTCTCTCTCTCTCTCTGTCAACAACATTCCCTCTGCTGGAGGAAAAAGATTATTACATGTGTGTTTGCACTGGTTTTAAAAATAAGGTTTGTTCCAACATCAAAACTACAAAACTAGATACTAATATAAAATGATGTATAACTAAATTAATAAAAAAAACCACATATGAACGCTATTATTAGAATATACCATACCATTGTATAATTATCATGCACAATGGAGACTCTTTAGGATTTTAAGGTATTTGTCTTAATTGTTAAATGTGACAACTTCTTAGCAGGAAATAAGCACGTCCACTCCTCACTGGGGAATGTCATTGAGCAGGTTGAAGGTATGCACAAACTGTCTTCCAGTAAGTCAACTGAACTGAAATAAGCAAGAAGGAAATGTGTCTTCATTTACTCTACATATGATATAAGGTAAGATTAAATTGCATTTGGGGTGTTTTTTTGGTTGAGGAATTTATTCAATTCTCCTGTCAGATTATTTGAGATTACACTGTACAAGAAATAGATGATCATTGTCAGATTTGAAATCTAATAGCAAACTGTCGTCTTAACTTACCATAATGACAATTATGAGTCTTCTCAGGGTTGAAGAAGCCCACTATGGCCTTTCAGTGGAAATGACAGCAGCGGCATTCCACTGAATGTGTCACAAAGGTGTCAGCTGAGGTGCACGGTGCAGAGGGGGTACAGTATGGAGGAAGGGAGTGAGCTGAAAGAAATGCATTTCAACCACACAACTACCCGCATTTTACCACCAACACCTGCAACGGGATTTCATGCTTACTACCTTCTGATTCCTTTTGTACTACTTGCACTGATTGGAAGTGTAGTGGCAGTGGTAAGAATGTTTATAAGTTTTCCCCTGTTCATATGTCTCCATCATATAAGTTATATTTTAGTTGTTGTTGTGGGTTTTTTTTTTTCAGATTTTTTATATCAAGAAAAAATCAAGGTAAGTTTGTGGCTGCAGTTCATTCACAGCACTTTCAGATCAGTTTAGTATATTTTATTGTTTGTCATAATTTGAAATCTTTTGCATGCTTTGCTTCAGATTAGATGAGCTGCGCCACAGGCTCATTCCACTGTACACTTACGACCCCACAGAAGAAGAAGAGTGGGGGCGCTCTGGCAGGGAGGATGAGGAGGAGCTGGTGGTATGCACACCACTAAAACTCAGTTAATTATAAACAATATAACATTTCAGCTAATCAAGAATTTGATTTTTTTTACAGGAACCTTTGTACAAGGAGGGAACGCTCACCTTCACCTCTGGATACAGAATTTGAAAACAAAAATCAAGAGAGAAAGAACAACATTCTTCCTTTATATGTTGCATAGCACATGCTACACACATGTAGTTCAGCCCCTTTGTTGAGTTACAAACCACAACTGGATGATTCAATAGTTCATCATCAATGCAGCAGACAGCAGAGGGCACTGCAATACTGTTTGTTTTTTTAAACTGACATGTTTGTAAGACTGTTCAAAACCTTTTGAAGATGAGGTCCATATGTTATTTTTTGGGCAATAAACTGAAAGCTAAAATTCAATTTCAAAAAGCTGTTGTTTTATGTGTGTATATATTTTTTAATTACATATGAATCGAACTCAAAGACACACCTGTTTCTGCTTGGTAATCAGTGACTTTGCTGGTTTTGGAGATTCCTCAGGTTGAAAAGTCACATGTTCAGGGAGGTTTCACATTCAAGAAGATGGGCACGCAAAGAAACCAGAGGTAAACAACACATATATGCAGACTATTCAAATTATTATAATTAACACCTAACTATTTATATGAAAGCATATTTCCAATCTGTGTCATTCTTATTTATGTTATTAATTTGTGTGTGGATTTACATTAGTGTGGATATTCATCTGCTGGGTCCACACTGCCGCCTGACTTCCATCTTGTTGGCTGCAGCTCTGGTCATCCCAACTTTCACCTTGGACAGCCTGCTGTGTTTCTACTGTCCTCTGCAGCAGAAAAGCAAGTCCTGCCTGAACACCACCAGCCAGTGTCTGTCTGATCAGCGCTGTTCCAGCTCCAGGGGCCACTTCGGCTCCGTGCACATCCTGTCCGCTCAAGGCTGTGTGGACAGTGAGCTCTGTGGATCCCATGAAATCATCTCTTATCGGGGAGTCAAGTACAATGTCAGCCACACCTGCTGCTGCAAAGACAAATGTAATGTGCTGACAAAGGCTAATGGCAGCCTGAAGAAGCTACTTGGGATGATCCCAGACAAAACAGATTACACCAATATCACTCATATTCCTGATGGACTTTGGGATTCATGTGCAAATTACACATCACCAAACACCCCCATATTATCTACCTCTGCATCATAGTAGTACTCAGACTGTGGAGAGGCCTGTTAGCCATAGGCACTTACCAGAGTCTGATTTCATCATGTTTATAATGTTGCATAGTATTTTTTATTTTTTTGCAAAAATGAATTTATTAGTAAGAAACTAAATCATAATCTGTGCCGTTTATGATAAAGTTTTGCTCCAGAGAGAAAAAGGTGGACTTGTCAGCCCTCTTCCTGGTATATTTGAATGACTACATACTGATGATTATTATGAATGCAGCAAAATAAAAGCACCGTATTTAACTGCCCACTTGGTTTAGTTGGTTTGTGCAGATTTTACAAGCAGGTGTGTTGGAAGGTGTGGCCTGTGCAGGAAGATCTGGAGTCAGCAGTGAGATTAGAGTTCATCAGGAGAAGCTCTGAAAAGTTTTGCCTGTTTGGAGTTAAAAAAAATAAATCTGTCGACTGTGCACGTGAGTCTTGACATATTGTTTGTAAAGTTGCAGTTGAAATCTTGTTTCTGGCATCACTTTCCACCTAAACAAACATTTTAGTATTTTGAATGTGACAATCAGTAGAAATCATTAACACCTGTGTGTTGCAAGGTTAAGAAATGTCCCTTAACTGGCTTCTATGATTTCACTAATGAATGATCTTGAAAGACAAAAAACATTTAAACAGGGATGACACGTTATAAAAATGACTTGCATGGACACTTAACAGATGTGTTAAAGTCAATATCCTATGCATGTTGATTAAAAAGTTTATGAAAACGGTTTTGTCAAATCTGACACGAAAGATCAACCTAACCAGGTGAGGGCAGGAGGTCCAAAAGGTTGATGGCAGGGGGCTTCTTGTGGCCTCATGTCCCACATGTGATAAAGAGGATTAACTTAATTTAACAAAAGTACAAACTGGTGGAGTAGAATTTTGATAGGTATAGGCATTTATAAGGCAGGGTCTAGTGAAATATGCCATTACGTTGCATTATATGAAGAGGGGGATCTATTGCTTTTTTGGAGCCAAAAGTTACAGTATCTCAGCCTGTGCTGCACTGATTTTGACTTTTTGTCTTTTAGTAACTTAGTTCCCTTTACGGACATGTGAGTTTTATTTGCACAATATTTGGTCAAATAAGTAAAACACCAGTCTTCTCTTGTCCTTGCAGGCGAAACATGTTGCAGCTGCTGCATGTTGCTGTGTTGTGGTTCTACCTTCTCCCGTCGCTACTCTGTGAAAACCTGCTCTGCTTCTACAGCCCCATCCTAGAGAAGGAGAGGACATTCAAGCTCATTGTGACAGAGTGCCCTCCTAGCGAGCTGTGCTTCAAGGCAGATGGTCGCTACGGCAACCACAGCGCTATGTCGGCTCGGGGCTGCATGGCGGAGAAGGACTGTAGCCAGGTCCACCGCTTTCGCATCAAAGGAACCATCTACACCATGACTTATGCCTGCTGTGATTGGCCTTACTGTAACTCGTGCCCGAGTGTCATAGCCAAACTTTCCATCACTGTAGCACTTGTACCTGTGGCTGTGATAGCTGGCAGATTGTGACTAAAAGACACCTGATGCACAATATTATGAGCAATAGGGGTTCATGTCAGGAAGGTGGGTCAACAACAAGTGACATAATCTCTGTAGCCTCAGCATGAAGTAATGCTGAAGGTCTGCAGATTTATGTTGCATATACCCAGTCTGAGGACGCTGAGGTGTGCACCAAGGCAGAGATTTCAGCTGCTGTTTATTTTACAGTGTCTTAGAAAAAAAAAATCTGATTTTAGAATATTTGAATGTCCATGAAATAAAATATTTTAAACAGAAATAATTGTATGATCTCTCACCAACACACATCCGAACACAAGTTTAGCCTGGCAATGTCTTATATATATTTTTATTGGCATTAAGTTAAATCCCATGAAAGAATCTACAGGTAAAATTGTATCAAACGCTACAGATTTGTTCAGCATCCTCATCTGCCAAATTTAGCTGCAACTGAATAATGCATGTAGGAGATATCATAGTTTATGTGTATTAGACCACGCCAAGTTTTGTTCGGAAGTCATTCAAATATGGTATGTACCAAGTTTGGTGGCGATGGGATAAAACATGCACAATCAGAAGCATAAACTAAATTTAGCAAAAAGATGTTAAAAATGGACATGTTAACAGGGTATTTTCTTCTTATGACAAATTTGACATATTAATGCAAATGCTGAACTAGATTTGGTCAAATTTATGGTTCATGCACTCCCCAAATTGGGCGGCATCTTTTTACAAAGTTGGTAAACAGCCATTCTGCAACCTGCTGCTCCCACAGCAACTTCTTAAGGTCACCCCTGTTACTGATCAGCACCCACGGAGTTGTGTAATAGGATTACTGTGATGTAATCGGATTACTTATGTAAGGCATTGTGCAATTTTCATGGAACACAGGCCAATGACCTGCGGGACATGAAAATCACAAAGCAAAAAAGGAATAGGACAAAAAAACAAAAGAAAACAGACACACACACAGTCCCTCGGGCTGCCTTTCACACTAACCTGGTGTTCTTTCACAGGGCCCAGTGGAGCGTGCTGGTGAGACTCTGCTCTAAAGGCTTTACTGACGGAGGAAACTGCTGCTGAGATGGACAACATGGACGTCATGGTGGTGATGTGGAGGAGGTGGGTTGCACAATAGTTGGTCAGTGTGGTGACGTCAGAATTGAGAATGAAGGGATGTTGACATCATGGAAAAGTGGAAGTAGTGGAAAAATAGAATAAATAAGAATAAAGAGAAAAAATAAATAGAATAAAAACAGAAATACCATAGTAACATTCACCCATGATATTTATGTTTAGAGTGTTATGATAGCGATCTTCTCACCCTAAAGCTGGAGAGATCATGTCAACACAGAGATTTTGGCAATAGGCTCATATGGAGAATATGTGGATATTACACAACCAGCACGGACAGCTGGCAGTAACTCTTAGCATACATATTGACATCCAAGTGTTGTATCACGACAGACCTGAAAAAATCTTCCTTTAGGTGTGTGGGGAGCACAGGTAATCATATAGTGTATGACTTGCAACCTTTCCTCTGGAACCATCGATTTATCTATTTACTCCTGTTTTAGTAAAATTTGCTAAAACCATATATTTTATTTTAAAGATGTGGGTTTGGGGCTGACCATCACAGAAATAGTGAGTACGTTGAAAATTATTGCGAGCAGGACATTTGTGGTCTTGGCCTTGTCATGGGAGTTTTTTTTGACAACAAAAAGTATAGAACAATGCCAGTCTTATCCTTTTACTTAAATGTGAAAAAAGAGGAGCTCAAGCAATGTATACAGTATGAGGTTTGGACAGTTCTTTATTTCCCTTTTATAAGGCTGCTGGGTCTCCCCGTAGTGGATATACATATATATACACAGGAGATTGCTATACTGGAGTTACACTGAGGGCAGAGGGTCCATATTACACAGACTTCAAAAAACAACACTAATACAGCCTCACCTCCAGTTATCAGAAATCAGCAGAGAGAGAGAGAGAGAGAGGGGAGGGGGGGACAGCACAAGAGAAGAGGGAAGAGAAGTAAGAGGGAGATGATGCAGTCTGAGAGCCTGACTCGACTGCCTAATAACTTAACACTAGAAAATAACATACATTTCACGCACAGTGCATCTTAAATAGGTTACGTGAAGAACCATTTACCATAAATATCTGTATTTTCGGGAACCAACATATATAAAAAGATGATAAAAAAAAAAATCCTTGTTCAGTCTTTAATTTTTTCTTATTTTCTCCATCGTGCAAATCGTTCTTTTATTCCTTTTTACTGTGGAGGCAGGGCTTTTATTCCCGCCCTGCCCAGATCCGTTTCAGATAAACGAGGAAAAGGAAAAAGAAACCCAGCACCCCCCTGCCCTTCCCTCCCCTCCCCCCTTAAAAGCATATGAATTAGTAGAAAACGAACAAACAAATGAACAGAACACCACAGTCAACTCATCACAAAAAGAACCCACAGACACACAGAACAGCAAGAACACAGTTTTCTTTTTTTTCCTTTTTTTAAGCTTCTTTGTCACCGTTTTTCCTCTTAATGGTCAGTATCATCAGCGTGGTCTTTCTCTCCTGGCGTACTGGTTGGCGGGAGTGGAGCGATCCTCCCCCGGCGGCTCAGTGGAACTGGGAGGAAACTCCAATCGGCTGGTCAGTTCAGCAGTGATATATTATCTCTCAATTTCACAGTGTGGTAGGAGGGTGAGGAGAGGAAGGCGGAGTGATGGGGAGGAAGCCAGATGGAGGGATATCGCAGGTAGGGAACAGGAATCAGAGGAACCACAGCAACATTTAGAAAACAACTACAAACCCCGACCGTCCATGGAAAAAAGTAAACAAAATGGCCGCTTCACTCTTTTCTTTCCTTTCATTCCCGCCGACTTGCGTGGTTGGGAAGGCCTTGATTGGCTGGAGCGTAAACTGACTGGATGGCCCGTGTTTCTGGCAGAGGGTAGTGGGAGAGGGGTAAGGGTAGTCTAAGGCTGACTGGAATCCACTTGTGGATGGGACTCGACAGGGCAATATGTTGTCAGGAGAAAAAAAGATGTGGGTGGCAGGTCAATGTGTGATTGGCAGGTCAAAGGGTGAATCCCTTCTCGGTAGGTTCAGGCACGCTGTCGCAGTGCCCGCCGCTTGCGGCTGTAGTAGTGGCGCACGCCGGTCTGTCTGGCATAGTTCATCATGTAGTTTTGTTTACGGGTGCTGCAGAGATATAAAAACAGTAAAAGGAGAAGGGGAAAGAGGAGTGTGAACATTAGTGACCAAGAAAAGGGCACTAAAAATCCACATATTCCTGTGCACACACTCTCATCCATGCAAGCAAACACACACATGGTTGAATGCAGCTTCTGTACACTCTCACATCCTGGATCATGCTGGCATTTTTAACCATTTTCAGTCATAACCTCGAACACTCAACAGCTGGATGGATCTAATGGCTCGAAGAATGGGGGATCTACAAAATCTACAAAACTGAGTTTGTTTGTGTTCTGCACAAATGAGAGGCAGCTAGACAATGAACATGGCGGTAGAACTAGCTACATGTATCCAATGGCAGACCAAATGTCACAGGACAAGACATGGGACACAGAGTCTACAAACATACTACAACATACTAGAGGGAAACTCTGACACACTGACTGAGTGTTTGAGGTCAGAGTTAACAGCCATCACTGGGAGAAAAGAAAAATAACTAAAACAAAGTCATAAAAGTGCATGGTGGTGAGCAGAAAAGGGGTGGTTTTGAAACTAAGAGACACAGAGAAAAGCTGCGGAAGATCGCTCTTGCTTAGCCTGTTCATTGCCTCTTCCATCCAGCAGGGCGGTGCCAGTGAGCCAGGAGTGCAGCCAGGGCAGGCAGGGGCCTCTGCGAAGCGGGTGGGGTTCAGGAGTGGCAGGGGAGGGTTGGGGATGATGAAGTGTGTGTGTGCGTGTGTTATGGTTGATGCTGTGGAGGTGGAAGTGTGAAGGTGAACTGGTTGTATTTAAGTGATGAAGTGTGTGCGCGTGCATGTTTGTGTGTTAATGATGTTTGGTCAGAAACTAGAGGGCAGTAAGGAAGACGTTCCTGGCTCAGGGTCATGTTGTTGTCCAAAGACAGACACACAGCCATGAGTGAAAAAAAGGGATGGAGGTCTGTTGCAATAGTTGATCCATAAAGCCATGCAAGGAGCTGGATGGAGGAGGTTAGTCGGATGGAAGTCTCCAGCAAAATGTTTCTTCATTTGGATTCAATGGTGCAAGATGCTCTGTGTTAAAGCTGATGTTGATGTATGAATGTAAAAACGCTTGAGTGAGATAAATGCTGGACCTGGTTTTTTAAGTAGGACCCTTAAAATGTGTGTGTCAGCTTGTAAATTAGCAGCCACGTCAACAAAAAAACCCCATTAGATGCTAAATGCTATGTAGCAGCGGTTAGTAGCAAGAACAAAACAAACAGATAAAGGTTTAGTGATGGATTACATCATTCATATACACACAAACACAATACCACTGACATTTATGTAAGTTATTACACCAAATGTCTCAAGGAGTAAACAGCCATTTAACGTCATTTCTTGCTCATCTGGTGACATTGTGTTGAACCGTTTCAGGGAACACGCTATAAAATTGTGCCACCACCTCAAGATTTCACCGTTCTGCTCATCACTCTATTCACTGTGTTATAATGAATATTGTTTTTCTTCCTGTGCTGAGAGCTGTCTCTTCAGATCTGTGTGTCATTTTGTCCGGGGGCCTCCACCTGGACATGGGCAGCTGGCCTGCTTTTTGACCTGCCTGGGGCTCGAGTTAAAGCGAGGGCATGGAGATGACTGTGGTAATGATGAGGAGTGTTTGGTGTCGAGTGAAACTGAGGGAGGGTGTGCGCAGTGTAAAAAGGAGAAGAAGGGTTGGGAGGGGTGGGGTGAAGGAGTGGGCTGCATTCAGGAAGAGGCGGAGAACTTACCTGACACTACAGCCATGCCAGAGGGAGCAGAATACAGAAGAGAGCAGAGGTTAGAGCGCGAGAGGGGAGAGGCAGGAGGAGAGGGCTGCTGTCTCGCAGAAAAGTCTGGGGGGGTATGAGCCCTGGCCTGGGGAGGCAGGGGGGCCCAAAGCGGGGAGAAAGGAGGAGAGAGGAAAGGCAGAAAAATAGTCAGAGGTTCAAAGAAGTAAGAGTGAGTGAGAAGAGAGAAAGAATAAAGGAGAAGAGAAGTTGAATTGGTTGAGATTAAGAGAGACAGCAGAGAAATGTAACAAAGATGAAGGGAAAGTGAGAAAAAAAACCACAGGTAGAGGTGAAGACACAGAGCAAACAGCAGTAATCCATCCGTTGTATGCCAGAATGGGAGAAGAAAGAGATACAGAGGCAAAGAGGGAATTTAGAGGAAGGAAAGATGGAAAGAAAGTAAGGAAAAAAGGAGGGTGAGGAGGATAAAGTGAGGTGGGATATGATGAAGCGTAAGCATAGGAGTGAGCATGACCACATAAACAAACACGTCAGTGACATTAAGCAGCAGGGAGGAAAGGCATGTGGTGCAAAAGAAAAGATTGAGCAGGAGTAGAAGTGAGAGGAAGAATGTGTGAAGGAGTGAAGGAGTGGTGAATAGAGAGAAATAAACAACAGAGCAAAGTGTGAGGATTACGATCACTCTTTTCAGCAGACACTGTTGAAAACCGTGCAAGTGCAAGGGAGGGAGTGGGACAGGTCACGGCCATGTAGACCAGGGGACAGCTCAGGTTAGGCATTAGTGTGTAAGTGTTGTTTATGTGTATCAACTGTACATGAAGTGCCTTATATGACTGTTGTGTGCAGCATTTGAAATGCATTGGGTACACATCAGAGGGGAACGTTGCTCTGGTACCCACAGCAACATGCAGAAAATGCATCCAAAATGCTTTATGACATTGCCATGTTAAGAGTATGTTAGCTGAGTATAGGCCATGTACATGATATCTTCAGTGCCCTGCAGATTCTCCAGTTGTGCCATTTTTAAGATGAAAACTGGATTTGTCTTTCACATGGAGGAAATGTTTGATGGTCCTAGTGACAAACTAAGATGTCAGTAAAATTGTAAGAATGGAAAGTAAAAGGAAAGGACCAGTTTTGCAGTAAAACAAAAACACTGCGTCATAAATGTGACGCCTCCATCACAGTGTAGATACCAGATAGGCTAACTGTAAATGAACATTCATGAACAGATATGTGAACAAATGCTTTCAGTACAAAATTTAATGGGTATGACTTTGATTAGTTTTAGTTTTATTTAACTAAATCTAAACTCTCTCTAAACTAAATTTTATGGAACTGCAGACATTTCAGACTTTTTATCTGACTTTTACAAGACACTGAAAATAAAATGATTTAAAAGCAGGAGTTTGTCATACACTGAACAGCCATAAACCACAAACAGAACCTTTCAAAGCAAGGCAGTCATTTTTCTACTCTGTTTGCCTGACACTAAGAGGATGTGATGAAAATATAAACAACTGACTGCTGAGAAGTTTATCGTAGGTGGTAGGCAGTGCACATGTAGATGTGCTTATGTCTATGTGTATAATGTATTCCTGTGTTTGTGTGGAGTGGATGGGACCATTTCTATGAGTGATGCTGAGGCAGAGGTAGAGGCGGGGGCAGATCGGGACTCTGTAGGGGGCCAGTCTGGGGGGCCAGCTGGGAATTGGGTACTCACAGAACTACTTCCACATGGTCCAACGCCCACTGGTCATGTCCTGCACCGTCGTGGCGTGGCTGCCACCATCGCAGCATCACCCCTTTAACCCTCGCCTCTCTGGAGGGATCATGGAAACATTGCACGGTCAGTGAGCGTCAACAAGTCTATCAGTAGCCTCATGCCAGCCAAATGGTGTTTACCACACCGGTTTAAACTGTCCACTTTCTAATAAGGCACAATTTTTGATTAATGAATGATTTACTAGCGGCAGGACATCTGCACCAAAATCAATTTATTAACAACATGATGACTTGCATTGAAAAAGAATTTATTAACACTATTATAGCCTTCAGTTAAACTTACAAACCCTTTATAAATGGTGACTTATTAAAAAGTGTTACAGTTTAAATGGCGTGTCTACCTGCATGTCTTTGAATGTCTCTATGCATCACTCACAGTGGAATGTTGTAGGAGACTCTCTGGGCCTTTATGAAGTCTTTGGGCTGGTGCTGGGCGATTACATGCCAGCTGACTCCATTGTTGACGCTGTATTGCAGCAGCACAGCTCGGTCAACTGTGTCAGCTTGGTCCAGAGCTATGTTACAGCTGTCTGTTTGTGCCACGCTGCCGATCTGCAGCACAAACATGATCTTACTGTAGGGAGACAGAGAAGGGATGGTAAAGGGAGAAAGTCAGAGAAAGAAAATATTACCGGTTGATATTACAGATTCTACAAACTACAATACTGCTAAAGTGGAGAAAACTTAACTGCTGTAACTATGAGGTAGGTATGCATGATTAGCTTATGTGTGTTTTAGTAGTACCTGTACCTGGCTCGAGTGAGGTCCAGCGGTTTTGTAACAGCCTGCCTCATCTTACAGCCATTAAAGTAGAGTGAGTCTCCGTGGGCATGCGGTGACAGCTGCCCACAGCCGCTGCCCACTCCACCACCCTGGATGAGCTGCCAGCTCTCCTGAGACACACCGCCTGACTCAAAGTTGTCCTTGATGGAACTGGGCAGGTCACTGCTGGAGAGGGAGCAGTCGTCACCTGTTCAGAAATAAGGAGACAGAGAAAGAAAAAGGTGATCAAACTGAGAGATATCATATCTTTGTTAAACAGTAATATGGTAAAGAACTGAATGTGTATTGAGCAGTTTGAATGTAATATGCTTGGCCCACCATGGTGTCCCTCATCGCAGATGCAGACCACTCCACTTGTACAGTAGCCGTGGCCACTGCAGAGTCCTGGACAGGCTTCTCCAATGTAAACGTGGTCAACTCCCCAGCTCTGCCTTTCTCCCGTCCCCTCCCTCTGAATCCAGCGGAACTGTGTAGCCCTGGAAATATACAACCAATCACAAACCATTAGAAACTGTTACAACAGAGACATGTTGCACATTATTCTGCTGTTATGTGTAAAAAAATTTAGACAAAAAGGCACCAGTGTGAAGTCATGCTATGTTACACTGCTAACCACTAAAGGAATGTGTGTGCCTCCTACCCTGAGGAGACGTGGTCAGGCAGCTGGACGGTGACCCTGGTCCATGTTGAGCTGTTGACTGGACTGTAGATTGTGGACTCATGGAACTGGAAGGGAGAGCAGCCCACGTTGTTGACTGAGGAAGGGAGGCACTCAGACTGTACCAGCTGCCACGAGTCAGACCTGAGAGGAGAGAGTGAACAAAATAATCTTTTCAAAATTCAATTTCAAAACTATTGCTGCTGGATCTCTAAGACCTGACATTCAACAATGATGTAGTCATTCTATAACAGTGAAATTGAACTCCTAAAAAAAAAAGTATGTTTTGTCATTGATTTTTTTTATTTTTTTTTACCTTGCATCCTTCCTGTACTGCAGCAGGACAGAATGATGGTCTTCACAGGTGTCTGTCTCACAACCAACAACAATCTGCAGCAGCGAGAGAGATAGAAAAGATTGAAGTCATCATGTGCAAAGATGAACGACAGCTGTTATTTTAGTTAAGTAGCCGTTTGGCAGTGCTGTACCTTGAACTGTAAAATATATCCAGGCTGCACTATGAGTTCTCGAGTGGCCAGGATGTTGTGTGTCCTGTCTTGGTTCTTGTTCGGCCAGTACAAATGGAATGAGGGGTTCCCACAGAAGCCAGCGGTACGCACAGCGTTAGGGTAGAAACTCCAGCTTTCCTCGTGAGAAACACCCTCTAGTGAACAGCAAAGAAACAAAAAGAGGAGAAAGTATCAAAGTTACTCTTGACTGATTGTTTTTGTCTTGACACCTAGGTGTTCACCTTGTGATTACATTAACAAACTCACCATCATCAAAGGTGTCGAGCAGTGCGGATGGATTGATGTCTGAACCCCCCACTAATATGTTGTCTATGGCCCACTGGGCTCTTTCCAGGCTCGGGGTTGCCAGGCCAGAGGAAATAGTAAATGGCTGCCACCAGCGCAAGCGGGTAGCATTGGTCAGAGCTCCCTCTGGGAGGACAATGTAGTCTCTCCGCACTGATACGTACTTCAGATAGTCCATCTCATGTAGCAGCGTCCAGGACACACCTGAGGAAATACAAGGAAGATAACAAGGAAGAGATGAAAAACTGAAGATGATGAAAATGGAAAAATACACAATGCACTGTATGCATGTTGTTAGTGCACCTCCATCAACAGAATAGTCCAGCAGCACTCCCTCTTTACGACAAGTTGGACGGTGGCACATGGTCATGTTATCTTCACTTCCAATCCTGGCCCAGTACTCTACAAACCTATGCATAAAAAAAAAGAGTTTGTAATGCACTTAAAGTAGTACAATATTTAAAGATAGTTAGAAGAAGTTAAGTACTGACTTGGCTCCGCGGAGGTCCAGATCAGCAGTGACAGCTTGTCGGGCATCAGCTCCTCCAAAGTATAGGGCTGTCCCTTCTACTAACACACCGCAGTCTGTACAGGGCCTTCCACCCTCCAGAACCTGCCACTGAGGGCCTGCTGCCCCTTCCCAGTCAAATCGCTCCTTCAGAGATGCCTACACATAAAAAAACCCCCACACAAATACCTGAATTACAGTATAAAGTATAAATAGTAGTATACATTATACTCATCATATACTTTTCTAATCTGTTTTTCACATTAGACATTTTTGTTAGTGAGAACCAGACTCTACCTTTAGAGCAGTGCTTGCATAACAGTTTGGTCCAGTGAATCCTGGGTCACAGAGACAGCGCTTATCCAAACAGTCCCCATGTCCCCCGCAGTGGCTGTCACACGCTGGCCCAATGTAAAAATTCTCCACACCCCACTGAATGTCTGAGTGCTGTTGGTAAAACCTAAACCGCACCGCACTAAGGGACAGTGTACAGAGGGCTAATCAAACAACATGCATACCCTTTTCATGATATATATGACAACAATATACATATCTCTAATTTAGGTCATGCATGCAATGATGAAGAAATCAATATAAAGGAGTACTGTATGTTTAGTTCAATGCATGTGGCTGACTTACGTGTCAGCCAGGCTGTCAGGCAGGGGATAGACGGCCCTCTTCCAGCCTTCGGCAGGGAAAAAGACTGACGGCTGTGAGACCTGACCTCCACATCGAGGGTCAGCAGGGAGACACTGGGGCACCAAGTACTTCCAGGTCACACCGAAGTCCATTGAATACTGAACATGAACCTGTCTGTCTGCGTGACGCTCAGGCACACTGCAGCCTACCGCAATCTAAATAAACAGACATAACACACATGTGATTCAACTTAAAGTCCTACAAAAATACAACATGTTACAATGAATTCGATACACCAAAGAACATGACACAACACAAAAAAATGATGATACCTATATGTTTTTTGAGGCATATTGGTTACCTTGAACTGCATGACCCAACCCTTGTCAGGAATAATGTCATGTGTGACAGCATAGACCTCTCTCCCATCAGCATTGCCACACACCATCACCCCATCAGGAGAGCTGCAGAAACGCTGCACTGAGCAGTCCTCTGAGAACAACCAATGACTGCTCACTGAGAACAAAAACAAGACAACACCAAATGTTTAGCCCTATAAGATATATAAGACAATATGAAATTATTTGGTTTTGTTATTGTTTAATTGAGGCAATGATCCCAAGTCCAACTCTGCTGTACCTATGGGTGTTTCCTCCTGCTCGCCCAGCTGACCAAACCTTCCTGAGGTCTCATCAGCAGGAGCTCTCTCATGGTTGGGCAGTGCCACCCCGCCAAATGTGTCAGAGATCTGTGCCCGTGAGTCTGAGCCTGCGATGAGGACATTATCCAGAGCCCAATCACTGTGGTCTGCCCCTTCATGCTGCGGCTGCCACCAACGCACACGCACTCCTTCCTGACGGGCAGCAGGGGGCAGCAGCACATTTACAAACCTGAAAAAAAAAAAACATACAGAAAGTCACAGATATCCTGTTTCACTCTGCTAATATTTAGTTTTATCACAATGCACCAGTTGGTCAGCTAAATTCAATCCTGAAAAAAAACTTGACCACTATGACAACATGCATTTGCAAGACCATTGTTGATATGATAGGAACTCACCCGGGCTTTGTGTACAGATCATAGAAGATCTCTGTCAATAGATGCCAGTTGATTCCTCCGTTCAAGCTGTACTCCAGAAGCACACCCTGGTTACGATTGCTAGGTGGGATCATGCAGCCGTACATGAAGTAGAACTGGATAAACTCAGCATTGGTCAGGTTCAGGTCCACTGTCACCAGCTGACGGCTGCAACTCTGTGCACAGATATATGTACGTATGTAGCCAAGACTGACTTGTGAGTTGTTTTGTAACCAGAGTAGTTTTGATACAGATAGATTGCTAGACTTTAACGAGTGCTCTTAAAAGGTTTCTCTTCGCAAAGTGTCCATCCACATTAATATCAATATATATATCCATTTACAGCACTGCTATCTTGGGAAAACTTGCTGTACATCAGAACTGACAGCTACTTACTTTGTGGTCTTTTATTCAACAGATTAATATTTGAAGCAGTACCTTTTATATTCTGTTGGATGTCTACATCTTGTCAAACTATCTCTGTGTCTATTTTTTACCAAATGTAATCAGATGCTGCCAATTTTTTGTTGGCTTTGTATAGAATGAGTGGACGGTAATGCACAACCCATGCTCTCATGACAATATCAAGATCATTTAAAAAAAAAAAAAGAAAGAGAAAGTGTGAAAGGAAAAATGTGTAAAACAGAGAATGTGTGTAAATTCTATTTCAGAATATGGATGCATTTAATTGCATTGACCCTCCATTAAATCACCAATATACAATATTGTAAGAAAGCAAAAAATAAAGGACATCTACCCCACTGAAGTGCAGAGCAGCTCCAGAGGCCACAGCGCCACACACAGTACTGAGTTTCCCACCGGTGAGCGTGTGCCAGTGGCTGAGTGAAGGAGCTCGACTGAAGCTGTCCTTCAGCTGGGAGGGCAGAGGAACCACAGGCTCGTCACAGTACTCTCCACCCCACTCTGGGTCACACCTAGAGAGAAAGGTGGAGTTCAAAGACAAGCTAGACATCAAGATACTGTATACTATACTTAGTATATCAACTTAAATATAAACAACACAAATGCATATAATGAAGTACCTTCATACAAAGTTACACAAAGCTTCAGAAATTAAGTCATTTTGATATAAATATCTTTATCTCACTGTAACACATTCTTGCTCATTCCTTGCAGCTGACACTTCAGTGGCTACAAGAGATTTCCATTAAAAACATAAAAACATTTGTGTATGCATGAAAAATACTTACACACAGGAGCTCTGTTGGCAGCGTCCGTGCCCAGAACACATATCTGGGCAGCCATCTCCAATGTAGAGGTTATCCAGAGCCCAGGTCTGCTGCTTGTCGAAGGGAGCCTGCTGGAACCAACGGAACCTTGTGGCTGGAGACCTTGAGATATAAATCAAAGTCACAGATACATTGCATAGCTTAAAGTTAAAAATAAAGTTAAAAACTACATCACAGCCACTTAAGGACTTTATTTTTTCATGATTAGAGTATACTGCTGAATCAGGATGTCTTATAAGCTACACAAGTTTGTCCATGTGTCTGAATCAAGTCCATGGAGGTGCTGACCTTGCATATGATGGGATTGGCAATGTAATGCGACCCCACTTGTTGTACGTGTCAGAAACCAGCAGCCGCTGCAGGGTGTAAGAAGAACAGTCAGGGCTTGTAGGCAGACAGTCCCTGACCACAGGCTGCCAGGTCAGACCTAGATCTAGAGAGTACTCCAGCTCTACAGCTGCAGAGAAACAAGAAAAACACAACTATCAGCTTTATGCATACTGCAACTGAAACTGCAAACAAACACAAACTGCTGAGAGTCTAAAATATAGAATATGAAGATTTCTTCCATATCAACATTTTAGTTTAATGGCCATAATACACATTGAACATCTTCTACTGTTCCTTCATTACTCTTCCATACAGACAATTATCATGCCTTATTCACGCTTCTTATTGCTTACAGTAGCAGGAGTTGGTGACAGAGCAGGAGGCAGAAAAGTCAAACTGGATGAAGGCATCTTGACCCAAACTGATGTCAGTGGTAACAGCATAGCGAGTGTTGGACTTCTCTATGAATGCAAAAGCAGGTCCATCCGAGCCACAAACAGGCATCCGGGTTCCTCCAGGGTTGAGGAGCCATGAGCGCCCATCGATTGAAGAGAAATCATCTTCCAGAGGACCCCAGCCACTGGCACTGCCACCTACCACCACCTGGAGGAAGATAATTGAAAGAGATAATTGTTTGCTCATATCTATTGGACATAGGAGGGTAAAGTGGAAAATACATTCACATGGGATCACAGTTATAGGGAGCCCATGCTTGAGTGGGAATGACACTAATGAACACTGATGAATCAATGGATTGATGGATAGATGGATGAATGGATTAATGCAAAGCAATGGGTGGTTTTTCTCTTCGCTCACTTTACCTGATCGATGACCCATGGGCTGTAAAAGTGTCCATTCTCAGAGGGCTGCCACCAACGGAGACGTGTGGAAGGAGTGCGGGCACGCAGTGGGATTTCCAAGGCAACCAGGCGAGCCTGATTACTGCTGTTGCTGAAGAGAAATTCTTGGAGGAGTCCCCACGTCAGACCTCCGTCCACAGAGAATTGTAGTAAAACAGGTTGGGAGCGAGGATCTGGAGCCACCTTACCGCAGCCCAGACGTAGGAAAAACTGAACAAACCTGCCGATAGAAGCCATTAACACATGAGATTATTACAGTCAACTGTACCACATCAATTTTGAAGGTTTATTTGTGTGAATTATATTGGGACATTGTGCAAAACTGCAATGTGTAGATGTGATACCTGGCATTGGACAGGTCCAGGTCAGTGGTGACCAACATGCGTAGGCCGTCCTCGCTGAAGAACAGGTGATTCCCGCTGGACATGATGCCACATTTCCTGGATGGTTTACCACCACTCAGCAGTCTGAAATGCTCAGCATCCACACCTCCCCCTAATGTGAACACATACATACACATACACACAAAACAATATTGCACCTAGCATTGAAACTCAAACATGATAATAAATGCATTAAATATTAACAAAAAAATAGAACAATTGTAGTCCATCATTTATTGGGCATTAAAACTGTATTTAAAAATGTATTAAGTGCTTTAAAGAATACATACAGTATGAAAACATCAGTAGAATTTAACATTGAAGCATTGCATAATATTCCACTTCAGACAAAATAGTCACTGAGTTAATGAGTTGAAGCTACTGCAACAGTGTAATGACCACATGAGTTTTCAATGAAAAACCACAGCTGGATTTCTCTGACTGATCAATACTATACAGACGTATAATACATCTACTGTGCCTCATACACATATGTGCAATGAGCAAAACACTTCCTGTGAGCTTTTTGCGTAATTTTGGTTTACCCTCAAAGTCCTCCTTGAGGAAGTCAGGGTTGGGGGTGTCGGGCACAGAGCAGTCAGGTCCAGAGTAGCCGGGGTCACACACACAGTGGGTACCACCCACACAGGCTCCATGGCCATTGCACATGTCCTGACATTGTGGACCAATGTAGACGTTGTCTAGTGCCCATGTCGGGGGAGCGGAACCAGTTGAAAAGAAACCCTGATACCAACGGAACCTCACTGAACTGTAGGGATATAAGCATATTAATATATATATATATATATATATATATATATATAATATTAAGTATTTGAACTTAATTTGAGAAACTTTCGCTGTTTTATTATCTTGTTTCTGTAAATGGTGTGTCAAGGGTTTACCCGCAGAGACGCAGCTTGCCGAATTGGATGACCTCCCTCCTCCAGCCCTGAGTTGTACCAGGTAAATAAATGCTGGCAGGGTGGAGCTCTGTGGAGCATAGTGAGGAGGGTTGTGGCCCACCGGCACACAGGGGCACCAGAAGGTGCCACGTGGCACCAAAGTCCCGTGAGAACTCAAGACGCACCGGGTGGGCCGAGGAGCTCTCAGCTGTGCAGCCTACATTAATCTGGAGAGACATATACACAACATCACATATTTGATGTATGTCTTGAATGAATAAGAATTATGATTTTTTTTTTTTTTTTAAGTGTTTGTATACCTCAAACTGGATGATAGTGTTCTCATTTACATCAATGTCCCTGGTGGTAATGGAGTGCTCTCCAAGCTCACTGGAGACAAACACCATGGCTGACTCATCCTCCTCCCTGCAACAGACATGCACAAACACAAAGTCAAGGGTAAAAACATTTTCCAAATTCTATCCCCATTGGGCTTGGAGATTAAAAACAGAATATTCAAAACAAGACATTGTCATTGGCAAGATTCAAAGTTAAGTGCTTTTTTTTTCTTACAGGCCAGTCTTCTGGTAAGGGCAGTAGAGGCCTGTGTTTCCCCCAGGAAAGAACAGCCAGTTGGACTCATTGGGGCCTTCCTCAAAGCTGTCTATAACTACCGGTGGGTTGTGTAAGGAGCTACCATCAATGATGAGATCATCTATCACCCACACCTCCTCCTTCTTACCTGAAGGACACACGAATGAGAAGATTATTACACATTCATTCTAAGAATTTGGCTTGAGGATGGCTGCGTAATTGGGAAATTGTAAATGTGATCACATTACTGTTACAAGAGAGGAGGAAAGATGAAACGAGAGAGAAATTAAGAGGAAGATGGAAAATGCGCAGTAATAATGAGTGAGATAAAAGAAGTGAGAACTTTGAAGAAACCTACATGTCAGAGAGGTGAAAAGGAAAATAATATTTAAGTAGGTTTTGATTACTGCTGCTGTCCACTCACCGCTGTTGTATGGCTGCCAAAGTCTGAAGCGGGTAGCGTTGGTCTGAGCGCTGACTGGCAACGGCAAGTGCAGAAACAGAGTATCGGTGGAAGTTGGGAAGTAAAACTCATCCAACAGCAGCCAGCTGATTCCACCGTTCACAGAGTACTGCAGCAGCACTGAGTGCGAGCGCTCTGGGACACCTAGAAAAGGCCAACCCGTGAACGATTACAAAACATTTTAATTCATGTTACACAAAAATACAGTATAACCAAACCAAACCAAACCCAACACTCAGGTATGCAATACCTTTTGTAATAAATTTGAATGAGAATTGGATGTAGAGAGTGTTTGTGCAATCCAGATCCTGTGACACTATCATACGCAGACCATCCTGCAAACAAACAAACAAACAAACAAACAAACAAACAAGGATTATCTTAATCAGTTGAATACAGTTAGTCATATTACTGTGGCGCAGTTGTATTGTTAGCACTGAATGTTTTCTGCAAGATGTTTAAGACCCGTACCCCTTTAAAAATAAGGGCAGTGCCAGATTTAAGAGGCTCTCCACTCAGAGTTCCTCTCTCTGCTCCATACACCTCAGGCCAGGTCTCCTGCTGCAGGTTCTCATTAAAATCCTCTCTCAATACAGATGGCAGAGGGGACAAGGGCACGCAATGCGTCCCTCCATAACCCTTATCACACCTGTGTTGAAAACAGAGAAAAAATAAGGGAAACTAACATATAGGCAAAAAAGGTAAAAAAAAAAAAGATTAAAATTTACCAACATACAAGCTAGTTTTACTTACACACAGCGTCCGTTGTCACACAGACCATGTCCAGAGCACATCCATGGGCAACCAGGCGCAAGTAATACGTTATCTAAAGCCCAACCTTCAGCCCCCGGGGTGAAATGTGTTTGGATCCACCGGAAACGAGTTCTGGGGGAGCTGGAAGATTCAGCAGCAAGTTATAAAGAAATAAAGATCTTCAGGTGTAAATGCCGTTTCAGCAAATATACAAATATTGTCTACTAATTTGGTGCATAAACAGTCAAAAAACGTACTTAGCAGCACTAGGCAGATACACAGTGATCCTCCTCCAGTGTTTATACTGAGTTGAGGTATAGATGGAACTCTGAGTATAACCAGCACAGCCGATAGCTGGAGGAACACACTCTGGGGTGATGAGGGACCAGTGACGACCACAGTCTGTGGAGTACTCCAACCGTACTCCGTGGGAAAATGAAGTGGACTTACTGCAGCCCATACTCAGCTCAAACTGCAGGAAGGATGAGCCTGACACCTCAAAGTCCCAGCTCTCTGCATACCTTGGCTTCTCTGCAAGCACAGTGTAAAAGCAACACTGCATTTTTTGGCATTTACTGATTTAGTAGTATCCACACCACGTTGCAATGTAAACTAGAGCTGCAATGATTAGTTGATCAACAGAAAATAATATTTATTTTTTAAGAAAAAAATACCACATTTGCTTGTGGTAGCTTCTCAAAAATGTGAGGGTTTTAGGCGTTTCTGTGTCATACATGATAGTAAACTGAAAGTCCATAATGCACATGAAAATATAGCTCTGAATATAATAGGTAGTGCTCAGGATATTTCAGTGCGTATGAAAGTGCTTTATCTGTCCACAATGGCACATGGGAGCTTTATGTTTAGATAGATGTGTTGCCAAATTGCTCTTGCTGTGCGCTCTTAATGAATGGGCCCAGTAGTAATGTAATATTTGCGAAAGTAAATCCGCTCACAGCTTGATGCTAGCATAAATAACAGGCAGGATGTTCAATCAGGATTGCTCTCATTAATAATGCAGGGCCCACGGTGCCACAGTAAATAGGTGATTCAATTTCAGCCTGTTTTATGTGCAATACTGTGTAATGTTGTTGTACAGCCATTTATGTGGTTTGTTTGAGTACGTGTGTGAATATGTCTGTGGTATACTAGATGTGACTAGGAATGTACTTGGATGTACTTTTTTTTTTTTTTTATCTTTTACCTTTTACCCCACTTTTTCGGAAAGCTAAGTCAAATGAGTAGTCCAGAAGTTCTCTATCTGCTTTTACTGGGCTGCTCAGTGCAAACACTGCAGCCGCACTGACACTGTTAGATGTTAAGTGTCTTACTCAAGGACCACTTGACAGTAAGTGCTGAGGAAGCAGCGAGTTACTCCTTTATTTTCCAAGCCAGTCTTGCGATTAATCTAACAATCCTCTAGTTATAAGCCATGTTCTCCTTGTGTATGTACTTATGAACAGTATGTGTTTGTGTGACTTACTATCAATGGCTTCAGAGTTGAAGGTAAGTGCCGTGTCCAGTGACAAACAGTCCACAGTCACCTCCCCACCCTGAATGCGGTACCAGTTGTGTCTCAGCGGTGTTGTGCCATCGAACTTGTCATGGAAACCTGTTCTGGAACTGTCGTTCATACCAATCAGGACATCATCCAGAGCCCACTGGGAGGAGTGTTTCCCTACAAGAATAGAGAGAAAGAAGTAAGAGTTTGTATTGTATTTCAATGTGTTTTTCTGTAGTATCGTACACCCTAATTATACACTAACCTTGCTGCGGCTGCCACCACCGAAATACAGTGTAGGGGGATTTGGCTGGAGGTGGCAGCTCGATGGTTACCACCTGGGGCTCCAGGAAGGAGCTGAAATCCAGCTCCCTCAGGAACTGCCACTGGACTCCATTATTGGTAGAAAACTGTACAATTACACCTATAACAATAGAAAGGGGCAGAGTGGATAATACTTTTAGACAGAGAAGAATACTTTACAGATACAAAACTTGTTCATTAAGCAGGAAATTAAAAGAAACAATAGGCTTGAACTTAACAGAAAAGAAAAAATGGTCCAGGAGCCCTGATTATTACAGACAGAGTTTTATCTGGCGGTGAACGAACAATCAGACTAAGCCTTCAGCACTGCTGCAAGCTGGGACTCCACAATCTGCTGACTGGTGAACAGAATAGAACAAACAACACTAGACTTTGAGTCTCTTTTAAAAAAAAAACTACTGACGATGAGTACCAGATCTGTACATACACAGCTTTGGCTGATAACAAGGTCGGTCAAAGACACAAAGTGAGAAGAAGAAGAAGGTGGAGAGGAAACATCAGATCAGATGTTGCGCTGCTCACTACAGACTACACTGTTAACAAACAGCCACATGAATGCAACAAGATGTCTTAATACACAATAAGTAGTATACTGGCATACTACTGATATAGTTTGATAGTTACCTTCATTGCGGGAGCGGGGCCTGGTGCAAGTGGGTCCCAAACTCTTGCTTCCAATTCGAATGTAGAATTGGACCAACCTGTATGTCAACAATAATACAACTAAATTTCACACTAAATAAGCCACAGATTTATCTGGTCTGCAGTGGTTGAAAATGAGACATTTTAGGAGTTTATTCTACTCACCGTGTGTTGGTGGTGTCTAAAGGCACTGTGCGTGCTTCTCTCCTCCCAGGGCTACTGAAGTAAAGGGCTTTGCCCTCACCAATTATGCCACAGCCCCCTCCAATTTGTCCCCCACTTAGGCTCTGCCAGAGTGGACTCAGTTTCCCCTCAAAGCCCTCAGTCAGCTCTGTGGGACTGGCTACAGATGGGACGCAACTATCCTGCTCCACTATGGGGAAAAAAGGGAATCATAGTGTATATTAAATAAAAATACAAACACGACATTTTCTTTGATTAATATTTAACTTTTTTCTTTCCCTATCCGCACTGTACCTGTGAATCCCATATCACAGAAGCAGACTCCAGAGATGCAATCTCCATGTCCCCCACAGTGGTTTGGACAGGGCTCAGAGATGTAAACGCCATCCAAGGCGAAAGGTGGGGCATCCCTGTACATGCTGCTCTCCTGGAACCAGCGGAACCTGGTTTTACTGGCGAAAGGAAAGGAAGAACAAGGAAGAGGGTATGAAAAATATACAGTAGATGTTTAAACTGGGCTATTCAACTGTTAAACAAAAATGTCCCATGTAAAAGAAAATTAAGTAATTTCTACTTCTTCTACTTAGCAGATCCAATTGCATGTCTGTTACCATAGCTACCTGGCTGCAACGTTGCGGGGCACAACCACAGTGACCCTGGTCCACTGTTCATAGTCTCCAGTGTTGTAGACAGTGGGCTCTCTAAGCTCACGGCCACTGCCCTCACAGATCCCTGCCCCTGGGGTTCCTGGGTAACAGCCCTCCCTCACCAAGGCCCAGGTACGACCCGCATCATGGGAGTACTGCAACAGGACTGGAGCAGACGCGCTGAACTCTGACTCACAACCAATGTTCAGCTGGTAGGAGAAACAACGTAAGTTGGAAAGGTAGAGTGGTGTGAGTTATGTTTCTCAAAACCGTGTGCTTCAAATTCCATCTTTCTAGTTTGTATACTTTCCCCGTGAGTACCTTAAACTGAAGTGTGTAGCCATGGCGCAGGGCCAGGTCCCTGGTGACAGCCACTCTGTCCCCATCGGAGCGTCCAAACACCATGGCGGAGGGCGTTGGGGCACAGAAGCTGTTGTTGCTTTCCCTCTCCATGCCTTCATTACCCAACATCAGCCACACACTCATCTGGTTCAGAGGGTAGTCGAATGCTGGCTTCTCGTAGAAGTTCTGCAGAGACAGAAGACAGCCGGGTTTAGTATGTATGCAGCAGCACCTGTTTCTCATAAGACAAATAGATTAAGTTCTGGAGAGATTCAAGATTTCATAGCTCTTCTATCTCAGCTTGCCTGACACTTTCCATTACAACAAAGAGAAGGAATATCTCAAGATGACACTGAAGCTGCTGGATGAGGTCAGAACATAAATCACACAATAGCAAAAACTCCTCCAGCTGTTTCCTGACCTGTGGCAGAGTAGGGTTGGCCATGGGGATGATATGCTTCTCCCTCTCAGATAAAATGATGACATCATCGATTGCCCACTGGTCATAGCCCTCCCCAGAGTGAAGAGGCTGCCACCAGCGAAACCGTGTGGAGGGCGTCTTAGAGGCCAAGGGAAGCTCATAGTGGACAAAACTGAGAGACAAAAGGGGAACTTGTTAATGGATGTTTTTCTTACAACATATACAATCATCACATAGCTAATTTTCCTATACAGTGTATGAGCCACTGTGAAAGCAGATCTTTCTCACCGAGGTTTGGTGAAGTCAGTGAAGTACATCTCAGCAATGAGGCCCCAGGTAATGCCTCCGTCATTGCTGTACTGTAGCAGTACTCCCTCCTCCCTGCTGTCTGCCTGGTTACACTCCGACCAGTCTCCGCCCACACGCAGGTAGAACTGCACAAACTCAGCCCATTCAGTGTCCAGGTCCCAGCTCACTAGCTGCCTTAATCCAGCCTGACAAGAACACATACATCCATGCACATTAAGATGAAGAAGAGTCGCTTTTTCTGTGAACAAAATGTTTGTTTGTATTTTGGGAGAACACTCTCTTTAAAGGGATAGTTTGTGTTATCTTTGTCAAATGTTTATTACTGAAATAGATATGAGATGAAAAAACAACATCCTTTAGGAAAGTAATTCTAATGATATTTTGAAGTTAGTCATTCTACCTTGCTGAAGTACAGGGACGAACCGGATGAGACCACTGCACAGCCCATGTCAGGGGGGACCACCTCTCCACCAATCACCTCCTGCCATGTGGCCAGGAGTGCATCCTGGGACTCAAAGTCAGAGAGTACGCTAGAGGAGAGGGGGGAGGAGGGCTGGCAGTCTGTTCCAGTGAAGCCATCATCACATCTACAAGAGAAGACAGCTCATCATTATCACACTACAATTTATAGCCAGTTTATGACCAGAAGTTTCATTTGTGCATGTCTGTCTATGCGTGATGAAAGACCTGCAGTGTCCATGGTCACACCATCCATGTCCATGACACATGTTAGGACACTGCTGGCCAATGTAGATGTCATCCAGGGCCCACTCATCCTGCTCTCCGTAGTAGTTCTGGATCCAACGGAACCGTGTGGCACTGGACCTGAACACAGAACAGACACCGATTAACTCATTTGAATTTAATCTGGATTTACACTGTCTAGACCTACTGTATATGGGGACATATTGAAGAAAAGAAATAACTGACTGCTCAGTTATAATTATTGATAAAACTAATTTAAGGTAAAATTACATAACATGGTTGTAAAACTCAACAGACGGACAGTGCCTGCCGACATTTCAACCACATTGTGGTGTTGTATTCTAATCCACTTCTCTCCTGGGTTAGAGATTTGTGGATTTAGTGTTCAGGCAGGTACAGATTAACCTTATCACATGTATGTTTTCCTCTGTGTGTGTGTGTGTGTGCAGTGAAATGAATGTCAGAAAGGGCAATACCATCATCACAACATCTCAGAGATGTCATATGTGCTGTGTGTGTGTGTGTGTGTGTGTGTACATGAATGATTTTCCAGGCTTGCTGTTTGCAGCATGTGTAGCAATGACAAATAGCATTGGAAGCATAGATAGTCAGGTATATTGGGGGTTATACAGCTGTGAGGTTTCTTTGTCCACTGCTTCGGTGACCCATATCAACTTGTACCACGTCCTGATCATACCGACCATGACTGTTTATTATTATTTACTGCCATGACCCTGTGACCTTTCATCACACACTGCAGGAGATTAGACCACCTTTATTTATTTATTTATCAGGAGGTGGAGGTCACAGTGCTCAGTGTGGAAGGTTTATGTGATTATTTGAGTTGATACATGTGCAAGCTATGGCTGTAATGGTACATGTAATCCTTACAAATTATTCAGTACAGGATGATTGGTTCAGTATGTGACTTGGTTACAAACTAAAAAGTTACAGTCTTGTTCACCTCATACAATGCAATTACAATCTATATTACTACAAATTTAAATGCAGAACACAAGGCAGAGCTGAATAAGCCTCCGATTTTATTTTGATTTACTTTTTGGTATAATTATCTTATTGCAGATAATTATAGCAACACTAGGTACCTGACAATGATTAGTGAACCAGACAGACAGTGTGTGCACCTAATTTGTGATATAATCTCCTGAGTGTGTCAGACTGAGGCATAAACACACCTATCTATAACTCGTTTATGGCTGCGGTTACGTCACTGTTTGTGGAGAACACAAAGTGCTGGTAGTTGTCCTTTCATTTGGGTAGTTTCACAATTATGTTTAAGCAAGATTATTTACAAGACGTAAATGCTCTATGAGGCATCTATTGGTATTTACATTTTTAGAAATTAGGTGAAAGACATCTTTTGTTTTGACATCTGCACCGAAACACAAATCAACTATTGTAAATGGATATCTGTGGATATTTCCTTGTTAGCGTGCATTAAACCATGGTCTGCTTTGTTATTGATGTTGTGTAATGTGTTTCTTTCTCTGTCTATTTTTGAGCAGAGATGTGTTATAGTTGTATTTATTGTATGTTACATTTGTCAGTATCTCCTGTACATTGGGGTTTTTAACTGTTTCACTTTGTGATTCTTTTTTTTTCCCGTTTCAAATGTACAGATGTGCATTACCATGTTTTCTGAGGCAGAGACAGAGTGATGCGTCTCCAGTCTTTGAACTCTGATGGATGGTAGACACTGGGAGCTGTAAACTCAGAGCAGCTTGGCATGCCAGGCAGACAAGCCTAGATAAAGCAAAAGAGGGGTTTATGATACACTGGTATATGTATTTTGGGGATAAAGCATTGCTTAATGTTTGTTATTTCATCCATAAAACAAGCTATTTCATAAATTATTGTGGACTTTGTTTTGTAGCAAATTCCTCAAAACCAACATTATGTACTTCAGACAAACCGTGAGGATTCATCAGCCCAAATATTAAAGGTTTACCGTATCTCTGACCTTGAACACTGGATGGCAAGCAAGAATTATCAATACGGGACATTCAGGGACTTACAGTCTGCACTTGCCAGGTGAATGCATTTTCATGCACATGAGAGAATTAGAGAAAATTCACTGATGGAAGACTCATTACGTCCTATTCAATTCCAAAGGCAATAAAAATCTTGGCAGATACTTGCAGTGCTTAATGAATATTCATGAGCCAGTTGTGATCACAGAGAATCTTTGAATCATGGGAAGATAATCTGCTTGCTGATTCAAGTATTGCGATGCATTTGCTAAAAGTAGGATGATAAAAAAGTAATTGCGATAATTTCTCATCTGAAACAAAATGCCACATTTAAAGACTCATTATTTACACATTACTACTGAGGCTGTAATGGGTAAATTAATATTCATGATCATAAATAAATAATATATTCACCCGTTTCTCTCCAGGATGACTTTTATAAGTTTTTCCTAAGTCATAAACATCACTTAACATGTGGAAACAAGGCTAAATATGTTTCATGCCTCTTACCTCTTTGACCAGATGCCAGGTGAGGCCGTGATTGGTGGAGAACTCCAGACGGACCTGTGTGTCAATGTGAGGGGAAGGTTCACGGCCACAACCCATGACCAGTGAGAACTGCAGACTGTAGGAGGCTCCGATCTGCATCGATTGGGTTTCCACATAACGAATACTGGAGCCCGGGCTGGGCTCTCCAGAGAAACTGGAGTACAACATGAAGGAAGAGGGGATGTCATAAGTCAGATGCTGCAGCACATGATCTTACAGCTACTATTTGTATTATTTTTAATCATAAATTAAGTTTTTAATTGTTGTATAGGTGTATGTGAGAAATAATCTCAGTGTAAACCAGAGTCTATGTATTGTTTTCAGGTTATTTAGCTCCCCAGGGAATTGTTATATTGGGCCTGTTTTCTGGCACATCACTTATGGTTAGCCTTTTGTTTAATTGATCATTGTTTTTTTTTATTTAATAGCTAGGTGGGTTCTAAAGCAACACTAATGCCCTCTTGGGGTGTGTATTAGTGTTACTACTGTTGTGCCACTGTTAATATGTTGTCTGCTGTGACCTGTCTGACTTGAGTCTATTTCTTATTTATCACTGTGTATGGACGACCAAACTAGTTAAAGTTTTCCCCCTGGGGTTTACTCAAGTTGTAATCTAATCATTCAAATACCATCACTCCATAATGACCAATACATTATCTGCACTAGAGCATTAGGTCTCCTACCTGAGGGTCCAGTCATGCTGGCAATATGGCTGGACATGGCCAAGATAAAAACCCAGACTCTGGGTGACGTCCAGCACATTGCTGAAATCCAGACTTATAGTGTTGAACAGCACAGAGGTCATGCTGATTTCATCCAGGGCCCACACATCATGACTGCGGCCTGAGTGGTACGGCTGCCACCAGCGGAACTGCACGCCAAACTTACGAGCACCGGACGGTAGCTCCACCGACACGATCCTGTGTAGAAGAAAAAACAGTTAAAATGAACTTCATTGATGCATGATGGAAAGTTTGCTTGAAGTAAGCAGAGCATGTCACCATAGTCACAACTAACGTAAAATGTAAGAATAGTGAAATGTAGTTAGGAATAGTCTCCATAATGCCAAACATCATCTGGAATGAATCACACAGGCTAACTGAACTGTGACTCAGACTCTGACTGGGATCTAAACCCCACAGTCTGTTAGTATATAATGTACCGTATACATGGATGATCTTAAATAGATTTTTATATAGTGCAGATGGTCTATATCACCAAGATATACTATATCATTTTTATTTCATATAGCCCACTGTGCTAGCCAAAAATACATTTTATATCTTTATAAATACTGATTTGTGCATCATTTTATTTTTGCACAGACATGATGCAGTAACCTGCACTTTCTCCTTTACTCTAGATAATTGTGTAGACTATGTCCCTGACTCACTGGCCCCAGTTGACCTTCCTAGTGCTGCTGATGAGCTCAGAGACCAGGCCTGCGCAGTTGAACTCCAGTCCACTTTGTCTTCATTACACACATAGATGGCACTAACTGACTCAGTGGGTCCTAGTGGTTCACACCTCCAGCACACAATTAGTGGTGCAAATGTGTGTGTTAATGCAGTCTAAGTGTCCCTGTGGAATCATATTATCATAAGCACGCGCGCACACACACACCTTGGCTCATGGAAGCCTTGGTAAGCATAGTGTTGCAGTAAGGTCCAGGTGATGCCGTTGTCTGAGGAGTAATGCAGCAGGACGCCCTCTCCTGGCTGGTCTGGGGCAGGACATGAGCTCAGGGTGCTACGGCTGCCAAGCCGAAGGGTAAACTGTAGGTACCTGGAGAGAATGAAAAAAAATTGAAAGCAAGAAAGAGTACAGTCAGTTGGAGAGAGAAGGAAGCAGTGCTAGGTCAAAGTATGCACAGAAATAGTGAAACGGGTTGATAAATGAGAAGAAGGATAAGTAAGGTGACCAAGGAAGGGAGAGGTGAAAGAGAAAGGCATAAGAGGGTAGATAAACAGTTATGCAGAGCAGATAGGTGGGAGAGAGGTGGCAGAATGATGGATGAGATGATTAAATGAATGAGGACAAAATTAGATGAGAGGAGGTGGATGCAAAAAAAAAAAAAAAGAGTAAGAGAGAGTGTGAATGAAAGTCATAGTGGGTTCATAGTGGATCTGTTTACTGTACTGTATATAATATGTAGAATGACTTTCTGTCTTGTTATGGGCTCATCTGTTTAGTAGCACACATATTATATATATATATATATATATATATATATATATATATATATATATATATATATATATATATATATATATATATATATATATATATATATATATATATATATATATATATATATATAATATCTCATGTCTCAGGCAACCCCCCCACCCCCAGCTCTCTCCGTCCTTGGCTGAGCCGTGTTTTCATTAGTGGTGCAGTTCCCCCTTTCAGGCAGCTGTTCACTCAATCAGCCAGGAAACTGGCATTAAATATGGCCATCAGGTGGCACACTGAGAGCTGCAACAGGCATAATCAATCTAACACAGATGCCATATCTAACTTCCCTCGTTCCCTCTCTATCTTTCTCTCTCACATTTTTATCATCTCCTTTCATCTCTTCTCTCATCTGCAGTCCACCCCATGATTACAATCCATCTCCCAGCACAGAACACAGAGTATGAGGGAAAGAGGGATTGTCAAAAGAGGAGAGTAGATAGCTGACTGACTGGAACATTTGCAGCATCAATCAGAAGTAAAGACACCTGAAGAAGATGAGCCGAAGCCTAACACAGAAATCTACAGACTGCAAAATCAGCAGAACTGCTTGCAAGCTGAACTTGTGCATGTATAGGAAAACTGTTGACTGATGCTATAAATATTTATAGAACATAAATGTGCATGTGTGTCATATATGAAACAAGTTTAATTTTACTTCTAAGTACTAGAATGCAAGTAGAATACTTGTGTTGATATCCATTCATCATCCTGAAATTTCCTTTACAACTAAAGTATCTGATTCTGTTCTTTATCAGTTTTGACATTACCTGGCCTGGGAACTGTCCAGCGGAGCTGTTACCAAGTGTCTCCTGCTATCCCTGTTGAAGACCAACGCCTTGCCACTGGCCAGCACCCCACAGCCGAAACTGACCTCAGCCCCACGGAGTGAGGAGAAGCTGTGGTAGGAGGAGAGGCGTGGACTTGAAAAACCCTCTGACAGGAAAGCTGGGAATGTTTGGGAGGCAAGCTCACAGGCTGGACCACTGAAGCCTGGGTCACATCTGTAAAATGGAGAGGTGAGGAGAGACATTAGAAAAGAGTGAAAGATATAAGTAATAAAAATCCATTAATAAATCATAACCATAATACAATTTGATTAATGTTGTATGGAGATTGGCGCTGTGAGGCATTAGGTGGATAATGAACAGACTCATTTTGAAGTAGAGACTTGGGATTTATTTGGTTTAATAAAAGCAGGTCCTTACTTGCAGCCTGTGCGAGAACAATGTCCTCTCCCAGAGCAGAAACGAAGACAGGCTGGACCAACATACACTGAAAAAAGACACACGCATGAACATTAGTATTAATAAAAAGTTTATTTTATATTTTCCTCTTAGAAAATACCACAAAAATATTGTAGGTTGGAACCTGAAAATTTTGATTTTAGAAATATATCTGGTGGTTTCATCAGGACAAGGGAAACGATGGCTTTGCATGAGTGTACTATATGACCAGTATTTATAGTTCTCACCATTGTCTATGGCCCACATGTTGTTCGCTCCAGTGCCAGACTGTTTCCAGCGGAACCGTGTGGTCTCTGTCAGGGCAGCGTTGGGCAGAGGGATAGAGATTCTCGTCCATCTGGAGAGACACAACGCAGTTTGTTAATTTAAACTTAAAGTACTATCATAGCGATTGATATATACAGTCACACATACAGTATATAGACATGCAGAGACATTCCTACCCGCTGTAGTTGTCAGAGGAGTAGATGGTGCTGTGAGGTAGGTGGGGTCCTGCACAGAGCTCTGGCAGACACTCAGTGTGGAGCAGAGACCAGGAACGGCCGTGGTTGGTGGAAAACTCCAGACTGACGCTAATGAAAAAAGAACAACCAACATCTTATCTGAACATCTGAGCAGCATAATTTGATTTTCAAATACAAGTGGTGTAAAGTCACTGAACGTCGGTGAAAAAAAAGTGTAAATGAGACCCTTTACCCCCTCTGCTCGAGTTATTAAAACTGGTCTTTGCAAAGTCATGCAGAAATAATGTTACATAAACATTTCCTTGAATTCATATTTTCTATTATTAGAAGCTGAGTGAGTTTAGCTTCCTAGGTGCTCTATATAAACATTATAGCGTTGTGCCCTTAAGCTTAGATTGGCCAATTCTTGTGTGCACCAGTTACCATTCTCATAGCAAAACAGCAGTGTGGGGGTCCCTTTGTTCCAGCCTTATGTTATGAATTTGACACAAAAAAAGTGACCATATTTCACATGAAAGCACTGTCTAACCTAGTTTTAAAATGTGTCACACCTGTTGGCAGGCTGGTAGGAGCCACAGCCTAGATTGATGGAAAACTGTGCAACATGTGTGTGGGTGCCAGGCAGCACAGGGAGCAGCTGCATGAAGTCCACGGCCCATACGTGACGGTTGGCACCCCCATGTGACTGCTGCTCCAGGCAGAACTGGGTGACTGGTGATTGTAGCTCAGTGGGCAGTGCCACAGACACCACTGCAGAAGTCTGCGAGAGGAAAGATGGAGATGAAAATATTGATTCTTCAAAATAATGAATTCTAGTCATCAGAACGACGCTCTGGTCTTGTGGTCTATGTAGTAAAAACACATGATGCCATCTCTGTCCCGTGATAGGATAGGTAGACAAGCACTTGAAAAATGCTGTGATGATATTATTGGAAAAAAAAAATACTGATATGCAATAAAGTATGAACTAAATATAGTTTAATAAATAATTGGGTTCTGGGAGAGAGTATTTTTTTGTGTACATGGACATGCTGCTGTATCTCACCCTGTATGAAGAGTATGGAAGAGTGTCGAGTACAACTCGCTCCCTCCTGCCTTCAGACCTTCCAAACAGAACCACATCGTTCTCGTGGGACTCTCCGGGATCACAGTCACCACCACCTGCACAAAAACACACTTCTCATTACTATGTAATAGACACAAATATTATCAAAAGCACCAAAGAAAAGCAAACGACAAGTTAATGTACTGTACACAGCAATGTTTTACATAAAACTACTGCTGCTTAGTTTTGCTAAATAAGTATGATGGATGGAGGATGTCCATACCCATGGTAAAGTAGAAGCGGAGGTTTCCATAAGATGTGGTGTCGAGGTAGGGCGTGCACACTCTCCTCCGGCCCTCCTTCTCAAACACTAGTGCTGAGCCCGACTCAATCTCTCCACATTGTGTCCCATAGACAGCTCCTTCTATGTCCCAGCTGAAAAAAAAAAGAATCACAGAAAGTTAAGAACTCCATCATCAAAACAAAAATGTATTTTAATTAAAAAATTATAAATAAAAAAAAAGCATTATCTGAAATTGATCAGGCAGCATTTCAACATTCATAACTTTAAAACATCCTATTCAAGGATTCACATTTTAAAATTCATCTAGCTCATAATTTATAAATCAAAAATGACCTATGTTTGTAAGTTTGAAGCAGCATGTCACATTAGCTAAATATTAACCCCAAATCAGAACTTCACTGACGTAATAGCATACAGGCACAGAGATTAATAGTACAATCACTTATGTTTATAGATTGCCTCTTTTGCACAGCATCTCCCTCTGGTGTATTACTGAAGTCAGGAAACAGTTACCATAATTTATACCTTGCTGGTAAACAAACACACAATGCCAAGAATACGGCATAAATCACCTGGAAGAGGACGTACACACACACACACACACACACACATGCATGCAGAGACATATTTCTGCGCAGTGGAGAGAGGATCCTCATTAGTGCTGACAGAAGTTAACTCAGTGTGTCAGCCCACTCCTGTGTTTCTCTACCCCTCCCTCGTTCCCCTTCTCTCCCCTTCTCTTTCCCCTTATAATTTCTGTCATGCAAGTGTGTAGGCTGGTGTTTCTGTCACAGGCAGTGTTGGCTTAAATGACACTTAGTGAAGTGTACTATTACCACAAAAAAATCACCCTGCCTACGTCAACATGTGTCATCCCATGACACCTGATGGGTGCGATCTAACATGTGGTGCAGCATGTTGGTTAGCTGCAGGAAGGTGTGAGGGTGCAGGGCAGCCGTAGAAACATACTGCTCCTTCAGGTCCTTCTCATTAATGGAAAGCTGTACTGACAGACCTGACCATGAAGCCTGTTAATTACTCCCTGGCAGTAGCATTATCTATCATCTCTCCCCTTTTATCTCTCTACCTCTTGTAATGCTTCTGACAGCGTTTCCTTGCTTTCTGCTGTCCAGTGTGGGTGTGTTTGTGTATATGTGTGTGTGTGTGTGTATGTGTCTCACTCTGAACAGATGGATTGCTGTATTCGTAGCAGTCAGAGGCATGGCATTCACCTACTTCAGCTACCGCGCTTGACTTGAACTTGTGCAACACACAGCATGTTGCATCACTTGACATATGACAAGTGACAGGTGTCAAAGCAAGTGCATGAATACACACACACAGAGCAACACCAGAGCACTGATATTGTATATCATAGATATAATCTCTTTCTTAACTCTTTCTTTTCCAGCTAATATGTAGCCTTTTGCTATGACCAACTTTGCCGCCCTGACTGATCCTGCAGTCATCACAAATGTTATCACGGGTTATTACAGTGTAAGATTCTTATTTTGAAAATCATTTTCTCCTTTATTTGACAAGAAACAAGCAAGAGAGAGGGTTATGACATGGCAACAAAGGCCCCTGTAATTATATGGTATGCACCCTAACCATTCGCCTACTGCTCTATAATATATTTTGGATTCTTAGCATGCAAAAGACCATTGCCTCAAGCCTGGCAGTAAAATTCTGTTTTCCTTGTGCAGGCTCAAGATAAAGAGAGATCAAGCTTTTGCTATTTTAGTTTCATCGCTGTGAAACTACCCCTCAGTATCAGAGTCAATGCCACATTTTAAAAGGCTTATAAAAAAAAGCTGTAAATCTACATAGATGACATCTTAATACTGTAGTACTCCTCTCCCTGCAATTGTTTCATTGTGTTTTTACGTCCACTTGTAAGGCACTCTGTTACTTGAGATATATGTAGATAAAACAATTCAATACGGTGGGAGATTAAATGAGACCATAATCTTGACTTACTTCGAGGGTGGGCTCTCAAAGTCCTCTTCCCAGTAGCTTCTTCCCTCCTCCCGGTGCAGGTCAATGTCCCTAGTGGAGGCAAAGCTCTGGCCTCCCTCGCCACCGTGGAAATACAGGGCATTGCCCTCGGACTGACAGGCATGCTGACCAAAAAGTAAACAGGTGTAAATTCATGCAATCAGTAACACTTTTGAAATGCTCTCCATCTGCTCAAAAGGTAAAAGCACAACATGATTTATTCTGCTTTATCATGCATTAGAGCCCACCATTTGTGTTGTACGGAGTCCATGTAAATGTCTGTTGGTTTATTAGTGTACCTTGACAGTAGCTCCAGGGAAGAAGAGCCAGTTAGCAGTGTCTGGAGGGTCCATGTTATCCTCCATGAGGGGAGCTCTGTGGGCAGCATTGATCAGCAGGATATTGTCCAGCCCCCAGCAGGACTCATAGCCCTCGGGGCCTTGGGGAGCCTCCTGAGACCAGCGGAGGCGAACGCTGTCAGCCCTGGAGAGCAGTGGCATGGGAAGCAGGTGGACCACGGTGCTGCTGTTGGTAGGCGCTCTGGAAGAGAACATACAAAACGATGATTGTGGTTAATATGCGTAGTGGCTGTATTCATGTAACTGCCCTTACGCTGCATTCCCTATATGATAGTAGGTTTAAGAATTAGTAGAAGTGATATAATAGCTGATTGATTACAATAAATGTATATTACAAGAAATCGTCATTAGATTTTTTCCTTGGTTTGAGAGCTGACAAAACATAGAGACAGGGATAGAGGGATGAAAAAGAAGGGGAATCACAGAAACACAAACAGGAAAGGAATGACAAATTGAGAGGGGGAGGTGTGAACAAGGGAAAAAAGAGGGTGAGTGTTCATAACAGATGGAAGGGCTGTGGGATGAATGAGGATGAAGGATGAAGAGGAGACGGAGAGAAACCTGATCTTCTCCAGTGTGATCCAGTCATCAGAGGTGTTGGCGTTACCACTTAGGCGGTATGACACAGTGATGCTGGGGTCTGAGTAACTGAACCGACAGGAACCTGAGCCTGGGGAATATAAACACATACAGAGGACAAACATATGACAGTTAAACACAATCCTGTTGAGGGAACAGCTACATTAAAGAAAGTGTAATGTAGTTTTCAATTCTCAATTGAATTTCTTCACTTCTTGCCCTGAGGGGCCAGCCAGGCATAGCAAGGAGGCGTCTTTTGACTTACTGCTCCCATATTCCCCCCTTTAGCCAAGTGGAAAATGATCTAAATGGAGTCATGGTGGAAGAAAAGATATCAGCAGCTTAACAGGACTGAGAAATGTCATGAAGCTGCCAGGAGGGGTAGAGTAGGGACTGACAAGAGAAGAAATACTGATGTATGACCAAGACTCTAAGACCAACTACAGCTAGCATTAGAGCATATGTGTGTATGTGCATGCCCATTTTATTGTCTATTTGTGTGTAATCCAACTTGGTGTGCCTCTAAAGAGTTTGTCTGGGTGCCATGGGAATTGATGGGGTCAAAGGTTGCTAATGGAGGAAGCAGGCTAACCTCTATTGTACTAACCCCCCACCTTTAATCCTCCCTTCCCTGATCCTTCACCACCTGAGAGTGTGCAGCCAGTCTTGGCAATGTTCTGCTACTCCATCCCTACTGAATGCAACCATGCATTAACCTGCCACAACTTTACTGCTCTACTGAACTGCTCCATACACAACACTACTTTAACACAAACTCATATTAATGAACCAGACCGAACAAGAAAGGGGAAAAGAGAGAGAGACAGAGAAATACTGCAAGTCAGCGAGAGGTGTGTGTGTGTGTGTGCGGGGGCTGAGGGGGTTACAATATGTACTCCTATTTCCTCCCAGTTGCGCTCCCATGAGAACTGGCGGATGCATGTAATGGACATGAAAAATACAACACCTCTAAAAACTCTGTCATGGCCCTCTTGGTGTCTTTCCAGAATACTGTAAAAGATTCATTATTGTGATAGGAGAGGCGGAGAGAGTGAAAGAGAGAAAGAAAGACAGAAATGTACTGTATACCAGCTGGCTTACAGACATCTAATGAGCCAATACACGTCTGTTTTCTGAAGATAGACAAGAGGTACTATTTTCCTGGCTGGCTAGGACTGTTGCACGTGGGTTCTGCAATATTTAAACAAGGTTAGAAAGCTCTCACACATAAGCTTGTCATACAAGATGTGTCTTAATGTAGGTATTGTTTTCAGTGTGTGTGTGAAGATTCAATACTCACCCAGGGCAAACTGGAGGACAGAAGCTGTGCTGGTGTTGAGAGGTACGGTGGTCTGGGGTAGACAGAGACAGGGCAGTTTAGGACATCACATGTAAATAATCAAATTTTGTTTAAGTTTCAAATTGCATCCCCCGATAACAGTTCATAACAGTATCAAAGAAGGATTGTTTTACTGATGTCTTCTGGTTGAAAGTTTCAGGTCTGTTGCACATGTAAATACATCTAACAGTGATGCCAAAGTAACTGCACCTTTGCAGTATATGTGCATAGCTGAATTCCTACATCACCATAGCAGCGTGATAACTTCAACCACTAGACGTGAGTTCAACAATGTTTCTATCTGTGTGTGCATGGATATGATGTGTTCTCTTTGTTGGAGTTGTGACTATCTTAAATGTTTCTGTGTTTCTGGATGTGCACGCTTATTGCGCTTGACAGAAAAGCTGCCAGGCAGCCACATCAAACATTTGGAGCAGTGACAGACAAAGCAAATGCTTATCAGAAAAGTAAATACAATCATGAGGCACTAAACACATTTGCTGCTGACTGGCTTTCATCTCTTACAACAGAGTGAGCAGTTTGAAATCAACTTTAGTCTGCATACTGTGTGTGTGTGACTCAATGTATCCATTACAGTCGGGCAGTCTCCCTATATTACTGTACTTTACTTTAAAATCATTATCTCTCAGTCCTCTTTTATTTTCATTTATAAATGTAACAGTTAGCATGCTGTTGATGTTCACATGTGAGGTTTAACTGTGGTTACAGCTATTATGCTGTCATTTACTCTAGCTGTGGTTGTGGTTACAGAGCGGTTGGTTTGGATGTATGGTCAATGGGCCGTGAAAATGTACAGCAGTTATAGTGTGGTCAAACATGGCGGTTACCAGTTCTCGCTCTCCAAAGGGCTCACAGAAAGTAACCGCTCTGCCGTGCATCAGTGCACCACACTGCTCTCCCACCTCACAGTTACTGCACTCAGACCTGAGGAGAGGAGAGGAGAGGAGAGGAGAGGAGACATCATGAGAGAGAGCACTGAAGATGTGGACAGTATTTGCACCACAAGTGTTTCACCTACCAGATGCTGGGGTCCAGCTCTCCTTGCAGGTTGGAGTCAAAGTCGTCACGCAGCACAGCATGTTTACCATGGACCTCCACTACACACAGACACAGACACACACCATTGTTTAGGATACCTGGTCCATCCATGTTGTTAACTGATTATAAGATTAGAAACAACATCATGAAATGCAGACTCACCAAGACTAGGTCTCAGTGGGGATTCAGTTGGAGCTGAAACAAACAGACAAGAACAGAGTAAATATCACGAGTAGAGCATTGACAAAATCATGAACGAACATGTTTAGTCTGTGTCAAACAGTAAGCAAGAATTTAGAAACCCATTCATCCTCAGCAGGTTGAAACAGACACATAAGGATTAATGCAAATACTGTTTGGCTTGAGCATTAAGGCTGCTTGTCACGGCTGATGTGGCTATTAAAAATTATGATCATTCTTACAAAGGATTAAGAGCTGAAATGCATCCATAAACTTTAATGTAAATATGTTGACAAAAGTAAATGCACAGACTACACAGCCTTTTCAAATGTGTAAAAGGTATTTCACTGTGAATGACATTCTTAAGTTTGTATTAGGCAGTAACTGCAGGGACATGAGCCCATTAGTAAATCATCTGTGAGGGAAACAAACTTTCTCTGTTTCCTGGCAGGCCACGACTGCAGCCTCCTGGCTGCTGATGTTAATTCCTCTCAGTAATGAAAGGCCGGGTGGCCATAATTAACAGTTCAATGCCAATTAACCGCCATCCTCCCCAGAGGCGCCTGTGTGCTGTAATCTGCGGCCCCTGTCTAGCTTACACACTCAACCATGATTTTCTCCCAGAGGATACACAGCTCTGAGGGGAGGGTGGTGTTAAGACTTAATGAATGAAACATGGGTATTTTAACTCAATCACTGAGAATACTTTGTAGAATAAAGTCGGCATCTATGTTTCAGCAAAAATGCTTTTAAGATTTGAACCGGAAAAAAAAAATCCCCTGCAGTATACTTCAGATTCAGACACTGAGAACATTAAGTAAAATGCAGTTTCTTACTTGTTCTATATTGATATGCCAAATTTAAATGTTTTTTTTTAATGTGCATACATGTATATTTGTTGGGGGGCAATGGTTGCTTTCATTCAATAGCAACAGTATAGAAATTACAGGAAACACGGGGAGAGAAAGGGAGATTTGATATGACATGTCACAAAGGCCTGCAGCTGGACTTGACCTGTTTTATGGTGTGCAATTTAAACAATAGGATACTGGGCCACGCCCATGTTTGGGAATTTATGTTTAACCTCGTTTCTTGATCAGTCACTGCTGAGTGGTACAGTAGTTTTTGACCTCAGTGAACATGTCACCCTTCAATCCCTTTGAGCCTCTTTACTCTACTCCGGTAGGTGGGGTGTTTTAAAGCAGTCTTATTCCAGACAGAAGAGAAGGATAATCTGCCACTTTATTCTCCATCCAGGATGAGCCAGCCCACCTGATAAGACACACTAAGATAACACAGTGACTCATTCCAAAGTTTAACTCTGTTACTTAAGACTCTTGTAAACCTTACAGCAGCTCTAAAATGTCCTCAGAGAGACCACCTACGACCCCATTAATAAATAACAGAACCTGAATCAAGAAAGTAGGAATTACCAAAAAGGAAAGGTTCTTACTATCGTAAAGGCACTGCAAATGTCTTTATTTTCAGCTCAAGCTTTACTTTGATTAACTGCCCTCATTTCTCCCCATTGGATCCAAATGTTGGGCTCTTAAAAATGGATTTACTCTTCACAGAGTGGTGGTAAAGTTTCATGCTGACTATAGAAGCTGGAGTCTTGTCCTGTCAGACAGAGCTGGGCGGTTCAGCGGCTGTGACTGTTGCTGCTGCTCTGGTGGGCCCTGACGTTCAGCCCCATGGCTGGAGCTCGGGCTCCACGATGAAGCCCATTAAAAGCAGATCAAAGGCTTCTTCCTCCCTCTCTCGCCAACTCTCGCTCCGTCACCCCCACCCACCCTAATCCTACAATGTCTGCTGATTCAAAGCATGTTTAGAGAAACTACCAATTCCCAGATTTGAGGATGTTTTGTGTGCCTTATTAAGATTCTTATTGAATTGCAATAAAAATGGAATAGTTTAAACGAGCATGTATTCATCTTATATATATTCAACCTGAAAAGAACATGTACTAAAACTCGATTTCTGGTAATCCACCCTTTCAAACACACACAGTAATAAATGCTTGGTGGATATTCTGCTCTTGACAGTCTTTATCCGTTTCTCTCTTTTTGGTCTTTCTAGTGAGGCCATTTGGCTGGAGAAAGGCCCAGAAGATTTGTCTTTTTTTGGGAGGGAGGGAGGGAGGGAGGAGGGGTGTTGGGGTGGATAATCCCTTCAATCTTCCAAAAGGCCTCATTTACAGTTTTCTTTCTCCATGCTTCATCACGCTCTCCTGCTGTCTCTCTCACTTTCCTTGTATCACATCTCTGCCCACCCCTCCATCCACACCCATACTGTCTCTGCCTAACCCTCTGCGCATTGGGAGCAGACAGTGACGCTCATTTCACTTGGATTAATCCCCTCTCACTTTCTTAAAGACTTCAATTACTGCCTCCTCTATTAGCGGCTCATCTCTGCTAATGCCTGTATCTCCCTGGCCAGGGCTTATACTCGCACACATGCAGAGGGACACACACAAATTCACATATGCACACATAATCACACAGACACACACACACACACACACACACACACACAGACAGTTTAGCTTTCCACAGCTGACCCAACCCTTGCTGGTATTTTTCTGCTATTCACAAGCACACGTATAAACAGGAGCAACAAAAAAGAGGGGCTTCTCAAAGAACTACACCGGGACTAAAGTCGGATGGGTGCTGATGAGCAGGGTTGGGGTGATACGAGGGGGAACTAAATAGCATAAGCTTTGGCAGACTCAGACATCCTAGCACAAAGAGAGCAGGGCACAAGTCATGTTAAATCTTCTCCCCCTCTTCCAGCTCTAATCTTCTCCCTCTCCTCCTTTTCTCCCCACTCTAAAAAACTGCACCCACTCTTTCAATCTCCCTTGTTTTCTCTCTCTCTCGTTTGCTCTTTTGCCTTCGTCTGACTCACATCCTTGACGACGTTTGAAGTCGAGTTGCTATAACTGGCGGTTGCAATTACTGACTCACCAGGACGCAGGAAGTTTGTTGTTTTTCTTTCTACGATGAATGAAAAGAGACGGTTCTCCAAGGTCAGATTGCAGCCACTTCATTCCACTTAGCAGAAATCAGGGCCTTTGTGTTGGCTTCAATTGGTATCATTACAATAATCATAGGTGAGTGGAGAGTAGGCCAGCAAAGAATTAAGACTTGCTACTATTTTCCAATTTCCGTGTTACCTTTTCTTGCTGTGTGTTTAGGTACAGGTGGAATCCAAGGTAAAGATGAGACATTTTCTTCATAATAGTGAAAATATAAACATTGGCCTATTCTGCATGCAATGTTAGGTTGTCTGTATTCATCAACATTTCTTGGCTGTCACTGTGCTAGAATGGGGCGCAAAGTATATTTTTACACATCAATGTCACTCCTCGCTTGCATATGTAAAGTATTTTTAAGGTAATTCCAACAAAAATGAGACCAAACAGTAAAAGACGAAAAGTTCAATTGGTAGAAGAAGAAAAAAATAATACTGAGGAGAAAGAAAGGAAAAACAAGAAATAGAGGAGATAGTCAAGATACTAGACGGGTGAAGTCTCAAGGTTTCTTTCTGGTGAGAGATGAGAAATGGCAAGCGAGCCGGCGTTCAGCCAGGCATGCAGGCTTTCTGGCAGACTGGGTGGGTGGCGAGGGGTGGGAGGCCACCCGTCCCCTCCTCTGTTGCGCTGTGATCAGATGTCCCTCGGGGAGCAGTGGCCTATTTGAGTTATATGTCCCTTTAATAATCCATCTGGGGTGCAGTGCACTCAGCCAGGCCCATAAAGACCTTATTTATTTCCTCGCTGGAAATGAGAGGACCTGACAATGCTGGGCAGAAAGTAGGACCTGCTGGCCCTGCTGTCAGGAGATAGAGCTGATGGACGGCCTGCAGCTCCGTTCAACACCCACAACCACTCCACTCTTTAGTGCAGAGCAGCCTTCCCTGGCCCACCTCACCCATGCTCATTTAAATGGGCTTAATAAGTCTTTTAGTGGTCGCTGAGTGGTGAGGAAATGTACTTCTGTTTCATCCTCTTGCCTGTCTGTTCTTATACTTAAACTGTAGCAGTAATTTGCATTTTGCTGTGTCATGGTTTAAAGCATCTCTAGGAGCCCGTCCAAACAATTTGGCGACGTGCTGATTGGTGACATGAACCACGCCGTTGAACTGACGCATATTTCATCTAGTTCCAACAGTATTTGTCAGATTCCCATTCGTTTCATCTTCTGAATCCACAACTAACAACAAAATACGGACATTTCTCTGTGCTGGCTGTTAGGGTACGGTAATGAGAGCATACTGGGTGTGGATTAAAGCAAAATGGAAAAGAGGTTTGAGGAATGAACTGGAGGTAGAACGAAGGGAAGGAGTAAACAAGAGTAAACAAGAGTGCTGGCGCAGCAGATGGGATCTGTGAGAGAACAGGGGAGCAGTATGTCTGGGACCAGGCATCCCCAACACTGCTAGACAGATTATTTTACACACGTGCACACACACATCCGACCTCTGCTTATGTCTCAGCAGGTTTTTAGGGGCACCAGAGTGGAAACATTAAAACAAACATTAACTTGTAGCTTTTTGTTACTGAGAAGCAAAGTGTTGCATGTAAGGTGCTCCACAACAAGTTAAAGACTTATACCTCTCCTCTTTCGTCCTAATCCTTAGATCTCTTATTTAGATTAGAATGGATTTGAATTATCTCAGTCTTTCTCCATCTCTTTATAATTCTAAACGCAAATTCATACTCCAACTCCCTGGATAATCTGCCCATTTGTTCTTAAAATCCTCACCTTGGCTGATCACCCCTGATTGCCTTCGTATTTAAGTAGCCTGCTTTCTGTTTCTCTCTCTCTCCATCCATTTCTTTCTCTTTCCCTCCTTCCCTCCCTCTTCTCCATGGATCATAACCCTGCTTTAGATAGCTTTCATATCACCAGCTCTTCAAAGCTCGAGTCTTAAGCATAAGAACTTCTGAAGTGGCTTGAGCCAGCTTCGTTTTTTTTTTTTTTTATTCCACTTTAAATGCTAATACATAGATTTGAACTAACTTTGCTCGGAGCAGCCTGCACTCTCTTTGCCACTCTCTGTCTGAATTGGGAAAAGTCTACAGGCCTCTGTCTCATCCGCTGGTAAGTCTGTTTGTAGGAAGGAACTAAAACAATACATACGATTACGTATATTTTGTCCACTTTTGCGGTTTGTTCTAATTTGTTTTCTGCATAATAGCACTTCTTTACACAGTAATACAATTTTGGCTGCTTAACAGCACAATTTGTTGAATGTCAAATTAGTCCTCGAGTCGTTTATTTTTATGATAAGAGCCTTGCACATTCCAATTTCATGATTGTTCTTACAAGTTTGCACAGCTCTTATAAGGTTGCGAGTTTTGCTTTGGAAAGAGGAATAAGAGCTGATATGGTGAGTTAGATCAGTGTAACACATGAAAACAATGCATGTCACAATGCATAAGAGACTAGATATGATCAGACCCATTTCAGTTTATGTTTCCTCCATTCGCTCATCTCATCTCCTTGATCTCCTTTTGCCTTCTGTTGCCGACGGCATGTTCATTTCTCATCTGTGATTCAGATTTTCTGGCGTAGTTCGGTAACAGAAAGAATGAATGCGTTATTGGCCGTCAAAGGAATTAGCCTGCAACAAGGTCGGCCACCTGCTCGTAGCTATCTTTTTATTTTATTATTATTATTTTTATTTTTTTTACCACATTTCTATTTTTAAAAAGATGCTTAATCACCCCGCTATCAATGCCCAACACTCAAATCACCTGCAAATTTATGACCTTCAAGTTTCTCATTAACACTATCTCTTCATCCCTCAGTCTCTTCTATCCTGCCATCTCTCCTTCACCATTGAGACAGATACTGTCATTACAGATACCAGCAATTTATAGCCCTACATTCCTCAGCTGTCTAACCTATGTGTCTCTTATCAGTGATACCACTGTCTATCCCACCTCAACTCCCTCCATACCCCTCACACCATACATGTTCACTGCAGATTACATTTTTTATATTACCTAGTTGCCAGTTTCTCTATCTGCTCCCATTCGCAACTTATCTCCTCCAAGGTCTTAAAGTCTAAATCTCTGTTTTCCAGCTTGTCTGCTGAGAGTAGTTGTGTATTAGTGTGATACTGCGGGGCCTTGGCAATGAACAACCAAAATGACTGTTGTTGGCTGGCAGATATTTCATTTGCAGATGGAGAAGACTGGGGCAGTGTGTCACTGGTGGTGAGAGGATGAGCTCTTGGACAAGGAGAGAGGAGCCTTGTCGCTCTCTCTCTCTCTGTCACTCCTCCAGGCCTGACTGAGGGCACTGTGTTCCATCTTTCCCAAGTTGTATGGAGCCATTAAGTTAAGCATGCTACAATCGTCAATAGTGTTTTCCAATGACCTGCTGGGGGACACACTTGTAAAGAAGAGTCCTCATTGAGTGACCACAGTTTTTCTTATACTGGCTAAGTTATGAGTATATATTTAAAAGTTTAAATGTTGTTGTTTTCCACTTAAAATAGTTGTACTGTGTACTTTTCCACTTTGAGCATTAAAGTCAAATTTGATCTACAAGGAGGAATTTTTGAGTTAGAAGGAGGCTTCTTTCCTGTAAACAAGCAATTATACACACTCTGCATGCGGAGTGGGACTGCACTGTCTGTCAATAGCTACTTAAGACTGTCACAGAAAGTGAAAGTGTTGGCCATAACGCGTAAATCTCCGGCAGAGAGAGAGAGGCTAAAAGAAGCTGAGTTTAGCATAAGCTGAAATTAAGCTGGCAATATAGGACACCCAAATATCTCTGGCTCTAGCTGCATCATTAGGCAGAAAGAGAGCCAGGCAGCACTTCCTGGCTGTCAATGCCACTGTCATGAAGAAGATAGCATATCAGTCATGTTGTATCCATCCATATTCCAACAATGTGTGAATATGATGGACAGTAATGGTAAGGAAGTGAGAATGGTGGTGTATATGTGTACATTCCATTATATATGCAATATGTGAATGTATGGACACATCTGCATGAAAGTACAGTATATGCATGCATTATGCAGGTGTCATAGAAAGGGGTCAGAGAGGTATATGTGTTACTTACCTCCTTGCTCACAGAGCTGCTGTGCCAGAGCGTCTTTAAAAATGATCTGTCCCCGATGCGTTGCCGTGGCTCTGAGAGATAGACAGAGAATACAGGAGAGGATATTAATACAAAAAGCACCAAGGAGAAAGTTAGCTAGTCTGTCCTTAACATGGGAAGATTAATTATGCATAGATAGCACCAGTTCCCAGTCAACTAATATATGTCCAAACATCCTATATATTTCAAAGGAGATCATTTTATAAAGTTAAATATAATACTTTATAACGATATCAGAACAGAACTGGGGAAAGAAAACAAGTTTACCCAATGCATAGTATTTACACATGACTGAAAGATATTATACAAAAGAGCAGCAATGGGCTAAGCCAACTACACATGTCCAGCGTTAGAGGTCTTGATTAATCTCTGACTAATACTATTTTTCATTTCATAATCAAAGAGCAATGGTATTATACAATTTTGTAGTCATATAGACATTGATTGTAGGAGATTAAATATCTCCCCATACCATCAGTTTCATGCATCATCATACTGCATTCTTCCATTTTAGTGTAAATCTATGTTGCATGCCGCATGTATGGAATATAATATATTACTTCTTCCAGTGGACATGAAATGCATTATTCATTTTAAAAAAAAGAAAAAAAAAGAAAAAGAAAAAGAGAGATCTTTCAAAATCTGTGAGGGTGAAATGGCTCAGAGTGCAGTGGAGTCTTTTACATAGACACTGGGCTGTGCTCTACTGCACTGTAGCCAAGTAGAAAGACACCCAATCTTATTTGCAATAGCAGAAGGTTAAAGGATAAAGATGTTGCTCTATAGCGCAGAGCAGCACTAAAGTACATTATAGTGATATACAATATGTCCTTCAATGCCCAAATGACCCATTCTGGTTATCCCTCCCAATACCAAATACAACACAAAAAAACATTGCTAGAATTAATAGGGACACATAAAAGCATAAATGCCAACAACTCAGACACGGATTGAGATGGAAACATTCCTGGGATTGGAAGAATTTGCAATTTTCAGAAAGTTTGTTATTTTAGTTATTGGAAAAAAATGTTAAATTTTAAACCATTTGTAACTCATTTTATTCAGAGGCAGCAGAAAAATGGGTTGTGTAATTGCCCCATAAAGGAAAGTTCTGTGAGACAACACTACACTTCAAATGGCTTGGAAAAGCTGAATTACACCACTCCACTCCTAACAGTATACACAATACACACAAAACAACTGGAGTGGGATCAAAGACATAAAGAGGATAAAGATCACTGATTGCTTACAGCGTCACCGCTTGACAATCAAGGAGAGCAGAGCAGTTAAAATCATGTCGCAACTGTTAGACAAGAATTTAATATTAATTAATTTGGCTTTGGTATTAATAACGAACATCATCTGTGGCTTGTAAATCTGAGTATCCTCATGATGAAACACACACTGACACAGAACTATGTGTGAGAGGAGAGGAGAGGAGAGGAGAGGAGAGGAGAGGAGAGGAGAGGAGAGGAGAGGAGAGGAGAGGAGAGGAGAGGAGAGGAGAGGAGAGGAGAGGAGAGGAGAGGAGAGGAGATTAAAAATAAGCAACTTTATGGGATGTACACAACATGATGGGTGGCTGAGTCAATGAGGCTGACATCCATTTTACACACTCTGACTCTCCTGCTACTTCATTACTCATTGCTCATTACATTCTCTATGATCCCATGTGGATTTTTCCCTCACACCTCCCAAACTCTACCCCACCCTGGTCCCACCATGCAGACTCAGGTTTTTTTATGGGTGCCAAGGCATTTACACATTCATCTCAGCTCATGAATAATGAATAAGCCCCTCATTCATTAGTAAAGAGCTCTTGTGCCTGTGCAGAGCTAGGGAGAAAACACACTTAATTACACTCATATTTCAGAATTGGGTGAAAACTAATTTGAGTTTGGTATTTATGAATAAAAGATGACGCGTAACGAACAACAGGGTGGGGATGTAGGAACAAGGCCCTTAAATATTTACTAAACACAGTCTCTGCTCAGTTCATTCTGTTAAGTACCAGGGAACAGGGGAGTCAGAAAGCACATTTGACCACACATACACACACACACACACACACACAAACACACACACACACACATAAACACATTGACCAAGGTACGAAAAAAAAGCAATGCAAAAAAAAGTATTTTTGAGGGAATACTTTCAAAGTCTCTTTGAAAATGTTAAAACGACCTTGACTTTTCTTAATGATGTTGTTTTCTTTTCCTTCAATAAAAAAAAGCATCTGTTCAACAAATGTCAGAAAACTATATATTCAGTGAAAGAGTGTGTTTCATTTACTAGTGTGTGTGTGTGTGTGTGTGTATGGTGTGCATGAGTGACTGACTATGTGTGACTTAATAATGTCATTAAAACAGTAGCCAAGAGAGGGTATTTAGTCTGAGCCAAAGTGTGTGAACGGCGCAGTGCGACGCCAGCGTCTGTCCTGCCATCACACTCCAGCTGCTCCTCAGCGTGTGTCTCTCATTACCATCCCCAATTTGGGGGAGACACACACACACACACACACACACACACACAAACACACACACACAGGCAGAGATACACACAAAACATTTATTGAACATCTAAATGTTAATTTGACTTTCTTAGGGGGGAAAAGCAATTAAGGGCCTAAACGTGTTGGTGTTTTTTTTTCCTCCATTCCCGCCTCAAACAAGGGACCATTCATCTTATGAAAATAAGATCATCCTCCCATGTCATCCTCTACCCTCTCATTAGACTGGAGGAGCAAATCTGAGAGATGGGAAGGGGAGATGGTAGAAAGAGGGAATGAAAAATATGAAGAAAAAGAGCCACTAGAAGGACTGAGAGAAAAACTGCTAAATGGACGGGGGAGGGAGAAGAAGGGGGCTGGGATTTGGTCAGAGGAAATGGAGAGAGGGGTTAGACGGCCTTGTCTTTTTAAAGCCCACAGTCTACTGTCACATATCAAGGCATGCAAGTAAGTAGGGATCCAGTATACACACACACACACACACAAACACACACACACACACACACACACACACACACACACACACACGAACACACACACACACACACACACACACACACCACCCCTTGTATGAGATTTAACATGTATGCAGATGGACAGGCTGTCACTCAAAGAGCTCCCGAAAGGGCCTGGAGTGGGTAATTACCAAGCATGTCTTCCATGTTAGATTACATGTTGCTGTCGGCCATAAGTATCCCCTAGGAGCCAGTTTGACAGCTCCCTGCTAACCATGCGCACGCACGCACGCACACGCACGCACATGCACATGCACACAGGAGCACACGCGCACAGTGTGGGGCCCACTGATGTCTGATTTACCCTAAAGCTATATACATACAGTTAAATATAGCTACTGCTACTTAAAAACCAGTATAAACAATGAATACTGACCACACAAACTAACTCTTCTAACTGTTCTTGTCAGTTAAAAGGTGATTTTCTTTCAAAACATAAACTATTAAGAGGTTGGAGGACACACACGTTGCTTCACTCTTCTCTCGTTAGAAGACTCTCCCATCCCGTCCTCCCAAAAAACCCAATTAAAACCTCATTTTCTCTCCCAGCTCACTAAGCCTGTTCGTAATCATGATTAATATGAGGAGTTTCTGTGGGGTTGCAGTTCTAGACGCCAGCACTGATTTGGTGCATTTGGACCTAGCCCTTAAAATAATACAATCTAATTAGTTGATTTATCTTCCATGTTGAAAACCAGCTGTGGTTATGGCACCACAATCAGGAACAACATAAAAAAAAGAACGGAGAGGCAGGAAGTAAAGACAGGACAATGAACGAGACAGATTGAGAGGAAAGTGAGAAAAAATGCTGATCAGGAGATTTGATGAAATGTGAAGTAGGTTTTCTTGATTCAAACCCAGCCATGATGTTTTTATACAAATTAGAGCCTGAGAAGGTGTGACTAGCTTTCTGGAATCACATTACTCCCTCCTCCCTCCTTCTGCCCCTAAATTAATTAATTGAAAAAGGCTCTTGGAGAACATGCAAATTTAATGAAGCTCCACAGAGGAGGGATTTGGGAGTTGTTTGGCAAATTACCTGCTTGTTAACACAGGGTCAAAGAGAGTTATGGCTCAGAATACAGCCAGAAGAAGCACAGTTACTACTCGGTATACAGCCAGAAGAAGAGCAATTGACCTTGACTACTGTTAGCGAGTAATAATTAGGGGGATTAGGAAAACAACAGTATTTAGGAGTAGAAATGTGAGAAAGAAACAAAAAAATAGAAAGCAGTTGCTTAGAAAGCAGTTGATTTTCTGGCTCAGGTAAACACATATACTGATAAGGATTTCTCTTTGGCTTTAAAATCACAGCTACTGTGAAAAAAAAAAAAACACAACAAAAAAATGTAAATCTGAGGAAATCAACCTCTGAAAAACCTTTATTTCCCTTCCTCACTTTCTGAGTGTGGGTCAGATTAGGACAAGAAGATAGACAATCTACACTATTTATTTACAACAGTGTCAACAACAGAGATATGAATCCTCACAACAAGTCATGTCTGTAATTTATCTTGTCAGACAGAACGGAGCACATTTGCGGGAACAGACGCAGAATGTCGACCAATCATTTCACACAAAATACATCTGGAGCGCACCCCCCCCCCCTCTCCCCTGAGCATGGTTCATTTTGCTGCATTTAAAATCAAGTGGTTTTCTTTTTTTCAATCTCCATGCTCTATTTCATCTAGAATTTATAAGTCCCAGCAGGTGGGACGGTGACCCCCTGATGAGTCTGTGTGATGTTGGTGCAACATAGATGTGAGGTGGACAATTTGCAGGAGTATTGATCGAAGCGCTGATGTGCTATATGCACGTATCCGCGTGCGCATATATGCGTCTCTGTGTACGTATATAATTACTGGGGTTACATGGATTGTCCCTTGGGAAATAAGACAATATCATGTATGCAGAGACCTTTAGAGGAAACAGCAACAGGACTTCTGATCTGTCGGGAAGCATGGGAACGGGATTGCCTCTAAAAGATGATGATTTACTGCTAAATTCGTAAACATGTTTTAAAAGCTGAATAAAGGTTAAACACGTGAATATGAAAGATATAAGAGTTGCTGTCTCATATGTGAATGTGTGATATATGAAAATTAGACTTATATGGACGGACTGTGTCAGATTTGCAGCTCTGCTTGGTTTGTGGTGGGGAAAAAAAGTGGATCAGATTTATGCGTTCTGTCATCTTTCACATTTCTGCCTCATATTTCTATATCTACGATGCCAAAGTGTGATTAACTTGAGCTAATCATTCATGTTTCTTTGGCGCAATGTCCACAGTGAGTCAGTTACACAGCTACAGGCCAGTGTGGAGCTTTAATAATGAGGAGAGCTCATTAACCAGTACTTTTATGTTAAAACAGACTGAAAGATTGACTTGAATGAACAGGAAATCAATGGAAAGGGTTACTACCAGGAGAAATGAGATGTTGAGTGAGATAGGTCATCTGTCAGCCTGAAGTCTGAACTCTGACCTTTGACCTCTGATTAATATAACAAGCTGTCCATCATACTGGCAGACCGGATGAGCTTAAGGACACATTATTGTCTATAAACGAAAAGGTCAACTGATAAAAAAAATAAAAAAAATAAAAAAAAAGATTTTGTGATAGAGATGTCATGTGTCCAATAAGGACTTATAAAAATTGAGGCTTGTTGTAGGGGTATAAATATTTAATTAATGCACATAGAGTCTAGTCCCTTTCTATAAGCAGTAGGCTCAGGCTATGTTCACGGGCAGCATGACTGCAGCCAACCGCATACTATACAGTAAATGATAATGTGCCTTTCATAAACTTCATGCTCACAGAGACCCGCCTGATTACAACAGATTTGAACAGATGGCAGTAATAACAACACAACACCCAGCACAATTACAACACAGGAACCATTCCCCATCACGGCTAACAAGATAAGCGAGTGTTTGAGCGCCCACCTGCCCTTCCTCACTCTCTTTTCTATTTCTCCTTCTGATTGCTTCTACGAGTGGCTTCAATCGGTCTGTGACGAATCACAGGTATCATAGATGTAGAAGAAGAACAGATATACAAGTGTTTGAAAATAAATGCATATAGAAGTATACATAATATACATATAAATTTGGACGCACTTTCTCATTCAAAAGGGAAGGTGTGTCCACACTTATGCCATGACACAGAGAGACAGTGCGCCATTAGATCTGCAGATATCCGTCTCCCCCACACAGCAATTTCCAGCTGTCTGGATCCCACAGGGAGACAGTACAAAACACTGCAGCTCAACACACCACACACACATACTAACACACCAGGATATGTTCACATGTGGCTGCATATTTGCATGTAGCACCCAGATACACCCATATACAGCAGCACCCACACAAATGAAAGAGTTACACACAGTGCTATGATTGTTTAAATATGTGTTTTTGAAATGTTGCTACATATAGGCCCGCCCGCACGCACGTGTACACACACACACACACTGTAGTGAATGCCTTGAGGCTTTCAGTGAAGCAGAATAAAGGCAAATAAAGGAAGAAACACACCAGTGCCTCTTTATTCACCATAGGAAACTATCAACCATTCTCACCTCTGCTAAGTGCATCAATGCATTAAGTACGTTATGTAGTGTTATGGACAGTCATGTGTGAGCAAGATGAATAAAAAGTGGGGCACAACTGTCTTTTGTGCCATCATGAAAGCATGAGATGGTTTATATTTATGTGTAAAAAAAAAAAAAAGAGTTTGCTCTTGGCTTACAGAGTAGCTGCACCGTGATAGTTTATATTTATTATTTCGATGAATTGTTAAATCCAAACATACTCTATTTCCAAATGCTCCAGATACAGTAACAGAAATTGTCATATTTAAGGGGCTAGAACCAGCACATTTAGCATTTAAGTTTGATAAATGCCTGGAATGATCAATTAGCTGTCAAAAAATTATTGCTAATTATTATTTAATTATAACTATTGCGTGTGGGTGTGTGAGCTCCCTTTTCCTCCACCTTCTCAGCCTCCTCTTCTCTCCTCCTCTCTTCCAAGGCCTCCCCTTCTCTTTAGGTGGCAATTTACAGCCACCCAGAAAATGAGTTCTTCTAGATGCCCACGTCACTGCACTCTATCACACTGCTGCTAGTGATGTGTTACCAGGAACACTCCCACAATATTGCCCATAAAACTGCTCACTGGCCCCATATTAATGCAGCGGCAGACCAGCCCTGTGAAGGACATAGGATGTCTGTGGCTGTAATTTAAACACTCATGGACACCACTTGAAGAAAATGTAGTATCAATCAGGGCAGGAGTACTACAGGCAAGGACAGGACATTATATTATTGAGTCAAATGTCATAACACCATATTTTATTTACTTATTTAACTTTTAAAGTGATGGGATGATTTGTTTGTATGCTTTTCGTGAGGAAAACTCTATTCATATAAACAAACACAGAAACATAATTTGACAGATGATCATATCATATATTTTTCTCTTCTTTTTCTATTTTTCTCTTGTCTTTTTTTTTTTTTTTTTGCTTTGATTGGACATGAGACAGTATAAAGAGATAGGGAAGAAGGGCAGAGAAAACAAAGGTCCCCGGCCAGAATTGAACATCCTGGTGTGAATATGTGGTGCATTCCTTAACCTTCAGCCACTGGGGTGCCTCATTTTCAGAAATTTGACCTCAAGAGTAACAATACTGGCAATTCAGTGCTGGAAAATATGACATGGCACCAAAGTTGGCCCTGGCTTTGGTCAAGGGCCTCTCCTGTTGTATTTTCCGCCGGAGTCAGGTCACTTAATGCCAGGGAGGCAGCTTTGGAGATGAGGATACACTGGTGAAGATGGGAGCTGTGAACTGGAACAGGGTGCAGTGTGTGTGTGTGCGCGCGTGTGTGTGTGTGTGTGTGTGTGTGTGTGTGTGTGTGTGTGTGTGTCTGTGTGTGTCTGTGTGTGTGAGAGAAGCAGTCTCCAGCCAGCTGGAGTGTGACTGGCTGACTTTGATAAGGTCAGCCGCAGGGACCCCTATTGTCATACAGTCATGGTCCCCTGCCAGCCCCACTGTCATCAGCACTGGCACACTGCTGCTCTGTGGTTTATACTAACATGCAAACACACAAGACACACAATGACATCCACAGAAATACTGAGCAAACACACAATCGTCATAAGCTGACACACACACACACACACTCAACAGTAAATGTGTTTGCTGGCAGACAAAAAACCAGTAAATCTGTTTGGCTCCGTGGACATTGTCTAAATGGCGGCTCCACTTCAGTTCAATTCCCCAGCTGAATCCTTTTCTGTCAGCGTGTCCATAAAAGTCTCTGTCTGATAGTCTATTGTGTCCCTCCAGGAATTAATTGAGGGATTTTTGCAAGTAGTGCCAAAATGTTTAATTTAGTTGTGAATTTTTGTGGAAGACTGATGTGCGATTTGCAATGTCTTTCGAGCCTTTAATAGAGGTGGTTGTTAATAAAGAAAAAAGAAAAAACATGCACAGATTTGCTTAGTTTGATTTGACTATGCAAAAATTAAACGTATATGATGATAATGTTATCATGCATGATGAAGATTTTGGTTCTTTTTTTTTTTTTTTTTTTTTTTTAAACATGTCCTTTTAAAGATACACTGGCCTGTTCTGTAATAATTTGAGAATTACCCTAGTTAGATTTAGAAATATTGTCATATTATTGGGTGAATTTCTTAAAGATCTTGGTAACTTAGTGCTGTGCAAATGTCACTTTGCATGGGGCAGAGTTATTGGATTCCTTCCTTTCCCTCTGCGCTTCTCCAGCAACAGCTGCTAATTGCATTTTGACTGATTATCAGCATGAGGCTGTAAATCACCAGCCAAGAAAACTAAAGTGAAAGAGAGTTGGATGGTGTTACCAACCCAGAGAGAGAGAGAGATGGAGAAAATGATGAACAGTAACATAAGAGAAAGGAGAGACCGAGACTACGTGGGCCGAGCAAGCAATATGTAAGCTTCAGGAAAACACCTAAACTCTAAAAATCACCTGTGTCCCTGAGGAACTGTTATGTCTAAGTACTGTTAGAGTGTGTTGCAATAGAAAACAATCACGATAAATCCCCCTAACACCATTCTAAGAGAGGAAGTGCAGGAAGAGTTTTTCTTTCACAAAAAGTTTGTGTGTGTCACACCCATCTGGTCAACTACTCTCACTCATCTTTTCCAATGATAAGAGGACCAAACCTACTGAATGAGTGGATGGAAATATTTCTGTTCTCCGCAACATACATACTTTCACATGTGCCACTGTACAAGCTGTCAAGCAAGGTAATGAGGAAATAACCACACACACACACACACACACACTAACTCTGCCCCCAGTTTAACCTCTTTCCAGTCATCATGCATGCTTTCTCTGACATGATGTCCTTTTTAACATCCTTTATGTGGCACCGGCAGAGAAAACAACGCCCATAAAGCTTACTGGGTCAAAATGGGGCCACACAACATTAACGGATATTATTGTTACAGTACACAACTTCCATGTCTGGTTTTATATGTGTGGCAGGTGTAAAAGTCATGATCTGCACCAAGAGGCTATTCATCTGTGATATCCGTCTTATTCTCTCTTTGTCACTTTGTTTTATTCACAGGACACGCATGTGAGAAAACGCATTACTTACAAGAAGTTGACGCAGCCAGTACCAGGAGGTGGGGCGATCCAGACAAAGCTGAAAGTGGTGGAGGGCTGGTGGCTGACATGAGAGGCGACCACACTGCAAACAAACTGGGTTCCACCAAACTGACGCTCGGACATCACACCTGGAGGTGAGAGAAGAGAAGGGAAGAGAAGATTTTAGTAAAGCTTACTGTAGTTTTACAGATGAAATGTGTCCATTCATTTTACAGTTTTAAAATCAACTTGTAAAGACATATAACTTGGTTGATGTCTGTTAGAGTAATTTATCACAGTCGGTGTCATGTCATGCTTTTATCATTGCAAAAAATACACACACACATTATCATTGTGTGGTAAGCCCATTTATAAGATAGTGATTTTTATAGTCTGCCAGTAGTGTGCATTCAGGGACCTCCCAAACAACATAACATCATAAACTACATTGTTAGAAAACCACACCAAAGACAAACAATCACTGAAACACAGATGTGGTGCAAAAGATTGTATTTCATTTAAAACTACTTGCATTTAAAAAAAAAATGTTTATATTCTAACTACACTCAACTATATTACTGTGAAAAAAGCCTGTATACACTTTAAAGGGTGAACTAAAAGCAGCGAGTAAGAAGTTATAAAGTAATACGTCTTATAAACAAGTCAGCACAAGGCTAATTAATTTAACCAGATATAATAACAGAGAGCTAAAATGACCTGTGTGATATAAGAAATCATAGATAGTGAGATCAGAAGAGAGTAATCAACATCTATGAATCTTTGGCAAGTAGTGCATATATAGTATATACTGTACTGTATACTGATCTGTATGTTGATCTACTGCTATTGACAGTCCACAGTTGTCTTTCTCTCCTTTCATTGCTTCCTGCCTCACTCTCACTGCTCATTCATCATCTCTTCTTCACTTCTGTCCTTTCATCATTCATTCTTTCTCTACCTCCTTCTTTTCTCCCTGAGCACGACATAACAATGCTTATTATTATCTTATTAATGAGGGTCTGTGTCCGGCTATGATTGCACCGATGGAATGACATCATGTCACACAATCTTTTGTTCATATCCAAGAGGGCAAGGGCAGGACGCCGCCGGACTCATCAATCACTGCACAGACATTCAGAACAGTTTAATAATTTACTGTAAGAACATGGCTTTGCAGCGTGGGAGAAGAGCCTGTACAAATGAGAGCACAACTACAGTAAAGATTTGCAAAGACAAGTGTGCATCTTCTAGCCAGATAATTCTGGCCGTTTGGCATAATTCTGCAACACTAAGTCAACATAGTGTGCACACAGAGCAAAGACATTCAGACAGTTTAAAAATGTATGGGATGTCCCATCAGTGTATGAAGATTATGCATGATGTGTTTTGAGCATGGTGCTCCGGTGGTCTGGTGCTCTGTATCACCAGCAAACACAATCATAACTCCACTCATTGAGAACATAATTAGCAATGATTAATAACAACAGAGTTTTAATATCCCCTGAATCAGTGTGCAAATCATTTTGCAAAGATTGTGTGTGTGTTTGTGTGGTTCAAAACAAATTTTAAGAGAAATAATTTTTGCTCATTGCTGATAATGCTGTAATAATTTCAACCCAGATTGCAGGCATAAATATAAACAATGTTGACAGCACCAGAAATGTTTCAGTTTGACTCGGCCAGCTGTGTGTGTGTGTGTGTGTGTGTGTGTGTGTGTGTTTGCATTGTTTCATGAAATTTATGTTGATGTGTATGTGTGTACCACGGCACAAACAAACCTAGTTATCATTGTTGTCAGATGACAAATTAAGAAGAAAATGTTTGTTTTCAGCATGCATGTATTTGTTACCGTGGAAGGCTTCTATAACCCAAGAGTTGAACATTTTCTATACATTTACATCTGCGTCTTTAACTGGAGTTCAAAATGAATAATCATCAAAGCTACACGATTTACAAGGCTTTGCCATGACAACAGCATATTGTGTCTTTACGTATGAGTGCATGGAGCGTGTGGGCCTTATATTTCAGATTTACGAGGTGTCGAGCAAAGCAGCCTTTTACCATGCTAAGAAGCTGCTGGTGTGTAATAACAGACTGAGATGTAATCACCCACTAATAGTACTGCTGTTCTCCAACCACCCCGACTACAACCTCTCTGCATAATGGCCACGATTTACTCCTAAGCAAACACATTCACACTCAAACAGAAAACATAAACACACATTACTGTCTAGGGTTATTGCAATGTTGTTTGCCTGAGCAACGATCTCCTCAGTACCCTATCTTTACAGCAGCAGAATTTCTTCTGTGCTGCTCTGAGGGAAGCATGCATTGCCTTACATATGCATCTCTATCTCTTTTTTACCCCACAATTTCATTGCCATTATGTGCCGCGCAATTACTACCACAACCAAGGCAGTCAAAAGTAAAGTTTTGGCACTAATTGTCCCGTTTTGTGGCAGAAGAAGAAAAGAGAAGTGCTGTTAAAATTCTCTCATCACATCGCTATGGTGCAATTTGAGAATGCCTGCAGATGTGCATAATTCAAGCATATCTCTCATGGCAATGGAAACACTATCTGGAATGCTACAAACACATAGAGAGAAACACTGTGATGGAGTTGAGCAGCAGCCTAAGCAGGGGAGATTACAGAAAAAAACACTAAAATGTTGTGGCCAAACAGAAGAGAAACAATGAATCATTCATTCATAATACTCCTTCAAAGGAATATTCACGTTTACAGTGATGTCACTGATCATCGAGAAAAAGAAAAAGGCAGGTAGGGCACCTACAGCTTAAATGTGAGACAGAGACAAACTTCTGTAATACCCTACAACCCCCGAAAACTAATCTACCACCAGCTACTGTAACTCTTGCTCAAATAGAAAAAAATGTGCAGGTAATGGATTAAACAAATACAGAATTCAGTGTTTGAAACACATATTGAGTTTAACACTGTGAAAAAATTTAGGAAAATACTGTAACGGGCAGATGAGGCAATACATAGAGAGACAGGTAGAGAGACAGAGAAAAGAAGAGAGCAGTTAGGCGAGGGTGAAGATGAAAAGGCAGACTGAGGCACTCCAGGACACAGCAGCACTGGGACTCGACACCGCTCACAGAATATCTATTCCCACTTGAAAAATACACTCAGGCGTAAAAATGCAAATAATAAAACTAGTCCCTTTCATGTCTGGGTGTGAGAGAAAGAGAAAAAAAACAAAACACTATTATTCAATAGGATCCAAATCCCAAATGTTCCTGTTATAGCAACAAGCTGTAGTGAACCTAAAGAGAGTAAAATAAAAGCTCTGACATTCCTGGTGTAAAATGCAAACATATAACTAAGGACTTAGTTATATGTTTGCATTTTACACGGGGTCACCAACTGCAAAACTTCAGCTTCAATGTTTGTCAGTATTCTGTGCTTAATTTATCTCCTGTTGCTAACATTTTCTCACTTGTGATCTTTACACATCCTTCAGATGTTCACATTCTCTTTGATTACAGTAGCAACAGTGTTTATTAGAAACCAATTACTGGTTGATTCACATTCTGCTTGTCTATACTGACTGTCTATACTGGGGGTTTAGATTCTTTAGAAAATGTGTTTGACACTTTAAGTTTTTAGTGAGCATTTTTTTTATGCTTCATCAAACACAAATTCTTGTTCTACACATCTGGACTCATTATCACACAATCAGCCGCATGCAGGAGTCTCCTAATGATTTGACAATGACAGAAGTTGTAGCTGCCGTACAAGTGCTACTGGTGATGCATTCATGCTGCATGCTTGATAAGTATCGGCAGAGGCTGCTTCTGATTCAATAAGCAGCCACAAGGGGGGTGGTGGGGGGTCTTGGAGGACTGTTGTAATTACAAGCTCACAGTCAAATGCACACATGCAAATACATGCGCGCACACAAACACACACACAGTTCTTTCACATGCAGATTTGGGCACTTATGAGCTGTCGGCAATGATTAATGGCAAGGGAGGATGACCTGCTAACTCCCACGGTATGACTGGGCAGAACATGATTCATAAATATGAACCCACACAAACGCATAAAAGTCTATACACACACTCTCGGACACGCACACACACAAGCTCACTCAGATACACAGAAACACAGGAAATGGGTGTGTCTGGATTTTAAGGGTCATATGTTGGTTGTAAGACTGTCTGCCGGCGCTAATCTGTGTTGGTAATTGTAAAGTGGGAGGTGAGTTGACCACGTCTTTTTTTTTTGTCTCTAGCAACAAAGACTTCACCACATTTTAGTTTTGTTTTTTTTCTTACATCTGGTCCAGCTTCTTTTAAATATGTAAACACTGCAAATTCACATCTGTCTGTGTCCTCTATAATGTCTTTTGTATGAGGCATTTTCATCTGTCTTCATATCTCACATTGCAAAGCTAAAGAGCTTTCCGCAGCCAAGCTCAAAACAAGTCGAATAGATGGAGTGAGAATTCTCCCTGATAGAGCAGATGGGCAATTGGTGGCTCAGCCTGGCAGCAACTTCAGACTGTAGGACCAGCAGGAGCCGGTCCCACTGGCATTAGAACTGATAGTTAGGATTTGTTGCACCATTCAAATTGATGTGCGCATTTACCAGAATCATTCAGAGCTTATACACACACCATTTGACATCTGGTCAGTAACAAAAAGATACTGCATATTGTCCTTCAGCAATGTCTGGCTTGTGGAGCAACAGGAAACTATTAGCTTGAGTTATTGGTTCACGTTTGATTTAACTGTATTCATTCCTACTAAATGTGTTCAAGACAGTTTTTCCTGCTCGAGTTTCATTCTTCTCTCTTTTGCTAAGAAAACGTTGATAGGAAGGGAGTAGGAAATGCACACATTGCCGTTTAGTCCCTCAAGGCGAGAGGAATGTGGATGCTTGTTGCTTTCTTTCTACCTACTATGCAGTAAATCTGGTGTACTGGTCCAGCTTTGCCTTCGCTGTTCATTACTTCATGTACAAATTAATACAGAGCACGCACACACACACACACACAATCATCAGCGCATGTGCACGTTCCTGACCCTGTACACATGCGCATACATATACAAAAGAAACCACAAACAGAATAATAAAATTCATGTGTATGCATGCAGTTTGCTCAGAGCATTAATGAAAGCCCCATGTGCTGGAAGGATATTTGATTTTTGTCTTGGGAATTTATATTTACCACCACTAACTTTATACTTTTTAATTAAACACTGAGAAGTGGGTCTAATTTAAAAAGCACAGATTAATCTTTATGATGCACATGTTTTGTCCTCCAGGCCTGCTTTGTGTGTGTGTGTGTGTGTGTGTATACACAGACAGATAATAGCCACATAACAAGCCATCATTCTCCCACTTACCACTCAGACTTAGAAATTCAACGTATACCATCCCAGATAGTTTGGAGAACACACCCATTAAAGACTCATATGTCATGTGGTAATTCTTAAAGCCTGTCATAAACCTATTGGAGCATTAACATGTGTCATTAAAAGCCTGTGAATGTATGGGAATCTGTCAAAAGCCAGAATAATGCTTCTTTCAACATGTTTCAAGAGAAGGCGACACAATGGCAACATAAATGATATATCACAACCGTACTGACAGTCTGAGTAGGGACCCCATACGCTTTGTGCTGCTGAATGATCCCATGCTATGTGTGTGTGCGTTTGTTTTGTGCGCCTGTTACATTGCATTCACCCCTTCTTCCCAACACCATCCTCAATTGGACAGCCGGACTACTGCGGGGCCACATGGAGCATGACAACCCAACTTTGGTCTGTCATTGGTTGAAACGGGCATCTATCTTAACATCTGCCAATCACACTGCCATAGAAACGGGTTGGCAGCATTGTTGTGATGGCAGGGGTTCGGCCCAGCGTTGCCAGGAGGAAGCTGTGTGTTAATATGGGTGGTGAAAGATGCCAATGGTGAGGGAGAAAGTGAGTAAGAAATTCTGTGGGAAAATGTGAGGGGGAGAGATTTGCCACATGAATGAAAGAGAGTTTAGCAGGCAGTAAAGGACACCTGGAGGTCTGCTGAGCTAGATATGTGTGTGTGCAGTAGGTGAGCATGTGTGAGAGTATAAATGAGAGACTTAATGTGCACATGTATATGTTTATATTATTAGGTTTTTCCATGCGTTCACAGTGTGTTCAACTGAATGTTCTGTGAAAGAAGCCATTTATGTATCGATAAAATGTGTGTATTCATACTCTCCAAGCACCTGACCAGTGTTGCCCATATGCTTACATTCATAGAACAATTGCTCTTTCATTTAGGCTTCCATTGTATCTCACAGCATCCATCATCCATCATCCATAAACTCCTGAATGCAAGGCCACACACCCACACCCACACACATAAACACGAAAGCTAGGGCTTATTGTAGGAGCCGCTGCCAGTATGGCTCACACCATCCGAAAGAGACAAAGTACTATAGAGGATACCATACATGAAGAATACATTCAAAACATGTATTTTACTAATTTAATAATTGCTGTTTTTTCTGTAATATTCCACATAAATGTTGCACTCATCAAAACCAATAACTGAAAACTATGTAAGTATAAAGGCAATAAAGAATCAGTTTATTGGTTGCAGCTGTGTGCTGCTTTCCTTCAATGATCAAGAGCTACAAGTCATACAAGCATGAATGATAAATGGAGTACAGGAACACTACTGGAGCATAATATACCCCCCTGAACTAATGTGTCATAATTGAAATGAATGTTGTTCTGAATCAAACAAGTGTTGTGTGCTTTGGAGCCCCACCTTGTATGATGGATAAGACCTCTACGTCTCAGCACAGTCCTGCAATCTGTCTCAAAGGCACAGTCACATTCTCACACACACACACTTTGTATATTCAAATGCTAGATACACAGTTAACAGAAAATTCTAGTTCATTACAACATGGGTCTTATTTAAATTATTTCTCAGTAATGGCAAAGGAATTGCTGTAATCAGATAATGTGAAGTTCAGTCAGCCATATTATCTATACCAATTTACTTTAAGGATAAAATTTTAAATGAGATCCTAAACTCCACAAATAGTTTGGTTGGTCAAAGCTGAACCAGAAAGTTCACAGTTTGGCTATTAACTTTAGCCTTGACTTTGTTTTTTTTTAAGTTTGCCTACCCTGTGACGAAATGATCATTTCACTTTTCATGCTTCTTGCCAGGTTGGACTCTTTTCAGGGATGTTGCCACATTTTCATATCTCAGTAACTAAATTGGTGAGAACAATGTTAATATAACTGATATTGCATAAAATATAATATATATAATATACAAAAAACATAAAAACATAATTCCCCTAAAGGTTAGGGCCCATTATGATTTTATTAGAATTCATCTGAGACACAGGGGCCTGTTTAAAAAAGGGTTCAGTCTCAGACATAAGATGTGTGTGTGTGTGTGTGTGTGTGTGTGTGTGTGTGTGTGTGTGTTATATAAACCAAGTGTTATTGAAAGGCCTAATTATACCAGAGTCTGCAGAGTGTTGGTGGAGTGGGGCCTGTGGAGCAGCACCCAGTTGAGGACAGCTAGCTCTGTGCCCCAGGAGAAGCATACCACACCGGGTGGCAAAGTCACTGAACTCCCCTTCATCCACCCCTCTAGTTGTGGAGTACCCCTTCCTTCTTCCATCTCTCTATCCACCCATCCATCCATCTATCCATCCATCCATCCACCCACCCATCAGTGAAGCCCATGAGCGGCTGCCTTCTGTGGGTGTGTGTCATTGTAGCTTGGCAGGCACACACCACAGCTTTACAGACAGGCGCCAGGGCTAATTTGATTTTTAATTCAACACGACTCCTCGGCTAATAGTTTGAGCTGGGGATTAATTAATCTGATTTGACTTGTGCTAATTTCTTGCACCCACGTCCCTGTTCCCCACCCGTCTATGCAGCAAATAAACAAAGTGGTGAGGCCATTGTCTCGCAGGCTCTGTCCTGACACATGTTGAGAATGAGAGATCGAGACCTGGGGCGACAGGTGAAAGCCTGGGGGAAAGCAAGGCATGACGTCTCTGCTGCATGTGCATGCATGTGTATATGTACAGTATTTGTGTGTATTTAAATGTGTTTATGGAGGAGCCTGGAGCTGAGCCTGGTCTGACAGAGGAGTGCTGGGAAGCAGTGAACTAATCACGGCAACAGCCTGGCTCTCATAAGGAGGGCGAAACACAGAGAAGGTCACCAACTATTTTTGCTGCCAAAATGTGGGTCAAATTGGATCTGGGTGAGTTGCTCACCAATAACTTGCATATAATGTTTTGAAAAAAAAAAGGTCAGGCAGCTCTTCTTTGGGGCTTTTAGACGGTGGGGGGCCAGATCCAGTCAGGGCTCTACAGGGAGAAACCAGTAGAACTACTAAGCTTCGGCATCTCACATAGTCAGAGAGCACTTCCACTGTTTCTATCACTCTCTGCAAGAGAACTTTAAAAATGAATAGACCTCAGAGTTCAGCCTGGATAGCATGCACTTTGTGGAGAAGACTTTGTAAAATCACTTTTCCTCAGTTTGCACACCAAACCCACATATGCCCACACACATGCAAGGTGCATCTGAAGGTATAGAATATGAGACAACAAAGAAAAATTTCAAAGTCATCTTGTGTCTGTGTTGAAATGATGCAAACCCACTAGTGTTGTAAATGTGTCACATTGAACAGTCTTTGAATAAAAGCTTTCTCTGTCTTTAATCTATCTTTATTTCTCCCTCCCCTCTCGTTCTCTCTGGCAAGTAACCAACTTCTCTGCATGGCAGAAAATAACATTGCTCTGCTCAAGAGAGACCACACATGGGAGAAACAGCCTACGCCTGCTGCTCTCTCCTGCAGGATAGAAAAATAAATAAATAAAAAACTGGCCAACATCTCACACACCACTTTGAAATCTCTATCACAGTCCACTCCTGCTTTCCCCTTTTTCTGCTCTCACCATCACCGTAGACCTTTTTTTTTTTTTTCTTTAACCATACATATGGATGCGGAAAATACAGCAAAGAAAAACAAAAAGCACTCAAATGCTCAGCATGTGCATATAAATACATGGTTGTTCTCACAAAAAGCAAACACACATGCACACTTTCACTTACAGAAACAAATACACACACATGCATGAACATAGAAACACATACATACAGATGTAAGTAGGCCCAGTGAAGCTATGGGAGTTCAGAGAAGGGACTGTGTTTTCCAAGAGAGCTACACTAAGTGAACCAGTAAATTCCCAGCACTAGTGCTTCAGCAGGTGCACCATCACACCTGAGAGGCAAGACCTATGCTACTGGGATGTATGGCCAACACTAATGCACTGGTCCAGACTTTGCTGTGGATGATCCTTAAATTAATAATGGATGATGTTCTATTCTGTTTGAATTCTTTGAAGGCATGCTTGCTTTTCACTTACAAGGAGGCTTTGCACATGGATAGACTACATGACTTGTGATGCATCATTACCCAAGAATTCCTCTGGACTCTGAGAGCACCAAAATGTTTAGCCACCTGTTAGTAGCCTCTAGGCATTGGGAGATTGGTGGAGGAGGACGGGCCAAGCGGCGGGAGGGATGGAAGTGAAGCTCAGTCTGGGTATGAGGGGTGGGGATGTCCTGTGCAGGGAGATTTACAGCAAGCAGCCCCAGCCACTCCCGACCCTGATCCAACACTGTGCTGCAGAGGACACAAATCATCTCCCATACATAACCCTGCCCCTGACAACTCATTTCATCTTCTGCACTAATGAATTCATCATCAGGAGGGATCTGCCTTTGGGTGCCTCAGCCAGCCCTGAGCAGGGAAGAAGTGATGGCTTAGATAAGTCATTACCATCATTATCAGCATCATCATCACCACCACTGCTGCCAGCAACACCTTGCCTCTGTTCAGCCCACGGTTCAGGAGCAACAGTTTAAGACTGTGTGATGTCCTTGACAGAGTTGCAAATGGGGAACTTTGGCGGTGTTCAAGGTTATTATAACGATGGATGTCTGAGCAAATGCGTTACAGATGCGCATCCTAAGTGTGAGAATCAGCATGAGTGTGTGTATGTCAATGGAATTTGAATGTGTTGTGGTATGACTGGATAAGTCGGTGAGCGTGAAACCTTCTGTGGTAGCAAGAGGTGTGTGTATATGTGTATCTGTGTGCGTGTATGAAGGAGTCTAAGCGGCGCAGTCAGGGAGCTGTCAGCAGAGAGCCAGGGAGCAGGCTGATCACAGGGATGCAGTGCTTTTGAAGTCTCCTAGGGACTGACAGCTTCTCTCCCCATGGGAACCACTTCCCTCACTCTTTCTCTCCTCCCTGCACCACTGATTCTCTATATCATTCCTCTTTATCCTCCCATCTCGTCCTACACAGTATCTCCTTCTCAGTTTTCCTCCTCTTCCTATTGATGGGTGGGGAAGGGGGGTGGAAGGGGTACGCAAAAGCACACCTGTGCTCTCCTGGGACCGTTAGTGATGTGTTTGAGAAAGCACAGAGGTTCCAAAACAAGGCTTTGTTCAGTAGGAAACACACCTGTGTGTGTGTGTCTCTGTAAATACTGACATGATGAGCTGCCATCCCTCATAGTCTGACATTCTGGCTGACATTCAATCTGGCTCGATGGCAAGAGGGCACTGACAGCCGACCTTCAGCCTGGAGATGGATGAGTGTGTGTAAATCAAGATTTGAATGCATAATTGTGCATAATAACAAAGAGAGCATTCATATATATATATATACATACACACACACACACACAAACATTTCTATTTTCTGGATGCATCCTACAGAATGTATGCAGTATGATTACACTTTTGGCTGTACAGCCTCTTTAGTCCCTCCTCCACAGGTCAAGGTGCAGCAGGATTTCATCTCTAATCGGGCTGTGTGCTAACATGAGCCCATCCGTCATGGGTACAGAGTGTCGGCTAGATGTCCCTGTCACTAAGCTGTCCATTTTGTCAGACAGCCAGATCCATCATATTGAGATGGGGACTGATCCTTGCTAGCAGAAGCCAACCGCCCTGTAAATACATACAAATATGCAAATTAACGATAAAATAAACATCACCCTGCAAACGAGCCATCCATCAATGACCAGTTTCTCAGCAGCTCAGCATTGGCACGGCAACACCAATCAGCCACTCCGTCAGAGGGAGTGATGGAACACCATCCTCTCATCTTCTATCTCTCCTTCCCCCTCCTTATATCATTCACATACTGTCTACCTTTCATTGGTCCCATTTACCATTTTTCATGCACGCTTTGGTTAATTTTCTCTCACTCTGCACTCACTCCCATTCCCTTAATCTCAACACTTTGTCAGCCCCATGTTGGCATTTTTACCTATCCATTTCCCACCCGACTTTTTCCTAGGCTCTCTCCTCCCTTCAAGTGCCTTTTGTTCATCATTGTAATTATAAGTTAGAAGGAGACATTTAGAATGAATTATCCATTCAAACACAAATAATGTCTTTATGTTTGAATGGATAATTATGCGATGGGAACATTTAACCATTACAGAAGCAATACAAATCACACCCCATGTGACATTTCTTTCCATCAAGGTCCTGTCCTGTGTGTTCTAATAAATCACCTCATCATTCCTGTGTGACACAATAGCAATAGCAAACTGTTCTAATGTAAACCCAAAACCAAATAAATCAAATGTATGACAATGTACAAAAGTTATTGTCTTTGTAGATGCCAGTTTGAAAACTGTGCGAGTTCCTCCCAGAAAGCAAAGAGGCTGAAATGGAAAGAAAGAGCTCTTAATGGAATAAAAGTCAAAGGAGGGAAAAACACGAAACAGTTGGAATTCTCCAGCAGCTGACTCATGTTGCTTTTCTGGCAGTGTGCATAGACATCCCCTTTTGAGCATGAAACACACACACACACACGTTTATTTTCTGGATACTTACCCTAACTCTAACCACAATGCCTACTTGCTTAAACCTAGACTTAACACTGGTCCAGTGAGTGTCCCTGAAAGTGACTTAGCCATGTTGCAAAGGTCTCTAATGAACACTTAGGCTGTCAAACTCTACAACACAATTGACTGAAATTAATCACTTTACACACTCTACCTCATCCATTAACTATATGTTGTGACTATATGAAGCCCACAATGACATGTTGAGTCTTTCCTGCCAGTGTCTGGTACCTTGAAACAGAATCATTGATGTGGCTGTGCTTCAGCCAGACTTGTTTATCTGGCCTGTATGGGCATATTTATGAAAACCACAGTCAATTAACACCCCTGTGTTCTTCCCTTCTATCATGTGGGCCTGGATCCCAAACATAACATTGTTTTTAGCTCCAATTTGTCTGATTCTGCACTTGCCATAGCTAAGCAATTACAGCATCATAAAGGCCTGTGGTTAGCCACCCGGCGGCTAGTGGGGGATCTCTTGCCTTAAGGCACTGGTGGAATGAACCTTTGGCAACCGGAGCCACAGCTCAGGCTAGAAGCTGAAAATGTCTTCAGTTCAGACTACGCTAATTGCCACCCTAACTGCTCTATCACACTTTGGCTAATTCAACAAAGAGTGGGTGTTGAGTTTGATGACGCAGGAAAAAGTCTGTCCCTCAAAGCTTCACACTTTTATTACAAATGTAGTGTGAAGTGCATTCAGAGGGAGTGGAAGCCAATAAAATGCTCACTTCTCTGTCTAAATATTGTGGTGTCTGTGTGTGTATATATGTATGAGGGGATTCTACATTATTACAGACCAAAAACACAGCAGACAGAGAAAGAAGAAGACCATTTATAGAGTGTGTGTATTTGCATGCAATGTATGTACATGCACTGTTTTTTTAATTAGTTTTCCGTAAAAAGCAGCAGCAGAAGGCTGAGGGAAATTTTCTCTTTGGAGGCCAGTGTGCAGTCATCCTGTCTGCTCGCAGCCACAGCCCTGACCACACCAACCACTAGACATCCCCACACAGAGGGTACGAACACTAGTCTCTCTGTCTCCACACACTCTCTCTTTGTCCGTTCATCCATCCCTCATCCATTCTTCTCCGTTTCAAACCATCCATGCTACCTTGTTGTCCAGCCGGCTCTCCTTTTCTCACCCTCTTTCTCTCTATTACAATAATTGACCCGACAAAAATAAAATACCTTCAAACAGAACAGTCATCTCTCTTCTTGCTTACCTAAATCTGGTGATTTTAAATCTCAAAAATATTGAGCAATCTAAATTTTTCCCGCTAATCTTTTCCCTCTGTGTGCGATCATGTGGTGGCGATGCAGTGAGGTTTCATTCTTCCTGTCCTGGGGTTCGTGTTGGTTCCCGCGCTGATACATCTGTCAGCCACATGCCCTCTCAGCCAGTCACCGCTCTAACAGCTGTACACAGTGGGAGTCTGTATAAGTGCATTTGAATGGGAGTGGATGGGCATTTCTTTATCAAATTCTATGTGCATGTGTGTGCGTGTTGCTGTTCGTGTGTATCTGAGTCCCCTTCATTCTGTCTCCATTGAGGGGGATTCGAACCACACCCTTTCTTAGACGCCCTAAACTAAAAACCACAATGCGCAGATCCCTTTATATATATATGTCACAACAACAATGCACATCAAGCGGCATCTTATTCTATTATTGTTCCACTGCATTATCTTCAAAGCATTTTGTTCAAACACTGACTCTCTTGTACACAGCGTTGTCACCAGGTTTTTATGAGCTCATTGATGAAGCTCTTCCTCTCTCTCTCTGGGAGCATCGCTCTGCAGCCTCCACCCCTTCAAGCCGTCTCCAGACCTGCAGTAGGCAGTGGTCTGTAGACCAGCCGGGCTACTGCCACTAGGGTGTGTAAAGTTTCACATAAAATTCCCATCCATCTATTAATTGTAGAGAAGAAGTAGATCAATGAAGTAAAGGAAAAATAAAATTATTAAAATATGAATTATGAATTAGCCGTCACAACATGTGCACTATGAAGAAAACTAAAGGTAGCAGTAATAAATCACCCTTCTGTTTTTTACAATAACATTGATTTTGTGTATGCTTGTAGTTTCATGTGTCCTGAAGCCCATATTGACAGAGAATGCAGGAGAATCAGAGCAGAGAGGCAAAGTGCAAACAGCTCTTAAGTTGAGTACTGACTGAGGGAGGGAGTGAGTAGCACTGTGAAACCTGGATGGCTTAGCACATTGCACGTACTGTAACAAAAGGCTTTGCAGACTTATTCATTCACACACCATGCAGAAACTCACAGTTCCACAAGTTGCTGCCTATCAGTGTGTGCAGCCCTTCCCTTAAAACTTTTTTAAATTAATGCGAGTGAAGTAAAGGTGACGCAATCCGTGCTTGGATGCCTCCCCAGTAAACAGGGCTGCCAAGAGTCAAGAGCTGCCCTGGCTGGGGTGAAGTCAGCATCTGAAAAACAGTGGCGTTAGTCAGAGTAAGTGAGCCCACTGGGCAGCAGTTCTGGGCCAGTAGCCCTGTTCTCTAAGGAGTTCTTTATGGCTGGTTCATTACCCCTAGAGAGTCCCCACCCCTGCACACAGGGGCTCCATCCGCACACACTTTGAGTCTAAAAATCCTCATTGTGTGTCCAGAAATATGTCACACTTGACTTTAATTCTGTTGCCTCATCACTGGGTCTACACCTGTCTGAAAGATTTTTAATTGCAGTATATGAAATCTCACTGTACTGATATGAACTTTTGGGTAAACCAAATGCTACCTGTAATTCAACCCAACCACTCTACCTTTTTTTGCATTTAATTAGCTGATCTGATTATCATTAATATGTCCTTCTTTGTTATTTGTCATTTGGTTTTGCCTCTGACAGGTCACACACACACGTTTCATCTTTGCTCTCCACTGTCGTTTCCTCATCTCATATTCAGTTTTCTGTTTGTCTTCTCACAAACATCAATGAAAATCCATCTGGCCAAAACCTATGGTCACATCATCCCCACTCTTCATCCATCACGGCCTGTCACAACAGGGGAGGCCAAGTGGTCTTGTACTCATTCTGGGAATGGATGAAGATCAGATGGGTCGTGCACACTGTGAAATTCCATAGTCCCAGTGATAAGATAAAATTTTCTGAGGGCTTGTTTGTGCTTAAAGGCAAAGCTAAGTTGAGCGTTTAATGAAGCTCTTATATTGGCACTGGGATCACACCAAACTGAGTAAAATGTTTTTTTCATAAAGACTTACCAAAGCCGAAGGCAGCCGGAGCAGGGATTGGAGCAGACTGGACTGGTGTGGAGGTGTAGAGGCCAGTCACAAGCAGACCATCAAAGGATACACTGGTAGAGATGGTTACTAAAGAGGAAAGAAAAGCGGGTTACTCTCAATCTGAGTGGTACTGCATTTCCAAATCCAGTTATTCAAGTCACAAAGCACCCAAGTAAAACACAGAACTTCTAAAACTTATAATAAAATACAATGCATTATTCATCGTATCTTTATTAAGCCTTATTACTTTATTGATAACTCACAAGTAGACTGGACGATGAACTGTAATTTACCACTTGATTAGGTGTCACAAGTTGTACTCTCACTTCATTTGCAGGCTACAAAGGTAATTAGCTGGTGTGATGTAGATGCATGTGGACACTACACTACAGTTCCTGCTGGTAATGAGCTCAGTAAATGTAAAGTGACCATTAAATGAGATAACAATGAGACTTAATGCCCTGCAGGAGGAGAGAGGGCATGCAGAAGTGCAAGCAGGTGTTAAAGAAAGAAATTAAAGATCCTACTAAATAGGAGCTTGAGTCACATTTACAGTAAAGTAGTCGGGCAAGAAAAGAGTACAATAACACCAGCTCACCGTCTTTCTCACAGAGTGTGCTAGAATACAATCTCCTCCTCCTGAACAAATCAACGGTGCTTTAATCAAAGCCTGTCACTATTGACAACCATATTAAAAAAAGACTGATGAGCTAATTGGCTGTAACCCTGATAGGCTCGTTAAGCCTCTATTCATTACAGGTCACCACAAACAGCAGTGGAGCAGAAAACTGCCAGAGGTCTATTACACAGCTGTACAGAGTTACAGCTTAGGATATCCAGCAGCAAGTTAACTATTGATCCACCCAGTAAACAAAGGCCCTGACTGACGGGACCACAGAGCCGGCATCATCACAGGAGAAAAAGAGCTCAGCTACTGGAACGCTTCCAGCCAGACCAATCGGAGCACAGGGGAGCAGTCTGCAGCTCAACGGAGAACATGCTCCCAAAGCTACACTTTTTACACACACGGATGAATAAAAATTCTTTGCAGTGGGGAAAAATGGAGGCCTTATTATTTCCTGACACTGGAATCCCCCTGCTTTTGAGGGAAAAGGAGGAGACCTGCAGTGTTGGTTTGTTTTTAGTAAGAATAGCAACATTGTCAGTTTTGATCTCTGGGCGTTCATTCTTCTGGGTTTGGTCTGTTTCGATGTGGGAATCTGGGCCGAGTAGACTCCTGTGTGGCCTCATCTCCCTGCCTGCCTGCCTGTCTGGGTGACTCCATTAACAACTTATACAAGGCGTCTACCATTCGTGTCTGAATCTGTGTGTTCAGTGTGTGCCTGCGTATAATGAAAGTGCTACACCCCGTCTTAAGAGCACGGTCCAGCCCATCTCTCCCCTCCTCATCTCTGCTCCATATCAAAGCCTCAATAATTCATCCCACAACTCTCTTGTATTTCTTGTATTATATCATTTCTTCCCCTCTTCTCTTGTGGTTTTTCTTAAAAAATTTGCTACATTACTAATGCTTTTCACAAGCCCTATGCTCATCAATATTACACATTAGTAAATGAAAATACCTAAAAAATAGAGCTACATTTACATGTTTTAAAAACACTGTGCTCGGTCTATATAACATTTTCTACTGTAATAATATAGACTGAGATATTATCAGTAAATAAAATAATACAAAATATGAATTATTGTCTTTTGTATGAATGCTCTAACAATGCTGTGTGAGCTAAACATAAACGCTGTTTATTCCTTTTCCTTGTCACCCTCATACATACAGTGTGTACAAGAAGCCATATTGTAAGACAGATATTTTGCTTGGCAACAGAAGCATTATCATATTTAATCTACGTTGTTCAGCGCAATACCCACAGAATACATGCAAAAAGCCTTCTCATTCAAACAAGCAATTATCATGTTCATACTGTCCATACATGTGGCTTGTCTTTTTGTGCTATTTTTGTTGCCCAGAACACATTTTTATTTTTTAGTTATTCAACAAACCCGTTCCACAGTGTGGTGAGACATGTTATCAGTGTTTACATTATGTTGTATTGATCCAAGGCCATAGAGTGATGTAGTATTTAATGGAGTAATGGACTGGATTTAACGCAACTGGGCCAGGCTTCACCAGCCTTTGTACACACAATACGCTCATTTCTACATTTCCACTGACCTGCATCACCAAGGTTACACACACTCCATTACTCTCCACTTGCATATGTGCTACACACACACACACACACACAAAAGATTTTTTTCTGCCTCCAACATGCTATTTCTCTCTTTATCCGCCTCTTACACCTTTCTTACACCCTCCCTCCCTCAGCCTCATTCCCATTTGAGGAATCATGGTAAAAAAACAGCTCTTTCCTGCACTTTCCCCATCTACTCCCGTTTCATTTTCTGTTCCCTCACAGCAGTGTACCTGCACTCTATTTGATGTAGAGGTGAGGGGGAAGAAAGAGTGGAGGAGAGGCAAAGCTAGGAGTGCAAGGTTACAATAAAAAAAAAAACAACAGGGGCGAAGAGGGATGGAGAGATAAGGGGTAGTGGAGTGGCCCACAGAGAGCAGCGCTACCTGATCAATACAAATGCAAGATCTAAATTATTTAGACAGGCCTCTAACACTCCTCTCTCACTTTCTTGTCGAACAGACAGATGAGCCAATCAGATGAGATGAGATCAGATCAGATCCAATCACCTGTGGGGCTACTTCATACACACACGCACGCACACACACAAATATCTAAAGGAGTAGGCTGGCGGCCTTTGATGGTAGCCTTTAATATTCTTGTCCATACTTCATTTCTGAGTACTGTTCACTTGGCCGAGGGGGAAGAGAAGAAGTGAACCATTACCAGCACACTCATTCAACACATTAGCAGGTTTTGTGTGTGTGCGTGTGTGTAATTTGGTCAAATGTAAACAGGCCAGGTGTTGGACTAGCTCAGTTCATTCAAACATCAGGACTCAATTTTAAGCTTTCTCTGGTGTAAGACTAAGAGAAACACAGTGTTTACAGTTGCTGCATAGTGAAAGCAGTACATTAGCAATCAGTGTACACAGGATACAATCGAGTGTGATGTTAAGTGTGGGTCACTTGTGGTTTGGCAGTGCTCAAGGCACAGTACAAAAATCACTGTAGTTATGAGCATGTATTGAAAGACAGAAGAATAGAAACATGAAAATGGTGCATATAATGCACGTGAAACACTAGTCACTACACAGTCTGTGTAGACAGCTGAATTAACTAAAATCAAAGTGTGTCTGTTCTGCCAGACACTACAAAACAAGCATTTTTAGATAAAGCTATATAAAACTGCATTACTAGCCATTTCTAATAACACAAAGCTTTTTATCACAATAAAATGCACTTTAAATGTGTCTGAAATATAAAAATAATTAGGTATTCTGGTATGATGCAGAATGTCTAAATTCTAATTATTCTGTAGAAAAATATATTACAGTTTGTTATGTCGATTCTGTTTGCCAGGTTAAGGTTGGGGGTTGAGGGTGGGCGGTGGCAGAGTTAACAACATGTTAGGCATCCAGAGCTCTCACTAGCAGTCAGTTGTGCTTACAAGTCTTACAAAACAGTCAATACACTGTATGCAGAACACATAGACATGCACACACACATTACTTTATACTTGAACACACCACAGAGCACATCCCTTGGCCCTAAGCCAGCATGTAATATTGATGATGCGATGTGGTATACCTCATTACAGACACACAACCATGCTCCCGCTTAAACTATTGATGGGCCTGGGGCTTCCTTCACTTCTCTGGATCCACCAGGAGTAATGTTAAGGCACAAAAGAAAACAGCACACAACACAACGCAACAAAATACACATTCATCAATCATTCCTCAAATGAGATCACAAATAATTTCCAGTAAAGTGCAAAGCCAATTTGCTATCTGTGTTTATCTCTGTGCAAAACATTATGCTATTTGTTTTGTCTTTCTAACTCTTTGTTTGAATTTTCTTAAAATTTTCAGCAAAGATTGCCCCAGACTTTTTCTGAACACCTGGCAATCAAGAACAACAGGACTGAGATGTTTAAAATTGTATAAGATACAAGAGTACGGTTTTACACTTATGCCAAAGAGGTGCGCCATTTCAGTTTTTAATGAATGCACCTACAGTAGACAGAGAATCTTTTTCTGGTTGTCTTTTTTTTCCTCATTTATAGTACAAGTAGCTGAGGGAGCAGCCATGATTGCTAGATTGTTTTTGTCCAATTTCTCAGAAAAGTAGGTCCATTAAATGGTAAAAAAACAGCCCAAAGTGCGCTTATGTTGGAAATTCTAAACTAATGGCTCACTGTATGCTTGGTTAGAAATCATAATAGGAATCTGAAAAATTGGGCCCAGTGGCATCCTAAAAGCAATGGTAATGTCTCCTTATGGTGTGGCAAAGCATGTGCAGCACTGTGGCTGGCAAGGCTTGGTGCTATGAGCTCATACTTAGAAAGAAACATAGTGAAGGATCAGACTGGAGCTGGACAGGAAGTCTGCGAGCTCTGAGAGAAGACCTGATTTACGTTGCAACCTACTCCACTTCCATTGAAGTCACCTTGTGGTTGGCATAGCCTGAACAGCTCCTTTCTGTTCTTTGTGTACAAATACACCCACCAGTCTCCACCACAGCCACATTCATAACTTACACGTACTAGACATGCTTACACAGTATAGGCCACTGAAAAACAGTACTCAAAGCTGGAATGACACGGCGTTACAAGGAGTTTCGGACAAAATTTGATTTGGTACAACTCACTAATACCATCGACAAAACAATTTTATAGTCTGTTCTGCAACATCATCACAGCATAAGGTAGTACAAGCCACATAGTAACAGAAGCAATTCGAAAATAAAGACACAACAGAAGAAAAGCTATATCAATGAAATCCCCATTTTTTCCCCCCAAGTGGACACCCTTTTAGCTTCCAAATGAATGGAGGTTTTCCTGGCAACAATCTGGATAAAGATAGCTGACCATCTGACCCATATCCCACTGGCAGACACACACGTGCCCTAGAGAGGACCAGGAAATGGAGACCAGACCATGGGGAAGCTATAGTTCCATCTGTTTCTATAGTCATGCCAATGTTGGGGTGCCACTTCACCCTGAGCTTCCTGAAATGGCTTGAACTGTCAGTCACCTGTGCATGGCACCACAAAGAATATGCTGTTATCTCCTCTGATACTGAAGGATAAGGCTGATCCTTTTGAAGTTCAAGAAGAAGCAGCCAAATGGAATCATATAGGTATGAATGTTTCTCTACAGTTTTAGAAGATTGTGTGGGAAGTGTGTTTCTGCACATATATGCATCCTGCGGTGTTCCAGTCAGGTCTTAGAGGCATCATTCCATTGCGTAACCTTCTGGCATCATCCTGGCCTGCTGGCACTGCCATCTGCTGCTGTGAAACACTAGCTCACAGATACCCATCAGCCACTGAGCTTCTGCAGGTCTGCTTAACCACAACATCTCCGATATGTTCTGCATTGGGGCGAGCAAGAGTAATTTATCGCTTAAAACCTGTTTACAGGTTGTTTTATGATAGTTGCCAGAGATAATTATCTGCTGTCTGTAGCCCATTTGCTATGTCGAGGTTCTACTCTGGTTACCAAAGAAGGGAAGTTGAAGCCTTCTTGCCTCCCTAACTTGGCTTCACCCCTGCAACAGCCGTGGAGAAAAACAGGAGTGAAGAGGCAGTTCTGTCACAAGCATCCTGTTCCTCACACATAATCTGCCTCAAAATCACACTTCATTGTGCTGCTCTCATACGATGCATGTATGCATGCGCCTGTTTACATTCATCAGTCTGTGTGTCACATGCTTGAACACGAGCAAGCAGAAGTGTGTATTTTATTCTTTATAAAAGAGCTCCATTGTTGTGCTCTGGGGACATTAATCAAAAAATCCTGTTATTCTGCACAAAATATATCATATAATATATGCTTTTTTTTCTTTGTGATGAGCCAAAAGGTTGACATAACACTTACAAGGAAGATATAACCCCACTGAGAAGGTATATCAAGACAAAATCAGCCATGATAGAACTTATTTTCATTGTTTCTGACTTTTCAACATTGCATGTTCAGAAGAAGCACATCATGTTGTGACAGCTCAAAGGCTATTCTCTTAACATGAGATTGGCTTTGATAGCAAATTATAAATTAAAAATTCTGGGCTTTCAACATTATTCATTAGTTTGTACAGAGGCCTCAAACACCCCTAGATCCCATCTAAATACTGTGAGACTCTAAATAGGTTTTGATAAGATACAGTTCAGTTATCTGGACTTTGTCTTCATCAATCTTGATGAAATAGTGAATGGTAAGACCAAATATATATAAAAGATGAAACATCCAAGGCCTGAAGCAGTAAGGAACAGTATCCTGCACAATTACTAATAAAAAGCACCTAATAAGCATTCGATTTACAAAACATTCAGCATGCAGTCAATATTAATAAGCATCATTAGTGGTTGCTGTGAAGGGTTATATTGTAATAGGTTAAGGAACACCATGATCCTTTCCTTCTGTTGCTTGGTGATTGCCAGGACTGGAGAGTTAGCTGTCCTTATGATTAACACCATGTGTTCTGCAGACAGCAAAAAAATGCTTCAGACACCCAGATCTGACAAGCATAGCATCTTCCTTAACTTTTCAGAGGCATACTGAACATGATAAAAACAGTACCAAAAGTCAAGTTGTGAAACATGAGAACCATGAACTAGAAAAGACGTGCAAATTTATTGTACATTTGTGCAAGTCACAGATGAAGGTTTACCACTGCATATAACTTTGTGATCCAGAGAAAATCTGAGGAATGCAGGAAAACACTAAGTCCAGTCCAGCCAGCTTACAAAACCGGGTAAGACTCAAACCACAACTCCTCACACATGGCAGAAATACACAACACACACCTATGAACACACACACTATAACACCAAATATTAAAGAAAACAATCTATGGCAAACTCAGTGATGATATACACTAATCTATATATTATGTAAAGAGACATCTCATCATCACATGGTAACCTATTTGCACAGAAACATACAAACACACACACAACACACACACACACACAGCTAACCAGAAAGCCAGCTGTGAAAGTATATACAGACAGAATGCAGACACTGGACACAGACCAACACTGTTGCATAACTCCCTTTCCATCTCACCTGCTCCTTTGGGAGCTGCCCTGATAGGAAACAGGAAGGAGGTAATGAGGGCCAAGCTTTGGTCTGCTATATCCCTCTCAGGGACATCAGGCAACGTAGCCCAACTGACCTACATCCTTCCCCACAGCTGGTCTGTCCCCCACCTCTAAGCACCCCCCAACACTCCCACCATACACTGCCTCACAGCTGAGTGAGCCATGACCAGCATCTGTCAAAACAAGGCCTTGAGATTTTAGATAAGGAAGAGTAGAACTTTGCATATATATAAATATTTAGAAGGACAGATACTCATAACAGAAGTGTCAATCTTTCTTTCCAGGCCCACCTAAAGTACAGTCAAAGAAGTCATATCATTTTATCAACCATTAAATACTCACGTTATAGTGAACTGAAGAAAGCAGAGAGGGTATCAGTATGCTTTATCACAATATCTAACCCTAACCCTAACACTCACAACAGCACAATTATTCAGGAACTTTTAGGAAATGCAATAAAAGTGAATTCTTCCTGTCAGTTTAGACTTTTCAACCACTCACCTGAAAAATAATGACATCAAAATGAATAATTATCCATCTTTTAGACCTGTTTCATGTTTTATTAGTTTTAGTATAATGCTAACTGGTTATTTAATGCTAATCGGTAACTTTATATACTGTATGGTTCAGAGTCAAGTGGCCAAAACCACAGACTAATTTATAACCACTACAGGAGAACACATCTTGAAATGCTGCCCACCATTATTCTAGTAGAAAGGCGGCTGTTTTACATACACAAGGAGGTGGATAGACCAGACTTAATGAATATCTTGGAGTCACTCATGTCATGTTTTATTTAAATGGCTCACAGTATTTTTATTGAATTATTTCCAACAGAGACAAAAAATAGCCTAAAAGGGTAAATACTTTATTTACATATAATATAAAATACAACATATCCACAACACATCCCTGCAGCTGCTTTTTGCTGAATTTCCTTCCCTGTATTTCCAACACTGCATATTCCAGGCTCACTAAGGCTTATGAGATGAAAGAGAATAAGTAAGTAAGATAGAATCAGGTGCACCTGCCCTCCTCTTAGTCATCCTCATGGGATGATGCTTCAAACTGCAGTTTTTTATCGGAGTATCAACCTTGACTTTTGAACTGTTTGAGCTTTGTAAAAAAGTAAAATAGATGGTGCTGACTGTATGTTGGACTGCAATTGTTATGTAGATTTTTCTACATGCGTGAATTTTCAACATAACATATTGCAGTTACTGCTTCTAGGGGGCCACAAGAGCAACAAAAACACATGGATCATTTTATTACTGTCAGTAATCGCCAAATGAATGGAGCTAATCATTTGTAAATAAGGACGTAAGAATCTCTTTATGTTTTTGAGTTGATGCACAAAATTAGTTCACAGTGAGTCTACCTACCTGTGTCTGCAACATGGGAACATCTGTACCTAGTTTTGAAGGCCTTCTGCCCTGAAACATCTGGACACGTCACCCTTTTGAAAAACCATACAGCTGCTCTGCCTCTTAGCACTGACTACTGTATGTACACACACACACGCACACACGCTCAGGCTCACGCACACGCACACCAAGCAGACAACAGTCTCAATCTTGTCACCACTATCATAGCTGTAATAGCTCTAATATGAATAATGGAGCTGTCAGTTTACACAGAGGTTCACTTTACATACTGCTTCTCAGTATCTCTTCCACATCCTCTTCTACGTGCTAGTTGCTACACAATATTTCCCCCATTAGATCACAATCTTATTGAAATCAAAAACAACTCAACATATGTAAAATGGGTCTGCTTTAAAGGTAGACAAGCCATGGGCCATGACATTTGTTCTCATTTAGTTTTCCACAGTAAATATCTTCGGGTCTCTCACTGATATTAAAAATGCACAATTGCAGACAGATGCAGTGGAAACACTACATGATAACTATTCAGCCAATACATTTGAATTCAGTTCCCAAACTTAGAGCAATCCTAGAGTTTGGCAAAATCTTTAAAGAGCTCAAAGACGTCCTGGGAGCTGGAAAGGAAGGCAGGATATTGTGTCTCACTATTTTTCTCTCCGCTGCCTGCTTTTTCTTGGCGTGAAAATTATACATCATGGCCAACTAAGTGAAAAAATACTGACATTAGTCAAACTCCGTGCCTCCATAGCTTTTGGGTATGAATGTTTGGGTGGAAGGAGAGTGGCATAGTGGTGTGTGTGTGTGTGTGTGTGTGTGTGTGTGTGTGTATAGGAGGGGTGGGGGGGGATTGCTTTCTAATTAACAAGCTGGTTGCAGTAATGAAAGACTAGATGGTCTCTACTTGAAGAAGATCAATGGGGAGTGTTTACTTTGGCATCTAGTCTTAATCACACCAGCTCCGCTTAGTAAGATTGCACCGATTGCTGTAATTAACAACGTCATGTTCCCTCCATCTCCCCTCTCGCACCACCACCTCTGCTCTGTCTCAACCTCTATCTCAGACTTCTGCTTTCACTCAATAGTAGGGATCACCCAATTACTCAATCACTCTGTTTACTCTGTTGTGTTGAGTCACTGACAAAGATGCTGTGATGTCTAAGCTAAAGTTAGTTCTGTGTTGTTCTGTGTTAACTCAGCTGTATTTGTATTTAAATTCGGTCATTGTAGTTTATACATTTTCTAGCTGTCTACGATTTGCAGTCAGTAGTGAGAAAGGACACAGATCAGCCAAACAGAGTGGCACACTGTCCTTTATATATTGTACAAAGACAGTCAGTCTCCAAAGACTACAGTCAAGCAGGAAGGTGATATCTCACTTATTTTACAGTCTAGACCTCTCTCATTTTGAATTTCAGTTGCAAGTCGCACAGATCAGCTGACAGAAAAAGCTACAATCAAACACCTGATTCACTGAGATGTAAAACATGCTGTTCCACTGGGTACCCCCTGGTAGAAACACTGATTTTATCTTTAGAAATTATGTCATTATTTCATTGATATCCTATTTAAATTAGTTTTTAAAAAAATATATTTTTTTATATGACAACTGGCAGAATTTAACAAATACAAGTGATGATGATCTTGGGTCAAAGGAGTTAAGTTGTAAGCAACTGGACTTTTTCTTGGAGCTTGAAGACATTTCACCTTTCATCCGAAAGGCTTCTTCAGTTCTGAGAATCTACACAGACATGATGATCTTGGGTTACCTCAAAGCAAAGATAAACTTGTCAGAAGTCTTGATAAACACTAAAAGCAAGATGGATGTATTTATCTTGTCTACTGGGAGCATCTCTGTTCTAATCCTGAGTCAGAGCTAACCGATGACATGCAGATCTGTGGGGGCTGGAGGTATATCATTTGATAAGTGGGATTTCACAACAGAGCATTAGGGGAATGAGGTATTTTCAGGGGCCCTGTAAACACCAACCCCCTCATCCATGCTGTCATTTTCAGCAGTGTGAGCTTGTGCATGTGAGGGGCTGTGTAATCTGCCTTTGCCAGCCTGCCGTGTCTCTCTTAGGCAGAGTGGGCCAGGCTGTTTGAAGGAGGCTGTCACTGGATGGGGGGTAGGGCTGAGGCTAATCCGCCTGTGCCACGCGCCGTGTGCCCAGCACCCAGCCAGTTGCACCATGCCGCCTCCTCTGTAGTGGGTCCACTGGAGCGCTACAAGGCTTTCTGAATGCTATCAGCACAGACGACACACTGCCCCCCAAGCAGGGATTACAGCTCTCTCAATGAAGGCGCCAGGAGGAGGATCCAGAGCAAGAGGAGGAGAAGAAGGAGGAGGAGGTACACAATCCTCCAACAGGAGCTCTATTCTCCACAAGGAAGAGGCCATCCTGCAAAGCCGACACGCCAATCAACAGCGGCTGGGAAACCACCCCATGAGAACAACACGTCCAGCACGGAGGATGGAGAGGAGGGAGGAAAGGTTTAAAAAGGATCCATCACTTTTCAAAATCCGGCTTAGAGACACTTGGTACTGCTTAAGGAGAATGAACACTGGCCCATTGTTATGAGGTAGATTGGGATGGGGACATTAACATGAGTTTGCATAGGCATATGGAGTACCTAATGTCATATGCAGACCTGGTATTTGAGGATTTTGGGCATTGGATATTTGAGAAGGAGAAACTTTGTAATTATGTTTACAACCCGTTTGTCAGTTGGAAGCAAGGCAGTGAATACAGTGTGTTTGAGATTCATCTTTACACCCTCTGGGTTTAAAATATGTGTGTTCTCACTATGGTTCATCAGATATACTGTATACATACACAATGACGGAAAATCCTCATCAAACAACCAGCAACAACAGAAAAAATATGAAGTAACCAACAAGAATTCTACCAAATGATTTGTGCTTTAGGCGTGGACAAACTCATAATGTCATCATATTTTGGGTGGTTTATATGTTGCTTAAGTTGTACCAATAGTGGATTTTCTATTGGTGCTTATGCTGTCTAAAACTTAAACCTCCAGGCACCAGAAAGGAACGCAACAGAAACACATCAAGCGAGTACATACTAGTACTGCAGGAGCCTAGCATCTGCACACCCCAGCCTGTATTATCAACAGAGAGTCACTCCAAATCAGGCAAACCCCCAACAGGCAAGCACACATTTCAACATCCTGAAAATACTTACACCCACTCATCTGCCCACTCATGAAAGTTACTGAAAACACAACTCAGATTTCCTTGTTAAAAGCTTTCTTGTTTTGGCTGGAGAATGAATCTGTTGAGGAAATTGAAAATAAAAAATGTAAAAGTTCTGTGCCGATTGCCGAGATAAAACTGGCACAGGAACACACCTCTGCCTGGCAGGGATCCACTCAATGCCTTCGTTTTTTAGCTCTTTCTACCACATCTGGCATCATACTGAAATCATTTTGTCACCAGTCTGGCAAAAGGCTAACAATGTCAGTGTTATCTGAGGCGATAAATCAATTTTCCAGATATGTAGCATATATATGTGGCATCTGAGCCATTTCAACCATCACAGCTTCATATTCTCCTGAGCTGATGCAGCACAATTACGCCTCTTTATGAGCAAATATAAAAAGGCAGATATGGAGAAAATCTATCATTATACTATAATTGCATTATCACAGGTTTGTACAGTATGTTAATATTATTAGAGCATTTTCCTGTGAAAACAACTTGCCACAGACAACCTAGACAGGATAAAAATACTAACCTCATATTCATACTATTATGTCATATCCTGTTGTCACATCATCACAAAGAAATCGCAATACACCAGCGATCTGGACATTTGCGTTTAGCCAGCGGAACATCTGACCTGTCTCTATGTCATGATGGATCACCCACTAAGAGCTGAGTGCTGCGTGCATAGCCAAGCATGCAAGTGTGACAAAGGGAAGATTCCCAATGAATATCCATTCTCATTTCTCGCCCATCTGCTCCTTCATATAAAAGGAAACTGGCATATCTCAGAGAATACAATGCTCTTTAAATGGTTCATCATTCAATGTCCACTAAGACAGAACACCCAAACACACCCAGCAAGCTCATACAAACAGTAATACACTTGACACACTTCTCTCTACTCAGTGAAGTGACCTATTCAGACAAAGCAGCAGGAGGCAGAGAGACTGAAGAGCTGGGAAGCTAATGAATGCATGGGTTTGGTACACTTGAAAGTGCTAGTACTGTCTGCATGTTGCTTTTCCTTTGCTCACAGGAGAGCCCTATTAAACCATTAGCCCCTATCCCCTCCGCTCCTCCCTCACTCTTACCCCCTTTTTACAGTGTCCTTGTTCCCCTAAACTGGATGCCTACATGAAAACTAGGCCAGTCTTTTGTTGGTTCACTGACCAATGCTTGCTGCACCATAAAAAAATATTAATAGTTTTCCGGGTCTCTTAAATGGATAAACATAAAACACAGTTAAGATGAACGGAGACAAAAGGAGCACAAGGCTGGTGGAGGGAAAGAGTAGGAACACCAGCCAAATCTAATCACTCTGCAGGAACAGAGCTCCAAGTAATGCAGCACTAACAAGAAGTGGTCAGAGGTCAGAAAGCAGGCCCTTAACAGTCCCCTCAGAGGTTAAGTGCAGCAGAGGGTGATGATGACATCCGACGGCTGCTGAACTCAGATTGATGGCATTTTGGCATTCAATCCAAAGACAAAGAACAACTGTGAGCGCCTGCTGGTGAAGACTTAAAGATGAACCCCGCGTTTCCATGATCTCTCCCTGTGGCTTTACCAAAACGACCTGGTGTATGGTAAGATAACATCTACTTTTTCCACAGTCTTACCAAGGCCTCATGTCTGTGACCTTCACTTCAACATGACTGACTTATTGTTCTACATACATCGTTCAGCAGCACACTCTCAGAAGAACTCCCCCAACCATGACAAGTAATCAACTTTGCAGATAAATAATGGATTCTTTCCTATTGTAAGGCACACACTGAGTTGTTTCTGGTGGTTGGCAGGAGAACTGCTGAAGTAATTCACTATGTCTAATCTGATAGGTTATCACGGGGAGAGCTGATGGCATTTTGTGGGGATGAATTTATCTCAAAGTTCCCATTAAGAATGCCATTTAGTGGCAACATCCAAATCTCCTTGAAATGTTGATTGTCTCTCAGGCCTCTTCTATCATTTGCACATGAAAAGGTCCATGGAAGAGGGACTGCTGGAGCGATCAATGATAGATTTTCAGTGGGCATTTCAGCCTGTACTGTCACCTAGCTCTCTAACGCCGAGTTTACACTACATAGATCATCGCTAACAACAGCCCCTGATCAGAGGAAGCTTGATGTTGGCTTGGTGCTTGATCACTGTACGAACTGTGCAAAAAATGTGATCTGAGAGCTCGCTAATGCATCACAGACACCTGAAAGATATCAAGCAAGCTAAATATTTGGCCATGTCAGGGAACCATGCAAGTATGCATGTGTTCTCTCAACAAAACTATGTTTTGTTGAACGTCATGCAGTGTGCAAACCACAATGACTTCAAGACTCGTTGTGCACAAGTTTTGTAGTGTGAACAGTACAGTGATCAGATGACTTTGAAAGTCGTGTAGTGTGTCCACAGAATAAGGAAGTCTCCGTTTTACCCTCTGTTACTTTCACTTGGACCACTGTTTTCTCCTGCTTGTCTATTGTAGCCCTGTGGCAGAGACACACTGCTGAATCCCACTGAATATTGTCTGGTTTTCAATAGTGTATAGAAACAATGAATACTGTTGAGTGAGAGCCACGCTGCCTACCTGCATGCCTCAGCAGGGGCTTGTGTGAGTGCCTCATTCAGGGCTGAAACAAATAACCTTGCATAAAAAGAGACGCACACTGTGAACTGTATGCAAATACACAATGGTGAATAAAACCACTCACTCCAGATTTTTTAAATACAATAAACATAAAATTGGCAGACCAATTAACACTAGCCAAAGCACTTGCTGTGTTCAGTACAAACAAACATGGCCTCTTTTTAAATTCCAAATCTGTAGCCTTCATCAGATGTGCACACACATCATTACAAACATGGGTGCAATCGCAGAAAAAAAAAAGGTAAAAATTCGACATACAGATGGAACTCAATCAATCTCGCTGGCCTCATTTCTGCTTATACACCTTAATTCTTCAGTCTATTCTCTATTGACTTGCAGGGGACACTAATTGTACTGCATAGCACAGTATGTCACTACTGGAAAAGGTCACGTTTTCTAATATCAAAACAATTTTGAGAAATTTCACCTCTTCATGTCACCATTCCTTCATCTGTAAAAAAAAAAAAAAAAAATCAACATGTAGCATTTCCAAAAGTAGAGGGACAAGAAACAACAGGAATGAAAAAGCACTCCGTGATTAATTGTGTTTAGACACTGGGCTCTGGGTTTTGTATTCTGATGCTATTTCTTATAAACATGTGGTTGCTGTATAGAGAACATGTCACATTCTCACAGCAGTGTTAAGAGGTTCAGAGACAAAATGGGAGGAAAAAAAGCTTTGACATTACTGAAATATAGAAGTGGCAAAACTGTTTCAAAAGGGTCTTTTATTAAGAGGACAGGCCGAAATCCAAGTGTGACCTTACTTCGTTTTGCCTCTGTCTGTCTCTTCTGAAAGATAAGACTGTATGTGGGTAGTATATAAGTGTGTATATGTGTGTGTGTGTGTGTGTCAAATATAATTTTCATTCGGTCTGAATGCAAGCGCACAAATCTCCAAAAACCTTTTCATTTCTCTTTTTTTTCTGTTTCCCAGCAGTTCAAAGTGTCTCTACAGTATTTCTGTTTCCATTCTGTCCACTATGACCCTGCCAATATACCCACCAACCTCACAAACATTACACACACACACACAAAGTAACACAACCTCTCTCGGTCATTTCATTCTGATAGCTAAACACAGTAATCTTGTCTACAGTGCACAGACACACACACGCTCACAGAGTACGCTGCCCACACATGGTCTTATCATTCAAAAGCAACATAGAAGCAAGAGCAGTGAGGTCAGGTCAGAAACCCAATAACTGTACGACAAATCGGCCACACAGACGTCTTCCTCTTTATTGGCACCAAATGCTTAAGGTGTTTCTTTGAGACACTCGCCTTCCATCTCTTTTATAAAACTTTCCCTCCCCTCCACTAAAAACCTTTGACTCTTTCTTCAGTTTTCTTTGCTACAGCCCTTCAACAACACACACACACAGCCAGTATCTCTAATGCCTTCCGCCCACCAATTTCACATACAGCTCTTTCAGTGGTTAGATCACGCGTTGCTTTTAGAATATTAAACCAAATTTAATCCAAAACTAAGGCCCAGAGAGTGCACAAAACAATGAGCAAAAACAATTCAGATCAAACCAAATAAAAAGAAGCATGCTTAAATTAAAAAAAAGCACATTTGTAGAATATGTTTTTAAAAAGGCACTTGCCTTGCCTTTTCCACCTCATCGCCATATATAATTTATTTCCTGTTTTTTTTTCCTTTTCCATCTCTCTCTATTATTCTGTTTTCAACAGAGCCTGCTGATACAAGACCTTCAATCTAACACCTGTATGCAGCATGTCACCCATAGTAACATGTAAGGATAGACGTTAACCATCAAGGTTTGAAAGGATGAGAGAGGGGGAGAAAAAGAGAGACAGCCACGTTTCACTTGTTCACTTGCCATTTATCCTTCCATCCCCCTGCACACTCAGTCAAAACCCCAGAAATTTGACAATGAGCTGCCATCATGTGCCAAAACATGGGACGGAAAAAAAAAGTGAGCAGCTTGGAACCCTGTCATTTTTCCATGCAAGCCCCGCTGCTGGTATGTTATCTGCTCAATCCTCTCATCATTTAAATCGCTCCCTACTCCATCCGATCCTAGCCGTGGCCCTATTTTAAATCTCTCCCTCCTCCCAGTCCACCACATTTCTAATGCTAATTATTTAAACCTCTCCGCGCGCACTATCCCTCCCATCCACCAGCTAGTTATTCAAATCTCTCCCTACCCGCAACCGTAAGCAAGCCCAGCCCCAGTTAAAAGGTGCTTGACTGAATAGTTGATCCGAGCTGTTATTTTCAGATAGAGGATAATACTGCTTCTTCCAGACTCCTCTCCTTTCCTGCTCTGTTTTTCTGGCCTTCTCATATCCTGTTCTTTCTATATACAATTACACAAACTCCGCTGAACAGATCCCTTTTGGATTCAAGACATTTATTTGCTATGATAATGAAATGCAGTCGTTAACGGCACAAGAACAGTGTAATAAATCCAATGTTTGCAATATAAAAATTAAATACAACAAAGGCAAGATTAGAAAAATATATCGGCAATGTACACAATATGTGTATATAGTTATAAGTGAGATATAATCAGTAAATGTGCATAACATATGTACTCTTTGAGACGAGGATAGCTGCATGGGAATGTGACCTTATTCGGTCCATGCTGGCCTGTGCGGGTCACTGTCCCCCGTGTTAAGCAAGTGGTGAGAGTGAGTGACTGAGCAATAATGACACAGTCTGTGCGGTCAGAGGTGATCGTTTTTCCAGGACCAGGTGCGAATGCAACAGTGTGGGGAAAAGGTACATTAATTAGTTTCCTTTCTCACTCTAAGCTTATATGGTTTATACATTTCCAAACCTTTATTTCTATCAGCCAGAGCATCTCTTTTTTTGTGTTGCTCTATTTGTCCATTCCCACTTGCAGTTTTTATACTTTCCCTCTCATTCAGTTAGAGGGATCTCACTGTTGGTTCTGTGGAGAAGCCACCTACACATGGAGCATCAGGATCAAAGCTCAGTAAAACACCAAAGCTGCTCGTGGCGCTGAACAGAAGTCCCACTCAGCATCACTACTTATTACAGTTATATAAATGCTGGTTTCCAACAACAGCCACCCCACACAAACTGCACACACACCACAGCAGTACATGTCTAACCCTAATACCTACAAGGAAATGTACACACAGTGTGTATCATTCATGATCATGCTGTTGGTTCAACACATTTTAAAATATCTTGTATAAGGTATCGTACGCACAGCAGAATTTTAACACCATTCAGCAATGTGTGCATTTCTCAAGAAAACATCAACAAAGTGAAATTTCTTAACTTTGACCCTTAAATTTTAAAAACTATTTTTGAACAACACAAAATGCATTATATTTATCAGAGCCAATTAAATTCACAATCAGATCCATTTAAACCATTTCTTTTTATACGATTCAATACAGACATTAACAGGTTGCTGAAACAATAGATTTCCAATCTCTTCAGCATGCAGCCAAAAAAAAAAAAGAAGAAGAAGTGGACACCTTAGAAGGTGTGCTCACCTTGGTACTCCTGTCCAGGGGTGTAGGCGGTGGGGTTGCCCGTAATTTGGAGGGTGAGTAGCACCTCTACCCCACCTTCTGTCACCCCGGTTCCCTCCAGCTCCCCATGGTGGGTACACAGGAAGAAGAAGGGATTGAAACGGGGGTAGAAGCTCGCAGGGGGTGCCCCGAAATCCACGCTGCTGCTCCCCAAGACCAGGGCCAGCAGGGCACAGCCTAAGGCACCCCAGAGAGAGGCCCACGCCATGGCCATCTGCCCTCACCAGGCGAGGGACTGAGAGAGTGGAGGTGGGTGAAGAGGTGAGAGTGATGAGTGGGAGCAAGGAGGGCACGGGTAGATTTCCAGAGGACCGCTTTTGGAGTCCACAAATGAGTCGAAAGTCCAAAAGCGCGTGTCTGAGAGTGTGTGTGTCTATGTGTGTTGTTGTATTGTGCAATATTATGTGTGAGTTTGTGGGCTTGGCCGTCAGGAAAACTGTAGAGCTCTGTTTCTCTGCTTCCTCTCCCAGTCCTACCTTCACTCCCGGGGAGTTCAGAGCTTCGCCTGTGCCGTCCTGCTCCAGCGTTTAAATACCTCACCCCCTCCCTCTGTTTCCCTCTCTCCTCCCACCCTTCCTCCCTCCCTCTCTCTGTCTGTCTCTCTTTCGCTCGAACAACAGCTCCACGCGTGCTGTATGCGCTCTGTGAGACGGCCTCCCTCCTCTCTCTCATCCAGCTCTTCTCTCCTCCCTCTTCTCTGTCAGTTTATCACTGCCTTTTTCCTTAATCTCTTCCAAAATCCTGTCTTCTCTCCTTCTCTTTACCATTAACTAAAGCCACTGTGTTACTCCACATTGCACTCATGTATCTCTCTCCTGAGACCTTAGTTGTTTTATCTCTATGCATCTGTTAGTTTTTTCATCCTTAACCAGACCTCTGACAGATCCCTTTCACTCTCCTCTCTTTTTCCTTTGTCTTTTTGCCCATCCACCAGACTGTCTCCTCCTCTCCCACCCACTATCACACCTCCTTTCTCCCTCCTTCTTCCGTTCTCTTCACCTCCCTCTCCTTCCCCTTCTCTCTGATGCTCTCCCACTTGGTCCCCCTCCCCTTTTTTCGATCTCCCTCTCCCTCTTTTTCCAATCCTGTACCTCTCTACTCTCCTCCCGTCTTCAGCAGTGTTTTTCTTCTTCCCTTCTGTTGCTTTTTTTCATGGGTTTTCCATCAGAATCTCCTTTTCCACAGGATTCTCCAACTTTTTTCACCCTGTCAGAGCAGCGTGCGCCTCCCTGCTCTAGATTAACCCACCGCTACAGTACAGACACCAGCCATAATGCTGCTTTTTCTCCCCTACTAGTATCTGCTCCAGCTTACCAAATGATGGATAGGTATTTCTACCCCTACACACATCACTCTTTCCTCTTTTTCATCCTGAAATAAAAACAAAAAAAAACATGAATTTGCACCACAGACACCCTTCATTTCTCTGTTTTTCTCTGCACATTCATTACTTGCTCTGTGTGTAAGTGATACAATATTCCCCTCCTTCCAATTCTCAGCAGACTTTGTGGATACAGAAAAGATTAATTTTCTAAGTGCATCACAAACACACAAATGCTCCCAGTGGCTATATAATCCTCTCCGTGGTACAAGGCCAAAAAGAAAAAACGCGTTAAATAAATTATCATGGTAAAGGTTACTTAGTTAAGGTACTTAAAGAACTTACTGTTAACACCGCTGAGCGCCTTCTCTGGCGTTTCTCTTTAGCTGTCTTCTGGGTTTGTGTGGTTGAGTGCATGCTACAGACAAACACTCACTCCCAAGCCAGCACGCTTTACACACACTCACAGCCATTTCATGTCCAAACAGCCTGACTGACCCACAGCAGGAGCACACAGCCAGGCCGCTATGGCCAGATGCCTCTACAGTCCAAACCCTGGAACACACACACACACAAAAAAAAAAATGCTTGTGAAATCATATGTCCCAATAAACGTACAGACAAACCATAAACTCCAGCGTTGCCAATTTCTTGCTCTTTTCATGCTACCAAGAAAGATTTATGACTCAAGTGTCGTAATTCACCTGCCAGTCAGGCTGCTGCTCTGAGACCAGCTTCAAGTGAGCATGTTTATTCACACAACAGTCAAAACAAGGAAGATGGACTAATAGGCAAATGTTATGCAACTTTGGGAAGCTTCACTCACTTTGATGATTTCTATTATGGTAGTCAGTCAAATCTGTTTTAACTTACAAGTCAAGTCAGAGAATAAAAGGCGAAATCATACTCCCAAAAGAAAAGCTTAAAACTTCAAATACAGTCACTTCTACTCTGATTTAGTAGCATGATCAAAGTTTTAAAGAAGAAATGATTTCCACACTCTACGCCGGCCTGAAGGCTAAAATGTGCCTCCTTTGTAAACTCCTGCTTAGTGCTTCCTTTGTCATTTTCAGTCTTTCACAATTCATTCTCCACTGAGTACACTTTACGCCTGATGAGATCATGTGTTTGACTCTCAGTTCTGCTGTTTTGTTTTGTTTTGTTTTAACTTCACAAAGACAGACAGTGTTTTCATGGACACTATGGACACAACAATGAATAACTTTCTCTCAAAGTTTTAAGGAACTATGTCATTGCAGTTACTCAGAAAGTAAGCAATTATTTTTCTCATATAGAGTCCATGGTAATACTATGACCAGAGCGCAGCTGCTTCTTTTGCCTATGGGACAACACGACATCAGAGGTGATGTAGACATAAAGTGATGTGAAAAACATGAGAACACGCATCATAAAGAACAGGTGTGTCGTCGTTTCACGTGTTCGTTTAGCATGCCACTTCAAAACCATGTCAAGCGTGTGCACTACAGCACTGTGAGAATGCCGATACAAATTAAAGTGCTCCAACTAATGGTCCAATTAAAAGGCAGTAACTTTTCAGAGGCAGTGTGTCCTCCCAGTTGTTCTACAAGGTCAGCGAGGGCGCTGCTGAGACTGGAGAGTGGGGTCAGGGGTTATCTCAGTCTTTCTCTGCTGTTCTCACAACCGGCCCACAGACATCCTCCAGCTCCTCGTTGGCTTAATTAAGCATTTTAATTAAGCTAACTGCATTAACTCACCGGTAAGACTTCTGAAAGAGCTTAAAGGTGGAAAGTTTTCATGTGCAGCTTCAATAGCATCCCACTATTGTTATAGCCTGGAGTCAGTCATGTGGAGTCAGTTTAAATTTTTTTTTTATTATTGAAATAACTGGACAAAGCAAATGTGAATGGGTAAGTAATGGAAAAGTGAAAAGTTAAATCCAATCACATCACATGTGGCCACGTGAGACATATGTGATGCAGTCAAACGCATTCATTGCTATCCATCTCAAATGGGACACTGATTTTTGGGTAGCAAACTCAGCTCAGCTGCCGCACTCAAACTGTCCCCTTGACATTGCAGTGCTTTTTAAAAACCTCAGTGGCCTTTGCTATGGGCAACATTTTCCCAGCATCTTTCAGCTGTGCCTTCTCCTGCACAGGGCAGGTCAGTGTTTCTTCCCCTGTAATGGATATCAGTGATTTTCTGAATCAGCAGACAGTTATGAAGCTGACTTTACCAGAGGGACTGTTTCTGTGGTTACAAAAAACAAAAAACATGAGTATAGGCCTGAGCTCAAAGAGGCCAAGAAGAAGAGCTTTCATTTGGCCTCAGTATCTGACAATATTTTTAATAATATATGCCCAGTAGGCCTATAATGTTTTCCTCCACAGTTAATCAAATCTAGCCTCTCCATTTTGTCTATAATAACTTTTTCATATCCTGGATGGCCAATAACCCCATAAATGAAGTGAGTGGTCAGTTAATTTGTGTTGTCTGGAGACCGCTGGGTCTTTTAGTGAAACCTGCAATGCAGACTTTTTACATACAAATGAACATCCATTACATTCAAGCACCTGTCAAACGAGTTCACACAATGTTGATTAAGTCTATCATCACCATATAAATATATCTGTATCTCACGCTGGCCGTCTAACTTCCTGTTAGCCCTCTGCTAACTTGAACGGGGATAAAATAATTATGCAGCTCTTCTCGAATTGTGTTATCCAACCAAATTGATCAAATTCTGATAGACAAACAGGTAATTTCGCAGGGAAATTGTGTGGTGATAGGTAAATTATATCGATAGTTTATATGACTGGTACACAGACAACCCATGCAGCTCATATTTTTTTAACCTTTATGCTGCCCCCCTCCCCAACTATATTCATCGGCTTTACCGAGGCAGAAGGCTGATCCTGGATCAAGTTTTGCGATGGTACAATCCATCATGATCTTATAAAACAATATACGGAACCCCACATTTCAGTTAGAATACCTTGTAGCTCAGGAGTTTTTATTACGCAGGGTTACAGTGTTTTCTGTTCGAACATGGCCTCAAACTAAAGGCCTCCATCTGAACAGGGACATACTGTGGATTCAGATAAGAATGAATGTGTCACTTGCCTACACTCACAATCATATAATGGGAAAAAATGTGCTGTCCATAGGTCACCAAAGTAATTGTGTCATAGTTCATGATTTCAAAATGTGTGCGCATATGTGCAGCGTGAACATGTGTGTGTGACCTTCTGCAGCCTTCTTTGACCGGAGCTGCAAGCAGAGATTGGTCACAGCACAGTGTTCACCGTCTGTTCAACACTCCCATGCTAAATACACATGCTCACACTGCTCAATCACACACGCACACACAAATACATTTGCCCAAAATAAGAAACTTTGACATGATGAGCAACATCTAAGTGCTTGAACATAAAATGAATACACAAGTGTTCCTAATGCACACAAGACAGAAAGAGAAGCAGGTGCTCTGTGCCAGGAGAACCATCTGTTCTACCTGTAGCCGTCTTTATTAACAGCAACACTCATACCTGTACCTGATGACCTCTGTGTTTTCTTCATGTAGGTCCTGTCCTACATCCATCCCTATTACACCATGACCATTCTGCAGCCCCTTCCCCTATGCACACACCCATTTATACTTACTTAAACACACACACACATAGCGTTCGACTGGGGGCTATCGTTCTCTATTATGGAAACTAGGTCAGGGAGGGGTGGGCTACGGGAGTGGGGCCGTAATTATTTTTATCATTATTAATTTCCACCTCAAGGTTGTGCCAGTGCTTTTTTGTCCACTTCAATCTTCATTTAGACCCCCTGCATCCACACACACACACACACACACACACCACCACCACCACCACCGTCTTTGCAAAAGCTGCGTGCCAAACAAGGCAGAAGAGAAGGTAGGGGCACAAAAGAGGAAAGAGCTCAAAGGGATGGAAAGAGTCTGATGACAAGTAAGAGAAGGGAAAGCAGAGGAGGCAGAAGGGGTTGGATGTGTCGCTTCATCACTCACTGGACCCTAATTTACACTAACAAGTTGTTTACTCGATATAGCAAATGATAATAAAAGCCTGGGTGTTGGAGGAGGGGAGAAGGCAAGAGGAAAGAGAAAAAGAGAAAGAGAGGCCCTGCGGGAGCACTTCAGTGATGGCTTGCACACTCCAATTAGTCCCATGAAAGGCTTGTCCCCCTTGAAAGAAGTAAATGGAGGGGTGCATTGCCAAATGTGTAAATAAAACCATCCAGGATCACCCCAAAAACTTAACACTCTGTCACAGAGGGAGGGCTGCAGTCACATACATCGTGTCTCTTGCTAGGCCAGCACACAAGTAACAACTGCTAGTAATCACACCTCAGCAGAGGGCACATGCAATGACAACGTTGAAAATGACATGTGTGTTTAGTGGTTTAGTTACTGATACTTAATGGATTCATATTTAGAGTGTTTGAGAGACACTAAAAAACCAACAGTTGTTTTTGAGACTTTCTGAATGCAAATGTAAGGTTTGACTTCACACGACAGAAGTTGTCCCAGCAACCAGTAGACGTCAGGAAAAGGGAAGGCAAAAAACACAGGATTTACCATATTTCTGATATATCCAAACTCATTCTCCTTTGTTGCAACTAGTGAAACAATAATTATAGTTAATTATGTGTTGTATTATAATTGTGCAGCAATTGGGTGACTGATTTATGATTGAAGTTTGAACAAGCAGTCTAATTATACTTAACAGTTCCTAAAAAATAGTGAAAGATTTACATGATGACATGATGTTTTTTATATGTTTCTTCATATATTTTATATGTCTGGAAATACAGAGCTGCAAAGCAAGAGAACCTTTGGCCAATAAGAGGCCTCTGTCCCCCCTCTGTCTCCCATACCAGGATTAGGCTACGAGCCTCTGGAAGAGTCTACACTAACACCTTAACAAATAAAACTGTCATGTAGACCAAATGGAGTATTATCCTTTGAAAAAAAGTAGGATCAACATTTCAAACATACTGTGCTCATGCTCTCTCACATGACGTGACTGACTGCCAGACACAAATCTGCTGTTTGGACAAAGTAATGTAAACTGAGTACAAATTTGATGGGTAGAAACTGTTGCTTCTGGGAAAACTTTACAGGCATAAATTAAATAATGATAACACAATATATACAGTAAGCGTCTGAGAATTTAGGAGGACAGAACTAATGTTGATAAAAAGAAAGTGTGTGTCAGTTGTTTTTTTTTGCCAGTTTAGGGACAGATTTAACCCCTGACCACTATTTTAAAGCTACAGGCCTTATCTAAATGTAAATTATATGAAGTCCTGATACAGAAAAACAAACCAAAAAAAAAAAAATCTTAAGGTGTTATTTCACTCCTCAATATTGTGACAATCTCTTCTATCAAAGAATCGAGAAAACATGCATGTTATAATTAATCAAAATCATTATAAATGTATCATATACAAGTTGTACTGTTTAGCTATTACTAGCTAGAAAACTGAGGAGTGTATTATCATCGTTGTCTGTAAAATTTACCTGTGAAGCACCAAAAACAATCCAACGGCTGCAGTCCAGACCATTTGTCGAGTAGCTTGGCACTAAGCAAGACATTCCTCTTTGCTTCGCATGACTAAAAACATGTTGATGAAACAAGGGCATTGTTTTGAAGTAGAGAAAAATGTGTTTGCTGATGATTCAGTGTTTAACATGGTTATCAGTCTATCAGCACCTGTTGTGACAAGTCACAAGTCTTTTGTATTATCTGGCAAGTTTTGGTACTCATTGATTACTAGTTAATTATATTTCAAAATATGAAAATAACAATGGTATATCAGATTTTTAATAACATCAGCTGGTGCATGTCAAATAGATACGTTCCTTCCAGGCTGTCTTCTTTCCCAGACAGAAATAAGTGCTTTTTTTTTTACATTCACTCTTGGGGCTCTGTTCCACTGAACAGACAGAAATAAGTAGAGGTTAAATGAGTGCAGCTGTCCTGTTGGCTGTTCTTGGCTATGTCTGCCTTTTGTGCCACACTTTGTCACGTTGGTGGAGGTTTTTTTTGTTTGTTTGTTGTTGTTTTGTTTTTTTTCAAAAAGCAGGCAAATACTGGAGCTCTAACAGGCATGATTGTCCGCAGTGGCTACAGTAGATGTGTGTCTGTATACGTCTGTGCGTTTCAACTGGTGGAGGCACACGGCCTGGCACAATTTAAGTCTGATACATTTTTCAATAGCTATGAGTCATAGTTCTCTCCGAGTTCTGAGAATTGCAAAGTGCATCACCCAGGGCTGCCTGTGTCCACACACGGCTGGACTTCTTTTACATTTGCAGGACACAAAATCTGTTCAGCACCCCATGTTTTCAGTTCAGCACCCAGTTCACTGCCATCATGGACACACACACACACTCATCCTGCAGTCATGGTAACTGAGCTGTGAAAGAACAAGCTGAGAAATATGAAACATGGGAGATGACAGACACATGGCCACATTGTGACAGAGACAGACGGAGTGAGTGTTGAATGGTTTGACACCATGGACAGCCCATTTCCCCATCCCAACATCTAGTATGCAAGCAATTAGGAGATACAGGAGGCAGAAGTTATGCAGGAATGTTGTCCTGGCAGCATTCAAGAGAAGAGTGAGTGGAAATAATTCCTGAAAACTTGTTTTATTGTTTAGAGATGCATTCATGCATTCATGATTCTGAAGCATCTTTTTCTCAACTGACAGAACTAATTTCCTGTGTGATCAATAAGCTGATCGACTGACATGAACTTTTCAGCATTCTAGCTCTAAATCCCTTCTGTTACTCTTGCTGCATTCAAGAGAACATAAGCTATAAGTGTGGATGAAAATCAATGAAATAAATGATAGAAATGCTCCAACATCTAAAATCCAACAAGCACACTCACAAATACCTTTGTCCCCTTAAATAAAGCCTTATAACCTAATAGGTACAATATTGATTTTAGTGTATCCGTGAACGTGTGTGGGGGGAAAAAAGAAAAAGTAAGACAAAAACAGCTCTTGTTCTCCCTCTGCTGCGTCCTGCATAATCTGATCTGATTCAGGCATTGTGCTCAGCAACAGCCAGGGAGAGGTTGCTTTTCTTGTGTGTGCAATAGATGCACAGCATGTCTGGCACACACATAATAAAACAGATCTATCCCAAAAGATACCATTCATCCCTCGACACCAGCTCAGGCTCTCACTTCATACCAGACTGAGGGTGCACACATGCAATGATAGCAGTGACAAAATGCTCATACACACACACACTGTGGATATACACACAAGCGCTCACTCACACAGTGGAAGTAGAGGTGTAAATGTCCATACACACACACACACACACACACTTTCAGATACATTCACATTAAAAACACAGGAAGGAGGGGGGAGGTGGAAGGGGGCACTGAGGCCACAGAACATACAACAAAAAGCAAGCAGACAGCCTTGAGCTATGAGCTCAGCTAAATAAATAAATAAGTGAAAATCTCATTTTAAACCAGTAGCTTCACACCCCCTCTTGCAGCCCACTCATCCTCCTCCCTGCTCTCCTCCTTCTCCACCTCCTCCCCATATCCCTGATCAAGGTTTCTTTCTGGAGAAGCACAAAGACTGGTTGCCCAGCATCCATTTCTTCAACTCTTTCCATCCCACCTATCGTTGGCCTCCAGAGACATGGACAAGGAGCAATGCGCTGACGGTGTTTTCTGCTTTTTTTTTTATTCCCATGATGAATTCTGGGAGTACCAGACCATCAGACTATCAACCTGCAAAGGGGGAAGGATTGTCAGACCATTGTATGTGTTTGTGGGAATCTACTATAACAAATTCAACTGGCTCCATTTCATATTCCATAGTTTATTATGCTGGACTTTGAGGCTAGAAGGATGATGCCAATTAGAGACAGGTATGGATGTCATGGGAGCTTAAGAATTCCAGACCAAAGACCACAGCGAGGCACCCACCACCTCATTTAAGTCGGGTTGTGGCTGAATCCATATTGTATTGCACTGTGTAAACAGGCAGAGATTAGTAGTGGCTGTGGGCATGTGGATTCTGTGGTTGCGGATGCTGCAGAAACACAACGAATTGTGACTGTTTTGGCATGAATACCACACACAGATGGATGAACATCCTGCCATGGGCTGGAACGGATTTGGTCAGACATGACACAGTATCTCTTAAACAGAGCACACACTCAAACTAACTGTCAAAAATCACCAACAATAGAGAGAGAAGAGGTACGGACAAGTACGGGGGCCTAAATGGGGACCAACACTGACAGATGATACGGATGATAATGTGCCCTTCATCTTTGTGGTTACGAATAGATAGAGGGAGGCCTTTGGCCTTAATTATATGGGTCAGCGAACCAGGAGCTGGTGGTCCCACATGGAGGGGCTCAACAAGTCAAACAAATGCACAGACATCACATAGACAGCCAGTTGTTTTTAAAAGAGAGTCAATCAATGATGAGGCCCTACATAATATAGTAAAAATCTTAACAAAATGCAAATACCACACACACACAGCAAAACAGAGAGAGTTACATACATGCATATATCTTCATAGTGGTGAATTTATAATAATTTTACTAGTCAAGAGGAAAAACTAAGCAGGAAAGAGAGAACATATCATTGGAATTTGTTTCCTGACTTTGTATTCAGCTCCCAATAAAAAGGACACTGTGCACTTGCATGTTCAATCATAAAAAACAAAGGACAATAGCTGTTCCACTACAGTGTACCAATGACAAAGAGGAAAGAGCCTCATGCACACCTGCTCCACCATCATCATGATGGCTAGAGACTGTAATTAACAGCGAGGTGCAGATACACATTATCATGGACCCACATAGCCACACCTTTACACAAAATAGAATGGCCTGCTGAATCCTTCACTGTAGGTCCTTCAGCACAGTGCTCCACACACTCACTGATCCAATTACAGGTCAAAGGTCACAAGACAGTCCCATCCTACCACAATATACAATAGGACCACTCACTTTTCCCCCCATCCTCCCAGCATTTCCCTCATTCATTCATCCTCCTCTCTTCACACCCTTCTGCTCAGCTGTCATCTCTCACTTCGTCTCCTCTAAATGGCTATTGACTGTGCTCACAGAGCTTTCGTTCTTTGTCTGTCTCCATCACAAATGTGTCTGCCAATCACAGGCTTATGCTCTTTGTATATTCACCACCCTGTTCAGACCAATCCAACATCTAAGAGAAGCAATCCTCTTGTACTTCTGTAACACAGAAGGAGCAAGTTGATATACATTTTTTAAATCTAAAAGTACTTTCCATGAATTTGCTACTCCTCTTCTGGCATACTACTGCAAGTGTTGCTGCTGCAGTTTTCTCGACTAATCCATTTTCTCTGTGGTTGCCCTTTTCTCAATCATCACCCTCTCTCCAAGCTTTCTCTCCTACGCTCATCCACTGTTACTCGCTCCATCTCTCTCCTACTCTCTCCTTTCTTCTTTTTTCCTCTCTTCTCTCTAGCTCTTGCCCTGAGGGAAGCTCTCCCTTTCAACTTGCTGGACCTGGAAAGAAGAAAAATGTATTCCTCCCTAGTAACTGGATGGGGAAGTCCATCCTGCGTGTTGCAGTCAATGTGTCAACATATGGCTAGCTTTGTAATGTGGTGCATTACTCATCTTCACTCAAATATTTCTTGGTCATTCACTAAATGTGTTTGATAGTATGGTGCAAGGTATGCAAGTATATTCATGCCCACTAAATACATAAAAATATACTAATTGCAATTCTTTAATTGCTTTATTATAATTTATTAATTAGACATACTCAAAGTGAGCGCAAACATCACAAAATCTATAGATTTAGAGACCACAGACACAGGAAGGGGTGGACTATGGGTGCCACAAGATGCACATGGAGTCACAGACATACACAGATATACCACCCATACAGACAACCACACACCCCACACAGACAAGGCCATGGCTCATTAATCTATCACTCCAACAAGCACCCCCCTACACACACACACACACAGACACACACACTTCTCCTCCAACATGCATTTTCTACTTGTCCTGCACGAGTGCCCCAGATTTACAACCTCTCTCCACACCAGCAGAGTGTTCGTTGATATACAGTGAGCAATTAAAAAGAAAAAAAAAAGCGAGAAATGAAAAAGAAGATAGAAGAGAAGAGATGAAAACTGAGATTTTAGCACTTCACTCCCTCAGCACCTCTGCTGATGAGTTTTGCTCTCCTGGCATCAGTCTAGTAAGAACGCAGAAACTCATCACCTCTCTGGACATCAGCAATGGTAATTATGACTAATGAAGTGCAGACTTTTATGGCCAAACATGGCCCTAACTGCATTTGGTGCTCATAATGGCATACAGAGAGAGACACACTCTGCTGCACTGGCATAAACATTATCCAGACGCAGAATCAAGGTCACCTCAGCAGATTAGCACAGCCTGTAAATGAGTTCAATTAAACAAGTTGCTAATGACTACCAGCTAATGACCAAGTCCTATACCGGCAGCTCAGTGACAGTGTATGCAGCGCTAAAACTTTTAAATTATCTACAATAATGTGGGAGTCGGGTTACAGGTACAGGTGAATAAAACATTTACTTGACATACTTTGTAGGGCTCAAGTAGCCCTGGGGGGGATTAATAAGAAGAGACTTTGTAAATATTAAAAATAATAGTCATCTAAAGTGAAATCAATCATTGAAGAGGTAAAACAGACAATGGAGCAATTCCACACAAAGAAGAGAGGAGGAAATTTTTCAAGCTAAAAAAAAAAAATCTAGTTGCAATAATTAAACATGAGTAATGAGCTCCTCCATAATTAACCTGCTCCTGAAGCTACGCTCTTCTCTATTAGAGAGAAGATCAAGAGAGCGCCACAGACAGAGAGATAAGGTTGGGATATGAAACGTTCACACAACAAATGTGTGAGATCAAATCCATTTGCTCAGGCCTGGGTGGAAACTTTCCATGCAATTAAATGGCAATTCCAATCATGAATTGGAAGAGGGGATCTCATCATCAGCAGAAACTGATGGATTACGGTCATGAGCCTGAGCACTGCTGTCACAGGGCCAAGCTAGGCTCATTCACCCCCACCGTCCCTCGGCTCGCCGTATTTTTACGCCAAGCTATTTAACAAGCCATTATGCTGTCTCATTACATTTGACGTCACAGTTGGATGTTTGACCTGGAGCAGCACATGGGCAGCGAGGTCAGGTAGAGCCCAGCAGTAATTAAAGAATCACCATCATTTTCTGCTTCTGAAGCAAAACATAAACAGATTATAGAGGCAGTCGGGTGGTGAGAGCATTTTGTTTTAGCAGAGATAAGAGAGTCAAAAATTATGTTCACATATTAATCAGCAAAGCCCTGTTGAACCAGAAATACCTCACATACACAAGGGGAAAAAACATATAATGAGAAGCCAAAGGCCAATCCAAATACAGGGACTGGCAAATCACAACCGCAGACCAAATTTGACCAGATTATTTAGCCCATTTAGCTACTTCATGTTTCACTACTTTGTTTGCCAAAGAAATTGTATAAATATTAACAGAAATTCAATAATTCAACAAATACGGGGCTGCTTCTCTGCTACACCTGCACCAAAATACCCATGGAGCCAGGTTTCAATAATATACTCCTTCAGGAAGATAAAAAGTAGTCCAGCGTCTCTGTGAAGAGGCTGTCTATGTGAAGTTTTGAGTCTCAGCCAACACTACATCCCTACTGGAGGTCTAACTCTACAAAGAACTAGCAGCCTTGCTACAATACACAAACCAGAAATATATATTTTTGCTTTTATTGGTCAGTTATGATGAAAAGACTGACAGAAAAGAAGGGCAGAGAGAGAGAGATGTATGTCATAACAAAGGTCCCTTGCTGGACTTGAACCAGGTAGATATGTGGGATCCGTAGTAACCATTAAGGTACCAGGGCACTACAGGTATGAAATTTAAATGACTGAAGCAAATGGACTGTATTTGGAGACACAGGAAGAGTCACCCTGTGCTCTTGTCCTCTATGCTTCCTTCCTTAGTTGCTTATTGAGGCCAAGGCAGAGTTGCTGTACACTGGCGCAGCAACAAGCCTCTCAGAAGGAGCAGTAAAACTAACCGCCAGTGGGAGGTTAAGCTACTCCAGTGTCACTCCGACAACCCACAGTGATGCCGACACACTTCCTGTGCCAAGTTCTGCGGCTGGATCCTAACAAGGACAAAAATGTTTCCCAACTCGTCCATTGGGGTCCGAGTCTCACGCCATGGATGAACAAGCTGAATAAATCAGACAAGTATGACTGAGAGTGTGTAGAGCCAGAAAGCCTGAAGGAACAACAGAGCGGGTTCTGAGCTTCTTTCATATAAGCAGACTGCTGGCCGCATGGCTGGGGGAGCTCAGCCCTTCGAAGTGCAGGCTGTTGTGAGAGAAACACTGAATTATGCATCGGAGAAGGGAGGGGAGATTGCTGCTGGCTCCAATACCACCCCCTCCTCTTTTACCTCCTTTCCCATTCACTGACAGATAGATGAGGGCAGCTAGATGAAGTTTCACAGGAGGTCAGTGCTGCAGACACAGGATTGATAGACACTGTGGGGCGTGTCCCTCTTTCTCCTGTTTTCTGCACCATTTCACAGAATTGGGGGAAATGCCACTCTCCGCCCTCTCATCCGGCAGGGGGGTTGGTGAGGAAGGTCCTGTCGCCTCTGGCGAAGACGTATGCTCAATGACACATTGATGACACATTTGGGCCTCTGAAATCAGCCAAGGGTGGTTATAAAGGTGTGCTACATCGATTCTCAGGGATGAAGACCATCGCCTGCCACACCTACAATGAGAAATGAGGTCAAAGGGTCACCCTTTTAACTGCCCTCCCTCTCCCTAAAAAAAAAATCAATTCCTTATTAGAACTTCATTGCCATCAGAGGAGGAATGGAATAGCGTTTAAATGAAGACAGAAGACATTCACCTTTGTCAGATATGATTATGGATGCTCTCTGGTTTCCCTCCTGTTGTTATGGAGGAATTTCAGTGGTTCAGTCCCTCTTTCATTAGCTGGGCCTATTCTGTTCCTCCTCCTCATTTGAACCTCTTGCTCCTTGTCTCTTGACAGTTCATTGCCAGGCTGTTGGTTCTATTTCTGTCCATTGCCGTGGGCTATACATTCAGCATATTGTGCATGTGCAGATGAAACCCACATATGAAACACCTGCTTTCTACACAGACTGTAAAATATCACATTCAGCAAGAAGGACTTTTTTTCCACAGTAATTGACTATGTGTTTCCTTGGTTATGTAGAGCAGAAATCACTTCACAATCCTTGATTGCTGTCTTAATTGATCATTGTTTGTCCACTCAGGTGCCTTGTAAGACACGGTGTAAACTACATTCCTGATGTCCTTCACTGCTGCGGCTGTTTGTGAGAACACCACCTCTGGCTAAATGGCGTTCACAGACAGTGATATAGATGAGGGCATGTCCCTTAATGGATCCTCCTGACTGTCATAACTAGCCAAGGCCTGTGGCAGAGACATCCTCTTGCCGTCAATTTGACTCGTGAAACTAGAGCAGTGGGCCCCTCCCTGTCCCTGTCCTCTAAACTACCTCGATCCTCCTGACGGATGGCTTGCAGTCAGCGATAAGCTGGCCAAGGATACTAGAGACCACACACGTGATAAAAACAACCAACATTAGAAAGCCAAACAACAAGAGTATAAAGCCCCCATGTCAACCAGCCATGAGCCCACAATAACAATATAATATACAGTAATGTGCAAAGCTTTTAGACAGGTATGAAAAATTGTGTAAAATAAGAATGCCTTCAAATATATAAATAATGATCGTTTATTTTTAGCAATTTGCAAAATGCAAAGTGAATAAACAAAAGAAAAATCTAAATCATATCAATATTTGGTGTTACTACCCTTTGCCTTCAAACCAGCATCAATTCTTATAGGTACACTTGCAAAAAGTCAGGAATTTTGTAGGATTGTTTGTTAAATTAATTATACCAAACAGGAGCTAATGCTCATCAATGTCAAATGCAGGTTGACAACCACACATTAATTCAGTCACACATGGATCCATCCATTCATTCATTTGAATATGTAGGCATTAACCTCCCATTTGAAATTATGCAAGGTCTTAAAGGTGGGCGTCAGAGTAGTATACATTACATCAATTTGCCCAAGAAGTATTTATGAGCTACTATAAGCTGTGGCCAATCTGCAGACAAACAACTAAATGACTGTATAAATATAGATGACATGCTCCAGGCTTATGGCATAAATATACGACCCCCTCAGGCTATTGGTCCTTTTTTTTGCTTTTCCCCCCACCTTGAGCTCTGAGATGTATGCATGTATGGAAGGAGATGGAGGGGGACGGCACTGAGGCTTTTTTTCCAGAGTCAGATTTATGATCTGGATAACTAGATGAGGACAGATCAGCCTGTCACATCCACAGTGCTGTGATATATTCTGCAGAAAGCTTGCTGCACTATAGCCATATACAGCATTACCTGAATTCTACTTTCCTTGCCTCATGCAACTCGTCTTATGTCTTACACACAGTAGCGACTGAGCTGGACCGTGGCATGCAGTCACTGTGAAAATTTTTCAGAAATTTTCTACTTCCTTCTAGGCCATAAATTGCTGAAAAAAAAGAGAAAAAGTATGCAACATGCAAATATATATACAGCCTTTCACTTCACTTTCCTACTCGTGGCATGCACACTCCAACTATCTGCTTTTGTCTGTCCTCTGTTGGATTACATGTGTTGCTGGGGCGCTGATAAATTCCATCATATGCAGGGACATGTGGACCAGACTTAATGTGTGACAGTGTGCCTTTCTTGGCAAAGGTCGTTACCATTTCATAACATTGAACTTGACCTGGAAGCTTTTTGAAGAGGTGGGGAGCACACTCTGTGGCTCAGGTGAGAGGGAAAGCGAGAGTAGGTGGTGGGTTGAGTTCAAACACATATTCCTGATGCATTACAAACTCCCTACAGACAAGAGTCCACCAAAACCCTTGGGATTTAAAAAAAATAAATCTGTATTCTGTATATGATTGTCTCCTGATGCTTCTCTTCAGGAAACATCTGTATCAACCCTAGTCTCTTATTCTCTACACCGATTTTACTATGTTCCTTTTCCATATTTTCTTTTTGTTTCCAAGGTGTAGATGTGTGTATGGTTGTGATCACTGATGTGTTCACGTCACTTCGTCACCTTCCTGTTGCATTTAACTCCAACTATCACTCTCTCTTTTTGTCCTACACACACACACACATTCCTCTTTTCTCCTTATCAGAGGCCACAAGGCTTTTCTTTTCCTTTTCTCTCTCTGTCTCACATCATCTCGTGACTCGGAGCGTTGTGTCCTGCTAAAAGTTTACCAGTTCATATCGTTGAGAAATGACTAATGATACATTTTTCATGTGGGGCATTAAAAATTCAAAAGATCTGTTCCTTTTCTTTATTCTAGAGACTAGGAGGGGGGAAAAAAAAACAAGCCTCAATAATGGATGAGAGAAAGGTTTGCTAAGAAAGGAGAGCCACTGTGGTGCGATTGAGCTGAGGGGAGAGATGGTAGAGAGAGAGAGAGACTGGACAGAGCACAAAAGATGGAGACAGGTGGAGTGAAAAAGGAGATGCTGAACAGTTGTATCGATATGCAGGGAGAAGACAAGGAGTGTGAAAGTATCTAGAAGGTGATCTGACCTGGTGTGGCAAAATATTTGTCTTCCACTTGTAGCTTTTGTCCATGGGTATACACAGCTGGCAGCCTGCGGTGCTCTGCTATTTATCAGTCACGCACGGCAAACGCAGCCTGGCCTGTCTCAGTCACAATGCCAAACATTCGATACACACACACGGCTCTCTCATCACCTCATTGCCACAGGGCGTATATTTGTCACTATAAAAGAACATTTATTGCTCAAGAGCCTATTTGTTAGAGAAAAATGTTAAACTAGTCAAAATTCCCCCATTTTTAGCATTCCTGAAGGCTCAACGTAGCCATTGTGAGAGCCTTGTTGGACAGTGTTAACTAAGTCAAGGACGGCGATACTCCACTACAGCATGCAAGATGATGAATAGAGAACTGACCAACCATAGAAGTTGTTTCCCATGATTTCATTTATGTGGAATAAAACATTTAAAATAAAATGTTTGGGGGTTTTTGACATCAGAACACGCACAAAAAAATCCACTTTACGTACCATCTCCAATTCTCTCATCTCTGAAAATGGAAATGTGCCTGTAGGCTTAATAGCCATGCATCTCAACAACTCAAATTTGTGCAAAAACATCTCAAGACATCCCTCCTGTACTCTGCCCCACTGGGGCACTGGTCCAAGGCCTCTCTCAGGATGCCATCTAGTGGTATATTATGAGACATACATGCTGTGTACTTTGTGGTACAATATATCATTACAACTTCCCAGACATTAAACAAAAATACTCTGCAAAGTAAAGTAATGTTAAAAGATGTAACTAATAAATATCTTATTACATAATTGGCCACATCAGCTTCATGATACTGATTTTCTGTTCCACTGGAAAGCTCTCACCCTGCAGTAACAATGTCAAACTCCTGAAGGCAGAGCAATTAAAAACCAGGTCAGTGTGCCATGCATATTCTTCTATATGTACCATAAAATAGTCCTTGTATAAGAGTGGCTTCACACTGATTAGCCAGGACCAGTAAATAAGTCATTAACTCCACCTCAACACCAATGAGCAGCAGACTAAACCAGAATTTAATATTCTCACGTTCATAACAGCCAAAACACTTACTGATAGGCACGCATACACACAAGCTCATTAGTGTGGTGCAGGGTGTTATCAGTCTAATGCGAGCAGTAGTACAGTACAGACAGTGAAGCGTCAGAAATGGAAAAGGAGAGACAGCCCAGACTTCCTATTCTGCAAAACAATTCCCAGAAGGCAGTGGTAAATATTGCAGAGCCATCAACACGGCCTGCACTGGTACATGT